>OZ012717.1:7548898-8886398 GCA_963942605.1 Poecilus cupreus
CTCGAATCCCTCTGGTGGCAAAATTATGAACTTGTCTAGTTAGTAACCATTTGTAGCGTACATGTTATACAGTATGGTTATCGAGTTAATTTTGTGCTATTTTCTTGTATTTTGTATCTTATTTTTTATATATTTTTTCTCCTTTTCCATGCCCTTCATTTTTTCTTACTGTTCTATAATATAATTTATCTGAAAATCTCTTAGTATGGATTTTAAATCCAAATTCAAAATGTACATCACAAACTGATTAGAAATTAAATACTTTAACTGGCTTAACAAATTTTAAAGTAGGTAATAATAATTATAGACTTGTCCTATTATAAAAATTTTGTCGACTAAAGAGAAAATCATACCCCCACACTTATTAAAATGAAACTAAACATTACTTATGCTGTACTAGCAGTTTTATTCAAATACAAGTATGTAACTAGGACTATGGTAACATATAAAAATGTATTTTGTGATACAGTTGACAAGTTATATAACATATTTTCAACATAAATAGTTCCATGTATCTCATGTGGATTTGTAGTAAGAGCTCTGGTCTGCAAACATAACCCAAAAAGCTTGGACTTATTTAAATTTACCTCCACAACTCTGCATAAAAATAACAAGCTACTATTAACTATGTCTTCCCCGTCAATAAAATTTCTGGTAGAATTCGTCGCCTCGAGATATCTATATAATTCTTGAAAACCAACTTGTTTATCGGCACTGTAAAAGTTATCCATACCTAAAAATATATTAAAGAGACGGTAAACCTGTGATTTTTTTAAATAAATAAAGCACAAATACTTTCCTTTACACAATACCGCACTTCAAATAAGCTTATATTTTATTTATATTTATAATTATATTAACTTTATTTATGTTTCCCCGTATGTCATTCACTGCACGTACTAACTACGCCGGCCATTTGCAAATACTCAGTGCTGCCGCCACCGGTCATTTTCGTTGCCAATAGAGAACGATAGAGCGCCAGCCCAACACATTATCAGTATATCAGTTTTGAAGTAGCAATCGGGATCACTAACCTGTGTGTGTTAGTTTGCTGGCATAAAGGTGGCGAAATTAGCACTGGATAGGAAAAACCGCGGAACATTACTGCCACACATACACGGATTGGAACGTACAGTTAAAATCAAGTTAGATTTGATATTTTGGAACGCGGTTAAGAAGAACTGTTTTCGGCCACACACTTCGGTTTTTGCACGGTTTGGGACGCACAGTTATAACCGTACGTTCCAAACCGTGCAAAAAGAACGAAGTGTGTGGTCCTTTAGGGTCTGGGCCTAGCTAGTTAACAATAAACAATAAAATAATGCTATTCTGAATAATATGTTCAATCGTATTCTTTGTAAAGCAAATAATTAGTTTTAAACGAACGGCAATTTTTTTTTTCAATAGTTAATTGAATCCGGTCTAGATTGGTGATAAGTTCTCATAGAGGAGAGCTGAGTCCAATTGTTTTTTTTTTTACATAATTTTCTCTATTATTGAAGTAATTTTATAATTCTGTTAAGTTTTAAAAATATGACTCATAAGATCTCCGAAATAGAATTTACATAAATTGCACGCTGCTTACAGCAAATAATACTGTATTTGATTCTTAAGACATGCATATACATTTATTTTTTGAGATCCATGAATTTTCTCGTTATCGCCTTACTATTTATAAATATATACGAAAGTCCTATCGTGCCACCTTAGGTTTTTTTTGTATTGATTATTATAATTATTGTTAGATCAAATATGAAGAAATCCTTTTGTTTACATTGTTTAATTAGGGTACAAAAGCCAAATGATTCGATAAATCAAGAGATGAAAGCAGCAAGCTCGTCTCGCGTTATGTATTCTGGATCTCTATATGCTATATCAGTCATGTAATATTCGAATTCTGATTTATGCATTGCGGTGCTCATTAGTGCCAGTCGACCGCACGAGGCACGGGGCATGGAGCACGGGACACGGAGCACGCAAACAACACAAACACGCTTCACGCACAAGCGCGCGCTCACAAACACGTACATTGTCTCGCCGACGCACAATTGTAACAAATTACCCCGTACCTGTTACACGCGCCGCATATATTGTTTCCCTTTATTCGCCAGACACTGTCCTCTGACGCCCTGCTGTGCTTTGTGATGCAGAGCTCTCACTTCGCCCGTTCTCATCTTGCCGAAATTTGCTGTCGCATTTCACAACGTAAAACTCCAATTTCGGACACTACATGTTGGAAACTAAAATTATTGAGTTGAGTTGTAGTAGTAGGAAAACGTTGCAATTTGACAGTTCTAATTTTTCTTGTATTGTCAAAACGGGTAATGGAAATCAGTTTAAACAAACCAAACCAACGTCTCGCATATGACCTAAAAGAAAATATTTTATACTTAAGACAGACGTTGTCCTCCACAGATCTCGCTAGCAAAATATATTTCTTGAAATAATTCCGGTGATCTTAATTCTTCTCCTCATAAATTTTGATGAAATTATTTATTTGTACTTATGGGATCATCTGGATGGTCATGACATGACTATGTCAGGAAAATTAAAAAAGAAATTTCTAGATCTCGACAGCAGTGCCACCTACCGGCTCCAACTGTAGTTAAGATCAAACATACGCGTCGAAGAACTAATTCTTTATTTCTTTTAAACGCAAATTCTGTATTCTTATTTTCATGTTCTTTATGATCCAACAACCTACATCTGTCCAAATTTCATGGATTTTTTACAGTGACTTGTACATTGCAATGTCAGATGAAGTACATATTTTCGTTAGGTTCGTTCACTCCCATGAATTTTGTTATGTGAATTCAAATTAGAATAAACTATTTCTTACAATTATTCGTATCGAAAAACAAAACAATTATAACTGTGAAGACTTTGAACATTCTAGTATTTATCTATATGAATTAAAAGGATAGCTATAACATTAAACTATAAAAAAATATTAGTTGATGTCTAGTTGATGGTCAAAAATTCAGAACTTTGATACTGTATTTCTCATTCCCATGAACGACTACAGTAATGAAAATAATTCGTATATTTATAAATTGGTCATCTATAACATACTAAGTTTATTTACAAATTGAATTTACAGTTTTTGAGAAAATATACAAAAAAACACACTTTTTGGTATATTCGCTCTTTTATATACCACGTTCCTTGTTTCTAGAAGGGCCTGGAACATTCTCAATTGTGGAGCGAACGGACTTGTCCGAACACGCCAGTGTTGCGTCATTCACTCGGCGGCGTAGGCCGGCAAGCTTCAACTTGTCGTTGCCGCGTCCGTTACAATATGATAATCATAACATCGCTAGGAATGTTAATAACTATTACATCTTACTCACTTATAAACAGTTACAGTTACTAATTGACAGCTGTACTGTAAAAATTTTACAAGTTAGTAAACACGGTAAACAAACAATGCACGTTGCCACAGTAATGCTTAAAGGCTTATGCGAAATCATTTCAAATAATTCTTGACAAAACAGATGTATGTAACTGACGAATCAGAGCCGTATATTAGCGCGATATATGAAATGAAGTATCCTGATTCATTAACTATAGTTACGTATGTTTGTTTGAATTTTATTTATTTGAGTTTGACGTTTTCAACAGTTGTTATAGAAAGTATAGTCTACAACAGATAACGGAATAGCATATCCCACACTCGCAAACCGTAGCCCTCGAGTTTGGCACGGACTACAAACTTTTTGCTCGTGTGGAATATGTGCCATTCCATTACTTGTTGTAGAATATACTATTACCCTGCTTGTAATGTAAATAACTATTGTTTTATTGTTATTTAAGTACAGTAGTATTTAGTTGAAATAATGAGGATAACGATAGATTCATTACTTTCTCATTACATTTGTCAGTAAGTTCTATGTTTGTCTGGCTGGGACTAGACATATTTAATAATTAGCAACGACACGCTTCCAGCTATCTATAACATCCTTGTAATTGTCTGAGAATTTAGTGATCCTGAACTATTACCATATAAAAACAAATAATTAATACAGGACGCTGGACGAAATGAGAAAGGCCAAAACATCGTTCATTGTGTTTTGTGTCTGTATACTGAAGACAAACCCAGCTGACATGTTGCTATTGTGTCACGGTTCATTTGCTGTTTTGTGTTAAAAATGGTGCGATGACAAACTGTCGTGTGTCGCGCCGTGTCATTCGAACAAAGGAATGTGATTGGCTGACCTGATAACCCGAAATGAGCTTTTAATTAAAGGATTTTATCTGATTTCCCAAATCACAAATTCTCTTTTAACGTTTTATGCTGGTTTTTATGTTTTGAACTACGTGTCACTGCTGATGTTATCGTTTGTGGATGACAGCAGATAATTTTGTTCAATTAATTTTCGTACAAGTTTTTGGATTTATCTACGTTTCTAATTTTGAAATATCGGGCGTCTCCGCCAATTTTCTTTGAATTAACTTCACGTTACAGACAATGACATTGTTAGCTGGACATGCTGCTCTGCAAATCTGATGTTGACTGAACTCACTCTATTCTATTACATTTATGAACAGTTCTCACGAATATACTTCGACAATACGACAATCCGATTTAAATCCATGAGAGGGCTGGCATGAGATGACGCTAGTGTCGTCTGTACATTCAAGGATAAAAGTTAAATGGCGGTTTATTTAAATTATTATTTCGTATACTTCAATGTACATATTGTATGTAATTAATAAAATACAACTGTTTATTACAAAACAAATAAAAGAATTATAAAAATTGTGGGGTAAATAGCTCCGTGGTAACGTGTCGGACTGTGGATCGTGAGATCCTCAGTTCGAATCCCATAGCTGATAGTTGCCAATTTATATTTATCCCTGTGCTTCCCCCTCCACTAACATCTTTGGGGGCTATGATTTGACGGCTCGTAACCGCACTTCATATGAAAAAATATATCACCTACCTAGATCTGCGTAAGCAGAGTGCCACACCCATAATGGGTAAAAGGCGTGATTATATAATTATTTTATTTTATAAAAAAAAATTATTTATTCAAAAACTATACATTTTTACCTCCCGCCTCATCCTATAAGGGAGGTATAGGAATCATACTAAAAATTGTGTAGTTAGTTTTCAGTGGATGAGCACGTTTTAGGGTCGCTAGAATACGATTTTTAAGTTTCGCGATTATGTCTGTGTGTGTGTTTGTGTCTGTCTGTATGTTTGTCAGTCTGTGTGGATCTCTGGAGTTACGGTTTCTCAAAAACTACTAAACTGAAAATTTTGATATTTTGTATATATCAATTGTATACCCTTTGGAAGAGCTGTTTAGTTTATGGTGTTAATCCAATAACCGGAAGTGGTAGTTTACTTGAAGCCCTATAAAGTTATTTTAAAATATCTCAGTAAATTATAGTTGAATGAAAATTTTGTTATTAGAATAATGTTTCAAATATTATTATCTACGATTATTGTTTGAAACATTTTCCTCTTACTGTCACCATTTACGAATTACAACACGTCAAAGAAAAATTATATTTTGATATTTTCTTTTAAATCTGCTAACCTGTGTTTTTTGAAAAAACAAAACAACGGTTGAAAAATGACATTTTTTGACATGTGACATAATTTTTTAAAGGGATGAACGTTTCTTGGTAGTGTTAGTTCGTGTTCCTGCATTGTTCGATAAGAAATCTATGGCGGGAGGTATTGTGGTGCCCACAACAGATTTTTAATTTGATATTTCAGTTATCAGAACCGTAAATACCACTAACGGAGTATAAAGTCACGTATTTCGTTACATACTTACAGTACAGCTTTCTTGTGGTATGGTTCACGTCACTATCTTCTTTCTCACTTTCTCCCAGTATTGCAGATTTGATTCATACGAATGTGAATGATGACGTAGTGCGGTTCACGTCATCATTCACATTCGTATGAATCAAATCAGCAATAGTGGGAGAAAGTGAGAAAGAAGATAGTGACGTGAACCGCACCACAAGAAAGCTGTACTGTACGCACTCCTGTCGCTTAATTATATCGGTTTGTTATGGAATATTTAATTTACGAGTATATACAGAGCTGTGAATTGATCTGTGCAATATAGGAAATACAATGTTAATTTTGTCATATTTTGTTCCCTATTGATTTTAGATTAAAATATTTTAAAGAAATCTTGTAGATAATTAAATTCTTCGAGTTCGATTCCCTCATTTGATAATGCTATCAGTTCTAATTTTATCCCTGTGGTTTCCAGTCAACTCACATTTTTGAAACCGTGATTTTATTTAAATACACATAATAAGGCTTTTTGTTCTCTGAAAAAGTGTAATACCTTTATTATAATAATTATAATATTCGGTGTAGGAATATTATGATAGAATTATAAATAATTCTCGTGAAGATTAAACATATATTACAATGGAAAGAATGATAATATTTAAAATGAAGGTAATACTACTACAAAAAAATGAAAAAATGTTGGTGGATATATACAAACAACATGAATAATCCAGTAATAAACTAAAAGGGGGAAAGAAGAAAAGAAAATATGAAAGCATTATGAAATGAAAATGAAATTTATGTTTGCGAAGAGGTGAAAAGCAGAGGAAATGATACAGAAATAGCGTATTCAGGCCTGTAAATAATTCTGAATATAAGTAGAAATACAAAGAGATTACAACAATACCATAATCAAGAAACAATGAACTTCCAACAATACACTTGAAATAATATATTACTGCTGTTACCAATACAAACTATATAAGTAAGTTATAAAAACATACACAAAAAAATAAAATAGAAAAGAGCAAATAGTATTCATTATCCCAAATATGATTGATCATATTTTTCATTTATTATTACTTTTTTTGTAGCTGTTTTCAATGTTTCCATGTTTGAAATAAAATGAATTTATTGTTTTGTGTGTCCAGCAAACTTCCTCATTCAGTTTTGCAATTGTGATAAAATTAACTCAGTTTTTCGCATTGTTGTAAAACATAATTATGAAGTTTCGTTTCCCTATTGTTATTTCGCGTGTGAGTTCTTGAACATGCGGACACATGTCCAACTATCCATAAAGACGTCATTAAGAAATGGCCAAAAAAGATTCAAAGGACCTCAAAATATACTTTCTTATACTAAGACTTAGTTGTTATGACAATTGCAGATACAAGAAAATTGAAAATAGTAGTATTTTTATATTTTGCTCCTATAACAAAGGAAATAGGAAAGGTTTAAAAGTAGAAGTTAAGAATAATAAAAAGAAGAAATAGAAAAGGTTAGGTGTTGAATTATCAAACGTAACATCAGTGTCACCAACTAACACAAAATTTCCTGAATTTTGAAACATAGTTTTTTTTATTAAAAAAGAGCATTAAACGGCGTAAAATATAAAAAAAATAGTATATAGAACTCGTTTCATAATTATCGTTTATTTTGTTCGAAAGCCAAACTTCCTTCTTACAAAATAAAATGACAATTTATGGAACTCGTTCCTTAATATACTATTATGTTCGACTGTATTATAATCACTTGTTTATGATATTGTTTAGCGGCCATAAAGTGTCTCATCATGTACTGGTCCGATAAAGTAAAAACAATAAACTTTGAATTTACATTATGAGGAGTTATTTTATGAAGTGGATGACATTTTCATGCAATGTACATACATTTACATTTTCAGGATTCGATATATACAGTGTGTCCCATTTAAGGTACGAATGCATTGGAAGCTCGAGAACCGTAAGACTTACGAGGTTGGTTAAATTAGACGAAAGTTGCCTCATTTTTAGGGTAGTTTAAACATGTGTTTGTTTTTCCAATTGAAAGCATAGGTTACTAGATATTGGCTAAAATGTAAATTTAGTGATTTTATTTTTTGATAATAACTTTGTTATATGACATAATACCAGAGATAAGTAAATTTAATATATTTATTCTCTTTGATAATACGAGATTCCGGTTTGCACTTTCTTATGACACTTTTTAATGGTAAATTTGCAGATGTACTCAAAATTTTTCTATGTCTTAACATTTTCGAGTTACTGGTATCAGCTTTTATTTTTAATATGGAGGTCCTAAGGCAATTTCGACTGGCACCGGTTAGTACTTGGACATAGGAATGGTTAGTAAATAGAGTAACCAATTGATTTCGACTGGCACTTATATAATATCATTTGTAACTGGTGACAGTTTTGATATGTCAAATCAGCAACATGCTCGAAAGCTCGTTCGTCCAACGGTTAGTATTCTCATTTGTTGAATTTCACTTGTTATGATTTCAAAATAGTATTCTGTCATATTTTTCATGTTTTCTGTCAAATTTGATTAATGTCAAAATCTACCGCGCGTTTTCAGTAACCATTCGGTCAGTGTGACGTCAGTGTTTGTAACCAACCAAACAGGTAACCGGCAAGTAACCAGTGCCAGTCGAAATCGCCTCTCTAGTAAGCTATAGCATTTTTTAATATAGATATTTTTGCTTTACAACGATATGCATTCCTACCTTAAATGGGATACACTGTATACTACGTCAACGTATTATAGTAAGTACTAAAAGTACAAAAAAAAAACAAATTCGTACTACTCAAAAAAAATGTACATCAAAACTTTACTGATAAAATAAATTTAAAGTACTGGTAATTAAGAAAAGTAGGTATGTTAAGAAACAAGCTAAAATTTTATTAGTCATAAAATATTTTGAGGCAGGAAAAAAAAAACATTAGCATTAAAAAATAAAAAGTTTACAAATGCAAATTTGTTTTTAGTTTCTCAAATTAATTCCGCATGTGTACAAAATAAAATAATTAAATTTATTATCGCATAGTGGCTGTTTAAATTAAAAGTAAATATTCAATAAATGTTGCCGAAAATTTATTGGACATTATTTGTTAAATTAATAATTATTGCCATGTTTTACGATCAAAATATAAGTCATTAATTTTATGAATGTATTTAATATTTGTAATATTCGTAATTACATATTATTATAATAATAATTAAAATTGCACAATAATTGATACGTGCGCTGAATGTTTACATTAATAGTATTTTATTATCATTATGGGTAAATAAAATAGTGCGATGATATAACTATTTGTATATTTATAGTCCTGAAAACTAACAAAAATCGCGGTACATAGGTGTTTTATGAATAACCTACTTTACACTGAGAAAAGAGACCTACTAATACTAAACTAATCCTTTATTAACGTAGGATTTATTGACATGAAACTACATAATATTAAATCAAATAAATATTTGTTCTTTAATAACAAACACATAAATACCAACGTTTCCTCTGAAACAAATAATTTATTGACGTTAGATTTATTGGCATTAAATATTCTTTGTTTAATATAAAATAAAATACTTTATAATTAATTCAAATATGCTGATATAATTGATAACAAATATACGATTTTTATTAAATCTGCATTTTTTTACATATAAAGAACGTATATTTATATTTAGAATATTACGTTTCTAGGCAATTGAAAATTCATTAATAGTCAATTTCTTTCTTTATTTATGAATTGAACTAAATATTATCTGCAATGATATATTTGTTAACAGTAACTAGATTTTGTTGACTATAAATACATTTATTAACAGTAAACAAACTTTATATAATATCAACACAGATTCACTCACAGATGATGCATATTGGGTAGTTGGTTCATTATTGTTTGTTCTTGCTAACTGAATACTCGCGATACACTATATATCCTGTGATTGGTGTGATAAAAATATTTTCGTTTATATTAAAATAGCATAAAAATAATGTAAAAAACTGGGGATTTGCTTTTTTAATCCCAATATTTGAAGGTATGCTTTTCATTCTATAAACTGTATATTATGTTGCAACTAGTGTTCGCCATTTTGTGTTGTTTAATAATTATAATAATTTGTGTACACAAGAACTTGTTTTTGGATGTATGGCTTTAAGTTTTTATTATTTAAACGACATTTATTTTGTTATAACTTAGACATGAACAATTTTTAAATCCTGCATCCGAATCCAACATTAACAATGTCTTGTTCCTCGAAAGTTCCTATATCATCAGAGATAATGAATCTATAAATGTCAAAACAAACTATCAAAATCCAAATATTGTAAGCTGTATTATTGATATTATTATGTATATACACATACCTATATATTCATGTAAGTAGTTCTTCAAAAAATGTTTTCTATAAAGTTTGTTTTTCCCGACTCTATTATTTATATTAGTAGGTTCATGGTTAAGTAGGTATTTATGTTAAAAAGGGTTAATTTTGTAATAATTATATTAAACGATAAACGATTCTATTTATTTAAATAAATTTCATTATTTACCCAAGCATCAATAATTGTTAATAGTTGGTTAATAAATATGCTATAGTACAGTTAAATAAGTAAATTCAATATTAAATGTTATCATATTTTCTTTAAATATTACATCAATTTACTACAAAATTAGTATGGTATTATTTACATTATTTTCGTTTTATATTTAAAACTTGTACATTAATAATAAAGCTTTGTTTTTACTATAAATAAACAAAAGTTCAGGAAAAATATTGCGATATTTATGTTAATAAATGCTGATTAAATATAAATTGACTTAAGTAACATTTAAAACAATAGTTTGTTAACTATTAATATATTTACTAATATTAAATAAAACTTATTTATTATTACCATTTTTGTTTAAATGTATTATTTATTACTGATAAATATATATTTGTTTCGCCATATTTCAAAAAATCATTTACTAACATTCAATAAACCTGCATAGTCACAAACAAATCTTTTTCTCAGTGTACTAGTTTAAAATCATAACAAATAAATTCAACCAATTAGAATACTAACCGTTGGACGAACCGAGCTCTCGAGCATGTTACTGATTTGACATACCAAAACTGTCACTGGTTACATATGACGCCAGTCGAAATCTATAGGCGATTTCGACTGGCACCGGTTAGTACTTGGTCACAGGAATGGTTAGTAAATACAATAACCAATTGATTTCGACTGACACTTATATGACGTCATATGTAACCGGTGACAGTTCTGGTATGTCAAATCAGTAACATACTCGAGAGCTCGGTTGGTCCAACGGTTAGTATATTCTGATTGGTTGAATTTCACTTGCTATGATTTCAAACTAGTACGCTGTCATATTTTTCATGTTTTCTGTCAAATTTGATTAATGTCAAAATCTACCGCACGTTTTCAGTAACTGTTCGGTCAGTGTGACGTCATTGTTTGAAACCAACCAAACATGTAACCGGTAAGTAACCTGTGCCAGTCGAAATCGCCTAATTGGTTACTCTATTTACTAACCATTCCTGTGACCAAGTACTAACTGGTGCCAGTCGAAATCGCCTATGGAAAATTACGTTGAAAATATCAAATAGCCATGGAATTGAAACAAAAATAATTAAATGCTTGTTGTTTTTCTGTCAATTTGATATTTTACCCGTCAAATTAATCATTCATCTCTCAAATGTCAAAGCATTTATTTATTTTGGTTACTATTCCATGGCTATGGTTATGATCTTCCATCTCGACTTTTGCCTTAACTTTCTCTATTTTTTGCCTATTCTTTCTGTGAGGTCAAAATCATATCCCTCCCTTGGATGTCGCTGGAAAAAATGTTGCCAATTCGAAAAACTAACCTCTAAAATAGTTTTAATTAAATGATTAATTTTCAAATTATAATTCACACATGTTGACATTTCATGTTATATTTTATTTGGGACGATTGAAAAGAACAATTTTTGTGTAGGAAACCGCCATTGGTGGTCAAGAGGCTAAGAGCGCTCAGGTTTACAGTCTGTAATCTGACGGTCGGGGTTCGCGTCCCGCACGATACATCTCGAATTATAAAAAATAATTATAATTCGTAGCTCTGACAAGTGACCACAGATGGGTCTGAGTGATTCGGAGGTCACTATAAGCCGGCGGTCCCTTGCAGTTGTCTGTTGACTGACCATCAGCAACATCGTTAATGCAAGTAAAACATTCGGTCATTGAAACCGGTGGAATTCCGGCCCTATGCTCCCAGGAGGAGAAACAGGAACACATTATTAAACCGCACAAAGCTTCCGCCCTTACAAAACGATATGAGTGAACTTGTGCGCCCTGGATGTTTCCATGGCAATCCAACTATAAGGTTTCGCCACCCAACGCACATACCAAAAATGCAATTATCGTGCACATCTGTATGAATCACTCGGCAACTCCGCAGTGCAGTGGCACTAGCGTGGAGCCGCGGCCTCGCGGCGGCGGCGTTAGTGCGTACAACAGAGGCGCAGCGCTTTAATTAAATAATAATGCAATTATGCGTTCCAATTAAACACACGTTTGTCGCTTTTAAAACTAGATTTGCACGACGCTAACAACGTGTAAATAATCAGATCGGCTCGTGATATGAACCCGACGCGTCGAAGCTTCGTAATAGTGTCGCGGGACAGGCACGGCTTTACACACAAAATTTCACGAATTGATGGTTTTAAACTGCGTAGCTTTTTGCATTAATACACCAACATAATAGACAAAATAAAGCTTGATTTTCATTATACTTTTTTCGTCTATTTTCTTACTTATTTTGCATAAATCCATCCGAGTTTTTTCAAATTTCATACCTTTTTTTATTTTAATCGTACTTCATTTTATGGGGTAAATAGCTCTGTGGTAACGTGTCGGACTGTGGATCGTGAGATCCTCAGTTCAAATCCCACTGCCGACAGATACAAATTTAAATTTACCCCTATGGTTCCCCTTCCACTAACATCCTTGGGGGCTATGATTTGACGGCTGGTAACCGCACTTCATACGAAATAATATATCATTTACCGAGATCTGCGTAAGCAGAGTGCCACACCCGTATGGGTAAAAGGCGTGATGATATATTTATTTATTTATGCCGAAATAATAAGAAATCAGTTCAAGTTGCTAAATAAAGATAAATTTACGTCAATCAGCGGTTCAAAAACAAGTGACAGTTCTTGATATGTTACCGTACAGAACACTCAAAATTATGGTTTGTCTCAATTTCAAACAATAATTATCGTACAATCGGCAACACTGACGTATATATGAAATAAAATAATTCAATAATCTACTTACTTGATACAAAATAGGTTGCAGTTCGTAGCACTCTGCCAAAGATTTCAATATTTGGGACGACCATTTTCTATGTACCGTATTTATATTTTTGTTCAAAGTAATTGTACCTATACAAAACAACAAACACGACCGAAGAACGAGCTAACAAAACTAACCTCAATCAAAAACAAATAAATCATGAAATAAATGGATGTTGGTATTTCATGTAACGCATGCGCACAATGCATCTAGTATGAAAATCGAATAGAAAATAGAGCCGAACTTATATTTCTATACTAGAAACGTCCATTTCCATCCGACAAATCTGCTGATTTACATTATACTTTTTTCGTCTAAATTTGGCTAGCATGAAACTCGGATACAATTCTACACAAAAAAGTATAATGTAAAACAGGCTTAATACAATGAATAGTTATTTGTCTAACTAGAGAGGAAAGCGCTTCTTTTTCCCTCTTGAGCTCGAAGTTTGCCTCATGAGCGCAGCGAGTGAGGCAATTCGTGCGAGAGTGGAAAAAGGGCTTTCCTCTCGTGTTAGACACAATATTTTTTTCATGTTTCTAAAAACGATTTGCTCGGGCCAAAAATACACTTTGACAACACAACTGATACGTTAAAAGTTAGGTTATCAGATGCAAGGCGGGGTAGGAGTGTTGCCAATGAACCAATCTTAAATATAAATTAATGTTGTCAAATTGTGATTTAATCTAGAAAAAGAAAAATATAAGGCATAATTATAACACAATTTAAAGTATGCATATAACTAAAATAAAGATTTTCAATAAAATTAGGCATGTATTTATAATTTTTTACAATATATTTTATGTAAATACCAATCATATTGGTAACACTTCTATATTTTCCTCACCAGAGAGGAAAAGCACATTTTCCTCACTATTTCGGGAGAAGAATGGTGTGGTTTCCTGGCATGTCGTGAAAAAATATATTATCATTCAATATACCAATTATTGAATGTGACACAGCAAATCTCGGTATATTTTTTTGCACGTGCACTGTCTTCAAAATGCAACCAAATATGTTATTGAATTGAAAGATACAGCAGTAATTTTTATATTGTGAAATTTGCAGTTGCTAAGAAAATTACACAACAATAATGGAATAATTTACAGTTCAATCATTTTTTATTGAAAGCTTAAAAAACTTATTACATCAATCTCCCGCAAATTTAAATTTTAAATGTTATAAAATACATGATTTTCCAAAAAGATGTTATCACTAATATGGTACAAGATAATTTTCTTCTTTTTTTTTTTGTTGTAGACTAAATATGGTCACCCGACTTACTTTGTAAGAGAGAAAAGGAAGGTAGCAGCTTGGATGAAAGTGTTTGGATCACCCTCAATAGTAAGAAAAAAAAATTTCAGCAATAGTTTCGTAAGCTGAAATGTTTTTTTTTTTTCTTAACTGTAAAGATTCATTTTCAATGGCAATACATGGCATGGGTAAATGGTGTTTACAAGTGAGTAACAAGTAGAAATTTATTACCGACATCTACGAAAGTAAAAGGCAACACAAAATGAACAAATAACCATATGGCATATTTATTTAAAATATTATTTGGCAATGAAAAAGGTATTTTATCAGCTTTCAGCGCTGATCATTCTAGTAATTATTTAATTGGTTTGTTTCTGTTTTAAATTGCACATGTAATTACAATTGCAAGGTAAATCTAAAAGTTTGTAAAGGTATTTATTTTTGTCAAAATAATAGGTGTACAGCCATTGTTCATGAAACACAGAGTAAACGCGTACTTTATAAGTAACTTGTAAAAAAAAACTAACAAAAAAGAATGAAATGCAAATTAACTTTGGAACAGACTAAACAAAAACATAGTTCATTAGATGAGGACAAGAACCTTTCGATATGTTGTTCTAGTATTTTCTTTCTGTATACGAGTAAAGATGCGTCTACATTTCATTTGGGATGAGAGAGTAATAAATCAGTCAGACAGTCATTCCAGTGGCGCGCCAATAATTAGGAGCTTAATGGGCCCATAAACCAATTTTTTTATTTTCTTTTTATGAAACTTTTATTAGACTACATGACGATCAGTGAAAACCCGATTTGAAAATTTCATATATGCACTCGTATTACCCGAGCTATGATTTTTCAAAGTTTGTATGACGTCACTGGTATTGCTCCAGTGGCACTAAAACAACGATATTTCATGATAGTAGATATTATATATTTTGTAATGTAAAAATTATATTTACATATTATAAGTCTTAATTTACAACAATTAAACTTAATATAAATAAAGATAAAATTCCTGTGACAACTTTAGAGTATTTTACTTTATATTCGAGTAAATAACATACAAAAGTTTAATGTAATCTAACCTCAACACACAATTGTATTTAATAGATTTTCAACGCAGCACAATAAAACAGTGAAATTATGAAACAAGTAATAGAAGCCCAACAAATATAATTTAAATATCAACAAACAAAATAATGAAATGACATTTCGTAGTTCTGTTTTAGCCCACAATAGGCGTTTGGCGCAACGGCAGACGCGCGATTTGCACGTTTCATATTTCTGGCGAATAGAATCAATGCAATACCCGTGACGTCAAAATATGTTCAATTCGTTATATCGCTTTACTGCAAAATATTTAAAAGAAAAAAAATCCTTTACTACTAATTATTCCGTAAGTGTTGTATTTTGTATCTTATTTTTTATATATTCTTTCTCCTTTTCCATACCCTTCATTTTTGCTTACTGTTCTATAATATATTTTATCTGAAAATTTCTTAGTATGGATTTTAAATCCAAATTCAAAATGTACATCACAAACTGATTAGAAATTAAATACTTTAACTGGCTTACCAAATTTTAAAGTAGGTAATAATAAATATAGACTTGTCCTAATATAAAAAAATTAAAATTGTCGACTAAAGAGAAAATCATACCCCACACTTATTAAAATGAAACTAAACATTACTTATGCTGTACTAGCAGTTTTATTCAAATACAAGTATGTAACTAGGGTAACATATAAAAATGTATTTTGTGATACAGTTGACAAGTTATATAATATAATATTTTCAACATAAATAGTTCCATGTATCTCATGTGGATTTGTAGTAAGAGCTCTGGTCTGCAAACATAACCCAAAAAGCTTGAACTTATTTAAATTTACCTCCACAACTCTACATAAAAATAACAAGCTACTATTAACTATTTCTTCCCCGTCGATAAAATTTCTGGTAGAATTCGTCGCCTCGAGATATCTAAATAATGCTTGAAAACCAACTTGTTTATCGGCACTGTAAAAGTTATCCATATCTAAAAATATATTTAACAGACGGTATAACTGTGATTTTTTTTTAATAAATAAAGCACAAATACTTCCTTTTACACAATACCGCACTTCAAATAAGCTTATATTTTATTTATATTTATAATTATATGAACTTAATTTATGTTTCCCCGCATGTCATTCACTGCACTTACTAACTACGCCGGCCATTTGCAAATACACAGTGCTGCCGCCATCGGTCATTTTCGTTGCCAATACTCTTTTAAAACGAAAGTCACATTTAAGCAGCCAAATTATATGGGAACAATTACTTTTGAAAAATTATTCGAGCACCTTTGCCTTCGAAATAATTTGATGCATATACTGGCAGGTCTGGTTTATTTTAAGTAAAATATGGAATAAGTACGTTTTGAAATTAAGCTCATCAATTGTTTGCTCAGGAATAGTCGAAGACACTAATTAGATAGAAATCTACCGCTAAATTACTCAAACATAAATATGTTCATCATGTTAAAGATGATATGGCAGCGAATTGCAATAATACGGTACTATGTTTACTGCTCTGTCACTGCGAACTCAATCTAAATGAATTAGTGTAGGCTCAAGTAAAGGGTGAAGTTTATAGCGGTGTTTCTATTATTGGAGAAGTAAATGTCGTTCTAGGTATAAAGTGAGCGGCATTTTATGAGTATCCTAGTAAAGTTAAATCTTATTTTTCTAGTGGATTTAGTTGCCGGATAGCTGACAAAAATCTAATCCTGCTCTTGCAAATTTTGATTTATTACTCTCTCCATTCTCAAATGGAGTGCAGCAGATCTGGTTAACGGTTAATCTTTAATCACAGCGAACACCATTGTATCCCATATATAAATATTATTTGGGGACGGGTGAAGTTTGCCGGTAAAACCGGTACTGTCGCAGGCCGATTCCCAGGAGACAGAATTTTAATTGTGATTTACAGGGGAGCCATCACCGCGCTAATACACAGGAGGCGGTGCTGCGAAATCGGTTCCAAATTACATTTTCAAATTAAGTTTGTTATTAAATCGTTTATGACACTAAAATTGCATGGCGGATCGATCCGGTTAATAGAGTACAAACGCTCCAGAGCCGGAAGATGTGCTGGATCGGCACCGGATTGCCGCCGCTGCCGCCGCCGCCGCCGACCCGGCACTGTATTATGTACAAGCATGTTTATTCAATATAGATAAGTTACTCTGATTTCATGCTGAATTTATGAATCTACTAAACTGTTTTGTAATAAACTCGGAATTTCACAACACTCCATTGCTCTCTGGATTGTATTATTGGCTGATATTTGAAATTTTATCCTTGCGTTGGTAGCTAATATAATGACTTCTTCTATAATATAAGTAGCTATAAAAATGATATCGATATATAAAAAGTTCAAATTGCTATCAGTAATCCACAATACGATATTAAATATCGAAAATTTTGTTAGGAGTAAATAATTTCCATTTTAAAAGAAACAACACTCGATACGTTTCAATCTATATTTTTAGTTTATTATAGTATTTTAGTCCTTCATCAGGTACACACGATGATGGTCTAATAAACCGAAATGCATGTAGTAAATAAAAATATTGTTTGAAATTTACCGAGCGTTCTAGCGTTCTTTCTTTCAAAATGTTTCAACGAGAACCGACAGTGAAATCAATTTAATTTAATTTCCATGTATTTAATATATCACATTTAAAAATTATTTGATTCCTTTTTTTTTAAATGTCAATACTTCTGCCCAAAAAAATATAAGTAAACCAGAAGAAGATACGAAAAACTTGTAAATAATATTTTGTATTGCAAACAATTATAAGTTATAACACCTTTTATTTGAAACATTTTTGGAGATAATGTCAAACTCGAAATAAATTGAATATATTATTTTGTGTCAAGTAAACTTCCACTTCCGGTTTTGTAATTCTTAACAAAATCAACTCAGTTCACATAATTATGAAATTTAATTAATTTTTTTTGTTCGTGAGTTATAGAAAAAATATAACACACACATCCATCCATTCATCAACACTGACAGAAAAAAATTATCATAATATGTATAATATGAAAATCTAGCAATCTATTTTTGTCATAAAGTATAAGAAAAGATAGAAATAGAAAATTATATTTAATTATTTATTGCTTTATTTCCAACTTTAGTATGTTTTTCTTTTTATTATTATTTATTTTGCTTCCCCTTATGGATATTAGCTATATACTTATATTTAATTTATTAATTAAAATGTTATTGTTCTTTATTTATTTTTCTTCCATTTTATTGCCTTAATTTTTCACAGACTATCATCAGCCATTCTTTTAAATTTAACAGTAATCGTAAAGATGTGTCCCAATTTTTTCTGTCCAGCAGAATAAATTTGGAATCATAAAAACTGGCGGGTCAAGGTTAAAACGTGTCATACACTCATACTCATCTTGTTTTACCAATAATTCAATGTTACCAGTAGAATATATTTTTTAATGAACAAAAGAATTTCAGTAACATGCTAAATTATTGATAGAATCTAAATAAGATCAGTTTCATAGTAATCATTGTTATAAGCAAATTCCATTAAATTAAAAAAAAATCTGGTATGAGGAATTACGAGACTTTGTTTTAAAAATAAATCTGAATTTGATTATAAGTACACTTGACACGTGTTTGACATATGGAGCAGATGATTCAGTTATTTGTTTATTATAGCATCAATAATTATTGAAATATATTATTGAACAATTGTGCGGGCGCTCGGGGAATAGTTGTTTAAGTATGATTGATGGTTTGTTGCATACGAATGATTACGAGTGAGAAAAATAGACGTGTATGTATGAATGTGGACTAGTGATGTGCCAGGATAGCCATGTTTGAAGGAGATTGATTGTTGATTGTGTTTCATACCTACGTTTTAGTGAACATATAATTTGACTTGAAACTTTTTAGTAGTGGTTATTATATTTCAAATAAATTCAATATATAATAATAATAATAATAATTATAAAATTTCGTTGCTCTTTCTTTGTTCGTGAGTTATGGAATATACTAATACAAAATTCATCCACATAGACGTCATTGAGATAATGGATAAAAACAGATTCAGAGGACCAACAATGTATTTTTATAAACAATTTCTGTATTTCCTTATCAAGTTTTTGGACAGCTGACATTACCAAGTGGGTCCCGTAACATCAAGAAGGAAATAATAAGTTATCTTATTTGCAACTTTGTTCAAAAAAGAACTTGATTATTTGATACTCTTGCTAAAATGGAATAATATCTACCTGCTTAACACAACACAGAGAGGAAATTGAAAATGACGGCATTATCTACTGTGAAAATTTAACCTCAAATCGAAGCGTTACTACGGAGCTATTTACCTCATAATTAGGTACAATATTCTTGCAATATAATAAATAATACTCCTACAAACTAGTACTATGTAGATTGAAGAAAAATTCACAAGGTAAAATAATATTTCTGTATGTTTCAAAACAGACAATGAAATATTTCGGATAAATTTCCAATTTGGCAATATGTATTTCACTCAGGAAATTTTGCCATTTGCCGACACTACTGAAACGTTTTAATATGTATAAAAAACAGAATGAATGAACGATCATCCATTAGTCATAAAAATCGGACTGAATTTGAAAACTAGACAATAGTTATTTTTCACCATCAAAAACGCGATGTTCAATCACAGCTACAATCAAAACCCATTAATTTATACTACACTCTAAAATCAGTGACACAGAAAAACTAATTACAATGTCTATGAAAACAGACATATCATGCTGGAATCGGCCGATCAAAACGCAAAATTTTCCATATGAAATGTGTGTAGGATGAGAGATCCGATCGCAAACGTTACAGCTACATGTTTCCGGCGAAAAATCCGGATTCATTGGAATTATGTCCGGATCACCTGTCCCGTAAATAGCCGCATCAGTGCTAATAATGAACGCTGTCGTCCGCACGCGCGGCCCGCTAATGAATGTAATTTTAAAAGCACGCATTCAGCGCTGATTTGCCCCGGCGCCACCGCCGCTGTCACGCAGCTGCGACGCGTGCGAATTCGTACCCACGCACCCCTAACCTTTACCTACAGTACATTTGTAGTAACATTTGTACTGTTTCGTTTCAGATTGAGTTTTTTGGGTCCAAGTGACTAGACTAGAAAATTTGTCTTGATGATCACTTGTTGTCTTGGGCTTGATTTTCAAGACAAGAAATTAAACATTTCTTGTTTTGCTCATTTTTTGACAATGTATATCTTGTCTCGTTTCAAGAATTCTTGATAATTCTTGATGCTTGACATTTTAGGGGAATCCCCTTTCTCTATCGTTTTATCCAATCCGAACGCTCAAGAGTAGTGTTGGCGTCTGCCCTTGCCCCTCCTTTAGTTTTAGTTAAATATTTCTTATGTTTAGGCATAAATTAAGTTTTGAAATATACACTCGGCAACAAAAAAACGCGCCACTTGAAAATGCACGAAAAAACGCGAATTTTCAAACCGCTGTAACTTTGTTCAGTTTCGACGAAAATGGATGAAACTTTGACTACGAGAAAGGTTGAAAGGTTTTCTTTAAGGCCGTGTGAAGGGATGAGTCGTAAGTTGGAATCTAACCCCCATAAAACTTCTGTGAAAAAAAAAATGTTCAGTGACAAAAAATGTCAAAGTTTGACAACTTGTAACACATGCGAAAAAAATCGTGGCTTAGTGCGACATACAAGGTGATAAAGTTCACTCAATTTCCGTTAGATTTAACAACCATTCAAGCCGCTACAATAAAATGGCGGGAAGTTATGAATTTTTTTTTAAAAAGTGTATTTTTGGGTATTACTCTGGTAGTCTCTGCCGGAAATGGATGATTCTTTGGGATCTTACTGCGTATAAATGTTCTCTTTCAGGTGACATGCCTAAGTTTTATAAAAATTACAGTTCACCCTTTTGCACCCCCTAAAAATGAAAAAATGTTCGTACCGTCAAAACATCAATGTTTGACACCTTGTACCGTGCGCAAACAATAACGTGGCTTCGTGTGATTAACGATACAATTCAATCATTTTACAATAGATTTCGCAAAAAATTAAGGATATTCAATGACTTTTCGCAAAGTTATGAATTTTTGAAAAATGTTTTCAGACCAAAATCTCGGTTAATTTTGATCTGAAATTGATGATTTTTTCAGATCTGAAATGGAAAAATGTTGTACAGTAAATTTCATGTGGTTTGCCAACCCATCCCTAATAACAAAAAAAAAGTTTTCGACTTGGCTACAGTACTTGTTTATGTGCATTAAATTGAAAAACGACAAGACCTACAAAAATTTAACACAATGTAATACATCTTAAAATTGTTTTTTGTGGCATTTCGGCTCTGGTAAATAATCAACATGCAAATGCACAACGAATCTACTCTACAACATTTTTTGTCACGAAGCCACGTTATTGTTTGCGCACGGTACAAGGTGTCAAACATTGATGTTTTGACGGTACGAACATTTTTTCATTTTTAGGGGGTGCAAAAGGGTGAACTGTAATTTTTATAAAACTTAGGCATGTCACCTGAAAGAGAACATTTATACGCAGTAAGATCCCAAAGAATCATCCATTTCCGGCAGAGACTACCAGAGTAATACCCAAAAATACACTTTTTAAAAAAAAATTCATAACTTCCCGCCATTTTATTGTAGCGGCTTGAATGGTTGTTAAATCTAACGGAAATTGAGTGAACTTTATCACCTTGTATGTCGCACTAAGCCACGATTTTTTTCGCATGTGTTACAAGTTGTCAAACTTTGACATTTTTTGTCATTCTGAACATTTTTTTTCACAGAAGTTTTATGGGGGTTAGATTCCAACTTACGACTCATCCCTTCACACGGCCTTAAAGAAAACCTTTCAACCTTTCTCGTAGTCAAAGTTTCATCCATTTTCGTCGAAACTGAATAAAGTTACAGCGGTTTGAAAATTCGCGTTTTTTCGTGCATTTTCAAGTGGCGCGTTTTTTTTGTTGCCGAGTTTATATGCATTTCGACCATAAATTTATAGAAAAAGGAAAATTATATATAAATTATTTCAATTTATACATAAGAAATTACAAATTTTATTAAGTATCAACTTATATTTGCGACATAAAATTTATATATAAATCTTGACTTCACATATTTATAAAATTTTGTATTGCATATTTACAAAATTTTGAGGTTCACAATAAGGCCGCCAGATGATGGTAAAACTTGTGTACAAATTTGGAACGAACCTCAAAGTCACTTTATTGACAAATGTATAAAAAATTTTTAGTTTTTAATCATAAATGCGGAACTGAAAAATGTATTATTAAGATATTAAGATTTCTTAACAAGGAAGTTTAATTCTTGATTATATTTTCTTGCCTTCTATTGTGAAATATAAAATACTTCTTGTCTGTCTTGTCTTGATTTCAAAACAGGATCAAGAGTCTTGTGAAACACTACAAGTGACTTGATACCTGATCTGAAACACGGTGGGTGTTGGGTTTATCTATCCTAATATCAAGTAAATTTGATTCAAAGTGGTGTACAGCAAGACTTTTACTTAGGTCATATATTACAAGATATAGGACACAAGCCTTTTTATTATGTTGTCTAGGTAGTATTTACAGCAATTTTGTGTTACTCGTGAGTCATAAGGCATCATATAGTTGTGCTTATGCGAATTTGATGATTATTATTATAGTCAGTAGTCAGTTTTGAGTAATCTAACATAATTTTATTCATTTAAATAATAGTTCAGTATTCAATGAGCATGTAATATATGCTATTACTCATGAGAATGAAGTTTGCATCACGAGCGAAAGCGAGTGGTGTAAATCATTCAAATGAGTAATAGCAATAGCCATTACATGCGAATTACTATACTTTATCCACAACATTTATGCCCGGTTGCACCAACGTTGGTTAAATTTTAAACTTTGTTTAAATAAATAGAAGCAAAGATATATATAGTTATATATGGAGTAATTGAGATTGATGTCAAAAATTAGATATGCTTTTATTTATTTATACCAAGTATAAAATTTAACTAACGTTGATGCAACCGGGCATTAGTCATATACAAAAAATAAAAATTATAAGATAAGTAGAATTTTTGCTTTGACAAATACAAAAAACTGTTTGTTTATCATCAATATAGACAAATAAGTTAACTTGTATTTTTTGTACTATGATACATTTATTATTTATTTTTTTATATTTTGACTAACGAGACTAACATTTACGTTATGTTGAATTATTTTAATGCGTTATTAACTGTTCAGTCATTGCCGTGAAGAAGCTAACTGTGTTGGCGAAACGTCGTTTTTGACTAATAAATAAATCTTGACTGCAGTCCCGTAGTCCCGAGTATTTTGTACCTCTCACATGTAAAAGAATGTTTGAAAAACTATATATTTTCATTATAATATATTTTTGTAATAAATACTTTAGAAATAGACTCTACAGCTGAATTCTACAAGAATCTAAAACACAACCTTGGCTCAGCAATAAAAGAATCAAGAATACTTCTAAGAGAAGAAATATTTCAGTTAGTATAAGCACGCGGTCCCTTCCATAGTTGTCAATATTTCGGCTTAATAACCTTCTCCAAAAAAATATAATTAAAATTAAAATATAATCAAACTTCCAGTTTATATTTCTTGTAGTCTTGGACGAATCGGTTTGGGATTAAACAGCACCCAAACATCCAACCCTTTCCGCCCTCCGGAAGGGTCCGTGATGCATCACAGAATCCTACCTCACAGACCTAACCTCTCCACGGTTAATGAGTCACTTGTATGTAATGGAATCTGAAGAGCGAGAGTCGGGAACAGAGTTAGGTTTCAACAGAACGTTCTCTCGCTCTAAGAACAAACGGATATGGTTATGAGTGGCAGAATGTGTGGCGAAAAATGGGGAACATGAATATGCCGGGGTAAATAGAATTCAGAGGCTGGGACATTAAAGCGCAATAGACTGATCGAGTTATAATTGCTTGCTGTGAATAATATATGACGGTTCAGTGGGGCATGATCGCCCGTTTATGCAAACCCACAGGGGCTACATTTTGCTGCTGTATTATTGACAAATTATGTTGCGGTAGTGAATACCAACGTAGACACGACTTTTAGACAGATTAAGATTAGAAAGACTTAATCACAAATCGAGTGAATATCTACTCAAAGTGTATTTTATAATTTCAGTTCACCATGATTAAATTGCCAAGAACAATAATATTGTATTTCGTTTTACAAAGATCAAGTTTTCCGTTAATTTATTGTGATAATTTCTAATTACTAAAATTTTTTGTTTAAGCAATACGTACAAAAATGACAAACTAACCAAAACATAAACAAGTTTCAATGATTGGCAATGACTAAAATCTTCTAGAATTCCGTAAAAGATTGTCGAAAAATAGAACATGTTCTAATTCGTCAATAAATTGACCAATTTATTGGCGAAGAAAAAATTGATGCCAAGAATCGTATTACACACAACAATAAATTGATAAGAAAACTTGGTCAATTTATTGAACAATACATTGTGTAAAATAGGCATAAATAGGGTGACCAGATTTTTTTTTATAGAAATAGAGTATGTTGGTACCTTGACTGAAGCAATAAATCAATACTTATTTTATTTTAGTAAGTTTAACCAAATATTTATAGTTGATAATAAAATAATAGGTAGATGTGTGAGATCGAGACGAATGTAGTAGAACCTGCACAATACTCTTGCATGGCAGTGAGATTTATATCTACTTCTTTTACCAAAACTACGCTGAATAATTAATTTCACGTATGAATAATTTATGGAATAAAAAAAGTGTATTTTATTATCTTGTCAGGTACCATATACAATTACGATTATCAATTGTAATTAACAGTTAACTGTAAGTATACAGTACAGCTTTCTTGTGGTGCGGTTCACGTCACTATCTTCTTTCTCACTTTAGCTGTACTGTAGGTTGAGAAGTATGCACAATCTACTAAACCTTCCACTTACAGATAGTGCGACTGAAACATCTATCACTTGACAAATTTTTTCCAATAAGCTTAAAACACACCGTATTAACCCGATTATAAGATGACCCCCCATTATAAGACGAGTCCCATTATAAGACCTATACATATTCAAAATGTAAAACTGATAGCAGAACGTACGTCGCAGTACACCTGTTACGCAATGATACCATCTATCATTGTCTCACTAAATGTTGATCTTTCTCGGACCCAAATTACGTCACATATTTCTTCTCCTAATTATTAATAATTTGTTTCTCTTAAAGAATAATTCATCGGTTTAAAATATTCGTATATTTCATTTTCTTGTCTAGGATCATATATAAAAAATACAAATTTTGTCACAGAGCCCCTTGTACAGTTTCTAAACCATGTCCTATTTTATTTATGACATGACATAATTGTTGCAATTGTTTCTGATTACTTCAACAATATTATAATTGATGTCACTTCAACTGTATGGTAATTCTAAATATAATTTATATTTTAAACCGTCAATTTTAAGACGATTGCTATTTCTAAGTGGTAATTGTAATTGATAATTCAGTCGCTCTGATTAAGTAATTTTATATAAATAACAATATATATCAAGCCATTTACCCAATTTAGGTGTGGCATATATGATTAATGAGAAGTAAATAAATAAAATACTACAATCCTTCCATTTGCAATTATTCTATACCATTAGCGTGAATGACAAACAGTCGGTTTTGATCGACTAGCAATCCTCACAAAGTAACCAAATCTGTTGAATTCTGGTTGAGGGCATTGGCCGGCATTCCGGGCAAGCCTCTGGAAGCCGCCGTAGCCCGAGAGCTCACCTATAGACACCGAGAATCCGTAATTGAATTTCAATGTATCCGGCGGTGGAATTAAGGCGGCATGGCACCGGTGCGCACATACATAGCTAATGTAGAGTAATGTGTCTGATGAATATTTCACACCCAACAAGTGCCGCTCTTTCGCAGAGAATCGAGCCGGCACTGGTACCGGTGTCAATGACAGCGCATCGCGATGGAGAGGAATATTTTATCCAATATGGCGATTCGCTAAATGTTGAAATTTAAAAAAATCTGTTGTATAGGCATCACAATACCTCCCGTCATATATTTCTTATCAAACAATGGAGGAACATTATCAAGAAACGCTCATCTCTTCAAAAAATTTAACATTTTGAAGCGCTATTTTGTTTTTTTTTTTTTCAAAAAGTACAGGTTGCAGGTTTAAACGAAAATGAGAAAATATTTCTGAAACCGGAGCAAAAGTACTCTTTTCGCGCATAAAATGCGGAGCAAAAGTAAAATTTCTCTGCCTAGGCAGGAAAACGTTTAAACGTTATATTATCTTAGAAACGTATTCACGAAAACGTGCTTATACGTTGTTACTTTAGAAACGAGAGAAACGCGCTACTAAATACATATAGAAAATTAGGTTTAATTTTTAAATTTAATAGTAATTTACGTAACAAGACCTGAAAATGATACTTTACAGGGTGAGCAAGCATATTTCAGAGCGAGCCGGAATCTAATCAGCTGTATTAAACATCCAAATACTAAATTTGAAATATGAAAATGATTTAGGCACAGTTGCAGATAGAATAGTTAATATAAGAAGAACTTGGCAAGGGTGAGTTAACAGGCATTCCAGTCGTGGACTTATATCGGTTTGCCGAAGTATATCAGCTCTTAAAACTATAAAATTATAATGTCGGATTTTGCATCGTACATTAATTAATTTTAAACGTCAAATTTAGTGTTACAGCTTAGAAAATAATTAGGTCATCCAATAATTTAGTGATTTATATTAAAACCAGACTTTAAAACTTTATGACAAAGCGATCAAAGTTTTAAAAAGTTAATAGTTTTTAACTATTTGAGTTTTTAATACCATCAATTCAAGTTATAGATTATAATCTCTCTCACTAACATAACTATTTCGTTCTCATTTGCGCTAATTCAAATTTTCTGTCTAATTCCTCACAACTATTTATTTTTCAATTGAAATACTGTTTTGATTATTAAAAAAAATACTTAATACAGCGATTTTGAATCAGTAAGGCTGGTGTATCTCACTGACTGATGAACAGTGTTGTGACTGATCTAGATCAAGCGATGTGGCAACACTGGTTATCAATTGTTCGTTACTTACCTTTTTTATATATAAGTAACTTCTAATTTTGTGTTCTATTTTCTTAATAAGAATTAAAAAGTTTGTGAAAAAAATTATTGATCTTTTTTATGATCTAATCTGATCTTAAAAAATAGATCCGATCATAAAAATTGATCTATGATTTGATATTGACAAGCTGCGACATGACATCTGGTGGAAAAAATATGAACTTTTCGATTTGGTACTGTATTGTGACTGTTACATATGATTTGATCATTTGATATGAATAAAATGGAAAAAAGTCGTACAAATTGTTGTGTATTCAGGTGTCATTTTTTATAATTTTCCGAAACATGGCCAAAGTAAAATTACGACAAGAGCAGGTGTTGAAATGAACATGGATCGACGAAAAGCATGGGAATGTGCAATTCGTAGTGCAAAACAATTAACAAAATATAAAACTGCTGATAAGTGTTTACATTTTGCACTTTTTCCAGCTTTACATCTGAATTCTGCATTAATAATTTTTAAATTTTCTAAAGAACTCGCTAAATCTATTTTTATTTCATGTGACTTTGCAGTAATTGCACTGGTTTGCAGACAAAGTGCAAATATTACCTACCTTATATCTACATTTTTTAATATTCCATATAATATTATGTGGTTAGCGTATATAATTCGTTCACCTACAATCATCAATTTCGATTGATTAAATAGGTATATAAAAAATTATAAATACATTTTAACATATTACATCTAGAATTAGCTGTTGCTTCCAGAAATCTAAAATGTTCTGCGATACCAAGCCTCATTTTATGTGAAAAAAATGCTCGTTGTTTATTTCATATGCCACAATACCGCGACTACCAATTCAAAAGCAGCTGTTCGGCCCGATGGTGCTGCCGCCATCGGACATGTCAGTTCTCAATAGAACATATTAAATGAAAAGATCTCGATCTTGAACTAGATCATTTTTAAAATGATCTGTCACAACACTGCTGATGAAACTTTATGACCCATCAAGGCTCACGAAATTAGGTTCGCTGCTAATTTCGTCAGTCAACTCATGAAATAAAAAGCGACAGGATAGGGGGTGTAGGGAGACAAATTAAAAACTCTAACGGACATTTATTGTTTGGCTCTCTTTGTGCTTATTTGGCATTTATATTATTCGTGTATTTCGTTGGTATGTATTATATAATGTATATTTAAAAGTAAAATTTTTTAAGAAAAAAAATAATGAATTAAAAGAAGATAAACAAAAACAATATTTGACATAATCTTAGAATAATATAATAAAAATAAATATTAAAATAAGTTACAAAAATATGGTTATACGAGTATAACACAGGTTTCGATCGTCAAAAATACACCGAAGAAAAAGAGAAAGACAATCTTGGTGGACATGGATTTTTCTATTTTTGTGAGTCTAGATCTAGATTTATCAACCAGTCATTAGTCAGTGGGACACCAGCACCAGCGTAATAAAGTGAAGTTCGTTGGATCAATATAGGATTTCCAACCAAAACTGTAACTGAAATAATAATAGAATTTATTGTTAATTCTATTCCCTCTATATATGTATATGCAAGTTTCCAAGTGTTTGTCATTAAAAGATGTTTTTTCTATTCCGGTGTCCTAAATTTCTTATAAGGCTATTCGCTGGGTGCGTGATGACAGAGACATCCATCGACCGCATTTTTTATGATCATGTAATAAGGTTAACTAAAATTTATCAGTGTTTATTGGACAATTCAAATGATTAGCATTATTATAAATCATCAACTATTCTACAAAGATTAGGATAAAAATTAATATAAAAGTGTATTAGTAATTATCAGTAAAAATATGAACATAATTATTCAAACTGGATTTGAAGCAATAGCTCAGAATATAAACTTTCAACCTCAAACAATACTCATAGGAAGTTAACAGGTGATGGCTGATCACGTCAAAGATGTAAGAAAATTTCCAAAATCCACTTACTTTTGGAAAACTGTAAAATTTGCACTTACTATTTCTATCTGTATTTTTTCAATTAACTCCGCGACAACAACTATGAACCATATTTAAATAATTTTTCATAGTAAAATAAACAGCGTGGGTAATGTTACTTTCCTTGATTAAAATCGCTATAGTTATAGAGCATTTATTGAGAGGTGTTGGATAAAAATATGTTTATTTTTGACAAGTCGTATATTTTTTAAAGCTAACAGTATAAAAACAGGTTTTATCGCACTTGTTCTTTGTAAATCTTGGGCCCGAGCGTAAACAGATTGTCTTAAGAAACTTATTTTTTGATATATTAAATCATATTTATATATTTTTATTAGAGATGTTCCGACTAGTCGGTAAAGCCGACTATCCGGTCACTATCGTAGTCGACGACTAGTCAGCAAAGAGCGCCGACTATCCGGCTTCTTCAATAAAATGTATGTAGGGGAATTATATTAAATACAAACCTTGATTGTTTATTAATATTTTTATTTTATAATCAGTCTTACATATTTTGATATGTAAAGTAATGCAACCTTTCCTTTAGTAATCAATCAGTTCAAAAATTACTTGCTTGTAAAGAAAACAAATCTATGACATTTATCAAACAAAATTAGTGTTTAAATTAACAAACAAAACAACTTTCTTTATTAACAATCTAAGTAATATTAAAGCAAGATTGCATGTACATGATGTACAGTAAAAAATATATCAAAAAATTCTAAACATTGACTGCTTCATAAAAAAAAAGATAGAAACATACTTATATGATTTATATCCGTACATAACCTGATCAAATCATAGTGACAAAGAAAAATGTCATCATCTCCTTATATTTTTATACTTACTAATATTTTTTAATTAAAGGTAAATTATGATGTAAAAATCGATTTCTTTTTGTTTCGTATATGTTCCCGGCCTCTGAGAACAGCCGCTCACTGTAAACGGAATTTGCGGGACAACAAAGGTACACTTTGGCGATGCGCAACATTTCAGGATACCTAGAACTATTGCAGCTCCAACACTGAAATATGATCGGCTTGGCCGACTAGTCGGTCTTTTTGCAACCGACTAATTGGCTAGTCGGCCAAAGTCATAATCGGCACATCTCTAATTTTTATGTCACATAATAGTTAATTTTATGGGACTGTTTTAGAACTACAGTAAAACAAATGTGATATGTCACAGAACATTAAACTAAAACTAAATTATTTGATGGTACACATGGTTTTTCATTTAGATGAAGTTCCATAAAACATATCAATGCAATAGGAGAGATATGTTATAGTATTCACAAAATTTTCTGATATCTTTTGATATTTGTAGCTAGTTGATAAGACTTGTATGAATGCGAAAAGAATCCTAAGAAGTTTTTTTAATCCACATGGAAACCACTGATACAAGGTAGCAATATGTTACCTTTACGATGCGCTGTTCATTACAGAAGAGATACGATCTGTAAACTTCATTTCGATGTTACGTTATTGGTGACACTCTCAATAAAAATGCTCGTTTTTAATTTTTTATAATACGTAATTTAAATATGTATGAAGTATACTCCGGGTAGCGCTGAACGTGTGTGCAAAAAATGAAGCTTGTTATTTTTTGAAGCGCGCATACATTACACGATATGAACTTCGTAACAATATCTCTTGTTTATGTTCTTTTAAAGTTGACTTGCTCTAGTACCCCATAAAATTTATTTACCACTGTCTGCCATTATAATGTAGTAAATATTTCTATGCAAATTTTTGTGTTTTATGTAACACTGTATATTACTTGGATTAAACATGTTTATAACAACTTCACATCAAAAAAGAGTGTTTATATTATTTATTGATTTATTGTTATCGTTACAAGAGCTTATATGCTATGAAAACAGATTTACTCCTTCACCATAATTTGTACTAATTATTCTACAACTTTTTGAATATAACAAAATTTACTGTAAGTAAATTATTTCAAGTATACGCATCGGAATGTTGATCACTTGCGGTTGAAGGATTGTGACAAAAATCTAACAATCTTTTGAACATCCAAATTATAATTATGAAATTTGAAAATGATTTCGGCACGGTTGCAGAAAGAATAGTTAATGTATGAAGGTGATCAACCTAAAATGGAATTATAAAAAGATTTTTGATTGGTTAATAATGTTGTTACATTAACCTAGCGGCTAGCTACCGTTTGCTACTGTTAGATTCTAGCAGATGAAAAGTAGTATGAACATGAACGGTATTTTACTGGTGCTGTCATCTTGTGTCAGTCAAGTTAGGTGGAATTAACCTCAAATTCTGATCAAAGACAAATCCAAAATAATATTTTAAAATTGGTAATTAAAAGATGTAAAATTCTTCTTATATTTCACTACCCCTAAGTTATTTTTATAGTTTTTTTTTGTAGACCTGATTAATATTGATGATATTATAAATGAATTTTTGACAATTGACTGTTCTAGAAGGTTCGCTAGCTCATCTAGCGCAGATATATTTCGCTAGGTCGCTAATCTAGTAACTGAAATCTAGTGGTTATCCAGCAATACTTTTAGCAATGACAGCAATGTTAGCGCGATCTAGCTGCTAGGTTCGGTTGAACGCGCCCAAAGAAAAACATTTAAATGAATTTCAACAGCAATATATTTTCTAATTGTGTTTTTGTTTGTAACCATGTACGGATAATAATTATTTAACAATAAAAGAAAAATATAAACAGCCTAACTTTTATAATAATTCAATACTATTATTTTTTTTAAAATAAACATTGTTTAAAGTACTTTAAAGTACTCTTAGTTTCTATTTAAAAAATAATTAACTGCCGTAGAATATAACGACTGCTAATTAATTGTAAAAGTTTACTAAGGAATAGTATTGTATATGGTGTATTTAGTAGGAAAAGTCACGGACGATGGTGGAAATTGCCGCAGGCAAGTCCTGCGACACCAGGAGTCCAGGTAATTTACTTTTTCTACGTGGTACACGTACTATTTTTATTTTCGATCGGTTTATATTCAATAAATAGTTATTTTATATTTCATTTATAAACGTCAGACAACCATCAAGACATAAAAAATGCGTTGTTTTGATAAAAATATCTGAGAATAGCGTATTCATGATTTGTTTATTTATTTTCACAAGAGTAAAATTTATTTGAAAAGCTAAATCGTACGGGAATACTTTGCCAGTGTCCAGAATAGTATATTGTATAACGAGCATGAAATGGTACTCATTTCCTACGAGTATGAAATGGACATTCCATGCAAGTTTTACACTATAATTTTTCTACGACCACGATGTTATTTCCTAATTAATTTATATGTTAATAATAAATTTGTCCCGCTTTCACTATTCCAATATTTGACAATTCTAAATAAGTAGGTATCCTAGAAATGACACATGTACTGAAATACTCAGAAAACAAATTCATTTCGCACGATGCTTGCAATGTAGGTACCTAGCACCAAGAAACATACAATGAGCAGATTTCTAAGTGGTCGTAGAAAAAAGATATTCCCTTACAATTATTTATCATAAGATAACCTAGCAACGAAACTAAAATACCGGATTAATGCACTTTGCGGTTCGAAAACACACCGGAAAAGAATAAGTTTTCGCCCGATCGAAAAAAGACATTATTTTGAGCTCTCCTAGCTATACTTTAAATCTTTTCAGTACGTTTGAATGCACCCTGTATAATACAATAATTTTTAAGTGTCCTGTATACCAAATTTTATGGACGCATTTCATCCAAAACTGTTTCGATTTCAATGAACTTTCGCATGCTGAGGTACTATGATGAAATTTAGAGAAAATTGAAAATTTCAAGTACACTAGCGTTAAGAGTGGATGTAACAACAATTTTAGTTATTGAAGTGTACCAGATTTCCTAGTAAAGTGCCACTATGGCATTGTGTCGCCGAGTTCCGCTAACACACTCGATGACCTGTAAGGTTATTTGTAGCACCAACAGTTCCCAACTACAAACAGAGCACAGAGCAGCAACGGCAACTATAAGCTGTCGTGTTTATAAGCATTCATGTGTGGTCTAGTATTTAATGCCACTTACCTAACAACCGCTGCTAAAATATTCATCAACTTTACCAAGGAATTTGCAAATAAATTTCATTCAAATTGGAGTACGTGAGAATAATACTCACTAGTTCTCCAACAGAAATGTTACATAATTGGAAATTCTCGTTAGGTCATGAATTATAAATCATGGCAAATAGTGAATAAGTGTATAGGATTGTGTTTCATATACGTAATAACATCAGACCTACTCAAAAAATTGGTGTGGTCATCACAAAATTTCTTATACATGTCGGGTGTAGAATTGAAATGTGGTGTATCGGGGTTTTCAAAGCTATTTTTTAAATATTGCTATGTCATTTTCATTTTACATATTCGCTTTACAGTAAAAGAGTAAATACTAGAGATGTGCAAAACGCAGGCAATAAGGACCATTTGGTTACCAAAATATTAGTGTTTCACGATACATCAATCAAATTTAAAATAATATTTATCAGGAAAATTGTAACACAGCCATGAAAAATGTAAAGTGAATAGCTAAAAAATGCAGCAATATTAAAACATCTGATGTGGCTACCAGACTACTTTCTTATACATACTATATAACCAACTAAACACGTATAACTTGTTCCTTGCGTATGACTTTTTTTATAGATGTTAAACTTGTATAATTTTTCATTCTCATTGAAACTATGATTTTATTTTAAAATAATATAAATATTTCTCTTATAATATTTCAAACGGCACTCATATTTTTGATACTTCACAATAGGGTCGTTCACTAAAGTCACAAAATAGAAAATAAGTCATTTATATTATACTGATAAAATTGTTTTCTTGGAATAAACAGATTCCTCTTAAATGAAGAAAAAATTGATTTGAATAGTGCCAATCCAATTTCGTTTTTCATTGAAAACTTTTGTAAGTTTAATAAATATTCTCGTATGAAAATTAATTTAGTTTTGAAGAAACATATCAAAGTATTTAACTGAGACTCATTATGGGGACGAAGTAGTTTGTATAGGAGTACTTTTAATTCACAATGATATCGTTTTAAATAAAAACGTTTTGATTAAAATTAAAACGACTTCTTTTTCATTATTTTTAAAACAAAATTTAAAATATATTCATTTTCTTTCATTGCAGAAAAAAGAAGATAACTAAAATTTATATTCAAAATTAATATTTTTTTGAAATGCATACAAAAGGAAAATTTTTCTTGAGACAAGAAGTTATTTTTATGAGTGTATAACTAGACCCAAAAACATCGTATACATAGTACTAGATATAACAGAAGTTTTAAAAATATTATTAATTATTAAGATATTTGAGTTTTTAAGACTTCTATAATGACGTCAAAGTATGTATTATGGCGAATATCATCAATCCTATTCTAAATTATTTGTACTTCTCTTATTATTGAGCTTTCAGATTGTCGAAGTGTCAAAATAGCTGGCAACTAATTTGAAGGTTTTTGTTTCACTTTCAATTCGTAAGTATATTTTAAATGCATACAAAATATATAATTTATTTCTAACTAATAAATATTACTCTAGGTTGACTCAACGAAATTAAAGGCTTGTTGAATGATGAAGCAAAATTTATCAGTGGTAATTAAACATTTGACTAAAATAATCTTATTGTTTATTCAGAAATAAATGGAATTCATGTATATTTAAATTATTTACCATGAAAAGTTATTTTAATTCCATTTATAGTTATTTGTATCACAAGGTTGGAAACTGCTATTTTGAGAGTGTGAGTTTATTTTGAAAGGACGAGCCGTAGGCGAGTCCTACAAATACGAGCACTCGCAAAATAGTTTCCAACCGAGGGATACACAAGATTTTTCGCGCCAACATTTATGTAAATTTAATAAATAAATTTAATTTATTACTCCTTTTCTTAATGACAGGGAATTTTTTTATGTTGCTAACTTCACAATATTTGAATGTCAAAAATGTTTATTTTCCTATATCATAACAAAAAATATCTACATATTTTTATTTGGATTTTACACTGCAAATTCAATTATAATTACTTACAAATATGTTTAAAATCCATAAATATTCTGTTTTCTTGTATTGCAAATACTCAGTTGTAGATATATTGCCATAATACTTTTATGTCAATGTAATACTTTGACATTTCTAGCGTCAGAAGTTAGCTAAAATTAGTGAAGTGATGATAACATATAACCATAAAAAGTTAGCAATATTTGTCGAACTAGTACGACAAAAACATGATTTCCGACCGCTTTTAGAGATATGTAATTGTATTAATGTCGGACGGCGGCGCGAAAATAATTTTCCGAACTATAAATTAGAACATTCATGTGACTACAAATATTTTCAATCTCTACTGTTTGAGATCCACCAACAATTCCATAACAACATCACAACATTTAAAAAAAGTCACTGTGGCTTAATGAATAACAATTAAGACTTGTTAGAAGTGCAGATAGTCGTCAATGTAGATAAAGTTTCATAATTTTTTTTCATAGCGAAAGACGTCAATATTTGACATATAGATGTTAAAAATGTTTCAATTTTTGTTCCCATTGTAACTAAGATTATTGAAATATACTATTAATTAGGAGTATATAATTTAGTTTTCATCAAAATTAAAAATATTTTTGCTAACATCTTTTATTTGAAACTTTTTTGCACAGCAGATTTCTTATTCGAAATAAATTGAATTTATTGCTTTCTGTGTCAAGTAAACTTCCAGCTTCTACTTCCGGTTTTGCAATTGTTACCAAAGTCAATTCAGTTTTTCGCATGAATTAGTGCAACGTGAACGTTGAGTTAATGTCGTTGTTCGTAAAAACGCTATGAGAAAATCGGCTATATCAAACTTCTAACGCTAACCGTAACATTAAAGATAACTACTAATTGCGTGTTGTTAATACAGCTAAAGGTTACTCGATCCTCAGTATTAAAACATTAATTAGACATAAATGTCTGGAACATTTCTAACCAACACAAAAAATTTCTACGAAACAAAAGCATTTGAAATATAATACCAGGCGTAGAATTTCACAATTTTAGTATCGATTTTGTTCCTGGCAACACTAACAAATTTCAATAAAGAAAATATTTGCCGCGGTCGGAACTGGGGCGCAGGGTAAAAGCGGTTTCGGTTTTCCTTGACTGTTTTGACAGTAGAGACAGGGTCACAGGATGGCACGTAAGTAAATACTCGTGACGTCTCGTCTATACACACGACGGCGACGTTTCGAAGTTTAATAACTGTGTCCCTTTGTACTGCTTTCTTCTAAATTTAAATTCAAACAGATTTTCGTTTTTACGAACTGTCACTGTTGTTCCAACTAAAATGTCATTTCACATGAAATTATTCTACAATAAGATAATAGATTTCAAAACTCACTTAAAAAAAATTAATTTGTTTGGATGATGTACTAAATTTTTAAAATTCATTTCACGTTTTATAAAGTACACATTTTAATTGCCAATATGTTTGAAGTTCCTTATTTTTTTTTTTTGTTTCTCTTATCGGTATAAGCCACTGAAATATAGTAATACTGGAACGGTAGTTTGCATGAAAGCGAAAAACGTGCCTTAATCAGACAGATATTGTAAGGCCACCCTTCTTTGTCTAACACTTGTTTGTAGAGGGGTTGCTATGCGTTTGTTGAACGGTTGCTGTGTAAAAAACATTGTACAACAAAGATAGCTGTCTCTCTCAGCGCGTAATTTCATCGCCAGTTAGTGTTCCAGTATTATTATATTTCAGTAGTATAAATGTAATACACGAGTATGTACAGAAATGCGTTCCTGAAAGAAGTAGATTCTCAAAATTCAAAATAAATTTCACTTTTTCAAAATTATTGCAATACCAGTAATTATTTAATATTTTTTTTACAGGAATATATCCAAAAGTCTTCATTATTCTTTGATTATTATGAATTCTGAAAGCTTTTTCCATTTATTGAAAAATATTAAAAATTATAATTTTCAACGATCGTAACATGTTATTTACAATGGTTAATTGAATCTTGCCGAGTTCGTTGTCAAATTATTTTTATATTTTGTTTCTATAACAAAGCTGTTACGATACCCAAAGAAGTTTCGTAGCAGCTCAATTGGGTGTTATAATATACAATTTATATTTTCAAGGTTGGTGACTCTACTAAAATGTCATGTCAAAAAATTACAAATGTCACACTTCGCTAAATGAATAAATACAAATTGTAAGAATGTAATTTTTGTATAATTTGAAATTGAGTATAGTAAGAAAAAGAGATAGGAAAAGTAAGGTTAGGTGTTGAATTTTCAAACGTCACATAAGTGTCACTAACTGATACAAAATTTCCTGAATATTTAAACTTAGATTGTTTTAATAAAAAGAGCATAAAAGACGAAAAACCTAGAAAATAGTATTGTAACGAGCTAGTACGGCACTGGACAGATAGCGCGCAACGATGGCTCATCGTTCTCGAAATGTTCCATTAACGAATGTACTAGATCATTCCTGACGCTAGCTCAACCGGTATACCGGGAGTTTTTTTTATCAGTATACATAGGGATGCGCCATTACCATAGTTACAGTCAAAATGATTTACAGCAATGTATTAAAGCGTTTTTTTTATGAGTGCACATAGGGATAACTTACCGTTATTAAAAATAATAATTCCTATCAATTCAATGTAATTTATTAAGTACTAAAGCAATTAAATCAAATTTCTTATTTGTTTAAACTTGCATTGTTTGTTTCAATATGATTAACTATTATTAATAATCAATGTAAATTATCCCTATGTTCACTCTTAAAAAAAACGCGGTAATACATTGCTGTCAATTATTTTAACTGTAACTATGGTAATGATACATCCGTATGTATACTGATAAAAAAAACTCCCGGTATAAATGCGCTTGCATACCCAGTGGAGGCAATTCGACTCAGACACGCTGTCAGAAAGTACCGAATCAAGTGGAAATAAATAAAGCGTTCGCATAGTGAATATATATTGGGTAAATAAATATTTCTTGTGTAATATTCTTAGTTTAGTATTAATTAATCGTTATTTTGTGTTTATTAATAAGTGTGTAATAATAAATAAGTAGTTTAAAAAAATATAAGTGTTAGTAAATAAACTTTTTGTGACTTTTAATAGTTGTCTTAATTATTGATAATTAAACTTCACCGAACCCGTCAGTTACAAACGTAACAGTATAAAGAACTCATCGTCGCCCTGACAAAATAAAATGACAATTACGAAATTCGTTCTTTAACATATTATTATGTAATTGGATGATCGAAATTAATGAACAACAAACGCACATTTCTGCATGTAACGCGTATCCGTTTATCAACTTAAGAATATTTTGAACCCAGAATTAACCGTTTGTTCTAGTGTTCTCCGAATCCACACATTTCGCGGCTTGATCCCACGTCGCACACTTATACATTTTCGTACAATTTGTAAAAGATTAGATACAAAATAATAATAACCCTAACAAGTTTAAAAAACATGTAAATTAAAATAGCATGTTCGTCTTTTGAAAGATGAGTAATTTGATTAGCATTGAGTGTTGGGTAACACAATGGCGCAGCGATAGACATAACATGTCCCGCCACCACTAACGCCGACGCCGATGACGTCCCCAGCCCCGGTGATTACAGGATGGGATCACGTTTAATATTCCAGCCTGGATACGGTTCAGGTTCAACGTTTAACAACCAATCATCGCCAACGGCAACATCGCTAATATCCCTAGCACAGCGCCACTCCATCCCAGCCACTGCTTCGTTCTAATGCATGCGCTCACCTTCGTTAATAGTATTAATTACACTTTAAATTAACCTTTGTTTAATGTGTTCGTTAATGTAGGTGATAATGGGAGGTGTAAGGTAAAAGTAGATTGCTGTGTTGCCGGGAAAAGTGCTGATGCTAACCCAGGGCCACGCTACACGAAACATGAAAGCTCGTTCATATTCACTATTACCAAGTACTTGAATAAATATTTGTCGAATCACAGAGTGTTTCCATTTCGTTGAACAAATACTGTGTAATGTTTTTCTGTCAGTTTATTATACCTCAAATATGTAAATACGAAACACATTCTATTTTGAAAAAGGTCACGAGGTCGCGCTGACAAAGCTGCTAATTATTTTTGATCCGGCAGGATCTTTATTTTGTACTCATACATTAATAGTTGTTTGTATACAAAGGCAGCGAAATCACTCTTTAGCGTACCGAGAGAAAAATTAAGAGGACAATCTCGAGAGCGATAAGAGATTTTGCGGACATGGTGCACACACTATTTTTTGTGCAACCGTAATAGTTATTTGTACATCAAGGCACAAAGTATAATTTTTAAAAATATTTATATTTTTTCCGAAATCGTTAAATTATTAATTAAAAACATAAATAAATAGCAATATATAAATTATATTTTAGGAACTTAAAATATCGTTTTTAAAAAAGTTTATTTTATTAAAAACAGAATAAATGGTTCTGGCTAGAACGCTGGTTACAACAGGAATACCTTATAATTCTACGTGATAACATATTTATACAAAGATTGTCTTAGAGACGTGCCTTTTTACTTGACACCTTAAACTGCTGAATATATAAATTTAAGATGATTTACTTTCTATGAATGTTGCGTAATATGTGGTGAGGCGCTCACATAATTTATATTTGTAAAACGTCAGCAAGCTGTTGAGAAGAGGATGACTGTGATAATAAAAGTTCTGTTAAAGTGTCAATTTTGTTGAATATTTCATTATTTTTTATATGTTCTTAGACGTAGCCTGCATGTGATCTGCATTAAATCCGATAAATTATTGTTAAAAATAAATAATAAATAAATTCACCAATAGTATTATAGAATAATTTGTTATTTCTGGTTTGTAATTCAAATTTGACAAAGAGTCTGTAAAGTATAATTTTGACATAAGAGTCTGTAAAGTTTAACTTTAGCTACTATTTTGGCTAACTTATAATAATAGTAATAGTAATATCGTGTACTTTAGTATCGATTTCGGAAAAAAATATTTAATTACAAAACAAGTTGAAAGTAGCTATGACATTTGATAAACAAATTAGTTTTGAAAAAATAATATCAATTCTCAAGTGTCAAAATGATTGTTTTTTACTCTATTTCGAGGCCCTTACCATTAACAATGATCGCGAAATAGGGTAAAAAAAAATCATTTTGGATTTCGCAGCTGTTTTTATAGTAATGGCCGCGAAATTCTATTTCGCAGTCTGTATTGCGATTGCGAAATTCTTATTTCGCGTCGGTTTGTACAAAAAATGTGTTCTTAACATTGTCTATGCGACATTCGATTTCCCATTTTTCTACCAGAAAAGTGTGCGGGAAATTTCGGAAAAAAACACTCTTATTTCTTACAGCCGAATTCAACATTCCCCAATCCCCAATCAAGGTTTGATACAAATTTCACATCAATCTAATTCATCATTGAAAATTAAGCTAATTCTATAATCAAATACAGTGGTCAACTGATTCGTCAGATTCAATGAATCAAGCGCTGACCACTCGTTTTAATCATTGTTATGACATTTATAGTTTTGATATTTGTATCTAATTTAGATGAGAGAAATCGTGAATATTTGTAGCTCTCCGAAAACATTCGAAGTAATATAATAATAATAGGTTTGTTCCAAGTGGTCATTTCTGACAAGTTTGTGACAAATTTCAGTGCGCCTCCGAAAAATGTAAACAAGTTAACTTTGAAACATAAGCTTCATTTCTTTTTTATGTCGAAAAATGTATGAATTTCTTTATTTATATTTATATTTAAGGTTAGCTGTCAAAATAAAATATAAGTATGCACATGCGCTGCACTCCATTCGCCGTTCCAGTCTATGTTTCAAACTTAACTTGTTTACATTTTTCGTAGGCGCAGTGAAATTTGTCATAAACATGTCACAAACTTGTCAGAAATGACCACTTGGAACAAACCTATTAATAGTGAAGGAAATAGATCTTCAATAATTCAACTTGTAAGTTTAGTTCTAGTATAATTAAATATCTAATAATTTAATTATTGATTTAACTTTTGTGACTGAATGTACAGGTGACACTAGAGTGGCGAATCCATAACTTTCCGGGACTTAAATCGGTAGGTATGTATCTACACTAGTCTGAAAAAAAAAACTTCAACACGTCAACAAAAATTAGTGAAGCAGGTGAAATGAGAAATGTCTCATATCGTCTAGTCTAGCAGGTCAAGAAGAGTCTTCAGATTTCAAGCGATCGTAGATTAAGTATAATTTTATAGATATTAGCTGCGTTGAAAATTGAAAAGTTTTGGTACAAACACTGTTCCATAAAACGAAGTTTAAAAACAATAAGGTGTCATTATAAACTACCATTAACATAAACTAATTTTTTTAAAAGTTGATGTACATAGTTTTCTTCAGCTACAATTATTTAAGGATTAAGGATACTAAGTGCTTTCTATTGGAAAAACAACAAAAGCAAAAGCTGAAAAAATGAGTGATTATAAAGGTATGCTCGAGCTATAAACTTTCGTCTAAAATACGGTATTAAAATTAATATTTTTGTAATATATTCTTGCATATTACATTAAGTAATACATGCTGTTGAACAATATTCTGGGTTAAATGAAACAAGAGGAAAAACAATTTCCAATATTTTCCGGTCAGGAAATGGATTTATATAAATACCTATAAATACATGTTTCGAAAGTGAATACAATTTAATGAGAGTCATTATAAAAATAATATTTGTATAATACAAACTTTGTTTGACTTACTTTAATATTTAATAACATTTTGAATACTATGATTGATATTATATTAATGAATGAAGCAATAGCAATAAAATTAACAATAACGAATCGAAAATTTAAAGCAATATGATTTAATTCATTACATTTTGCTTAAAGCTTTTATTTATTTAAGTTCTACAAGAAATTGGTACAAATGATACATAGATATTTTTATAACTTGAATGGTTTAGTTTTCTTTAAAATCGAAATATTGTTGCTTTCGTCTTTCATGTTAAGGACAGTTTTGCAGCAGATTCCACATTTGAAATTAAATTTTTATGTTGTGTGGACAGTAAACTTCCGTCAAAATCTAATCAACTCTGTGCATCGTCATCAAACTTCTAATTATAAAGACATAAAACGTCTTTCAAAAAATGATCGTAATGGATTCATATTTTGTATAAAATGTACAATTTTTTCGTCTAGATTCTTACTAAATTTCTGGTTTGATTTTCATTCCAGTGTCCTTCGATTTATTTACTTTATTTTAAAACCATTCGTTCAAAATCGAAAAATTAGACGTATTCCGAAATATAAAAAGTTCATGAACTTTACAACTGAAACAGATTTACAGGATTTTGTGGTTATAATTATTTAAAAGATAGATAAAAATAGAAAATATTTTAAAAGAGAGGACAACTATTCGCAAATAGCAGTACAACTTGGAACTAACTCTCAAAACGCGCCAAATTATCCTATTGGTTGGGTGGGGATAATTAGCAAGTTGATCTCACACAGCATAAATTTCTGCAGCGATCAGTTTGCAAGTCGCCGTCTTTTGGAATAGATTATTTTTCTAATTCTGAATAAATTATGTATTTTATCTTTAAATAAATGTATATGAAATTATATATTTTATCTGTAAATATGTTTCCTCTAATTTTGTATTAGCTTTAAAATAAAAAATAAAGCAATATTTTATATATACTTTTATCATTTTAGCTGTACTTTTTTTTTTATAAAATAGCGTTCAAAGAAAATACATTTTAAATTGTTTCAAACAAGTAAAATTTTTTGTAATTTAAATTTTCCAGCTTTATGATAAATTGACAAAATGATCTGTATTGAATCAGGTTTTTTTTTAATTAGTTACAAGTTGTACCGCTATTGTAAATAGACTATACCAAACACCAAATAACAAAATAACTACTTTCTGACTAAACTACAAGTGCGCAAACGTAGCCGAATCTATTATAGACTCCAATATAGAAAACTACAGCTGGATGCATGTTTCTATATTAGACACTAGTATGAAAATTGAAGGAAACTTGGCCCGATATATCTGATTTATATTATATTAGAAATGACTAAGAACTAAGGTTGTAAAAAATCCGATTTTTTTAAATAATAAAAAAACAACGATTGTGTGTGATTGTGTCGAGGGTTAGCCAGAGTCTAGTAAGGACTCGAAGAATAACACTACAACACACACATGAAAATTACACATTAATTAATAGTACATTAAAAGAACAAAAATCACGTTCTTACCTCATACAAAAAGTCCAGTGTTTGATACCAGAAGATTTACCTTGCACAGGCGTCAATTTTTGCGAATGGATACTGACGTCTTGATTTAGTTGGTAATAAATTAACAGTAATTAATGTTGCTACTTGCGTATTTTCGAGAATATGAGGTCTTTATAATTTGAATTATTGCAGACAAAAATTGTCAGTAATAATATAACAAGAGGGTGAGAATAAATTGAAAATAATTTGACAGATCTTTCGAAAACTTGTTGCCAGGCAATAGCCACGAAAGCCCGTAGGGCTTGAGTGGCTATTGCCAAATGGGCGACAAGTTTGAGAAAGATACTGGAGAATTATTTTCTAATTTATCGAACTCTCGAGTTATATTTAAAAAGATTATTTTTTTATTTCATCATCAGGCACGTCACTAAATCTATCTTTTTTGCTCATTTTTACTTGTGTTGATGATAACTATCTGACATCTGACATCTGTCAACAAAAACAAAAAAGCTACAGAAAAAATTGCCGGGAATAATCACAAGAGCATTATTCTCAGTATAATAATGACAGGATTGGTTAAAACACAGACACGTGACATACAATAAAGCATTTGATTGGTTTAAATAAACGTCAAAAAATAATCATTGGAATTTGTTCTTCAGCTTCAATATCGTTTGAATACATTTTTATGGGGTAAATAGCTCCGTGGTAACGTGTTGGACTGTGGATCGTGAGATCCTCAGTTCAAATCCCACTGCCGACAGTTACAAATTTAAATTTACCCCTGTGGTTCCCCCTCCACTAACATCCTTGGGGGCTATGATTTGACGGCTGGTAACCGCACTTCATACGAAAAAAATATATCACCTACCGAGATCTGCGTAAGCAGAGTGCCACACCCATAATGGGTAAAAGGCGTGATGATATATATATATATATATATATATATATATATATATATATATATATATATATATATATATATATATATACATTTTTATTGCAAAATATACAAAATTTAGGTTAGCTTTCACGATGCCAAAACAGATGTAATGCGCAGACGCACAGTGTCTACACTAACGCCATCTATGCAGTCATTCTCCATTGGTGGGACATCTAAATTATAATAAATTTTTAAAGAATTTTAACTCGAAAACTAGATGTTTCAGAAAGAAAGTTATTAAGAAATATTGTTCCTCTCGATGAGTTCTATAACTGGTTAAATTTAATGTACCTATTTATGTTACACCCTGTATACAGAATAAAATAAAGAATCCAACTTCTAAAATCTCTATCTATAAATATTTACAACTATACCATCTTTGCCCTCCAAATACGAGCTTTCGCCACACATATCTAAATTGTTACCCGAATATATTTTGTATGTATTACTGTTATCTGTCTATACAATGTATATTCTATACTCATCTACACATTTGTATAGGCATTGCCTGCTTACATTATTATTAGTTGCATATTTTTATGTAATTTATATTCGAAGCATTCATTTATAAAATGATTTTAGATCATTCTACAGCGCTCAAACTGAGGCTAAAATACTTCTCAACACCCAAAAACGGAACTCGCGGTACCAGCCAATGAATTTATTTTATTTTATACTGATATGTAATTTGATGCGATTAATTTGTATGTGAATGTAATTGGAAAACAGTTTATATATAATACAAAAAATTTATTTGATTTAAATTATGACAACCCTGATCTAATCGGAAGAAACTCGAACTGGAATGTAGATGAAAAAATCTGATGTGGCCAGCACATAACCTCCCGCCCAATACTACTCTTAAACGATACAAAATAGTACTTGATGATATAGAAACATACTTTCATATTTGTTTATTTTCTATTTATATTTGAGAATTTTAATTTTCTTTCGTATATTTATTTAATTTTTTGACATATATTTCACTAAGAAAACAGCTTCATAATCACAATGACATGTGTCACATTTCGTAAAAAATTGAAAATTTTTAAATGTTTCCATGGTGTACAAGGAGTGTAAGATTTGTGAAATTTAATTCCTTTATATTTTATTATCTCTAAATCTAATGAAAATTAATAAAATTAGTGTAATCAAAACACATGTATAATTAAATATTCTTCAACTTTCAAAATAACATAAATTGTTGAAAAAGGAAATTTAACCATGTTTTTCACGAAAAACTGTTAAGGGCTTCAAGTAAACTGCTACTTCCGGTTAACCAATTTTATCCAAAATCTAATCAGCTCTTCATTTAAATATAAGAAGCAAAAATTCACAAAATTGTATTTTTTTGGTATTATAGTATTTGAGTTATGCGAGACGAAAAAATTGCCACAGACTACACACACACACACACATACATACATACATACATACATACATACATACATACATACATACATACATACATACATACAGACATCATCGCGAAAATTGTAAAATCGTATTGTAGGGACCCTAAAACGTGCTTATTCATTGAAAACTCACTACCCAATTTTCTGACCAAAAACAATACCTCCCTTACCTAGAGGTAGGCGGGAGGTAAAAAAGCATAAGGTAAATTTGTAAATCATGCTTAAGAAAGTAAATATAAAATGTTTGATTTATTACAAATTTAGATAATAGGTGACGTAAAGAAGTATCGTGACCTTTGCGCGCTGTACTGACTCCAGGCTCTTGCCCTAAAATTTCATCTGTGTACGGCGCAGGAACAAACGTTGAAACGACATTTTTGCTAAATGAATATGCTGTAAACGGAGCAGCAGAAAAAACATAATTTCATTTATGCAAACCCTCCACATGTAATATAAACTAAAAGGCAAAACCGTGCGCGGCCATTACGTCTAAGTGTTGGGGAAAATATTAAAAAGCGTCCGCGGCGGCGACAGCGGTGGCTGCGGCTCTACCCGCTGTCCGAGAATTAAAAAAGCAGTTTTTTAATTACGTCGCATGCCGAGCTGTGCTCGCAAACAGTTTCAGCGGACTTTTATCATTTACTGACACATTTACATGTTTCTCTCTTTCACTGCATTAGTAGTTTATGATGTTTCATATAAAAGGTGCTACTGTTACACAAATGACAAATATACATTTTATTCATAATAATCTGTTATTCAAACCATAACAACATTGGAATAAAAGGGTGACAAGTTTAGATGATCCAATATAAAATACGTGAGTGTATTCAAAGACTACATTATTAAGTATGTATATGTACATATTTAAAATGGAAGGAAGGACACTTACTTTTTGATCATTCTGCTACAGAAATTCTCCATTGAAACACATAGCAGACGGCACAAATCACAGAGTAGGTCTCCGCACTACTGACGGTAAACCGATTTTTTCAAGTACTCTGCAGCGCTTTGCTAATTAATGGTATTGAAACAAGTTTGTAGATTGCAAGAATAAGAATACACGGCTAGATATAAAATGAAACGTTTCTTATAAAATTATTCCCGGGGGTCTCAAAATTTTATCTACTACTCGTATAATATATTTTATTTGAAATCGGTACTAGTGCTCAAAAATCGTCATTAAAAGTTCAGAAATTACACGACTATTTTGACCAACGCAATGCTGGCAATCGTAAAATAATTATTGTACACGTTATTATTATTTGACACATATATTACGTATTGTAATAAGTTTATACGCAAAATGAAACAATATGTGCCCCAAGAATTAACTAAGTAATTCCGATGAAGAAATTGAGGCCAAAACACATAATTTTGAGTGTTATTCGCGATAACTTCAACGTTCGATGTTGGCAACACTGAGTGTCAGTTCTAATTGACAACTGACAGATGTATAAACCTTCATAATATTTTTTTTACAGTCTTGTTTTTCTAAAGATTTCAAATAAAATTTAATATGTAGCGGCACTGAAGTTCCTTTTCATCACTCACATGGTTTATTTCCCACGGCTCTACGGGCCTCGGTAAATAAATTCCAAAGTTAAACTTCAATATCTTGATACATAAATAACTATTATATACAACCGATATATGTTACCTTTATTCATATCAAAATCATTGCTTAATGTGTTTATTTACCAAGGGAAATAAAAATGACAAATACTCCCCAGAGAAAAAAGTGATTCAAAACTATTGGCAGTACCATCTAGAAATAATTTTATTTTCTTAGTATTCTGTATCAATTAATAGTGATTAAGAGATATGTCGAAAATTATCATTTATAATCTCCCTAGAGTATTAATTTTTTCCGGAAATTTTTTCGAGTGCATTCCAGCAAAGTATTAATCTGCACGAGTGAAATGCGGGTGCATATTACAAATGCACAATAAAAAATTTCCCGGATATGAATTAATGCTCGCGGGCAGATTCGGTAAGAAACATGTATTTTTGATACAATGACAATTCAATATATTTAATTTAATTTTAAATGTCAAACTGATATTATTGATACATAAAAATTCCTCTAATTAATTTTTGCAGGTATGTCAAGTAATGAAAAATTTCAAATAAATTTTTATATTACCATGGTAATCATGCTTGCTTAATACAATTATTTTGGTAGAAAATTTAAAAAATTTTGTAAGTAAATTTATAATAATATAAATTGGAAGCGATTTATTTACATATTTTTTGTAATAGATGGCGTAAGTTTCTGTTACAGCATTATTTTGTTTGGTCGTTACTACGGGTGTGCCAAATATCGATATGTACCGATATTTTTGTAAATTATAGAATAAATTTTATAAATTATCGATAAATGCCGAAACTTATCGAATAATATCAATAAATATCAATACTTATCGATAAATATAGATATTTGCAAAAAAATTGGAAACAATACGTTAAATATTGATATACATTTACAGATAAGTTAAATTATTGTTATTTGAAAATAATAATTTTAACACGTTAATGACGTGAGCTAATCAACAAAATTTCTCCAAAAAAACGTAATCTTGTTTTCCTAAAAATCCCTCTCCTAATATTTAATGATTTATTTCTCGTAAGCTAGAAATAATTCATCGATTTAAAAAATACGGGTATTTTATTGTCTGGAATCATATTTATACAGAGTGTTTCATAACTTCAGGTACATACGTTAATGGTATATGTTATTTGATATGCTGATTACGAATCAAAAATAATTTTTTTTTAAATCGCAAAATTATTTTCCATGTTTCCCAAGTCCAAAATTATTCGTTGCCACTGCCACTGGGTGGATGATTATGTTAATAATTATCGTTTTATTAAAAATAATTAAATTTTGTTTGTTTATTTTACTAGTATTATGTAATTTAAATTGTTGATTACCTACTTCATTGTCTGTTTTTAATACGAAAGCGAATCCAGTGCAGTACTACAAAAAATGTTATAGGTAAACAACCCTTAATTTTTCGAATTAAAAAAATATTCTTTTAGATTCGTAATCAGCATATCAAACAACATATACCATTAACGTATGTACTCGAAGTTATGAAACATCCTGTATAAAAATATAAATTTGTTCACAGAACTCATTGTACTGTGAATTATAAATTTTGGCAGATAAACAGAAGAGTAAATTTCTTTATGTAGGTGTGAATGTTCGATGTTCAAACAAAACGGTTTCTATATCCACATGCCATGTTGAATTGACTACTACGTTTGAATTAGCATAAAGCCTTTTGCAGGTAAACATGAAACACCTTTTGATATTGCAGCATGTGTTAAAATTTGTTTGATTTTGTTTTCATGTGATCACAGAGAAAAACAAAATTGCACAGGATGTATTTTGTTACTTTTCATCAGTATGTGAACATATTTAATATACATATACAGGCTGGTGTATCGCAGGACATATCATCATCAATATTATGTTTGAAATGTTGAATTATTGATTCTCTTAATACTTTACATCAAAAAAATTAAATAAATGTAGACGAAAAATTACTGCATTTTTACACTAATATTTATACCGTGAACAAAATTAAATACGAGGTTGGGTTATTATTAAAAAATATTGACAGAAATCCAATAGTTTTCTTGTTTCAATAAACATTCCGATCAAGAAGTTATTCAAAGTTATATATTAAATGGGCGTTAATTTAAAAGAACTGAAATTTGCTGTAACTTTTGGATATTGAGTTTTTGTCAAAAGTTTATTAAGGAAAAAGCATATTTTTGGGCCCCCCTACCTACAATTCAATCATTTCTGTACGTTATGAATTACTCTGTATTGAAATACAAGTAAGAAAACGCAAACTGAAATCTATACAGCATACTAGAATGTGTCAATACCAATCAATTGTGTACGTCTCAACAGCTTCCCTGCCCAAATCTCATAAACTACTAATACAAGACAATCAAGGAAACATTTTTGGGGTGCAATCCCCAGTGCACCTATTCGCATCGTCGAGGTCCCGCGGTCGTGCCACTGACAAGAAACAAGCGAACGTCACTCGATGTTTCCAAAATAAAATGGAACGTCAACGTGACGCGAAGATTTTCATTTGTCATGAGGGGAGCTCGGAGATGCCAGCAGCAGCCCTGAGCTTCGTTTTCATTGAACGTTACATTTATTCTTGCAAATAAATTTTGCGCGGATTTTGCGCGAACACCGAACGTGACTTGTTCTTTAACTGACTTTCAGATTTAGTTCGCGGGTGAAATAATGCGCCTACAGTTCGCTTCATTGTCTTCGCGGGGAAAATGCCGTTTAATAATAAACTTGTATAATTTGCCTGTTTTCATCAGCAAACAATCAGGAATAATACTCGTGGAACGAAAACGAACGCGCTATCCTAACGAGCAATTATATTTTACTATAGTTTAATTGCTCTGGTCTTCTCGCTTCTGTTTAACATCACATATTCCTGTATTACAAATACTATTACATAGAATAAATATATCAGTCTTAAATGAGAACTAAAATTCAAATTCCACAGCCAACAAATTAGTCAGTGTTGCCTCGTCCCTTAGTTTAAGGTTATATTTCAGTAACATTAAAATATAATTTACAAATTAAAATGATATTAATTATAACATGTTTATTTATTGAGAACTATATTAGTTGCACAATGAAATTAAATAAATACATTATTATTATTAGAAGATAAACATGGTAAAGCATCGAGCTGTGGATCATATAAAATCCTGCAGTTTGAATTCCACAGATAATAGTTGCCATATCAATTTTACTTTTGTGGTTCCCCCTTCACTAATAGTTCCGAAGATGTAATTTGACGACTGGTAGCCGCACTTCACACGTATAATATATTATTTACCGAGATCTGCGAAAGCGGAGTGCCTCACCCAAAATGGAGAAATGATGCTACATTTTAAAAATTTGGTGTATATCTTCAGTTATACGTTTATAGATTATGTGTGTCCGCATGTTCAATAATTCAGGAATGAGAAAAGGTAACAAATAAATAAAATAAATAAATATATCATCACGCCTTTTACCCACTGTGGGTGTGGCACTCTGCTTACGCAGATTTCAGTGATATATTTTTTCGTATGAAATGCGGTTACCAAATCATAGCCCCCAAGGATGTTAGTGGAGGGGGAACCACAGGGGTAAATCTAAATTGGTAACTGTCGGCAGTGGGATTCGAACTGAGGATCTCACGATCCACAGTCCGATACGTTGATAATTTGTTGATTTTGGTAACAAGTTCAATTGACACATAAAACAATAAATATAATTTATATTGAATAAAAAGCTAGCTGCGAATGGAAAGTTTTCAGTACAAGATGTATTAGAATCATCTGGGTTTTAAGAAAATTAATTATATGTAGATCATGTTTTGAAAAAGGACATGTAATGCATATTGATTAAAAACTATCGACTTGTACATTAAGGGAGACAAGACAAGGGAAAAAATACACTTCTCTCCTGCGGTGAATATGCTATTTTTCACAACCCCAATATTTATGATTGTTTTATTTTATATATTTCAAAATTATTTGAATCGTAATGTAATTTATGATAGTTACCTTTGATTTGATTAATTTTGTTTATTTTAATATTATTTTAGCACTTTCCCTCACGACGAGAGACAAAGTGCACAAATTTCCCGTAGATACGAAATTGACTGTTTCTGTCATGATTTTGGTATCATAGAAACCGAATTTCTCTACCGGTCGTAAAAAAAAATTCTTTGCAGATTGTCAATTGCTTTTATACAAGTTAAATAATCCGCGATTGGTATCCTATTGAAGATTTCAAGACTTGGCCTCAAATGATAAAATTTTATTTCTGATGATAGTCAATTGTTTTATATACAATTTATTTGAATCCTATCGTGTTTGGTATCAAATTAAAATTCTATGGGAGAAGAGATAAATAAAAATATTAAAAATTTATTTTAAACGATCATCCATTAAAGATCTTCCAGAAGAGAGCTGCACTAAAATATGATAAATTACTCTTTGGCCGATTGTCAATTGTTTTTATAATAGTTATTACAATTCTTTTATGTCAGTTATCAATTTCCAGCTTTCATGTGGTTTTTCGAGATATGAACATAAAGTTTGAAGTAACCTAAATTTTCTTAATGTCGTTTGTGTATCTATAATTCAATTCTCATCGTTGCTGTGAGCTGTGAGAATAAACACATAGCTGAAACATCTGTTTTATATTTATTATATTTATATGTATAATAAAGTTACATGGAGCTCACATTCAATTTTATTTAACAGGATTGACAAGTATAACTTACGAAGTTAAAACAAAAACTATTGATTTGAATTTACAAACTCTATAGGTAGCTGTTGAGTCGGAATATAGCAGGTATGATTTCAAATGCTCAAGTTTAAATTGCGACTACAGTGGTGGAACCCAGTGCAACATTACGAAGTGCTAAAACAATATATTTAGTCTGATAGCCTGATAACAATGTTCGATGACGTTAGATACACATAAATATCATTCCCTCCCTAACTATTAGGTAACAAGGAAATATACAAACATTACAATACGTTCTGCTGAAACACGAATACAGATCTCCCCTTCTCGGTTGCTGCCGTCACATCAGTTACAGAATTTTACGAGTATTATTGCAGCTCGTTACGGCCAAACACTGAATGGAAGATTGGGAGTTTCGCCACCGATAAAATCTAATCAGAAAATCTTCAGTGATCACAATGTAGCAATTACGGGCATTATGGATTTGATTAGGTCTTAAGAGGCCAATAATATCCTCACTAAGTAATCTTTCAGCGGGTTTCCAACACAGCATCTCATCCATAAATCCAATTTCTAACAACATAAAAACACGCCGTTAATAAATCCTCACAACTGATTATACAACAGCACCGTGTTGCGGCGCGGATCCAAGAAGAGTTTCATTTCGGCCGTTCCCAGATCGGGCGGTGAACAAATTAGTGAGTCAGTTCGTGAAACAGTCGGAATTTAGAAACAATATAGTTATTTACGATACAAGTACGTAAAGCTAGTCTTTAGTCACGAATGGGTCAATTAAAACACTCGTGTTACTAAACAACCGTTTTACAAACTTGAAATTAACAGTTAAACATCAATTTTACACACTATCGTAGATAAAATATGTAAAGAAATCTGATTTCAGCAGCATATAACTTCCTTGTACGCCTATTAAATTATACACTTTACAAACAATTATGCACTTCATTTAAATTTATTTCATTTAGGGCCGGTATTTCCAACCTCAGATAAACTATAGAATAAGTTATTGACAATTACATGCACGAGGGATATTCGAAGGCCTATTTTCCGATTAAAATTTAGTCAAACGCAGTTTCTCTCATAAAAAATAAAGTAAAATTTATATACTTCATTTGACAGCAAGTCAGAATCACCTTGGTAATTTGCAATAGTGCAAAATTATCGTGTAATTCTACGATGATTAGACGACATTCAGAAATGTCCGAATTCTGATTGGCTTAAATTTTATGAGGGAAATAGTCAATGGAATAAACAAAAAATATCGTATGACAGGTGAAATAATTTAAGATATGATTTTGATGCGATATTTTTTGTTTATTCTATTGATAAATTATTCTCTAGGTAACTAAGTTTGGAAATACCGGCCCTTAGATCTATATATTTTTTGTCAAAGTCAGCGCTCACTTCAGATAAACTCAGTTAAATGTCCTTCTGTTACAACTGAACTGAGACAAACTGAGAGAACTCACTTCCCCTTTTCGATGCTGTGCCACCCTCGATATAAACTCAAAATAATCTACGGAACTCAGTTCAGTAGAAGGGGTAATATAGTGAAATTTTTGGCACAGTATAGGAGCTACTATACTGTGTTTTTGGTTTGTGTTATAAGGAGAACTGTTATATTTATTAGGTTATATGCACCAGACTGCTACAACAATTAAAATATGTCACTCCTTTTCTTGATATATTAAATATGTAAACTTATAACACAATAAAAAAATTTATTTGGGATTTGTTAATTTTGCGGTTAAGTATTTTTAGTTAATATTGACATATATTGTGATAAATTTTTGTAAGAAACATTCCTGAAGAAGTCTAATACTTTATTTTTAAAATATCCCTCAATATGCTTTGATATGAACACAATTAACTACTCGATGTAAGTATGAAGTTAATAACTTTATACAAAATTTGTTATTGAATCCGTAAATTTTCACCAACATTTTATAATTTATTCCTCTTTCCACAAAATATCTGCGACAATTTTCCTCATAGTAAGTTGGAATCGAACAATTATATATTTAAAAAACCATTTTAGAATGCTGATATTTTGAAATGGAAGTAAACAATAATATTATGATCGTTTTGTTGAGGCTGCAGAATACTATTACAACATAGAGTTGTAACAACGTGTTTCAGTCTTAGAACCACCAATAAACCTTACAAATACATGTTAAGTAGTTTGAGGACCCAAGTACTTTATGTGAATTTCTGGATGACTTAAGGAATCCAAGAGACGATATTATTTCATATGTTTTATATTCAGACGTTTCGGGAAAAATTCCTCCCATCTTCACCGTAAAATATAGAAGTGTTAGGTTACGTAGTTTTACGATCAATCAGTCAATCAATAAAAATATAAGGTTAAGTGATTCAATATGAATCACTTTAAATACAAAGTCGAACGTAATCATACTTAAGGATGAATTTAGAAAATTTAGAATTTTCTAAATTCGTCCCTATAAAAACATATATAAAATAATATCATCTCTTGTATTCCTTAAGCCTAACCAGAAATTCTTACAAATATATGAAAAGTTGTCACAATTATATTCCCAATTGAAACATTAAGGGCAAAACGAACTGAAACTGAATAAGCGTCCAAAATATGAAAGGGCAAACTAGGAAGACTTGGTCGCCTCGCCAGTGGCGTCCCACCGGGCCGGGATACATGCGGCGCGTCCCCGGAGCCCGCGATATTACGCTAGTTATCGGTTTCGTTGTTTTGCCGGCGAGCCGGGCCGGCTGCTGTGCTCATCCACCGAGCTCCGGCTCCATCCACTGCCATTACCGTTTTATTATTCGAATTCATTTCCGGTTCGACCGCTTGGGAATCGGAGCTTTTCGATGTGGTTACGCGGCGATGTGGGATTCCGCACTCAATGGAGGTTTTTGTGAAATGACTGTTTATCATAAATCATATGCTGTTATCTTTGTGCGTGCTCTACTTAATTGCCCTGTTAATTATCTATTGATGGTAATTGGATTAAGAAGTATAAAAGGCGTGAAGTTATTAATATGATTCGATATTTTTTTTTATATTATATCAGGGATACAGCGATATTATTTCCAGGTTCATTCGTTGTAACTAAAAATCGAATTACAAATATTATGATTGCAATGTATAAAGCGTATCAATATTATGTAATATTAAATTTCCAATACTCACCATATATGGGAAAATGAAAATAGGTTTTAATTAATTAATTTCGGTACACAACAGAAAATTATTACAATACAACACTGCTCATAGGAGTCTATGAAATATTTAAATGAATATATGTTCCTAAATTTCGAGCAAGTTGAAAATGTGATATGCAGGTGTGCCTAGAGAAAATTAAATTTTATTCCAATTTAAACAATACAATAAATAAACAATTTCATTTCTCATTCAAAAAACTAATTTATAATGCTGAAAATTTTAAGCAATGCAAGGTCTCCATATTATTTTTTTGTGCTACATTAATAAACTTTTCAATGGGAATGTACAATACAATATTTATATTTATGTACTTGCATGGATGTAGTTAATACGCATTCCTATTACCATAACGAATGGATTTCGATTTGACAAAATATAAGTAATGTAGTAGCGTGAAAAAAAAAACAATTGCCTAACAAGCTAAAAATACGTCTCTACTTACGATTCCACTATTTATTAGTATATTCAATGCAAAAAATAATGATATTAATAAATAATAGGAGTAAATTCTTTTGTAACAATTTATAAAATAAACTCTTGCAAATTTTGATTTATTACTCTCTCACTCTCTCAATTGGAATATAGTAAAACTCACCGTGTAATACCGTGATAATCATATGTCCATTTGACTGTTTTCCATTAGGTCAACATTTTTAAACGTCAAAATACAATCAACAAAATGAATTTTTCTATGGATTAACAAAAGTAGTAACCATGACACCAGGTTTCCACTTTTAACTAACTGAAATAAATTAACCTGACTTGCTTACCTATAATATTAGTTAAAATGGAAAAAGGTTTCAAAACTCATAGTACCTACAATAATAAATAAAGATATGCTTGGTTCAAGTTATGAAAAATATTATTTGAATTCAATGTTGAATTTTTATAATATTTTACAGAACTTAAACAACAATCCTTTCATTTATTAGTTCTTTTATTTAAAGTTACTAACTGAAATGAAAATGACAGTTGTCATATATATTCTTATAAAATTTTTTATTTAGTTAATTTTGAAAAATTCATTACACGCAGAATTTAAGTGTAATGTAGCAAAATATTAAAGAGAACAATAATTTTTGAAATTGAAATTAGTTGAATTGTATCCATAAATAATTCCCGCGATCGCCTTTCTGCCTCAAGTTTCAGTACGACCTTGATACAGCCACAACTCAATATAGTTGAATATACTTGAAATCGATCTCATCTGCAGATGAAACTATTAACTTAGGAGTTACTTTCCTGTAAGACATATAAAAGTGTAATATCGAGTTAAAAGTTGAATTGAGTTAACTTTCAAAGAACATTTACAGACGTGATAGTTGTGGATTGGAATAATTTTATAATTTATCCTTTAGAAGACGATAATACAGATACCGTTCCAACAAAAAAGATGATAGTATGTTCTACTTGTTTGATTTGAATTGGATTTAATATATTGCAGTTTGACTGCCAATAAAATACGAGTTATTCGGTTAGTTGCCTTCATTTCTTTTTATCTGAAATACTGAATAAAATTATGAATTTAGGGACTTGTTCTACTGTAATAAAAGTATATAATTATTGCACTGACTGCCTATTTAAAATTATAGGGAATATATCAGAATACCTCAATGGTTCAAACAAAATAAAATAACGTATATTTTAGGTTAGATTTGTTACATAAATGCCTTCGATATATGGCAAGTAACGAATCTGGAAAGTACATTCAAGTAATTAAATACGCTATTCCAAAATATTTTTTCTTGAAGTACATAAAAATATAAGACCATATGTGAAAGTTCGAGTTAAAAATTCCTCCAAATAAGCGCGATTTTAAATTCTGAATTTTAAATTACATTGATGACGTAGGTCGTGTATTATACCAGAAATAAAGGAACTGTGGTTCACAGACTTTCGAAAAAAATGTTGGAAAAATTACAAAATAATATGTATTTAAATTGTAATATTATATTATTAGATAAAATAGATAAATGCACTTAATTTGTTTCACTTTTTGTCTCATTTTACAAGAAACATTTTGACATTCTCGAAGTTAGGTAGTTGGTAGCGCTAGTATCGTACAGTTTTACATTGAGTGCTGCATATGAAGCAGCAAACACGCAAAGACAATAAAATCACCCGAGCAGAATGCGAACAGATCCGACACGCCCGAATAGGTATATTCTTAGTTAAGGTGGAGTAGGAGTAAATACTAGAATCCATTTGCTGCATACGTTCATCGTCATCAAAAACAAAATATGCCGTGTTTATTAAAGGGAGTAATTTATAATTAAAAATTAACATGAAACCTTCGTGTGTGTTCATTTAAGTAATAACAAATAATTATACCATACCTGGATATTAAATTCAAACATACCAAAATAGTTCTTTTGAGTTTGATCGTACTGTATAATTTTCAACAGACGATGAAACGATTTTGCGGAATTTCATTAGGCATCTATCAAATACACAAATGATAAATATTGATTAATATTACATGTGAACCTGTTTTTGGTTTTATATAATTAACTCTAAATGGCAATATTTCAACGAACTTTAAAACTACACTAGGCGTCAATTTTCATAAATATAGATGGACGTTTTATTTGGATAAGCATAAAGGTCAATTCCACGCCGAGCAGATCGTAATCATTATAAAATGAAATTATTATTTCAGGGAAATTAAATTAATTAAATAAATTTGAGAAATATTTCACTCATCCCTTCTCTGTCTGTTAGTCGCTATCTATTATTTTAGTTCAAAGTTGAAATGTTTGCTCACCTACTGTTTAATTATCAAAGTGTACAAGAGGTAGAAATAACATCGCATTTCATAATTCAGATTCAGATATAGGTCGATTATGTTCTCACTACATTTGTATTTCACTTATCTATAGGAACAGAGAACAGTATTCAATATTTATCCAATTAATCATTTGAATTATTTAGTAAGGAATTACAAATATGTTAACATGTTGAACAGACATTTAATATTTAATAGAACAACATCGATAATTAATATTGTTTTAATGTTTTAGTAGACCTATATTAATTATTCTTCATAAAAGTTTCGTAGTAACTGTAGATTAAATCCAAAATAATACTAAATATCTATACAATAAATAAATAGCTACCACCAAGGATATGGCGCCTGTGATCATAGTTTAATTTAAAGAAACATTATGAAATAAATAAATTAACCATTATGTTACCTCATAATAATAATAATAAAAACTACACATAATCTTATAATTTTACAATATTTTCAATTTTAGATTAAATTTATTGCAAGTCGAGCTATTGGCGTGACGTCAAATTTATAGACCATAAACTGAGGTAGGTCATAGAGCTTTAAAACTGATGTGTAATACTCGTATAACCAATATTTTACAAGTATATTTATGTGCAATTGATGTAAAGCAAAAATTTTGGATAATACTATACTAAAACATCACCAGATCCCAGATAACATTAAGGAGGCACTCTCAGAAGAAAATAGCATCAATGCATTACAGTTTAACAACAACACTACAACAAAATCAAATCACCATATTTAATACATATTTTTATACATATATATATTATATTGTATCCGGCTACAAACAGAGGAGTTAAAGTATCTGTAATTTTTTTGAATATATAAATGAAAATTATTCATATCAGAATAGAAAAGAATAGAAACTAACTTACATCTAAATAAATATATACAATATATAAAATTAAATCAGATAATCGGCACAATTCTCTAACTCAGTTGTTAACTTTTAACTACTTGCTAATATTTTTGACAAATAGAAACAAAGGTTACAAGTGACAGTTTGATTTTTTCTTGTATGTTAAGAATTTTCATTGGATTAAAATATTAGCAAGTGGTTAAATATTAACTGAGTTAGATAATTGGGCCGAATATCTCTTTCCCCTCAAATAAGCCCATCTATATCCTATCAAAACTGTCGTGATCCTTCCCTAGATTTTAATATTAAATATCTTGTAAACTTTAAATTATTTTATCTACGATAGTGTGTAAAATTGATGTTTAGTTGTTGGTTAGTTTTAAGTTTGTAAAACAGCTGTTTAGTAACAAGATTTGATTGGTCACAGCTTGCCGAGCAACGAGTGATAAAAAATTTGGTTTAAAATAAATAGACGATTTTATGTAAAGCAACACTTGACTGGATATTAGGTTGGAACTTAAATGAGGTTAGGTGGAATTTTAACACTAAAATTATTCCAAATAATTTTTTTAACTGTGCTGGCCTTTATAAAGCTTTTTATGATAAATTGAGTATTGACATATTTTGGAGGCAACGCGAGGTTTGGAAAATAAACTCAGTAGTAGAATATATAACATAACGATCCAAGAATATTTGGGAAAAAACAGATGTCCCAATCATTATTTTGAGATATTTGAAGGTGGTCAAACTATAGCTTTTCGGTCTTTCTCGGATCATTATAATATTATATAATATTCCACCACTGAGTTGGTATTTTGAACCTTCTGTTGCTTTGGAAAAAAAGTTCCAAAATGTGTCGAAATCCAATTTTATTTAAATGAAAAAATCAAGTGCATTTAGACATGGCCAAATATTAATATTAAGCGGAATATGGGCTAGTACAAACTTAATTTTATTTATTTGGACCCATTTTAGAAGGCGGTCCAATTATAATTCAACCTAACACCTTTCAAGGTAGGGTAGGACCCGTTATAGGACCCTGAAATGAGCTGTCATTGTTCAGGGTTTCTTACAACTTCCATTCTCTAGTTGTCTAGTTGAACTATAATGCATCAGAATGCTGATCAAGAGATCCTAAGTTCGATTTCCACAATCGACATTGTTGTCACTTTTATCTTCAACTAGCATTTTCGGAAGTAACGTCGCACCAAAACTGGGTAAATGGCATGATGATAAAATGATTTACTTTATTACAAAGAGTGTTCCAATTTAAAATAGAAATAAATAAGCAAAAAGGAAAACTACTGTCCACGTCCAGTTTCCAGTTCATTAATTCAAATTATTTTTAACCGTCACGTCAACAAACAGTTCACGTTGGAGAGAATTTACTCTTGCGCTTACAGAGTTCATCCTGGCTTGAGGGCGTGAGACCAGGCCAGAATTTTATTAAAACTTATACATTTAGTTGCGAGGGGCGGCGGCTGGTGTGGGGTGGCGACAGTAAGGCACGTGTGCACATTTACAAGCAGCAAAAAGCACAAGTACCACTACCGGCAGTATCCGCCGCCGCCGCCGCCGCGGACGGCTACTGTGAAAGGCCGACGAGCAACACAAGTAACCGGATTTGTTGACACTGAATTTTATCAAAAGAGCCCGTGGGATGTCAGGGATTCTGTCCCTCGCTATTTGGTTAGTCCCGACCGGCTGCATATTTACACACGTACCAAACCAAAAGCTCTGTCTTTGTATGGACAAAGACCTTTGCCAACTTTTTAACTCAACTAATTAACGAGTTTGTTAACGGAGTTAGATGTGAAAATGTCAAGACATACATTGTACGTAACCTCCTCGTGGTTTACCATTACTTGAGAACATTTGAAAATAGATAGAAATCACAGAAATAATATGAATAGGAATACAGCCAAGCAAGATTTTGTTATACAATCATTACGATTGTAATTTTTTTTCTTTATTCCATAGCAACCTAACTTGTGCGGTATGAAATGTTTTAGGAGCAGGAAGCTGAAGTATGTAGTGATGAATATTATTATGGTTGTATCCAAAAATATGAGATAACTGGAAATAGTCGTCGGATGATGGATATAAAGGTAGATAAATAATTTTACATCTCCTCGCTGCAAACGTTTCGGAATAGTATATTCTACAACAAGTAATGGAATGGCACATATTCCACGCGAGCAAAAAGTTTGTAGCCCGAGCCAAAGGCGAGGGCTACGGTTTGCGAGCTTCGGATAGGCCATTCCGTTACATGTTGTAGACTATACTTTCTATAAAAAGGTTTTGGAAATTATACAAGAATACAAATATAAAACTGTTGAAAACGTCAAACGCAAATAAATCAAATTAAAACAAACAGACGTAACCATAGTAACTGAATCAAGATACTTCATATGTCGCGCTAATAAGCGGTTCTGATTCGTCGAAAATATTCCATACGCCGCGTATGGAATGTTAGTGATTCCATAACAATTTTTAGCAGTGGAATGTCCAGTTTCCAAAACAGTGTTATAGAAACTTATTTTACCTTCATCAGTGCTATAAAATAATAACAAGAAACACAGAACAATTTACTACATTGTGAATAACCACTAATAAATAAGTTAAACATAATTGATAATCACCTGTGAGATATGTAGGTCAAACGTAACAAGATGATATGACATGTTTTCCAGTCGACAGTGTAAGATCAACTGTCAAACACGAAGCGGAACGAGAAAAAAGTTACTACTAATTGATCACAAATAAACCAAAAAACACTGAATCATAAACTGGTTATAGAAAGAGAACCAGATACTAAACAAAGAGAAAAAAACTTCTTATTTGATTGTTTCAAAAGATTAAGTAAGTATTGATAACATTTGGACAAATTCTCAGTATCTGTTCTAAAATTAACGCTGTTTTGATTATTGTAAATATGAACCATCTCTAGAAAATTTCTCTTTCTATAGTTAGCCTCAGTGTCTAAAATTTTTACATTTTTAAAATCAAATCTATGTTGTAAATTGATACTATGTTTCGAAAGTGCTGTCTTGTCTTCATTTAACTTTTTACAGTCATTAATGTGATTGTTGATGCGATTCTTTAAAGTATTCTTTAAGGTAGTGATGAATCTTCTTTAAAATAAATTAACACGATCGGCAATGGAGTCTTTCAATATTAGAATTTTTTTTTTGAAACTATGTATATCTAAATTGAAGTCTATCTGCACTTCCAAAAGGTCTTAATTGTTATTAATTAAACCTCAATGATTTTTTAAAACTGTTGTGACGTCATTGTAGAAGTGTTGGCGGATTTCAAACAGAGATTGTAAATAATTGTAGTCATATGAATGTTCTAATTTATTGTTCGGAAAATTATTTAAATAGAATTAAAATAACTTTCCATGGTAAATAATTAAAATATACATGAATTCCATTTATTTCTGGAAGAAACATAAATAAACTGTAAGATTATTTTAATCAAATGTTTGATTACCACAGATAAATTTTGCAAACCTATGACATTCAACAAACCTTTAATTTCGTTGAGTCGACCTAAAGTAATATTTATTAGTTAGAAATAAATAATATTATATTTTGTATGTAAATATTTATATTTTTATTTGTAAATATTTAAAATATACCTACTTTCGAATTCAAAGTGAAACAAAAAATCTTCAAATTAGTTGCGAACTATTTTGACACTTTGACAATCTGACAGCTCAATAATAAGAGAAGTACAAATAATTTAGAATAGGATAGATATACGCCATAATACTTTGACGTCATTGTAGAAGTCTTTAAAACTCAAATGTCTTAATAATTTATAATATTTTGTAAACTTCTGTTATATCTAGTACGATGTTTTTTGATCTAGTCATAATATAAATGACTTATTTTCTATTTTGTGACTTTAGGGAACAACCTCATTAATTATTATTTAGCATTAATAAATCATTAACGAATTTGATGTGGCAAGCATATAATCTCGGGCAAAATATAATTTCTAAACGGTACAAAATATACAAAAAAGTTTCAAATAAAAATTGTAGTCAACATTATTTATCGAATCGAACTGAAGACCTCACGTTCCACGGGCCTATACGATAGTAGGTACGTAGCAATTTACCCCAAATGAATATTCAATTAAAAAATTTGCAAAATGGGTTATTTATCAGTAAATGTATAAATTTATGAGTGTGTGGTCCGTTTATGTTGACATTATAATGGAACGAATAAATTAATGGAATGGAAAATATTATAATTTAATCATTATTATCTGTATTATATCGAATGTGACAGATTTATGAAAACGAGATGTTCCATTTAATTGAAATGATTTTTTAATGCGATGAAATAAATCTGCACATGATTACTCATGCATCAAAAACATGACTTTTGATATCATTGCTAATATTGAATAAATATGGATGGAAAAGATCTATCATCACGCAAATTCATTAAATTGGAAAAGCTTATATTTATTTAAAAATTGTATTTGGAATTTAATTTTCACATCCAATTTGAATTACAAAAAATGATACCGCCCGGTAAGACTAAATATTTCATTTTTGGAATAAAGAATCTCCGAGTTAAAAGTTTGAAATTGATCTGAGTCAGCTGTTCGCAGGAAATGCTGAAGAATGCATCAGTTAGTTTAACATAAAAGAAGCTGTGTGCTGTAAGTGAAGCCTTTGGTTCAGTAGAAGAACGGGTAACAAATCGCCTTGGATTTATTTTTCCCTTGTGGAAGTTTTAGTCTAGTTTACGTCCGGGTCTGTATAAATTAGGCGATTACCTTCAGAAGTCACTAAATACTACGTTAACGTCCAGTGTGACCGGACAAATATGGGACGCATCCATAGATATCGTAGTATTGAGTATAGAGAGAATACTGTCATAAAAGTTATTCAACTGCAAGTTACAGAAGGAACCTAACGAACGAGTACTTGGTACCGCTTTCTCTGGTTTTCATTTATATTTTACATTATTTTTTATAAAGAAAAATTTCCATGAATGAAAATTTTTGGTGGAATAGTAATATTGGTAACAGTAATTTATGATTAGATTTTATCTGCTGCCTAGATATTTTGTATATTTAATGCAATCATACATATTATAGTGTCGAAACAGAGAAAGTATATCTTTTAAAATATATTTATAATAATAAATTCAAACTTTTTCAACTGCGAAAAAGCTTCACTTAGTAAAATAAAGATGGCACATTTTATAAATAAGTGACATCATAAGATAGTTGATTCTGGTTGCTGGTAAGTAAAAGGGAGATGGAAATGAAGACAGAAAATAGAACGGGGATCATCAACACAAGTTTGAATAGATGAATAACTAAATAATTTTTACGGCGTTCAATAATACTTGTGACATAAATAATAGTAAGTAGTTGATTATAAAATACTGATTACAGATAAAAAAAATTTACATATTTTATAAGGTATTCTAATTTAATCTATAAAAATAAGAAGTACAGTGAACATATAGTCGTAACTGTCAAATTACAAAAAATATCAATAATATATTTTGATAATAATTTTTGGAATAAGAAATACGTATTATTTGCAACCTTTATATACCTACGTATCTGAAATTTTCTCCAAATTTGAGGAAAACTAAATTTTAATAATAAACAGGAATCCTTTTTTAATGTACCACCAAGAATAACTTACAAGTAGGAAAAAATTATTAAGAATAAATGTTTAATAATTTTGCGAGGAATCTAGATTTGCAAAAATTAACTAGCTGACTTTCTCCTTAGGAGGGAGGGGCAGCTTTGAAAATTCAAATGAGAGGCTCCCTGAAGTGTTAGTAGAGGGAGAGCCACAGAGATAAATTTAAAATACCAACTGTTGACTGTGGAATTTACCCCAACAAAATCAATGAATTTTATATAAATCAATCGAAGAAAATTATTTGTTATTTTTTGGCTGAATGTTTAATCATTATCTGCAAGCCTAACCAAACTGTCAAAATAATGATATTGAACTTCCACCTAACACCATTCAGTCCATCTTCACTCCTCATATCAAAAACATATGCTGAATTTATTAATTTATAACTAATAAATAAATATTTAAAAATACCTACATTAAATTATTTTAGTTTGACAAGGAATTACGAATGAATCCATTCCACAACTCCTCTTTCAATCTAACTGTTTTTATTTTGTGACTATACTCTGGACGCTTAACAGATAGAGTAGAGATTCCTCCCACAAATGTGCGTGAAATTGATATACAGTATTGCTATTGGTAAGCCAGTTTTACACTGATCGAAGTACTCGACAACTGAAATCGGAAACAACAGAAACTGCTACAACCGGCATAATTGCATAACCGCTATAACATTGTTTTGGTATTTGTGTTGATGTTTACGTGTTTGAGCTATGTACTTCTTAAGACGATTTATTATTTCCATAAGTCCCATAAACAGTACAAAAGATATGTTATATAAATTGTATGTAATATTGTAATTATAAATTTATGAAATCACGTGTTTAAATTTTACTTTATATTTATTTTAGAATTATGTTATACGTATATGATAAAATATATGTTTTAGTTTTACTAAAACGATTCAATTCATCAGCGTTATTAAATTTGTAGCTTGTAAAGCTGACTTCTGAACACATCGTACCTGCGCAGTTTACACTTTGTCCATTTATTTAATTACTCTTTCTGTTGGGCAACCAAAGTATAGCACGTTTGTTTTCAATTCCCTTCTAGTCAGAACCAACTAAATGAGATAGAAGCGAAAAAGTCGATACTATTTATTAAAGCTTGACTTAGGGTGATTACTGTGATTAGTAAATAACTAACTGCTGGTTATTTATTTAATCTAGAATCAAATAATAATTCAGAAACGCTTCTCATTGCATTAACAATGTCCGCTCTGTTTTCTGCAGTAGAGTGTCTTTGGCCGTGTCCCTTATAAGCAGACGCAAAAAGGGGTTTAGAGGGCAGCAGTGAGATTTAAAATCTGGCCGGGGAGGGATCAAGCCGACTAGGAAGATAAATGATGATCGAGGAGGAACGGTTTGGTGGTAGAGGCCAAGTTGTCGTCGCGGCGCGGCGCGCCTTGCTACCCAGCACGTTCTAATGATTTATGCACGGATCATCAGCGGCCGTCGATGCACTGATGCCGTCTCATCACTCCCAAAACACCGCGATCTGTTATCGCCTGTTGTCATCGGGAATTCCGGGGAGTGATCGGATTGCGCGCAGATGGTAACGTTCTGATTTGGTCACGTATTGAGTTTTGTCTTGTTTCGGCATCATTAAGCTGCTGTCACATATATGGGATTTCGTTGGACGTGGAATTTGTCAAATTGTACAGTGGCTTTTGTTTTTAATGGGGAGAGGGCAATGTTCCATGAAACGGCTCATACGTGTGACAGAAGCTTTTGAGGATCAAATTTAGGTTTGAGCTGCGGGTTTAATTGGGTGATTAGAAGCAATTAACTCAAAGCAAATATATATCTTATCGGGTGTACAATTATAATAAAATTTTCAGCAGAATTACTTTTAAAAACATGATATATATTTTACCATCCATCGAATACAATATTTTTTTAAAAATTGCATATTCCTTAGAGCTAACATTTTTTGTTTCTACACACGATTGAATGTGTATAATGCTGCATTAGTGCCTACCCTATATTGGTGTACTTATGTGAAAATGAGATGTATGGTATGAGACGTGATCGTATTTGGAATACGCTACTGTACAGTGAGGAGAATTAAAAGAATGTTGTCACAAAAATTGAACTGATTCAGTTGGCGTGGTTTGACCATGAATGAAAGGTTGCTGAAACTAATATATGCGGGCAAGATTGAGGGTGAACGATTGCGTGGTCTTTGGAGGAATAAGTGATTAAGTATGATTGATGGTTTATTGCGTAAATAAATTATACCGAACGTGAAGAATAGATGAGCATGTATGAATTGCACTTTAAATGTGAACGAGTTGAAAATGTTAATATTTGGAGGAGATTGCAGATTGATTGTTGATTGACTGTATTTCAGGGTTCGTTATATGTGTATACAATTAATTAAAGTTGTGTATCCACTTTTGTAATTCATTTCTACTAAAGAAAAAATTTATATGAAGGTATCAGAATTTTTGTATTATAATGATTGTAGTTAAAATGTAACTTTTGGCACATCATATGAAGATACTCGTATATTAATTTCGATATTACGCAACATACTTTTGTAAACCATAAATGGGTTAAAATTTGAACTAAAATGGTAAATAAGTATGGCCTATTATATGTAACTGGATTTTTTATTTCTATATTAGGTTATGTTACCATATGTATATTTTGTAGTCTTATTTATATGGGGTAAATAGCTCAGTGGTAACGTATCGGACTGTGGATCGTGAGATCCTCAGTTCGAATCCCAGTACCGACAGTTGCCAATTTAAATTTACCCCTGTGGTTCCCCCTCCACTAACAACTTTGGGGGCTATGACTTGACGGCTGGTAACCGCATTTCATACGCAAAAATATATCACCTACCGAGATCTGCGTAAGCAGAGTGCCACACCCTTAATGGGTAAAAGGCGTGATGATATATTTATTTTATTTATTTATTACATATGTATTTATTTGCACGAAAATGTACAATTATCTATCGGGGAGCATAAATTACATGTGGTTTTAATACTTTAAGAAAAATAATGAACATCAAATACTACAAAATATACTACCGATCAATCGATCACGGGTCAAATACAAATATAAAGATTAAATGCCCATGTTGCAATAGTATTAAGTAGTATATCTTATAAATAATACAAGTAATCAATAAACAAATGAATTAAATACAGGGTGTAACACAAATAAGTACATTAAATTTAACCAGTGATAGAACTCATCGAGAACAACAATTTTTCTCAATAACTTTTTTTATAAATCCCATTTTTTAGCATTTTTATCACCCCATAAATTGTCGAGTCGTTGAGGTATATTCATAATTTGGTCCAATAGCAGTATCCATGGCAATAGCAATGAAATTATTATCTTGGCAAATATGTTAGTATAGAGAGAACAGAGTACCACAAGTGTATTTTTTATGTGGATAAAATTTTACTTCCCAAAACTTGCGAAACTGTTATATGTGGCATTGTTGACATTTTTAGGCAATCAAAGGTTTGTACAATCCGACCAATTCTGCAGCGGGCGAAACAGAATGTACCAAATCTCAGTGATCGTCGATACCCGATAGGGGAATCCTTGCTACTATACGGACAATTCCGCTATTCCGCAACCGAGGAAATATTACCTGCTTATAGTGTCCTGATTTGGAATTCAGCGAGTGTGCCGGATTTAAATGTTGCTAATTTGTCTTAACTGTCAGCGACTTCGCCGGGATTTGGTTAGCTAAATGTGTATTCAGATTTATTCCTCTGATACGCCACGCAGGGTGATTCAATAAAATGTTAGACATTTCTATGACTTTTATCTGATGATAGTGAAGAATCTTTATTTCAATACGAACATAAATCACATTTAAAGTTGCCAAGCCTCAGCAGATGATACGACGAGGAAGTTTCGTCGCTGTATTAATTAATTATATTTGATTGCTTGAATATTAGTCTGTAAAGTTTGTAATTGACAACCGCAGCCACTACAAAGAAATAAGGAGCTTTTCTAAATTAACGAACACTTTTGCTGTTGAAAAGAAGAATTTATATGTATTCAGACGTTTTAATTAAATAGCTGTTATATTCAACGGAAAAAGTGGGTGTCGTTAAGGAAATGAGACTTTCTCAAGTTAATTTTGACCTTCCTTTCTTTGGCCATTGACAGAAGTAACATTTTACATACAGTACTCGAATAAATAATGTACAATAACGTTGAAAAAATTACTTTAAAAAGAAAAACATATCGTCTGTCACATTTGAAAAGACATATATATTTCACAAAAATTGCTTAAGTGAGTAGAGGTAAACAAGAGTATATTAATTTTTAAACCTTGAGAATATAGAGAAGAAAAAAATACGAATACTGGAGGAAGGAAGAGGAGAGGGTGAATAAACTATGTGGAAAACAGGAATAATCAATGCAACATATCTCTTTATTATAACAAAATTTACTCTAACTCAATTTTTTTTATGAAGATGAGAGGCGGACTAACTACTATGGTCATATGCCGCTTCATGAGTGGATGATTATGAAAGTATGTGAACACAAACGACCATGCTCTTCAGTGGGTTTCGAACCCACGACCCCTGGCGTGCTAGGCTAGTAACTACACCATCGAGATCGGCTCTAACTCAATTATTTACTGAGATATTGTCTAAAAACCTGACAAGCCTACAAGTAAGCGACCACTTCCAGTTGGATAGATTGTTACCAAAATCTAATCAATTTGTATCGCAGGTATCATAAACATTTAAATTCTAAATATGAAATTTGAATATGACATCGTCATTATATTATGAGTTACACACACGGCATCGTTAAATCGTATTCTAGGGAACCTAAAACAAATATTATTTCAAATTCTTACCTTATATCAATTTTAGCATATTATTACCCACAGTTACAGATACAAAATTCAGTGTAGTCTAGGTATATTGTTAGAAATATCAACAAATGAACCCGAATCAAAATAAAGTAAATAATTTTATCTAATTCCGTTTTGTAAAGTTGAATTTTACCTAACCTTATGACGCCACTTTTTACATAATTGCTATAAAATGAGTTTTGTAAAAATCTTTACGTAACTGAGTTACGTAAAGAATATTACACAATCGATATTCAATTAAATCAAATGCCTTGTAGATGCCTACTTTAATAATAAATAAAATAATTTATTGCTTGTCAAATCATGACAATGAATAATTTGGAAGGTAGAGGAATGAAATTATGAAATTAGATAAAATATTGTACGTAATACGTTATGAAAAGCGATATTGTTTAACTCGCGTAATTTGCAAAACTCGCTACCCTCGCTTTGGCAAACTTACAGCTCGTTAAACAATATCGCTCTTTTCATAACTGATTACGTAAATAACTATTGTAATATCTCAACACACTAGTAACCAAAGTTAACTACAATTTATACAATTCTCTTCTGGCGAATGCCTGTTTTAGTATAGGAAGTTTGTGAGTTTACTGGTAGTAAAAGTGCATTTGCTTTTTTCTTATAAGTTTTTCTTTTTTTGAGAAAATTTTATATAAACCTATAATCTATCTTTTTACATTATATTTAAATAATACGTCTTAGAAAAATCTTACATTGGAATACTTTTAAAATCACTACTATTATTATTATTAATAAAAAAAAAACCAATTGCGTTCAAGTCGTATGCATAAAATACATGGGTAGTAACCGCACAACAAACGTATAGTAACAGTTCAACAAAAATATAGCAACATAATTTGATGGCGATAACTATTAAAAATAATCACATGTTTATTTTAAAATCGGGAAAAATATTCGTTTCGCCTCGACAATGAAACTGTAGCTTCAGCTGTAAATCTGGTATTTTGGTTTCTAGTTTAACTTCGGAATGCTTGAAGATAAAATAGTATATGTCTCTCACAGATGAAACATTATTTTTGTGTTTCGTTTAAATTGCATAGACTCGGCCGCAAATATATGAGCTAAACACGAAGTTCTGTTTCAACTCCTAGTAGCATACTGCCACGGAGCTATTTACCCCATTCAACAAATAATTTTAATGCATGTCTGGGAATTTTACAGCACCAAAAACTGACGAGTACAGTACTAAAGATTTAGTGCAATCATATTATGAAGTTCTAAGATGGTACTGAAGGAGATACAGGAAGAAAATATTCTCCGAATTTTTCCTTAATGGCTGAGGGTTAAACTTCTAATGTGCTTAAATATTCACCCCTTCGTAATTTACAGCAGACTTTTTCAAAACACGTATAAAAAATTCATGTAATTGCCACAGAATCTGTTTGCTCGCTTTAAATATTTGCCGGGCCGATGTAAGTGTTTGGAAATATTACCGTTTGCCATGTGGCAGCATGGCTCACTGGAAAATCTTTTGTGAAGTGCGGCACGTACGCAGGCGAATAGCCGGATCGCGACCGTCGCCGTGCCCAGCGGGAAATTGAAAAGAAACGCCCGGAGCAACGACTCAATACGATGAAGCATACGAGCATAGTCCCCATGCACGAGAACATTAAAAATACATATAGATAATATTTATGAGATTATATTTCTCCCGCGTAATATACTTTATAGCCGTGTTTTGGAGGCGCGCCTCGCAGCGAAAGTCAGAAATCTCGCAGAACAGTTTGAGATTTATAGAGGAGAAGGTATTACAGAGCGGTGCACGCTGCACTACAAGATTAAGCCGCTTGTAACGGGGGAAAGTGCAGCGAGGGTCGCAAGACCAACGAAATGTAGAAAATGTCGGAAATAATGGTAACATTACAGAATTATCGGGTACATGGTAGTCACTGAAATATACTGGAATGCTAAATGATAGGCTTTTACAAAAGCGAAAAACGAGTCTGAGGCAGACAGTTGCCACCTCTGTTTGTCTAATGCCTGTAATTATTTATTGGTCAAATTTTCAGCAATTATTTAACAAGAGAGTGCGAATAAATTGAAAATAATTTGACAGTCTTTCGAAAACTTGTTGCCAGGCAATAGCCACTCAAGCCCTACGGGCTTTCCCTGCGAGTTTTCGTGGCTATTGCCAAATGGCAACAAGTTTGAGAAAGATAATGGAGAATTATTTTCAAATTGAGCGAACTCTGTTTAAATAAATTATTTTTTTTGATTTTATCAGCAAGCATGGCACTAATTCTATCATTTTTGCTCATTTTTTACTTGTGTTGATGATAACTATCTGACATAACATTTATCAACAAAAAAGCTACAGAGATTATTTCCGGGAATAATTACTAGAGGTTTATTTTCAGTATAATAATGATAGGATTAGTTAAAACACAGGCACGTGACATACAATACTTCCTACCATACATATTACCACTTATATATATTTGTACAAGTCCTAAGTCAGCAAAATAAGTGTCACAAATGAACAATAATATTGAAACATTAGACCTACTTACTTAATCATTGCGTGAACTAAAATGTGCTGACTTAAGACTTGTTACAGATGGAATCAACTGTTTAGCAATGTTTCGCAAGTACGCACAACTTCGACCTACTTATACTGAACATCAACGGTTTTTTTTAACCTGCAGAAATTTTAAGTGTTGCATGCTTCATGTAGGTATAAATACCATAGGTGGTATACCTAAAAAATTGCAGAGTTCCTCGGCCTCCCACATGCTAAAGAATGTACCGGGCATTACTTTCGGCGGTGTTCTGTAAATTTTTTGTCTAATTCGGCAGCAGACATTACAGTGCTCAAGCGATATGGAGGGTGGCTTTCAAGTTCTGTTGGTGAAGGCTACGTTGAAAATTCTTTGGAAAATAAAAAGAAAGTGCATCATTTTCGCTTAATAAAAAAAAAAAAACACTGTAAAATATGCGTACAAAAATGTCTATACTAACCACTTAGTTAAAATAATTATGTTCTGGGAATAGAAAATGAAGTGAGGAGTAATTATAAAAATAGAGTTAATCCTTTTTATGAATCTGCCTGTTGTCAAATAATTGTGTCGTTTGAAATATTATAAAATTAATATTTGAATTATTAGTTAGAAAGTCTTAAAGACTAGGTTTTAATTAATACTTATTGTAAAATAAAATCATAGTGACTACGAGAACAAAAAAAAAAATTAACAGGTTTAACAACTATATGTTAAATAATTGTCAAAATAAAGTCATAAGTGTTCAGTTGGTGATATATGTATAAGAAAGTAGTGTTGTGCCCACACCAGATTTTTATTAAAGAACTCGAATGAGTACATTACAGACTTTTTGTAGTTTCTTAGAAGATTACATTATATTTAGACGTATTTTTCATATTAAAACAAGTTCTACCAATAGTTTTGAAACCATTCCAGGCATTTCACTGCTTTTATTGGCGTTCTGGAACCTAAAAAACCGTGGGGTCTAATTGACCCCACCAGACTGTTGTTGCTCATTCAGACCACCAGACTTCCAGAAGGCTAATTTACATAACACTGATTTATAAAAATTATATAACATATGTTTGAAATATATAACGGATGTCAGAGTAATTAATAGAAGTGACAAAAAATTAAGATGGAATTACAAATATATGCAATGAGGAATAAACAATCCCAGGACAAGCAACAGAGTATGAAATAATTTTAAGATTAAATAATAGATTTTGAAACGCAGAAACAATGTTACTCATTTCTCATTCCCAATCAAGCAATAAGTGACTACCATACAATATACATTGGATTGGTGCGGAGATGTGTAACAATGCAGTTCTAATCCTATACATCCAAGGCCACAAGAGAATCACTAATATTTATTTCGAAATCTGGAACATAGTACTTTTTTTTATTAATATATAAATATTAAATATAATCAATATTTCACAGCTTACAAGTAACGTTTAGCTTCGCATTGATCCATTCTGCGGAAATCTTCTTTAAGTAGTTCTTTTGCACTTCTATTCAAGATATCCAGGTATTCATCCCAATTGATGGAATTTACGTCAAAATTAAATAACTGTTTGTCTTTTGAACTTAACTTGTTCAACAGAACAGGAGTATTTTTAAATTCAAGTTTTAAATCACCCAGGGCAAACCAAGCAGTCACTAATAAAAGCATGTTGCTTGCTTTGATGGTTTTTTGGTACCTATCAAAAAATATTCCTTAATAAACACAATAGTTCACGTTAGTTTTTTGGGGCACCTGTTTTGCTTTAATTATATTAAGACATTTATATGCGCAGAAAATATCTTAGGCGTACGACACACGAGTATAGAATATTATACAGGCTGATTTATAACGTACGGAAAAGATTAAAAGAGTAACTACGGTGTCCCAAGATAATGATTTAAAAAAAAAACTTTTGACAAAAACTCAACCAAAAAGTTAGAACTATTAACGCCCACCTTTTGAATACCTCTGAAAATAATCATTATTTTTTCGTTTCCTTTTCAAATTTGACAATTTGCTGTCATTTTAATTTTAATTTATTCTCAACAAAAAATAATGACAAAAACAGATATTTTTTAATTAATGAAGTTATTCCATAAATCATAATAGGAGACACGCATGAAATTTAAAAATCAATGAAAGTTTGTTTATTACATACATTAATGTTATTTGTTTCGTATCGTAGCACATAATAGTATTTTATGTATCTAGAACGAAAAGAGAATCTTTAAGGTATGAGCAAGTTGTTTACGGCCGAGGCGGGTAGCCGAGGCCGTAATTACTTGCGAGGACCTTAAAGTCACTTTTCGTTCGCGGTACATACAAAATTTTATTTCATACTGGTTACTAAAGTTGTTAAATTATAGAATTTATTAACAGAAATTATCAAAAATTGTTGATATAAGTAGGCTAAATAACAATTTCTATAGGGACAAGTATTTGTTTATAAATAATGAACCAATTAAAAGTCAAATTTTACTTTAAAGTCCTAGGACTTTAAAGTTTCACTTTTCGTACGATAAATAGTCCGAAAAATGTAACATAAGTAACCAGTATGACATAAAATATATTTTGCTCATAATTTTTATAAGAAATTAACATTGAAAAGTTCATAACTTAACCTACAGCCGATCACTGTTCGTAGATTGCCGAATTTATATGACGAAGAGTATATGACGTCAAATTCCTAGCTGTCATTTATGACAGTTAACTCTATAAGTATTTGGCGGTATATTTATGTTTAAATTTTATTTTATTATAAATATATAATGGTAGAGACTGGCTTTATCAAGGTACAAAGTGATAATTTGCCAAATATCGTTCCCTTAATGCCTATGGAATTGGTTAAACATAATGATATTTTTTAGTGGGGAAAAAATTCTTGGTGTTACAATACAAGTGTAAGTATATTAATTATATTAACACGTTGCCTGCATTATCGGTCTCTGCAGACCGATACAATACTTTCTTTTAAAAGTAACAATATTAATATTTAATGCTAAATACCTAGAAAAACATATTAAATCATATCAGTCCCTAGAGAACTATAGCGCTCTGTATAAAAAAAAAACATATAACTTGCTGTATCGGCCATTCCAGATAATATTTCCTCATATATGTGAATGTAGTAGTAAACTTCGAGACTTATTATTGTAAACTATGGGTTCCGGTGCAATAATATTTGTTTATGACTTAACCCTCTATTAGATGAATTATTATTTCTTTCAAAGAATGGCACAAAAACATTATTTTTTACAAAAGCAATATTATTATATTTAAAATAAGTGTGTTACATAAATTTTTTTCCAAAAATAAAAAAAAAATTTCTTTTTACAGTTTTGTTCACTATTGGGAACATTATGAACAAATTCAACTTACAATAGAACTTTGGTCTATTGGGTCGTCTTCGCGTACTATACAAAATTGTTTGATAAACAACCTCTTCTAGGAAAACATCAGATAAAAAAATTTTTTTGAAATTTTGTAAAGGTGTATTTGGCTGTAATATATCAGCAGGTAATAAACTGCTTCCTTCAAATTTTACATTTTATATCTCAGTTTCTGTAATTATCCTTTTTCCAGTAAATTTTTTTTTTATGTTGGTCAAATTGGAAGGAATAACCTAATTGGCAATTGACAAAGTGTATATAATGTTCCCAAATGTTACAACGTGATTGTCATGAATGTAAACTGCATAAGAAAAGAAAAAAAAATTTAAATTTTATGTTCCCGTTCGGGAACAGTATGCAATAGAGGGTTAACATAATGAATAAAAGCAAAGTTTTCTTTCACAAGAGTTTTTAGTGAAGCTCTTTAAATAAAATAGTTAAGTTCTTTTAATTAAACAATTAAATTTTTGTTATCCACTACAGTTTTTCTTTACTAATAAATAAACTATAAAACATCATTCAGTGTTTTAATCATGTCTAAAATTACTATCACCCTGGTGTGGCACGGGTTGTCGGAGAGACTGATGTGCTTTTAATAGTAACATGGTGGAAAATAAATAATAGAAAAACTTTACACACATGACGTTTTGATTGCTGAGAGATATCGTTTTTATTTCGTCTCATTGCATTTAACCAGAATATTCTATTTTTTAATTAATTTATTTATCAACCTGATATATTTAGTCACTATCGCATTCAAATAAATCTTCAAAAATACATGAAAACACACAAAATCATACAAACGCATGTTTTATGTGAACAAGGAAGATGACGTCACGACAGACAACGGCACACTCTACGATCGTTTTTGTGCGTTTTTTGAAACTAGTTTTTAAAATATTAATATTTACCCGTTTAGAATAAACAAATTAATTTTTAACTATTATTCTATAGACACAGGATGTATAAAGTTCACTTTAAAATTATATTTGAAAATTATGCGTGTCCCCTATTATGTCTACATATTCTTCGTTACTGAAAGTATTAAAAATTTTTTATTATACCTGCATCATAATCCGTGTTTAAAACACGCTACAGCGTTCATAAACGCAAGTTTAAAACACGCCGTGTTTTAAAGGTTACTAAGCAACAACAAAAATATTTACTATTAATATCTATCAAAACTGTAAACGTAAACAACAAATGCTAACCAGTCTCCATGTAAACGATATACGTCAAACGTCACACGCGCAAAATTATGAAATGAATCAAAATCAAAATGTTGCTTTCCAGTTTTTTCCAGAGTATGATGCAGGTATAATAAAAAATAGCGTATGACACACGTGTATAAGTGCTTTTAAATCACTAACGACGTTAAAAGCACTCCTCTTCGCGTCGTGCTCTTAAATTCGTCGTACGTGCTTTAAAAGCTTACTTATACACTTGTATCATAATATACTATTGTATTTAATTGTACTTTATTATACTTTGACGTTTATAGAATTTATATTTAAATAAATTTCTATGGCAACCAGTTTTCCAGTTGTGTTTTTGTTTTTAAGTGGCTCTCAACCATGTGAAAAGCAATTTTTGAATAACAGAAAAATTTAAATAGCCATAACTTTTATAATAATACAATACTATTAATTTTTTTAACTAATAATTGTTCAGCTAACTTGAAAGTATCTCCAGGTTCTATTTAAAACACAATTACCTGCCGTAGTTAGTAATAAGTTCTCATTAACTTTAATGTGCCGTAACTTTTTTGTTATTAAGTTTTTGCCAAAAGTTTATTAAGGAAAAGACATTATCTTGGGCCCCTAGCTACACTTTAAATATTTTCCTTACATTATGAATCACCCTGTATACACACCAACAAATGTGGATTCGTATCATAACAAGATATAGTTATTTTCCTTGTATAAATTTATTATTTGCAGATGATCTAAAATTGTATTTTGCTATTGCTGATTGTACTGCATTACAATTATCTATCAATACGATCAACAACTGGTGTACAAATAAAACCTTGAAATTAAATCCTTTCAAATAAAGTTTCATACTAGCGGAAAAAAAATTCAATTACATTTGGATACAGCATCAATAATAATATTCTTGAACTCACTACAAAAGACCTCGGCATCTTCATTATGCATATGCACGAACTGTCAAACTATTTAAAATATTTTTGCATATATTTGTACTTTTATTTAAATTCCATGGCTAAGTACTACAAATGAACATTTTCACACAATTTTAAACTTGTTTTTATATGTTAAATACGGTATAAAATAAAATGATTAGCGACTTAAGTGCAGAATTCAATTATCTACAAGATTTGATTGAAGTATTTAGGTCTAAATTTAATAGAGAACGAGCTATATGAAAAATATATCATTATATATCCTATACGAGTATTGTGTATATCAATTCACCACCCCGTATAATGACTGCCAATCAAAATTAGGCTTCAGAGGCCATACGTATTAAACAACAATTAAATAACTTGAACTAGTCATATATGATGTCCTGTAATTAAAGACATTAATTTAATATGATATTTAACACTCTCCGCATCCAAGTAACAAGAATATTTTATAATGATCACAAATAAATTAATAAATATGCTGATATTTTAAATATAAATAATAATAAACCTTTAAATTTGTAAATCCAGCCATAAACCAATAAAGGTATTTCTATGTATTTTATATTTTTTTCGGTACGCGAAAGATGGCGCTTCAATCGCAAAAAATTGTTTTTGTCTATTTCAGAGGATTTTCAAGGTCAGATTTGAAAAACAATTAAAGGCGTGTTAACCTTTTGAAAATTGTAAATTTAGGGTTAATTGTATTGATGCCCCCCCCCCACCCTCTACCATTAAACGGAGTGAAAGAAATAATCAATTTCGGATTTACCAAAATAATGTAGATAATTAATCAATTTGTGGTGATTAAGCCATCTTTCGCGGACCGAAAAAATTTTTTGGATAAAAGCTTGATTTTTTACATCACTGAATCCATTTGGTGTCATTCAATAGAATATTTAAAAATATTTTGGACGTATTTTTTTGTTTCTCAATCCATTTTGTTGTTTGCGAAATAATCGGGGGGTACGGGTGGTCTGAAACACCCTGTATATATATTAAATGCAACCTGATTTCTATTTATGTTTTGTTATTAAGTTGCTCTTAATGGAGTGGTCAGTATTTTTTGTATATGTAGATATATAACTAGAAGGAATAGGACCTATATTCATATGACATTTTTGGCTCAAAATGACCTCAGGAATAAGCTGTTAAAGTTTGTTACACTAGTTCTGAAACACCCTGTATATATATATATATATATATATATATATATATATATATATATATATATATATATATGTTATGTTTTTTTTTAAATGTGTAACCTAGCAACAGCAAAATTGTTATATTAGTAATACAAAAATTAATACATACTTGAAATTTTGGTTGAATATCTTAAAAAATCTCTCGGAAATATACCCAGGAATATTATGAAACAATAATACATATTTCTCAAACAACCTTTTAGAATTTGTGGTTACATATCCTGGAGTCGACATCATATTTTCCAATGGATATTTAGTGTTAAGACAACTGTCATAAAATCTTTTTCTTAGAAGAGGATTCGTTACACAACTGTAATTGTACACTTTGAATTCCACATTTCTAAAAATATAAATACGTATTTTATGGCTGTAGAAACGAATCATGAACTGTATTACTTACTTATTCTGAGTTGCTTTATTCCATGCAATAGCAATCATGCAATTAATTACTAAGTCAGCAGGCACCATATTAATATTATATTCCGGGTCAGTATAAATTACTTTAATTGATCCTGATGCTATGCCTATAACGAAAGCACTTGCTACTTGTATACTGTTGCTCCATGCAGGTAAAGGTTCTCGATATATTGGTACACCTATAAATAGTGTTGTTATGATTTAAATCAATCAAAAATCATGATATAAATCAAATAATTTTTTTTGTTAAATACGAGCCCAATATCATATTAGTTGGCCCAGTTAAGACTTTTAAAATAGCTTTAAAAAAATAGTTCTGATCGAACAAAGGGAAAATTTATTGTACTAAATTTATTTATATCATAAATTCTGTTATTTTAAAGAATATTTTAAACAATAATAACAACTGAAATAATATCAAATTTACAATTTGTCCCAAAGGTATTGACTGATACCACAAACACTGTTTTTAAATCTGATGAAAACAAAATACAGAAAATTGTTTCAAATAAAAATTGTAAGTAATATTATTCTATATCTTTTTGATTTCAATGAAATTTTCTCTATCTCATTTATTTATTAAGATAAGCCCAAAAACCCTGATAGGCCGTGAAATAATCAACCACTTACTTTTGATGAATTGTTCCCAAAATCTAATTAATTTGTAGCATAAACAATACCTCTATTACATATATGTATGTGCGAAATGTAAAAATTATAGAATTTAAGGCATAAATAAAGGAATTAAACAAATTTCCTTTTTCTGACTTTAACTGGGCCAAATAATATGATTCTGGGCTCGTACAAACTACTTTCCAATCACATTCACATACAAATAAATCGCATCAAATTACATATCGATATAAAACAAAATAAACTCATTGGCTGGTACCGCGAGCTCCGTTTTTGGGTGTTGAGATGTATTTTAGCCTCAGTTTAAATTTTTTCTTATTTACTGCTTTGAACGAATATTATTTGTTACTTCTTGCTTCTTCTAATGGTTTTTAATTTGAAATTATTATTTCGAAATAATTTTACAGTCAATTGTTATGTTACTACAAATCAGTAATAGTTATTTACATATGTCAAAATACATTACAGTCGAGCAGCCATATTGAAATACGTGGCATTCTGCGCCGAGTATTTACGGCTCCGAGTCAAGTAAGAATATTTTACTGAAACCATCGATAATAATAAAAATTAAATTTTATTTTCTATATGTTTCTTGTTGTGCGTTTCTCTCGTTTTCAAGGTAAAAGAACGTTTAAACACGTTTTTGTCAATTACATTTCTAAAACGTGCGATACACGATGACGATTATCTTTTTTATTGGCTTTAACATTTTTTCTCTCTCGCACAATTACGCAAGTGTAAGAGAGACAGATGAATAAAAAAAACAGAATATGAGGTACTTTGTCTTGAAATTTTCTTTACCGCATTACCATCTAACCGCTTGTTTTTTAGTAAGCGAATTAGCTATCAAATGTCATTTTATAATCACTTAAAAAGTAATACTTCCTCGTGTATTCAACGCTTTAGATAGTAGAATGTTTAAAAGTTTACCTGACTAGTCAGGGAAATTCTAATTTCGCTCCGGATTTTAGGCGCGAAAATAGTACTTTCGCTCTGGTTTCAGAAAACAAGTTATTTACTTACCGTGGATTAGAAACTGAAATTTTTATTTACATTTGTTTATAACTTATATTTTTTTTAATCTAAGGTATACAATTATTTACAATTTTTATTCGTAGACTAGAAAAATAATACGTTTTCAACTTCACTTGAAATAATTGAAATGAGTAAAGTGTGATTCCGTTAGTAATATGCATTAAATATTTTTTTAAATGCATAATTTCACAATTTTACAAAATAATAACTGACCCGGACCAAGAACCTTCAAACCGGCTTGTCCGGGTGTAAACCGGTCTGGCGGTAACGGCAGTAACACCGCATACAAGTTTTAGGCTGGAGGTTGATTCTGTAACTTGCGTGACAACATTTGCGTGACTACATTATATGACGTCATTGTTTGTTTATAGTGACTTTCATAGGGAATTTAGTGCATTAGGTTTTCATGCCGCGAAGTTTAATGTTGGTACTCATTTTGAACCTATACAAAACTTTGAGTTTGGTTGAGTTAGCGTCCTTTCTTTATTGTTTGTATTGTAAACAAAAAGATAAACTAAATTACTAATAGCGCAAACAATATGTATACTAAAAAAGTTTTAAAATATTACTAGAATTACTTTAATTAAGGTTATATTATGTTCTACATACTAAATTAATATGTACATATATAGAAATATACTATACTTATCTTAAATAAATTCAAACGCAACAAAAAAGTTTGGTTACAAAACACAAAAATGACAGCTAAGTGAGAGACAGAATACTGTTAGAATGAGACAGGCAGTGACGCAAGTCAGAAACAGGACCTACGGAGGTCACGCAACTTATTTGCGTTAAACGCAAGTCTGACGTCATGACTGATAGTTCTCTAAAGGTCCGACAGGGGGTTTACTTGTATACATGTGACATATCTGTGCCTGTATAGGTGCCGCAAGTGCTCTCGCAAGTTACAGAATCAACCTCCTGGACAAAATTGTCTATTTTTATGTAGTAAATATCAAAACATCAAGAATACAAAAATACTGTTTTATTATTCTGACAAATACTTTCTCTGGGGAACGCATACGCTTCTCGAAAAAATATTTCACTAAAATGTAATCCAAGAAAATATATTTCTGGAATGTACAAATGTCGAAAATTCTTTTATGAGATTTTGCATCCACCGAAAATATAAATGACGAATGTTGAACATGTTACAAATCTCGAAAATACGAGGGGCACTGCTAAAGTTCGCGGAATCAAGTACTCTCTGCATTTCCAGCGTTCTGCGATTGTCATATTCGTAAAATTTGACCTTTTTTACCTATAATACAGTTGACAGTTCGATTTCAAACTGCTCGGTTTCGTTTCAAAAAAATTTAACGGGAGTAATAATTGTGTGAAATATGGAAATTTCGAATCGTGACTTCCGAGTGATGATTTTTTATGATTTTCGATACGGTTTAACACCGCAGCAATGTGTGGAAAAACTTAATTCGTTATTTGGGGATGAAGCACCATCCAAAACTATGGTTTACAAATGGTTCGCAGAATTCAAGCGTGGAAGACCAACGTTTGATGACGATCTTCGCGAAGGTCGTCCATGCACCTCTGTTGTCGCGAAAAATATTGATACTGTGCGTGAAATGATTTTGTCAGATCGGCATGTGACCTATAGTGAGATAGAGGCATCCTTAGGCATTGCAGCGAAATAAATACATACGAATTTGCACGATCATTTGCATGTCAGGAAGCTTTGCAGTCGTTGGATCCCACACAATTTGAAAGAAGAACAAAAACAGGCACGTGTCAAGTGGTGCAAGGAAATGCTAAAGAAATTCGAAGCGGGTCGTTCAAATTCGGTATATTACATCGTAACAGGCGACGAATCTTGGATTTATTCATATGAGCCTGAAACTAAACAGCAATCGACTGTATGGGTGTTCCAAAATGAATCTAAACCCACAAAAGTGGTGCGTTCACGAAGCGTTTCGAAAAGAATGATTGCTTGTTTCTTCGGAAAAACCGGTCATGTTGCAACTGTTGCATTAGAGGATCGAAGGACAGTTAATGCTGACTGGTATACTTCAATTTGTTTGCCGGAAGTTATCGCTGAAATCAGAAGGAACAACACAAACCGGCGAATCATTGTTCATCATGACAATGCATGCGCTCACACAGCACGGCGAACTGTAGAGTTTTTGACCAGTAACAACATCCAATTAATGACTCATTGCCCATATTCGCCTGATTTATCGCCCAATGACTTCTTCCTATTTCGACATATCAAAAATAAAATTCGTGGCGAGCGTTTTTCATCGCCTGAAGAGGCCGTTGAAGCATTTAAATCACTTATTTTGAAGGTACCTCGCTCAGAGTGGCAAAATTGTTTTGAAGATTGGTTTCGTCGGATGCAAAAGTGTATAGATTTTAAAGGAGAATATTTTGAGAAGCAATAAAGTGATTTACATAACGTAATTTGTGTTTTGTTTTATATTTTCCGCGAACTTTGGCAGTGCCCCTCGTACGTTTGTCGAAATGCTAGGAAAATTTGAAAGTAGATATCTGGAATAGACAAACGTCGAATAATACCTACAGATACCTAATTTTCATTAAAAACGAGTACTGTGATTCGAGTTTATCGAGCGTGAGTTTTTTTAGACATAATGCTTGTTTGTTCAAAGTGCGTGCTTACCTACACAAAATATATGATACTTGTTTTCATTCTCAAATGTATATTCGAGGTTTGTAACATCCAAGCTATTACATAATTTTTTTTTAAATTTGTAACATTCGGTATTTGTAATTTCGGTAAATGTACAATTTTTAATCGTAATTTTCTACATTTGAGAAATTATTTTCGTGATTTGTATTTTTGAGAAATGTGTCTTATACAAACATTCTTGCTAAATTTTTTCTTTCTTATTAAGGCAGTCTAGAATATATAAAAACAAGAATATATGCCATATTAGTGCAGCATTTACAAGAATTGTGAACGGCTAATTTCTTGTAAGTTATTAACAATAATAATGGATTGTCGGCTTTCAACTATTTGCTCTAGCCTATACATTTATATGTACTTCTTATAAATTATTTTCTTAGCGATATATTTAGTATATTACTTACTTAAGGGGGCTCTGAAAATATCAACAGGTAGCTGATCCTTTTCAGCCGCAACAAGAACTTCGGAAACCTGCTTTGTAAGTACGTAAGTGTTGGGCCAACCATCTAATATGTAAGGCGTTATTTTTCTCAAAGTGTTCTCTTCGACATTATCAACCAGGTTGATTAAAAATTCTGCGTCGTAAGTGAGGTTATGCACCTTTTCCTCGGTATAATCCATGATGCCATGAGACCAATCTGTTGACACGTGAACTAATGCCTAAAATTAAACGACGGATACTTTTGAAATGTACAACATTAATAGTTATTTAATTTACAAGTGGGCAAAGTAAGGAACTACCCACGATAGAAATTTTGGCAGACGAAGCCGAAGGCTGAATGTGATAATTTTATCGAGTATCCAACATCTCTTAATAAATACAAAATTTATTAGAGAAATATTATTTGACAGTCACTAATGGCTGGTTTATACTTGATTTAATTTACAGATTTAGATTTAGAAATCATGATTTGTAATTTGCGATTTACCTCCTGATTCATGACGAATTTATTAAATTTGAAATCTGCCAATCAGGATTAGGCTACAGCTTTTTGATATAATGCTGTAAATAACAACAAAATAACTAACTTGTCATATATTATTTCTTTAATTCATAGTACAGATGTTGAGTACAAAATTTGATAAATGTTCTAAACGTTGATTTTGACACATTATCACATAAATAAATCGGTTCACAAAGCACCTTATGCTTGAATTGAATAATTCGACATGCTTTTAAAATGTTCCAAATTTTCATATAAAAGTCATCATCAATTTAATCGCCGTTAAAGCTAAGTGTTAATCACTTATTTAACTTGCACAACAATGGAAAATGAGACATTCCGACTAAAAATTATTGTCACAAGTTTGAAAGAAACAATACAATTTTTTGTATATAGCAATCATGCTAAAAATTGGGTACTGAGTTTTCAATGGATGAGCACGTTTTAGGATCCCTAGAATACGATTTTAAAAGTTTCGCGAGGATGTCTTTGTGTGTGTATGTCTGCCTGCCAGTCAATCTGTCAGTCTGTGTGGATCTCTGGAGTTACGGTTTCTCAAAAACTACTAAACTGAAAATTTTGATATTTTGTATAAATCAACTGTATCCTCTTTGGAAGAGCTGATTAGGTTTTGGTGGTAATCCAATAACCGGAAGTGGTAGCTTACTTTAAGCCCTATCAAGTTATATTTAAATATCTCAGTAAATTATGGTTAAATGACAATTTTAGTTAATAGAGTAATATTTTAAATATTATTATCTATAATAATTGTTAGAAACATTTTTCTGTTGCTGTCTCTATTAACGAATTATACCCCTTCAAAGAAAAATTATATTTTCATATTAAATCTGCTCATCTGAGATTTTTGAAGAAAAAAATACAAAACAACGTTTGGCGAATGTCTTTTTTTTGACATGTGTCAGAATTGAAGAGAAATTTTTTGACGGGTTGAGCGTTTCTTGATAGTGGTGGTTCGTTTTCTTGGATCGTTTAATATGAAATCTATGGTCCACAACAAATTTAATTAGTTTAAAAAATATGATTAACTTGATTTGGGATGTTACGGAATTCCTACCTTAATATATGTTACTACTGAATATTTATTGGAATGTCCTGATGAATACTTTTAATATAAATTTTCGGAATATTACCTCTAAGTTTGTCATATTTTTTGCCATGTTTATAATATTTTTAGTTGCTTTAATATTGATGGCCACGGCTTCTGACAGCGGGCCATTAAAATTTATCATTGCAGCACAATGAAAAACTATATTTACGGAGCTAATTATATATTTGTAATCATCAGTATTTAAACCACAATTACATAATTTTATATCTGAATTCAAAAACTGGACTTTGTTGAACACTTCGGGGTTTTCACTTTTAATTGTGTCAAATAACTGTAAGAAGAAATACATATGAGTAAATTATAACTTTCAAATGATATATTCTTACTCTATCATTGAAGTAGTCCGCAACTCTTCTTTCAAATTTTAAATTTTTCTTAGGCCTAACTGGTAGAATGATCATATTTAATTCTGAACACGAACGTAATAATTTTTCCACCAACACAGTACCTAAAAATCCTGTTGCCCCTGTTATTAGCACTGTTTTATTTTTGTAATATTTTTGTATCTCTGTAGCTTCCATTATTCCACTATATGTGACACAGCGGAATTAGAATTTTATTATGTTTTGCATTTATATAAGTATTGGAAAGTTTCAGTATCGCAATGAAGTCATACTTGTTTGTTATAAATCATCTTATTCACGTGTAATATATATTATAACGATCTGCACAGCAGTTAATCTGCGACAAAGATTTCTTTAAAATATAATATCGTAAATATAATGATTGAAACTTATTGTATATTGCACATATTTTAGTTTATAATCATTATAATTTTAGTGTCAAATCGGACATCTTTTATCATAATTATATAATAGGAATGAAATAATACGTAATTTTAAAAACCTGTGTATCTGTAATGTTTTAGAATATCAATTTTAGATGGATTCGACAAAAATAAACATTAATAATTATATCGACACATTCCAAAGTCTCATAGTTATGTGTTTTTTAAATAGTTTTCTATTTTTAATATACGAAAAAATTTGTTGGTTTAATTTTGAGAAAACCGTTTGTATAGTTTTGAAGTATTTATGCTAAATTTACAATTATGAAACGTTAAACGCTTTGGATACAAGGATTTTTGCAATACATAATTTATGTTTCATTTATTATAATAAATATGTTGAAAATATTTGCGTCTGTATGATGAATATTGTGAAGGAAAAGTAGTCGGAAAACGAATATAACAATAATTTTATAGTTTACAACAATAAAGATTACAACTTACCGAAGCGTGAATACAAACTACAAGTTGAATTCTTGATACAGAAATAGAATTACTCAAATTGTTATTAATGTTAAAATAACCTCTGTTTACAAATCATATTATACAAATTATTAGAAAAAGTAGCACAGAACCAAAACTAACATCTGACTTAATCCAAAACCTAAAAACAAATCTTGTGAGAGAGCAAAAGAAACTGAACAAATGAAGGTTTACTGAGAAAAATTTAACCAAACTAGTTTAACCAAAACCAGATTTGTCAAAAACCAGGGTTTTTCGAGATATACCTAGCCCACTGGGTTTCTTTGAAAAAACTCGGACCATTACTGGGTTTTTCAAAAATAAAAAATATTAAATTTTTCATGTAATACAAGTTAAAAATAATTGCAAGAAATTCTAGTACATTATATTTTTAATTAGAATATAACGTAAAACGAATTTTACTAAACTGTACAAGTTTATTCTAAATGTTTTTAACGAACTATCAGCATTTAAGTGGTGGCAGGTTGTGAAAATGAAAAATATGAAATAAACGGCATGTTATGAGGATTTTTTGAATTTCATAATCAAATTGCACAAGTGTCCTGCAAGTTCTGCAGGAATTGAACGTATTTTTAGTTCATAAAGACTTATATGGTCTAAACTTCGTAATAAACTGGACATGGAAAAGGCAACAAAATTGGTCAAAATATATAATTATTATAGATCTGTAGATGTCGTGGATGAAGATAATGATGCTTAAATACAATAAATAGAAAACATGGTATATATTTGTATTTTAAAATCCATTATTTTCTATTCTTACTGTAATTATTATTTTTTCAGATTCTACTCACTCCAGTATTTTTAATTTTTCGACAGAAGCAAATTTTTCTTTTATTTTGTATATAATAATTGTATAGCTTTAAAAAATAAATAGGTCTTTATGAACTTATACTATTCTTAAATCAATTCTTTAACATGCCTAAATTTTTATAATAACTGGGTTTTTTATGGGTTTTTTCAAGTGGGTTTTTTCGGGCTGGGTTTTTCATGACAACCCTGGCCAAAACCCACAAAAATAAAATTAATATATTAAAATATATATCAAGGGTAAGTATGTATCTATATTTCATAAATTATTATACTGTTTTTAAATTATTTTCATAAAATTTTACAATACTAGGGGCAAGAGTTATTATTCCCCTGTGCCACAACTCAAACGCCGCTGACTCTTAGAAAACAATTTTTTCATTCTTGTTTAAGCACTTTCTGCACTACGTTTTTTTTCTATTTGAAAGATTAGATAACTTTGCTTTCCTGTGGCAATGCATGTACATGTAAATATTTTGTTATAAGTCATAAATATTTGATGATATTTACATTACAATATTAATATTATTAGATTTCAAGAAGTTTGGATGTCTCATCGAACTTGTGTTCGCATTTAACATTCACTTGCATTTTGCCAAATATTGTAACATCAGAAGCGAGAAAATTTTTAATCTCTACGAGGTGTTTACCTGGCTCAGGTAAACAAAGGATTATACATATATCTGTCCTTCATTTCGTATCGTTTATCTTTCTCATTCGACCAGCGACAACGTAAGTCGATTTTTCATTCGGTTTCGGTATCTGTGGAGGGGTTATGGGGCATAATTTCTGAACAATGCTGTACATAAGTACGAGTATATTAATATTACATTTATAACACAAATGCAATAATATTTGATTATACCAATTACTCTCTTTTATCTTCAATACATCCCAGAACTAAACGGCTAAACTTAGTCATTGAATTAAACACTTTAACAATTCAACTTTATAACGAGATATCAAATTTCCTGTTATCTTATTGGTGTGTAACAATAATTAAATTAAAAATCTGGTTTAGTCAACACAATACTTTAATTTTTCGTTCTCATTTTGAAATATTAATTAATACTTTAATACTTTCTATCTAACAAACCAAATATTCATTTTATAATATTTCAAATGTATGTCTCATTTGACAATTCACTATTATTTGACGTATATAGATGTTAAAAATGTTTTAGTTTTGATCCCATTGTACCTTAGGTTATTGAAATATATTATTAAATATATAATTTAGTTTTTCTCAAATTTAGAAGCATGTACAAGAAAAGTGCAAATAACATTTTATATTTCAAATGTGCGTCCAGTACACTTCCTCTTCCGGTTTTTCAATTTCATTTAAAATCATTTTAGTTCTGCATAGTTTGATGAAACATAAATTCCAAGTTTCATTAACATATCTTATCTCGTTCATGAGATAATGCACACACGGGCATCCATCCATCTACACACACACACAGACACAATTGAGATATTATATTCAGTGGACCTCAAAATTTGTATTTTAACAAAAATTTCGTCAGCGATTTTTTTCATGATTCCTTATACCTTGTATAAGAAAGTAAAATTGAATATTATTATATGCGGTTAATAATAATACTTAATTATTTTATAATAAGTGAAATATTTTATTTCACGACATGCAAGGAAACCCCACCTTTCATCTCCCGAAATAGTCAGGAAAATGTGTTTTTCCTGTCTAGTGAGGAAAATATAGAATTGTTACCAATATGAATGTTATTTACAAAAAATATATTGTAAAAATTATAAATAAATGCCTAATTTTATTTTAAATCCTTATTTTAGTGATATACATACTTTAAATTGTCTTACAGTTAGGTATGTCTTATATTTTTCTTTTTATAGGTTAATAGGCCAATTCTGAGTAATTTTGTAAGGTCTGTAAGATCTGTAAATATGCTTACAGGTCAAATGGCAATTCTGATACCATCTGTTCCTCCCAAAAATTCAAAAATATGTTACAGATATCTGTAAAAGTTACGGTGAAGTTTGAGGTGCCTGTAAACTTTTACGGTCACTGTTGAATGCAAATATGCATCATTATTTTATTAATAATATATTATCACTACTATTATTTTTTGGATTACTTAGCGAAGTTTAACAATAATTATCAAACAATGCGTATTCGTTTTTAGGTACTTTGATACAAACATTTTTCCTTTCCAATTTATATAAAATATTAATTTTGCTTTGAAGGTTTTCGTAACTTTATATTTTGTGTGTTGTAGTTTTTTCCAAAATCCTGTTGGTTAAAACTGTTGGATATGTTTAAGTCAGTCGTCTGTGAGTAAAATATTAAAAAATATTATAAGTATTTTAGCGCCTTTAGAACTGACAATGATCATCCGTTTTCGTTTATATATATACCGTGTGTCCCACGTAAAGGTTGGCATAGGCAAATAACATGTAAAATCAGTTTTTTGTAAATAAAAAGTGTCCGGCAAAAAAGTATGCATCCAAATTTTATATCACAATACTGCCAATATCCCTACATCTTATTTAATACAGATTACTTTATTTTAATACCGCAATTTAATGAAATTAATAATAATAATTCCTAATTTTCCGCCTACTCTTTTTATTGTTACTGACGTATAGTGCTTGCAATTTGTTTTAAATATTTTAATCTGTCACTGTCAATTTCTGGCGATGGAAACCATTCAGCGTTCATTCCTGTGATGTATTCAGATATTTGTCTTACACTGCGCCCCCATAATACATTCTAATAATATTTACACGGTTCTCGACATTTAATGTATTCTTGATGACAGTGACAGATTAAAATATTTAAAACAAATTGCAAGCACTATACGTCAGTAGCAATAAAAATAGTAGGCGAAAAATTAGGAATTATTATTATTAATTTCATTAAACTGCGGTATTAAAATAAAGTAATCTGTATTAAATAAGATGTAGGGATATTGGCAGTATTGTGATATAAAATTTGGATGCATACTTTTTTGCCGGACACTTTTTATTTACAAAAAACTGATTTTACATGTTATTTGCCTATGCCAACCTTTACGTGGGACACACGGTATATATATATATATATATATATATATATATATATATATATATATATATATATATATATATATATATATATATATTGTAATAATTAAAAATACCAACATATTGTGACATGTGAGAAAAGCAGCAGGTAAGTATTTAAATTTTTGTAGATTTAAAATTCCCGCCGATAAAAATTAAAACTGGGGAGATTTGAATTTGCCAACGGATGATTTCTCAATGATAGAACAAAACTAAACTTCACTGACAGCTGATTATGTAGATTCTTCGGGCGCCATTTGTAACTAATCTGAGTGAATGTAAAATCAACTATCCTGACTAGGGTCCGGTCTCTCCGTGAACGAGTTTTTAGTGAAATAAAGACATTGGGTTTAATAATGGTAAATAAAATTGATTATTATTGTTCAAAAAGGTAAGTTACAATTTTAAGGTTAGCTTAAATTTATTTGAACATTTTGCAGTGAATATGAAATATGGTGAGGATGTAAGGAAATACCTTGGATATGTAGAGGAGATTCACCTGACAGTGCAAGTCTAGGTGAATCGCGAATATGTGTAGGTGACTTGATTTGTTTCTTTGGGTAAAAAAAACTTTCACAATTCGTCTGACAGTGCAAGTCTAGACGAATTATGATCTGGAGAACAAAGATGATTAAAAAACTGACAGGCAAGTCGAGCTCTTGAATCAGATGAACACTACAACTTTAGCATTCGACCTATTTGAGAAAAATATTATTTAATAACTGACGGACAAGTCGAGTTATTAATTATTGAACATTGAACCCTGGTCTTTCGACATTATTTTTGTACCTTTTATGCCGAGTTATTAATTCGGCATTGGTAAGTGTACTCGAGAGGTAATTAAAGACAGCGCGAGCCATCTGTTGGGAAACGGCCGCATTTTGGAAGTTCGACCTTTCTTTCGCAATAAAGTAACTGTCAGATTTGACGAGTAGACATAAAGTATGGTTAAGTGAATGTGTTTATGTGACAATTTAAATTTCAGATTCTTTTCTTAATTAATTAACCTAAGTAACAACATATTTACATGAGTTGAGGCAATAGGAATGGAATATGAACATCAATAATAAAAGTGAACATTTACAATACAGTAATTACTTTGAGGTAAGTTAGTTGCTTAAATGTAAAATGTTTATAACCTATACAAATGTTTATTTTTGTAGGAAGAAAAGAAAGGTGACAAATCTGGTTTGTCACAATATATATATGTTTTCGTAGTACCGAATTTGTAATTTCATATATTCAAACAATAAATAATTTAATTTCGACTTAAGTTAATATATTATCTAAGTATTTTAAGTACTTACTTCATTTTAAATGGATTTATAAGTAGAGATAATTTAATGTTAAATTTTATCTATCACATATCACTTACAGAACCAAAATATAATTGTGAAGTTAGAAGCTTGTCGTAATATAATTGTCTCGTGACCGTAAAGTTGATCTGTAAATTGTCTTCTTACAGGTACCCGTCGAAAATTACCAAAACTATAAATCTGTAAAGTTGTTAGTTACGGACGTATCGTAGGTAACAGACTTGCGAATTTACGATCTTGCAGATAAAATGTTCAGAATTGACCCATTAAATCACAATATGAAAACTTTAAGATTGGTTCATTGGCAACACTGCTACCCTGCCTTGCATCTGATAACCTAACTTTTAACGTGTCAGTTGTGCTGTCAAAGTATATTTTAGGTCCGAGCAAATCGTTTGCTCTCTCGCACGAATTGCCCCATGAGCGCAGCGACTTCAAGTCATTTCTAGTTTGACAAATAACTATTGTCGTAAAGCACAGTTACCTGCCGTTAAACAAAATTTGTTTTTAATTGACCAAGTTATGAATTTTTCTGTTGTTTTATTTTTTTTTATCTGCAACGACTTTTCTGAATTTATAGAATTAGAGCTTTCAAGTGTATTAATAGTATGCATGTGTAATATTATTATATAATCTTTGTTTACTAGCCATGAAGACGCCACAAGTGGTATCGATACGTTAACATTGTAGAAAATAAAGATCTTTGACTGTATCCCCGATCATTATTTATCCACATCACTTCTCCAGTGAAACTATCATTTCTTCATTGGAATTTCTAAATTTCATTAATTCTATATTGTCATTGAAATTACTAGCATAGTATTTTATGAATCATTTGTTTATCCATTTACCCAAGAGGTTATTACAAATTTAATAATGGTTCTTATTACTTATTGTATAACAATTTTTTTTTTTTGACTATGTTGCACCAAATGGATCAAGTTGAAAATTTCATTGAGTAAAAAAGAAGTATTCAGTGAAAAAATCGTGAGTGACACCCTGAAGGAACATATTAAAAAAAAAAGGTAAAAACTTTAAAATTAAAATAAAGAGTAATGGTTAAAACTTACAAAAAAATACGAGTTAACGTCCCTTATTGATTATTCTTACTAAAAAAATTCTTGTTAAAAAATATTCAGTGGAATAGTTCCAATAAAATAAAAACTGAAAAAACGTATTCTTTAATTATGACGTAACTCTTTAGATTTAAAAGTTGAAATTTTCAGGAAAATTTTTATTTTTAATTAGCAATCGATCAGCCATATGGATTTTTAAAAATCACTGGGGGCAGATTTTGTATGCTTATCCGGCTATACCTTTTATTTGAAAAACTATGAATATTTTAATATTTTTATATGACCAATATCAATAAACAAAAATATTAGTAGCATAGGTGACAGCTGATACCATATTGGTACTGCCAGAAATTGTCACAATAAATTGCCCGTAATATTATATTTCAGGTTGGCCGCATATAGGTAAAGTTTTTTTTTTTCAGTCCCAGACAACCGTTTTTAGGAAATTACTATGAAAAAAAAAGATTTTTGTCAATAAAAACTGGCCAACTAAACGCACATATTACACAGAATAATATTACATTTTAAATACAGATTATTTTATTCAACTTGCTTTATTTAACGAAATTAACAAAACTAGAATTATTTACATTATAAGCAAGGTAAATTTTTTACTGATGAATGGAGTAAATGACCGGCGAGCCTGTCGACTCCTTGAAGCAGTAAAAAAAGTTACCTTGCGTGTATTGCACAACATTTTACTTGTTACTCATTTCTAAATCAAACTAAAAATTATAACCAAATTCTGTCAAAAATTATTTGAAATAATTTCGCATAAGCCTTGTAAGCATTACAGTGGCAAAGTGCATCGTTTACCTTGTCTATTAACTTGTCAAATTTTAACTAGGCGGCTGTCAATTAGTAACTTGTAAATATTCATTTGCCAAGGCTATAGACGACTTAGGTAAATGGTGTTTACAAGCGAGTAACAAGTAAAGTACTAATTGGTCATCTGTTGTGTTTATACTTATGAGTAATATGGCAACCTATTCTATGCCATACTGTGCAAATAAAAATGTAAGACTAGTAGTTAATTGCGGAAAGCCCACGGCACCCTATAATTAGACGTTACACATTTAATTAGTTTCTGGAATATTTTGTCAATTCACTGGAAATTCCGTTATTCTTTCTTATGTGGGTCGTCATATGATCCTCGATTAGTATTCAACAGTCGGCAGTTGTAATTTTTTACTTTACCTCTTTGCTTTCCCCTTCAGTAACTTCTTTGGGGGGCATAATTTTATAACTGATAATCGTACGTACAAAAATATATTACAACCAATATCTAGGTACCGAAAAAGGGTAAATAACGTCATGATATATTTATCCATTCAGCCATTTACATACAAAGACGTCATTAAAAATTGTAAAATCTATTCAGGGGACCCTAAAATGTGTATTTTTGAGATTAATTTGATAATTTTAATACTTCTTTATTTATTTTTTACCTATTTATTTATTTATTTAAAGAAAAGGAAAACAAATAGTACATAAAATTAACAGTAATAGGTACCTATACGGTTTGCCATATAATTCTATGCAAAATGTACCTTTAGGGTAAATATACAAACATTTGAAAATAATAATACAGCAATGGCAGATAAATTATACCAATTCTCTATTCAGAGTAAGTTTAATACTTTATAAAGAAGAACAAATAAATCAAAATGTACTACCTTATTTTCATAGGTATATATAATTATGTTAGATAAATGCTTTTTAAAGTTTTTGTATTAACAAAAGGAAACGAAAAAAGTGTTTTTGTTATTTAATCGCAGCGTAAATATTAAAGATATAGTCATGTTTAAATTAATTGTTATTGATTGTACAAACAATACTGAACATTTTAGGAAAATGAACAACAAAAATAACTTATAGTAGACAAAACAAAGTTAAGTATAAATATTAAACCAATTCCACAATGTGATATAAAGTTACATTCGTAATGATTTAAGTCTGCCCCTTTCTTCATGGGCGTCTATGACACAATAACGCAAGTGAAGGGCGAGGAAGCGGTAAAAATACATTTGGAGCATGTGAGAAGTTTCAAATTGAAAACAGACGTTTAAGAATTGGAAGCGAGTCGACGTGGTATCAGGTTTCGAACTGGAACACAACACACTAAAAGCGAACATGGAACTAACTTCTAAGATACAAACTTTCTACTGCACAAAGACGAGGATTATAGAATTGATTTTATCAATGGATGCCACACTATGTGCGGCAATTTCTTTAAATCTTATTCGCAGTTTCAAATTTAATTTAATGTAAAAAATACTCCATCTGCTGCACAATTCAATGCATTCAAATCTCAGTACGAACATTCCCAGAGAGTGTGTTATTTTTATTTTCTCATGCATAGATTAAGAAAGAATATGAATCACGAAAGAATCTAGTTGAGATTTTCGTAGAACTACATATTTCAAGGTGCCATGTATCCATTTTGACAAATATTTAAATGGCGTTTTTTCACTACTAGCCCAAGAATACAAAATTATTTACCTTCATTTAATATGAGAAATTCTTTTTCTTTACTTTTGTTGGTAACCATAGTAACATAGGTTAATTATCATTTATTATTGACCACGGTCAATAATTTTTTTAATGCGAAGATGGTAAGCGGACTAACTGCTTTGTCATATGTCGCCCAATAGGTGGATTATTGTGAATTTATGTCAACATCACAAACTACCACAAAAAAATGTTATTGACCAGCGGCTTGTATCCCTTAGTCAATAATGATAGTCTTCTCAACCTTGGTATATAATATACTATTACGTGCTCGTTTACTAATGCTCACCAGAATCCGAAGGACCGTAATAAAAAAGGATAAAATAACCCTCATATTAAACGTACAAAAGAACCTTAACATAAGTATTGTAAATTGATGTATATTTATCAGAATATTTTCAATAGCCAGTGTCGGATTATGTATACATATAATAATTTGTTATTCCTATTTTTAAAATAAAATTTCAAGGATAATACCACTAGAGGTGAAAATTTGGTATTTGGATAGATTATTGAACAAGATAATTTCATCAATTTTATTATGGAACCACTTCCAAAACGTAAATTATTACACATTTTGCAAAAAATAACACTGACGTTAACCGAAAAGCATTATTTATTTATAAATTTGCCATGGTAACGGGATATATTGCTGGGACCCGTATATTCGCTGATATATTGCTTTGATTGGTCAAAATAGATGACGTGTAAGAACTCTTATTGGTTGAATAATCAATAATATTGTATAATCCGCAGATCTCGGTAAGTGATATATTTTTGCGTATGAAATGCAGTTACCAGCCGTCAAAACATAACACCCAATAATGTTAGTGGAGGGAGGAGGCGGTAATTTATAATTAAAAATATGGAATTTTACGCTTCCTTTAACTTTTATTCAGGACAATTTTCTTTTATCTTGCATATTTTCAATAAACTTTTAGATACCATTGTTGATTATGGTGGAATAGCCTATTTCATTTTGTGTAAATATAACAACAATTTAAATAATTATAATATTTGTACTGCAGTTCAACAGCATTGTAATAAATATATGTAAAAGTTGTTAAATATTAGTTTAATTTAATAGTGTTACCTATTTATTTCACAGAAATATGAAATAAGCAGCGAAAAGTGCTGTTACCGATCGTCCAGTCAAGTTCTCCAAAGAGGTTACTGGAGGGTGAACCATAGGGGAAAGATAGAAGTGATGACCGTTTCTACGGAACTCGAACTCAGGAACTTATGAGCAACAGTCCGACGATAATATTTACCTCATTCAACCTGATAACATGTAATAATATTTCGAGTAAAAACTATAGTGATATTCACCTAAGAATGGCATTCTTCGAATTCCATTCTGATGACGTCACAGAAGGGTATGAATTAAGTGATCCACATGCGTTATTAGCAATGCTTTTGTCTGAGGTGTTGCTAATGTAACGAAGCGTGTGTTGACGTACGTCGCTACTTACACCGTATAGGTGACAGTTCAATATTTACTGTGTTTATATTCGCATTCAGTGATTGAGTTAAATTTAACGAATAAATATGAGTGGTAAAACATTATCTAAACGTTGCAAAGAAATTATTTTGAAAGCTTCGGCATTTTTTCATGAAGAAAAACGTATAGATGGTCCACTAATTCCATTTTTTCTGCAGAAGATGTAAGTTTTATATTGTGAGGTTATGTTATCAATTTAACGTAAATGTTATTATTATCTATTTTTTATACATTCTTCGTTATTATTATTATTACTATTGTCTTAGGGGATTTGTGCAATGTAGAAATTTGAACGACGCTAGGAAATAAATTTGTAAATACTTATTTCTACTACATTGCCAACAGATGTCAGTACGAGTCAATCGAAATTTCAATTTTTATTAGTACCTCATATAAATGAAGTGTGTGACGTCATCAGATTGGAATGCCATTCTTAGGTGAATATCACTATATTCCATTTTATTTTCCATTCATATTCCATTTTATATTTAACAATTCATTTCAATAATAGTAGCCAGAAGAACAAATAAATAACTGAAACATTTATTTCGTATATCACACATGTGTCTCGTGTAATAATTAAACATTCAAATTCAGATTTATATTGTGTGCTAACAATACCAGATTATTAACTTCCTTTTAGATGGGCGATAATTAAAAAAATAATTGAAATCATATCGAAACTGTCTATACTGTAAACGGAATTACAGATATCATTACAAACGGTAAATAACTTCGTGGTACCTAATGTCTCGGACTGTGGATCATAAGGTCTTCCAGTTCGATTCCTAAAGAAAGATGCCATTCTAAACTTTATGACACAGTTGTGTAGTGACCACACCTTTTTCGTAAACATTTTATACACGCTTACAATAAATAAATATTTCAAAGGCAACGGCCTGGCAGGTAGCGTTAAAGCCGGATCACTCGATAACTCAAATTAAGCAATGCTGCTTCGCGGTCAGTAGTTGGCTGGGTGGATCGCTTTGCGAAAACCCATATCAGCAAACACTGCGTGCCGTTGCCACACCACCGAAAACGAGGTTCCGAGGCGGTTCAGACCGCTTAATAATAATAATAACAATAATATTTCAATAAAAAGTAACACAAGAAAAAATTAATGATGTGAAACAAAATTGGGTACACTGGAAGATATTGTACATGTAATATTATTATGGTAACATCCTGTTTTAATATTTCATTGTATTAGTACGTTTGTAAATGACAAATAAATTTCGTATTTGATTTAGCGTGGGTGTCTCATTTTCATAATATTTAATGAGACATAATTTTCCGATTAAATATGATTCATTCATTAAACACAAATAACGTTTACAAAATATCATAATGTGCATGTTTGTTGAATCAGTAGTACTTTAAATGAACTGAAATTATTTCCAGTGAATACAAATTATTTCATTTTGATATAATTAATGCTATTATAAATTTTACTGAAGCTTATATCCAGTTTAAATAATTATTAATTTAATTTGTAGCAGATTCAGCAATATGGTAATTGTTAACGTGATTAAAATATTACCATAGGTGTAAAATTTGCTTAATTAACTAAAACCTACCCTACAACATAGTGCATATGTGGAATGGAAATATTGTCTGTATGAAATGAATGAAATGAAAAACCAAATAATTGGACAAAATTCTATTTAATAGGATATTTCAACTTATTATTTAATTTTTTTTTTAATTAGCTTAGGTCATTAAAAATGCAAATATTAAATTTTAAAATAAAAATTATATAAATTAAGTGAGATAAGTTTTTAAATTTACATTTAATCAAAATTTAAATAATCAATCCGTGACGTCACAACGCTTACAACTAACTTCAGCATAAACTACTACATGCTCATGGTTGCCAATGCCAACCTGTCATTTGTTTCAGTGCTTTGTTCACAGTTGTAGTTTAATAATTATCAAATATATCAAGAAAATTTATCATTTGTCAAAACAACACACCTGGAATTAGAATATCAAAATGTTTTAAAATAATATTAGAATAAATAAAATTACGCGCAAAAAGCTATTGGTTCTTTTAAACCAAACATATAAGCATGACGTGATAAGCGTTGTGACGTCATAATTGTCAACGACGTTTCAGGTCGCATAAAAGTTGAATTTTTCTATCATAAAATTATGAATGAAAACTTGTTATTAAGCTGATTTTATTGTATTCTCTTATTGTATTCTGATAAATTATACAAAAAATATTACTTTGGACAAATTCAAATATACAGGAATACCTCATAACAGATGCTATTTATTTTCTGTCGCACAATTTGAAAGGAATAAGTCTACAGGTTGCAGGATATTGTGCTTTAAGTACCTCTAAATATGAATTTATCTAGATATACTCTACTTAGTTTGTATAATGGTGTGTTAGTGCATAATACGGATGAAGATCATAAATGGCGTTCTTGTGGCAATTTGAGAGAAGTGTGTGGGTTCACGAGACGTGATCGTGGTCAGAATTCACTGGTGTATGTTTGAGAATAATGTTGTTTTATTTCATTTAAGTGGGTACATACCTTCCAATACCACAAATGGTATTGTGGAGAAATAACACCATCAAATGAATCATCACTTACCTAAAACAAAAGAAAATAAGAATTAGATCATTATTGACAATGGAAATATTTTTTACTATATCAACTGGTATACAGGCTGAGTTTTGTAAAGCAACCAATCAGTTTTGCTGGTTGACTAATAACTTTAGAAAAAAAATACACAGGTGTATATTGCATTGTATTGAGCTCGTCTTGTACTATATTGTGCAAAAAAATTTTACTTCAAAAATGTTTACTTGAACTAATATTAGTTATAGCAATATCGGGTCACAACTTCGTTGTGTAACCACATTTTTGTGCATCCCAATTTTTGTTATTTTTTATATCTAATCCTATTTGTGCTTCCTTGAGCTGTATGAAATCTTTCCGAAATTTCAGTATTTTTAAATTTAAATGACATTTCATTTTCCAGGTTACAACTCTGTAACCGCAATTAGCTTCATTAATATGTTCAACTTTTACTTTCTTGTTCACAACAAATAACAATGATACCTCTACAACAAAATTGATATATAAAAAAATTTAAATACCGTGCATGTTATATAATAAGGCATTATAAATTATTTTTTGTGCAACCGGACGCGAACTAAGCATTTTGCAGCCGCAATAGAGGACTCTAAATTGAATTTTACGGCTGATGTTATGGTAAAGGCCGCGAAATCCAAAATGATTGTTTTGTACCTTATTCAATTTTCTCTCGGTACGCTAAAGAGCGATTTCGCAGCCTTGGTATACAAATAGAAATAACTATTATCCAGAACAGTCAAATAATATATCCACAACTCAACAGTTATTTATCTATTAATGATTCATGATGCAAACTTCATTCTCATGAGTTATAGCATACGAGTACATTACATGATCATTGACTAATATACTATTTATTTTTTTAAAATATTTGTGGCGTAAATAAAGTCTTGTATATCACAAGTGAGTTAGAGGCATAACCCATTCGTGTGAATATACACAACACACTCATAGTCTAATGAGGCCTCTACCTCATATCTGTTATAAATAACTATTATTTATAGTACCTACATGTGTAGATTTCCAATGAAATTTATGAAATGATTCTATTCAATGGTTTGACATCACTACGCGCTTCTTCCTCTAGCAACGATTTTCCAGCCCTTGATTTGTTACATTGTTACTCTTTGAAAACTACAAGTTTGCATTTCTTGTCCGTACACAAGAACTGGTTCCTTGGCAGTTTACAAAGTGAATACCTCAAGCAGGAACTGAGCAACTGGCCAAGTTGTTTGACAATTCTCCCCTCATGCGTGATACACTCAAACTCGCAGAATACAGCGTGGCTCACTAGATTCGGATGGATTTCAAAAGGGTGCAGAAAGAAATCTTATTCAAATGTAGCCAAACACATTAATTCTCAGCGGGACAGTATTCCTATTTATACTCGAAACGAAACATATTTTATACAAATGAAATAAATATATCAGCATACTATTTAATTTTTTTTGTGTGTACGGTTACCACTACCAGCCGTTAGGTCACGGTCCCTATCACTTTAATAGAGGTAAAGTTAAACTGGCAACTATCGGCTGTGGGATTCGAACTGAGGATTTTATGATTCACAGTCCTATAATTGTTGTGATTATAGTAATTTATTCGTTCATAATATTTATCAGATGGACTAGAGAAATAAATGTAAATATATCATCATTCTCATATACCCATTTGGCACTCTGCTTGCACAGATGTCTTTAAGTAGTACATTTTTGTGTATGATAACTGGTTATCAGCCGTCAAGTCATGGGCCCCAAAGCAGGATTAGAATCGTGGAAATGATATTTCAGAGAAGAATCGAAGGAAAAACAAAATATGAGAGCATTAAAAATAAATCGACAAACCTATAAGACCTGTTAAGATCTTTTATAAAAGAGGGACAATTAAAATAGAGAGGATACTAGACAATTCATCACACAATTTATCCATTTCTCAGTGTGACACTCTGCTTTCGTAGATCTACCTCGGAGATACATTTTTGCACGTTATTGCGGTTACCAGTTTTCAAATAATGGCCCTCAAAGATGTATGTGCAAAAGGAATAGTTTAACTTACTTTAGTATTAGACTATCAAAGCATCAAGGGGAAGAAGCTAATACTCTGACTCAAGATAGGGTACTTTGTAGCCCGTATCAATCTTCAGTCTCTCCAAGAGCTGAACATAACGCATGATCAGGAATTGGGCTCATTATACTGCTGGGCTTGGGACAATCAAAGTACTTCAAAGTTGTAACTACTCCAAGGAAGGCTAATGATCTCTGGCAACTCACAGTCAGTAGGAAGAAACTGTGGCATTACCTACAAGGTACTTCCTCGATAATGACGATTTGAGAAGATGAAGCAGCTTTGACGAAGAGACATCGGAACAGGTACTAAGTGAAAGCCAACAGAAGTGAACGTTTAACAGCATTTTATTTGGGGCCTTACGAAATTCAGATTGTCTCGTGCAGCAGGTTTGTAGCCTTCGTGGAGGCAGAAGGACTCTGATAGATCCTATGAAAATGGGCTTTTAGATACATGTGGCTTCTGAGGGTTTCTCCCCTGGTAACAACAACAGAAAGAAAGACAAAACGAATGTAAACGAAATAAGAAAACAGGCAGTTTTAGAAAAACATAAGAAGAAGTCAGACGAGTAACATTCAAAAAAATGATAAAAGATCATAAAAGAAGTAAATAAATATATTACCACGTCTTTTACTCATTTTGGGGTGACTCTCTTATTTCGCAGATCTCGGTATGTGGTATATTTTTGGGAATAAAGTGCGGTTAACAGCCATTAAACCACGACCCCCAAAAATGATAGTGGAGGGAAACCACAGGAGTCAAGTTGAAAATAACAACAGTCGGCTATGGGAAACTAAGGATCTCACGTTCCATAGTCCAAGTTATCACAGATTGACCCCACATAAAAAGGTCTTGGAAAAAGGAAATCCAGAAGTGACTTCTGGAAAAAAGTCACGGAAGTATAGAAAGAGAAAATTTACTATAGCCTTACACCGAAAGGTAGACATAATTCTGGTTTAAATAAGAATGTTTTTCTTTCATTTCATTGAAAATATTTTTGTAACATCCTAGTGTTGGTAACAAACCTATTAAAACGACATGTAATTTATTCTTCACAACACAATATGATTATTTCAGTGTTGCAGTATCCATAACCAAGCTAATTTTCCCACCCTGTAGATGGGCATGATCTGTGAGGTCAAGTTGCATCAACTGCAGTGACTAGCTGACATCATGCATGACGATGTCTGTTACAGGCGGATGGATCGCGGCGTGACGCACTGTGAGCTGAACGCTACACTGCTGATGTTGCTTGCCACGCTAATCAATATGTACTTGCAGTATCTCATGCCAGAGTGGTAGTGCTAGTGGCTAGAGCTCCCCCCAAAATTTATGCATACATACACAACAAACTGGACGATGTAGTGTAGTTGAGACTTCGAAACTTTTGTAGCTCTGGATAAGTTTATGGACGTGTTATATTGTATTACATAGAATGAATATGTTACTGTGAGAGTCCGAAAGTAATGAATGTAAACATTCGCCGGTGGATGTCGACAAATACCAAATGCCTTGGTGAAAGAACGAACATTTCTTAATTTTATTATACATTCGGATTGCCACTGGTATATGTCGACAAACACGAATGAGCTCCGGTCAATGTCGGAAACGAGAGTTCACATCAAGTTTTTGAACGGTTCCAGTTGTTGCAATAAATAAGATATAGTATTATTTTGTATTTCAGTTTAAAAATTAAAATGTATATGTACGTTTATCATATTGATATTATTTTAGTTGTGTTTCGTGATTTGCAATGTCCTACTGTTTGTTTTAAGTTCTACAATGTCTTTATTTTTATTGGAAAACTTTTCTCATATTGTTTCATTAAATAAATAAAACCTATTGGGATCTGACATGGGGGCGTGGTTTATTCAATATGGCGGCTTTAATAATCTATCGCGTATGTGTGCAATTTCTCGCACGGGTTCTTTTTTTTTTTACAAAAAATGGCCTTGAATTGCAACGAATTTGTTCTTTGGGCAGGCGCAAACGAAGATCAAAGAAATTATGTCGAATCTAAGCGAATTTTGAGTGCAAGACATCTGATTAAATGCGGTATAATTGTTGACAATGTTTACAGTGCAAATGTAAACATTGTAGCATATGTGATGCAATCCTCCAATTTGAGAGAGAAACCGCAAGAAATTAAAGGTGAAATCACTCAGGGTGGTGAGTTAGTGCACGTAGATTGTTCCTGCAAAGATGGACTGGGTAAACATAGCAAACACATCATTGCAACTTTGATTCATTGCAGCCGGTAAGGACCTAACCTATACTTCAAATTTTGACATATGACAATAATTGAATTAATAATGTATATGTATAAATATAAATGTATTTAATATATAAATTAATAAAAATTTGAATTAATTGAACAATTAAGTTAAAAATTAATTAATGTAAAGCGTGTTATAAACTCCAAACGTATGACGTAACATAACCTCACTTATCAATAAAAAAATAATCTTCCTTCCTAAAATGTAATGAACATACTTTTTTATATTTCTGTACCAATAAAATTTTCGTAGCTCGTTGCCACGCTTTAAATTTATCCATTTTCTCTGGAACGTCGAACATATTACGCACTATAACAAAGCATTCACCCGCCAGTGGAAAGAAGTGAAAACTTACACCGTCGTTTTTTCCTCCTTTACTTCCACAATTTTCAACTGCGCACTTAGCTTTGTACACATAATGAGTTTATTTTCCGTTTGGGTCATTATTTTCACTCACCGAACTCATTTTTGTACAAATTGACTATAAATAATCAAATGTCACATTTGAACACACCAGCCAGAGGATTACTATACTAGTACAATCATTTTGTCGCTAGATGGCAAATGTTCAATGTCAGATCCCAATAGTTTTAATTTTTTCTTCATTTCATAAAAAAATTTTTCTTTTCAACATAGTGAGTGCATGCTGAATGTCGACATTCGCCGGTGTAAGTTAGAAATAATGATGTTTAACCAATATTTAGGATATACATCAAGCAACTTCGAGAATGTTGACATTCACCGGCGTATCTCGACATTCACCAGACTTCGGTCTTTCAAAGTAACAAATATATTATTACATCATATACTTGAATGTCATTTGTTTTACGGATAAAATGAATAAAATTAGTACACGATAAACAAATTTCAATGTTCACTAAATTTTGAGGATAATAAAAAAACGGACTTGAAGTCAAATTATTTAATAAAACTACTACTAATTATTATTCATTACTGTAATCTATCAGTGCAGTGGCACCAAAAATGTTTACTAAAAGTAATGTGCAATTATTTTTGTGAATTTCGTAAAAAAATTGGGTTGTAATCAGTACATAAAATAATGTTGATCCTTAATCATTTTTTTGCAATAAATTTAAAGCACCTATGTACATACCGTGTGACTGTCTTAAAGGTGTACGAGTACATAGGAGATTAACATGGGAAATCAGTTTCTTGCGTGCTGTTGCTCGGTATTCTACCGGACAATAGAGATTGTGGTATCAATCGAAAAATATCATTTTACTAAGAGAAACGATGTAAAACACATTACAATTTAGTAGTAATTTGTTTCCGTACATTAATTTTTAAACGTCAAATAAATAGCTTGAAATAAATCAAAATAAAACAGCAATAAGTGACAATATTTATTTTGGATAGAAATGAATAAATCGGTGAATTTTCAAAACTTTAAAATTAATTTACTGAGCCAAATTACTACTAAATTGTAATTATGATACATCGTTTGATTCAGAAAAATGATATCTTTCGATTGGTACTACAATCATTGATGTCTGGTTGAACACCGAGTAACAACACGCAAAAAACTGATTTCCCATGTTAATCTTCTATGTATAAAGTGCGTACACACGGTATACGAGTAGTCAATATTTTCCTGTTAAAATCAACAAAGTGAAAAAACTTGCTGAAATCTATAAAATGTTTCTCTACATAACAAAATAAAAACAAACCTGTTAACAACTTTAAATATATTGTGTAATGTAAATAATGACATGAATAACTAATTTTGACAGATATTTGAAGGGCTATTAGACACGATAACAATTTAATTATCGAGCCTGTTACAAATTTTAATCAATATTACAATGTGGGATTTTGATTCAAATATCAAACATAACCTAATTTTCATCACTGTTATTGACAGCATTATTTGAACATTCAATTTTTTTATGGAATTAAACAGCAAATGTCAATGAAATTATAAACGAATGTTTGCCAAGTATAAAACAATATTATGAAAGGACAAGTTTTTTAATTTTTGTTGTTGTATGCAATCAATATTTATAGATTGATACTAAATCTGTATTTACTGGGATACGTATGATTTAATTTTAAATAATAACATGTACCTACGAAAGGCTACATACAATACATCTCCATTTTACCTAAGCAAATAGCGTTGAGTAAAAGCTAATTCGTCAAGACACGATATGGGTTTACCTTTTTCGACGAATTAAACAAATTTAAATGTTTTAATTTTCTCATTAATAAACATGGTATGTATTTAGGAATCTATAGGAAGTTCAATGGTTTGACAAAAATGACCGTTGTAAATAAATGTAATCTTTAGGATAGGAATGATAAAAAAATTACAAACATATCCGTTTTAAATTCGAATGTATTTATCATGTGATTCACATCCGCATAAAATTTTTGTCAAATTTACGGTTCTTCAGGGGTCTAAAAATGATACCAAAGCGAGTACAACGGCTTGAGTTTATCGTGTAGGTCTCTGGTTCGCAATTTACTATTCTTATAGTGAAAACATTTTTGTCGCTCTTCTCTCTTTTGTTGTTGAGATGTTTATATGTAATCCAATTTAATTTAAAATTTATTTTAAAAAGAATAAGAATGCAGGTAGCAAAAGCAGCTTAATAGGAATTACAATAAAAGGTATAAACGTCATTATACTTTTAAACCTATTATTTTTATACACGAAGCACTTTTAGTAAATAAAAATAATAAATTGAATTTTTAAGTAGGTTAGTACGTATTTTAAAATGTTGGCGCACATAAAAAGTTTGGTTTAAAATTTAAATTATGCGTTTTAAAGTAGAAATAAGCGAGATTTAAAAAAGTTAGAATGAGAGTTTATGTTATCATAACTTTAGCGTAAGCTCTAGGCTTAGCCAAATTTAACTTTCAGTGCAAAACTGGATCAAGTACACTTTAAATACCAAAAAATTGTAATTTATGTTCCACTCGTTTGCTAGTTTATCTGAATTAATAGAATCCGACTATACCTTCAACATAAATTTAACATACTTTCCAAAATTATAATTCTGAATTTTTTATACGCAAAAAGAATAATGCAAATTTTAATTCAGTTTAGGAGATTCTGCTTAAATCCTGCCTATCTTTTTTTGTAAGAAACTTAATTAAAATACATTAATCTGTCGACTTTTTGTTACACGAAATGTGACAAATTCGCACCCATAAATTAGGTAGGTAATACAAAAGACTTAAGCTTATCTGTTCGCAAGGATAGAAATGAAATCTATTTCCACTATTTCCAGTCGATAGTATTGATGGCAAGGAAGGGGACAACAGCGATATGGGCACGTACGTTATCTAGCAGTATTAATGTGTGCACTCGTGGGTGCCATTTCCCGTAAAGAGAATCTACGTTCCAAACCTGTACTGAACCCACCAACTCGCAGTGGCGCAGCTAGGTATATTTTTTTGCAAGAGGGGCTAGAATTATATAAATTAAATATGTAGGTTTTATTATTAAATTTTAAAATAGCATCAGGATGTTTGTGTTCCAGTTGTTTTATTCTACAAATTCTAAATATTCTAAAAAACCTAAAGGTTAATATTTTTAATTTCATACACCTACCTAGTATAAAAAAAAACAAAAATCGATTGGGAAATTTTAACGGAAATGCATGTTGTTAAGTCTCTTGAATTTTGATTTGACGATTTTCTCAGTGACGTCTAGATAGATAAATAAAAAATAAAGTTTCATGATAGTGTGAAGAACTGAGTTGATTTCGGTAACAATCAAAAAAACTGAAGTGGAAGTTTATTTGAAATACAAAACAATAAAATCATATTTCAAATATAAAATTAGTTGCGAAAAAAATATTCAATCATAATATGTTAGGAATATATTATTAATTATTAATACATTTTGAAAAGAAATATGTATAAATATTAATTAAACTTAAACCTCAAATGTCGAAAATGTAATATTAGTTATTTTAAATCCTATCGAGTTTGGTATCAAATTAAAGATCTCAAGGAGAAGATTTGATTACAAATGTCAAAAATTAATTTTGAACAATCGTGGTTTAATTTGAGGTCCGTTCTTCTCCCCAAGACCTTCAAATTGATACCAAACTCAGTAGGGTTTAATTAATATTTATTACATATTATTTTCCAAAATTTGACAATAAACATATAATTAGTTTTTCTCAAAACCGGAAGCAGATTTTATTTCCTAATAATATTGATAATACTTTTTTCTTCAAACGTCATAAAAGTACGTTGTTATGTATTTGTATTCAACAAGCAGAAGTTCAATATTGTCGCCGCCGGCATAAAAGTGTATCCTTGGCAACACATTTACGCCGGCGGCGGACAAAGTAAAATATTATGAAAAATAGTTAGGTTGTAATTCAATAATTTGACAGTTAAAAATGAAACAAATAAACAAAAATAACAAAACAGCATATTCTACGGCAACTTGAAATGCTAGATAAGACAGAATATTTTTTGAAGTTTTGAGCATCTTATAATATTTATAATTTTATTTTCTATGTTTGAAGAAAAAATAGCATGTGTTATTCGGAGTAAATGTGTCTTTGGGTGCTTCGCATGTAATTGTCCGACTCGCTTTGCTCGTCGTTCAAACTTACATGCTTAGCACACAAAGTATCACATTTACTCCTAATGACACAATATACTATTACTTGAATCTCTTTTCGGGACTTATTTCATAATCGAATAAATTGAACTTATTGTTTTCTCTTCCGTTTGTACAATTGTTACCAAAATCAACCTACAGTACAGCTTTCTTGTGGTGCGGTTCACGTCACTATCTACTTTCGCACTTTCTCCCACTATTGCTGATTTGCAATAGTGGGAGAAAGTGAGACGTACGAGTACTGTAGTTTTACGCATTCTCACGAAATTGAAGTTTTGTTATCTATCTTTCATTGTTTGTGAGTTAAAGAACATACGGACAAATATCCATCCATTTATCACACAGACGTCATAGAGAAAATTATCTCAACGGAAACAGGAGACTTTAAAACATGTATTTCCTACTACTTTTTACATGATCGCTATATTTCCTCACACTACCAAGTGAATTTTTTTAGAAAATCAAATCTATTATGATTTGATTAGCAATATAAATATTTTCATACTCAATGAAACACACCGATTATTATAAAAATATAATTGTTTAGAAATTAATTATTGAGTAATAAAAAATTTTCAAAATTAAACTTTGTGAAAGGTTTTCTCTAATTAAACTATTTTTCAGTATCAAAAAATTTGAATTTAAAATGTTCAACTAATATGAAAGTTTTTAATAAATACTGAAATATGGTATAAATTCAAGCAATTATAGTTTAATAATGAAAACTTACCTAAGGAAGTGAAACGTTTAGTATAGTACCAACAACTGCCAAACTGAAGATTGGTATGACGTCATTTTTTATGCTAGGGGCCCACGTTGTAATTTTTTCAGAATTCAGACCAAATGTGAAAATGTAATACAATACTGAATATTTAAATGTTAACCTGATTCTTAATCACAATGAATCAACAACATAATCATTAACAATAATAAGAAAAAGCTGCAAATAAATTTAAACCGGTGACATTTCATATTAGTATCTATTTATTCTGAAATTTTTTCATCTGTCACTAAAGTAAGTTGCACACGAGAAAATATCTAACAGGTGGTGTAGCAAGCTTTGGGCTTGCCAACGGAATTAAATTTCGCTCGGTTGATTTAAAATAATAAGCATTTGCATATTGGGTTGTGTTGGTTTTCAATAAGTTATTATTGGCTCCAGTTCCTGCGCCACTGCCTGAACCCAATATACAATACACGCGATGCACTTGGAGCACCTATGAGCACGCCGTGATTTATCTACCCCGAGGGGAGGGTGCAGCTCTGTATCTCATATCCTGCACTCCATTTGCAGTTCCTCGGATAAAGAAATTTGTCCTTTGTACTGGAACTTCGAGCGCCAAGAAGAATTTTTCCTTTGCTGATGGAGAATGGCGTGAGATTGAGATGTATGTCGCGATTTCAATCTTTTCTTTGGAACTTTGGAGAGCGTGTCACATGATTCAGATAAACGAGATTCATTGCTTTTGAGATTTCCTGAATTCGAAAAATAATTAAATTTTTTCTTATTCACAGCAGATTTATTATTGGCATAAAGAAGACTACAATCATCATTAATGGCACGACAGTCCTAGGAAAACTAGAGCTTCGGGACTTCGTCGTTGATTCAATATTATCATAAATTACGATAAACAATCTGACGGATATTTGAAGAACTTATTGATATGGTGTCACTTGTTGCGAGACACGCGAATACAGAAGATCCTGTTTTCAACTTTGCGACACTATCTGTCTTATTCTAAGAGTATCCAAGGTGATTCATAAGGTACGAAAAAGATAGAAAGAGTAGATCGGGTCGGAGTACACAAAATAATGTCTTTTCCTTAATAAACTTATGGCAAAAACTCAATAACAAAAAAGTTACAGAAAATTAAACTTGAATCAATTAATGAACAGTCGTACAAACTACAAAATTGATGTTTAGTTGTTAATTTTAAGTTTGTAAAACGGTTGTTTAGTACAACAATCTCATTAGACATGGGTTGCCGAACGAGTGATTAAAGTTTTTAAATACGCAAAATTTGCAAAACTTTTGTTATCATGGCAAACTTTTCATTTAATATTGTGATCCTAATATATAAATAATAGTTATTTATAAAACTAGAGAAGAAAGCGATTCTTTTTCCCACTCGAGCTCCAAATTCGTGCGAGAGTGGAAAAAGGGCTTTCCTCTCGTGTTAAACACAACTTTTTTTCGCAACATATTTCTAAAAACGATTTTCTCGGATATAATATTTATTGGTATTTTTTTTATTATATCGTTGATGAAATATTGTACGATACACATACGTAAAGCATCTTTAATCACTCAGGGGTCTTAAAACACCCACTCGTGACTAAAGACTAGCTTTACGTACTAGTATCGTAAATAACTATTTTAATAGAAATTGGGAATACTTTAAAGTTAGTTGAACAATGTTTAGTTAAAAAAAGTAGTAATGTATTATCATAAAATTACGGATATTTAAATTTTTCTTTTATTGCTCAAAAATTGTTGTCCAAATGGTTGAGAGCTACTTTAAAATAAAAACATTGGTAAAAAACAAGTTACGGTTAAAATTCATTTAAATATCAATTCATTAAACGTCAAAGTATGTTAAGGGCAACATAGTCAATAGGTACTTTCAGTAACATGGAATATGTAGACATGAGTATGGATTATGAAATAAATTTCATTAATTAATAGTTATTTACGATACAAGTACGTAAAGCTAGTCTTTAGTCACGAATTTAAGACCCCTGAGTGACTAAAGACGCTTTACGTATGTGTATCGTACAAGATTTTATCTACGATATAATGAAAAACCCCAAAAAATATTTAAAAAAATATTTTTATTTATGAAGTAGGATCACAATATTAAATAAGAAGTTTGCCATGATAACAAAATTTTTGCAAATTTGGCGTGCTTTAAAAATTTTAATCACTCGTTGCTTGGCAACCCGTGACTGCCCGTGACTTATGGGATCGTGTTACTAAACAACCGTTTTACAAACTTGAAACTAACAGTTAAACATCAATTTTACACACTATCGTAGATAAAATAATTTTACAATTCATCGTTTTTGCAAATATTTTTTTTTGTGCAAAACCCTGTATCTGTTGTTCATTTAGCTGTAATTTTATGTTTTGTAATTAAACTATTATGCTGGGTATGAATTAATTTAGGATAAATTAATTACAAAAGTATATTGTATTTCTATATTTATTACGTTAGCTTATAGAGCAATGTAACCTCCTTCACTAATCTACCTAGCATATATTTTACTGCAATTTCAAATCGTATCATTTGTAACAGCGATCTGTCATAATTAAGAAAAATAGCAACGGAAGTTGGAAAACAGTTCTAAAATAGCAATATCAGCTGATTGCCAATAACAACCTTAAAATCGCGAGAAAATTTAATGCACAAAACTTTCAAGAAGTCACAAGAAATCAGAGAGTGGCGTTATACATTGTGGTAACGGAAATGTATACTAATGCAAGATACAGAAACCTCCTGGTACAGTTATAATTTCAATCTGTGAAACGGTCTTCGGTTACTAGTGTATAACCAAAGCGGCATGAGAGAGGTTCTTGTGCGGCTAGAACTACATTAAAGGTGAACACACCTGTAGCACCTGAGTGTGATTAAAATCTCATACTACAATATTTTATCGACATGCATTACTTGTTTTGATCCACAAATGAACGAGTGTCGGACGTCACAACATGCAGTGAATATGCAATTTAACACAATTGGTCGCTGTTTTGCTTAAAGATGTATGCAGTATTCTAATTTAGATAGCAATAAGAAGGCTAGTAACAAGGAAATATCTTAGATCTTCCATCCATTATATTTTCTGGAGGTAGAGGAGTAGGTAGGTACTTGTAACTTCTAAGCGAAGGAAGACTTTTACATAGCTATGAAAAAATAAAACGTAATGAGTTTCGTTCCAGCACACGTGTGCGTCGAGGGATTTGGCGTCGGAAACGCTCATCACGTGATACAAACCAGAGTTAAGGGCGTCTTATTACGACCTAAATAAACTCCCTTCGAGATAAACTAAGGCAAGTGAGTCGACGTAACTAAGTAAATAAGCAAAAAAGCAAGGCCTACAAGCAGGGGAAAGCAGAGCAGAGCAGAGCAGTGACAAGTGACGTGCATTACAGCACAGCACGGAGCGTGAGCGACGCGTGTGCGTGAATAAGCATTTATACGCGAACAAAAAGGCGGCGATGTCAAGCCCGGGGCTGATTTTGTAAATTTGATTTTATCTTCCAGTTGCGAGCAGTATACTTTTATAAAGCGAGAAAATCGGTTAAATATCATTAGTAACACGATCTTATGACGCTTGGGAGGGCGCGTGCGCAAGCGTCGCGCCGGCAGGCAGGCAGCGTCGGCGTCGCGACAGTGCGAGTCAGCAGTCGCTAGCAGCCGCTCAGCGAGTCTGGACCAGCAGTCGCTAGCTGTGTTGTGTGTGGTGCGATCAGTGCGTCCGTGCAGTGTGTGTTGGTGGCGGCGATGTGACGTGCATGTGCGGCGCGATGTGATGCGATGAGTGCCCTGCTGGTGCTGGCCGCCGTGAGCGTGGCGGTGCAGGCGCGTTGCCCCGGCCCGCCGCCGCTCGCGCTGCCGCCGCTGCTCGACTCCCTGCGACACAGCGACAACCGCACGGCCGCCCTGCACCTCGCCGACTGCTCCCTGCACTCGCTCGACAACGCCTCCTTCAGCGTGCTCGCCGCGCTGCAGCACCTCGACCTGGCGCGCAACCACATCGCAGACTTGCCCACCGACCCGCAAGTCTTCAACGTCACTGGCCTCAGAGTGCTCGACTTGTCGCACAACTTGATCCACGCGATCTACGGCTCGCCGTTTAGGACACTCCGTGCGCTTCGTGTGTTAAACCTGAGTGGGAACGCTATAGACGTCATATCAGTGGACGGTTTTCGCGGACCTGAATCCTTGCAGAGCCTGGACTTGTCCGGCAACAATCTGACCGAGTTACCGGAGCAAGTGTTTGTGCCGCTGCTGAGCCTGCAGCACCTGAACCTGAGCGGCAACCGGCTGCAGACGCTGGCGGACGGATGTTTCGGTAGCTTGTTACGGCTGCAGCAGCTGGACGTGTCGTGGAACCAGCTGCGTCACGTGGCGCCCGGCACGCTGCAGGCGCTGCCCAGCTTGGCACGTCTGCTGCTGGCTGACAACCCCGCGCTGGGCGCCGGCGCCAAGGAGACCGCGTTGCTCGTGGGCACGGGCCGTCGCCTGCAGAGTGTGGACGCGTCGCGCACCGGCCTGCACCACGTCCCGGCCACGCTCACGCACTCGGTGCGTACCCTTCGTCTCGCTGGCAACTCCATCCAAGCCGTTCGATGCGGCGATTTAGATTCATATCCGCTGCTCCAGCTGCTTGACTTGACTACTAATTCTTTAGATGAAATTGAAGAAGATGCCCTAGGCCGCTTGGAAATGCTTGCAGTCCTCTATCTCACTGATAATAAATTGCGTGCCATTCCAAGGAGTTTACCTGACAGATTGGAGATTTTGCATCTAGAATACAATCACATTGAACAGATCGTGTCTGGAGATCTGCTAGGGCTTCCCAAGCTGGAAGTGTTACTGCTGAATGACAATGCTATCAAAGTAGTGCAAGAGGGAGCATTCAGCCAGGTAACGGCGCTCGTGACGCTTGATCTGTCACGGAATCCCATCAGTATTCTCCCCGCCGATACTCTGGCTGGTCCCGCGCGCTTACAAATGCTCCGCTTGGCCGAGTTGACGGTGGATCCGCCCGCGGAAGACATGGCATTCCCGGTACCCGCGCCCGAGCACCTCGTGCGCCTCGACCTGTCCGGTAGCGTGGGGCTCGCCCGACAACTCCTCGCGGACACTGCAGCGCTCGCTGCATTCAGAGAACTACAAGAACTTAATCTCGCAAACACCGCTTTGACAAACGTAAGGTCAGATTTACTGCATTATTTGCCACAAATGCATGAGTTTCATCTAACTGGTAATCAGTTGAACTGCACTGGTTTGTTGTGGTTGGCGTTGTGGATGCGCCGCCAGGATCAGCCTGAATACCGCAAAGTGGCATGTGCCAATCCCCCCGAGATGTACGGAACCCTGGTGGTAGATCTACAAGACACGTACGTACAAGAAATTCCATTAACTACTGCAAGTACAAGCACCAGTGCGATTGCGAGTAGCACGACCACAACAACCACAATTACAAGTAGTGAAGCGACAAGTGTAACAGCGCTTGCGACTGCAACGGAACGAATGCAAAATGAAAGTACGGTAATGGAAGAAACGGCAATATATTCAAACGTGCAACACGAGAGCGCGTTTAATAACACGCGGCCGGAGTCGGAGCAGGAGGAGACAGCAGATCGTTCGACCGTGAGAGGCTTGCAAAACACGGTTAAAAGTTCTGCGGCGAAGAAGGAAATGGGAGAGCGCGAAAGTGACCGACGTATGGCTGGGCCGGGGCCGACGGCAGCGGTGGCAGCGGCGCATCGATCCAGCAGCGCGCCGACCACCGACCAACTTCATTTATTTCCAATAGCGACGGCGGCGGCGGCGCGGCCCTCGACAGATAAAACCGAAACCGTGCCTTCGGTGACTGATGGACACATCGACGAGATAAATCCGTCAGACAATCGCGTCGCCACTGAACCGTCTAATTACACGACTAGCACGTCGCAGCCGCCCCGCCGGGATCGGCCCCGGTATGCAAATCAACCTGACAATTTCTTCAGTAATAGGGCGAGCGATAACGTGAGTGCGGCGGCGGTGGCAGCCGTGGAGGTGGAGGCGGGCGTGCGCCCCACGCCGGCCCTGTTCGCGCTGCTGGCGGCGGCGCTGGGCGCGGGAGCCGCGCTGTGCTCGCTCGTGTCGCACGTGCGGCGGCGGCGGCGGCGCGCTCGCCACTCCGCCGCGTACGACCGCCACCAGGACATCGAGGTCAGCAGCCTGGCCAGCGTGCACGAGCTGTGGTGACACCTGCGGGACCCGGCCGACGACAAGGCCGTCCTCTACGACACGCTGGCCTGAATCTTCATGCATGCAGCAACACACACTCACACAAACATCCACACTTCATTCTCATACATAACATTACACAACTTTACATTTTAAACTTGTGCAGGATTAATGGAACATGAATGAATTCAAAACAGCTAATGTGACATTCACTGAAATAGTATTTTAAATAATAAGAAAGAATAATATATTTATGATGTTTTCTTTTTCATTTTATTAGCATTAAAATTAATCCATTTTCTTTTTCTATCAATTCTGCATATAAGTGGTTCAAAAGAAAATGATTTCAATAATTAATAATAAGGCAAAGAAACGGTCATAAATTACACTTTAAGTTTGAAGATTATCTTTTGGACCACTATGTACAAAACAAAGAGTGGACCGCGTATCCTTAAGTAAGTACCGAGAGAACGAGAGAAAATTGAGTAATGTAGTGGCCAAACGTTTTGCTACTGTATATAACATTTAAGTATATATTGTCACATATATTTCTATTTACGTACTTGACAGTTTGTAATGTGTATTGTGATGTCCAAAAAATGGAAAATACAATAAATTTTGAAATATATAACATGTCTTTTCATCAAAGAAACCGTTTCAAAAATCCCCTCAGTTTTATGTATTTTTATTTACATTTTGTGCAGTGCAATTCAAGAAAAAAATAATCTCTTACAAATGAATGCCAAAACGAAAGCATTTGAATAATCTCCGCGTTCGGTTTAATGCATGGAACAAAAAGGAATAAACTGAAATATTAAAATGCTTTATGTGCGCGCTGAAAGCCCCAGTGACGTAGTGACGGACGTCGCTGGCAAGTTCCTTCCGGTACAGTGGCAGAGACGCTGTTCAATCAACTGTAATGTCTCCCATCCCATCTCAACAATGGACCACGCCGATAATAAAACCAGAGCTTTTACTAAATGAAAACATTTTGCTCGAACAAAACGCCATTCATCACCGAGATTGCTTGTCGAAGTCACAATTCTCTCAAAACTAAAATAACACATTCTTTCTTCGTCGCCGCTGGCCGCACAACACATAAACTTCCAACGATCAAGTCGTCAATGTCTGAATGTCTCAACTGAACTAAATTCACTCTACACGTATTTGTTCACTTGTTCGCGTTCGTAAACAAAAGACTCTTCTCACCTCTCACTTCAATCGAATTCATTCATATATCTCCTTCACTTATTTTCACTTGTTCGTAAATTTGAACTCTGAGCAAAATGTTGAATCCTTAATAACTTTACATTGAAATACTTATTTGAAATATATTTCCGGGGTGAAACACTGAGGCAGTTTTAAATTTGATACATAAAAGATTTCCAAAAATTGAAACAACATCAAAGATTTGTAATTTAGTATTCAAAATTTTAAATGAAAACTAATATAATTTATTTATACTTTCATACCCATGGGGGGTCCAACAATTCGATTTCGACAGTAAGTTGTAAACAAGGCACATTTTGGGGTTTCTTCAATAAGATTTCAGGATGAAGTGTATTCGTGTACATGTGACGAATTTTTCTTCACGACGACATAAATCTAATGATAATTGTATGTGCAAATTTTATAATTGAAATTCCAATATAAATCTGCGAAATATTTAGGATATTGGTAATACTGACTTACTTGCAGGTCCATCAAGGTTTGCATTACATTTTTTGATAGATCTAGTGACATTAGAAGAGATACAAAATTATTTTTGTTTCCTTCAGCCTTAAGATTTGTGTCATTTAAAATTTAAAAGATTTTGAAAAGTGCTCAACATTTTCTTGTACAGGTTTTTCCACACTTCATGAACATAAATTAAAACGTGTTTAAAATATGATATTTACTTGACAAGTAAAGCATTTGGCTTGGCTAAGATTATTACGGACCCAAAAATTTATTTTACTAACTGCAATGTATTTTTGAATATACTCGTCTTTCATTTAAATGATCATTTTATTTCGAATAAATAATTAATATTTCTAAGGTATTCTAGTTACATCTAAACTTGTTCATAATAACTAATATGGACATAATAAAAAAAATGACAATCCATAAAACAGATTTAGATTTACTTAATACAGTGTAGAATGGGCCTTATTGCATGCATTTTAAAATTCTGAACAACTTTTGCATTTAAATTTAATTTGATACTGTTTTCTTCTATCAACTTTCTTTTTTCTTCAGACAATAAACCATAATATTTCAAGAATATTTATCTTAAGTTAAGAAGAATCCGTAGGTACTGATCTGTAGAACAAAGGTAAAAAGATACAGCAATATAAAGAAAATAGTATTAAAACTTTTTTACGTCACATTGCTATTCTACATCCAATATATTACAAATTTTAGTTTGAAAATACTGATATAATTACCAACATAAAGTAGAGCTGCGCCATATAAAAATATAGGAAGAGAATAAAAAATCTCGCATTTTCTTGAACAAAGAAAGTATCAAATTTTACATATGATACCCGTCAGAAGTAACAGAAAATCAAGGATTGTCATAATATGATGCATTTGTATGTGACTAACAATAAAATATTTAAGAATTTAATAAATGCAATAAAATAAAGCGTATTTTAACTCAGAATGAACATGAAAGCTAATTTTAAAAAATCATTGACTGCAATTAAACCTGCAGGAACAGTCTGATGTTAAATAGATTTATATTTCCGTTTATAAATATGCTTAAATCATTCAAAATAAATAAATACATCAAGTAAAAAAAGAACAACTTTATTATTTCTCCAAACAATACAGGAACATTGAACATTTCATGTCTTGCGAAACACACAGTTATAACAAGTATAACCCGATAAACTACTACCATCTCGTGTATTTAAACATAATCTGTTTGACAGTTTGGACTGTCCAAATATTTTGTTGACTTTGTATAAGAAATTGTCATTTGCAAGATTCTCATTGTTTTTACCTCCCGTACATTTAGGGTTGCTAGAACACGAATTTACTATTTTAACGATGTTTGCTGACCTCATTCACAATAACTTATTAAACTAAAATTTCATATTTAGAGTTTAAATGTTCAAGTTACCAGTTGAATAGATTTTGGTAGTAATCAATCAACCAAAGGTGCTAGTTTACTTGACGATCTATCAGGTTCTTCACACTTAGACGTAAAATAATACTCGCTAACATTTCCTTTTAATATTTTAGTTTATGCGGGAGTTCTGTGTCATGGTCACACATTCTGGCTGCTAGCTGTCTAAAATATCCTGATCCTGAGCTTAGATAGCGTCAATATTTTCGCCAGATAGGCGGCGCAGCCATTGTAACAAGTTTATTTGAAGTTTAATTTTGGTATTTTTATTATCTCAAATGTCATGTAGGAAATGCAGAGTGTTTCCTCCGAAAAGAGGACTACTTAAAGGAAAATCTTTTGCTCCAACGCCAGTGAATAAACAGAGGGTAAGTTAGTGGATTCTCCATCTCCAGTCAACCGCTGCACGAGTATTTCCACATTTCTGTTTGTATTATGTCTTGTTGTTTGTATTACATTTCTTATACTTGATATAGATTTTTGTATTAGTCTGGCTTTACGATGCCAGCCGTTGTTCCCCTTTGTATATTTATTATAAGACTACGTTCTACGCTTAATTAATACATAAAGGAATAAAATCGTCTCGTACAATGAATTAATGATCACAACAAGGGGAGATTCTAATAAAAAATTTAGATGTTTGTAGACGTCCAGAATTTCCTTCAGAGCTTCAAATATTTTCTACAAACACTGTCTTCCAAATTAGCTTACTCCTAGTACTCCTAGATAATTTTATATTACGATAAAACATTCAGAACTCATGACTTTTGAATTAAGTTCCGTAAATATTTCAAATTTTTCATTTAATATTCCTCTTGTTGATTTCATTATTTATTTATAACTCTTAAATATTATACATTATAAGCTTTCATACCCCATAGCTCCGTGGTAACGTGTCGGACTGTGGATCGTGAGATCCTCAGTTCGAATCCCACTGCCGACAGTTATAAATTTAAATTTACCCCTGGGGTTCCCCCTCCACTAACATCCTTGAGGGCTATGATTTGACGGCTGGTAACCGCACTTCATACGAAAAAAATATATCACCTATCGAGATCTGCGTAAGCAGAGTGCCACACCCGTAATGGGTAAAAGGCGTGATGATATATTTTATTTATTTATTTAGCTTATTTAGTTTATACAATAGGTTTAGAAAAATGATGTTTTAATGACAGGTTGTGGCAGCGAGTGAAGTAAAACATAAGCGTATAATATTTTTTCGCAGAATTATAGGATTTAGAAAAAAATTATTTTTAAAATTACACATATTTAATAATACATCAATATTAGGCGGCTTATACTGGCATTATATAAAACAAAAATATTTAGAAATATTACATTTTACTCCATTGCTAAAAAAATCTATTTGGCAAAGATGAAAAACCATGAAAATTAATCATTCTTTTTTGGGAAGATAATTAAAATGCAGATAAAGAAGCAGACTTGAGTTTGCTTCAAGAAAAGTGGAAAGAGAAATATAAAATTTTACAATTCATTTTACGAATGGAGAGCCAACTAAATGGTAAAAGGAGTCGAAATTCGTTACATTTAAATAATGGCTACTATGCTAATTTACTAATGGCCGGTTGCATTAACGTTAGTAAAATTTTAAACTTGGTTTAAATAAATAAAAGCGTATCTAATTTTTGACATCAATGTCAATTACTCCATATGACATATAACTTCGATCTGCTCTTATTTATTTAAACCAAGTTTAAAATTTAACTAACGTTAGTGCAACCAGGCATAACAGATATTTAAGTGCAATAGTACAGTCTATTATTATACAAAAAAAGTTTTATTTTACAACAAATAAAATTTTATATAAATATAATATGAAAATAAAATCAAATTTTGAAACACATAAAGAAATAAATGCTAATTTGAGTATTAATAGCGAATATTAATCAACATTTTAAAAACACGAACCACTTAATATAAGATGTAAATAACTTTGTTATTGATTTTTTCTTTGTAACTCTGTAATGGTTTTTATTATTGTAGCTTTACAACCATGAAAGGAAATGTTTATTATAAACGTTTTTTTTTTTTGCCGATTGACAGTAAAGTGCGATTTTTTACAATTACCAATTTATAAAGTGTCAGATTTACTGCTTATATCCAGTAAAATGGTTTTACAGTACCCGCTCAACAATCGCATAACTGATGGCGATAACTTTCAAAATAGGTACGTATTAAATAATTGCAAAATTATTCTTAATTCTGAAAATGGCAAAAATAATGTGTTCAACGCGGCACTAAACACAAATTTACAGCTTCGGCAACATTCTTCTGTTAATCGGGTGTTTTAGTAAAAAAAAAATAAATAACCATTTTTATAGTTTTTAAATTCGATTTTTCAGGATTAAAAATATAAATTTTAATAAGCGAAATGCATTTAGCGATCTCGCGTAAACATTTCGCGACCTATGTACCAAATAACAATTAGGTAAAAAAATTCCAATAAAAGTAATAAGAAAATATATCTAGTTAGCTGAATTATAATATTCCTAAAAAAATAATTCTACAACGCACAGTGGTGACTAAAACAAATAAAATTACTTCAATAGATATAATAATATAAAGTAGAATACACGGGCGTAAGAACCGGGGAGGGGGGCACAGAGGGGGCGGTTGGCCCCCGCCCCCCGTAAATTTGACTGAGGGAGCAAAGACTGTGGTTTGTACCATTTGTACATTTTGTAGGATATTTATATATAATCTTCATCGAAAGACCAGTCTTAAAACATTGAGAATTATATGGCAAACGCAGAAAAAAAAGAATTCTTTCCAAACTTGTACATTTTTTGTTATAAGCTTTCGTAAGTGGAATAAGCAATATTTTATATAAGAAACAGATCATGATTGATGATCTATACAATTATTTTTTTTTATATAATTGTCTAGATTAGAATTTGGTAGGCATATGTAAAACATGTTCCGTTCAAGTCTGAGTAATGAGCATGCCCAGAATTTAGACAATTAATTAATAAAATACATCTAAACTTTAAACGTTTGAATTTCTTTCTCTTAAATTTAGTACCAATCTATATTTCATCTTTAAAGAACTTCTCAATGCCTAGTCATCATCATAATTGATCATAATTTTTACTTTCTATTTGTGACATAAAAATTCATTGAAAATATTGAAACCATAAATTTAAAAATGTTTTGCAAATTATAAAATTACTGTTGAGATATTTATTTGCCGACTGTAGCGAGAATCAGCTCAAAAATACGATTACATTGAAATAACTGTCGTCATTTTTCGATATCACAGCTTGTAACATAGTGATTAAGCGCTTTTTATCCTTGAAAACGGAAAATCACTATTTTGAAAGCTGCACTACCGCAAAATAACGACAGTTCAAAATAATCCTATGTGGTCAGTAAATATAAATATGAAACGTTATTATCACGTTAACAAATCAAGTAAAGAGGATAGATAATCTTTGAAAATATAATTCCGAAAAAAAAAGAAGAGTTGCACCAGAAGAAAAATAAAAAAAACGTTCGGCAAATACATCAGACGAGCAATATGAAGAATATTTATTAATTTAATACTGTCTAAAACATTTATCAATAATGTTACCCATTTTTGTTGCATTTTTTGAAATCAATGTTTGAAATTGAATCCATTCTTGCATAAAGTATAATGATATCAATTCGCAAATTTTATTATTATATTACTAATGAATCTCCTTTATGATATGGTATAATTATCTTTTTCAATTTTCTTTTTTCGTACACATACTGTAACTATATTGTTTGCCCTGATATTGATGTGTACTGTTGGGCAATAAATAAATAAAATAGCCCAACTAATAAATGGCTTAAGCAACCCCAACAAGAATTTCCAACTGAATTTTGATAACATCCATTACCCAAAAACTTTGCCAACACCTATAATAAAAATGACAACAATAATCTGTGTAAAGTACAAAATATATTGTATATTTAATATAATGGTATACCACTAGTTCTTGATAGTGGTAAAATATATAATTGCAAATAATTTATTAAATCGGTTACGGCTTACTCACACTGTAAGATTTTAAAATAATCATCAGGTACATCGAAATGGATTAACTGAACTCTTAAAAACCTTCTTTCCAATCTCATGTAATTTCTGTGATATTTTTTTTAAGAAATATAATGATTCAAGATTATTATTAATTAATTCTAAACTCATGAAGTGTTCTTTCATTAATACGTAAATAAATTTGGGCGCAGGATCAAAATTCATTTCTAAAGTTTTTATGCCAATCGATAAAATACAAACAAATTATAAGTTAGAATGTTCTATAAGAAGTTATGGCCAGAATATCCGCGCCGTAACCACTATAGTCATTCTATAACGCTATAGCAACTATAGAAGTATACAGAATCGCAGTTTGCTTACATTCTATAACTTTCCAAGGTTACAGAGCTTACAGCGCCTATAGAGGCATACAGAATAGCACCATTATATTGTAATATATTTGGCCCAATTCTCTAACGAAGTAGCATTTTGATAATAATTACAAAATCGCATCAAAACTTCATGTTTTATGGGGAATATTTTACTAGCTGTCAAATAACGATTAATTTTTGTCACAATTAGCAAGTTGTTACGGAAGAATAGACCCAATTATCTATTGTAACATTTTATCATTCTCATCACACTGGCGACTGGGTTTGGTGAACCCTTACAGCTTTTAAATTTTTTGCCCTATACAGTCGTCTGGTTTGCTAATCCATTAGGCGATTAGACCAACCTTGAATCGAAAACCATGTATTTAAATAGGACCTCATATTCAAACTACTGCCATTAAAGCTATAGCGCTGCCGTTTATGTTAAATAGAAAAATATGTCATCATGTTTAAATATGCATTTAATTATAAAAATTGTAACAATAATATAATTGCCTCGTCCAAGTAAAACATCTTAACAATGGTGTATAGGTTTAACAGATGCGCTGTAGGTTACAAAATAAAATTTAAAATATTTTAAACACGTACCAATGTCATTCTAGCAGTGCACAAGTCATTATTTACAGATTGATGTTATTTACGCACGTCGTTAAATTTAACGAACGCAACGTAAATAAATTGCGTAGGTACGTACACGATCGAAGTAGTACACTTAAATATCGTGATTTGTGATACATTTCAAAAAGACGATGTTATTTTCCGTAAAAAGATTGTTGTTTACATTTTTAATCGTAAAAAATACTAAAATTAATTGTAAAAATATATTTAGCAATTAATAATAATAGAAAGTGTTTTACAACAGAAAATAAAGTGACATTATTAAAACTGTTAAAATTCATTACTATTTTTATCTCTTTGTAAAACACGACAGGTTTCGGAATGACAATGAAATAATCATATATTTAATATAAAACGTCAAAAGTGCCAACGAACATATCAATATTATTTCATAACTGTCCAACAATTAAATTAAAATGTAAATGTCATAATTTTTCATCCTGATAAAATGGGAATTTAGTATCTCTTCCAATATTACAATTAGCTAAATTTAGAGTAACCCAATTCGATTAAGAGTGTACAAATTAAAATCGACTATTAAGTGAACTATTAATCATTTATTTATAAAATTTTATTAATTCAAATGTATCAACTAGGCTTTAGAAAAATAATTCATAAACTTATCGTCAGACGAATAAAAATTAATATTAAATTATTTTCATGAACAAATTTATACATCATTAAAATCAGAAATCATAAAGTTTTCACTATGATATTCTTTACTATTGGACTTCCAAATTATCAAGAGATGTCATTGATCACAATTCACAAAAGGTACATGTCAAATTAATTTTGTATGATATCTTATGATGTTTTTATTGGCAGCAGAACTGTTGCCATGCACACTGCAAATTTCAGATTTTTCAGATTTTTCTTAGACTTCATATTTTATTACACTGAATTTATTAAGTTGCAAAAACTTTCAGAAATCGTTGTAATAAATGAAAAGATTCTTGATTTAAATTCTGTAATTTTTATTTTCTTAATATTCAGCATTTCGAATTACATAAATGTACTACGTATAAGGAAGTAAAAGTAATTAAATAATGATAAATAATTTGTACAGTATAATAATTTATATTTCTCACAAAGAGAATTGTTTAACGCTGTAAGACGTTCGAAAATTATTTTTTCCTCAAGCTTATTATAATATTCATATTTTGCTACTGTTGCATATACGGCACAGAAGTTAATCAATAATGTTACTAATACAATTATATAAATATAATGTTACTGAGTACAATTATGTAAATAAAATTGTACGGCGTATATAGTTTCATATACACAGTAAAAATTTGATTTGCGATTTGTTAATTTTGCGGTTGTTAAGTATTTTTAGTTAATATGTTTGTTAAATTAAAATTTTGTCACTTTTGAATCTTTAACAAGAAAAATTGTTGTTTTTATTTATTTGCCGGAATTATGAAATTTAACAAATAGACTCCTTAATGATAACAAGTAAATTTAGCTAAGTTATCAATTTGAAATTGTAAAAAGAAAGTTTATATCCTTTGTAACAACTTATTTTGTTATAATAACTATGATTTATTGTTCTGCTTCAATATTATTACTAAAATATTTAGTCAAAAGCACATAAAAATAAATGTTAATAATGACTATATTCACAAATATATTTAGTTACGAAATTCACAATAGTTACTTGTGTATCAAGTGCGGATAGAGCATTGTTTGTTGCACGCGGCGAGAAATTGTTGATCGAGGCGAAGCCGAGATCAACAACTCGACAAGTGCACCGAACAAGCTCTATCCGACGAGATACACACAATATTTTTTCTACAATCGTTGAACAATGTCAAGCTGTAGAAAAAAATTAATTTTCAAAATTATCTTTGGTCCCGCCTATAAAAATACAGTAAAATTGTAGTTACCCATGGCACCGTAATCATGACAACGTTTATGAACAAAATAAAAATTTTCAAAGAAATCATAATTTGACATATGGAGTACATTTGACATAAAGTCTACAGAGTGAATACGTTTATGGTGATTAAGTTGAAGTTTATGTATGTACGTATATGCCAACTGTATTTGCAATAGCAAGGTTATTACCAGAAAAATCCAATGCATCATTTACTTTTATCTAATTTATTTTTGTCGCACTAGCGCGACAATATGTCACTTTGTCGCCCTAGAGCGACAATTTTAAACATTTCCTAACTAAAAATGGAATAACAATGTCGATATTGTGCAACGATTGTAGAAAAAAATAATTTGTTACTTGCTAACAAATTTGAAACTTGTTAAATTAACGAAAATTAACGGTGGATCATCTGGGACTAAAAATTTTGTCAATTTTGACTATAAATTTTTTACTGTGTATCATTGGTCACTTGTGGCAGCATCTACAAGGGCAGCTTAGACGAGTGACAGTTCTGTTTCAATTGGTTCTGTCAACACATAAGTATAAAATAGGTGAAAAAGAACTGATAATGAAATTAAGAAATGTCAACAAATAATCTAATTGAATATGATTCGCTGGTTCCATAAATAAGAAAATAATTCTCCAGTTTCTTTATCAAAGTTGTTGCCATATTGCAATAGCCAATCTGTCAAATTATTTCCAATTTATTCTCACTACTTTAATGTATTATTACTGAGAATTTAGTGAAAACTAAAACAAATCTCTTTAGTACTTCCAAGAGCAGAGCTCATAGTAGCAGCCAAAATACATAGAAAAATAAACTACAAATTAATAAATTGGTTACAGAATATGATTTAGTCCAACTACGTTATCCATTTTGTTACTCGATTTAGTAAAACTTTACTTAAAATTCTATTCGTGGTGGTGGAGCAAATTGATTTTTTCAAACTGAATTATGAATTGCGGTAGCACTTTTCCATTTCAGATGAAAATTCATTTTGTTTCACAAAAAAAGAAAAAGTAATAAAATTTCATTAAGTGTTTCAATTACCTGCATGGAAGATTCCTGCTTTTGCAATTTTCAGTTTAATGATTAAAATACCTATCATGAGCTACGGTTTCATAAAAATACATCGCGATTATTCTATGCCAGGAATGTTTTATTACGGTTTTGTACAGCTGTACAATTTTCGTTCTATTTTTATTTTGTATTACAATTGTAAGTGCCATGAATATTTTTAAAAGCATCTTGTTATTATGCACTTTAAGTTTAAATTGTATTAAAAAATATAATGTAATATAAACATCTTCACCCCATTTATCAAATTTAAATGTGATACTCTGCTTTGTAGTGGAATATTATTGATATAATATATTTGTAATGAAATAGACGTCAAATACAATTTATAATTTTAGCTATTTACAGAGTGCCATGAAAAACAAACATATAATTCAAATATATTGTTGAAGTATGACAGTTGGAATTTGATATAAAGTTTTAATGATTATTGATTTGTTTAAATTATTTATCAGTAATCATGGACACGTTTACAAATACAACAAAATATTACTTAGTATTTAGCTACAGTAATATGTAATTTTATTTATACTATCAACAGTTATGTATACTTATTTCAGCACTATTCTTATGTACACTTATATTTAAATTTTATGTCACGCATAAAAGTACGTTCAGTTTATTATCGTTCACTTCATTTTCTTCATTTGGTACATAATTTTCGGCTGTTACTCTGCATTTCTTACCAAGAGAAATAGCACAAACTGTTTCATTAGAGAGCATTATAATTCTGTTAATCGTCCGACGTGTAGGAATAAATTAATCACTATCTTGCTTTAACGAATTTCCCGCAAAATACCCATTTTATCCATTGAATTTTTACTGAGATGGTATAAGTATCCATGATTACTGATAAATTATTCTATCAAATTAATAATTATTTAAAAGTTTGTACAACGGCAAACATCGTCTGTCAAACTCAAAGAATATGACATACCGTAAAAAATAAGTAATTAGAAATTTTATTAATTTTAATAGTTATTTGTTTGAATAGCATCAAAACACCAGATTCACAGTAGAGGCTGCCGTTTTTTTACAGTCTCGGCATAAAAGTGACACTTTACAGACTGTTAGCAGTCCGTAAAGTGTCACCTTTAATGTCAATCGACAAAAACCAATTTTATTGTAAATAGATAGTTGGCTTTCAAGTGTCAAAATTATTGTTTTTTACCCTTAGAGTAAAAAGTGGTCAGTGCCATAACAACAGCCGCGAAATTCAATTTAGCTGTATTGCGGCTGCAAAGTGCTTATTTTGCGTCCGATTGCACAAAATAGTTATTTATGTAGCAAGAGTAGAATACAATTTAAGAAATAAAATTTGTATCCTTGACAACAAAATAAAACATTTCAAAAAAATTTCAAACGTATGTGTCAGTTGAATTTGTTAACAATTTGTAATTCTAAATCATGTCTCAAAAAATAGAAGAGGCTGTAAATGGAGCATCCTTCAATTTATTACCGGTTAAATCGCAAAAACGGTATATGGAAACATATCATTTTCAGAAATTGGTGCCATGTGAAGAAATCTGATGTGATTACAGTAAAATTGCTACTGGCGTATTTCTTAAATAGATCTACAAAATTAAAATCTCCAAGCAATTTATCCTAACTTATCAATAGCAACGAGCGACAAAATAAAATTCCTCAGAAAACATCAACTTTGCGTTGACAAATGCAAGCGCCAAAGGCAACTTTCTATAGCTGTCGTCGGAAAAATTATTTATTACATTTCTGTCATAGATTATTGTTGATGTTCTTTTACTTCGTATCCATGGTTAAAAAGAATTAGTAAAAAAAGAAAAAAAATCCTTTACCGCTAGTTACTATTGGAGACAAAAGTTAAAAATGTTGCCGCTTATTGCTGTTGTAGATGAAAGATGAGCAACAAAGTAAAATTCCGCAGAAAAAAAAACTGTGTGTTGACACACGCAAGATAAAAAGTCAACTTTCTGCAATAGTGGTCAAAAAAATTATATTTAAGACAATGTAAAACCCCCAATTGAAAAAGGTAATGTCATACAAATAACCCAATAAAGATCAAACATTATATTTCTTGTAGTTTATATTCGTTGCACATTTCATAAGGCTAACAGAAATGCTGTAAGGATTTCATCGCTCTATTTTACTCACAGCTATTTTCTAAGGTAAAATGGAATATAAGTATTTAAGGATGTCATAAAAACCGTTTTTTAAAAGATTTTTCTTTGGTACAAGCTAACAATCCCATAAAATAATAATGTATTATTTAAAACAAAATAAACACGAATCGTTGAAATTATGATAAAATACACAGAGAACAAAAATTTAAATTAGTAACCTCAAACAACAGTTGTTTGTTTGTTTAAATTATAAACCAACAAGTCCTTAAAGTAAACATTTTTGTTTTGTTTAGTTGGTGTTCAGTTAATTCAACAAGAGAAACATTTCGGCGATTAAATACTGCCCCAAATATACCTATACATCAGTGATTTGTAAATATTACTAAGATACTAGTCTCATTAAAGACAAGAATTTAATTTAATTTCTATACTTTCTAAAACTTTGTTAGTAGTAGTAGTCGAAAAATATATAATTGCAAAATCGGAAGTGTGAGTTTACTAAACACACAAAACTACAAAGTCAATTTATTTTAAATATAAAACAGATATCAAAATTAAAATGTAAGATGTTAGCAATAATATATGGAACATAAAATGTTATTTACAATTAAAATATTTTAAAATTAGAGTTGCCATGACAACAAACAAAAAACTGAAGATCTGTTCTATATGTCAAATAGATTTTGCTCAGTGCAGAAACTATTTGTTTTGATTAAAAATTAATCATACAGAGAAAGTGTGTCATAAAATTAATGCCGAATTCATGCAGCCATTTTCATTTACATTTAATTTAAATTTATTTTAATTTAAAAAATAAATATGTATTATCAAATGTAAGCATTTATGCAATCATTTAATTTATGTTCTCATTTTCATTTTCATTTAATTTAATTTATAAGATAACCAACTTTTATCTTTTAAATGAAAATGATAAATTTTGACGTTTGTGATTGAAATGGTTATGTTTTAAATCATTGAGAATTTAAATTCTTTGTTTAAATATGAATAATTTTGATGATTCGACTCAAGTAGAACTGAACAGACATGAGAAAATACAATTTTCTGTCCGACAAATAGAAATTTTATTCAAAAATAAAGAAGCTCTTCAATGTGACAAATGACACATGACGTGCATTCATTTTCATTTAATTTAATATTGAAGTGTACCGTGAATGATACATTTAAAAAATATAAATTAGAAATAAATTAAAATTTAAAATTAAATTAAATGAAAATGAAAATGGCTGCATGAATTCGGCATAAGAACAATAATGCTCAGTTGCACCACTCTTCTTTAAAATTTAACTTTACTAACCATTACATATTACATTCTGCATGTAAAACTAGAAATCTAAAACTGAATTAAAAAACGAAGAATAATCTTTGGTAACTTAACATTAAAATGGCCAAAATGTCTGTAACTAAGAACATTTTAAATTTTATAAACGGTCCTTTTGACCTCTCCGGGCATTCTAATGGTAATGACATTTTCATTTTCTAATATTAGAATCTAATAAGTTTAATACAAACTGTCGCGAAGATTTGTTTATTGTTTGTGACATTTCAAACATTCAGGAAATTCATTAATTTATCGAGAAGGATTACCAAGTAAGGTTACTTAGCAATCACAGAAATACGATTTTAGTATTAAAGTTTTTTTTTAAACGAAGTCGTTCAAAAAATTGTCCTTTCGACAAATTATAAAAATGATCAGCTCGTTCATATATTATTCTGGAACGATTATTTATAAGTCGAATATCTCAAATCATTCATATAGTCATCGTCGTAATCAATATCATAAATATTTAAAATTTTTCTTCATCACAAATACAAATATTTGACAGTTTCTTTGTTAAGTAGACGTTAAGTTGTCAATGTCGAACATTTAATTTAAGGATTCCTTAAGTCAATTTAAGTGCTGAAATTTGGATGGTGCATCGAAATTTTTATACTTAAGGATTACTATGAATTTTAAGGAACTCTTAAAGATTAAGTGAGAGTGGTGCAATTGGACATAAATAAATTAAATTTATAAAAAGATGTCCGAATACCTGGCATTCAACATCCATAGAACAATAGTTATTTGTCAAACTAGAGAGGAAAGCGTATCTTTTTCCCCCTCGAGTTCGAAGTTTGCCTCATGAGCGCAGCGAGTGAGGCATTTCGAACGAGAGTGGAAGAAGAGCTTTCCTCTCGTGTTAGACACAACATTTTTTTCACGACATGTTTCTAAAAACGATTTGTTCGGACCTTAAATACACTTTGAGAACACAAGTGACAGACTGACAAGTTAAAAGTTAGGTTATCAGACACAAGGTGGTGCAGCAGTGTTGCCAATGAACCAATCTTAAATATCTTTAATAAGTTGTCAAATTTGTGATTAAATAAGAAAAAGAAAAATTAAGACATAATTGTAAGACAATTTAAAGTATGTATATCACCAAAATAAGGATTTTCAATAAAAATAGGAATTTATTTATAATTTTTATAATATATTTTTTGTAAATAACATTTATATTGGTAGCACTTCTATATTTTCCTCTCTAGAGAGGAACAACACATTTTCCTCACTATTTCGGGAGAGGAATGGTGGGGTTTCGTACCATGTCGTGAAAAAACAATATTTATTTACTTTACAAGTGGGCAAAGTAAGGAATTACCCACGAGAGAAATTTTAGCACATGAAGCCGAAGGCTGCGTGTGATAATTTTATCGAGGGGGTAATTCCATTTTGTCCACGTGTGAAGTATAACGTTTTATCCAACATCTCTTAATAAATGAAAAAATAATTAAAGAAATATTATTTGACAGTGACATATGCTTCAAATTTGTAAATTAAAATGTCAATCGAAGTAGTTACCAAGGTGTTGTGTGTTATTATTATTGTTATAAATAAAAAAATATTCACTAGTGACTTTCCTCAAAATTATACCTACTAGTGGGTAATCTGTTACTTTGCTTGTTTAAAATCGCTATAGTTATAGAGCATTTATTAAGAGGTGTTGGATAAAATAATATACCAACTTATTATTTTAAAATTATAATGCATAACAACTGTTTTAAAGAGAAACAAAAGATATTTAAACGTTTGAAACAAATAGGTAACCACGAAAAAATATAAAGTTGCACATCATTGCGCGAAAATAGTGCACCTGGTAGAAAAACATATACTGTAGGCCTATTAATTGCAAATCAACTTTGAAAAAAAAAATTCTGTAATATTAAAAATAATATCATAAAATAAAAAAAAAACAAACCGATGGATCATCTGGTATATCAAATATATGTTAAGTGTAGTTATTAAAAAAACAAATTCAGATTTATATGTATACAAAACTTGTGTGGGTTCCACACCAGATTTTCTTTCTTAATAAAATAAAAATCTACGAAATGAAGTTGTTTATTATTATACTTTAACAGTCATACGGTTCAGAATAGAGGCCAGTGAAGGTAAATACATTTCGAACAGGTCGCACACAGAAAAAACAGTAATTGGAATATAAAAGTCACCCTAAAATGCTTTTAATTTTAATGCAGATAATTAGTATTCCCTAAATTTTGATGATTTAAATTTTAAATTTTAGGAGAACTGATTTAAAAATAATATCTGATATGAGTTCGGTACGGCATAAAGTCTAAACTGTTGACACATCACTCATCAAAAATGTCTGGGTACAGAAAAGTATAATTTTTTTAAGCGTGAAATATTGTTAACAGTCATTCAATGATAACACTCATAAATGTCAGTAAAAATTTAATGTACGTGAAATTCCAAATGGAGTTTTCCGGCCTACCTACGCATAATTGAATTTATCCCAAGGAAACAATTTTTTGAATTTTCATTCATAATTTTAAATTAGGAAATTGTAACTTCTACTGCTCACGTTATATTTATAGAGGAAAGTGACCAAATATAGAATACCAGTTTGTTTTCTTGACAAAAGAGAAAATCATAGTACAAATTAAAAACTTTAATGATAATTATAATCAAACATTTTCGCATAACTTAGTAATAGTTTTATGTTTTAAATATTAATTGATATTATTATAATTGTACAAAGCCAAAATAACAATAAAGTAACTAATTATGGAATAGACACACAAATATGGAACATTAGAAAAAATCACAACTTTTTTTATTGAAAATAACAAAAAACAAAACTAGGCTTTATCTTGAATAAGAATTACATAATCAACATACAAAAATCACAAATCCAAGTGTCAAACTCTGAACCACAGCAGTCAATATGTACTCGGTACCCATACATTTTACATTTAAATTATTTCATAATTAGACCCCCAGTGACCGTCCATATTTGGAACTTCAGACAAGTTCAAATTTGTCTTCGTATTTTATAAGTAATGTTACATACACAATAAAACGTTTCGAAAATATTAAAAGAAACATAAACATATTATCACAACGAATTAACAAAAAAATATCTTACTATTATGGACATGGGAAATTTTGTAGTACCGATAAAACAAAACACTCATGCCTCAGCGAAAGCGATCGTCCGACAGGCGAGATGAAATGAGTGCGATACTAAAGTGAGTGTATGAAATAGAAGATAATCTTGTATTGAGTCTTCAACTATTTGTTCTAGAGAAATGGTGGTATTCCATATTATAATCCTATTCCATATTTGGTCACTTTAACCTCTATGTTTGGTTAAAGAGCACGAATAGTTTTTGCGCGCATATTTTATTTATTTAAGTATTATTTTTGTCCATTTTGATATTCTGACGTGTTATTATGACTAATTTCTTTCAAAAATTTGATTATTATTACACAATAACAGCTAAAGTTGGTTGCAGACGTTGTTACAACAGATTACTAAAAATTTCATATTTTTATTTCTAGTGATCTAAACTAATCAAAAAATATCTGTTGTGGGCAACACAATACCTCCCGCCATAGATTTCTTATCGAACAATACAGAAAAACGGACTGCCGTTATCAAGAAACGCCCATCCCTTCAAAAAATTGAGTTTTCAATTATGACACATGTAAAAAAATGACATTTTTCCAGTTTTCAACCGTTGTTTTGTTTTTATCAAAAAGTATAGGTTTGCAGATTTAAACGAAAATTTGAAAAAAAAAATTCTTTAAATGTAATTTGTAAATGGTGATAGTAAGAGAAAAATGTTTCAAACAACAATTTTAGATAATAATATTTGAAACATTATTATAATAACAAAATTGTCATTAAACTATAATTTACTGCGGTATTTCAAAATAAAAAAATAAGTTGAAAGGGCTTCAAATAAATTATCATTTCCGGTTATTGGATAAAAATATCAAAATTTTCAGACAGTCAGACACACAGACATCATCGCGAAACTATTAAAATCGTATTTTAGGGAACCTAAAACGTGCTCATCCACTGAAAACTCACTACGGAATTTTTAGCATGATTCCTATACCTCCCTTACAGGATGTGGCGAAAGATAAACATTAAAGAAATAAATAAACGGAATATATCGAAATACCGCATTCAAAATTGATGTCATAAAAATCAATTTAGTATCAATAGTAACAGTTCGAAACAGCAAACATGAGCTAAAACGTCAAAGTGATACGAGCACATTATGATGAGCGCACTACATTATGGTCAGAAGTTAGATTAAATTTTGTTTGCTTCACAGCGTCCCAATTTGACGGAGAATTGATTTATGCGTTGAACTCGATGGAATCCATGTACACAAATTGATCAATAGGCTGTGAAATACCGGGTAATTTAATTTTGGGACCCGGTCCTATCGTCGGCAAAAGTTGAAAGTTACCTTGTCATTGTTTATTAAATGACATTTGCTTCAAAACGGCCATTTTGAATTATGGGCGTAATAAAGTAGGTCACCACGATATGAGTTTATAATTAGAAGCGAGCTGTATTTATTGCTAATGACATTATTGCTTCAAATAATTATTTTGGTTCATTTTCAATATACTACTAAATTAAAGGTATTTTATCCTAGTTAACCCTGAAGAGTCACACTACATTCACAGTTATCCAAACGTCACACTAGGGTCTGCGAAATCATAAAAAAGAAAAACTAGTTTCCCATAACTGAATGTATTTTTTCTAGGGATCTTATCTATTGGGCTTCCAATATTAAAATACGCTAACTAGCGGCAGAATTCTGAACTACGTCTCGCGGTACATTGTGTTTTTGATATTTATTCAGAGTTTTTATTTATTTAAAGAATTTGAACTTATTGTGACTATAGAAGAATTTCAATGGAAGTATTACATTTATCTATGACTTATTATTTAAATAAGTACTACATTTAATTTGTAGATTAGAGGTTAAGATGGAGTTTTCTCCAAAAAAAAACCTGTTAAAAATAGAAAATTTTGCATTGTTTATGGCTGCAGTTCTTCTGCTAATAAAAGTCGAACAGTTCGATTTCATTCATTCTCAAAAAAAGGTGATAGACTAGTTTGTGTGAAGAATGAATTGGGTGTCACAATGATGTGTGACAATGTGACAAATTAAAGGCATGGAAAAGAGCATTGAAAATTGCGATGATATTGTTGATGTAGGTACTTCCACATAATATTATGTGGCCACTATTTATTATTTGCTGGCCTTCTACCATGCTTCTAGAAGATAAAGAGCAACGTGCGAACTTACATATACTATCTAAATCTAAGCAAATAAATGAATCCATACTACTATTTAAACTAAAAGTGAAATAAAACTACTGAAAACAACAACAAATAACTACAAAAATATTAATATTAAATACTACTAGAAAATTTATACAACTACAAACTAATATCAACAAAGAAAAATGATAACCTATCTTAAACAAAATAATGCTACAATTAATAACTACTTACCTACAATAAAAAACTACAAAACAACTATTGGCTAATGTAAATATAACTATAGTCAATAATTAATAATAATACAATCTAAACAAATCTATCAAATACACTAATAAAACACAAATTACCACGACTAGAGCACGCATTCGCCATAGAAGACCATACAAAATGAATCTGACATGTACCGCTAGAGATTTGTGATCAGTGCCATCTCTTGATAGTTTGGAAGTCCAATAGAATATTTTTTTAGGTTTATAGAAAGACATTAAGCAGTTGATCATCTTTCTGAACCATATATTTTATTCAGAACACAGCACTTAACTATTTGCACTATGAGAACAAACAAGGGATTTTACATATTTATTGAATATTTCATTAGGATTATAAAAACTGAATTTACAACGAGGTAGCATCGAAGTTAAGCGAATGAGCGCATGTGGAAAATTAGGTGAAAATCATTGGGTTTCTTAGACCCCAGTGTAAAGTTGCAGGGTAAAAACTTTGTTTTCACACTGCATCTGAGTATAGCGCCTCAAGCAATTAGCAGGCAAATTTAACATTCACCCATTGTTGGGGCAAGACGCTTTATAGATAAGTATTCACATCCGCCATCTTAGTACGTTCACAGCAGCTGAATAGCGCGATATAATATTCGTCAACAAAATTAACAGCTTTTGGAGAGTTATTTAAAAATATCGTGAAATGTATGTTAAAGACCTAGTTTCACAATTTTCATTATATTTTATGAGAAGGGAGTTCATTCAACATTTCGAACAAAATACTGAAGTATTATGAAAAAAGTTCTTTGTACATTTTTAAATAATCATATTTTTAAAAGTCAACAACAATAGAAATAGTAGAACGAAAGAACAAGAGCAATAAAACTTGGATGACTAAAGACACTTGACAAAAAATTGCCCTACGAAGAATGATTAAAAAGAAGATAGTATTCGTGCCTATTCTCTAAAAAGTTGCTACTGTAACAACTTGGTGACAAAAATGAATCGTTTGACAGCTAATGAAATATTCCCCTTTAAATATGAAGTTTTGATGCGATTTTCTCACCATAAGCAAGTTGCTAGGTAACGTAGGTACAGTAAAGAAATGGGCTAAATATCATGTAATCACGTAAATATGGGAAATAAAAACTGGAAAGACAATAATATGAGCAAAAGGACAAAGAAGTCCAAAGAAATGCAAGAGATGATAGAGGCAAGCAAATTGAAGAAGTCCTAAGAAAATCTGAAGAAGCAAGAAATAAAAATGATACCCAACACTTTATGAAACACGAAAAGCTTTTACTGGAAAGAAGAAAAATAAATAAATCGTTTCAAAGAAGAAAACGGATTAAAAATTTCTAACAAAAAGAAAAGAATTTAAAAAATGGGTATAATCCTCGAAGATTTATACAAAAGAGAAGAATTTGAACACGAAGAAGTGAAAGTACACCAAATGATTAAGAATATACTACCTAGAAATTATCTTAAACGAAAAGTTGTGGAAAATATGCAATGAAGATGTAGAACCAATAAAATTTATAGTATAAAAAAGAAAGTGGAACTGAATAGGAAAAACGCTCAAGAAAGAAAACAAGGACATTAAAGAAGTGTTAGAAAATAATATAAAAGGAAAAGAAAAACGGGAAGATACAAGGCAAAAACAAATACACAAGGAACGTGTAAACAAACAAAACATGGTAAAATAATCAAAATCCTGGATTGCAGCCAATCAATATTTATTAAAATCTGCTTCTAATTTTTGTTTTAATAAATATTGAATGACAGCAATAGAGGCCTGATTATTCTCCTAAACATCCATCCAGCCGAAAAGCTTCAGATTCATAAACAAAACATTGTACGACCTAAAGATAAATCTAAATGGAAAAAAATAGTAGAATATATAGTACATTAAACAAATAAGGCTGGCAAACTTTGAAAAATAAATGTTTTGAAGCAGCCTAGGATGCCCTATGCTCAAAGGGAGTGAAAGGAATCAAAATAATAACCCTAATTTTAAAAAATATTTTAAGTTCAACATTTGCAAGCTTAAACAAAGAGACATAGATGTGAAATTTCATTTATTCAATACTGCTGAAAGTAGATCTTGTACCAATTTCTTTTTTATATAAAATAAATAAAAAATATCCGTCGACCAGGAAACAAAGAAAAACTAAAACGAGCTCGGCACAGTAAATACAAAATATAAAACGCTGATGTATCAATTCTAAAGTTTTGCTGAACGTAGCAAAACCTAGTTCGGAAAAAGCGAAGCCATAACTGATAAAATTAATTCACAGCCTAGATACTGGAAACGAAATATAAATTCAATTAGAAATTATAATGTTAACAGGTCTCACGCGTGAGCAAATTCCACGAAATAAGTTAGTTGCGGTACGTGGAACCTACAGTTTACGATATACTTCAGAGTTAGACGTTCGAGGTGTGGGTGGTACACGAATTCGACACCTGCGGTTTCCACCACCTGGCTAAAATTTATTAAACTCTGATTGTCGCATTTATGAAGTTTTGACCCTATTGATAAAAATACGGAATTGTGACTGCACTTTTATTGGTTCCCAGCAAACACAGTTGTAACATTGATGTACCTGGTATGTAATATCTGAAACCTAAGTAGTATATCATTTATATACGTACTAATAACGTAATATACATATGTATACCATGTCGGACATATATTTAGAGAGCGTAAAATTTTATTTTTGGTATCTTACATTGGTCTTGTACATGGTACATACCTACAACATGTATATGTTATGTTACCGTACTTATAACATATTCACAGTTAATTAGAAAGTTTTATATATTTTATATAAAACATAGCAAAGAATTTTTAAATATTTTATAGCGTACACTGAACAACTTTGAAATAAATTTAATTTAATTTTGCTAAGGGGTTATATATTTCCGTATCGTAATTTATGTGAAGGAAATTGTGAATTTTTAAATTTAAACATTTTCAAAGAGATCTTACTCAAAAATGTACAAAACAACTATTCCATTCGTATATTCAAAGTTGTTTATACCAATAGTTTTGTTATGTACCATTAACGTTACTATGTCCCATACACCGTGTTGCAGACATAGGTCTATCCAGGTAAACATATATCTTATTATTTTGGATGTAGGTCAAAAACCGCACTTGCCAAATCCGGAAGTCACGAGGCGCCGGTGTGGCACATATAAAGACATTACGGAAAGGGTCGGAGTCATTTAACTCCACTGCTATATCTCTTCTGCGCCATATACGTTAGTAGGTGTTGTGATTGCACAAGAAACTCTACTCTTAAATAAAAACTCGCCTTTTTCCTTTCCTTGTTCTTGTTAATATTAGCCAGAGACACCGTAGATTCAAAAGTTTTTCTAGACATGAAAGTGAAATTTATAATTTTAAGGAAGAGTTATTTTTAATTAGATTGCTTAACCAATTAAAACGTTCACACTTATGTAAATTATGAGACAAACTTGGAGTTTGGAGTTAAAAACCCACAATTTGTGATTCATTTAGTCCCAAAATTATTTCGATTTTGAACCTTCAAAATAAAACATATATTATTCAAGTAAATTGGATAAATAAATATATTAAATTCTGTTATGTATACAGTATGTTTCAATTTCGAAGCTCCCCAATGGTATCCCGAAAACTATAAAAAATACGACTTCGGTTAGAGACAACAGTTGACATAATAGTACGCCAATTTAACAATATTTAACAATATTTTCGTTTTCACGAAAAAATGCATAGGACATAGACAAAGAAAAACTATTTTCCTTCATTTGTTTTCATATTTAAATAATTTCTAAACCATCGAATGGCATAGAAAAAATCTATGGCTTATGTTCGAGATATGACACAAACCACAAACTAGTAGAAAAGATATTTTATCCTACATCTCTCAATAAATGCTATATTACTATGGCTATTTTAAACAAACAAAGTAACAGATTATCCACTAGTGGGTATAATTTTGAGGAAAGCCACTAGTATTTTTTTCTTTATAACAATAGTAATAACACACAACACCTTGGTAACTACTTCGATTGACATTTTAATTTAAAAATTTAAAGCATATGTCACTGTCAAATAATATTTCTTTAATAAATTTTTCATTTATTAAGAAGTGTTGGATAAAACGTTATACTTCACACGTGGGCAAAGTGGAATTACCCACTCGATAAAATTATCTCACTCAGCCTTCGGCTTCGTGAGCTAAGATTTCTCTCGTGGGTAATTCCTTACTTTGCCCACTTGTAAAGTAAATAACTATTTTTTCTGATTTTAATGATGTATAACTTTGTACTCTTCTAAGAACTAAATAGTTGTATGCACTGAGATGTAGAAATACTTAAACACGCACTGGCGGTGTAAATGCGGGCCGAGAGAGAAAACGACCAACGGGTATCTCTATCCTTGTCGTACAGTACATTGCAACCATAGGAACGTAATGTAGATATAAATATTATGAAGAGTTTTCGTATATAAAAAATCAATAAATAATATTTATGCTCTTAACTTAGCTAGTTGTACCCATCTGTCTTCTTAAAGATTCTGTACCCCTATTTCTAAAAAAATGAGAATTGCTTAAAATTAAATGACGTCAGGTATTCACGAAAAATTCTTGCAAATTTGAAGTCATTCACAGCTTTTGCTGATTTAACATGCGTTCTTACAAAAAAGTTATATTTGGAGGATAAAAATAATAATAAAAAAAAAAACCCATAAATGATAATGAGAATATTTCAAATTATTGATAAATCGGTAGCTGTTCATTAACATAATGTCGAAGTGTCATTACCATTCAAAGATTCTGTAACAATAAAATATAAATTAATGAAACAAACTACACGAATGTCAACTAAACTAATAAGAAGCATGGCAACGTCGCATTCCAGATTAAAGTCCGCGCGAAAATTCGAATGAGTCGGATAAATTAATCTTAATTTAAGATTTGTTTAACTTACATTAGTTGTATTTAATGATCAAAATCATTATGTTCTGAAGTTATTATTGAATTCAATGGAAAATTTATTTAGTTTTTTCGGATATTTTTATGTTCAAATTTGAACGTCTAGTCTAATCAAAATTAATGCGTGTAAAATGTGTAATTTTAGGGACAAATGATACCAATATTTTTATTACATTTTTCTTTTGCTTTGAAAAAAATGTATGTTTTCAAACTTATTTTTTCATTTTTAACAGTTGATTCAAATAAGTGAAAAATCGCATCCTAGCCACACGAAAATGAGAAAAAAAATTGATTTCCAAATTTCAGTTTGCACATTTAATAGCAATTCTCTTTGTTTTTGATAAATGTAACATAACCTGACATTAGACAAGGACAAAACGATTAGAATATCCTTGATTTTGAGATATGAAATTAAGAAGATATCGAAGTGTAAATCTGAATAAGAGTGCACCGTCTTTAATGTGGTGGATTTTATCTATCTCATAAAAATAAATATTTACAAAAGTTAATAAAAAGTACATAAAAATTACTATTCTCTCGTCGCTAACTTTTCCAGCCAAATCTTTTTCATATTATCACTGTTGTTTGAAAGAACACAACGTGATAAAAAGAAAAAGCGCGGATTTATACATAATTAATATACCACTTGTCGTAACAAACTTTTTATCTCGGTGACCTCATTTCGAATTAACTCTAATTTTTGTTTTATAACCAAAATAAAATAAAAAAGTTGTGTGACTGCGGTTCGCGGTACGAACAGGAATTCCTTTTATAAAACATGCATGCTCATCCTGTCTTACCTGCATGGAGACTGCGTTCGTGTTCTTCAAATACGGGAAAAATTCACTGATGAAAATTTTAAGCGGTAGTTCATTTATTAATCGCGTATACTCGGCGAATACACGAATATGGTAGGCGCAGCTTGGAACTGCGTGGACGAATTTAAAGCGGACCAAGCGAAAGGGACATTGAAAATATTTATGATAAACGATATTGTTTAATAGTATATTACGTACCGTGAACTGTAAGTGATAGTTTTTAGGTCGAGAATGTAGTTTGGGATGTCGAGACCCGTAGGGTCGAGATTTCCTAAACATTCGAGACCTAATAAATCACTTACAGTTCGAGGTTAGTAAGATATTTTATGCAATACCTGCGTAAATATATGAAAAGGAAAAATTGGTATCAAAATTAACAGCTGACAGATTGAGGTTAGAAATAAAATTTGAATGATATATATTTACTTACAGTCCACCTTGCACGGTAAGTTTCACTTACCATCCACCGTGAACGGTAAGTAAATGATGTAACCATGGAAACCAATTGTGCAATAAAAGTTCCACTTACTGTGTTTAACTTACAGTACAGGTATTGCAAAAAAATAGTTTGAAACAATTTGAAAATAAATATATATTTCTAGTGACTATATGACATTTTAAAATGCAAAATACAAATTTTTTTAATTTTTTTTTGTTTTTCTTTATAATATCTTTTACCAGTGGCGGGCTCGACAGGTGACGTGGGTGAAGATCTACTTCACCTACTTTTTGAGAGGATAGAGGATACATATTTCTTCATAATTTGAATTAATGAAAGAATAAATTTTTACAAGCATATAAAGAAGTTTTAAAATAGTTATTTACGATACAAGTACGTAAAGCTAGTCTTTAGTCACGAATGGGTCAACACGAGCGTAGCGAGTGTTTTAAGACCCCTGAGTTGGATCACAATATTAAATAAAAAGTTTGCCATGATAACAAAATTTTTGTAAATTTGGCGTATTTAAAAATTTTAATCACTCGTTGCTTGGCAACCCGTGACTAATGGGATCGTGTTACTAAACAACCGTTTTACAAACTTGAAATTAACAGTTAAACATCAATTTTACACACTATCGTAGATAAATAAAAATTAAATCAATTCTGATCTACGGCGACCCGCATCACGAGTATGTATTGAGAAACCTTCAACCGCATCAAGTGAAGAGTTACGATTATCACTGCACCATTGCGCGCGCATCCTACAAAATTAAAATACACTAACTAGCGGTAGAAAGATAAACTAACCATAAGGTACATAAATTTCATTGTATTTTGAAATTAATTGTTATTATTGAAAAATTAATAACAATAGTAGTTATTTTAAGAATATTCCAATGTAAGTATAACATTTGTTTAAGCCGTATTATTTAAATAAGATGTAAAAATGAAAGGTTAATTGTATTTGTAGATTATAGGTTAAGATTGAATTTTCTCCAAAAAAAAAAAAAAAAACTATAAAAACAGGAAAATTTGTAGTGTGTATGGCAACAGTTCTGCTGCCAATAAAAGCAAACTACCAATACTAAAGCAAGCATTCCCCATCATAAGGTATCATACAAAATGAATTTGACATGCACCTTTTGGGAATTGTGATCAACGCCATCTCTTTATAATTTGGAAGCCCAATACTGGATTGTCATGACAATCCATGCTCTCCACTACTCATACAAGCGGTAGGTGAAGAGATTGCAGTGAGCACCGCACCTTGTATTATTTTGCGTTATGGACGGTTCATTAAATAAGTCTTGATATAGCTGTTCATCTGTTGATGTAGTTATTTTCTTTAAAGTATTTCTAATACATTTAATTCAATACGAACAATAATATTTCCTACGTACGAGCCGCCTCTGTCTTTTATTCATTGCATTCCTAAAATGATCAATATAGAAACTATTAACTATTAACAAAAAAACATACAGAAAGTATGCCATGAAATTAACAATAATAGATATTTATGTAGCAAGTACATAAATTAAGGTTTTATTGACGAGACAGTTTAGGGACAGAGCAAGCGCAGCGTAGCGAGGCACATAAAAAGGCGAGTAAGATTATTTATTAATAAAAATATAAATAGTTTCTGCATTGATTTATTAGGACTACAATGAATAAAAACTGATTTAAAAGAGAAACAATAGATCATTAAGATTTTGTAAAAATTATAAGATTTCCATTATAAAGTTACATATCATCATGATGTGTAATGGAACGCCCAGTCCATACATAATCACATAAAATAATAGTTTATTGTACAACAAGCATGGAATGCTGAACTTTTCATACGACTATAAAATGGACATTCCATGTGAGTTGTATATTATTCTTTTTCTAATTTTGACATATAAAGTGTCACTTTTCAAAATTGATTGACGTTGCGAAACGTCATATTTTTCGTAACTAGTGATGAAATGAAAAATATTTCACAACTGGTGATGAAATGAATGAAGCATAAACAAAATTTCAAACAAACAAGCGAAATACGCGTAGCTACTTGATGTCAATAAAAGTTATGAAATTAATAATTTAATAATTAAAAAAAAACTGTTTTAATCAAAAATAGAAAAAATCTTGTATGAAACACGATAGGAAATGCGATTTTGTGTAATTCGTGTGATTTTGCGGGAACTCGCTTCGCTCGTCCCGCAAACATCCCACTCGTTACACAAAATGATGCATTTCCTAACTGGTTACATAAATAGCTATTTTATAGAATATCATGATTCTAAATGTTATGTCATTCGAAATGCAGAAACAATAAGCTACAATTATTGTATAATCAGACTGTAATAGAACGGAAATCAATTATTAAAGACTTGGGTGCATTCTACGATTCTAAATTTCTATTAAACGTACATGTAGATAACTATGTAAAATAATCATATAAGGATTTAATTTGTGTAATCAATTATATGTTTGTTCAATTCTTTGGTGCGATCTAAGCTGAAATACGCATTGACCATCTGGAATTCTTGCTACCAAAAACATATATAGATCAAGAAAAAAAAAAACCAAAATTAAAATTATGTTAATACTGTGTAAGAAATTTTATATCGACTCTAACAATTACGCTACAAGATTAAAATACTTTAAAAGGTTATTCCTGGAAAATCGATGAATTTTTTTTTATTATTATTATTATTATGAAGATGAGAGGCGGACTAACTACTATGGTCATATGCCGCCTCATGAGTAGATGAATATGAATTTTTATGAACAACACAAACGTCCATGCTCTTCAGTGGGATTCGAACCCACGACCTCTGGCGTGCTAGGCTAGCGACATAGCCACTACACCACCGAGATCGTATGATGTTATACAAAACTTTCAATCATTTAATCGATGCATCATCATTCATCTGTAATTTTAATTTTTCTATTAATCTAAAGAATATTAGGTCTAGGAATTTGTAACAAATAATTAGATTCATAAAAGGAATTTGCGCTAACTTCATTTTTATTATTACTCGGAACTCTAGTTCTCATTCTCAGAACATAATTATTTTAACTAAGGCTGTAATCAAGATTGGTTAGCATAAAATTTGACACATTTTGATATTATAATTTATTTAGAAACGAAGTTACAGATGAGAAAAAAAGTGGAGTTAACGCTAATCCCTTTTATGAATCAGCCTGTTAATGTTTAAGAACTCATGTATGTAATTTGATTTTTTATGTTATTGTATATCTTTAAATCATTATTATAAATCGAACTATCCCTGCTATGTAATATTACTATGTACTGTGGAAAACTGTGAGTGGTAACTATTTTCATTTTAAACTGGAGGGATCGGCATAAAACGATTAAATGCAGCACAATTACGTTTACAAAGGAACTCAAAATATGACCCGCTATAACTTATTTCACAAGGTTCGCACAGGGTTGTACGACCCTATTCGCCGGTACGTGTATAATAAATATAAAAACAAAAAAACTGCAATATTTAAATAAGTATATTTCCTTATTCATACGATAAATGTCAAATTCAAATTAAAAAGAGGTTTTATTCACATTTTCGTTATATACATAAAATATTTACAACACACAATTATTTTTGTGCCGTTTTAGGTCTTGGCCCTCTTCAAATTTACAAAATTTGGCTATTTTTTTATGGCTTGTAATTCGCCGTACTCACTGACGCACTTTCTGTATAAGTTGATCACTATTTCTTGTGCATGTTCATGTTAATTAATTTTAGATAAATTTATTTCACTTTCTTCTTGATTTTGACCCATAGTACCCAATTTCATCCAATTCACGAATATTGTTGTTATTCATACCAGCAGCTTCATTCTAACATATCCATGGCTGTCACATGATTTTCTCTTTTTTAAATATATTTGTCCTTACTATCACGGGAGTAGAATTACAAATAGCTGTATATACTTGTTGGCCCCTTATATATGGGAAAAATATGTTATTATAACGATATTTAATTTTGTTATTGAACAATAAGTAACATAACTGCTAATTCTTTAATTTAATCCGGAGTATTAATTTTTAAATTTGCAATCATAGGAAAAAAGTACGAGTAATTTTAAGCTGAATACGACCCTTGATATTTTACCTGTTGTGACCATCGTGAAGCGATTTGCGGTAACCGCACTAATGGCTTTCATTGTAGTTATATGGGATAGGGACGTTTAATCGTTTTATGCCGATCCCTCCAGTTTAAAATGAAAATATAATAATATACTGTTGGTTTTCTTTTCTTTAATAAATAAATCTATGAATGTACTGATTTTCTCCTACTGCGTAATTTTATATATATATATATATATATATATATATATATATATATATATATATAACTTTCTCTCTTTTAAGTTGGTATTAAACTGCTGTAGGTATGCAAAAACATAGGCAATGCTCCTTCCATATTATATTATTAAATCTATGTTAGGAACCAAGCGTTTACAATGGTGCTATTCATTCCATGATACATGAGTCACTACATCTCAACCTAAACTAGAAACAATAAATGCAGTAATTAAACAGGAAATAATTGTAAATAATAACTGTTAATGGTATTTGAATATTTACAAATTCAGTTCAGATTGTAATAGGAATAGGAATGAATTCTAATCTACGTAGTTATAATTGAAACGTAACGAGAAACCTACGTGAATATTAAGTACATTATTATTGGAGAAATTGGTTAAATTAGTAATGGTCAGTTATAATGAGAATAATGAATGTACAATTGAGAAGAATGTTGTTAGAGAGAGGAAGTGTATCAGTAAATTTGATATTTAACAATTCTATCAAATTACCAACATTATGTTTGTTTTCAATTTATGTAGTGAGTTGTCATGTATTTAGCAGCTACGTTAATGGTAAATTTATAAAATACATATTTGAAATTCGTAAAATGTTTTCATAACAAAATTTCCAGCATATGTAATTTTATACAATATTTACAACAAATTTAATAACATCAGCAACTAATCAATATTGATTATAAATTCTGAAAACATTATTTTTATGGTTTTCTCTTTGTTATTATTGAACTTTTGCATTTAAATTTAATTTGATGCTGCTTTCTTCTACAAACTTACACATTATTATACATAGTGTCACAATGTTCAATTTAAGTCTGCCACCACCGTTATTTCAAGAACTATAAGAGCAGCGGAGTTGGTTAAATTAGGTAACTATGTATTAAGGGATATTTTTTAATTTTTTTAATTCAAAATGAATTTTTGTGTATTTTTTAGCTATTAAGGAATATTTTTAAAAATTCATATCTTTTGCAATTTCGGACATTTTTAGATGACTCTTTGACGAATCGAAAGCTTAAAAAGTAATCTTTCAAAATGATTACGCGCAATAGACAAGAAGTAATGTCATCTGAAAGTACGTTTATATTTTATGTTGTAAAATATTCAAAATAGTAGCAAAAAATACATTTTTAAAACTTAAATATTGATGTGATACAAGCAATCGTTTTGAAGGGCTCGAAAGTGAAAAAAAAAAAATCTAGTTTTTCCGACATATGGTTTTGTTCATATGATGTGCTGACACAACTTTAAATTTGATGCACGGTGGTGTTTATTTAACACACTATAATACTAAAACTACATTTATATATAGAAGTACTATTTATTTCTGCCGAATAATTTATCTTCAGGGCACTTTACCCGCAGATTTTTATTTATTTTTGGAGTAAATCAAAAACGGTTTGCCGTAGAACATTGAAATTTGGTATATAGGACTGCTTTAACATCTAGTTAAGCACTTCCCTTTTTTTTTATTGTAATCGGCATTGCTAAAAGGGAATTATGCTTGAAAGCTTTTTACAAGGAAATCATGTGGTGTTTATATCAGTTTTTTTTTGTATTTATTGTAATATTATTTAAAAAATACTTAAAAGTGTTGAATCTAATTTATATGATATCAAGATACAAAACAATTTCTTTTTTATTAGTTGTATTAAATAAAGTCCATTTATTTTAATGTTCTTAATAACGATTCTGAATACATTCTTTTTTCTTAAAATAGTAGAAGTCCAGTACTTCTTTTTTTAACATTTTAAAAGGAATGCAAACTTTAATTTCAGTTCGATATAAACAGCATAATTCGAAATTTGTGTGATGTGTTTAAAAATATATTACAGAACTATAATCCAAAAGTCATTCTAAATTTTAAAAATATATATGAAATTAACTCGTATTTTTCTTAATTATTTTGTCGTATTAAGATATTAGTGAAACGCAAAAGTGAAACTGTTTGCTAATAACCAACCTCGTATCTTTTATAATTCTCAAAATATCATTGGTGGCACACTTAAATTGAACAGCCTGCATAATGAATAATAATGTTCAAATATTCGAACGGGCGATATATTTGTTTGAGTTTCGCGAAGAAAATGCTGCCGGTCTGCCGCTGTGCACCGGAAGAACCAGTTTCATGAAAACATATTTTCCCAAGTGACCGCAACGAAATCGATATACGATTTACCGCCAAAGAGATTATCGTCTCAAAACTGGCGGAATTGAGAAATGCAATTCAATAATGCCGATATGTTTGATTCCTTTGAGGACCGTCTCAGTGTACATTTAATAAAATACACTGATTTTTTTGTTGTTGATTCTTTACCAAGTCACGATTGAATCACAATAAGAATACAAGTCTATTATGTTACTTATTATATTTACAGTACTTTCAATTGCTTTTAAATGAATGTTAAATATTGTTTATACTAGGAAATAATTACCACAACAGGAAATACATTAAGCGACAAAAGTATTCTACACGACAACTTAAATCAATTTCTCTACATATGAGTAACTTGGTATGTTTATACTATGATAAAGACGCATTATAAAGATTGTTTATTGTTTAGTTTATATTTTAACCTAACAATCCATTGTCATAAAAATTGAACAATAATTGTTCTCTCAATTGAAAAGCTTCATATTTGTTACGATCACATTCTGGCTATTGAATTCCATCTATCTTAATTTGGTAAAAGCCACTATTTTTACATGAATTTATAAATATCATTGATTTCAGTGCAACATTCAACGAACGAATACAAATAACGAAAAGTCCAACAGAAAACTAATTTTCTGCAAATTTTACAAAAAGTGTAGATAACTAAATATAGTTAATTGATTAAGCTGTTGGCATTTGTTGAAACATCTTTAATAAAATTAAACAATATAAAATTGGGTATTTAAAAAATAAGAATTAAATTCACTTGATACATACTTCGGTTTGTATATTATCGTCATTAGGTAGTGATGCTTTACCGACTTATTATTAGGGTGGTATGACATTTATTACAGACTAGATAACTCGCTAGATAAATTAAATTCAATGTTAGGCAATGGTTATGGCAGGGTGCGGTGATGCCGGTTCACTCCATAACACAAGTAAAGCAACACTGCCCGCGGTCAATAGTAGCGAACACTGTTTGTCGTTGTCATACCACCGAAAACGGGGAATAGAGACGACATAGCAGTTGAGAACGCTTTAACAAAATAAACTACAATGCCATATCCCTAAAAATAGATCTGTAAAGCATCAATTACACAAAATCATGTGCATCCCGGACGGTACGCTATTCCAAACTCGTGTGAAGTTATCATCAATCGTTTGTAATCACTAATGTACCGCTCTCGTCTCTAAATGTATATTTTTTTAAACAACCAAATGATTTATTGCTTAATTTTAGTAACTACATATTACAATTCAAACTAAGAATGCTACTACAAAAGCAATAATATCACATCATAACGGTTAACCCTCCGAGAACATACTAATTTTTTCGATCACGGAGAACACTTTGGGTAAATACTTTTTTAATAATACATTAGTCTAAAAAAATTGCCATACTTAAGATCCGATAGAAATGATTTATACAAAATTTTATAATTGTTGAGGTCGTTGTCAAGATTTAAAAAATCTGGTATGGGCACCACACTACTTCCTTATACAAATAAAACCTACTGAAAACGTATGACTTGTTCTTTGCGTATTACTTTATTTTGACAATTATTTGATATATAGATGTTAAACCTGTTTATTTTTTTGTTCTTATTGTAACTATGAATTTATTTATCTAGTCTTTCTAGCTCTTAATACAAATATTACTTTTATAATATTTCACACGACACTAAAAATGTTTTAGTTTCTGTTCCCATTGTAACTAAGATTATTGAAATATATTCTTAAATACATAATTTAGTTTTTCTCAAAATTAGAAACATGTACAAGAAAAGTGCAAATAACATTTTATATTCCAAATATTTTTGCTAACATCTTTCATTGGAAACTTTTTCTCACAGCTGATTCTATTTTCGAAAGAAATGGAATTTATTGTTTTGTGTGTCCAGTAAACTTCCTCTTCCGGTTTTTCAATTTCATTCAAAATCATCTCAGCTCTTCATTTTTTCATGTAACTTATAAATTCCAAGTTTCGTTTACATATCTTGTCTCGTTCTAGAGATATTGCGAACACGGACATCCATCCATCCTCACACACAGACATCATTGAGAAATATGTCTTAACGGATTCAGTAGACGTCAAAATATGTAATTCCGCTAAAATCTCGTCAGCGATTTTTTTCCTGATTCCAATACTTCCTTATACTTTGTATAAGAAAGTAAAAAATCGCGAAAAATTATTGTTTTTTTTTTAATGTATATATGGAAACTCTCAAAGTATAAAATTTATTTTGTGGATCAGATTAACCCAGTGTGTTCTCCGAAAGTTCATTAAAAAGTAAATTTGGGAACAACATGAACATATAGTTATAGGAAATAATTTGTTTCCTTATTCCTCCGTCATCTTGCTACGATCAACCCAGCTTTTTTTCGCAAAAAGCTAATTGGTAAAGTCACGTGCAAAATATATAATTTACCATTTCCTGAGATTGCTGCAGCGTGCAGCAGTGCGACACCCAAGAGTGGGTTAAAGACACAACGGCACATTCATTTATTTTAAATGGATTTTTTTATATCTTAAATGAATCAGCCCTGGTATAAATGCTGCGTGTCATAAATTTCTACCCGCAAAATTTATTTGCGACCTAAAGGCAAAACATAAAATTTTCATGTCGTAATTCGGAAATTTATGGCACAATACGACTACAGTTAAAACTTTAATTACACAATACTGGGAGAAAATAAAATAGTTGGAAGCTGAGTTATAGTCCGAAATTCTCTGCAGATTTTTGCTTTGTTAACACAAAAAATTAAATTTATTTTTCAGTAATTAAAAGAGGAAATATATTCTGTAGTAATATTCACAAAATCTTCAAACTTGACTGATTTATAAAGTTGGTCATTAAACAAAATTTATATTAAATTCTTAAGCTGCGTTCAGAGTGACCCAATTATCAATTACAATTACCACTTACAATTAGCATCGGTTGCAGCATCTAAAAATGACCGATTTAATTTACATATTAACTATACTTACTTGGAAATATCACTTCGGGGAAGAGACATCTATTGAAATATTGTATATAAGTAATATAAACATAATATACACAGCATTACGCTATATCCTACTCAACACTCAGTGGACTAGCACAAATCCAGAAACATTATCAACTAAAAATCAGTCTCCTTCATATATTCCTATTCTTTTACAACATTTTCATCCACATTCATAGATGCTCGTCCTCATCTATTCTTCACACTCGGAATCATTCGTTCGCTCAACAAACCATCAATCATATCTAACCAGTAACCACTGATTCCTTGGACGCCCACCCAATCGTTCACCACATACCGTGTGTCCCATGTAAATGTTGGCATAGGCAATTAACATGTAAAATCAGTTTTTTGTAAATAAAAAGTGTCCAGCAAAAAATGATGCACCCAAATTTTATATCACAATACTGCTAATATCCCTACATCTTATTTAATACGGAATAATTTATTTTGATACCGCAATGTAATGAAATTAATAATAATAATTCCTAATTTTCCGCCTACTCTTTTTATTGCTACTGACGTATAGTGCTTGCAATTTGTTTTAAATATTTTAATTATAGGTACGTCGTTTATATTCTTGGAGGAAAGAAAATAAAGGAGAGAGCGTTAGCAAGCGATGGTGAAGTTGTTTCCCCCACTTCAACTTGATCCGCTGTTAACGCGTCGTTATAGCAACCATTCGGCATGTTTGTGCTTTCTTGCTGTCTGACACTTGGTTTGACATTTCATATACATTTTCCCGAAGATATTCTCCAAGCTGTTAAATCATGGTGAATGGGCGCATAAACCATAAACGAAATATGACCAATTTATATTAAAATCGTGTAACACTTATGGAATAATTAGTAGTAAAATATTTTTTTTTCTTTTAAATATTTTGCAGTAAACGAATTGAACATATTTTGACGTCACAGGTACTTGCATTGGCCAGAAATATGAAAATTGCAAATCGCGCGTCTGTCGCTGCGCCCAATGCCTATTGTGGGCTAAAATAGAACTACGAAATGTCATTTCATATTTTTGTTTTTTGGTATTTAAGATTATATTTGTTGGGCTTCTATTACTTGCTTTATAATTTCACTGTTTTATTGTGCTGTGTTGAAAATCTATTGATTAAAATTGTGTGATGAGGTTAGGTTACATCACTACTAGCGCTACTGTCCTCAAACTTTTGTTGTTATTTACTCGAATATCAAGTAAAATACTCTTAAAGTTGTCAAAGGAATTTTGTCTTAGTTTATATTAAGTTTAATTGTTGTAAATTGAGACTTATAATATAAAAATATTATTTTTATATTAAAAAATATATAATATCTACTATCATGGAAAATTTTGGTTTTAGTGCCACTGGAGTAATACCTATGACGTCACACAACGTCACACAAACTGAAAAATCATATCTCGGGTAATATATGAAATTTTCACATCGGGTTTTCACTGATCGTCATATAATCTAATAAAGTTTCATAAAAAAAAAATTTTAAAAATTGGTTTATGGGCCCATTGTTGCTTTTTGGGCTGCTCTAATCGAAGTTCGCGAAAAACTGGGGAGCAGATGCAAAGAGAAATGAAAAATAATATTACGAGGATTATTAATAATTAATAATGATAATAAAGTTGGTAAATACAAACAAATAATTTTATTACAATTCTACAAATTCACGTTTTTTCTATAAATTTTATAAATATATTTGAAATCGCATAATTAATCTAAATCTTATCCAAAGTGATAGTATCGAGTGTCATAATTTGCACAGCTCTGCTACAACATAATTTACTGAAACATTACACTCAATCAACAAATCATTCTTTTCAAACAGACTTAAAAAATAATAATTCAAAAATCATTTTAATAAATCCTTGCAGTGTTAAGTAGAATTTTTTGTTTAAACTACATAACGTATGTGTATAACTTCTGTTTGCACTATGACGATTTGGTCGAGAATCAAGTGTACTTGAGAACCCGGGTCGCTTAGAACTGTCCGTATATGGTGATGATGATAATCGTAACTGGAGCAGATTTATTAGTAGGAATAATTAAAACCTTCTCGAAATGAACAGAATTGCTAGATTGAATCCCAGTCTAGCATTGAAACTACATATATTCAAATTGCGAATTGGATTGTTCAATTGTTTCATTTCAATTCTATCAATAATGGAATCGAAACGAACTAACGGAACCCAATTCAATACTGAAGTGTGAACAGCTTTATACCATTACAAGACATGCACAGTGATAAATATTTAATATAGATGTAGATAAGTATATTTTAAATTTCACTTGATTCGTATATAAGGCGGTATAGTTTTACATGAACAGAAAAAAATTTACTTTAACTATAAAATGCTTTTTTTCGTTTTGCTTTTATTTATTTAAGGCAATCAAAACATATGAACTTCTGCTGTAATCGGATATGAATCTATTATCAGAAGTACTATTAAATAATATAATGGGGCTTGCGACTACCAATGCGTAGTTCAGATTATTATTAAACATTCTGGTTATTTTACTTACTTCATAATTTGTTTCTTTTAATTCGACAATGGTCACATAACACACATTATAGAGCATTGGGCAATTGCAAAAACAATTCAAGGTGATAATTTCTTTAGATTTTTATCATCGTATAATAGACAGATAACTATGTCACGTGGCAAATCATCCGAGTGAATAATGGCCATAATCCCGAAATCCGAATATAATGCTGTACTTTTTCAACTCCTGTAAATTCGGAAATACCTTTTGAAAATGATCGAAATTGGTTGAAAAACATAAAAACACACAATGACAACAGAATACAGTCAGACGGTCGTAGCTTGGTGATCCAGATCACGACTTTTAAAAATAAGAAGGAATAATTGATCTGTGGTTCTGTGATTGGCCGAGATGAGTGATATATGAATCCATATTCCAGTCGTGAATTATGACTACTATAATTAATCGAAAAATTGAAATTAGGGGGATATATTTACAAAGGAGTAGTAAAAGCATATTATTTTTCTTATTAAAAAATTCTGCTGTCATTAAAATTCGACTACAGCCCTCTATTTTACTCTTTTACTTTTCACTAATGACAGCTGTTCCATTAGAAAGTCATGGATAAACAAAATTTTCTTGAAAAGTGTTATCTAGCCTCAAATTTTGCTTTTGAAAGTCTGCTTTTAAAGTAAAGTCAAACTACATTTCTGGTATACGTGGTAATGTGCATCTTTACGCTAAAAACTCGTGCATGAAAACACAAGAGAAAATATTTTAAGCTACTGCATAAATTGGTAAAGTACAAGCAACAAAAAATACCAACACTGCATATGAGGGAAGAGTGCACTTATTTCAGTGTCATTAATAATGCATAAAGTGCAGAATACAGCTAGATGACATACGAGACAATAATGGTATTTACAAACTCGCACATAATATATCTGTCCGATTGATGTATGCGGATGGGTTTTGGAGTCGAGGGTGTGAGTGGAGTGCATCGCAGAAGGAACCGAACGAACAGCAAAGAGATCGAGGAGTTTACAAGCAGCCCCTGGGGACGTATAGCTTCACGCGCGCAAATAGAATGCTGTAACCCGTGAATATTTAAACGCCATGTATTGTCGTAACCGCTAGTGGGTTGGGGACAGAATGAAAACGGACGAGTGGATAGGTAGTTTATATTCCTGAGCAGGAGAGAGATGCACGTAGTGAACTGCGCCGCAGGGCCTCCGCTTAACGGGGAATATTCAATTTGCTCGGTAAAAAAGTTCGGAATTGGCCAATTGCTATAACCGAAGTGTCAATAATGGAATGTATAGATAGCGGAGCACTTGTAGCGGCTACGGGCTCCCGATTTCAGAGCCGGAACTCTGTATTTTTCACTCATTTACTGCATTAAATAAAAAACAGATATTTAAAATATGAAATCTGCTCGCACCTCTGGCCAAATGATATTGTAACGTTCGTGGGTTTTCAAAGTTTATATTTCAACAAAAAAGAAATATTATTAATACCAAATAATCATTAATTATTATAATAAAAATTAAAAGTTAACACTATATTTAAAGACTAAAATTACGAATATAAAAACTTATACACTAACACTTGTTGGACACAGAAATCTACAAAGAGTTGAAATAGGATAATACGCTTTTGCGGATGACATTGTCATTTTTGGAGATAGTGAAACACAATTACAAAAGAACCTGAACTTATGAAAGATAAACTTTCAAAATACGCAATGAAAATTAATATAAAGAAAACAAAAGTAATGGTGATAGCAAAAGAAAGAACAAATATTGACATAAGACAACACAATTTACAGAGCAATACTAACATATGGTTGTGAATCCTGGGTTTTAACGAGAAGAATGAAGAGTAAAATACAAGCGATGGATATAAAATATTTAAGAACAGTGATAGGAGTTAACAGACAAGATGGAATAAGAAACCAAGACATAAGAGAAGAAATAGGAAGTAAAGCCATATCAGAGTTTATCGAACAAAGACAACTGAGCTGGTGGGGACACCTGATAAGATTAGACGATAAAATACCATTGAAAAAGATCTGGACAGCTAAAACAACTATAAGAAGAGACAGAGAAAGGCCAAAAGAAGAATGGGATACCACAATAGAGAAGATACTTAGGGAAAAAGGAACGTCACTACAAGAAGCGAAGCAGTGCGCAAAGGACAGAAAAAAGTGGGCTAAGTTTGTGCACTGACTGCTCCCGGTGATTCGATCTTTTATATTGCTTTTCTTTTTTCTAGAAGTACCTGGAATATTCTCTATTGTGGCGCGAGCGGACTGGTTCGAACAAGCCGGCGTTGCGTCATTTACTCGGCGGCGTAAGCCGACAAGCTTCAACTTGTCGTTGCCGCGTCCGTTACAGCATATTATATACCAAGATTGTAAAGACAATCATTGTAGACCCAGCGCAAGATTGTATCCTAGTGGTATAAGGCGCTGGTCCATAATCTATTAATATATGATTACTAACAAACTAGAAAGGCAGAAATAAAGTTCATTGTTTTATTATTCCACATTTTACATTATAGTAACAGTCTAGAGCCAATGGCATCAGACTTACTGTATTTTAACAAACCTTTTATTTTCTTAATTTTCTCTCTTATACCTGTTGTATGTACATTAAATAAGGACTCGTTAGTCTCACCGGCGGTTTCTATAGTCACTCAGGTATGGAAGGTGTAAATATTTGACTTCAATGTAACAAGGCTGCCGCGTGAATATTTAAAAAAATTATAATATTTTCGAAAATTAACAATGACAGATAGCTATGTCTAAAAAATAAGTAAACAAACTGTATTTAACAAAGCTGACATTTATATTTATTGTTAATAATAATCTAACAAATATGCTTCTTGACTTGGACTTGTATCAAAATAAAAAAACAATTTCTGGATTTCAGACACAAATTAAAAATTTTATTTCAACCTCAACCGGTTTCTACCCTACGCGAGTCTTCATTAAGAGTTACTAACTTTTAAAATAATTACAGAAATAAAGAGTGAAAAACCACGTACTTAGTTAACATATAACAATTACTTACGTGAAAGTCAAGAATTTAAAATATTTTAAAACAATAAATAATTAAAAACGAACTTTACACAACATGGAAAATTATTACTTAAACTAATCTAACCAACTACAAGGTTTGACAAGTTTATTTGACTTTTAAATTTGATTTTAAAATATTGTTATAAATGCTATTTAAACACAATTTTGATACAGAAAAAATTTAAATAAAAAATTAACATTAGAAATGCTACAAAAATAATATAAATTTAAAAACATATACTTCAAATCTAGCAAGTGTAGCAAAATTATGGCAATAAAACGTTGACAATTTTCGTGATCCCTAATATATTAATGCACATGTATGTTCAACACTCTCAACTCAACTTGAATATAATTCAATAATACGTCAATACGGGATTATCAAAAATAAATATACATACATAATTAGTTTCGATTAAATTAATGAATATGTACTGTAATCCATTCTGTCATGTAACCCAATTTGTTAACAATAATTTTCAATTGGGTAAAAATTAACCTAATATTGATAAATTGAATTAACATAAATTGTTACTGTACAGTAAAACAAAACTATGTTCTAGTCGTATTACATTACGAAATTAACTTACGAAGTAGGTAATGGCATAACTGTTATTTGAAAATGATTGTCAGGTTTAAAATGTGAAGAAAATGCGCTATACAAATTCGTATTTAATAATAAATTAGTTGAAGCGAAGCTAAAATGGAAGTCGATTGTGTTGAAAATATATTGGTTTCCAGATTCCTCATTTTTCTTACTGTACTACATGATAAATGATGAAGCTTCATTTATCATAAAAAGCTGAAGAACACAAATGCATTAAAAATAATACACCTGTTATTTGTCATATCATTAATCTTTCTTTTCTAATACTATGCAGAGAAATATCTATTTAATTACTATTTTATTATTTAATATTTCAAGTAAATTGTGGCTTGGAAAATTAAAACACGTATTATCCGAGAAAACTGAACAAAACATGGTTTAGTTAACATAACATGCAAGCCGAAATGGGTTCCTTCACGGTAATCGAAATAACGAGAATTAATGACATAACATATTCTTTTTACCTCCCGCCTACGTCTAGTAAGGGAGGTATTGTTTTTGCTCAAAAAATTGGGAAGTGAGTTTTTAATGAATAAGCATATTTTAGGGTCCCTACAATACGATTTTACTATTTTCGCCATGATGTCTGTATGTATGTATGTATGTGTGTGTGGTCTGTGCCGATATTTTCGTCTCGCATAACACAAATACTATAATACTAAAAAATACAATGTTTTTGCTTCTTATATTTATATGAAGAGCAGATTAGATTTTGGATCGAATTGGTCAACCGGAAATAGCAGTTCACCAGAAGCTCTTAACAGTTTTCCGTGAAAAAACACGGTTAAATTTAATTTTTCATCATTTATGTTATTTTAAAAATTGTAGAATATTTAATCTTATATGTGTTTGGTTTACACTAATTTTGTTAATTTTCATTAGATTTATAGATAATAAAATTTAAAGAAATTAAATTTCACAAATCTTGCATTCCATGTATGGTGTACAACGCGGCGTATGGAATGATAGTTGTTCCAACACAATTTTTAGTTGTGGTATGCGTAGTTACCAGTGTTATAGAAAATAGTTTCTATTCTAATTTTTTATAGACTAGTGTGTCAAATTATTGCAATTATTCACAGACAAAAAAAAAAATTGTTGGAACTACCAAACGGCAACATTTTCGCAGATCCATCCCTGATATGCACATGACTTGTGACACTGGCCGGGACCGCCAGGCATGCTCACTGCTACCGATATGCGTCTCGACGTGGAGCGTCGCCGTCTCTCGCTAGCCTCAGGCTTCTATCTGCCACCGATGAACTACTCCAACGCTCACTTTATTTGCAAATAAAAATCAATTTTGTATTTCTCAGATGCGACGTTTGTTTTGCAAAAATTCTCGCGAATATTTTGTGAGGTATACGAAGAGCGCTTCTCGGAGTAACTTAGCGCATATTTTACATTCTAGAACGAGCTGTAGCACGTTAAATCCGCACACCCAAGTATACTAATGAAAGTTTAAATTGAACATTCCAATATTTATAAATACATACATACAGACTGTATCTCTTTTGAACGATGTATTAATTGTCATAAATTAATATGAAAAAATTCGATATAAATAAGATAATTGAGAAATATCAAAAATTATTTTTATTCTATGTTCTAGGATCTAGGTGGCTATGCGAAATTATACAAAATGTAATAAGGAAAAGTAAAACACTTAAAATAAATGCTCGAAATTATAACCCTGTCCTCCTATGCCGAATCCCAGTAGATTCACCGATTATTAAAATCATATCAATCAATTAATCTTTTGCAAACATTTCAAAAATTACTTTTCAAAGTACGTAAAACAGTTAACATTTAAATATTTTCTTTATTGCCATTATTTTAAGTTGTTTTTGACATGACACGGTAATGTTTTATTTTAACTACTATTTTGGCTAACTTCGCGTAGCGATAATTGTGTACTTTAAGATCGATTTCTGAATAATGTATTTTTTATTCACAAGCTTGAAAACAACATTTGACGCATGCTATTGACAACCACGAACTTGCAATTCACACACTCTTGCTGTAAAATATACAAAACAATAATCTTTTTCCCTGGGCAAAACCATCTTAAAGTCATGAAATGGTACTTACAATTTTCGTGTATTAACCCGAAAAAATCATCGATAATTCCAATAATTTAAAGAAAAATATGTGTACAAATTGTTTTTTAGGCCTCTGTCCAAAAACACTAATTTTACACATCTCAAAATCATCTAGAAACTGCTTGTTTTCAGGCCTAGGACAGGAAAAATTAAGGTTTGGCATCATCTGGGTTTCAATTTTATGAGTTGGTTGGTTTTGGTTGAGTGCTTGGAGATAAGAGATTTTCATTTCCAATTTTTGAGCTAAATTATTTTTAATTGTAAGCTCTAATGTAAGTAATTATAATTAAATTTTCAGTGTCAGTACACATAACTAATAAATAAATATCAACTAAATAAATGTCACAGAATTTTTCAAAGGAAACAAATGAATTGTTTATATGCCTCAAATACTTGTTTATGAATGATGAACAGTATAAAAAAATTATTGTATTACATATTTGACAAAAAAAATCAGTAATTTAATATAAAAATTTATAACAAAATAAAAATGAAAAATAATGTGCATCACATGTTCAGAAACTGTTTTGTGAGTTCGTAATTTGCAAGCCTCGCCTTCATCTAGGCCTGTCAAAATATATTCGCACTCGCAAAAGTACAGTTTCCGGACAAGTGATACAAATAACTATTTCCAACAGTCATACAGTTTTGATTAAATTTTAATTCTGAGAAAAATAATTTTGTTCGTTACAAAAAGCACGGTATATCTTGCGGAAACACGCCATCCACGCATTCGCGCAAACGAAGCCCTTGTTGGCATCCTCGTTCACACTTCAAATAAATGTTCATGCGGGAATAAGATCTTCTCGCACTTGGTACGTACGAGTAAATAACTATTTCGCATATTGTATAGTAATGAACTATATTGCTTTACTCAAAATATTGTAGTAATGTAGTAAATTTATGAAATGCACTTACTAATTTATTTGTCGAACATGAAATACTAGGGATCTTTTATTTTTATAAATTTAAACAATTCATTTGTTTTCTTTGAAAAATTCGGTGACATTTATTTAGTTGATATTTATTTATTGAACGTGCACTGTAGCTGAATATTTCATTATAATATTTGTTTACATTTGAGCTTACAATTATCAATTCAGTTCAAAAATGGTGGAAATCGCTAATCTGCATGCACAAACACTGAACAAAAATAAAACCGACGCACAAAATTGCTATCCAGTTAATGCCAGCCCTAATCTAACAAAAGTATCTAGTTTTTTCCGGTCTACGCCGGAAAACAAGCTGTTTCTGGGCGAAAGTATGAAATAATATTTTTTATCCACCACCGACTCATAATAAGGCTGTAACTATGGTCATTTGAAATAAGTAATGTCCAACATTACTCACGAAGTGATAGAATAATACAGAAGTCACGGAGAAAATAATTACTAATTAAATTCACTAAATTCTTTATTATAAATGTCTCTGAACTTCGGAATTAAATTCAGAAATGCTTCTTGTGATATTTAAAGGTATTACCACATTTTCGTCTATTTTTTTTTTTACCTTTTTTTAGTGTTTACAATTTACAATGACAGATCACAAACAATCATTCTAGGGCTACGTTGTAATTTCTAAATTTTATAAATAACATATGAAATGTCTTGTCAGTGTGAAACAAAAAACGAAAATATACAAACGATTTAAGACGTTTTAAGCGTGGTGTTGGATAAAACGTTGTACTGCACTCGTGTGGAATGCACAATAGTCAATCAAGAAAATTAGCCACTCACCCTTCGGGTTCGTGACTAAACTTTTTCTTTTGCGACTAATATGTCGCATTCTACACTAGTACAATAAATAACTATTATTTGAAATCGGCACTAAAGAGCTCAAAAATCGTCATTAAAAGCTCAGAAATCGTCACTAAAGTAACCCATTATACGACGATTTTGAGCAACCCAGTGTTGGCAACCGTTAACTAATTATTGAACAATTAGAACAATTTTGGCAGATATATTGACGTAGTATAGTAAATTTGGACGTAACATGAAACAAAATTTGCAAGAAGAATTAACTGATTAATTCCGATGATGAAATTGAGGACAAAACACATAATTTTGAGTGTTATTTACGATAATTTCACTTCTCGATGTTGGCAACACTGACTGTCAGTTTCAATTAACTACTGACAGATGTATAAACTTAACCTATATTGTAATTCTTTTTACAGTTTTTTCGAATTTTAGATTTCAAATAAAACTTAATATGTACCTCGGCACTGAAATTCCTTTTTATCACTCACCTGGTTTATTTTCCTCGGCAGCTAAATTCCATGTTCGTGATAAAAAATTGAACTTCAGTGCCTTGATACATAAATAACTATTCTATAAGTCTTGGTTCCGTACAACTATCGTCAGTTAGTTTTATTTTTGTGTGTATGGTATGCGGTTTCACTGTTAGAGTTGCAATGCTTTTGAACTTTTAATGTTGAATTTTATCTAAAAATTCAAACTAAATTATTTTATCCAACACCTCTCAATAAATGCTTTATAACTATGGCGATTTTAAACAAGCAAAGTAACAGATTATCCACTAGTGGGTATAAATTTGAGGAAAGCCACTAGTGGGTATTTTTTTATTTATAACAATATTAATAACACACAACACCTTGGTAACTTCTTTGATTGACATTTTAATTTAAAAATTTAAAGCATATGTCACTGTCAAATAATATTTCTTTAATAAATTTTTCATTTATTAAGAAGTGTTGGATAAAACGTTATACTTCACACGTGGGCAAAGTGAAATTACCCGCTCGATAAAATTATCTCACTCAGCCTTCGGCTTCGTGAGCTAAGATTTTTCTCGTGGGTAATTCCTTACTTTGCCCACTTGTAAAGTAAATAACTATTGTGGAACGCAATCCGCGAGCGAGTCTTGTGCAAAGTTTTGCGTCACGAAGCAACGGCGTAACTCAACCGAGAAAAACCAATAAATTGCTAAAATAAATTGAATTATGTTGATCAATAAACACCCATTGCAAAATTGTAATGTTTTGTATTTTTTGTTACGCTACAGTAAATAGTGATTTAAATTACAGCCATCATTTTTATTTTGTACATGGCGATGTGAACATTTTGTTTATTGAAAACAAAATTAATTTATTTAAAAATGATGTATATGGTCATTTGTTGGGGAAACATACGAATGTGTGTTGCGAGTTAATTATTGCAGAATATATTAAATTTAACATCTATAAATACTTTTGAACGTAAAATACTCGCATTTTTTGTAAAATAGATAAATCACACATGATATATTCGATTTTTCATGTTACTAAACAAAATTTATTGGATATGTAATTTAAAACAAAATAACTTGTGACACCTTTACACCCACATTCTGGGTGAGGTTTTGAAAACAACGATTAAATTGATGGTTAATTATTCATTTCAAAAAGAGTAACCATTTCATTAACTATATGCGTATAAAGACAAATTTAAATTATTATAACATTTTCAAAATTAATTAATTATTTAACCACCAACATAATGTGCATTAATTAACACATAAAATTAATTATAGCTACATTCACAAAATGTATTACGATAATTAATATTGAAAATACAAGTAACCTATAAATGCTATTACTATATTGTTAGGTTAAGATTAATATTTCATTGTAAACAATACGCTATGAATATAGGTGCTAGTTCTGTTTATCTCTTCGACCATAGCATTATTATTATAATGAATGAAACTTAGTATGAACCTACTGTACAAAGTTTTATAGAAAAAGAATCAAGTATTAATAATTTTTTTAAACGATTCGAAATTTAAGGAATTTCATGATTAAAGAAACACAGTTCTTCATTCAATCAGTGTCTGGGTTTTCATAATACAGTATCTGTTGTGCAGATTTGCCATTTAAGTCTTCTTTACAGTTTATTCTTAAGTGATTTATAGTCTCAAAATCTCTCCCACATACTTTCAAACAAAGTTTATTTATATTAAAATGTCCTCATATCTGCACTAAAAGTTTTTTTTACTGGGTGCTCTATTTTCGTGCAATGATATGCAAAATTATATTTTTGAATGGAACATCCTATATATTTTTGCAAAATATTAAAGATTTTTTGTTTCTCTTTAAAACAGTTCTAATTTTACTTTCTATTTATTTATTTAGTCTGAACACATTATATTTTATGTTATCGTATTGGATACATTAAAAACTTTTTAATAATATCCTAAACCGACAAAAAAAGAAACTGAAAAGCATAAAATGAAATAAACCTTTTTAGTCTTAACAACTAAGCTATTAAACTAGCGTACCTAATTTTGATTCAGCGTTCGTTGATTGTTTTCTTGGCGCCGACTCAAAATTAGTTACATTAGTTTAGGAGATTTAATTTTTCACTTTTCAGTTTCATTATTCGTCTGTTTAATTTTTTGTTAAAAAGGTTTAATACCATAAAATATAATGTATTCAGAATAAATAAATATATTGTAACGGGCCAGTATAGCCAGGGACAGACAGCGCGCGACGATGACTCATCGTTCTAGCCCTTTCTCCAATGGTTCCATTAGAGAGCTACTAGAAAATTCCAGATCGCCAGCTCAACCGGTATATAAATGCGCTTGCCTACTCAGGGAGGCATTCGACTCTGATACGCTATTCAGTATATATCGAATCAAGTGGAAATAAATAAAACGTTTGCGTAGTGAATATAAATAGTCTAAATAAATATTTGTTGTGTAATATTCTTAGAATAGCATTGATTAATAGTTATTTTGTGTTTATTAATAAGTGTGTAAAAATAAATAAGTAGTTTAAATAAAATATAAGTGTTAATAAATAAACTTTTTAATAATATTAATTGTTTGTGTGGTTGGCACTTGGTGAAACATTTTGAAATTATTAAAATAAAAACACTTGGTTAGTTTCACAAATTTATAATATTTATTTATTATATTTTACACGACGCGTTTCGACCTTACGGTCATCATCAGGTGTATTACTGAATACACCTGATGATGACCGTAAGGTCGAAACGCGTCGTGTAAAATATAATAAATAAATATTATAAATTTGTGAAACTAACCAAGTGTTTTTATTTTAATAATAAACTTTTTGTGACTTTATTAAACTTCACTGAACCCGTCAGTTATAAACAACAATATTAAAACTAAAATAAGAACTGTTTTAAAGAGAAACAAAAGATTTTGTGTGGCTACCCATTTTCCTACCCCTTGGGGAAAAACTTTTTTCTCGGATAACCCAGTACAAATTATACGTGGAAGAATCGATTAACAGGTAAAATTTCAGTGGGTGAACAATCAATCATCCCATATTTACCTACCTTTGGAGGTGGAATTTTGTCAAATATACTCGTATATACCTCATCCTATAAAAATAGAATCATCAAAATCAGTCTATTCTGTGAAAAGGGAAAAAAATGCGCTTCGACTTAAAAACGTCCTCTGTATTTTCATCGGTTACTTGTTAGACATTCATCTTTTTAATATGAAAATGTGCACAGTACATTAATTACATTCGATTGAGTTCTTGTTTCCAAAATTGATTGTATGTGTGTATATGCAAAATTATACATTTGTTGGAGATTTAAATAGAACTTTTTATAAGTGCTAAAAGTAATTAACCAATTACATAATTTGTAAATACTACAGTTAAAATAGTCTGTATCTTAAAATAATTCAGCAATTTTTGTAATAAAAGCTACAAACGTCAACTGAAATGCTAAACTGTTTTAACTCTGTGTAAATTGGTCGCGGGAAAAATTAATTAAATCGCCAAGGAACAATATTTTTTTTGTTAAAGTAAACGGAAATGTAAGTGATGTTAAATTAACAGTAAATACTCCCCGAATATTTTTGGGCTTTCGACAAATAATAAAATTCCATAAATTCGTGGACAAGAATCACCATAAATCCCCGGGCGACCGATTCAAGCAAATTGTAGTCAGTGAACACTAAAAAAGGTTTATTTGTTCGAATAACAAAGATTCCCGGAAGGTTTTTTCATTTTGAATTGACACTGATTTACATGAAGGTCGATTAATATTTGTTGATTCTATAACGTGGCCTAAGCTGATATTTAAAGTTGTTTTGACGAATTCAGAATTTTCTTTGTAACAATGATAAATTATTTTCTAAACTTGATCCTAAACAGTAGCCGAAAAGAAAACCGTATTTTCTCAGAATATTAACCGGATGAACGAATATTTTTCAAGATCTCAATCGAACAGAAAAATGTATACCGGTAACCTTAATTTAGGTTTCTCATTAATAAATTACATTTATCTACGATAGTGTGTAAAATTGATGTTTAACTGTTAGTTTCAAGTTTGCAAAACAGTTGTTTAGTAAAACGATTCCATTAGCCACGATTTGCCGAGCAACGAGTGATAAAAATTTTTAAATGCGCCAAATTTGCAAAAAAAAAAAAATTATCATGGCAAACTTCTCATTTAATATTGTGATCCTACTTCATAAATAAAAATATTATTTTTATAATTATTGGGGTTTTTCATTATATCGTAGATAAAATATTGTACGATACACATACGTAAAGCGTCTTTAGTCACGAATGGGTCAATTAAAACACGAGCATAGCGAATGTTTTAAGACCCCTGAGACTAGCTTTACGGACTTGTATCGTAAATAACTATTTGAAATTTGTAATCCAGTGATCTAATTTTCAATTATTAATACAGGTTAATACAGCGATGTTATTCTCCGAAAACAATGCGGATTAATTCCGTCCATTCAAAAAAATGTACACTCTGAGTCAGAAGCTTATTACAGTATCACAAGAAAGAATATTTGAGTGCATTAGGACGTTGCAAAAAAATTTTATATCACTTTCAAAATAGAAATAAATTTGCATTTTGCAGTCACAACTTTGGAAACAACCTCTGGGGCACACTATTGACAACCAGAAATGTTCACTTCGTACACTCGTGCGGTAAAATATGCAAAAAAAACTGGTTTTCCCCGGGCGTTTTACAGCAAAATCATCTTAAAAATAACAAATTTTGGTTCATAAAATGTTACATTGATTTTCGTGTATTAAAACCAGCGATAACCGCCAATAATTTTAAAAAATGTGTGTCATATTCATGTATATGTCGTGTATAATGGCTTATGTTTGTAAAATCAAGATAAAAAAGCTGTTTTCAGCTGGCAAAATCATACAAAATACTGTTTTTAAGTATTTAAACTGTCACATTCATGTTTCTGTTGTGTATAATGTCTAATGTTAGTGAAATCAAGATAAATTTGCAGTTTTAAGCATGCAAAAGCATAACTAACGCCGTTTTCATGTATTTAAACTGACATATTCATGTATATGTCATGTGAAATGGCTTATGTTTGCAAAATCAAGATAAAATTGCGTTTTTCAGCTTTTTTTCACCTGTCCTATCATCATATTTATTAGCAACCGGTGATTGCTATAACTTTGCTACTGTAGAATTTGTAAATTTACAAGTATGTTGATTAAATTTTTAAATCCGTTAATAGTTATTTTATATTATAAGTTCGGTAAATGATGGACGTATGACATACAACGGTTTATTTCATACCTGTGTCATAGTTTGGATGAAACAATCAGGCCGTCTTAATAAAATAATAAAAAAAGAAAGAAAAATAATGATAACATTTAAATTTAATTTTTGAAATTTCTATCATATTTCAAATATGAATGCTGATGTGAATCAAATCCTATTAAAATATTCCTTAGCAACGATACAGAACCGTAAAGAAACAATACTGCAAAGTTCCATTTAGCGTTCTGAAATCAGTTCGGTAAACATGTACATGTGATACAATATAAAGTAATAGATATTTATGTAACAAGCATATAATTATTAGTTTTATGGACGAGACTGTTTAGAGATCGAGTGAGCGCAGCACATAAAAGGGCAAGTTAATAAAATCCTATTATGTACGTGGTTATATACAATATTTTACGTTTGACTGCATTGCAGACTATTTTTGTTTAACTCAAATGACAATTCTATTGGACACATAAGGTTGACACGAAAAATTTTTTTTAATTGTTTGATTGCCAAGTTATTTACGTTTATTATTATTTGTTTTGGAAAAAAGCGCTAGTTGACATTTCATATCTCAATGGGGTATGTGACCATAATCGAATTTCAATGTATACGCCATAGTATATGAATGTTTTTCATTGTAGTTTCTTATTATAACAATAAAAACTGTACATTATTTTATAATAATAATGTTATTAGCAATTTTGTGTTTTGGAGAAGGGATGTGACGTCACTGTGGCCGAGGAATTCACTGCGCTGTACGCATGACCCGCGCTGATCTATATCTATTATTTCTTTCCTTTACAGTATCTCTGTCTTTTTCTAGCACCATACCTACCGCCGCAATCTATTCAGAAGACACAGTGACGTCTCACATCCCTTCTCCAAATCTTAAAAAATTAATTTCTCGTTTACTATAAACAATTAATTGATTTAAAAAAATACGGGTATTTTATTTTTGTATCTAGTATCATGTTATGTCAGAAAAAAAAATTGGTCACATACCCCATTATGCTGAGTGTAAAGAAATCATTCAAATAGTATCAAAATAATACTTCTAATTAATATTACCGTTACTAACAATGATGTTTTTATTAATTTATTGCCTACCTAACAAATTAATGAAATTTATTTTATTGTTTATTTTGATAATAGACCTTTTTACTTCATTATGGATTAGTTAATAAAGAACCACTAGAATGTGCAACACCAATTCGTTCGCCTTAGAAAAATTTAATTTATTGGACTATGATCTCACTTTTAAAATTTTACTTTAAGTAAAAGAACGTGATACTTAATCGATATGAATTTTTAATAATTCAATTTTAGGAACCGATACAAATTATTAAATATTGTTTCTGAACTCAAAACATATTTTACTATCCAGAATTGAAGTAAACATAAAGTATTTATATTCATTATTTATTATGCGCAAAAGTACATTTAAAGGAAAACAGAAAAACTACTACTGTAGCTTACTAAAAATCATACTACCAACTTTAAAAAATCATACATATAAGAATAGATAAATCCGCGTTGCCATGTATCTCTATGGTAACAACAAAACATTTTGTTATAATCTAATCGAAGAACTAAACAAGTTGAATCAGTTAAAAATTTTATCAAATTTTTGGAGGTTGACTTTGTATCTATACAGTAAAGTATTTCGCCGACCAGGCGCATTTTTGGAAATAGGCGTGCGGTATAAAGTATTTATGTTGATGTGGTACATGTTTATATGAAATATAAAATAAATCACGGTGCAGTGTTGTGATCCCTTGGCGCCATCGCGGAGCCGCGGGTCCCAATCCCTCGTTCGAGCCCCGCGGCAGAGCACTGCAGCGCCACGCGACCATAAATCGAACTTTATCCGTTACTTCCTTCACCACTAAATCATATTTTTATGTGCTTTATTTCACTGATTTTTTTCCCATACACAAAGGATATCATTTCGCGGAAATGCAGAAACCCCTGGCGACGGGAAATTTACGAGTGGACAGCTCTGGATAAGATGCGAACAGCAAACTCGAATGCGAACGGATTCAATTAAATTATAAGCAGATGTACTTACCGCGCAGCTTCGCGAAGAATATCTCCCTGATGGCCAGGAATTCTTCTTCCGGCGTCATGCTGCTGCTTCCAAACGAATCATTGTCAGGCCAGACGTCTCTGAAATACAGCATCAGACAGTTCATATACTCTTTTTCTTATTTGCTATGTGCTGTGCTCGTCGTACTTCTACGGAAGGTGAAATATACGGGTACGTCTTGAAATATTCAAATGAACTGTTTTACATGGAGAAAAAGTTTTCATTAAAAACACTTACTGATGTTAATATGAATTTAAAAGTAGGTAGTTAATTATACTTGACTTGTAAGTACCAAGATAAACGAACTAAAAAATGTCCTTAACTCGCATAACATAACCTTTAAAAAAACGTGGACTTGTGATTTGTAAATGAATATCTAGCACAACACGACTGTAGTATAATCGTGCAGTAAGAAATAGAATAGAATAGAAGAATTAAATAATGAGGTCCTCGACTAAAGTATGAAATAAATCAATTTTTATTATGTTAATTAAAAGATTTAGAAAAAATATGAGTTTTCAAAATGTTCAATCATCACGCCTACGCCAGAGTTCGCGATCACATTCTTGCTGTTGGTAAATCTTTTGTCTTTGTCAGCTGTTTTCCTCTTTATTGCATCGTCATATTTCATAAAAAAAAAAAAAAAAATAGAATTTAAATCTATTAATGAAACAAATGGATCAACGGAGTCTGTGACTATACATTTTTCTTTTATTACATGGCTCTAAACAAGAAAATAAAAAACCTATATTTTCTTTTGAAAACGAGAAATTCTTTTTTAAATTAGGAGAAGGAATATGTGTATAGTTTTAATAGACGATAGATGAACATATTTGAAGAGAAAGAGATAGATACAAATGATATCTCTTGTACTTTTATATATTGTATATATTGATAGGTTTCTATGATTTTCTATGATATAAATAACTTTTAATTCTGAAAACTATAGTCTTATTCGAAATTTTTGCTCGACATCAATTATAAGAAAATATACTTGTTGCGTTACTTTCAAACCGCTATGACCTACCTTAATTTCTGCTCTACCAATTTGACGTCACTTCAATGGCGCGACTTCCGATAAATTTGAATTGAACGGTTAATTTACTTATTTTAGATTTTTTGCTTCAAATTCTACTATAATCTTAGACCCCATCGTGCCAATGACAATCAAAAATTAATTCGGAGTTGTATTTTTTTTTTTATTTTCCTCCAATTTTTCTTTTACGGAAATTATTTACAAATGTACATATTTTTATAAAAGATTAAAGACTAAAATTGATTGTGAAACTACTATTTAAAAACTTACATTAACGTTACAGAATTATAAAAAAATATTAATTATCGATGAAACTTAAATATAAACTCAAACATTAAATGATATTTGATATTTCAAATAGTAGAATGAATACTTTTGTAACAATATTACTCATTTTGTAATTAATTATATAGATTAAATTTTGGTATCACTGAACAATTATGTCATTTTACAAATCCTTTCAAAATTTACAGTATTTGATATAATTTGTACAAACAATAAAATTTCGATATATTCCATAATAAATTCATTTTAAGTGCAAAACTGTGTTCACCAATCAATAACAATGAAAACGATATAAAATTTTAAATACACTTACCGTGCAGCTCTTAACATTCCAATAGCATTTTCGATTTCGCCTTCTCGCATGTAGTCTTGAATTTTAATCATGGCATCTTTCCTATAAATTATATTTATTACAATTAGCTCCTGGCCAATATGAATGATGGACGGTTATGAATACCTCTGGCCATCAATTGGTACTTCACTAGTAACATCGAAAGGGACAACAATTGGAATGTTTGCACCTCCTTCTAGAACTGTTGACAACTGTGGCCCCAACTCGTCCCACTTGGATTCGAGAGCTTCTTCGAAAGGCACTACTGGTGCTGATACATGGAAAATTATATTTTAAGGTAGTTATTGAAAAAAAAAAACACGAGAAAATGTCTGTGGGCAAAAATTTATTTGTTCGTTATTCGAATATTGTGTGCAGAATATAATTTACATATCGAAATTACTTTTAATTTCGTTGCATATCTAAGTTGTATTCACAAAAGGCATTTTAGTTAGTGGTTCTAATTTTTATAAAATATAACGAACAAATTTAGCAAGCTATAGCAAAATCGGTAACAAAGTCAAATGTAATAAGACTATATTAAACTGGCAGAGTACCATATATTAATGTTAATATTTTCTACACAGTTGGACAAAAAAATAGGACTTTTTTTTTACGACAGCCATTTGAAATAAAATAATTGATAATAGTCTGTGAAATAAAGTAAAAGTGCAATAATCAAGGAACAGTATCCAGTATCATTATATTAAATAAATGTAAACTAGAGTTTTCAAATAAACGGGAATTTATTTTTTGGGAAATATTCCCAAGAAAAATATGGAAATTTTCCTTCGTGTATTCAAAGTTATGTCGATGACAAAAATAATGATTGTAATCAAAATAACAACATTGGAAACAATAACTATCATAAACATAATACACATGCAACGCTATTAGTAGAAATGTCTTTAATTTTTATAACATGCTAAATAAGAAGTAACAAGAAACAGTTTGTTAAAAAGAAAAATTTTGAAAGATTCTAAAGGTAAGGAAACATTTCCGGTAAATTTCCATTTTCCGATTGGTCAACAAGTAAAGTCAAACAAAACTTACACAATATTTAAACAAAACGACAAATAAATATGCCTCATTTATTTTATCCAGCTGTGTATTTATTTTATTTATACATACATACATAATTAACCAACAATCAATCTTCTATTATATTGTCTCGGTTTCGTATACACATCTCTAATTTCCATAGCAGTTATACGTCATTCATGCTTCTTCATCCAAACTTAACATTCAGAACCATACATATATGTAAACATTGCAGACACTAACATACTTCTATAAACACTCAATTAAGCATCTCTAGATACATTCATATTTTGAGCAAATGTACCCAAAGCACCCAATACCTTGCACCCTGCAGACACCCGCCTTTCAATCTCCCGGTCAATACGTCCATCCTTCGAAAACATACTACCCAAATATACAAATTCATTCATTGGTTCCAATTTTTCTTTATCTACCAGCGGTTCTCAAAATACATGATACATTTTTCTTATATTAACCCTCCGAGAACACACCTATTTCTATCCGATTGAAAAGATTTATGCAAAATTTTATAATTGCTGATGTCTTTGACAAGGTTAAAAAATTCGCGAAAAAAATTAAATTTTACAAACTACTAACTAGGACATTTTAAAATTTGGCACTGTTTGTTACTTTGAAAGAGTTGTTGATAACTTTGGAAATCAACAATTTTTTTTTATAGTTATGCCCGAGTTAGTATAGACCTGTGAATAGCAGCCATTGTAACTTTTTTAATATTATAAGCTAACAATTTATATAGAAACTCTGAAAATATAAAAAAAAATTGTGGGTCACATTGACCCTGTTTGTTCTCCGAGGGTTAAATAGGAAACTGTTTTTTTATTCAATTATTTAATTCAAAATCCCATGTGATCACATTAAACACCGATTTTATTGTAAACCTACCTGCATTTTGCTTCTTCTTCGGCTTCCTAACTTTTTCAATCTTCTGAACAACAATGGAGTCATTCTTCCCACAGTAAGCTTCCAACATTTTAACAAAAATATGTTGAGTCTCTATTAAATCAATCAAGTAAGCATCCGACATTCTCTTTTCATCATAAGCTGACAGCAACTGCACGACAAATTCTCGGTACTCCACAACATAGAATATATTACTTTTGATAACCTTGGCGTGTTGTCGAATTGTAGAGTCTGTCGACTTATCCATTACAGCTATATTGTGAAGTAATTCCTTATAGGCTTGGATAGCCAAATGCAGACGTTTTGACCACAGTGGCCATCTCTTTTTGTCCGAAAAAATCATATCGTAATAGTGTTCCATCCTTTGCTGGATATAGTGAAATATTTCGTGGCCCATGGTCTCGCTGACTAACTTCACATTGAACTTGTAATGTCTGTTGAATTCCATAAAATATTTTAGCGCCCATAGATAGTAAGTTTCATCGTTTTCCATCGATTTCCCTCGAAGAAGCTTTCCTCTAGTAGTGTTCATAAGTTTGTTGTAGCCGGAATTCAGGAATTCAATGCAAAAATCTTTCAGTAACATTCTGATACTGAAGGTTGAACGCCTGTGCGCGTCTGTTTCTCGGACGGGTTTTCGATTTTTTGCTACCTTGGCTCTAGATTTGTCTACATCGAAATCTACAGATGAAACTGTGTTGAGTTTCTTGTGGTAAATAAGGTCTTGGGAATCGTTGACTGATTTTATGTTGTCCAAGTTAAATGTGCCGCCGAATCGGGAATGCCTGTCGCAGAGAATATTACAAATGAAGTGCGGTTAACATCCGTCAAGTCACGCTCCACAAAGATGTTAGTGGAGGGGCTAGCACAGGGGATTAAAACTGAGGATCTCATGATCCACAGTATAATTAGTTACTTTGGAGCTATGTATTCCATAACATTACAATTTTTTTTTTGGTAAAGCGGACTCAACTACTGAGGTTATATGCAGCCTCGGTTCCTCGTTTTCGGTGGTGTGACAACGACACGCACTGTATGGGTTTTCGCAAACCTGACACCCATCCAACTAACCGCCGGCAGCCTTGCTTAACTTACGTTTTCGAGTGAACCGGAATAAACGCTCGCAGCTATGCCGTTGCCTCATTATAAATTAATTAATACAGTTAGTTATATAAGACATTCATAGTGCAAAATAATTCCAAAGCTGTTCATTCCAACATAACCGAGACAAAATTGTAAGTAAATCTTTTAAAATATACGAATTGAATCATTTGAAAATAAATTTATCTACGATCTAACTAGAATCGGAGCGATTACCCAATGGTTTTTTTTAAATATTTAATAAAATTACAGAGATAATTTATTTAAATGAATAATGGGGTATAATGTTAATTTTTTTTTTCATTAGTTTGGGTCACCAGAAATGCAAATATGAAATTTTAAATGAAAAAAAAAAAGAATTATTATGTGAGATATGATAATTAAACAAAAATTTCATCATATTTTAAATAATCAAACTATGACGTCACAACGCCTACAGTTAACTTCCGGATAAACAACCCCGTGCTCATGGTTATCATGTTGTCAATGACAACCTGTCAGTGTCAGTGTTTGTTTATAATTTTTGTCTAATAATTATCAAGTATTTGAAGAAAATTAGTCATAACAATACATACCTAGAACCAGAGTATTAAAATGTTCAAAAATAATATTTGAATTAACAAAAATATGCGCAAAACCAAATAGGCATGAAGTGATTGGTAGGCGTTGTGACGTCACAATTTTCAGGAGAGTTTACAACAGCCTAAGAATGACATTTTTCGAATAGAAAATTATTAATGAAAACTTTTTATTAAGCATGTTTTATTATATTATCCCATTATATTGTGATATAAACTATACAAAAAAGTGATTACTTTGGATAAATTTATTTATACCGGAATACCTCATTTTCAAAATATTTTCTCGAAAAATAAACTGAGGATCTCGGACACGTTACCACGAAATTTTACTAACGCCAGGTTAAATGACACATTCCAAGTTAAAACATAACATTCCTAAAATACTATTCTTCTCCTACCGACATTCTTGTAATATTAAATAACATTTTTAAAAATTAATTCATATTTTATAGTGTTTATTTTGAACAAAGTGGAACTTCTGTAAGCATACTTTAATCTGGAATTTACAAATGATGCTAGCGACCTGTGAAGGTGACACACCAAAGTTCTATTGGTTGTAGCAAAATTTTTATACGTTGTAAGATAAAAAAAGTTATTAAAATTGCATCTTCACCTGCCAGGCATACAATCGAGTGAGTTAATATTCAAACATGCAGTAATATAGTGTTACGATGGTACAAGATGGACGAGTGCAAAAAAGAAAAATCACAAGCAGATATGAGAGAGCGACACCGAAAATAAGAGTACTATTCGGTTAACTGAAGATATAAGCCGCATTTTCCGAAAATTTACCAAATCTTTTGGTAAATACTTCTAATTCCTTAATAAATAATCGTGTTTAGTTACTTAATTGTTAAGAAATAAAAAAAAAAAAATTATCGTGTAGTTGAAAGACCAGGACTCGAGCATACTTTTAACTATAGACCTTTTCAAATTTATAGTACAATAATTTTGACATGCACACTCACCTGACACTAGTATAATTCCTCCTCTTCTCCTTCTTCTCCGCCATCTCTTTCTCCCTAATTCTCGTAAAAAGATCTTCATCCTGTTTCTTCTCCGTTTCTGTCCTCTCTCCAGATGCTTGCGCCAGGTCCACGGGCCGATGATCGCGCAACATTAGCGACAGAATCTCCAGGAGGTAGAGTGAGAACGACTCCTCCTCGTCCCTACTAACCATGTAATGGATCAAGTCCACCAAGCCAGATTGGTGTAATGACCACAACACCTGTATGCAGTAAACTATGGTTAGAGGTGAGTGATGGCGCTCATTTAGGATTATGGAGATAGGGAACGACAATCAAGTTCGGAGATTTAGGTGAACTTGAACAAGAACTATAACTACTAATACGTTTATGATTAGTTGCACCAACGAAACTTGGAGTTGAAAGTTTCTAAACGGTACATTTGTATGTTGTAAGACAGTATAGTGAAAACTAGGTAGGTTTTAATTTTTACCATACACAACATTGCTATGCCCAAACATAAAGAATAATATAAATGACCATCAATGACATGTTATTTGATATTATCGTGTTGCTAAAACATTTATATTTTATATTATATTAATCACTGATCTTTATTAATTACAGTTAGAACTAAAACGAAACAAGAAAACTGTATACATACAAGCTGTCCCGAATATATGTAGTCGAAATGTAACGAAACAATTACATAAAATAATAATTTACGGAGCAACGGACAGAAATTACAAAATATTAATACATATTGATAAAAACCCAGGTGTTTTATTAAAATTCAAGGATTTTCAAGGAGACAAAGGACCATTTCTAAATTCAAGGATTTTTTCAGGGATTCCAGGAATTCCAGGTCGGTAGACACCCTGAATATAAATACAATCCTTTATGAAAACGAAACTTTAAGATACGTTCTCTTTGCATAGTCACAGTCTAAAGCTTTTTTGCCATTGTCATGGTTTAAATAGATAGGTAACTCATTGCGCAGTTGCACGAAAGAAACTTAAATTTTAATCTTGGTTTAAATAAATAAATCAAATCGAAATTAAATATCATGAGGAATAATTGGCATTGCTGTAAAACATTCGATATGTTTTGGTCTAATTAATTTTAAGTTTTAAATTCAAGTGTGATTGGTGTAACTGGCCCTAAGTGGATAAGAAGAGAAGGAGTTAGCCAATAATATAGGTAGTTCACCAAAATTACAAATACAAAATAAATATAAAATTTAAGCTTTGTTGGACCAAGTTCTTAAAGATTATTTGGGACATTTTAATATTGAAATTTTGAAAAGATACTTGTTTGAAAGACGATGACAAACAATGATTAATGTTGTGTTTTTAGGAGCTGATAACAAGATCAACAAAAAATCAAGCTGTCCAAATAAATTAATATCAATATAGCAGGGTAAAACTAAATTAAAATTGATTAATTTTATACAATAAACTACAAATTATAAAGTATTGAACGGTGTAAACACAATTACGCTGTGAACTAAATTATACGAAGTAAAATTATCTATTTATAATTTTAATACTGTACCTATATAGAAATTATAATTTTTAATACAAATTATAAAAAGTAGAATTTAAGTTGTAATCGTGTGAATAATTACATTTCAAATACCAGAACTACGGCTATAGGATCATCTGAAGGATTATTTAAATTTATGTAAAACTACTCAATAAAATGTGGTTTAAGAAATTGTACTTAAATTTACAATTTGTTCGACTGCTTGTTAAATGAGATTTTCTTGTGTAAAAAGAAAATTAGAAAACTTACAAACTACGAAAGTAGCGAAATAAGTAGGAAAATTAAAACCTGAAAATAAGTTTCTGAGTTTCGGAAAACAAATTACAAGAACAAATAATTATCGAGGTAATTAAGTACTAGTAAGGTAGTTTTAATTTTCAACATAAAAATAAGATAAATGGAAACTACTGATTTTTTCAATTTGTAAAATGTTTCAATTTATGATGAGTGTAGGTATGTGAATATACTTTACACTGTGTTGTTACATGGTGTACCTATATTGATATATGGTTGAAAGCTGGATAGAGATGTAAAAGTATGACTGTTGTGGAAGTGAGGTATTTATATAGGTACACGAGACGTGATCGTGTCCGAAAGACGTTGGTGTATAATGGGTGTGAGATTGAGACGAATGTTGTTAAAGAGTAGGAGTAAATCAGTTTGGATTCTAAAGCGGATGTCCAATGAAAGGTTGGTGGTACTCTAAGAATAAAAGGATATATGAGTCATGGTTTATGAACCAAATATTTGGAATAGGCACACTTGTATATTACAACCTACCAAAACTCGAATAATCGTAATAAAACGATTACCAAATTATCATTTGAATGTAGAGAATTTAACCTGGATTATAATGTTCAATTTAAAATGTTCTTTCCACAAGACATTATATACCAGTACTTATTATTTATCAAATTAGAAATAAGCAACATTTTAATAAATATTTCTATAATAATTGTAAGTATAAACTTAATTTTAATAATTTTACCTATTTATTTTCTATTATTTTTGTTAGGACAGAGTACAACTATGTGATAAACTTAAGAAACCAGTAACAATGTTCACATTTTTATTTATGACAGGTATAATTTAAGGTTTCTTTGTAAACGTAATTGAAGGATATATAATCTTTTTTGCGATTATTCTAGTTTTGGTGGGCTAAAGTATATGACTGTTGACGAGGTAAAAATGATGTGCCTGGATAGGAATGTTTGTTGGTTGAATATGTATATGACTTAATTAAAATAAATTAGTTACAGGTAACACAAATAATTTTAAAAATAAAAGTTAAATGTTACGCTTATTACATGTACCGGTATCAAGCAAGTCCACAATTACTGAAATTGATAAATTGACAGTATTCTCAATTTTGTAATTAAATTTTTAACGACTGTTAAAATACTTAGACAACAATTAAAGTATACTCGAAGTTTTCGATACTTTTCTTGAATGTTATTAGGTAAAATGTTTTGATGCCCTTAATAATAATTACCTTGTCCAATTGAGGTTATGGTCAGTCACCTAAGGATAGTTGTTGTGCCGGGAATGAAAGCACAGTAAAAGATAGGAAACAGAAGTCAATGTTCCAGTGAACATATTTACATGTCAGCAGCAGTTGTGAACTTGATTGTCGCGGATCGTAATTCATTTCATTCCAGGGTGGGTTATGGACTAGGTGGATATAATTCACTTGCCTTATCGTGCGCGCTGACATCATTATCGGCACGTTTTTCATCGTCGAGGTCGGCGGGAACGCTCAGGACGTTTCTCACGAGGATTAAAATGCGTTCAATTATCAGGCCGTTCTCCGTGCCACGTTCCTGCCACTCCTGCCGATCACACAAACAAGCGCACATCACTCTCCAGCCATTATGTCATGCCTGCTGCCAGCAGGGACGGACTACACATATTTAAATATATAGAACCATAGAAGTAAAGTTAAGACTTTAATCATAATCGTATCAATCAATAATCATAAAGAATCTGTTTTTTGCTGATCAACAATAAAAGTGCGATGTTTTCGACAGCTAAGAATCTTTAATATGTATACTTTTACTGCCTAGGCCTAGACTATAACAACAGCTCAAAAAACGCATGGCAACAGTTCAACAAATGCATAGTAACCGTTCAACAAAGCTATAGCAACTTAATTTGATAGTTATGGTTATGGATAGGTTATGTTTTTGGAAAAAAACAAATTATAATATTTATATCACACCGTTTACCCAGTTCTGGGTGTGACACTCTGCTCAATGCAGATCTTTTTATTATGATGTATTTTTACGCGTGCAGTACGAATTATAATAGTTAATCTTTCATAATACATAATAAAACATTTTGAAAATAATATAAAAAAAATATTTAAACATTTACAAGGGATTAGAGTTAACTCCAATTTTTTCATCATCTGTAACTTTGTTTCTAAATTAATTATATTATCAAAATGTATCAAATCTTATGCTAACCAATCTTGATTGCAACTTTAGTTTTGAGAATGGAAAATGAAATTCCGAGTAATAATAAAAATGGAGTTAGGGCTAATCCCTTTTATGAATCTGCCTGTCCAAAATTAGTATAAGCCTAATATTTAAGAATAATTTTGTTTCGGAACATTGTCATAAAACGAGATTGGCATGATGGCATGTCAATTCCTTCGTAATTTTTAATTATATTGTCAGTTAACTGAGAAAAGTAAGTTGCGCGCTGCTTAACTGATACCATTCAGTTATTTTTCATAAAAACTGAAATATTCAGTAAATACAACTGAGGTTCTACATAATCTATAACTGATCTTTTAGTTAAATTGTTCGAATAATACAGTAAGAGTAACTAAATTAGTCTTATAAGTAAATTTTTCGATTTCTCTGTGTGTGAGTTTTAAATAAGATGCAATATTTATTATTTTGTCATTAATGTATTACTATGAATACCACCATCATCATTTTAGCTAAAATACAATTTATATTGCGAAAGGATTTGGTCTAGGAAGTTTAAGAAATAATTTAACAAACATTCACAAACATTTCTCAAACTATAACCAGAATTGTAGTAACCATTAAATTTTTTTTTTCATTAATAAATACCTTTAAAGTAAAATGTTCACTTAACCTTGATATCTTATGTCGTATTTTATCTGGAACAGTACCACGTCTGGTATCCATAGTAATATGTTAATGACAGAAATAATTATTTACATTACAAGCAAGGTAAAATTGTTTTTACTGCCGACTAGAAGAAATGACCTCCTTGAAGCAGTAAAAACAGTTACCTTGCGTGTATTGTACATTTTACTTGTTACTCATTTGTAAATAAAAATAAAAATTAAAAATATAATCAAATTCTGTCAATTACACACAATTATTGTGTCAAAAATTAGTTGAAATGATTCCGCATAAGCCTTGTAAGCATTACTATGCCAACGTGCATTGTTTATCTTGTTTACTAACTTGTAAATTTTTTACAATGCAGCTGTCAATTAGTAATTTGCAGTCATTTTCAAAGGCAATACAGGGCTTGGTATATGGTGTGTACAAGTGAGTAACAAGTAATAGTTATTTACATTACAAGCTAGGTAAAACAGTTTTTACTGCTGAACGGAGGAAATGACCGGCGAGCCTGTCGCCTCCTTGAAGCTCATTTGTAAATCAAAATAAAATTATAATCTAGTCCTGTCAGTTACACACAACTGTTCTGTCAAAAATTATTTTAAATGATTTCGCATAAGCGTTGTAAGCATTACTATGCCAACGTGCATTGTTTACCTTGTTTACTAACTTGTAAGATTTTTACAATGCAGCTGTCAATTAGTAACTTGCAAAGAGACATTTTCAAAGGCAATACAGGGCTTTTAAAAATGGTTTTTACAAGTGAGTAACAAGTAAAATAAATATTGCATCTTAGTTGAAACTCACAGTATACACCATACAGGTAATAAAAGTTTGTAATTAATATTAAAAAAAAGCTCCTCTCGGAAGTTAAGGGAACAAATGTCATTTTGCCGCGCGAAGGTAAATCCGGCACTGGCGACCTCTCCTGCTGTGCTCCACAACTTATCGATAACTTTTCAACAGTCCCCCGAGCTTCTTTTGAATCACTGCCACTGCCGCAGCCAACTTGGATTCGTATTTATATTTATGTTTGCTCGTAAAGTTAGCAAAGGCAGAATGTTTGTAAACACGAATTTATGTTAACTAAGTAAATGTACATGTTACATGTGCGAGTAGTTTCTCTATTAGTTTACTGAATTACCGACATCAGAAACTGGGTAGCTATTTATTTAGATAGTTACATACACGAATATAAGGAAAACTTTTCATGTCAGGTATGTTTATGGATGACCTTTTTTGTAAATAAGATATATTGCTACATTTAATTTGAAAAATAAATTATACGCGGCTTTTATAAAACGAAAATTAAATGCTTAAACAATTCCAAAATATAAATAAACAGCTTTATATGTAATATAAATAAATAATGAATATGTATATCAGTTACATATTTTATATGTGAAACTCGCTTTGATATATTTTATATAAGGTAAAATGGGATTACCAGACGTCAAGTTGCTAGAGGAGAGGAATCGAAGATGCTAAACAAACAATACTGTCAATTATGGGAATCGAACTGAGGATCTCATAATCCCTATTTAATATTAATAATTCATTTTATTGAAGTATAGTGCACGCAGATTAACATGACGTATCTAAGGAATGTAATGCTAACGCAGTATGCTTGCAAAGCGTTATGTTAAATTTAAACATTTACTTAGATGCCGCATTGCGTGTAATAGTGAATCCAAGTTTTACAACCCCTTAGAACTAAACTTGTAGATAAGAAGATGGGTGCGGCAGAGGGAAAGTAGTAGAAAAGTTCAGCGGGATACATTTTAGTTAAATATTAATATATATTAAATATAATTTACCGGCTTCAGGAGATTAAACCTGTGTTAACATGCACAAAGTATGCAGAATAAGTATGTCATAACTTTAATCTGTAAGGTAATATACTGACCTGTCAAAACAGTCAAAGAAATCAAAATAAAACATAATGGTCATATAACGCTATTTATTAATACACACGGAATTAAGCTATTCAGAGCTTCACCTGCTACGTTCGAAATACTTTGACGGAATGCAGCATCGCTAAAATCCAATTTTTATCTAGCCATTAAGAAAACATATGACGTTCGAGTAAAAAAAAATTATAAATATGATACAAAACAAGTGTAACCATGGTGTTATATAAAAACAGACTTACTTAATCACCTTCTAAAATTAGGACAGACGTTATTCATAAAAGAATTTCATAAAATAATATTTATTAATTATATTAACGTCTTCATATTCTGAAACCGGTAAACTATTGAACAAACCACGGATGTTATGAGTCATACCTGGGCTTAGATGTCTTAAAATAAAATAAAAATTCAAACTGACATCTGCGGCAGTTATGATATTCATAACATCAATGTTAATAGCTATAATCCATTTATTCCTCGGACGCTCACACAATCTTTCACTCTCAATATTGCCCTCATATCTGTTTATCTTCATCTACCTTTCATCTGGCATCCATCTCAATTGACGCCCTCCCAATCTTCTAAGAACATCTTAATTTACAAATTATTATAAACCGAAGGCAAATTTCAGATATTGAACGAAATATAAAGGTAAGCAAGCACGTAAACAATGAGCTAAAGTTGTTACAATTTCAGTCAAAGGTTGTGTTGCTTACGAAATAACAATTTTCAAAGGTAGTAAAGTTTTACTTTTCACTTATTAAATATAATACTTTACTCTAATTGTTTACAAATTCATGTTGTTTAGGAGAATAATAAATTTATAAATGAGTTATTTTATTGTACCCATTTAAATAGTTTAATTTGTATGAAAGTCAGAGCAAATTTGTTTCATTATAACAAATTTTACGAATCTTATCTACTTGAGAACAAAGCCCAGCTATACAACGTTTCGCTTTGTTTCAGTTAATTAAATTAAAATATATTAACAACATGAATACATTAATTTTATATCGTATGAAACAAAATAGCAAATTAAGGTATTTTAGTGGTGCCAATTTACAGCGCTCTCGAAAAACAAATAAACTTTAATTAAATAATGTTTGTTTAAGAAACAAAATAAACACAAGTGATTCTAAAATTTCAAGTTTTCTTTTTCGAAAACTTCTCGAACATATATGTACGGGAGAAGACATTGAATATGTTTAATATAAAGGTAGACTAATTTTTTTTAACTAGTCTAATAACATACCCTTATTGACCTCATTTGGAGTAATGAATTTGTTTTACAGTGCTCCATACTTCAAAATACCGGTAGGGATTAATAATTAATTATTATTGATCTGCAAAATGCCAATAAAACTTAAACATTTTTGTTTAAAGATCTGTCAAAATATATTTAACACCATTTAACGTATTGTATTTTACTATAAAATAGAACAGTTTGGAAATATTAAAAATATTTTGATAGATATGTCAACAAAAACATTCAAGTTGTGAATTTTCTTTTGCTTTCATTTCGTGAAGGAGACCAATAATTTGATTAACATAATTTAGGCTTATTAGGTGCAGTTATTCATTCTAAACTCTTTTTGTATTTACACTTATAGTCTCAAATCCATAGGGAACAAAATGTCGCTACAATACGAAAATAGCATTGTATTTCTTATGTAACATAATAGTTATTTACGATACAAGTACGTAAAGCTAGTCTTTAGTCACGAATGGGTCAATTAAAACACGAGCGTAGCGAGTGTTTAAATACCCCTGAGTGACTAAAGACGCTTTACGTATGTGTATCGTACAATATTTTATCTACGATATAATGAAAAAACCCAATAAATATAAACAAATTACTTTTATTTATAAATTAAGATCACAATATTAATTGAAAAGTTTGCAATGATGACATAATTTTTGCAAATTTGGCGTATTTAAAAATTTTAATCACTCGTTGCTCGGCAACCCGTGACTAATGAGATCGTGTTACTAAACAACCGTTTTACAAACTCAAAACTAACAACTTAACATCACTTTTTTCACACTATCGTAGATAAAGAAAATCAGCACCCGGTATGTATCAAAATGTACATTTTGTGCCGCTTCTATAATTTTCTGAGCAGTACTTTTTTCTGTAACACTTTCTTCAAACATTGTAACCACATACAAAATGAAATGTGTAAATAATACTATGTTAAAACAATATTATTCTATATTGTGTTGTTAGGAGTAAAAGAAATACTTTGTGTAATGAGCATGTAAGTTTGCACGACGAGTCGGACAATTACATGACCCAAAGTCAAATTTTCTCCGAATAACACATGATTTCTTTCCTACAAATATAGGAAATATAATTATAAAACATTAAAAAATACCCAAAACTTAAAAAAAAAATCTGGCTTATCCAGCATTTCTAGTCGCCATAGAATCTACTGTTTTGTTATTTTTATTTATTTGTTTCATTTTTAACTGCCGCCGGAGTAGAGACACTTTTACGCCGCCGGCGACAATATTGAACTTCTGCTAGCTAAATATAAATACATAGCAACGTACTCTTATGACGTATGAAATAAATATTTTTTTTTACTTCTGCATAAATATATTCTCATTATTTAAATTTTTCGATTAATAATAGAAGCCATAATTCATAACAGAACAAGATATCAATTATTCTTGTTTATTTTAAAGCCGTGATGTGGATCACCTAGCAACGGCCGTCTGACAGTTGACAGCGTAGTCAGTTGTCATTTTGTATTTTTATGTATTCGTTTTTCAACGTATTTTCAACTCATTTCGATCATTTTCAAACGTGCTAAAGGTTAATTTCAAATTCGCAGGAGTAGAAAAAATACAGTATTATATTCAGGATTATGGTTATTATTCATAATCCTTCATATAATAATATATTATTATTTCTTTTTACATCCTTTTTGAGTTTTCATTTCAAAATGCTTATGTTGTTATTAATATAAAATTGGTTAAATAGGATTTAGCAGCTAGTAGTTAAAAAAATAGTATACATATAAAACAGTGTTGAGATTATTATTGACCAGTATCTACGGTCTCGGAATACAATTTTATGGCTAATGCCTTAAAGTCACATATTGTAACAAAGAATAATTAAAAATATTGCATCTCAATTAATTATTTTTGAGCACAATCTCGAACGACCTGGATTTTTTTTTAACACAAAGGGGTATGTAATTGCCATAGTTACAGTTAAAGTGATTGACAGCAATATATTAATAGTTATGTACATTACAAGCGAGGTAAAACAGTTTTTACTGTTGAATGGAGGAAATAACCGGTGAGCCTGTCACCTCCTTGAAGCAGTAAAACTTACCTTGCGTATATTGTACAACATTTTACTTGTTACTCATTTTTAAATCAAATTAAAATTATAACCAAGTCCTGTTAGTTACACACAACTGTTCTGTCAAAAATTATTTTAAATGATTTCGCATAAGCCTTGTAAGCATTACTGCGCCAACATGCATTGTTTACCTTGTTTACTAACTTGTAAAAATTTTACAATGTAGCAGTCAATTAGTAACTTGTAAAGATTCATTTTCAAAAGCAAGAGAGGACTTGGGTAAATAGTGTTTACAAATGAGTAACAAGTAAAGTGCTTTTTTTATAAATTAACAGGGATAACCAAACTATTTTTGTATCTGTAAAACCTTTCATTTATTGCTATGGGACTGAAATTTTGTTCAATTTATTGAAACCTAGGGGTAGAGAATTTGCAATAAGAATAAAATAGTATATTCTACAACAAGTACTGGAATGGCACATATTCCACGTGAGCAAAAAGTTTGTAGTCCGAGCCGCAGGCGAGGGCTACTGTTTGCGAGTGTGGGATATGCCATTCCGTTACATGTTGTGGACTATATTTTCTGTAACAAGATTTTGGAAATATACAAAATATACAAATATAAAACTGTTGTAAAGGTCAAACTCAAATAATTCAAATTAAAACAAACAGACGTAACCATAGTAACTGAATTAAGATACTTCATATATCGCGCTAATATGCGGCTCTGATTCGTCGAAAATATTCCATGGAATGTTAGTGATTCCATGACAATTTTTAGTTGTGGAATGCCTAGTTTCCAAAACAGTGTTAAAGAAATATAATACTTCCCAATTTAATGTAATTTATTATGTACTAAAGTAAAAATAGAACATATTTGTTTAAACTTGCTATTATTTTATTGTTTGTTTCACAATGTACAGAGTATAAATTGATTTATTTTTTGTACTGAACCTTTCTTGTGTCAAGAGTAAAATAAATTATTATTATTATATGCGTAGGGGATAAAAACACGCAAGTTCTCATTCCAAATCATTTTGTAGCGTTTCATATTTCTTTACTACAAGACGCTGGGTGACAAAGAGAAAAGACGTGAATTTTGGGTCCAATTAAAATATTATTAAAACATTGGGACAAAATAATGCGGCGTAAATCACAGGAAGACTGAATGAACTAGATGTCCCTGATGTACTAATTAAATGGGGCATTACTTAGGGCGACTTGATGTCACTGTTGAATGGAAAGCAATAAATTGATAATTGCGCCCATGTTTTTCTTTTATGTTGGGGCACTTTTTTCTCTGCTTGTTCTCGTAATAGAGTGCGCAGATTTCCAGAGTAAAGGGAAAGAAGGAAAAGAAAACGAGGAAGAGAAAAAACAACCCAAAACAATTAAACTTCTAATTAAAAAGGTTGTACAGCTGCAATTTTCCGCATAATGAATTTCGCAGCAGGCACCGACGACCGACGATGGTGCTGCCGCTTTAATTGATGGGCGAACCGCGCGCGATTAAGAAACAGGAAGCGGGGGAAGTGACGTCACGTGGCGTGCTCGACAAGCAGGGCTGCCAACCGTTCAGTCGCTACGAAACAGCGTTTAGCTAGACAAGGTGTGAGGTTGGTAATGAGAAAATGCAAGCGCCGGAAACCGGAATCTTATTTCTGCGCCACCAACCAGTTTGCATAGTTTTATGAATCTAGCCAGCGTTATTCTGCAATTACAGATGAAATATTTGACGGAAAATTTTATTATCTCCAGACGTCCACAACGTTCTAATTCGTTAATTACTGCATTAATAAGCAATTATACATATATATTTTATTTTTACTTATTCCTATATATTTTTGTATGCTTGAGATGGGATTTCGTTATAAAAAATTAAGAAAAAAACACTACATTTGTTACTGTATTACCTTTAAAATGATACTTACGAATTACAAATTTTTGCGGCAAAAAATGTAATTGCAAAGATGCAAAAAAACAATGCCAAACAAAACGATGTGCCTGCTTCAAAGCAGGTATTTTATGCAATTCACGATGCCATTTATCTGCACCTTGTTGTAACAAATAAGTGTAATTTGTTAATAAAATTGTTCACAATATTATGGATGATTCTTCAAGTGCCTAAACCGCGCCCGGCAAATAGAGAAATGCGCGATTTTTCGTCTAATTGCCTGATTCCGCCAGTCAAATAGAAGAATAAAGTAAAATTCATCTAATTGCCGGCATTTCGCCAAATGCCTGATTATTCTAAATGCCTACGACATATACAAATAATTTGGAAAGAACAGATGTGTGAGAAAGAAGCGTAAGCAGAGAAACATAATATCTATTAATATTTTATAAATTTCTTTATATCTAGTACGATGTAGTTAGGTTTAGTTATAATATATATATATATATATATATATATATATATATATATATATATATATATATATGTGGGAGTGAGCCATGAGAGAAATTGTAAAAAAAGAAGAAGGCATGGAGATTGTTAATAATTACAGGTTTTGAAGGACGGATTATTATTTTTAATTGTCATTTTGTATTTTGGAAATTAGCGTTTTGTTAATAAATGTTTTGTTAATAAAAAAGTGTAAGAAGTTAAATAAACAATAACTGGGTAAAAGCTCTGTAAAATATTTAATATAATAACGACGTATCGACAGTTATTGTTTATCATATTATGAGTTCTGAAAGCTTCTTTCAATGTGTAAGAAGATATTTAGACGATAGACGCACAGACGAAAAGAAAATTCCAACATATAAATGACTAATTTGCCATTTTGTGACTTTAGTGAATGACCTCATTGTCCTCATACATTAATAGTATTTTATGTATCTAGAACGAAAAGTGAATCTTTAAGGTATAAGCAAGTTGTTTACGGCCGAGGCGGGTAGCCGAGGCCGTAATTACTTGCGAGGACCTTAAAGTCACTTTTCGTTCGCGGTACATACAAAATTTTATTTCATACTGGTTACTAAAGTTGTTAAATTATAGAATTTATTAACAGAAATTATCAAAAATTCATAGAAATATGAGTTGATATAAGTAGGCTAAATAACAATTTCTATAGGAACAAGTATTTGTTTATAAATAATGAACCAATTAAAAGTCAAATTTTACTTTAAAGTCCTAGGACTTTAAAGTTTCACTTTTCGTACGTTAAATAGTCCGAAAAATGTAACATAAGTAATCAGTATGACATAAAATATATTATTTTCGTTGCCGAAGCAACGCTTGAAATATCCCAATTCCTACATAAATAAATAGATAAAGATAAAGAATTAGAACAAAATTTTGTCATTAGAATCCACATATTTAGAACGTCTATCGTTAAAGCTATGAGAAGAAATTACAATTATTTATATACTCGTATTAAAAATTAATTCATGCCTATTTTTTCTATTAACGAAAATTATTACAGCTTCTTAATATAAAATTATTATACACATTATAAAAAGAAAAGCAATAAATATTGAATTTTCCAGCACACTTCAAAGTTTTAGTAACAGAAATCCATCCGTAAATCTGAACGCGTAAATTTTATGGAAACTGCATTAAAATTTTAAATCGCTATAAACATTAATTACAAAAACAATCTTGGGCTTAGTTTCCGCACATTACTCAACTAATACGATACATTTACCACGGCTAAAATAACGCTTGTCGTTTTTGGTCGATTACCCATTTAAAAGACTTAATACGGAAGTTATAGCCTGTATAAATCAGCTTTTAAAGCTGGTCACACATCAGGCTTGGTGCAATAAAGCTCGTAAGAAGTTTTTATAAAATAACATGGAAGCTGGAAGACTTAGTTGTGCTTAGTCCTTTAAAATGTTACCCGCTTACGGAAAGCAATTAGTTTTTACAAAAGGCCACCAGAAATTTAGAATGGTATAGAAACACTTGGAAATATTCTGAATATTTACTTTAAATAAAATTTTAATGAGTTTTGCAATTCCCTATTTTCTATAATACGTACTAGTGTGAGGAAGTATAGAAAACATGATAAAATCGATTATGAGATTTTAGCGAAAATACGAATTCTAAAGATCACTTAATGCGTTTTCACCATTTTCTCAATGACGTTTGTGTGGATGTGAAAGGTTACTTGGCGTACAAAACAATAAATTTACTTGATATCATTAATGTTCATCCGCTATCAATTAGATTATATATTGTTGGATAAATCATATTAAGTGAAATAAATTGCTAAGTTCATAAAAAAGCGAGATATTTGCTGATTACAATTTAAAATAACATTCTGTAAGGGAGGTATTTAGACGGGTCGAAATTGTCGATAGTAAGTTTTCTACCGATTAAGTTCGTTTTAGGATCTATAAAATACGATTTCACTATTTTCACGATGACGTCTGTGTGTGTCACATCATATTTATGTCATACGAGTATTTTGAATTTAAATACGTATGAAACTATGTAATATTTTTGATCCCTCTAGCGGCGAAAATCCGCATATTTTTTTTTTTTAAGAACATCATATCGATCGGAATTTTTTCGCTCTACAACTTTGTCCTCTTAACATTTTCCTCTAAAATTACAAGGAAATGTAGAAAACGCAATTATTAAAAAAAGACCATTTTTCAACCACTTAAAATCAAAATTAGGGTATGAAGCCATAGGGGTAGCGTTCTAGATGTTGGATATTTTTAATGTACGAGCATCATGGAATAAAATTCAGCCATAAAATATACTTTATCAATTTTTCTGGATTTGGCCTCTGTTTCATACAGATTTTTACTGGACTATAAGTCGAAACATTACTTTTAATTACATATCTTCTATCCTTTGCCTAGATGATGGAACCAAAAAGAAAAGAAATTTATTGCTGTGTAAGTTAACAATTATTCATCAATCATCTGTGAAGCGCTACCAACGCAACTGATAAAAACATCAAGTTAAATCAGAGCTTTTTTTTTACAATACAAACACAAGTGTAAAATTACCTCAATAGAAAAAAATTGTATAAAAAAAAACATGTTTCATAAGGGCTATTATCGCACTCGTCCTTTGTAAAACTGGACACGTACACTATAATAGTGCAAAATTATTTTCGTATCACCCTTGAATGGGATCTGTGATCAAATTATGATTTTTTTTAAATATGTTTTGACAAAAGAATTAATTACCCGCATTTTTAAATCGATGAATTATATATAGAGAAAAAATATATATTAAAAATGGAATGGAAGGGATATGTGACATCAGACAAGCCCTTAAATATCCAAGAGAAAGATGAACATGTTGAGAGAAGAAATAGATACAAATGTCATAATTATAGTATAATCTGTTGTACTCACATCAATCATGTTTATTTTAAATTTATAAGAGTCAAGCAATCAAGTTACAAAAAACGCCACCATCATAAACTCGTTTAATCAAAGCAGTAAAGTAAAATTATAGGGTATATTCATTTTCTAACTTTAATCCATCGGTTTCAATCCATGACCTACCATAGTTTCTTTATTTTTATAACCAACTCCAACTAAGCTTGTCTGACGTCACGTCAATGGTAGGTCTTGCATTAAATTTAATATCAAATTCAAAATACGATATAAATATAAGATTATAGGTTTGTTCCAAGTTGTGATTTCTGACAAGTTTGTGACAAATTTCAGTGCGCCTGCGAAAAATGTAAACAAGTTAAGTTTGAAACATAGACTGGAACGGCGAATGGAATGAGGCGCATGTGCATGCTCATATTCTGTTTTGACAGCTAACCTTAAATATAAATATAAATAAAGAAATTCATACATTTTTCGCCACAAAAAAGAAATGTTTCAAACTTAACTTGTTTACATTTTTCGCAGGCGCACTGAAATTTGTCACAAACATGTCACAAACTTGTCAGAAATGACCACTTGGAACAAACCTTATATGAAGTTTTCATTATTATTATGATATAACATAAAGGTTAATTTAATTATTTCATATTTTGTTTTTTTTTTTTTTTAATTCGGCTAAGGTCATAGACACCACTGGCCCCCAGAGAGTAAAAATGTTTAAATCGTAACGGCTTCTAAATTCGTGTAACAAATCTTAAAGTAAATTGTTATCTAACTACATTTTATCAGTATAAATAAAAATGTCAATATCAGCCAAACGATTAACAGAAAATCAGAAAAATCCAAAGCCATTAAAATGAACAATAACTTGAATATCGTGTACCGTACATGCGGATCAAGATATTACGAGAGGACAGTGACAACTCAATACAATCAGAAATATGAGTGTAAAACCGTTATCCATTACTCTGTCTGCAGCACATATATCACTTGTTTCATTTCCTTTTATTTTGTGGAGTTGAATTTGCGGCGGCGGCACTGCTCCGGCTGCCATTGATATAAACTAATTCGTTTGTGGGTTTGTTTCAGTTTCCAGAGGAAATTGCGCGTTAAATTAACATATTATTAAGCAATTAACGCGACGCCGTAATCTCAATCTTATCACAGCACTGGAACGTTTACTGTAACCCTTTCTCTTTCAGTTTAACTGCCGGCTATTAAAGCTCAACGGGCGTCGTTTGATCCAGAAGAAAATATCCACGGATGTGCTCGGAACTATTACTACATCAATGTTCATGTTACCTAAAAGGACATCAGATTTACACTTCAATATCTGTACAAAATGAACAGATCTCTATTCCGAGAATTTATCAGAAAATTCTAAAAATGAATCTATCTAACTTTATATTTTCCGTTTTTGCTAGATGGCATTATGAATTTTTTTTTTATTTAAAAAAATATGTCACAGTTTTGATAAAAACTGATCCCGGTATACAGAATGTTTCAATTTCGAGGATCATCATAAGGATTTAGAGAATTGTATGAGAGTATGAGCTACGACCGATTAAATTAGACAAAAGTACTAGTAGGTTAATTTAATCATGTTTTTGTTTTCTCTAGAAACATGCGTAGGTCACTAGATATGCACAAGTTTTTTAATTTGACACCAAACCTGACAGAACGCAAATAAATACTGTAAAGAAAAATTGACAATAGTACAAAATTAATTTTTAACATTTTAGTTTAATTTCTCTGCCTGAAACCTATACTTTGATACCAACAGGATTAAAATTAAATTTATAAAAAAAAAACTGACGATCGCCTAAAATTATTTTGGTAATTCAATTCAAGTATCCTCGTTGAAACCTGTAATTTCTCCCAATATCGTTACACAGTATAAAAATTTGATTTGCAATTTGTTATTTTTGCGGTTATTAAGTATTTTTAGTTATATGACAATTTGTTAAATTAAAATTTTGTCAATTCAGAATTTTTAACAAGAAAAATTTTAGTCTTTATTTATTAGCAGGATTTATAAAATTTAACAAATAGACTCGTCAATAATAACAAGTAATTTTAGTTAACTTATCAATTTCAAATTGCTAAAGAAAATTTGAAACAACTTGTTATAATAACTCTGATTTCTGCTTCAATATAATTAGTAAAATATTTAATCAAAAACACATAAAAATAAATTTTAATAATTACTATTTTCACAAATATATTTAGTTATAAAATACACAAAAATAATTGGTTACTTGCTAACAAATTTGAAATTGTTTAATTAACAAAAATTAACGGTGGATCGTCTGACTTTCAAAAGGCGACATTTGCCACTGTGTAAACACTATCGACTTTTCTTCCTAAAGTCAAGAATAAATGAGACTCATATAAATGAAAGATTGTAATTTTTTCCGCAGCTAAATAAATTATTTACCTGATAACTTATCTACAAATTTCAACGCTCAACAAGCGGATAAATGAAGAACAAGTGAATAATAAAATAAAGTAGATTTGTTCTTAATGTATAAATATACCAGTAACTTTACTTTTCATGCCAAGTCAAAGTAATTTTTTTGCCATACGTGTAAATGTAGTCTTTGTTAAACGTATATATAGTTTAGTTATCCACAAACCCGGAAAATACAGGGTGTTTCCCTCAAAACAAACAACGCTTTTTTGGACAAGGCCAACTAATGACTTTAGAAAAAAAAATGTTATTTACAAAAAATTACCATGAAGAGGGCTTTATTTAATAATTACAAACAGAATATTTAACCAGTGGTTATTAAATGGGACAATAAAATTATTTTATCCAACACCTCTCAATAAATGCTTTATAACTATGGCGATTTTAAACAAGGAAAGTAACAGATTACCCACTAGTGGGTATAATTTTGAGGAAAGTCACTAGTGAGTTTTTTTTATTTATAACAATCATAATAACACAAAATACCTTGGTAACTAGTTCGATTGACATTTTAATTTGAAAATTTAAAACATATGTCACTGTCAAATAATATTCCTTTAATAATATTTGCATTTATTAAGAGATGTTCAATGAAATAACCAAATCGTATCATATTTAAATCGTTGAAATAAAAAAAAAATCTCTATTTAATCGACTAAAAATGTATATAGGCTACCATTAAAAAAAATCAGTTTTTAATCTAATATGTACTGATTTCGCAGGTTTAGTAGATAGTAAAGGTAGAAATAGAAATAATTGACTTTCCAACTTTTTAACCTCATTAAATTTTGGCACCATTAATACAAATAGTATACGTATTTCCGCCAAAATAACTACACTACATTTTTAAGGGTACAATTATTTGATTAATTTAAATTTGAAAAGTTATTGCTTCCTCTTTGCACTATAATTTTTAATATTGTTCTAATTATTTCATATATCAGCCCAAATTTAAGATAACCTTTGGCCGGTAGTCTATTATATAATACTCTATCCAAAGTACAAATATAAATAAAAGTAGTAACATATACCCGCAGCTGTATTTATATTTTCCAATTTCCAAGGACTGCAATAATCAATCATCATTAGTTTCAATTTATTTGGTGTATTGGAATAGTGTTGAAGTTTAGCTTGATCTGGTTTGTGTGTTTTCAACATTGCACCACTTTATCAGACACAGACAGACACACAATCCATTTCTAAATGGATGGTTTGGGCGCACAAACAACCACTACACAGGTGAAAGAGTTTCAATTTGGAAATGTGGACACTGCCAGATAAATATTCCATTTACTGCACTTTGAAACGCTGCCGCACAAAAATGTTTAGGCTACAGATGCAGTGTGCGCAAGTTCATAGCGATTAGGTCAATGAATAACATTTCAATTAATTTGATTGATACTGAATAGAATAATAAAGTGTATCTAACAAACGATATAGGTCGACAAATTGATATGGTACCCCCGATAGGAATGCGCTTTATCTACGTCCAACCACCTTTTTAACAAGTGCCATTAACATCTACTTGTACAACTTCAAATTGTATATTTCGTTTCAAAGTTGGAAATACCGGTCCTAAATATATTAAAAACAAAACAATTACTATTTTTGCTAAAACATTTTTCAAATCTGCATAATTCAATCATTTTATAATGTGATTTTACCATTTTATTTGCATGAAGCATGTGCGGATCAAAATTTGCAAACTATCCCATTTTCCTTCAAAAGAAGAAGAAAAAAAAAACTTTACATTTTTTCTTTCCTATCATTTTAAACAAGTAATGTAAGCATTACATTTGTTTAAATCGTATTATTTAAATAAGATGTAAAAATGAAAGGTACATTGTATTTGTAGATTATAGGTTAAGATTGAATTTTCTCCAAAAAAACCTATAAAACCAGGAAAATTTGCAGTGTGTACGGCAACAGTTCTGCTGACAATACAAGCTAACTTCAATACAAAAGCACGTATTCGGCATCATAAGATATCATACAAAATGAATTTAACATGTACCTTTCATGAATTGTGATCAACATCATCTCTTGATAATCTGGAAGCCCAATAGTCAAAGACCTCATAAAACAGCTGTTCAAATATGTATTAAATAATTATAACAAAGTGCCAGCAAATACAAATTTAATGCAAACTGTTTGAAATACCTTTCTTTGATTTATTTCGATAAAATTACATCACAGACCCCGCGATAACTAATGCAGAAGTATTCCATTCCAGTTTAAATTTATAACTACGTACAGCGTAATACCTTAGTTAATAAAATATTCAGCAGAGATTTGGGCTAGAATTAATTATTTCGCATTTATAAGGGAACATACAACAACATCTAATTGTTTTCGTTGTATCTTACAGCCCGTGTTTCAAAATTAATTTTTGTATTTGATATTCCCCCATGTTTTCGTTTTATTATGCTGTGCATAGCTGTACAAAAAAGAAATTACCGGACAGGTAAAAGTAGATAAACTTATTAAATTTTTAAATTTACAAATACAAATTACATAAGTAAGCTTAGATAATGAAAAACGAAAAATAAGCTACTCATTTCAAAGCAATAATATTTTAAAAATATAATACAAATTAATGAAAACATTTTTGGTTTAATATCTGTTAAATGTAATATAAATTCAACGTTTCGAATTACTACGTATTTCTTCGTCAGGAAAATCAAGTGACCACATAAACAAATAGAAAAATCAGATAAGAGATTTTCAGGGAAATATGTGTTTGAGGTCCAATTATTCAGTTTTGACCATTTTCTCAATGACGTCGGTGTGTAATGAATGTCCTTACTCACGAACAAAACAGATAGAGTAACAATTACAAGTTTCATGACAATGCACGAACTGAGTTGATTTTGAAAACAATTGCAAAACCGAAAGTGAAAGTTTACTTAACACATAAAACAATAAACTAAATTTATTTCGCATATGAAATTAGGTGCGAAAGAAGATGCAAATAAATGATGTTAGTTATATTAATTATAATATAAAATATTATTTATTAATAAATTGAAAATATTTTGAAAAACAAAATGTATAATAAATATTAATAAAACCCAATCAAGCTTGGTATCAAATTAAAGGTCTTATGTCCAGTTTCACAAACGTTAGTTAAATATTAAACTTGGTTTAAATAAAAAAAAAGCACATCGAATTTTTGACGCCAATATCAATTATTTTATATGACATGTAAGGTAGATTTGCTTTTCTTTATTTAAACCAAGTACAAATACAGATATTAAACCAAAAATGTTTTCATTAATTTGTATTATATTTTAAAAATATTATTGCTTTGAATTGAGTAGCTTATTTTTCGTTTTTCATTATCTAGGCTTACTTATGTAATTTGTATTTGTAAATTTAAAAATTTAATAAGTTTATCTACTTTTACCTGTCCGGTAATTTCTTTTTTGTACAGCTATGCACAGCATAATAAAACGAAAACATGGGGGAATATTAAATACAAAAATTAATTTTGAAACACGGGCTGTAAGATACAACGAAAACAATTAGATGTTGTTGTATGTTCCCTTATAAATGCGAAATATTAAATTCAAGCCCAAATCTCTGCTGAATATTTTATTAACACATACCTAAGTAGTTCCAACCCGCTTAAGGTATTACGCTGTACGTAGTTATAAATTTTAACTGGAATAGAATACTTCTGCATTAGTTATCGCGGGGTCTGTGATGTAATTTTATCGAAATAAATCAAAGAAAGGTATTCCAATCAGTTTGCATTAAATTTGTATTTGCTGGCACTTTGTTATAATTATTTAATACATATTTGAACAGCTGTTTTATGAGGTCTTTGACTATTGGGCTTCCAGATTATCAAGAGATGATGTTGATCACAATTCACGAAAGGTACATGTTAAATTGATTTTGTATGATATCTTATGATGGCGAATGCATGCTTTAGTATTGGTAGTTTGCTTGTATTGTCAGCAGAACTGTTGCCATACACACAGCAAATTTTCCTGATTGTATAGGTTTTTTTGGAGAAAATTCAATCTTAACCTATAATCTACAAATACAATGTACCTTTCATTTTTACATCTTATTTAAATAATACGGTATAAACAAATTTAATGCTTACATTACTTGTTTAAAATGATAGGAAAGAAAAAATGTAAAGTTTTTTTTTCTTCTTCTTTTGAAGGAGAATGGGATAGTTTAGTACAAAATTTAACTAACGTTTGTGAAACCGGGCATTAGGAAGGAGAGTTAAAGTATTGGAAATTATTTTGAACGATCGTCAACTGTTTTTACTATAGGTAATTGAATCCTAACGAGTTTAGTATCAAATTGAAACTTTCCGAAGGAGGAGAATTTGTACAGAGTGATTCATAACGTACGGAAAAGATTGAAAGTGTAACTTGAAGAGCCAAAATAATATTTTTGCCTTAACAAATTTTTGGCAAAAATTCAATAACAAGAAAATTACAGCACATTATAGTGGAATCAATTAATAAACAGTCATTTCAAACTAGAGCGGTTATGTTTTAAATAAAAATTTGGAATATTATAATAAAAATTACGGCTATTTAAATTTTTCTTTTATTGTCTAAAAATTGCTGTCCACATGGTTGAGAACCAGTTGAAAACAAAGAACACACTAAAAAAAATTGCCATTGAAATTCATTTAAACGTCAAAGTATGTTAAGTGCACTATCGTTAGTATGTACTTTAAGTATCGAGGAGTTAGGTATCAGTTAACTGTCTAAATATTTTTATATATATTACAATTTTTATATTTTTCTTTTTTTTTTTCTATTTAAGCGGTCTCGTTTCAGTGGTGTGACAACGGCACGCAATGTTCGCTGCTATGGGTTTTCGCAGAGTGGTCACCATCCAACTACTGACCGCGGGAAATGCTGCTTAACTTACGTTATCGAGTGGCCCGGATTCAACGCTACCATCATACCGTTGCTTTTTTATATTTATACTACTTATTCTACAATTTATAATTTGATTACTTATTTACTCTTTATAATTTGATTACTTACTTATTTCTTGCTGATGATGACATAAGTCGAAAAATTTATATATCTATTTATTGATCCTGATGCCTAGCATTCTAACTTCAATCAGCCATTTAAAAGCATGTAAAAATATATATTTTTAATTTATACACAATTTTTGCGTATAAGAATGCCATGTGGTATCTAGACAAAAGGCAAAAGTATTCTCAACCTATTAATACGGCGAAAAAGCAAACAGCGGACATATTCAAGACTTGGCGCAAGAAGAGTTGTGAAACTGTTTCGAACAGTTGTAGACTCAAATACAGCGATGTATATTCCAAAATGAAATATGATTACTGCGTCTATATAGTTACTTCATTGTCAAACTTCATATTGTTTGTATGTAACAACCAAAAGCTATTGGGATCTGACATGGGGGCGTGGCCCAAGATGGCGACAATTAGGGTGAAGATTCGAATGTGACATTAGTACTGTTCGTGTATAAAATATAAAAAATTAGTCTCACTATTAATAATATTTGCGAATGCGCTGCAACAGATTCTGCAAACTAAATTTTAAAGAAACTGAACGCATTTTATATACTTGACAATTGATTAAATGTGGAAAAATAAATAAAATGAAAGTGACAGTGGCTGTGCGTGTAGTGGCTTTCTGTATGTCAACGTCGAATTTACGAGGTGATCCCCATCAAATTAATAGAAAAATTGCAGGAGATGAACAAGTGATGAGTGTTGTTTGTTCCTGCATGGATGGTTTTGGGTGAAAAATACAAAAAGTGCATTGCTACGTTGTTGTACTGTTACTGTTATAGGTTAGTTGTACGTTTCTTGATCTAAATCAACTAAATAAACAAATAGCTAAAAATGAAGAAATATAAGGAACATTAACTTTGAATACATATTTAATTTAATTAATGAACTTAGTTAAATACAAAGTGAAAATATTTCGGAGCAAATTCGTATTATAACCTAAAATTTTACTTAAATGTACAGAAACGTCTGGTATAAAAAATACAGTATATTATTTATTGTAAACGCATTCATGTTGTTTACTTTTGTTAGTTTTCTCTAAGGTTTTTTCGCACTCCAAATTGGTTTACTTTATAAATAAAACGTTTGTCCAGCTTCGGAAAATAATTGAATGTAACGTCCAGATTTTTACTGGACTTATTATTATACCCTTTTACTGCACAATACACTTTATTTTTCGATTTTTCGCGGTGTTTAACTACAATTTCGGTAATTTTTTATCTCAAAAATCGTTATTCCCATTTGACGTAATGTATTTCTAACGAAATCTTCACCCTACTTTGTGTTCGAAAATAATCCGCTAGATGGCATATCGCTACATGTCAGATCCCAATTCAATGTTCTGGTAGAATCAGCTGAATCACCGTTGGCCTCGTACAGTAATAACAAATTGGCTTTTCCAATCTGCGCGCATACAACATATATCTTTGATCTTTAGCAAGTTTGAAGATCCAAAGGCTTCCATTGTAGCCCGGCTGAACCGCTGGTACATACAGAGAAAATCGAGTACTTCGAGCACCAATAATTTTAAAAGGTGGCCAAGCAAGCTTATTACGTTCCGTTCGAGCGGGTACACAAACCCCGCGCGGTGATATCTCCCGATGCAGCTATGACCCAATTATGGCTGCGCTTCGGACTTCGGAGAGTTCTGCTAACCTCAACGCGGTAAGACGCTTTTCAACACAAAATTACGAGCATAATTCTTGAAAGCTAATTGGATGTTCGTTGGGAAAACTTTACACGTATTTCAGAGCTGTTTCCCCGGCGCTTTAAATTACAAACTAGCTCCTCTGCGTCCAGGCTGCGCGCCGATCCGACAACGCTGAACTTGCAATAATTTATTAATTCACCTACGAAGGTTTACGTTACGTTAGTTACTCTTGCGGCCTACACGGAAAATAATTCCTTCGTTTAGTATGGAACAGAGGCACGTCATAATTTCTAATCTTGCAACGGAACAACAAACTAAATTTTCAAACGCTCAAATATTCGCTAAGAAAATGCTCTAAAGGGTGCTGTTTTCAAATGGATCCAGTAAATATCAACTTAGCATAACATGATTTATACAACAACATAAGCAAATTGATAGCGGATGTACATTCATGATATCATTTCCGGTTTATTAATAATTAATATCAACTTTGAAATTGCAAATGGAACATGCTTTTTTTTTAATTTGGGAAGTACATTAAATTTGCTTTATAAGCATGTAAAATAATTCATAGGTTATATTATTAACAAAAAAATTGGCGAGCACTTTAATTATCCCTTATCGGAGAAAGAAATTAAACTAAGTCGACGGTGTGGATATTCTTTGTTGATTATTTGTTAAACTTCGAAAATTAATATGTACAATATCAACTTTTTTTCTAAGGACCAGTATTTTCAACATCAGATTAACTAGAGAATAAATGTATCAGTGGAATAAACAAAAAATATCGTAGCAAAAGAAAAAGATGTCAGCTAGAATAATAATCATCATTTAAGGTATGCGATATTTTTTGTTTATTTCACTGCTAAATTTATTCTACGAGTATACTTTATCTAAGGTTTGAAATACCGATACTACGATAAAAAGAGATAATAGTTATTTACTTTACAAGTGGGCAAAGTAAGGAATTACCCATGAGAGAAATTTTAGCACACGAAGCCGAAGGCTGAGTGTGATAATTTTATCGAGTGGGTAATTACACTTTCCCACGTGCAGGGCCGGATTTACAAATGTCGAAGCCCGGTGCAGTGGACGAAGTGGATTTTGAAATTTTGATCCTCTTTTTAAGCTTAAAACAAATTAATCTTTTCAACTTTTTTTTCTAAAATGATTAGGGAACCTGGAAATTATATAAGTATTATTTAACATGTAAAACGCCTGTAACCGGCTGAGGCAGTCACCAGTCACCATCCTCTATACCGGGTGTTGACCGCGACCCCGGAACATAGGACTTTAACATGTAAAATCATAATTTCGTAATTTCCTGCTTAACAAATTATATTAGACAAAAAAGGTTCAAATAAAGATGAGAGATCATAAAATTCTACATCAGAATCAATAAACAGAATTACATTTACATGCCCCATAACGCCAGAAATTAAATATGAAAATATTAAATATTAGCTCAAAAATCGGGTTAGCCTTGGAAATGAAACAAAATTCCTAAAAAAAAATAGTCAATTATGCAATTTATAATAATAATTAATAAAAAATACAATTTTCATTTCCAATTGAATACAATTTTGTTTCATTTCCAAGGCTAACCCGATTTATGAGCTAATTTTTAATATTTTCATATTTAATTTCTGGCGTTATAGGGCATGTAAATGTAATTCTGTTTATTGATTCTGATGTAGAATTTTATGATCTCTCAACTTTATTTGAAACTTTTTTGTCTAATATAATTTGTTAAGCAGGAAATTACGAAAGTATGATTTTACATGTTAAAGTCCTATGTTCCGGGGTCGCGGTCAACACCCTGTATATAAAAGTCACGAGAAAATCTATGGCGAGATACATGTCTGAGAACCCCTGAATCAGGGTTGGCAAATATCATGATATTTATATAAATATCAAAATATCATAATATCCGATATACCTATATCCGATATATATCAGGAATTTCGTTCTTAGGCTATATGCAAAAAAAAAACATGAAACGTAAAATACCTTTATTTTGGTAAACAACAAAAATAAAACTTTAGTTTAAAATAACAAAAAACAAGACAAAAATTATTATTATTTAAGTAACAAGAAATAACATTTTTCCTAAATATATTATATAAATAGTAAATACCTAAATGAGTAAATACTATTGTAGTTTGACATATGATATAAAATATTCATAATTTAAGTAACAAAAAATAACATTTTTCTAAATATTTATTTATTTATATCAAAATAACTTGTCGTTTGACATGTTTTTAGGTTTCGCACAACCGGGCCAAAGGAATATCATCATCATCATCATTATCTTCACGTAACACGACTTCATCACTTTTTGAGAAGACCCAGTCCAAGCTTTTGGCTTTTTTATCGGTATTTTCATTTAAAATATCAAGAATTTTTCACTCTGGGTATTTATTTTATAAAAAAATTAATAAGTGATATATCATGATATATATCAATCAATAAATAAATATCGGATATATATCAAGATATATATCATGATATATATCACTTGATATATATCTCCCAACCCTGCCCTGAATCCGTTTTGCCAATTTTCTTAATGACATCTGTGTGGACGGATGGATGTGTGTCTGTATGTTCAATAACACACAAACGAGAAAAGATAGATTAACGAAACTTCATAAGTTTTTATGCCAATTCGAAGACCTGTGTTGATTTTAGTCTTAATTGCAACTGAAACCAGTTTACACATAAGACAATTCATTCATGTCAAGATTTTAAGTTGTTAACATGTAAATGAAATGAAATTAGCAACTTGTGCATTTTTTCATACCATGTTTCTTCCATTTTGTGTCTGAGTTAATAGTGTCTACGATCCAAGGACTATATCTGAAAACTCGGTTCGATTTCTAGTGTGACCCCCTTTAAACGAGGGTACATTATTAAAAAGGGTCCTGTCGAGACTGGGAGTCAGCAGAAATAAAACTGGATTTCGTCGACCAACTTACATGATCTTTAGTCAACAATAATCAATGATGATGGTACTCTACAGCTCACTATACTCTACTGTACTTACTTTTTTCCTTACATATTACCACTTATATATATTTGTAAAAGTCCTAAGTCAGCAAAATAAGTGTCACAAATAAACAATAGCTGACCTACTTACTTAATCATTGCATAAACTATAAAGTGCTGACTTAGACTTGTTACATTCCTCCATTCTTTGAGAAATTTGCTCCGAAGGGCACAATTTCATAAATAAAAAAACATATAAAAATATAATACCAAAACACAATTATAAATTACTTAAGTATAAATATCAAAATATCACTAAACCTTAAACACTTCACTAAAATTTATTTAAAATGTTCATCTCCACAATATTGTTCATATATACACCACCACCTTCTAAAGTTTATACTGTGATGCACTGTTTTCTTCGGAATTTGCTTCCTCTCTGGATTCGTATAGTTTCTACCTAGAATGGGTTGATTCCACTTGGATTTTTTTGTACCGCTTGTCTGATTTTTGGAAACGTTCACTTTCTTCGAACCTGTATGGTGCTTGCCTGTAACTTTATTGATTTTCTGGTATTTGATCAATTTTGTATTCTTATGTCTCTTTTGCCCTTTGCTGCTGTTACTCTTACCAGCTCTGATGACCCGCTGAACCTGGTTATGACAATTATTTACCGCTACACTTTCTTCTCTGATTAGGGTACTCTCGATTTTTGTGCTCTCTAAAGCACACTCCTGAACTTTGACATCTGCAATTATTTCTTCCTTAACTGCAGCCTCTTCTGCCTCGGAGTCCTCCGCTCCTTTTTCGCAGAATTCATCACTGATCAGCATACTCAGGATCGGTGCGCTCTCTAACGCACCCTCCACTTTAAAAACTTCAATAATCTCTTCCCCTATTTCAGTCTCTTCTGCTTCAGAGTCCTCCGCTCTTCCCTCACAGAATTCTTCTTCAGCAATTACTTGTGGTTCCTGTTGTTTTTCTTCCTGCTCTGCAAAAATGCAGCAACCCCGTTTTGGGAGCAGACAACTAACACACTCGTGAATTACCTCAGTCTCTGTAACGCTTTCAGGTTCATTCTCGTCTTCAGTATGTTCTGGTACAGCAACTTCCATTTCAGTTGTTTGTTCTTCCGTTTTTTTACAAAGGCAGTAATTTTTCTTGGGCATCAGACATCCGAAACATCTTAAAACGCCTTCATCGGTCGGAAGGCCGCCAAGATGTTCCAAAATTCTGTATATTTCTTCCTCCTGACCTAATAACTGGGCTATAATAATTTTCTAAACCAGCATTTTATTGTCTCTTTTTCTATGTCAAATGGTTCTTCTATTCTCCTTTCTTGTTCGTCCGGGTAATTTTGTTGATATCCATACCTCGTAGCACGGTGATTCTCTTCATATCTTCTGTAGTGCTCGTGTTCTTCGTAGCCTCTCCTTTGATTGTTAATTCGTTGCCAACACTGCCTGGCGTAATGGTTTCCGCCACAATTGTAACATTGAACGCGTCTTCTCTCATTCTGGTAAAATCTTCTCTGACTGTACATTTTCTTTCTTGCGTCTTCTTTATCGGCCACAACTCTCGACTTCATCTATCTTCGTATCATGCTGACTCCCGCGAGCAACCAATACATTGTGTAAAGGCCACTCTGGTCTGACAATGAACCCAAAACCGCTGCCACCAAAATGTGACCCCCTTTAAACGAGGGTACATTATTAAAAAGGGTCCTGTCGAGACTGGGAGTCAGCAGAAATAAAACTGGGTTTCGTCGACCAACTTACATGATCTTTATTCAACAATAATCAATGATGATGGTACTCTACAGCTTACTATACTCTACTGTACTTACTTTTTTCCTTACATATTACCACTTATATATATATATATATATATATATATATATATATATATATATATATATATATATTTGTAAAAGTCCTAAGTCAGCAAAATAAGTGTCACAAATAAACAATAGCTGACCTACTTACTTAATCATTGCATAAACTATAAAGTGCTGACTTAGACTTGTTACACTAGCATCGTGGAAACATGCTTCGAAAGATCATGTGACGCACACTCCAAATTTTTAATATTATATATATTATGTAGAACAACTTAAGAGCATACGTACTTTTTATAATCAAAATACAATATTAACTCTATGTACCAATCTTCTAAAATATTGCATAATAAATTATATGTAATTGAAAAACTAATTGTTTCGACAAATCTCGGTTAAAATATGACATAAGGCAATTAAATCAAGCTATTAAAAAAAAAACAGCAAAAACAAAAACGTTTAGTTAAATTTAGTACCGATAACCAGTTGTTTAAAAATGTCAAATTTCCAAAGTAGAAATTTAGAAATTATATGATGTTATTGCTTATTGTTTTAGTGATTCCCCCTCGGTTTTGGCTAGGACAACAAAATCTGAGTTGGTTAAATACAGTAAATATACAATAATTCCTGTTTGTGAATTAGGTATTTTCAAACATATTTTGCAAAGCTCATATCAAAGGTGAACTTATTAATATTATTTAGAAGGGCTACAACTGTAAGCCAGGGGAAAAGTTTTCGATTAATGCAATTCGTGTACTTGTTACGCAGATGGTATAGAAGATAGATGCGCAAATTTGCCCTGTGGTAATTATTATTATTCAATAACTTGAATCCATACTGCTTGAAATTATTGAAGTCGAATTCCAAAAATATTATTTCTTTTAAACAAAATATCATTATAATGATTGTAAATAATTATAAAATTTGTTCAAAAAGGACGATGAAATATCTCGAGAAATACATATCGAATCAAAAAACAAAAAAAACACGTGTTTAATATTTTTCAAAATCATATCTTATGTCACCAATCACGATCCCCCACCGCCACCCCCAGGAAACCTCAATACACTTGTATTTGCGTGAAAATGTCGTCATCGATTGTTTTTATGATTGCTATACTATCTACAAGAAAGTAAAAAGCAAAGAAATCTACCAACACATAAATATACAATACAGGCTGGTTCATAACGGACGGAAAAGATTAAAAGTGTAGCTAGGAGGGTACAAAATAATGTATTTTCCTTAATAAACTTTTGGCGAGAGCTCAATAATAAAAAACTTACGATAAATTAAAGTTGAATCAATTAATGAGCAGTCGTTACAAACTCACTAAATTTTGTTTTAAATATAAAATGGAAATACTTTAAAGTTAGTTAAACAATGATTAAGTAAAAATAATACTAATAAATTATCATAAAAGTAACAGCTATTTAATTTTTTATATTGTTCAAAAATTGCTGTCCACATGATTGACAGTTAAAAACTAAAACACAACTGGATAACAAGATGCCGTTGAAATTCACTTAAATGTCAATTCATTAAACTTCAAAGTATAACGAAGTACAGTTAATTGCAAAATTGTTAATACTTTAACATGGTTTATGGAATAAGTTACATTAATTAAAAAGATTTCTACAATTCACGTTTTTTGACATAATTTAAAATTAAAAAGAACAGCAAATTATCAGATTTGAAAAAAACACACTGTAATTTGCTGCAATTTTTTGGTTAATTATGTTTTTGTCAACCCCCCAAGTGTAACAAAAATCGTATTCCTAAGGTCATTTTGAGTCAAAAATGTCATTCAAACATAGGTCTAATACCTTCTAGTTACCAAAATACAAGATGTTAAAATTTTATAAATAATTTTTTTAATTTTTTAATCGGAAATTCTGAAATAAGAGTTTCATACAATATTTGTCTTAAGAACCCTATTATTGCGCATTTTTCAGCGACTAAAAAATTTGAAAACTCGTGTTATATTCAAATAAAACTTCAACCCCTTGTATTTTGAATTTTGATAACCAGAAGGAATAGGACCTATGTTCTTATGACATTTTTGCCTCAAAATAAGCTGCCAAAGTTTGTTACACTAGTGCTGAATCACCTTGTATTGTTTAACAAATTAAAGTTAATTGGAAAATTAATTTTCAATACCAATTATAAATTATGTTCTATAAATCTCGATATGAAACAATTATTTGATAACCTAGCTATAAATAGAAAAACAAATAAAAGAACAACGTTTAGTCAAATAACAGATAATCAAGAATTGTTTTAAAATGTCTATTTTAAATCGTATGATGTTTTTGCTTACTATCTTAGTGGTTCTCTCCTCGACTCAGGCTAGAAAAAGGAGATACCTCCCGTATTATATCAGTAAATATATAATAATTATGTTATATATATAGTTATGTTAAAGTGTGCATCATATGATGAAGTTTTCTTTTCAAGTGACTTTAAATTGTCTTTATAAGTGAACTTAGACTTACATGATCAAGTTTTTAGTAAATTTAAACAACAAGTGTCAAAAGTTATACCAAATGAAATTTTTAGAAGTACATATATCTACTAAGGTCCGATATTTCCATCTACGAATAAACTTCCATAGAAACTCCTTGATCATAAGTGTGAAGAAAAACAGGTGTAAACCTATATAAAAGAGGAAGAAGAAGAAGAAGAAGAATAAACTTCCGAATAAGTTATTTGTCGAATAAATAAAAAAAATCGCATCAAAAAATGACAGCTAGAATAATAAGTATCATTCGGTACTTTATTCGTAGATGGAAATATCGGTCCTTAGTTCTCAATTTTTCCCCTAGTCCACTGTGCCATAATAAGTTTATTATTAATGAAACCCTTTTAACACAAAAAACATGAACACAAATGACATTTGACAACCTCTTCTCACTTCGCTTAGTTAGTAGTACTGTAACAGCTGTAATCTTTTAGGTATTTTTAAGAGAAAGTACCCCATATAACAATCTATCTCCCTTACACTTACGTCATTGTGCGAGAGACAAAACTTTTAAAGTAACTTGAAAAGAAAAACTTCATCGTGTAATGTACGCTTAAAAAACTGTTCTTTGAACGATTAATTTTTATCTAACGCACAGATAAGACGTATTGACTAATATTTGTTTATAATTTATTAAACTAATACGTCTTTTTTTTTTGCATTATCAATGTTTTTTTAACTATCCTTAAACCTAAGATAATTGGAGTAGCTACTTTTATTTATCAATGATTTTTTTAATAAAAAACAATACAATAAAGATAAGAACAAGGATGATGAATATTCCATATTTTAATTGTAAATTAATCCCTTTAATAAATACGACATGTTTTGTTTTTGATGATGTAGGACGTGTGCAGCAAATGGGATTCAAGTATTTACTCCCACTCCACCGTAACTAAGAATATACACATTCGGGCGTGTCGCATCTGTTCGGATTCTGCTCGGGTGATCTTCTTGTCTTTGCGTGTTTGCTGCTTCATATGCAGCACTCAATGCAAAACTGTACGATACTAGCGCCACCAACTACCTAACTTCGAGAATGTCAAAATGTTTTTGTAAAATGGGACAGAAAGTGAAATAAATTAATATATTATTTTGTAATTTACCCAACATTTTTTCGAAAGTCTGTGAACTATCGTTTGTTTATTTCTGACATAATACATGAACTACGTCATCAATGTAATTTGAAATTCAGAACTTAATGTCTCACCTATTTAGAGGAATTTTTAACTTGGACTATCACATGTCTTATATTTTTATGTGCTTTAAGAAAAAAAAATTAAAAAAATATCGTAGAATAGCCTATTCTGTTCTCAAGGACCTGCTTTGCATAGCTCTGTTATTAATATTTTTTTTAGAATCTTCCAAGGGGTATAACTGCGAACCTGAAGAAACATTTACAGATTTATGCAATTCGTGTACTTGTAGCAGTAGTGGAAAAGGAGCAGCCTGCACTAGAATGTTATGTGGTAATTATTGTTAACTAGATGTTTTTTCGACTGGGGTTTATTGTAAAGTGTAAAAAAAAAAACATACTTTAAATCTCAGTCATACAGCATTTATTCTTTTTACAAAACCGACGTTTAGGTTTACACTTAAACCTTCTTCAGGGTTAGTAAGATTTAACAGCAAACTATCATGTTCTCGATACTGAAGACAACGGCATTCCATTGTCAGTATTGAGAACATGAACGTGTACATGTTATGCTCTTGTATGTTCGATATTTTTCAAAAACTGATGCCCGGTATTATAAAGAAATTTAATAATCACATAAGTACATTAATAATGCATTAGCACAGGTGTATTGTACAATATTTTTTCGCATTTTGTTTAGTAATGGACTATATTGCTGAACACAAAATCGTTGAGTAAAGTAATACTTTACTGCATAGCAACGGATTTTACATAAATAAATAGGTACTCATAATATGAAAATTATTTATTTTTACTTAAAGTATAAAAAAGTATTATCAGGGGCAACTTTTAGAAATCTCGTAACATTTTCCATTGTCAAAATTTTAGACTATTTGGGTTCATATTTATCATTTTGACGCTTCAAAAAGGCAACTAATTTCTTACATTGGGAAATATCCACATTTTCATGAATTTGTAAGGTACTTTTGATCATGGAGTACATGGACCATAAGCTTGAAGCCTTTAATTTTGTGGCCTAAATAAAAAATTTATTAAAAAATCGATTTTACATTAGTTTTATAATTTACCTTTTCAAAAAAATAAGCCAACATTACATTTTCGTTGGCTTCTGTTACATTTTTGTTTGTTCTCCATTCACAAAATTGATTATAATATTTGTTATATCGTTCTTTGGACTTATATGGAAGTAAACTGAAGGACGCTTCTTTTGCTGCATTTAAAATGTCATCTCCAATTTTAAAATTATTGCTATTGTCTTGGTTTTCCATTTTAAAGAAATCAATTTTTAGGAGTGACACATTGAAAATATTTATTTTTGTTTTTAATGCGATATTTTTGTTGCTAAGACAAGCCATCTAATTTTTATTTATATTTAAATATTTATAATTTTTTAAGGATATCTACTTCAAAATGCGAAAAAATAGTGTACACAACACGTGTAGAAAATTGGTTTTACTTCACTCGTATGGCTTTGAGCACTCGCTACGCTCGTTTACTCAAACAGCCATACTCATTCAGTAAAACATCACTTTTCTAAACTTGTTGTGTAATATACTATTATCTACGCCCGCCCAAAGTTACAAGATTTTAAAAATAAAAATTAATCCAAGTAGTTTTTGTAAAATTGTTTTTAATCCATGACGACTACAATTTGAACTTAAACAATTATATAGTTGTTTCTCATACATTTTTAAAGCATTTCGTGAAAATAAGTGATTTAGAAAGTATTTCGTCGGATATAGAGAAACAAGCTTAAAAAAATTATTAATTAATTAAATATTAATTAGTTTAAAGAATTGTAAATATTGTAATATCAACAATAAACAATAAATACGTACGTTATTGGAAACGAGTCCGGTAATGAAGATTTTAACTCACGCAAAATGAGTGGGATAAGTGATATTTAACTCACGGGCGTAGATAAATAATATTTAACAGTTTATAGTTGAATTATTTGAAAATTCTTTAAATTCACATATAAAGGTGTTCAAAAAATAGAAGTCACGGATTTAAAGGTAGATAATACCTACATCTCAAAACAATAAAAAAGTGCATATACACATATATCCGGAAATGCCTAAATTCAGAAGTAGAGCGATTTTAATATTTTATCAAACACAATTCATACTTTTAACATTACATTAAAATTATAGTAGCCGTTTACAATGGAAAATAATATTGAAGATAGTCTTTTTTTCCTTATTTGTCACAATTATTATTATTTTCCATATTTTTTATGATTTATAATTGATTGTCTTCCATTTTAAACGGCAACTATGATTTTTTTTAACACCCTGTATGTATATTAGTTAATTGAACTCATTTCTATTAATGAATTAATTAATTTTTATATTAAACGTTATATTTTAACACGGACTCTACAAGAAAGGAAGGTAACTGGTTTTTCAAAGTCTATTAGCGTTCATGTATTATTATATTTTAGTGTATACAGCAAGATTTGAAAGGTTTTTTTTTTTTTAGCAAAAGTCGGTGAACCCAGCTTCGAGTGCGAACCGCTCTCCCAATTTCGAGATTTCTGCAGGAGATGTATTTGTTCAGAGGATGGAAAAAATGCGAGTTGCACATCTAAATTTTGTATTTAATATACAGGAACAAATTATAAAATAAGTAAATTAATCATAGTTATTATATTAATAATAAAACAATATTATAATTTTATGGTATTTTTAATTTGAAAGTGGCGCCTAGACGTGATGTGAAATTGGTAGAGCTTAAATTGAGGTAGGTTTTAGCGCTGTGAAACTGACATGTGTCAACATGTATAATTTACTTCGAAATAAATTATACATTTGCTAGCGAGGTCTATGGCAGGACGTCTGCACACCGGGTCCGCTAGTAATTTATAAATTATAATTATTTCCATCTTATCTATATTAATTAATTTACATTTTCTTTTTTTTATCTAGAATCAAATTTCATTATTCAGTCCATGATTCAGTATAATTATAAATGATTGTTCTTTCGATCAAAACAAACTAATTATGTTTAAATTAAACGTAATTGAAAAGTTAATTATATCGATACTATATAAGTAATTTTCTATAATTCTCGATCGATATGAAACAATTATTTGATAACCACTGTAAAAAAATTAGTATTCTTAATAGCAGCAATACAGATAATCAAGAGAAGTTGATTTAAAATGTCTATTTTTAATAAGAGAAATAATTTGTTGTTAATGTTATTACTTGTTGTACTTCCTTGCCTTTCCTCGGCTATTGAAAAGAAACATCTCTAGGATAAAACCAGTACATATATGTATAATAATTAGATGATAAGAACTATTTTTTGGCTGGATGATAGATATGAATAAAACTCTTGGAATTAAGCCAATCTTTTATTAAATACTACCTCGACCGATTTCGACGCCACATACGTCTTCTTCACCTCCTGAGGCGTAAAACAATGAGTATTAAAAGAAATATAAATCAGATTTACTCGGATAGTGATGAAACCGATCTGGAAAATAATACAGAACGATGTACCCAAATGCAAGAATTCAAAATAATACATAATAAAATTTAAAAATAGAATATATACTCGGTAATGCAATAAATAGATCCGTAAAATATTTGTTATGAAAATCATATTCATAGATTCAAATTTGTATATTTTAATCAAAAATGCGGAATGCAAAAATGTATTATCAAGATACTCGTATCAAGTTTTCTTGACAAGAAATCTTGATTCTTGATGATACTTTCATGTCTTGTCTTGGATAAGGTAAAATACTTCTTGTTTTGAAATCAAGACAAGATCAAGAGTATATCTTGATTCTTGTGAAACACTAATTATATTGCAGTCGAACACACACACACACACACACACACACAAACACACACACACACACACAAACACACACACACACACACACACACACACACACACACACACACACATACACACACACACACACGCTCACACTCTTAACAGTTAGTTCTATAAGAATATGTTTTCCTTATACTCTTCTTAACATAAGCAAATTACAAACTGCGGTTTGTACTTGGTTTAGTGTTTGTACTACCTGCTTTGCGTAGGTCTATTCAAATCAAAGATGACTATTAATATTTTTTAGGGGTCACGCTAGGCTATAACTGCGATCCTCCTGAATTCTTCTACGAATTATGCAATTACTGTTCATGTGCGCCAAACGGAAAATATGTGATGTGCCGAATATAAATGTTGTAATTAATATTATTGTATCACACACTTTTCTCCCTTAACATAAATAAAATAAAATTAATCGAGTGCTAAGAATTTAATCGAATAAATTTGACATGTCTAGCTTATGCAAAAAAATTTGCTTAAAAAGTGTTTGAGTACATAATAATTTGAAAAAATCCCGAGACCGCAGGTCGAGGGGTTTTATCTTAAATTATTATGTACGATAACACTTTTTTAAAAGCAAAATTTTTTAAATAAGCTAGACATCAAATTTAATCGATTAAATTCTTTAGCACGAGGGGTATACGTCAAGATTATTTCATGAATTCTTAACATAAACTTCAATATTTGCCGAAGAAATTGAACTAAAACGTTGATTTTGACACATTTTCACATAAATAATTCGGTACACTCATAAACAAAAAGCACCGTAAAATTATGTTGTTGTAGTGTAACTATAGCAAATTGATTGTTTTTCTTTTTATTTGTCAAATAAATGTCAAAAATTTGTAAATAAAAATAGCTTGAATTGAATAATTCAGCATGTTTAAAGATATAGAATACCAGTAAAACTAAAAAACATGTATATATCTTGCTTCTGCAACTAATTATCCAGCTAAATATGCCTTCAAAATATTAAAAATTTGCATATAAAAGCTAGCTTCAATTTACTCGCGAATAAACAGCATGGTGCTGTTTATTCACTTATCTAAAATGCACAACAATGGAAAATGAGACATTCTGATTGGTCAAATTTGTAATGAGTGAAATAATCATTAAAACTATGCCAAATGCTATCTGTCAAACTCAAACAATTCGACTGTTTGTCTGTTTTGTTTACCTTGGCACCCTGAAATAGCTAAAAATTATATATTTTATTTGACCTCTATCTCATGACAGAAATGTACCACATCTCATATTTCAGTAAATATTTAATTTATGGTAATTTTTGTTGAAAACAAGCGATGTAAAATAATATCAGGTATAATTTTTGTATGAACAATTTTTCTCAATTCTGTGTTATTTTATCATTATTATTTTAATTAAAGCGGGAGGTTAGTTAGGTCACAATCAAATAATTGCATGTAAATTAAAGTTAATTAAAAAATTTAGATACGGATTTTAAGTTCGCATTTAATAACCAAACTATAAATATTGCAAAAAAATAACTACGTAAGAAAAATCAAGCAGCTCCGTGATAACGTATCGGACTGTGGATCGTGAGATCCTCAGTTCAAATCTCACACCCGACATTTGCCAATTAAAATTTACCCCTGTGGTTCCCCCTCCACTAACAACTTTGAAAGCTATGATTTGACGGCTGGTAACCGCACTTCATACGCTAAAATATATCACTTACCGAGATCTGCGCAAGCAGAGTGCCACACCCTTAAATGGTAAAAGGCGTGATGACATAGTTATTTATTTTATTTATTTTTAAAATAACAATTGATAAAGACCCCTTATTAATGAAACAAAATTAAAAAATATATTTACGCTCATTTGAACTTTCATTAGTTGTGTAAAAGTGCTTTTGTATTTATTAAAATTAGGTCCATTTATCTGAAAAAGCCCACGCAAGGGTTTCCTTTAAAAACATATATTTAAGATGATCATCTGTGTCAGTAATATGTGCATTTTTAGATGTTTTTATTCGTAAATGTTATAAATTTATTTGAAAACAAAATTACTCTTTCATAATACACAAATTACATAGATATAACCTATGTTAACAATATACATATTTATTTATTTTTAGATGAAATGTGCCACCGCGACTTTAGATGCAAGCCGAATACCATTGATATAGATTTCTGCTAAAGATGTGTTTGTAATAAAGATGGAAAAACTGCGAAATGCTCATTTAAAAATTGTTATTAAAATAAAGTGTCAAGCATGTTTAATGTACTTCATACAATTATTATAATTGAACATGATTCTGATTAAATAAAATATAACTATGGATATGATAAATATTTTGTTTTGTTTTGTTTAACTAGAAACTTAGAGTCAAGATACACTATCGTATTGAAAATTTTCGACAAACTTATATACAGGCTGTTATTTTGAAATAAAATTTAATATGTATTTCATCATTGTTAAATTAATATTATGTAGGTATATAATGAAAAATACATTCCGATGTACCACCCTGTATATATAGAACATTGTCAAAAACAGAGCTTTAACATTTTTCTGAAAACACCCAAAAATAGAACATGTGGTACCAGCCATTATGTATGACTAACAAAGATAATTTTTCTACAATCGTTGCACAATATCGACATTGTTATTCCATTTTTGGTTAGGAAATGTTCAAAATTGTCGCTCTAGGGCGACAAAGTGACATATTGTCGCACTAGTGCGACAAAAACAAAACAAAAATAAATTAGGTAAAAGAAGTAAATGATGCATTGGATTTTTCTGGTAATAACCTTGCTATTGCAAATACAGACATATACGTACATACACTTCAACTTAATCACCATAAACGTATTCACTCTGTAGACTTTATGTCAAATGTACTCCATATGTCAAATGTACTCAAATCAAGTGTCAAATTATGATTTCTTTGAAAATTTTTATTTTGTTCATAAACGTTGTCATGATTACGGTGACATGGGTAACTACAATTTTACTGAATTTTTAAAGGCGGGACCAAAGATAATTTTGAAAATTAATTTTTTTCTACAGCATTGTTCAACGATTGTAGAAAAAATATTGTGTGTATCTCGTCGGATAGAGCTTGTTCGGTGCACTTGTCGAGTTGTTGATCTCGGCTTCGCCTCGATCAACAATTTCTCGCCGCGTGCAACAAACAATGCTCTATCCGCACTTGATACACAAATAACTATTGTAACATCGAGTCAATTGACCAGAATGTTGAAGACTTCTATTTATTTGACAATTCCGATAAATAGGTTAGAATCACACTTCCGCTGTATTTTTTTTTTTTAGTAGACCAATCCATGAATAGGTTATATTGAAAATTATATCTTCATGTAGATTTTTGAGTAATATATCAGCGTCATTTCTTGTGTCATAAATTTCTTCAGGTGTGCAATTTCATCAGCCTCTTTTCGTCAGTACAAGTATCACAATCAATGTTTTTCTCCATTATTCACATGACAATAATACCTAATTTAATATTCATAACTTTAAACGTTATTTAAAACTAGAAATCAATTATAAAGTACCTTAAAACTTAGCAGCTTAGCAGTTCTCTGGGTAGACGATTTAAATAATATCCGGTTTTTTTTTCGGCTAGCCGTTTGTATGTATTTTCCAGGATAGATAAAATTAATTAATATGAGAAGTTGTGTTGCTTGTATCAGCTTTATGTTGATATGAGTGAATTATTGTAATTGAGAAAAAATTATTGGTTGTTTTAATGAAGGCTGATATCTCATTTACTCTATTTATTTATTGAGTCAAAATCTGCATTTAAAATAAAGTTAATTAATAAAGTAATTATTTAGATACGGAAATTAATTCTCATTTGATAATCAAATTAAAAATATTGCAAAGGAAAAACGTAAAACCAAATCAAATAGCTGTACTACCAGACGGTGTTTTACAAAATCGTTTCAAAATGTTTATTTTTAATTGTAAGCATTTCGTGATGTTATTTTTCGTTGCACTAGTGGGTCTTGCAGCAGTAAGTACATCCGCTGTAATGGATCATACTTTTTTATTATTTGTTGTATTCTCTCCGGCCTTGTTATGTGACCTAAATCAAGTTCAGAGGTTAACATATTCAATACGTAAAACTTATTTCTTCTTCTGCAAAAAATCGCTAACTTCTGTCTTCAGTTTGAAGAACTTCGATTTTCTCTTTCCCTTTTTTTGTGTGGCAGGTTCTAGTCTTCTATCTTCTGTCTGTCGCCTTAACACTTTTATTCCGTTTTCGTCGAGTCTGACAATAGCTGGTTTAATCAAATCTACGGCAGCGATAATTGATATTTTCATAACGTCATTTGAGGCTACATGAATTTTAGCTGGAAGAGTTATCCAACCCACAGTAATATTTGCTGAGAAATTACCCATCGTACTTATTTTCTTATCTCGAATACCGGTAATATTTATTGTTTCTTTATTAAGTGGTTGTGCTACTACTTTCAGTAGGCCGGAGCGAAAAAATCGATTTCGAGTGAATTGACAAGAACGTTGAAGACTTGTATTTATTTTACAAATCACATTTTTACCGTATTTATTTTACTCTATTTGAAGTACACCAATCCACGAATAGGTTTTATTGACAATCATATCTTTCTGTAGATTTTTGGGTAATATATCAGCGTCGTTTCTTGTGTCACAAATTTCTTCAGGTGTGCAATTGGAATTTTCATCAGTCTCTTCGTCAGCAGTATCACAAACAATGTTTTTCTTCATTATTCACGGGACAACAATACCTAATTTAATATTCATAATTTTATAACTTTATTTAAAACGAGATATCTATTATGTATAAACATAAAAACATAAAACATAGCAAGTTAGCAGTTCTTTGAGAGTAGACGATTTAAGTGCCTTCTGTTGGTAAATGTCAACGTACTTATTTGGGGCTAGCCGTACCGGGATAGTTGTATGTACAAATAGATTCATTCGCATCCATGTAAATATAAAGGCGAGAAAATTGCATTTTTGAGTTTCGAAAAAAAAAATTAATTAAGGAGGGACGTAATATATTGCTCACATTAGATTTATGTACCTAATTAAAAAAAAATGGTTATTTTAATAAAGGCTGATATCTCTACTCATTAGCTATTAATTTGTTGAGACACAATCAAATAATTGCATTTCAAGTTAATTAATCAAGTAATTATTTAGATATGGATAATGAGTTCTCATTTGTTAAACAAACTATAAATACTGAAAATTTAAATCCAAATCAAGCATCTGTACTACAGGGACCAAACGTTGTTTTCAAGAATCTTTTAAAATGTTTACTTGTAATTTGCATTTTGTGATGTTATTTTTTGTTGCACTAGTGGGTCTCACTTCGGCTGACAAAAGTAAGTAAATTAAATACAATAATATAATTCAGAGTATTTCAAAATAAAGATTATTGTAAAACAAAAACAACAAATACGAAAAAAATCGAGATATTCGGGAAAATATATGTTTTGCGGTACCCTGATTCCTTTTGAGCATTTTCTCAATAAATTTATAGACGGATGGATGGATGAATGTGAGTCCATGAATTCAATAATTTAAAAAGGAGAAAAATAACCTGACAATGTGAGGAACTAGGTGATTTTGGTCACAATTGCAGAATCGAAAATGCAACAATAAAAGATTTTAGTAATTTGGATTAATATGATTTGCAATTTCTTTCGTAAGTGCTACCGGTCTTGAGAATAACTAATATTATGTTTAAATATACTACAAAAGTTCATATCAAATTTTTACAAAAAAAGAGCTGCACTAAAATATCAAAAAGTACTTTTGAGTAATGTGCCGTCAAAAAATTCCAGTCGGGAATTAGTTTTTTCTCTGGAAATATTTCAGGAAATACCTTCATCCCCGATTTGCGGGAAAAAATTATTACGTTTTTTCGCGGAATATTTAATATTTCCGGGAATATTATTTTGAACATTTCCCGGATATTCCAAAAGATATTTGACTTTGATGTCTGCTTGCGCTTGTGCCTGATGTCTGTTAGTTACCGCTACTCCAGCAACAAGAAATGTGGTATTCGGTATATAACAAGTTTTGACTAAAAAGACGTCTGCAACGGTATGGTGCGTTGTGGATCATTATTTAGAGAGTATTATAAAAACAATTTTAACAATGAATAAAAAAAATTTTAATTTGTATTCACATTTGAAATTCCTTGGGAAATTATCCAAAAATAATTCTGGGGATTTTTCTGAAAATTTTCTCGTATCTTCAAATTTTGGGAATTGACCCATCTCTACTTTTGAGAGATCGTCGATTGTTTTTGTAATAGTTCTTTCTAGTTGGTATTAAATTGATGCCTTCTGAAATGAGGAAATATTCAAGTTCTATTACTTTATTTACAAGATCCGTTACGTATGTTGATTGAGGAATAAATTCTCAAGTTTTATTGGTAAAATGCATGGTTTAAAAACTTAAAAAATATAACTGATTCTGCGACACCAATAAAGATCTTCATGAATGTTAGGTAACTTACCCAATTTAGACTTCACAGTATAATAATAATACATATTTTTTGAGATATGTAAACCAATTTCTTTTGATCACCTGAATTTTCTCATTGTCCCCTGTGCATCTATATATTTATATTTCAATAAATAAAGTTGCTTAAAAAAACTGAAACATTTAAATTTTATATGTAGAGTATGAAAGTTGTGTGGCGATCAGAACAGAACTTTTTTATATTTTGAATGTATAATGGAGTCATTACGATTTTATTTCGATACGCAATTATTTTAGATAGTAGGATACTAGAAGACGTTAAAATAAATATTTTTTTTTTAAATTAAAATTGATATTTGGCATTATAATTGGCAGGAACTTTAAAATAATTAATAAATGTCAATACACTGTTACCAAATACAACATTACACTTACAAATTGTTCTAAATGATTTCAATTTAACCCATAATTTTTTTTATGAATATGTGAAGCGGACTAACTACTTTGGTTATATGCCGCCTCATGTACGTAAATAACACAAACAACCAAGCTCTGCAGTGGGATTCGAATCCACGACCACCGGCGTGCCAAGCTAGTGATATTACCACTATGCCACCGAGATCGGCAATTGAAATTTTAATAAAAAAGTAAAAGACGCAAAATTAAAAAAAACTATAAATAATTTTATCTACGATCGTTGTTAAAAGTAACATAGCAACGTGTTCCAAGTGATTTTATTGTTACTTTTAACACGTTGCTAACGATGTGTATCAATTTATCAACAAATATAACCCAACCTGTTAAAATATCATACTACATTTTTTTTATTAGTATTTGCTAATTCACAAGGAAAATTGTAGATAAAATTTTATATGATATACTTGTTAAAAGTGAATCATTTCGTTCGTAGAGTTGTTTCACTCGGCTTCGCCTCGTTTCACAAATTTCCTCATTTATCCATAAAATGTCACTTTTAACATTTATATCATAACTATTTCGCACTTGCCCTTTAAAAAACTCAACTGGACTCGTTTTCTAAATTTTGACGCGCGAATAAAAAACGTCATAAAATTATATATTAATATACTATTATTTAATCTTTAATCGACCCAGCACGATGTATTGAATCTTTTAATATAAACAGATTTTCTAAACACTTTTTCATTTTGGTAAATTGTACTTTTACTTAATCTGCTGATTTAAATTAGCTAACTTTCGTGCATTATCTACTTAGAAGAGCTTTGTTCACAACCAACTTAAATATATTTTTATTTTTAGGATCTCACCTTCATGATGACTGTGTACCTGCAAGCGTATTCGAGAATGTTGTTCCTGGTTTGTATGATATATTTTTTGAGATACAATATTTCTAACAATGTTCTCTGTGTGATAATTTATATTCAATAATCATAGTTGTTATGAACATATAATTGAAACATCTTTATTTATATGAATAACAAAGTCAAAAGGTACCCACAACAAATTTTTTACTATTTTTTTTTTTGCATCTTGCGTTAATAATGAAGTCATTATGAAAGAGCTTTCATTTTGAAATGCAATTTATTGTTTTGAAAGTTGGTACCAGATAATATTTACTTAAATTTTTCTCTCAAAATTATGTTCATAAATTAGAATTTACATTAACTTTCAAATAATTAAATGAATGTCAATCATAATTTTCATAACTGAATTCAGTTAACATAGCATTTTTTAAAAATATTTAATATATAAAAGGTGCAAAAAAAATAGTATAGAGGACTTATAGAGACTTTTTTCGCACTTTCGCACTTTCGTCAGTTAGAAAACGCAGGAGGAATCTTGACTGTCAACTGAAATTGAAAAGAAAAATAATGAGTAACGCCAGGTACTTATGGTATTATTATTATTATTATGGGGTAAATAGCTCCGTGGTAACGTGTCGGACTGTAGATCGTGAGATCCTCAGTTCGAATCCCACAGCTGACAGTTGCCAATTTAAATTTACCCTGTGGTTTACCCTGCACTAACATCTTTGGGGTCTATGATTTACCGGCGGGTAACCGTACATCATACGCTAAAATATATCACTTACCGAGATATGCGTAAACAGAGTGCCACACCCACAATGGGTAAAAGGCGTGATGATATACTTTTTTATATTTTTTAATTAATACACATAATAATACCATAAGTGACTGGCGCACCCATTATTTACCTTTTGAGTTTTTTTAAATCAATTGTTTTACCTAATCGAGAAAAATAATCACGATTTAAATCAAATAATTTTTTTTTATCGAAATTGACACAAACTGTATTCAGTCATATTCTTATACAAATAATTCGCATCAAATCACATATCAACAAAAAATAAAAGAAACTCAAAGGCTGGTTCCACGAGCTCTGTTTTTGGGTGTTTGAAAATGTTGTAATCTCGGATTTAGCGCTGTACAATGTTCTAAAATTATATGATAAAAAAATACTTCAATTAAAAATGGTAGATTATAATTTCTCTGCAACTTATTGTTTATTTTTTATAAAATAATTTTACAACCTTGTACAGTACTAAAATCGAGACTAAAATCCTCTCTTGAAACATCCAAAAACAGAGCTCGCATGGTACCATCCCTTGTGTTAATTAACATTTCTTTCATTATAATCTTGCTGAAGATGCATACGTTATCTTACTTAGAAAAAAAATGATGAAATTATTTTTATTGTATACAAGTTATTACATATTGTATTCAAGTTATTGAAAGTTGTTTGTAATGATAATAATAAAAAATAACTAAATACAATAAAATTAAAACCAAATCACAATCGGAATTTTGACTAAATTAAAAACCGGACTTTATTACAACCCTAGAATTAAATATTTTTATTTTTAGGAGCGAAGTTCGGGTGTGAACCTAATGAATCATTCTATGACAGATGCGGAAATCATTGTACTTGCATGGGCGATGGAAAAAACAGCATGTGTACCTTAATGTACTGTAATGGTAACTTTTATTACTTATATTTATGAATTATATTGTGTTCCAAATAGGGGGGGGGGGCAGTCCGCCCCCTCCGTATAAAATCAGAAGGAGCGACGCCCACCCCAATCCTCCCAAACTGAACGTGTGGATAGAAAATGACAGAATTTTTGAAATATTTCAGTTTTATTTTAATCGAATATTAGTAAAAGTCCTTCATTTTAGGATACTTTTGCATTCCATTTCACTGGATTTTATTCTGCAGTTTTTTTCATTGATAACTTTTCCTTTAGCCCTTTTTTCCACTAATTTTTTGTCCATTTCAAAAGTATTCATTTTTTTTAAGTTGAGCATTTATTCGAACAAATTCAAAAACATGAACATTTAACTAACAGAAGCATATTATCTGTAGGTAAGATTATTTCGCTCGCACTTTTAACAAACAAACCCTAAACATACACAACTTATGCTCGACAAACTCGAATTACATTTATAATGGAAATTATCTGTAGGTAAGTTCGCTTCGCTTGCACTTTTCACAAACAAACCCTAAGCCGACACAACTCACTCCCGACACACTCCGATCGCAGCACCAAGTCAGTTTAGTCATTTTTAATGAAAAATGTTTAGAAAAGAGAAGGGCCAAATCACTGAGAGTATCTCTGTGTCATTGGCCACAATATCAAATTTTAAATGTATTGTGTTTTATTATAAACTAAAACTGGATAAGAAAAAAAAATACTGGAAAAAAAGGAGTACAAACTGTGAAATGGAAAAACCGATTGAAAAAATCTGTTGTGGCAGCACATAACCTCCCGTCCTTATTTTTATTTTCTATTTTAATTTTAAAAATTTTTATTTTTTTTCCTATATTTATTTAATTTTTTGATATATATATATATTTCACTAAGAAAACAGCTTCTCAATCACAATGACATGTGTCACATTTCGTACAAAATTTAAAATTTTTAAGTGTTTCCATGGTGAACATGGAATGCAAAATTTATAAAAATTAATTAAATTTTTATTTCTTATTTGATTATCTCCAAAACTAATGAAAATTAATAAAATTAGGGTAATCAAAATAGATGTAAAATTAAATATTCTACAACTTTCAAAATAACATAAATTGTTGAAAAATTAAATTTAACCGTTTTTCTGTTAAGGGATTCAAGTAAACTGCTATTTCCGGTTGACCAATTTTATCCAAAATCTAATCAGCTCTTCATTTAAATATAAGAAGCAAATATTCACAAAATTCTATTTTTTGGTACTATAGTATTTGGGTTATGCGAGACGAAAAAATTGCACACACACACACACACGCGCGCGCGCGCACACACACACACACACACACACACACACACACACACACACACACACACACACACACACGCACACACACACGCACACACGCGCGCACACATACGTACATACAGACATCATGGCGCAAATAGTAAAATCGTATTGTAGGGACCCTAAAACGTGCATATTCATTGAAAAGGAAAACTCACTACCCAATTTTTTTACCAAAAACAATATTTCCCTTACATAGAGGTTAGCGGGAGGTAAAAATATATATTTTGCTATAAAGTGCTTTTATAATTATTAAAATTAGGTCCATTTATCATCAAAAGCCCACGCAAGGGTTTTCTTTAAAATTAAATATTTAGGATGGTCATCTGTGTCAGTAATATGTGTATTCTTTAGATGTTTTTATTCTTAAATGTTATAAATTTAATTGAAAACTAATTTACTTTTTCATAATACCCAAATTACATAGACATAACCAAGGTTAACAATATACATATTTATTTATTTTTTAGGTGAAATGTGCGACCGCAGCTTTACATGCAAGCCGAACACCATTGTCATAGATTTCTGCAAAAGATGTACTTGTGGTGCAGATGGAAAAATTTCGAAATGCTCATATAAAAATTGTTATAAATAAAATGTCTAGCATGTTCAATGTACTTTATACAATTATTATAATTGAACATTATTCTAATTAAATAAAATATAACTATGGAAATGATAACATTTTTTGTTTTGTTTTGTTTAACAAGAAGCTTTGAGTCAAGATACACCCTTAAATATAGGCTCGTGACTGTTAATTAATATGTATCTAATTTCCTGCTTCCCTAATCATATTATAAAAAATGTTTCAAATGAAATTTGAAAAGATGTAAAATCTGCATCTGAATCAGTGAACAAATTTCACTTAACTTATTTAACGTGGGATAAAAAAAAATAAAATTATGCTTCAAATGATGTCAGTAGTTATTTTAAAACAACAAAACTTAGGTTATTACACCCGATGTGTTGCGTTCAGTACATTTAAGGTACGTTCTCGTTCTTAATCCGCTTTACAACAAATAATTATTCAATATATTCTCTGTATAAGCTCGTAATATGATTAATAATCGAAGATATTGCTCGTGAAACCGAAGCTGCACATTTCACTCGTCCTACGAAATATAATCAAGTCGTTCGGTAGAACGACGCCGGCAAGAGTCCAAGTGTGCAGGAAGTTCACCGAAAACACTTACACGCCTAATATTAGGAAAACCTAACCTCCAAGTAATTCAAACTTGTTTAATACAAAAATTCTATCATAATTTCTATTGAAACTGGCATCAGAGACGATATAATACATATCTTAAACTTATTCATTAGTTTTTTTACGACTTATGTGCACATAACTCTTTATTTACGATTACGTATTTTAGCCGGCGGCAGAAATGTGAAATCTCGTGTTCTCACGCGTGAAGTTATCAAATGTCCTTTTAAAATTTTAGCCACAAGATGGCAGCACATTGTCTGTAGATTTAAAAAATTCTAACGCACGACCATGAGTACGAAACCCTTATTCACAGATCGAAACTGATGTTAGTTTTATGTTCTATGTTTTATTGTATTTGCAAGTAATATTCACAAATGACGTTTTAGTTGTTGGTTTTAATGAGTAGCGACATATAGTGACAAATATAGTAAATACATTCAAGAAGATCGGTAACCTAGTTATCTGCAATAGGCCATATTAAACTGAGCTGTCAGAAAATTACATAGGTATGTATTTTATTGACATGAACTACAGTTTGGTTGTTGTGTCCCATATACTTTCTTATACCATACATTCGATTGCGATGAAACTTCGGTGAGTTGTTGTGAGCACCCCTGAATTAGTTTGGGCCCACTAGGTAGCCCTGGGGTCGAGATATTTTGAAAATTGAATTTTTGTACTCATACATTGTTTAGCGTTGTCTAAGCAACGTCCGAAATGTCAATTTCCCAGGTCTCCACTAGATAGACAACCGGGAAATTTCAACAAAAACATTCCTATTTCTAAAGCGTTTATTAATAAATTATATTTATAATAAAATAATATAGTATTTCAAACATCCCTTAACCTAATATTAATATAAACAATGATGGAATAAGAATGAAATTGAAGTTTAAAATAACAAATTTAGTGCATTTGGTTACCAATGTTGGCAATAAAATCTGCCCGATATGACAGCTGTAAAATACATAACCTACAAATGTAATGTTATCTCAATATAAATAAGAAATATTAGCTATTAACATTCCTAGTGATGTTATGAGTATCATAACTGCCGCAGATGTCAGTTTGAAATCCGAGCTCGCAGAGCGAGGATTTTAAGACATCTAAGGCCTGTTATGACTCATAACATCCGTGGTTTGTTCAATAGTTTACCGGTTTCAGAATATGATGACGTTAGTGTCATTAATAAATATTATTTTATGAAATTCTTGTATGAATAACGTCTGTCATAATTTTAGAAGGTGATCAAGTAAGTCTGTTTGTTTTTATTTCACACCATGGTTACACTTGTTTTCTATCATATTTATAAATAATATTTTTACTTAAACGTCAATGTGTTCATAATGGCTAAATAAAAAGTGGATTTTGGCGATGCTGATTGCCTGAAAATATTTGAAACGCAGCAGGTAAAGCTCTAAAAAGCTTAATTCCGTGTGTATTAATAAATAGCGTTATATTAACATTGTGTTTTATTTTCATTTTCTTTACTGTTTTGACAGATCAGTAAGGTAATATTACCCTACAGCATAGAGTTATGACATACTTACCCTGCCTACTTTTGTGCATGTAAACATAGGTTTAATCTCCTGAAACCGGTAAAATAAATTTACAAGTGAATACGGTAAATATTATAAATATTTTAATTGTTTTCTAATATATTAGACAAATTAATATGTGTGTTTATTCCAAAAACAATTTCATTGTAAGGGATGCGGCAAGAGTCATGCAGAAGTCAACAAAAAAGTGATACCATTTTAATAAGGCAAGTTGGAAATTCACTTTAAAAAATCACAGCTAATATAGTTTTTCGATTTTTACATGTTATGATTTTGATTTTTTAAAGTGAATTTCCAACTTGCCTTATTAAATGGTATCACTTTTTTTGTTGGCTTCTGCATGACTCTTGCCGCATCCCTTACAATGAAATTGTTTTTGGAAGATAATCATATCACTTGTTACCTGTGACTATACAACTCATAGGCAAATAGACCAATCAGATAGCTCAATTTTTATTAGTTACGCTGTATAATATCGGTAATTTGCGTTGCTAAGTTGTGTTTTGCGAAACTAGTTGTGTTTCAGTGGCAAACAAATGATCACATAAATCACATGTAATCATATAATACATGAATACAAACAAACAATTAATATTTTTGATATAAATAAATAATTTCTTTAATATGGTTGGTTGATTAGTTGTATAGTCTTATAATATACAACTCGAAAATATGAATATACAGTTGCGGACTCAATACGCATCTCGTCCTCTCAACTGTATATTCGATTATTTTCGAACCTCTTACTGATTATTTAACGTTGGCTACCATCCTCTATATTATTTCCTGTGAAAATTACTTTAGAAAATCTTGAGAATTCAATGTTGATGGATTGGTATACAGGTATAAATATAGCCGGTAAAGTGGTTGTTTTCTGGGTTAAAAAAAAGCATTTTTCTGCCGTAGTTTACACACACACACACACACAAAAACTACGCAACCTAACAATAAAAAATAATTTTAAGTTTAATTGTTTTATACCTATGTTAAACACAATAATTTGTCTAATATATAGAAAACAATATATTTTATTTGAATATTAAGAAAGTTGTAGGAAAAATATTGTGTGCATTTCGGGTGCAAAATGGCATTGCTGTTCTCGCATAATTGAAGGTCTCAGCTGCGCTTCGAGCTTCAAGCATTATGCTCGTGCTACAAGCACCGGATATTAAACATTTATTAACAAAAGTAAATATAATACTATAATTCTAAATTTACATAAAATTAATGTTTTTATTCAATGTAGGTTGAACTAATTATTGGTATTACTGAAAATTGCAGAAGGAAAGAATTACGGAAATTGAAAGTAGGTTTGTTCCAAGTGGTTATTTTTGATAAGTTTGTGACAATTTCACTGCGCCTGCGAACAATGTAAACAAGTTAACTTTGAAACATAAGCTTCATTTCTTTTTTGTATCGAAAAATGTATGAATTTCTTTATTTATATTTAAGGTTAGTTGTCAAAACAAAAAAATTCATTCCATTCGACGTTCCAGTCTATGTTTCAAACTTATTTTGTATACATTTTTCGCAGGCGCAGTTAAATTGTCACAAACTTGTCAGAAATAACCACTTGGAACAAACCTATTAAGTGATATTAATGATTTAAATACTGCTTTATTAATAAAAATGTCTGAGACGAAAACAAACGTGCCAAGACAGTTTACTATAACAGGTCACTTTTACAATATATGTAAGAAGTAAATGTCTCTTGGATCACCGGAAATAAAAGAAGATGCCTTCTTGTTAAATTACCAAAATGCAAAATGTATTGAAATGATTGTCAGTCTTAGAAATAGAGAGAAAGAGACAAAATGAGGAAACTGTAATAGAAACATTGAAAAACAGAGACAGAGACATACAAAAACAAGAACAGTTCAACAAAATTCAAGAAACCAAATATAACCCACGATACAAGAATTTACAGACACTACAGATTCCAAGATATTTAGTAAACGTTATAAATGTCACTACAATAGTTCAATTTAGATGCGGCAATGAGGAAAGAAGTAACATGTACTGGTTGTCAGCAGAAGAAAAGAGATGTAGATTATGTGGCAGAGAAGAGGAATCTTTAGAACATTTAAGACTTTCTTGCAGAGAGACGGAAAGAGAAAGAAGAGATGAAATTTTCTTATTAAATGACCAAGGAACAGGAAAAGACTGGATGGAAAAAATTTTAGAAAGAAGAAAACGTATAATATAGTTTGTTTTTTTTTTTAGTTAACTCATGTAATGTAATTACCATAGAAATAAGATGTAAAAATTTGTATAGATTCTAAGCCGAAAGGCATGAATAAATAACTAACTACAAGACAACTATTCGGTGTAAATAAAATTGGTAATATGCCAAACAATTGCAAATTATTTTAAACTACCCAATCCCGAGCTAGATACTGGACACTGTTTCCGAAGATCATCGGCCACTCTTCTCGTTGATGCAGGAGGTGACTTAACTACCCTACAGCGTCACGGTGGATGGAAAAGTAGCACAGTAGGAGAATGATATATCGATAATTCAATGCGCAGTAAAATGGAAATTGCTAATACTATTTTAAAATCAGTTAAAAATTCAAATATTTGCACGATCCCAACAACTGAAAATTATGTAGAAAATTCAAATTCAAATTCATTAAATAATAATCCAAATTTAAATGTGTTTACTTCTAATTCTTCGACACTAACTGAAACCAAGCAAATACCAACAATTACTTTTAATTAAAAAATAAACTCAGTGTAAATAATCATTAAATAAATAATTGTAAGTATATTAAGTTTCTTATTTTTGTAATTTACTGTGGTCGCCTAAAAAGTATAGTGTGCAACTCGTTTAAAAGCTCATTTCCATGCTAGTATAAAATTCCGACCTTCTACTTACTCGCATGGAAATGAATGCTATTCTGCACACGATACACAATATATTAGGTTTGTTCCAAGTGGTAATTTCTGACAAGTTTGTGACATGTATGTGACAAATTTCAGTGCGCCCGCGAAAAATGTAAACAAGTTAACTTTGAAACATTTCTTTTTTGTGGCGAAAAATGTATGAATGTCTTTATTTATATTTATATTTAAGGTTAGCTGTCAAAACAAAATATGAGCATGCACATGCGCTTCATTCCATTCGTCGTTCCAGTCTGTTTCAAACTTAACTTGTTTACATTTTTCGCAGGCGCACTGAAATTTGTCACAAACATGTCACAAACTTGTCAGAAATGACCACTTGGAACAAACCTACTATTTAATATTTACCATATTCCCCTGTAAATTTAAATACAATATACATTTTTAATTTCTTATTTATGTTGCGATAAGAAACAGTACGTTTGTAGATTTAGAGCAGAAATTATTGCCAACATTGGTAGCTAAATGCACTAAATTTGACCAGAATGTTGAAGACTTGTATTTATTTGACAATTCCAATAAATAGGTTAGAATCACACTTACGCAGTATTTTTTTTTTCAATTACACCAATCCATGAATAGGTTATATTGAAAATTTCTTGTGCCATAAATTTCTTCAGGTGTGCAATTTCATCAGCCTCTTCGCCAGTACGACAAGTATCACAAACAATGTTCTTCTCCATTATTCACATAACAATAAAACCTAATTTAATATTCATAACTTTAAACGTTATTTAAAACGCGAAATCAATTATAAAGTACCTTAAAACTTAACAACTTAGCAGTTCTTTGAGAATAGACGATTTAAATAATATATGTTTTGTTTTTTTCGGGGTAGCCATTTGTATGTATTTTCCAGGATAGATAATTTAAGTGCCTTCTGTTGGTAAATGTGAACGTACTTTTTTGGGGCTAGCCGTTTATATATTTTTACCGGGATAGTTGTAGAAATTGATTATTTCGCATCCATGTAAATATAAAGGCGAAAAACTTGCATTTTTGAGAGTTTCGAAAAATAAACTTTTTAATTAAGGAGGGACGTCCCATTAAATTTATGTAACTAATTGAAAAAAAAATTGTTATTTTAATAAAGGCTGATATATCTACTCATTAGCTATAAATTTAGTGAGACACAATCAAATAATTGCATTTCAAGTTAATTAATAAAGTAATTATTTAGATATGGATAATGAGTTCTCATTTGTTAACCAAACTATAAATACCGAAAAAATAATCTAATCAAGCAGCTGTACTACAAGAACCAAACGTTGTTTTCAAGAGTCGTTTTAAAATGTTTACTTTTAATTGGCATTTCGTGATGTTATTTTTTGTTGCACTAGTGGGTCTCACTTCGGCTCACGACGGTAAGTAAACTAAATACAATAATATAATGCAGACGTTCAGAGTATATCAAAACAAAGATTATAATAAAACAATAAGAAATACAAAAAAAAAATCGATAAGAGATATTCGGGAAAATATATGTTTTGCGGTGCCCTGATTCCTTTTGGGCATTTTCTCAATAAATGGATAGACGGATGGATGGATGAATGTGAGTACATGAATTCAATAATTTAAAAACGAGAAAAATAAGTTTCATGACAATGTGAGGAACTGAGGTGATTTTGGTCACAACTACAGAATCAGAAATGCAAGTTTATTTAACACATAAAACAATAAAAGATTTTAGTAATTTGGAATAATATGATTTGCAATTTCTTTCGTAAGTGCTACCGGTCTTGAGAATAACTAATATTATGTTTAAATACACTATAGAAGTTCATATCAAATTCTTAAAAAAAGGGCTGCATTAAAATATCAAAAAGTACTTTTGAAAAAAATTCCCGTCGGGAGTTGGTTTTTCCCTGGGACTATTTCAGGAAATTCCCCGATTTGCGGGAAAAAATTATTACGTATTTTCGCGGAATTTTTAATATTTCCGGGAATATTATTTTGGATATTTCCCGGATATTCTAATAGTATATTGTGTCATTAGGAGTAAATGTGATACTTTGTGTGCTGAGCATGTAAGTTTGAACGACGAGCGAAGCGAGTCGAACAATTACATGCGAAGCACCCAAAGACACATTTACTCCGAATAACACATGCTATTTTTTCTTCAAACATAGAAAATAAAATTATAAATATTATAAAATGCTCAAAACTTCAAAGAATATTCTGTCTTATCTAGCATTTCAAGTTGCCGTAGAATATGCTGTTTTGTTATTTTTGTTTATTTATTTCATTTTTAACTGTCAAATTATTGAATTACAACCTAACTATTTTTCATAATATTTTACTTTGTCCGCCGCCGGCGTAAATGTGTTGCCAAGGAAACACTTTTACGCCGGCGGCGACAATATTGAACTTCTGCTTGTTGAATACAAATACATAACAACGTACTTTTATGACGTTTGAAGAAAAAAGATATTTGACTTTGATGTCTGCTTGCGCTTGTGCCTGATGTCTGTTAGTTACCGCTACTCCAGCAACAAGAAATGTGGTATTCGGTATATTACAAGTTTTGACTAAAAAGACGTCTGCAGTGGTATGGTGCGTTGTGGATCATTATTTAGAGAGTATTATAAAAACAATTTTAACAATGAATGGAAAAAAAGAATTTAATTTTTATTCACATTTGAAATTCCTTGGGAAATTCTCGAAGTATAATTATCTGGAAATTTCCGGGAAATTTTCCAAAAATAATTCCGGGGATTTTCTTGTATCTTCAAATTTTGAAAATTGACCCATCTCTAATTTTGAGAAATCGTCGATTGTTATTGTAATAGTTCTTTCAGGTTGGTAGGGGAGATTGAAAAGCGAGTATCTGCAGGGTGCAAGGTATTGGGTGCTCTGGGAACATTTGCTCGAAACGTGAATGTATCTAGAGATGCTCGATTGAGTGTTTATAATGGTGTGTTAGTGCCTACATTGATGTATGGTTCTGAAGGTTGGGTGTGGATGAAGAAACATAAACGACTTATAACTGCTGTAGAAATGAGATATTTGAGGACTGTGTGGGTATACGAGACGTGATCGTATACGGAATACATTGATGTATGATGAGTGCGAGATTGAGAAGAATGTTGTTAAGAAAGTGGGAGTGAGGCAGTTGCGGTGGTTTGGACATGTTGAGCGAATGTCGAATGAAAAGTTGGTGAAACTAATATTTGTGGGTGAGATTGAAGGTGAACGATTGCGCGGGCGTCCGAGGAATAACTGGTTGGGTATGATTAATGGTTTGTTGCGTGAACGAATGATTCCGAATGTGAAGAATAAACGAGCATGTATGAATCGCACTATGAATGTGGACGAGGCGAAAGTGGTGTGTCAGGATAGGAATGTTTGGAGGAGATTGATTGTTGGTTGAATGTGTTTCTGGGTTCGTCCTACCCCACTAAGTGGGACATTATGTATGTATGTATGTATGCTTAAAAAAAACTGAAACATTTTATCTATATTACATATTATATGTAGAATATGAAAGTTGTGTGGCGATCAGAAAAGAACTTTTTCATATTTTGAATGTATAATGGAGTCATTACGCATTCATTTCGATACGCAATTATTTTAGATAGTAGGATACTAGAAGACGTTAAAATAAGTATTTCTCTCATAATTAAAATTGATATTTGGCATTAAAATTGGCATGAACTTTAAAATAATCAATAAATGTCAATACACTGTTACCAAATACAACATTACACTTACAAATTGTTCTAAATGATTTCAATTTAACCCATAATTTTTTTTTATGAATATGTGAAGCGGACTAACTACTTTGGTCATATGCCGCCTCATGTATGTAAACAACGCAAACAACCAAGCTCTGCATTGGAATTCGAACCCACGACCACCGGCGTGCCAAGCTAGTGATATGACCACTATGCCACCGAGATCGGCAATTAAAATTTAAATAAAAAAGTATATAAAAGACGCAAAGTATAAAAAAAATTATAAATAATTTTATCTACGATCGTTGTTAAAAGTGACCGGTTGCTTTCCAAGTTAAAAGTGTCACTTTCTGACACTAGTGTTAAAGTAACATAGCAACGTGTTCCAAGTGATTTTATTGTTACTTTTAACACGTTGCTAACGATTTGTATCAATTTCTCAACAAATATAACCCAACCTGTTAAAATATCATACTACATTTTTTTTTTAGTATTTGCTAATACACTTGGAAAATTGTAGATACAATTTTATATGATATACTTTTTTAAAGTGATTCATTTCGTTCGTAGAGTTGTTTCACTCGGCTTCGCCTCGTTTCACAAATTTCCTCATTTACCCATAAAATGTCACTTTTCACATTTATATCATAACTATTTTCGCACTTGTCGTTTATAAAACTCAACTGGACTCGTTTTCTAAATTTTGACGCGCGAATAAAAAACGTCATAAAAAATATACTATTATTTAATCGACCCAGTATGATGTATTGAATCTTTTAATATAAACAGATTTTCTGAACATTTTTTCATTTTGGTAAATTGTACTTCTACATAATCTGCTGATTTAATTAGCTAACTTTCTTGTATTATCTACTTAGAAGAGCTTTGTTCACAACCAAGTTAAATATATTTTTATTTTTAGGAACTAACCTTCATGATGACTGTGTACCTGCAAAGGTATTGCGCCAAGTTTCTGGTTTGTATATGATATATTTTTTGAGATACGTATACAATATTTTTTAAGACCCATAAATTTTGTCAAGGTTCTTTGTGTGATCATTTATATTCAATAATCATAATTGTTATAAACATATAATTGAAACATCTTTATATGTATAAAGGTACTGCAAAATTTCTTACTATTTTTTTTTTTGAACATCTTGCGTTAATAATGAAGTCATTATGAAAGAGCTTTCATTTTGAAACGCAATTTATTGTTTTGAAAGTTGGTACCAGATAACATTTAATTAAAATTTTCTTTCAAAATTATGTTCATAAATTAGAATTGACATTACTTTCAAATAATTAAATAAATGTCAATATAATATTACCAACTACAACATTACACATACGATATAAATTTTCCTAAATGAATTAAGTTAACATAGCATTTTTGTAAAATATTTATTATATAAAAGGCGGAAATAACAAAATTAGTATAAAGTACCCATAAGAGACATTTTTCGCACTTGTCAGTTAGAAAACTCACCAGGATTCCTTTTCCAAATTTTCAAATGAGCAAAAAAACTAACATTTCTTCTTTAATATAATATTATTTCATCAGCCCAGCAGATTTTTATGATAAACAAATTTAAAAAATATTTTATTTCGCTAAATTGAATATTTATTCAAAGTTCTGATTTTAATTTGTTTACTTGAATTATCTGTTTTGCATAGCTCTGTGCACAACAGAATTGAATTGGGTTGTTATAATTTAATTTATATATGAATCTTGACTGTCAATTGAAATTGAAAAGGAAAATAATGAGTAATGCTTATGATATTATTATGTGCAATAATTAATACACATAATAATATCATAAGTGACTGGTGCACCCATTATTTACCTTTTCAGTTTTTTTTTTAAATCAATTGATTTAAATCAAGAAAAAAATCACGATTTAAATCAAATAATTTTTTTATCGAAATTAAACACAAACTGTATTCAGTCATATTCTCATACAAATAATTCGCATCAAATCACATATCAACAAAAAATAAAAGAAACTCAAAGGCTGGTTCCACGAGCTCTGTTTTTGGGTGTTTGAAAAGATGTGTTGTAATCTCGGATTTAGCGCTGTACAATGTTCTAAAATTATAGATATGATAAAAAAATACTTCAATCAAAAATGGTGGATTACATTTTCTCTGCAACTTATTTTCGAAGCATTTTTTATAAAATAATTTCACAACCTTGTACAGTGCTTAAATCGAGACTAAAATCCTTCTCTTAAAACATCCAAAAACAGAGCTCATATGGTACCATCCCTTGTGTTAATTAACATTTCTTTCATTAAAATCTTGCTGAAGATGCATACCGTTATCTTACTTAGAAAAAAATTATGCATTGATTTTTATTTTATACATATTGTATTCAAATTATTGAAAGTTGTTTGTAATGATAATAATAATAAAAAATAATTAAATATAGAGATGGCACGGATCGGCCATAAGCCGGATTACCGGATCCCGGAATTCCGGCCTCTAGATAGGCCGAATCACCGGAATTCCGGCCACCGGATCATTCGATAATTTTCGGTAAAAATCGTAATATAATCGTCACATACGCGCATAGCTTCTTACTTTGCCTGTTGAAACGTGTTTGCACTTCAGTGTTTGGTGTTAAAGAAATAGCAAAGTTTGGTTTTATTTTGATATACATAGGAATCGAAGAAAAATTTCAGACAAGCCCTACTTAATTTGGGGCGTAGAATCCGGATCTGAAATAAAAAATGGAGGTTGCCATTTAAGATTTAAAAGTTACCCCCACCCCACCCCTTAGGGTAGTGGGGGGGGGTTGTGTTAGGTGTCATTAGATAGATTTTTCAAAAATATTGAATACGTGTTTTTCTGTTTTTCAATCAGATGCGTATTTCTCAAGATATTTCACCGTTTTCATAATTTTGCTACGTAATCATGATAAAACTTTTTTTTCGTCTAGAGCGCCATCTGTCGCGAATCGAAAAAAAATTCAGACCATACCTATTTAATTTGGGGCGTAGAATCCGAATCTGAAATAAAAAATGGAGGTTGCCATTTAAGATTTAAAAGTTACCCCCACCCCACCCCTTAGGGTAGTGGGGGGGGGGGTTGTGTTAGGTGTCATTAGATAGATTTTTGAAAAATATTTAATACGTGTTTTTTTGTTCTTCAATCAGATGCGTATTTCTCGAGATATTTGACCGTCCCGGAACTTTTTGTACACCCTGTATAATAAATTATATATATTATGATTCGGCCGGATTTTTTGTTTGATCCGGCCGGAACCGGAATTCCGGCCGAAACGCCGAATCGGCCGGATTCAGTATCTTGACCGGAATTTCGTGCCATCTCTAATTAAATAATTATTTTATAAATTTTTATTAAAAACCGAACATTTTTGCAACCCTGGAATTAAATTTATTTTTGTTTTTAGGGGCGAAATTCAAGTGTGTACCTCATGAATCATTCTATGATTATTGCGATAATGAATGCAAGTGCACCGAAGCTGGAAACGATGCCATGTGCAGCATGAAGGGCTGTTCAAGTAACTTTTATTACTAACTACATATATAATAATTCGTTTCGCGACTGCAAATGATTACATAGCGGAGTGTCGTGGGATAGCAGCCAATAGTGGGCTGAATAACAAACTTCTTTTAAATTTGCCAAGCTTTCGGATATATTTAATCCTTCATCACGGCACTATACAACAAAAATTATAAAAATAAATAATACTTTTGCATTCCAATTCACTGGATTTTATTCTGCAGTTTTTTCCACTGACAACTTTTCTTTTAGTTCTTTTTTCCACTAATTTTTTTTTTTTTCATTTCAAAAGTTTTCATTTTTTTAAGTTGAGCATTTATTCGAACAACGTCAAAAACAAGAATTTTCTACTAACAAAAGCATATTATCTGTAGATTATTTCGCTCGCACTTTTAACAAACAAACCCTAAGCATACACAACTTATGCTCGACAAACTCGAATTACATTTATAATGGAAATTATCTGTAGGTAAGTTCGCTTCGCTTGCACTTTTCACAAACAAACCCTAAGCCGACACAACTCACTCCCGACACACTCCAATCGCAGCACCAAGTCAGTTTAGTCATTTTTAATGAAAAATGTTTAGAAAAGAGAAGGGCCAAATTACTGAGAGTATCTCTGTGTCATTGGCCACAATATCAAATTTTAAATGTATTGTGATTTATTATAAAATAAAACTGAATAAGTAAAAGAATTAGTGGAAAAAATGGAGTGCAAACTGTGAAATGGAAAAATAGAATGAAAAAAGTGTCTCACTATTTAAGATGGTCATTTGTGTCAGTAATATGCGTTTTCTTTAGATGTTTTTATTCTTAAATGATATAAATTTAATTGAAAACTAATTTACTCTTTTAAAATACCCAAATTACATAGACATAACCAAGGTTAACAATATACATATTTATTTATTTTTTAGGTGAATTGTGCGACCGCAGCTTTAAATGCAAGCCGGACACCATTGTCATAGATTTCTGCAAAAGATGTACTTGTGGTAAAGATGGAAAAATTTCGAAATGCTCATATAAAAATTGTTATAAATATAATGTCTAGCATGTTCAATGTACTTTATACAATTATTATAATTGAACATTATTCTGATTAAATAAAATATAACTATGGAAATGATTTTTTGTTTTTGTTTTGTTTAACAAGATGGTTTGAGTCAAGATACACTTTCGTATGGAGAATTTTCGACTAACTTATATTCAGACTCGTGACTGTTAATTAATATGATAATTATTATAATTATAACCATAAAGTGGAATTGAATTCAAGTGAGAATTCAATCCATATGTCGCGTGACATATTTTCAGCCAATCAACATCAATAATATTAATAATAATAATAATGTATTTATTCCTTTTGAAGATGTATTACATTTTATAGGAAGCGTCAAACAATTATTGATACATATATCAGCAGCAAAAAATTACATTGAAATTGAATTAAAATTAAAGTACTCGTTTAGATCATAGCACTACAACAATTTTTTTCAGTTTTTGTTATTTACGTCCATTCATTTTGGAGATAGACTACTTATTTTTAATTTATTATGGGGTACCTTAAGTTTATTTTTCTTTCTCGTATTAAAATTATGAAAATCTTTATTTTTCATTAAATTATTTTTGTTTTGATATACATGTAAGGACGTTTCGAATATGAAAAGACCAGTCAAGGTTAAAATTTGATACTTAATGAAAATATGTATAGTTTTTTCTCTATTTTTTCTTTTTGTGTGAAAAAATTGAATAGAACTGATGAAAATAAAACGTGCTACAGCCTTAGTAGACTAATCCGTTTTACCCTTCCGCAAGAGCCATGAAAATGGCCATTTTCTGATTTGAACACTCGAAAATATGTATATTAATAGTATATTTGTTAATTGTGAATCAGAATTAAGACTGTTTTATGCAGTAAAATTCATAATGCTTTCATTTATACTTTTTATCTAATAATTAAGAATTTTTTTTGCATATTTTGCATATTGTCATAGTGAGTGCATATTTCCCAAAAAATCAGTGCATATATATATATGCATATAATTCAGTTTTTTTTTTTGTGCATATAATCCGCTCCCTAGTAACAAATATAGAAATATATAAGGCAGTCTGAAATTATTGGACATCTTCCTTATAGCCCTGACCTGCCACCATCGATTTTAACTTGTTTCCAAAACTAAGGGAATTTTTTGATGGAAAACAATTCGCACACAATGAAGACCTCGAAGAAGCAGTGACATCCTGGCTCAGATTTTTGGCGGTAGAAGAGTATAACATAGGCATTGAAAAACTGGTACCACGTGACAATAAATGCCTTGACAGCTATGGCGATTACATTGGGGATAAAAACCTGAATGTAGGTGGCAGGTCGGACAGTGGTAAACTGGCGACGATACGGGGAAAACAAACTAACCTGCCATAACAGCGTGTGCATACATGTTTATCCAAGGAACAACTGTTACTTAGCCGTTCTAATGCGATATTACTGTTTTTGTTGTTGAGTCTTAGCATTCATAGTTCGAGTGGTAAATAAATAGTTACATTTTCGTGAAATTATAGGCTCTATAATATAGAGAAATTTAACTTGTTGACTTTTTGTGATGGTACAACCCCAAATAGCTCTTAATTTAATATTGATGAGCTGAAATCAACGTTATTTATAAATTTATATAAAATAATGCCATACCAAATTAACCTAAATGAAAATCAGTAACCAGAAAGTGATCGCAATAACCTATATGTATGTTCTTTGAGATTGGCTTCCCAATTCAAAGAACAATTGTTAAATTTTTTCGATAATAATGGATATAAGAAGTGTATACTGGTACTGTCTTTCTTATAATTATAATACTATGGCATTGAACGATATCTTTCGCTCTGAATCATCATAGTTCGATATAATATATTCACATAAAATGCTTAAACACTACTATTAATACTTTTAGCATTGCTACCCTAATATTTAAACATTGCCTATTCAATATAATATAAAGATACAACCTAAATGACATAAAATATACTTTTAAATTTGAAAACAAATCTCCTGAATTACCAGGTATTTAAATGGAAGCAATGAGTGTTTTCCCCGTATCTTTAGTTTATATTTTTGCCGCAAGGTGTCAGCTACTTTGATTTTTTTCCCCTATTATCGTTTATCCGTTTGACGATGTGTCCAAGCATCTTTCTAGTTAGTTACGTTACGGTTCTTATGTCTCTTCGTCGTGCTTTTTGCGGCCTCATACACATCAATAAATGTAATAAAATTTTCTCTAATTTGGCCGCGCACATAGCGAAAACCCAGTGATACATGAACATCTAGTTGCACACCTCTCTTTTTTATTGCAATCGGTAATGCCAACAGAAACAGAGCACCTTTCTAGAAATTATTTGATTATTTCGCTTAAAACAAAAACGGATAACCCTAGAATGTTGCAATTTTGCATGTGCGACTGTTATAATATCTCAATAAAATAAATTTAAATAAAGTGCAAGAAAAAATATGTATAATTTATTAGCCGTACAAAGAAGTCATGTAGTATTCACATCAGATTTCTTTTTGTCATAACAATAATAAAAACTACATATAATCTCCTAATGCTAGGCTATTCCATATTAGTAATAAAAAATTATACTTTCGTGTCTTGATATACAAATAACTATTAATTAAGGTGAGAGGTTAAGTGTTGGGCATATCAGATTTACGTAAATCAGTGAAGCACATTAATTGAAAAAATAAATAATTGTTTTAATTAAGGCTGATATCTACGTTACATTCAATTTACTTATTATTATATTATTCTATTAATTTTTGATGTAATAAAATAATTGCATTAAAATTAAAGTTAATTAATAAAGTAAAATTATTAGGAAAAAATTATGAAAATTTTAAAAATTTAAAAACGGAAATCATGTAGGACGTCGAAAATTATGCAGCATATTATGGATCGGTCGAGCAAAAGACATAATTTGGTTGAAGTTAGTTATGTTGTTAAGATTATTGTTATAGTTGTTAATTTTATTGATATGTAAAGTCCCTAATATTAAACGTTTATACCTTTGTTGTTCTTGATCTATAAAAAATTTTTTACTTCACATTTTATAATTTTTAACTTAAATTTTACTTCTTGGTAAGATTTTTGTTACTTAATTTATATTATTCGACAATTATTAATTTATATTAATTTATAAAAATGTATTATACATTATATCTATTTATTTTATTGATCCTGAGATCCTAACATCAATTTTTGTATAAATAGTAATTTCCTGGTACTGTATTGCTATTGTTTAGCTTTAGTATTTAAATATATTCCATTAAGAATCAGATTTCTTTATGTCATAATACTAATAAAAACTACATATAATCTCGTAATGCTAGGCTAGTCCATATTCGTAATAAAAAAATATAGTTTAGTGCCTTGATATATAAATAATTATTAATTAAGGTGAGAGGTTAAGTGTTGCACATATCAAATTTACGTATAACAGTGAAGCACATTAATTGCAAAAATAAATAATTGTTATAATTATGGTAGATATCTCGGTTACATTCAATTTACTAATTATTCTATTAATTTTTTTAATCAATGAAATAATTGCATTTAAATTAAAGTTAATTAATAAAGTAATTAGTTAGATACGAATTATAAATTCTCATTTGATTACCAAACTATAATTATTGCAAAAAAAGAAAACGTTAAACCAAATCAAGCAGCTGTACCACAAGAACTACAAAACTGTTGTTTCAAAAATCGATTCAAAATGTTTATTTTCAGTTGTAAACATTTCGAAATGTTTCTTCTCGTTGCACTAGTGGGTCTCGTTCCGGCTCGCAGCAGTAAGTATATCAGATAAAATAATATAATGCAAGGTATATAAAAATAAAGATTTTATTATGAAACAATAACAATCACGAAAAATTTGGAAATATTCGCACAAATACATGTAATTAAGGTCCCCTTTAATCCGTTCTGAGCATTTTCATGAGTGGGATAGACGAATGGATGTGATAACTTACAAACAAGAAAAGATAAAGGAATGAAAAAGTTCATGACAATGAAGAACTAAGCTGATTTTGATAACAAATTAAAAATCGTGTATTATTTGACTCACAAAACAAAAGTATATTTTAATAATAATAGGAATGTAAAACATTATTTGCCATTTTTTCCTATTTGCTTCCGATTTTGATAAAAACGAATTAAACCTAAATTTAAAAAATGACATGTGACACATATTGATTAAAACCTATCAAATTCTTACATAAGCTGAGAGGACAGTACCAAAACCTCAAAAAAAAAAATACTTCTGAACTATCGGCAATTGTTGCAAGATAACGGTCTTTATTTGTTAGCAAGATAAGATCTATTGGAAATGACGAGAAATATGTTAAAAACAGGGTTGTCATGGAAAAATCCAGCCCGAAAAAACCCAGTTATTACAAAAATTTAGATATGTTAAAGAATGAAAAAGTTCATAAAGGACGTATTAATTTTTTATCTTAGATTGTATGGATTACAATTATTACATACAAAAAAGAAAAGAATCTGCAAAAATAATAAAACAGTATAACAGTAAGAATAGAAAATAATGAGTTTTTAAAATACAAATGTATCGGAAGGTTGACTGTGATAATTTTATCAAGTGGGTAATTCCACTTTGCCCATGTGTGAAGTATAACGTTTTATCCAACATCTCCTAATAAATGCAAATATTATTAAAGAAATATTATTTGACAGTGACATATGCTTTAAATTTTCTAAATTAAAATTCCAATCGAAGTAGTTATCAAGGTGATGTGTTATTATTGTTATAAATAGAAAATTACTCGCTAGTGAATTTTCTCAAAATTATACCCACTAGTGGGTAATTTGTTACTTACTTTATTTAAAATCGCCGTAGCATTTATTGATATATGTTGGATAAAATATTGATTTGTTATTATACACAAACATTCAAAATTATATTTAATTTGCTAAATTGTAGTTTTAATCAATATGCTGGTTTCAATTAGCTAACTTTTTTGTATTATCTAATTTGCATAGCTCTGTTCACAACAAAGTTGAATATATTTTTATTTTTAGATTCGAACAAGGATGATGCCAACTGCATCCCTGGAGAAATATTTAAACTCGTTCATGGTACATGATATTTTATTTGAGATATGTACACAATATTTTTGCGATCCCATGAATTTCGTCAATGTGTATCTATTTATATTTCAATAATCGCAATTGCTTTGGCATAAACTCACAATTGAAACAATTAGGTATATTTAGATGTATATGTATAAGAAAGTCGTGTGGTACCCGTACACACTGGTATTTTAGCTATTATTTTACATCTTGCGTTCATAATGAAGTCATTGCGAAACTGCTTCCATTTTGATACGAAATTTTTTGTTTAGAAAGATGACAATTACTTAAAATTTTCTAATTTATGTCCTTAATTTAGAATTAACATAAACCCAGACATGAACCTACTAATAATTGTCTAAATGTCAAACCAATGAAACTCACTACACTACAACATTACATTACAAATCTCCCTGAATGAACACGGATTATTTTATATATTAGTATCTAAAAGATACATTATATAAAATATATAGTAAAATGACTCTAAAGAAATTTTTCGCCAGGGCTCGTTTTCTAAATTTATTCAATCTGCTGATCTCAATTTCCTTTATTTTTTATTATCAGGTTTGCATAACTCTTTACGCAGCCAAGTTATAGTTATTTACATTACAAGCAAGGTAAAACAGTTTTTACTGCTGTATGGAGGAAATGACCAGAGAGCCGACCAGGCGAGCCTGTCACCTCCTTGAAGCAGTAAAACTGTTAACTTGCGTGTATTGTACAACATTTTACTTGTTACTCATTTGTAAATCAAATTAAAGTTATAGCCAAGTCCTGTCAGTTACACACAACTGTTCTGTCAAAAATTATTTCAAATGATTTCGCATAAGCCTTGTAAGCATTACTGTGGCAACGTGCATTGTTTACCTTGTTTACTAACTTGAAAAATTTTTACAAGGTAGTTGTCAATTAGTAACTTTTAAAGATTCATTTTCAATGGCAATAGAGGGCTTGGGCAAATGGTGTTTACAAGTGAGTAACAAGTAATAGTATATTACATAACGAGAGAAGTAAGAAGCAATTTACGCACGAGTGAAAAAATTGACACACGAGCCGCGTAGCGGCGAGTTTGTAATTTCACGAGGGCGTAATTGCTTTACATCTCGAGTTTTGTACTATACTTTTTCTACGACCACTCAATACTACACTTGCGAGCAAAAAAATCGACCCACCTTGCATTTTTCAGGTTATATGAATTTTATTTAAAAACTACTTACGGAATTTAAATAATAATAATAAAATATTATTAGAATATTTATAATGATATGCTTTTTCTAAAATTAATAAGTTTTTAAGTTAATTAACGGTCTTAACATATCTTATAAAAGCTTGTGCACACACTATCAACACGTCATTTGCCGATCAGCCCTTAAACTGTGATCTAAGGATTTAGTATAAGCAGATCAGCGTATTAGCACAAGCAGAAGCAATTTTATAAGATGCACACCACGCGGATTGTAGCCGCTCAAGTTGTTGCTCTTCTTCGCGCAGGGTTTAACCTACGTATTGTGGCGAGACGACTTCATTTATCCCGTTCTACTTTATTACCCTTAAAAAAGCACATTTCAAAGATTATGAACTGACCGCTGAAATAACAAATTTTTAAAATTTATATGTTACATAATATTTTAATAAAACTCATTGAAAGGAAAAAATTCGAGGTGGGTCGATTTTTTTGCTCGCAAGTGTATTTCTAAATTAAAAACAATATTCAAATAGTTAGAAATTTATTATGCTTTTTTGTTTTCTCTAATCCATGAATTTTTGATACACAAATTCGTATCGTTGTCGAGATTTTGTCACCAAAAGATTATTTGTTGCACTTTTAGCTTTAGCTTGTATCTCCAGTGGTGTTCCAATTGAAATATCACTGTCGCTTGACATTTCTTACTTAAAATATTAATAAATAAGTAAAGGATAATAATATTTAGTAGTATATTTACCTCACAATAAAACACAGATTATAAACTATAAATGCAGATGGGAGACTATAAAATATTACCAGTTTACATGTAATAATCACGCACATAACCTAAATGTCAAACAAGCTTTGTTTGTGTTTATAAAAATAAACGACAATTATTAAGCGTAGGGATACATGACGAAACATAGTCCCCTCATATTATTGAAATATTTATTGGTGTCATAATTTATATTAAACCCAGCAAAATATGAATTTAGTTATAAAATTTTATCATATCATTTAAATTTAAGGTTTGATGCATCAAATTTTAATTATATTGGTAATGTGACAGTCAGTAATGCCAACTTAAATTTCATTTTCAAGTGTTACGTAATGAACATTACGTAACACTATTCGTAACTACGCACTTACATTGAATGTAGTTTGTTCTGTAATGACATACTTTCAGTAGTGGTCGTAAAAAAAATATATTTTGATTTTTAGGAGCGCATATAGACTGCAAACCTGGAGAAACATACCAAGATTTATGCAACACATGTACCTGCGGCGGAGGATGCACCCTTATGGCCTGTGGTAATTATTATATAAAGCATGTAGTAAATAACAACTGAAGGTGACTCATATTTGATTGAAACTTGTTCTGTATTGTATATAATTTTTGTTGACATGAGTTAAAGTTCTACAATGCATAATTCATTTTCATATTCACTAAAATTAAAAAAAAATAATTAAATACATTAAAACGTAATACAAATATTAATTTTAGCTACTTAAATTTATTAATTAAATAGAATAATTAGGTCCATTTATCTAAAAAAGTTCACACAAGATTTTCCTTTAAAAACAAATATTTAAGATGGTCATTCGTGTCAGAAATATGTTTATTTTTATATGGTTTTCGGCAGAGATGGCCAATAATAAATTACAAGTAATTTAATTACGTAATTAATGTAATCAGAAGTGTAAGTGTTAATTATATTTTTCAATTACTGTGTAATTGAAAGTTTAGTAATTAATTACATTATTTATGCAAGTAATTAATTCTAGCACTTTTTCATTGTAATTACAATAACATTGTCAATAACTTTTTTATTTCAAATCAAATAGAAATGAAGATCTGTAATTTTTCTGAAGCATAACGTCATTTTGCTTTCCTCAGTTCTTGGTGAAAGATTATTTTCATTCGCAAGCCTTATTTTAAATTCAAGACGCTGTAGATTATCAGTTTATGTCTTTGAGGAATTAATCTACTTTTAATCTACTTTTTTAATTTCATAAAAAATAAAAAGTAATTGTAATTTGTACTTATTTAATGTAATTTAATTACATTTAGTGCTTGTATTTGAGCTAATTAATTAATTACATTTTATCGTAAAGTAATGTAATTTAATTTGACGATTGTAATTAAATAATGAAGTAAATAGCTCCGTGGTAACGTGTCGGATTGTGGATCGTGAGATCCTCAGTTCGAATCCCACAGCTGACAGTTGCCAATTTAAATGGTTCCCCCTCCACTAAAATCTTTGGGGGCTATGATTTGACGACTGGTAATCGCAATTCATAGTAAAAATATATCACTTACCGAGATCTGCGTAAGCAAAGTGCCACACCCACGATGAGTAAAGGCGAGATGACATATTTATTTATTTATTTGTAATTAAATTAACATTGAGACAGTAATTATAAAAAAAGTATTTAATTATATTTTTGCACTAATTTCTCATCTCTGGTTTTCGATACGTATTTTATTTTTAAATTTTACAAATTTAAATTGAAAAACTACTCTTTCTTAATGACTTTTAACTTGCAGTTTTGAGTAAAATCCAAGCAATTTATTTTTCAATACTTTAATTATATAATCTTATATATTTATGGTATCTTTTATTTCAACTCAAATTTATTGCTAATCGCCTCAGTTCTTGGTATATATATATATATATATATATATATATATATATATATATATATATATATATATATATAAACTTTTCACACTGAATTGTTGTTACTTCCAAAATATATTTTTTAATAATGATTCAATAACTACTTACATTAAAATTGCATACAAATTTGCTTAGATATTACCAAAGTACATATACTACATACATTTATTTAATTTTTAGCACAAGTCTGCGAGCCACATTTCAGATGCGAGCCGCTCATCCCTTTCAGAGATTACTGCAAAAAATGTGTTTGTAATAAAGATGGAAAATCTGCAACATGCTCATATAAAAATTGTTATTAAAATACAGTGTCATGCATGTTCAATGTACTTTACACAATCATTATATTTGAACATGGTTCTCATAAAATAAAATATAACTATGAAAATGATAAATAGTTTCATTTTGTTTTGCTTAACAAAGAGCTTCGTGTCAAGATACATACCGGATGGAGCATCATACCTGTGTACATAGGCGATTAACATGAAAAAAACAGTTTTTCCGTGCGCATTGCTCCCCAAATTATTTTAGGCAAAAATGCTTCAAATACATGTTATAGAGCATAAAATTCTGCATCTAAATCAATAAACAGAATTACTTTTACTTGCTTTGTAACGACCGAAATTAAATATGAAAACATGGAAAATTACGTTAAAAATATCAAATAGCCATGGAATTGAAACAAAAATAAATAAATTTTTGACATTTGACAGATGAATGATTAATTTGACGGGTAAAATATCAAATAGACAGAAAAACGATAAGCATTTATTTATTTTTGTTTCAATTCCATGGATATTTGATATTTTCATCGTAATTTTTCATGTTTTCATATTTAATTTCTGCCGTTACAAAGCAAGTACAAGTAATTCTGTTTATTGATTTAGATGTAGAATTTTATGCTCTACAACATGTATTTGAAGCATTTTTGCCTAAAATAATTTGGGGAGCAATGCGCACGGAAAAACTGTTTTTTCATGTTAATCGCCTATGTACACAGGTATGATGCTCCACCCGGTACATACTAGAATGGAGTAAACACATTTCTTGTGAAAATTACTTCCGAATACCTCGCGAATTCAATGTTGATGGATTGAATACAACAATACAATAACAATTACTTTATGGTAAGTTTTGTTATAAATAAAAAGATGTACAATAATGGCAAGTATGATTATTATTCGAATATATTATAATGTTTCTTTATTTTGTTCCATTTAATAGTAAATTGTATTCAGTCAAATTATTTATTTTCAACCTCAAACCTATACAGAAAATATAATAATTTGACTGAATTCCAAAAACCGTTTTATTTTCAATACAATTTCCAGTCAAGAAGTTTTTCATCATCATTATATTGTATGCCTAGGTAGAAAAATGTTTTTTTTATTTGTCAGCCACGACCATTTCTTAAGACCCGAATACCCCCTTTTCTAATCTCAATGAGTCGGACGTGGATCGTGAGATCCTCAGTTCGAATCCCACTAACATCTTTGGGGGCTATGATTTGACGGCTGGTAACCGCACTTCATACTTAAAAATATATCACTTACCGAGATCTGCGTAAGCAGAGTGCCACACCCATAATGGGTAAAAGGCGTGATGATATATTTATTTTATTTTTCTTAGTTAAGGAGGGGTGGGAGTAAATACTTGAATCCCATTGACACCTCGAACGTCATCAAAAACAAAACATGCCGTATTTATTAAATGTAGTAATTTATAATTAAAAATACGGAATTTTCCGCATCTTTTAACTCTTATCTTTCGTATTTTTAATAAACTTTTACCATTTTTGACTATGGTGAATAGCCTATTAGGCAAAGAGTTCGGCAAATCTAATCGATTCAAATGATCAAAATTGCCTAAAAGAATAATTTTGGTATAAGTATAATTAAAAATATATTTTAGATCCTTTAGAATTTGAAGTTAGAATTGTAGGTCTCAGGATCAATATAATAAATAGATATATAATGTATAATATAGATTTTTTTAACGTTTCGAAGATTCGACTTTTATATAAGTAATCATCAGCTAGAAAAAAAAAATTATTAATTGTCGAACAATATAAATTAAGTAACAAAACTCTTACCAAGAAGTAAAATTAAAATTATAAATTAATATATGAAGTAAAGAATTTAAATTGTAACACATATATCAAAAATATTTTGACACTTGTCAGAGTAGTCAAGAAAATAATCAGGAAAAAATTATGAAAATTTAAAAAATTTAAAAACGGAAATCATGTGAGACTTCGAAAGTTATGCAGCACATTAAGGATCGGTCGAGCAAAAGACATAATTTGGTTGAAGTTAGTTATGTTGTTAAGATTATTGTTATAGTTGTTAATTTTATTGATATGTAAAGTCCCTAATATTAAACGTTTATACTTTTGTTGTTCTTGATCTATAAAAAATTATTTACTTCACATTCTATAATTTTTAATTTTAATTTTACTTCTTGGTAAGATTTTTGTTACTTAATTTATATTATTCGACAATTATTAATTTATAAAAATGTATTATACATAATTTTTATTTATTTTATTGATCCTGAGATCCTAACATCAATTTTTGTATAAATAGTAATATCCTCGTACTGTATTGCTATTGTTTAGCCTTAGTATTTAAATATATTCCATTAAGAATGAGATTTCTTTGTCATAATAATAATAAAAACTACATATAATCTCGTAATGCTAGGCTAGTCCATATTCGTAATAAAAAAATATAGTTTAGTGCCTTGATATATAAATAATTATTAATTAAGGTGAGAGGTTAAGTGTTGCACACATCAAATTTACGTATATCAGTGAAGCACATTAATTGAAAAAATAAATTGTTATAATTATGGCAGTTATCTCGGTTACATTCAATTTGCTAATTATTCTATTAATTTTTTTAATCAATGAAATAATTGCATTTAAATTAAAGTTAATTAATAAAGTAATTAGTTAGATACGAATTATAAGTTCTCATTTGATTACCTAACTATAAGTATTGCAAAAAAAAGAAAACGTTAAACCAAATCAAGCAGCTGTACCACAAGAACTACAAAACTGTTGTTTCATAAATCGATTCAAAATGTTTATTTTCAATTGTAAGCATTTCGAAATGTTTCTTCTCGTTGCACTAGTGGGTCTCGTTCCGGCTAGCAGCAGTAAGTACATAAGATAAAATAATATAATGCAAGGTATATAAAAATAAAGATTTTATTATAAAACAATAACAATCACGAAAAAAATCTCTTTGAAGATTTTCGCACAAATACATTTTATAAGGTCCTTTCTGAACATTTTCTAATGAGTGGATAGATGAATAGATGAATGGATGTGAGCCCGTCTCCAATACCTTATAAACAAAAATCTGATGTGGCCAGCACATAACCTCCCGCCCAATACTACTCTTAAACGATACAAAATAGTATTTGATGATACAGAAACATACCTTCCTTATTTGTATATTTTCTATTTATATTTGAGAATTTTAATTTTCTTTCGTATATTTATTTAATTTTCTGACATATATTTCACTAAGAAAAAAGCTTCACAATCACAATGTCGTAAAAAGTTGAAAATTTTTAAATATTTCCATGGTGTACTAAGAATGCAAGATTTGTGAAATCTTATTTCTTTATATTTTATTATCTCTAAATCTAATGAAAATTATTAAAATTAGTGTAATCAAAACACATGTAGAATTAAATATTCTTCAACTTTCAAAATAACATAATTTGTTGAGAAAGGAAAGTTAACCGTGTTTTTCACGAAAAACTGTTAAGGGCTTCAAGTAAACTGCTACTTCCGGTTAACCAATTTTATCCAAAATCTAATCAGCTCTTCATTTAAATATAAGAAGCAATAATTCGCAAAATTGTATTTTTTGGTATTATAGTATTTGAGTTATGTGAGACGAAAAAATTGCCACAGACTACACACACACACACACACATACATACATACATACATACATACATACATACATACATACAGACATCATCGCGAAAATAGTAAAATCGTATTGTAGGGACCCTAAAACGTGCTTATTCATTGAAAACTCACTACCCAATTTTATGCCCAAAAACAATACCTGCCTTACCTAGAGGTAGGCGGGAGGTAAAAAAAGATAGAGTAATTAAACTTTACAAAAAAAATTTTAATGACAATGAAGAACTGAGCTAATTTTGGTAACAAATTTAAAAATCGCAGATTATTTGGCACACAAAACAATAGAAGATTTTAACACGTTGAACCCCGCACTGTAAAATCATAATTCTCTCACGCAGATCTCCATTTTTATATTACGTGTATAATTTTTAAGATATTTTTTTAATTTACAGTATTTTCTCTACGACATTTTAAAAGAAGTTAGATTTCTAAACTATAAAATTAAAAATTTTGTTTGTATTTTCTAAAAATCGATTAAATTTTCCTTTTGTATGCATTCGTTGAAGAAAATTTTATTTCTTACAAAATGATTAGGTTCAATACAAAAAAAAATATTAATTTTGAATATAAATTTTATATATTTTCTTTTTTCTGCATTAAAAAACAATGAATATATTTTAAATTTTGGTTTTAAAAATAACGAAAAAGAAGTCGTGTTAATTTTAAACAAAACTTTTTTATTTAAAAACGATATCATTTTGAATTAAAATTACTTCGTCCCCATAATGAGTCTCAGTTGAATATTTTGATAAGTTCCTTCAACACTAAATTAATTTTCATACAAGAATATTTATTAAACCTGCAAAAGTTTTCAATGAAAGATGACATCGGATTGGCACTATTCAAATCAATTTTTTTGTATTCTATTCCATTCTATTTATTTTGTTAAATTGTATTTTTATACAATTTGCTGATTTTAACTTGCTTACTTTTTTGTATTATCTGCTTTGCATTGCTGTGTTCACAACAAAGTTGAATATATTTTTATTTTTAGGATCAATCAAGGAAGATGGCAAATGCGTCCCTGGAGGAATATTTAAACTTTCTCCTAGTATGTATTTTATTTGAGATATGTATACAATATTTTTGGGATACCATGAATTTCGTCAATGTGTATCTATTTATATTTCAATAATAGCAATTGCTTTGGCATAAACTTACAACTGAAACAATTAGGTATATTAAGATGTATATGTATAAGAAAGTCGTGTGGTACCCGTACACACCGGTATTTTAGTTATTATTTAACATCTTGCGTTCGTAATGAAGCTAGTTCGTAATGAAGTCATTACGAACTAGCTTTCATTTAGAAACGAAATTTTTTGTTTAGAAAGATGAAAATTATTTAAAATTTTCTAATTTATGTCCTTAATTTAGAATTAAAATAAACCCATACATGAACCTACAAATAATTGTCTAAATATCAAACCAATGTAACTCAAATGCAACATTACATTACAAATCTCGCTAAATCAACTCAGATTATTTTATATATTAGTACCTAGTAGATGCAAAATATATAGTAAAATAACGCTAACGCTTTTTTTGCCAGGGCTCGTTTTCTAAATTTATTCAATCTGCTGATCTCAATTTCCTTTACTTTTGTATTATCAGGTTTGCATAACTCATTACACAGCCAAGTTAAATATATTTTGATTTTTAGGAGCGCATATAGACTGTAAACCTGGAGAAACATACCAAGATTTATGCAACACATGTACCTGCGGCGGAGGATGCACCCTTATGGCCTGTGGTAATTATTATATAAAGCATGTTGTAAATAACAAACTGAAGATATTTTACTGAAACTTGTTCAGTATTATATACAGGGTGTCCCAGATTTAAACGGCCTAACTTAATTCATAGATTAAACACCTAAAAATAAGGTGATAAGTTCATTTGAGCAAATGTCCGTAAATGCTTTATTCCAGAGATATTCATGTTTTTCTTATTGAGTAGCGCTTCTTTAAAAATCAACATCATAATGAAATATCTAATATTATCGTATTGAGATGTTACATATTAAATTTAAAATAATTTGTTTATTACCTAAATTGAATACAAAATTTATTTTGCTTGCACTGATATCTGGGAAAAAATGAGAAACTATCAATGAATTTAAAAAAATTTATTGTTTAAAATAATAAAGTAATAACGTAACTTCATAAACTATTTTTTTTTTATAATATTTGTTCAAAATGTTCACCTGCAACACGTAAACAAGCACTACAATGAACTGCCACTGCATTGGTTGCTGCATGACATTGCTCGGGAGATACGGTTTCGCAAAGTTGAAAAATTTTACTACGTAGTGAGTAAATGAGTAAATTTTGTATTAAAATTAGGTAATAACCAGTGGCGTGGCGTCCATGGAAGCAATGGAAGCAGTGCTTCCCTTAACATTTATTCATTTTTAATATTATATTTATAATTAGATTAATATTTTATAATTTACGATAATATATAAAAATGATTAAAATACAATTACCGTATTATATGCACCATGCATTACGCAAGTGTACAGCGGGTGAGAAATAATATGAACTCTGAGGTTCAACTTGCCCGCACATTCAATATGTGCGTCTCAAAACTAGTATTCGGCCATTTCCGTAGTTCTTCGTTGAGTATTTCGGCCTAGATATAGGCCGCGAGGCCGCGTTAACAGTGATATGGGAAGCACATTCGCTTGGTGCGTCTACAGGTTTATATGTATGATTTTTGTACTGATATTTACACTTTTACAGCACTATAAAATCACAAATTTCAATATAAATAAAGAAGCACAGTTAATGTATGCGTCTTTTATGATATTTAAATGGATATTATTATAAAAATAAATATTTTGTACAGTTAAATATAAATTAAAATAAAATTGAAATGTTTCTTTTAATGCAATTTGAAAAATATTTATTGAAACAAATTAAGAAAAATATGACAATCCGTATTAATAATTCCAATTATCATGTTTTTTTATTCTACAACTGAGCGTCGCAGAGTATTGTAGTATGTATGGGAAGCACTCTCAGTTGCTGCGTCTCATGCTTTAAATACAGTGAACTATTGAATTCATTGGAAAGGAAACAAACTTATAAGTAGATAAAATGTTGTTATTTGTTTATTGATGTAATTGTTCATAAAAGAATAAAATTATATTAGTTTATTATTAATAGAAGACATTTTGTTTCCATATTTCATTCGTAAAAATTTCATTATTTTATTTGTTTGACTGTCACTAAAATTTAACATTACAAAAAAGTGCATGTACATACCGGTTGTCTACTTTTTCATATGACATAGGAAATATAATCTTAAAATTTTCATTAAGTGATAGTTCGTTCCCTATGAATTTTAAAACAAAAGTGTAAATACAAAAACTGTTCAAAATCAAAAACTGCATCACATGAACTTAATTTATTGATGTAATACATTTCTGTCATGAGATAATCGAAAAATAAAATTTATAATTATTGCTATTTTCAGAGTGCTATTGTAAACAAAACATACAAGTTATAAATTATTGTTAAAATTGTATTTTGTTGTATTAAATGGTAAATATAACCATGATTACTGATAAGTAATTTAATCAAATCAATTCTCATTAAAATTTCAAATGTCATCTGTTGAATTCAAACAATACGACAGTTTGTATGTTTTGTTTACCATGGCATACTGGAAACAGCCAAAAATTATTAATTTTATTTTACGACTACCTATCTCATGACAGAAATGTACTACATAAGGAACGAACTATCGCCTAATGAAAATTGAAACATAGTGTTTCCTATGTTCTATAAACAAAGTAGACACCCGGTATAGTATGATATATATATTTTTTTTTTTATAAATGCTTCCCTGTCCACCAACACCACGCCACGCCACTGGTAATAACCAATGTATTATCAATTTATTTTAATTATTATGTCTCACATCATTAAGATAATAGTGGATATTTCGTTATGAAGTTGATTTTTTAAAGTAGTGCTACTCAATAAGAAAAACATGAATATCTCTGGAATAAAGCATTTACGGACATTTGCTCAAATGAACTTCGCCCCCTATTTTTAGGTGTTTAATCTTAATTTTAAGTTAGGCCGTTTAAATCTGGGACACCCTGTATATATCATTGTTTACATGAGTTTAAGTTTTATAATCCATAATTCATTTTCATATTAACTAAAATTTAAAAAATTATTATTATTTACATTAAAACTATATACAAAAATTAAATTTCAGCTACTTTAAATTTTTAATTAAATAAATTAATTACGTCCACATATCTGGAAAAGTTCACGCAAGAATTTCCTTTAATAATATATATTTTAGATGGACATCTGTGTCAGAAATATGTGTATTTTTAGATGGTTTTCGGGTATTATATTCTCAAATGTTACAAATTTAAATGAAAAAAAAAACTACTTTTTTTTACCTAATTAACTTATAGTTTTGAGTAAAATCAAAGCAATTTATTTTTCAATATTTTAATTATATAATCTTACAGCAGTAGCGCGTCAATAATCCGTATTAATTGGGACCGGACCCAATCGGACTTTAGACATGTCAAGATTTTCGAAATGAACCAATAAAATAATTTTTTGGTGTATCAACGCTAAATATTAGCTGCAATCGGTTATAAATCACTGTAACGTTTAGAGAAGGGCGGATAAATGAAATTATTAATAAAATTTAACATGTTTTATTTTTTTAAAAGAACTTCATTGTACATTAAGTATCCGGGATGATCGATCGTCCGGATTTTTGAAGTTCGTATTATTGACGCTCTACTGTATTTTTTTTTTTTTTTTAATCTGAACTCAAATAACTCAACTCAATAACTACTTATATTCAAATTGTACATAAACATATTTGCTTAATTTTTAGATCAAGTCTGCGACCCACGATTCACATGCGAGCCGCTCAAACCTTTCAGAGATTACTGCAAAAAATGTGTTTGTAAGCAAGATGGAAAATCTGCAATATGCTCATTTAAAAATTGTTATTAAAATACAGCTTTATGAATGTTCAATGTACTTTACACAATTATTACATTTGAACATGGGCCTGATAAAATAAAATATAACTATTGAAATGACAAATAGTTTCATTTTGTTTTGCTTAACATAGAGTTTCGTGTCAAGATACATATTTGGTACTAGAAATAATATTTCTTGAAAAAAATACATTCGAATATCTCGAGAATTCAACGTCGATGGATTGAATACAAATAATAATTGCTTTATCAAAACACTAGGTATTACGAATGATTTAATTAGAGAAGTAACGGATATCCGGCAACTATCCTACATTTTACTATCCGGCCGGATACAGGATAGCAGATTTATATCCCACGGATACCGGATTGTCAATAAATTAGGAAAATTTTATAAAATCTACTTATAAGTCTAAACCGGTCTAAACATAAATAAAACGTCTGATTAATATTATTTTAACCGACGAAAAAAGTAGGAGGCTCTCAAGTCGACAAGCATATACTTTGTATGTATTACCATGCATAATTTTTTACAGAGTAATTCAATTTTGATGTTTTTTTTTTATCCGACTCATCTCTAGATTTAATATCGTTGTTTTATACTGGTGTTCCCATGTTTATAAAGTTAATCATAACAACGCAGTACTGTATCTATGATATTATGAGTCTGTAACTATGATTTCTGGTAACAAATTCAAAGTTATTTTTTCCGCTTCCAACAAAAAACCATCATCATGAATATTATCCATCACAAGATGATTGATTTGACACTTAGTTATTTTTGTTTTTAAAAAACAATTTCGATTTGACGAAAATCAATGTCGACTATAGTGTTTTGATAAAGCTTTGTATTTAACACGGATAATAACGATTCACAATAGACTGGGTCGTTGCATAGCTACGAGGCGGAAAGCGAGTCTGTCAAATATCCTTATTATTAAATACATATCTATATAACTATTATCGTAAATAGTGTTATAAATGAAAAGAACTATAATAATGATTGCTATGATTCTTATTTGAATCATTTTTCTCTATTTTGTGCCGTTTTCTGGGTCGGTCATGGCTACCCGAAAAACAACTCTTCTGAATAACATAACATAACAATAAAATATGGAACATTATAAATACCAGAATGTAAAATTTATACATAAATTTAATGGTTTGATATATTAATATTAAATATAGGATTGTTAAGGCTAGTTTATAGATTAACATGAAGAACGGAAAACAATGACGACATAACATAGAGTACATAACACAAAAATGACCTATATTCAGGCCAGGCGGATAATGTGGGTATAATGGGTAGCTTTACCCACACGAAAAATTCCGAGTGGGTAAAATACCCACTCGGGATTTGGGGTGAGAGAAATATTCCATAAACGTCAAATTCCAGAAATGCCAAATTTCGTAAATGTCAACTTCACTTTTTATATATTGGAATTTGACGACATGCATATAGCAACTGGGGTAATTCTGATAATGGTCTTTTTGAGTACTGAAATATAAACACTTTATTATGCATGATAAATCGTTTGACAATATTTGTTAAATGATTAAACAAAATAAAAGAAATACGGAGGCATTTACAATTTTTTTGCAATAGGATTGTCGACTAAGTATTAATCAAAGATTCGTTCTACCTGAAGCTTATTAAACACTTTTCCGAACACCATGTATTGTGTCCAGTGTCGACTCAAAATGTAATATGCGATCAACAATGTTGCAAGATCGGCTTAACAGTATTGCGATTTTACTTGGTTATAGCGACATGACCGACAAACTGGATTTGCAAAAATTATTAAATGAGTTTGTATAAAAAAATGCAATGTTTTTGCATTGCATAAATGAACTCAACTAAAGTTAAATAAAATAAATGTGATGACAAATAATTGTGATAATAATTTGATGATAAACATGGCTATTTGAAAAAAAATTTGCTTTTTTTTCTTCGTATACATTTTCGATTGGTGGTAGAGGGGGAGGGGGAGAGAGGGGCACCCCCACCCGGGCCAACTACCCACTCGGATTTAACACCAACCGCCGGCCCTGCCAATATTATCATTTATAGATAACATAACGACACAACATGAGAAATGGACGAAACTCATTTCCTAATGTTCCAATTATTAAAAATGACTAAAAATAGTTATTTGTATCACAAGGTTGGAAATTGCTATTTTGAGAGTGCGAGTTTATTTTGATAGGACGAGCCGTAGGCGAGTCCTACAAATACGAGCACTCGCAAAATAGTTTCCAACCGAGGGATACACAAGATTTTTCGCGCCAACATTTATGTAAATTTAATAAATAAATTTAATTTATTACTTATTTTCTTAATGACAAGGAATTTTTTTATGTTGCTAACTTCACAATATTTGAATGTCAATTATGTTTATTTTCCAATATCATAACCAAAAATATCTACATATTTTTATTTGGATTTTACACTGCAAATTCAATTATAATTACTTACAAATATATTTGAAATCCAAAAATATTCTGTTTTCTTGTATTGCAAATACTCAATTGTAGATATATTGCCATAATATTTTTAAGTCAATGTAATACTTTGACATTTCTAGCGCAAGAAGTTAGCTAAAATTAGTGAAGTGATGCCAACATATAATCATAAAAAGTTAGCAATTTCCGACCGCTTTAGAGATATGTAATTGTGTCAATGTCGGACGGAGGCGCGAAAAATTATTTTTGTATAAATAATAACATTCCCGTACTGTATTGTGATTATTAACCTTGCCTACTAATATATTCCACTAGAAGCTCCAGTCAGTGAAGTACCGATTTTAATTGAAGAAGAAAATAATTGGTGTTTTAAAAGGTTACAGTAAATTTTCTCTATTCTCATTATTTGTGGAGTCATAATCAATAATTGTTCTTAAAGTTAACTAATAAAGTAATTACTGAGATACAGATTATTAATTCTCATTTGAAAACCAAACCACACATATTGCAAAAAAAAACGAAAATCAAATCTAACAGGTATACTACAAGATCTACAAGACGCTGTTTCCAAAAATCTTTCGAAATTATTTTAACTAAGGTTGTAATCAAGATTGGTTAGCATAAAATTGGACACATTTTGATAATATAACTAATTTAGAAACGAAGTAACACATGATGTAAAAATGGAGTTAACGATAATCCCTTTTATGAATCTGCTGGTTCATGTTTACATAATTTTCATAAATTGAAATCCAATCGCCTTTCTTCTTTGGATACGTTTTTATAATATTAAAAAAAAAAGATATTTCAGGGAGAGGGGGGGGGGGGCACGTAACCCTAGTGCCCCCCTACAGGCTACGCATTGTCCATTTTACAAAAATTTAAACTGTATGCACATGATTTTCGCAAAGTATTTCTTCATTTAATTTGAGTTCTAAACTATTTATTTTAAAATAAACAGATATATTTTTATAAATTTTTCCGAATTACTGAAAAATAGTCCAATTTTGAGACATATTTTGGAAAATTATTTATTCAAAACTAGTTTATCTATGTTTAATTACGAAAACAAATGCATAATTAAACTACAGAAATATTTATAAACATAATAAGTTAGCCATTAAAATAAAGATATTTGGCTGATATTCACAGGCCTATACTAAGGGCTACTAACTAGGGCAGTTTAAAATTTAACATTGTTGCTATGGAAAAATTGTTGATCTCCAAGGTAATCAACAACTTTTGCAAAGGAACAGTGGCAAATTTTAAAATGACCTAGTTAGTAGTACTTAGTATAGACCTGTTAATAGCAACCATTTTGTTTCAAAGAAATTATTGTCGTCGGTGTTATATGTTCCCAACTTCATAGTGAATGATTCGCCAAAAATTGTTCAGGTTGATTTAACAAAAAAAATAATTTTCTATAAGACTGTTCTGAAAACTGCGCATTCCACAACTAAAAATTGTATTGGAACAACTATTATTCCATACGCCGCGTTTGGAATAAATTCGACGAATCAGAGCCGCATAGGCATATTAGCGAGATATATGAAGTATCTTTGGTTCGGTTGCAATGGTTACGTCTCTTTGTTTTAATTTTATTTATTTGAGTTTAACGTTTTCAATAGTTTTGTATTTGTAGTTCCTGTATAATTTCCAAAATCTAGTTATAAAAAGTGTAGACTACACTAGCAAACTGTAATCATTGCCTTCGGCAAACTTTTTTCTCGTGTGGAATATGCGCCATTCCATTGACTGTTGTAGAATAAACTATTACAAACACTATTGCATATCTAAATAATCTTTTGTAATGTACTGTCGCAACAATTCTGCCTGATGATAGATAGATAGACAGATAGATGCTATATTTTGTCGCTAGTATCGCCTACTCAAATTATTCTTACACAAATAAAATAGTTATTTGCGAGGTTATTTCTTTATATTGCCACCAAAATACCAGATTTACAGCAGAGGCTGCCGTCAATGCCGATTTGGAATTAATATTAAATTAGCGATTATTTTTAATATCTATTTTGAAAGTTATTGCCATCAAATTATGTTCTTATGCTTTTATCGAATGGTTGCTATGAATATGTTGAGCAGTTGCTATGTACAAACATTGCACTACAAAGACAGATAGCCCAACAATAAGCTGTCTCTCTCGCGGCTCGCATTTTAAATGTCAGTTAACGTTCTAGTATTATTATATTACAATTACAGACTATTAGCTGTCAAAATGGTGCTGTTTAATTACTTTTCTAAAATGTACAACAATGGAAAATGAAACATTATCTTTGTTCAAATTTGTAATGAATAAAATAATCTCATATAAAAACTAGAATTTTTTTATTTATGTTATTAATTTCTAGATTTGAATATAGGAAAAATATTGTGTGTACAATGGGTGCAAAATCGCATTGGTACTCTAAAATGAAGCATTTTGCACCCTTAATGCACAAATAACTATTTTTGCCGATTTGGAATTAATATTAATTTAGTAATTATTTTAATACACCTTTCGAAAGTTATCGCCACCAAATTACATTGCTAAGCGTTTGTTGGGCGGGTTTTTTTTTTTACTTCCTTGGCTGTACAAGTGACATTTTGTGGACTGTTTGCTGTCAAAAAATAACATATTTAATGTCGATTGGCAAAATATTATTTACTGATTGCTATTATATTTTAATTTTATAACTCCTGACTCGGAATGTACAAATCGGAGCTCATATCGGTTTTAGTTTGTCGATCTACAGCAACCTTTGTCCAAATACAAAATGAAAAATAATTAAGTGACTGTACTTACGATACTAAGCAATTCACTGAGCCTCTGCGTTAGGACGGACCACACATTCTCATCGGTGAAGGCTTCCTTGTACGTCTGCAAGTGGCTGAGGATCTCCAGGAAGTGATTACGGACCGTCTTGTCCTTTGGAACTTCTTCGTTGAACAACAGCAACACGGGACTTGTTAAGTTTCCCAGCAATCTGCACAGAGAAAATATAGATAAATTCACACAAAAACTGATGATTTCCGTAAAGATAACAAGGCTATTTAAAGCGAATATTGTCAAATACAAAAATTTTCTTCCAGTGCGGTTACTGATCATTAATTCAAATAAGCTACATATACAGGTCCATAGGATCATAGGGATTTCAATGTTATTTTTTAAATATTCAATTGGCTCCCCCTAATTATATCTCAGATTATTTTTTAGCGTTTCTTAAAACCTATGAAATGCTCAGTTGTATGTCACATGCAAGGAAGATATTAGAGGAAGTTCCACTTGCGTCATGACCTTGGTTCGTGACTGCAGCGCCGCGTAGCGATCTGGATGGTGTAACTTATATCTCTGGACAATTTAAGAACACCAACCAAATTTCATAAATGTAGTACAGACAAAGAAAGAGCAATGTTACTGTGATGAATGCAATTATAAATTATTTTCATTTCTATTTAAATATCTATAGCATATATAATAAAGTAAATATATGTGTAAATGAATTAGTTGACCCCAATTAATTAATTGAACATTAATAAAATTATAAAAAGTTATATTTTGAAGTTATACTTGTGGTTTTGAGCGTACACAGTTAGCTGTTTTTGAAAAATAATAATGGTGAGCTATGTAAAAAAAACAATATGTAATAAAAAGTTGTCAAAAGATATAATTTTCAAGTTTTAATTTTTGTAAAAAGAATCTGCTGAGGTGATTTGTGTACGGGTAGTGTTCTAATTTACGTCCATTCCAGAAACATTTGGGGAACGTGACAGGAGTGTTTTGCGTTATGCGGAGGTGAATGAATTTTTTGATGGTGAAAAAGGCTGTTCGCGCGGCCAGTGTATTTCGGCGGAATAAACTTTGACATTTTGAATTTTTCGATTGTGGATACGTTAAAAAAGGCGTCGTACAACTCTTCGTAAAGCGATCAACAAGATAACAAATCAGTTGGATACTCTATTAATTGCGGAAAATAAAAATTTGAAAGAAATAGAAAAAATATTTGAATTGTCACAAGAGAAGAGATTTTCGAAAAACTACTTGAATCTGCAGCATATGTACCTGTAAACATGTATTTTAAATATTATTTTATACAATATATATTGTTATTTACAATTCCGTGTTTTATTTTCCAATCACTCTAAAGAATATGAAAACATTTAAAAATTCAAAGTAGGCGCGCTTGCCGCGCATTAGCATCAGCGCCGCGTAGCGACCTGGATGGCGTTAATCTGATGGTTCGGTCTCTCTCACGTATAAGTGAAGCTTCCTCTAATATCTTCCTTGGTCACATGTTTGTGTTTCAAATAATCCTGTCATTATTATACTGATTATTTTTTGACGTTTCTTTAAACCAATGAAATGCTTTATTGTATGTAACGTGCCTGCGTTTTAACCAATCCTGTCATTATTATACTAAGAATAATGCTCTTGTGATTATTCCCGGCAATATTCTCTGTAGCTTTGTTGTTTTTGTTGACAGATGTCAGATAGTTATCAACACAAGTAAAAATGAGCAAAAAAGATAGATTTAGTAGCGTGCCTGATGATGAAATCAAAAAATAATCTAATTAAATATAACTCGAGAGTTCGATAAATTAGAAAATAATTCTCCAGTATCTTTCTCAAACTTGTCGCCATTTGGCAATAGCCACTCAAGCCCTACGGGCTTTCGTGGCTATTGTCTGGCAACAAGTTTTCGAAAGATCTGTCAAATTATTTTCAATTTATTCTCACTCTCTTGTTATATTATTACTGAAAATAATTCTCCGGTTGCCAGGCAACAAGTTTTCGAAAAAGCTGCCAAATTATTTTCAATTTATTCCCACTCTCTTGTTATATTATTACTGAAAACAGTTACCCCCCCAGCTGACGGATGTTTGCAAAATCACACCATTCGACGGGCTGGGTCCCCTAGTCCCTAACTTTAACGTTTACCCCTGCCCTTATAACACATTGAAATGTTGATTTTTTTATATTCTACTGGTAACCTGATCTATTTAGTACTATTGACTGTAAAAAAAAAAAACATTAACCTGAGTTACCACTTATTTGAAAAAATCTTATGTTTAACGTAGTATTTTGAAAAAATCCTAACTTGTTTTGCTTGGAAAATAATTTTGTTTATGTAGGATTTTGAATGAAGAATAAATATTTGCTTTATTTCAGTCATCTTCGCTCTAGATAATATTAACTCCATTTTTTATTGTAAAATAGAGTAGTGGTCATATTCACTCTTTTCGGAGTGGAGTTGATTAGTGATACTTTATATATTTTTTTAATTTAATGGTGTAGAATAGTAGCAATTTAAAGTACTATTGCATACTCATGCACTGATCTAATTTAAAGCAATGCTTCCCAAATAATTTTAAACAAAAATGCTTCAAATAAATGTTCTAGAACTCAAAATTTTCTATGGTTTATGAGTGCAGAAATTAAATATGAAAATTTACAAAATTACTATTTACTAGTGTTTAACATTTTCCTGTCAAATTCTTTAACTATTTTAAAAGTTAAAACGAAAACATAATAATGTATTTGTATGTCATTTTATTTTATTCCATTGCGAACACTATTAAATATTAATTTTACAAAATTATATATAAAAATTTCGCAGTCACATCTCATAATAAATGAATTTTGTTAACTGATTTACTGTTTTCCCATGTTAAACGCCTATTTTCCGCATTTCGTGTTACAGCCTAGATGTGCGGGAAGTAAAAATAAAGTCTTAAACAACAACAATAATCTGCATTCCAAAAAGCATTGAACACATAATATAAATGTATACTCCCTGTTGAAAGCTAAAATATTCACTGAAACATGAAATAAAAACAAAATACCCAGTATAAGATGAACTTAATTAATGAAATTGGTGCGCCAAAATGACAATAAACATTTAAATTAGGTTGTAGCAGGTATCTTGATCTATATACACAATGTACTCATTAATAAGATAAATACGGAAAATCTACAAATAATAACAGATGCAAAACAACTTGACGCGGTGAAAATTAAGTGTACTATTCACATGATAGCGGGATGATAGTAAATAAACTAGCCCGCTATGTTTATTGAAGTTGTTGGAGCATTATTAATTGCCTTCTACAGTGTGCAGTCAATAATGAGTTAATTAAGTCAGTTAGATGTTGTATTACAGCAGTTCACAACAAAGTTTAGCTACATTAGTAAGTTACAATACATTCCTAAGTTTTGAACTTGGAAGCCCATCGAGATATAATGACCTTTTACATGTTATCTTCAGTGAGCACGCACTTTAATGTGGCTAAAACAACAGCATATAGCACATAAAATAATGGAAAAGATAATATTTACCTTAAGAGTACGTCAAATAAGTCTGTTTGTTTCCAGTACAGCTTAAGTAAAGGTACTAAGTTGATTTGTAAAATCTGTGCTGCACCGAAATATCTCCTAATTTCATGGCTCTCAGTATCACGTCTTAAATATCGAATTATATCCTTCACAGTTTCGACAAGGTTGTCTTCATTGAAATAAATATTACTTTTAGGATCGTAGTGGCCTAATGCATTGCATGCCGCTGCTAATTCTGCAGAAAGTATAAAAGACATGTTCTCATTTAAAGTTTAAACTAACTTCAGGTGTACGTAAGAAATATAAATGATGCACATTAAAACTAAACGAACTTGTAATTAATTACTATTAAAACAAACTTTAACAAAGTTGTTAAAATGAATAGGTTATGTTTAGGAACAAACACTGAAAAATTAGTAACACAAAACTATCCAACTAATATTATTAGTGGGGCTGTGACAGCACTGTATTTATAGTAAAATCCCAGTAGAATTCGTTGTTATTACAGAATTAAACGTTTTAGAACACTACACTCATTCACATTTTACACGGAACACATTTGGCGGGAATAACACAGCTGCCGGCCTGCCAAACAACCAAATGTCATTTACGCTAGCACGTGATTGGCTGGCATTGAATAAAGTAAAACCTGAAAGTTGTAACGGTCGCGCTAGCTCTACCATTGCAATAAACATGTATCTATTATATTCAAATTTTATTACATCCAATATAAAATTTTTGCCAGCTTTTTTTTATTTATATTACTTTATTACAACTACGTATCAGCTATTTGAACAAAATTATAATTAACAATTTTTGTTTCACTTGTCTTTTCACGGTCTTGCAATACTTTAGCGTCAAGCGGATAACATAAGGTACACATTATTTTTCAATTTTTAAACTTATATTTTAATTAAATGTTTTGTAAGTATACGAACAAGGCACAATAATAACAAAAAAAGCTTGTGATATATTAAAAAAAATCCATTCCCTTAAAACGTCAACGTTATCTTTACTGTTCCACAAAAATATATGAGCAAATATAGACCCCTTTATCATTTCTCTGACAGAAACAAACATGAAATATGTGTATCAAAAATGCCAATAGACATAAATGATTTTTACGTTAAATTCTGGCAACTGTTTGCGAATAAAGTCTAATATATAAATTCTTTTTCTCATTTATTTGTTTCTCTTTTCATATGTTTTTTCTACAAAATAAATAATACCCGAAATTGAATGTTTTCTTTCCGTTCCCAATCTTATGTGTCATTCAATGGAGAGTTCTAAAATTGAAGTTGAAAAGAATAGATACGAATTTCGACGAACAAAAAAACTTTTTAAGAAAATCTATTAGTGCTGCTGAAGAATCCTCGTCCAAAACGAACAAGAGTTGTTAGTTCTCTACGAACGTAACAAAAGTGCGTTGTAATGTTCTTTCAAACTACATCTCTCTTGAACCTCACTTATTTGCACCTACTTTTTTTATTTTCTCCTTACTACGATGACACAATTCATTAAATTTTATTGTTTTTATATATCGTAACATCTTAATACCTTGATCGAGAAACTTCCAAACGTGATAAATAAATTACATAAAAATGTTTTTTCTTCAAACGTCATAAAAGTACGTTGTTATGTATTTGTATTCAACAAGCAGAAGTTCAATATTGTCGCCGCCGGCGTAAAAGTGTATCCTTGGCAACACATTTACGACGGCGGCGGACAAAGTAAAATATTATGAAAAATAGTTAGGTTGTAATTCAATAATTTGACAGTTAAAAATGAAACAAATAAACAAAAATAACAAAACAGCATATTCTACGGCAACTTGAAATGCTAGATAAGACAGAATATTTTTTGAAGTTTTGAGCATTTTATAATATTTATAATTTTATTTTCTATGTTTGAAGAAAAAATAGCATGTGTTATTCGGAGTAAATGTGTCTTTGGGTGCTTCGCATGTAATTGTTCGACTCGCCTCGCTCGTCGTTCAAACTTACATGCTCAGCACCCAAAGTATCACATTTACTCCTAATGACACAATATACTATTATTTATACAGAGTGTAATACGAAATTATGATCATAGGAACAACAAAGAAAATCAGTCTTTCCTTCCGCAAAAGTGGCTACTTAATTTCAGTGTTGTAACAGATAACAATATTTTTTATCTAGATAAATATAAAGATAATTATATTAAACTAGATAAGATAATAGATATTTATTGGACAAATTTTCTAGATAATAGATAAAGATAAATAACAATTATCTAGATAATAAATAGATAAAATAATTTTTTTTATGTGCTTTATTGGTTTTAGCTGGTGTTATGATATGTTGTGAAAACATATAAAATAACAATTCTGAACCACTATTTTTTTACGCTGTTACCTTTTTAACTTGCCTATACCACAGTATAAGAATTCACACTTCCATTATTTTCATGATTCCTGTATTTCAGTGGTGCGCAGCTGGGAAGATGGCCGCTTAGTGTTCGCTGATAAGCTATCTTAGTAACCATAGAAAATAAAACATAATATGTCAGTGTCAGTTGTATCTGTCAAATATCAAGCTAAAGTATTTCTGTCATGTTGAGTACATAAAATGAGTACAAAACACAGAGGTAAACTTATTTGTACCGTAAAAAATTGTAGGAACTTTCATAGTACATGTGAACTTATATTTTTAGATTTTATCCCCTTTGCAATTGACAGCTATTCAAATTTACCGCCGTATGCCGCAGCTGCCAATATGGCCGCTCGGCTCAAGGTCATCGGTCGATGCGACATAAAGATCAAAGGGGCCGACAGTGAGTGTCGCTACTGTGTGAATTCTTATACTGTGCCTATACTTAGTGGGACTAACAAAAACAAATTAGTATTTTTAAGGTACTAGAATATATGAGTATTCTCATCCGCCATTTTGGGTCCAAGTGTCATAAATAAAACAAATTATTGGAATCCAGTTACTTTAATTCTCTTATGTCAAATTTGAAGTTGATATTGATTAATAATTGTGATATATCATTTCTTCAAATATTGTATTCCTTATCTAACAAGTAAGTGCACAGAATAATTTCTATTAATATATTACGGTATGAATTGTGTAGTTGGATTTTACAGAATTTCAAGAAATATATTTTCTGGCTGAATATAAAAACTATACAAAATAAAAATTTGCGAACATTTTAAAACACTAAACACTAAAAATCGAAGGAATGACATATCACAATAATGTTAATAAATATCAACTTCAAATTTGACAGATACAAATTTAAAATGATTTTTTTCTTTTTCAAAGTAACTGGATTCCAATAAATTGTTTTATTTATGACATCTGACCCAAAATGGCGAACGAGAATACCTACATTCTTCTAGAGCTCTAGTATTTTCAGTGGGTACATCGGAATGAATTGTTTTTTAAACGAATTTTGTAGGTGAAATATCCGGGGCTACAGAATTTGACTCGGCTTCAATTTATTATTAATGGATCTCATCATGTATTATATATTGATTTCTAGCCAAAATTAAAAATTTGTATACTGCACAAAAATATCAAATTTCTTGGATATAATTAATTTTTGAAAATTATATTCCATTTTACGCTGTTTATCAGCTTAGCTGTCACAAGCTGTCAAAACACAATCTAGATTAATTTCTCTTAAATTCCCTCATCTAGAAAATACCCCCAATATAGATAAAGCTAATCAAAAAATTCATCTAGATAAGATAATAGATGAATAATAAAAAAATTATCTAGATAAGATAATAGATAAAATTATTTAATCTAGATGATTTATCTAGATAAGTAACAACACTGCTTAATTTCAGGCAGAAATATATCAAATATTGCAGTAATCTGTAAACAACATAAGAGAGAGATAGTTATATCTAAAATGACGCAGTGGGAGAAGAACAGCACAATTTCATGCCACTCGTCCCGTGATCTGAATGTGCTGTTCTTCTTCTCTTATATTGGCATTAAACTGATAACTGCTGTATGTATAAATTAAGAAAATGTTTCCCACAAATTCATGTAGTTTCATTAGGTTGAAAATTTTCTCGTGTTATAGTTAATATCCATTTCTTGCTTAAATCCACTGTAATAAATATGTATATATACAGCGTTCTAATCTAAAGTGACATATTTACCTGTCAAATGGAACATTGTCTTTTGTAGTCTTTTTTTACAATTATATGCACAACAGGATTTTACCATATTCGATATATTTAAATATAACATAAATAATTGAGCAAATTATAAAGTAGGGACAAGAGCTCGCACAAAAGTCTATCAAAACAGTATTCTACTCACACGTCAAACGTCAAACCAAGTTCTTGTTATATTGAGATGAAAGTCACGTGACGGGTGGACTTTCATCTCTCTATCTCTCTCACGCTGTGCTGGTTACAGACTATCTTTGTCTATACTCCTCCATACATTTTATTAGTTCTATGGTTTATTTTGAGTGACGTTTCAATGTGGATAATTTGAAGAAGTCACAGTCTAATATAAAAAATCTGTTGTGGGCACCACAATACCTCCCGCCATTGATTTCTTATCGAACAGAAGAAACACGATCTACCACTATCAAGAAACGTTTATATTTTATTTTTTCCATTTTCTACCGTTGTTTTGTTTTTATCAAAAAGTATAGGTTTGCAAATTTAAACGAAAATGTTTAAATATATATATACCATGTGTCCCACGTAAAGGTTGGCATAGGCAAATAACATGTAAAATCAGTTTTTTGTAAATAAAAAGTGTCCGGAAAAAAATTATGCATCCAAATTTTATATCACAATAATGCCAATATCCCTACATCTTATTTAATACTGATTACTTTATTTTGATACCGCAATTTAATGAAATTATTAATAATAATTCCTAATTTTCCGCCTACTCTTTTTATTGCTACTGACGTGTAGTGTTTGCAATTTGTTTTAAACATTTTAATCTATCACTGTCATCAAGAATACATTAAATGTCGAGAACCGTGTAAATATTATTAGAATGTATTATGGGGGCGCAGTGCAAGACAAATATCTGAATACACCACAGGAATGAACGCTGAATAATTTCCATCGCCAGAAATTGACAGTGACAGGTTAAAACATTTAAAACAAATTGCAAGTAATATACGTCAGTAGAAATAAAAAGAGTAGGCGGAAAATTAGGAATTATTATTATTAATTTCATTAAATTGCGGTATCAAAATAAAGTAATCTGTATTAAATAAGATGTAGTGATATTGGCAATATTGTGATATAAAATTTGGATGCATAATTTTTTGCCGGACACTTTTTATTTACAAAAAACTGATTTTACATGTTATTTGCCTATGCCAACCTTTACGTGGGACACACGGTATATATATATATATATATATATATATATATATATATATATATATTTTTTTTTAACGTGTAATAATTCATAAATGGTGACAGAAAGATAAAAATGTTTCAAACATTAATTGTAGATAATAATATTTGAAACATTATTTTCATAACAAAAATTGTCATTAAATAATAATGTACTCAGATATTTCAAAATAACTTGATTCATGTAAAGTACCACTTCCGGTTATTGGATTTTCACCAAAAACTAATCAGCTCTTCTAATAATAATAATAATAATAATAATAATGTTTATTTCTGTGGATATAAATACATATATATAGAAACAGTCAAAATGGTCGAAATATACAATAAATTACAATGATATAAATTCTTGTAATGTATAAAAATTATGTACTAATAAAAATTGTTTGAGATCTTTTTTAAATTTTTTATAGTTGTTATTATTTCTGATACAAGAGGGAAGTTTATTAAAGATCACTAGACCAATTCTATCAGGCGAATCTCGAATTATATTAATTCTTGAATGAGGTATGGTAAAATCATTCTTATTTCTCATGTTGTAATCATGTATATTTGAATTGCGGATAAAAGAATCCTTGTTTTTAAAAACAAAAAGACAAACGTCAAGTATATAGATATCAGTAAGCGTAAGTAAATTATATTTATTAAAAAGTTCTCTGCATGAAGTACTACTCGATACTCCAATCATGCATCGGATAATCTTTTTTTGGCAAACAAATATACCTTTCGTAGCTGGCGAATTTCCCCAAAAACGAATCGCATATCTTATTCTGGATACTACTACCGCATGATAAAAAATTATTAGCTGCTTAATATTCAGATATTCTCTTAAGTGTCTTATCTGAAAGCAAACTGAGCTTAACATATTAGATAATTCTTCACAATGGGGTTGCCAATTGAAGTTTTCATGAAGGTTTAGTCCTAAGACTTTAGCACATGTAGTTGTACCTAACTTAGTTTCTCCAAAAGTTAACTCACTTTGATTAATAGATTTTTGATAAGTATGAAATTTTAAAATTTTTGTTTTACTGCTATTTAAGTAGAGTTTATTGCAGTGGAACCAAGAAGAAAGATTTTTTATGTTTTCATTACATTTCTCAATAAGTTCCTTTTCATTTTTACTTGAGATGACTAAGGAGGTATCGTCAGCAAAAAGTACGGGAACGCAATCATCAGTTAGTACCTTAATTAGGTCATTTATATAAATGATAAACAAAATTGGTGCTAATATTGTTCCTTGTGGTAGGCCAACTAAAACTTCCAATAAATTAGAGATAATGCCGTTCACACACACAAATTGAAGTCTATTTTTTAAAAAGCTAGCTATCCATTTTAATGCTACTCCTCGTATTCCAATAGCTTCAAGTTTTTCCAATAACCGAGAATGATCAACGCAGTCGAATGCTTTGCTAAGGTCGCAAAATATACCAATAGGAATTTCATCCTCTTCCATGAAGGACATAATAGCGCTGTAAAGAAGCTGAAGAGCATCAATTGTAGAACTATTTGGTCTGAAGCCAAATTGATTACTACATATTAATTGTCTCTCCTGAATAAACTGTTGTAGCCTGGCTAAATAGCAGTACTCAAAAATTTTTGAAAAACTAGAAGTTATCGCAACAGGTCTATAATTGTCCATCTTGCTTCTGTCACCCTTCTTGTGAATTGGAATTATTTTATTACATTTAAGTTTCTCAGGAAACACTCCTTCTTCAAAGGATAAATTTATAATGAACGTTAGTGGTTTAACTAACAGATGACCTACAGTTTTCAAAAGAAAACTTGGTATGTCATCTGCACCAGCAGACGTTTTATTTTTAACTTTATACTTTATAATATTCAATAATTCTGCTTCACTAAGAGGATGCAGGAAAAGAGATGAAGAAGATGCTCCGTACTCAGTATTTTTGCTCCCATTAACTTCTACGTTGACTTCCGGTTCCGGAATCTGATTTATAATAGTGAGTGGTGCATTATTAAAAAAATCATTAAACCACACGGCAACTTGATATGGGTCATCAGTTGACGTATTATCCTTCGATATTTTCAAGTTATCATTTTTCTTATGTTTACATTTAGAATTAATTAAGTTCCATGTACTTTTTGAAAGGTTATTAGAACACATTATCTTATTTTGATAATAATTTTTCTTTATACTTGAAATTAACTTTATGTGTTTCTGTTTAGCACTCCTATAAATGTCTAAAAATTCGGGATACTTACTTTTTAGGTAAAAAAGAGATTTTAAATTTGTACTTGAATTAATGACATCCATATTAACCCAACGTCTGTCTTCGCATTTATTTTCAACAGTTCTCTGTAAAATAAATGACTTATTAAAATAAAATAGAAAATCGTCAAAGAATTGATTAAATGCTTCATTGACCGTGCTTAACTGAAGTACTTCAGTCCATAATTCCTTTTGCAAATCACTGCCGAAATTTTGAATACTAGATGCATTGAAGATTCGCCTGTACCGAGTCGGCTTCCCATTTGATTCAACTATATTAATGTTAATTAGAACACTGTTATGATCTGATATAAAATTACTTTGTACTGCACAGGTACTATTGACTAGACTCGTAAAACAGTGATCGAGAATATAATTTCCTCTTGTAGGTTTACAAACTATATCGCTAGCGTTAAAAGTAGCACAAATTTGACTAAACACGTTGAAATCATTCCTATCTCTAGTTGGATCGAGATTAATATCTCCACAGATGATTACATTATAATTAGGTTTAAAATTATTTTCTAAAATTAAAGTGATATTTTCATAAAATTCTTTCAGGCTAGCTCCTGGTGATCTATAAACAGTTAAAATAAGAATAGGATTATTGGAAACTGGATACCACAGAGCAGCACAAACTTCTATATATTTCTCGATACAGTAAGCGGAAACATCAATAGAAACTGTATTAGTGAAAATACTATTGTGGCACCAGATCCCAACACCTCCTCCTCTGTAAGAAGATCTACAAAAATTAGATATTAGGATAAAATTATTGAACATAAAATTTTTAATATTTGAAACATTACACCATGTTTCATTTAGACAAAGGAACTTCATGTTTTTCGATTTACTCAAATATTCTGTTTCAATCAAATTAACTTTATCGAAAGATAAACATTGACAGTTAAGAATTAACATGTTATAATGTTTCATATCTAAATTATGATTCTGATCTGGGTCATATAAAGAATTAGTTATGATTAGGTTGGTTTGGTTGTTTTCATCATTCTCTGAAAAAAACGGTTTACACATGCACCCTCCGGCCAGATGTTGGGATCCATTGCAAGGTGTAAATTATTCTCAAGCAGCGTTACTTTGAATGAGGAATATAGTTTTGGATATTTTGCTTGGAGTTTTTCAACCGTTACCTCAGGGAATGTAATTTTCAAATAATTTTGAACATCGTTGTCTGTCGTATCTGGATGTAATCTGTAGACATGTAAATGAACTGATTTTGGAACTGCTTTCAGGTTAATACTGTTTTGATTTGTAGCAGTAACTTTTTTCCCAATTATTGGATTGTTTACATTTTTCCGTGGCATTATCCTTTTCTCATGACCTGGAGACTGGATGCCCTTTGATTGCACTACACCGATAGAATTGTTGTCATTAACAGTATTTATTTTTGTCTGTTGATGAACATGTGATTTTTTTGTTTTGTTTACATTATTTGACACGTCAATTTGGCGTTCGTTTCGTTTGCTAAAGTCTAATTTGTTTGTACCGGCAGTAGAATTTATCGGAGAATACTCGGCCGGTATTCTATTAATCGAGACGGTTTGTTTATTATTTTGTTTTTTATTATTATTATAACTTTTGTTTATAGATGGCGGAGCTTGTGCTAACGAACAATTGTTTATTATAACTTTATTTAAAACACTTAGCTGATCATTTAATATATTTATCATATTCTTCTGATTATAAATCATGTCGTCCTTTTGTTTGATTAATTCTTTCAAATAGTGTATTTCACTGTGTTCACTTATTTCTTTAATATCTTTCGTACTTGTGAAAGACACGTCAAGGTTACTATCCGGATTGACATCTTCGTTTTCATTTTCATTTTCACAGCAAACTATGGTGTTATCACTTTGGATAGGCAGCTTTAGTATATTCACGCAACTGTTATGTGATATTCTTTCACATTTGCTACACTTGATACCACTTAATGCCGTTTTATGACATCTTTTGCACACACTTTTTTCAGCTTTACTTATTGTATTTTGTTCATTCGCCATCTTGAAATCTATTACTTTCCAAGATCTACGATAGCAGAGTGTCACATATAAAATGAGCAAAAAAATCACTTATGAGTCAAATGATTCGTATAGCGAAAACTTTAATTATTGTTGTCTTTGTAAAAGAAAAAATATAGAAATAGAGATTTCTTAAGTTTTAATTAAAGAAAATCCAGTTAATTTTTCTTGGAAGCTGTCAAGTCCCGCATGCGTGAGTTGTGGAAAAAGGGGATACAATTGACAAAATATCAAAATTTTCAGTGTAGTAGTTTTTGAAAAACCGTAACTCGAGAGATCCACACAGACTGACAGACAGACAGACTGACACATACACATACATCATCGCGAAACTAATAAAATCGTATTCTAGAGACCCTAAAACGTGCTTATCCACTGAAAACTCACTACCGAATTTTTTGCATGATTCTTATACCTCCTGATGTGGCGGGAGGTAAAAATCGAATCCGGATTATCGATCGTCCGAATATTTGACTTCCAGATAGCACACAGATAGCAATTATTTGTTCATCACGTCTAAAACTCGTAGTATGTGTGATGGCAACGCATTGCATTTTCATTTCTACTATAATTAGCATCCTATATAAGCGTAATGTATAGTATATTTTTTGACTTGCGTTTTCAGGTTAATAATTTTTCCTATACCAGTATATATATTATATAACACCAGACTACGAGAATACAAGGAGCACAAATTATTACTGAACACAGAAATATCTGAAAGTAAAGTGACAGATCGATATGGATTTATTGAATTTTGTACGTAAACGTGAACATTTACCAGTAGCACCAACGTATGGAGCAAAAATTAATAAACATTTAAATGTCATTAAAAGAATAAGATTGACTTTGAAATCAGTCTAAATTGCATTAACGAGTACTTTTCATAATACAAGTATATTTGCGTAGTTTTTTAAACACAAGCATGCTTCAATATATTCTATTTATTTTTCATTTTCTACAATTTATTCAGGTTGAAAAACGTCTTCAGCAGAATTATTGTTTCAAAAAAATATTAATGATAAAAATTAAATAGTTCATCACGTCATTTAACTCCTTTTACTCTTTTACACATTCCGAGGCCCCCTGAAATAGTTATTTACATTACAAGCAAGGTAAAACAGTTTTTACTGCTGAATGGAGGAAATGACCGGCGAGCCGATCAGGCGAGCCTGTCACCTCTTTGAAGCAGTAAAACAGTTAGTTACCTTGCGTGTATTGTACAACATTTTACTTGTTACTCATTTGTAAATCAAATTAAAATTATAACCAAGTCCTGTCAGTTACACACAACTGTTCTGTCAAAAATTATTTTAAATGATTTCGCATAAGCCTTGTAAGCATTACTGTGGCAACGTGCATTGTTCACCTTTGTAAAAATTTTACAATGCAGCTGACAATTAGTAACTTGTAAAGATTAATTTTCAAAAGCAATAGAGGGCTTGGGGAAATGGTTTTTACAAGTGAGTAACAAGTAAAAGTTTTAACTAATTTCTCAATCATTACTGTCCACGTGTAGATCAATAGATGTGCTTGAAATAGCTCATAAAAGAGTTAAAATAAAGTAGCAAAACTGTAAGTGAACTTTACTAGTAACACACGAATATTTTTAATATAATTCTGATCTATTTGCTAGCTAGCGGATAGTTGACACTTTGTTTCTTTTCTAGGTAAAAATTTGTTGTATCGAAATTATAAATTGAGTATGTATTTAAACGCCGAAATAAATAAAATTAAAGAACTTAAACTAAAAATAGTTTCAGTCTTTAAAGTATTTATTTCTAAAATTTTGTCCCATTTCATTAAACTAATTACCTTAAAATTAAATTATAAATTATAAAATATATATACTGTCAATATTATCGTTGAATGAGAAACATACCAATTTTTAAAAGCAAATTGTAAATTAATTATGTAAAACATTTCATTGTTTATTCCTCATGGAATTAAAATATCCACCGAAAAGGTCACATGCTTTGGGCGTGTAAATAATTGCTATTTATGTTATCCGAAACAACAAATTTTGATGAATATTTAACAGAACATATTCATTTAATTAATGGGGTACAGTCAATTGTTCAACAATAATTTATTATTTAAAATACACACTAATTGGCTGGTAATTTTTTTCATTGAAAAAAAAATGCTTGGGAATAGTTATTTGTATCACAAGGTTGGAAACTGCTATTTTGGGAGTGCGAGTTTATTTTGATAGGACGAGCCGCAGGTGAGTTCTTCAAATACGAGCACTCGCAAAATAGTTTCCAACCGAGGGATACACAAGATTTTCGCGCCAACATTTATGTAAATTTAATAAATAAATTTAATTTATTACTCATTTTCTTAATGACAAGGAATTTTTTTATGTTGCTAACTTCACAATATTTGAATGTCAATTATGTTTATTTTCCAATATCATAACCAAAAATATCTACATATTTTTACTTGGATTTTAAACTGCAAAGTCAATTATAATTACTTACAAATATGTTTAAAATCTATAAATATTCTGTTTTCTTGTATTGCAAATACTCAATTGTAGATATATTGCCATAATATTTTAAAGTCAATGTAATACTTTGACATTTCTAGCGTCAGAAGTTAGCTAAAATTTGTGCAGTGATGCCAACATATAATCATAAAAAGTTAGCAATTTTTGTCGAACTAGTTCGACAAAAACATGATTTCCGACCGATTTAGAGATATGGAATTAACAATTGAATTATAAACTTAAACTAAGATGAAACAATCGACAATATAGGTAACAATCGCACGACGGTTGAATGAACAGTAAATCAACAAAAGGGAAAATTGGATGCGCTTAGCTGTGATTGGAGATGATCTGGTGTTGATCGGGCTCGACGGAAGGGCGGGTGTCCGAATGATTCCGACCGAGCGCGAAGTTGTTTCCAACAAGATGGCGGCGACTTCGGGACACGGACCGGAGAACGTTGTGACGTCACGTACAGTCTCTCTCCCAAACACGATGACGAGATTTTTCTCTTTTCCCCAATTGGAATCTCAACCAGAACGGCAAAGCTTCCCCAGGAAATGGTACTATATCCTTGGAATTTCAGATACAAGTTGCCAACAGCACAAGTAATGCTTAGTGGACTAAGCCAGCGAAAGTGACACCAATAAATATTAGATTAAAATGAATTAAATATTTTTTGACAGTTAGAAAAATTAGTATTGTAAATAATAAGTGGAATTATTCGTTAAAATATAAATAAACTATTTTCAAGTTAAATAGGACTATTCTTTGAAGACCTGTTCCAATACTACAACAATGAAAATTAATAAAATAGTGTAATAAATATATAAAAAATAACGAAAATTATAACCAAATTTGACACTTTGACAGTACTTTTGTTACCATAACCATCCCCGTTTCTACAGCTAGCTGACGTTTTACAAATACATAATACTATTTATTTATGTTTTTAATAAATAATTTAACGATTGCGGAAAAAATATAATGTATACCTCGGCACTAAAGTATTTTTATAACATATGGTTTATTATCCTCGGATATTGCCTCGGATAATAAATTCCATATTCGTAAATAAAAAAATTATACTTAAGTACCTTGATATACAAATAACTAATTTATGATACATCCTGTATGTATATGAAAGTCGCCTGATGCCCACGAATTTTATTATTGAAAAGTATAAAACTGAAAAGTGCTTAAAACATACCCAGAGCCTCTTTAATTTAATATCAATTTTTCTGATACAATATTATGATTTATTTATAACATCTGTTTTATAATTGTGCAATTAAAATTTAATTTCTTACAATACAATAAGTTGTTAAAATTATATCAATGTTTCTATGGCAAACTATCTTCGTGGTATTCTCTACGTATTCAATCATCATAATCTCCCGACACTATAGACGACATACTTGCATCACGCCGAGGTGCAAATTGTTTTAACTCAGTGAGCTGTGTTTCCAAAGTACGAACTTTCTTCTCCATGTCTTGCCTTTCTTCTATTAATTTATTGCGTTCAATTTCTAAAACTTTAATTTTTTCATCAATGTCCAAGTACATAGAGCTAGACTTGTTGCATTCGGCTTCCAAAAACTTAATTTTCTCTTCGTAGTTTTCACGAATGACACTCGGCCTTTTTCGGAGACGCCTTGAAGATCTTGATGGTGGTTGGTAATTCGTGTTATAGGTGGATCTATTTCCAGAACGGCTATATTTGCTGATAGTTTCGCTGGGGGTATCTTTGGGAGTGTTATGCGTCATTTTCCACATGTTGAAGAGCATAATTGCCGGTGCCATGTTCTCCATCATTTTTAATCGCCTTTTGAGTTGGTATTCTTTTTCTTCAAGTTCGTTGTTTCTTTCTTCATACTTGGTGACAAGGTTTTCCCAGTAGGAAGACCTCTGGTGAGAATCTGGTCCAGATCGACTGGAAGACATTTTGTATTGTTCGTATATTGTGTTGGAGTCTACGATCTTTACAAGCAAGTTGTTTAACTTGTCTTTTAAGTTATTTAATCTTTCGGCAAGTATACTTGCTTGCAGTTCGCCACTAGGATACATGCAGATATTTCTTCTTTAAGTTTCAATATTTCGGGATATTTATTCTAGTAGCCAGGATTGCCTGTTTGTCAAACGTAATACTCAATGACTTAGAGTATTCTTCAATGGAGGTGAGTTCCGTGATTGTTGTATGAACTAGAAAATTACTATTATCACTTGAATTTGTAGTTTACCTTATGAATGATCTACTTCGCCCATCTGACCCCCCCAAAATAATGACACTCATTACATTGCAAATTTTGTGCAAATTTTTGAGGTCAAGTCCAAATTGAAAATATGTCAAAATGTTCGACTGGTATCCAGAAAACTGACGCACGATTTTCCATTATTTGGCAAACTTGATTCAATTATATGTACTTTCAACTTTCTTAGGCCTGGGCTACACGTAACGTTTTGTCGTCAGTCTTGCATGATCAGGAGAGACTGACCAACAAGACTGACATGAATATTGCGTATATGATACATGAAGTATGAAACATTTATTTTATTTATATGTATAAGAAAACAGTATTGTTATGATCACACCAGATTTTCATTTCTTATCTACTAGTTCCAAATTATAGTACTAATTTGCTATTTTCAATAGGTACTTAGAAGGCATAGTAAATAAAATACCTATATTAATTATCTAGAAATTAAAAAAATAATAAATTTGCTGTAAAATATGAAATCTAGGCAATTTACAAATATATCTTGTTTGGTATCTCTATTTTATTGTTTCGTACGCTCTAAACTGGAATACGCCAGTACAATCTGGAACCCATTTTACGAGGTTCATCAAGATGTTCTTGAAAAGATGCAGAGAAAATTTCTTAAATATTTATATTTTAAAGTGAATGGAGTTTATCCCGAAAGATCAATATCTTACAATCATTTGCTAAACTTATTAGATATGCACAGTCTTTTAAATCGTAGACAAATTATTAGTGCTCACTATTTATCTAAATTAATTCATGGATTAGTGGATGATGATCAATGTCTTTCTTTTCTTAATTTTTATACTCCTTCAGTCTATACCAGAAACTCTCAAACCTTTTATTTGCCATATGCACGTACAAATATTTTCTATGCGTCCCCAATTCAGCAAATGTGTCTAATTTATAATCAAAAGTACACTCATGTACATGTGTTCCATGAAACTCCAAAAAATATATTAGTGAGTAAAATTTATTTTCTGTAATGTTTCTCTCTTTCTTGCTTGTATTGCATTTATTGTTTTGTCAATTATTTATAATTTTAATATTGTGTATAATTATTGTTTTAACCTGCTCTGTTATTGGGCTATTGGCCTGTTGAGCAATGTATTGGAATAAATAAATAAATAAACATTTCAATAACTTAAGACAGAATAGTTTGGAAAATAGAACATTTTAAAGTAGTTACAATTTAATGGAGTTATGTGCGAGATTGATTATACGAGCACATCTTAACTAACTTTGATCGTTTCTGTCTCAAAGTGTTAAGGACATATTTTCATAGAAATAAATAATTTACTAATATGCAAATATGCTACTATGCTAGAAGACATTATTCCAAAATGAAGAAAATTGTTCTTTTCTCTAAAAGTTTACATGCCGACCTATACTCACACAGGACTCATGGTATTGTGCATTAGAAACTTAATAGCTGCTACAACAGCTTTCGTGAAGAATTTGCAACTTTTAAGTGGCATTCAAATCCAATTTCACTTTCGATAATTTAAAGTTTGAGTGTAGAATTTCAGTGTATCGTACTACAAAATCTAATTTAAAAATTTTGAACTGTGTAACTTTTAATATACTCGTACAGTAACTGTATATTATAAATGACGAAAAATGGTATATTTTTTTTTAAAAGATCATACAAAATTATAGTATATAATGAACTAAAAGTGAATTTTACACTTCAGTATTCTAACCAAACTTTAATACGATTAAAAACAATGGTGTATTCCGGTGTACCAAATTATAGTTAAAAACGAGGTGAAGCCGAGTGATATAACCCCACGAACGAAATAAATCACTTCGAACACGTATATCATACAAAAATTTATCTACGTTCTTCCCAGTGTATTAGTATACACTAAAAAATGTAGAATGCTATTTTGACAGGTAGGATTGATTTATTGATACAACTCGTTAACAACATGTTAAAAGTAACAATAAAATCACTTTTAACACGTTGCTATGTTACTCTTAACACTGGTGTTACCCTTTTAACATTTCCATAGCAAGTTAAAAGTGTCACTTTTAACAATGGTCGTAGATAATAAGTTTATAATCATAATTTTAATTTTTACACGAGCGCAAACATCCTTAAAAGTTGTGACGTCAGGACGCCTACTGCTCACGCCATGCTTGTATATTTGGTTTAAATAAAGGAATAGCTTCTTGCGCGTACTTCTATAAAATCAAATAATATTTTTGAACATTTTAATATTCTGATTCCAGGTATGCGTTGTTTATTTTTTCAAATACTTGATACCTATTAAACAAAAACTGTAAACAAACCTGTGAAACACTGACAGGTACAACCATGAGAACGTGCTAATCAATTCCAATATTTTTCATTCAAGATTTCTGTATTTTTAGTGACCCCAGTAATAATAAAAAATAAATAAATTAAATAATGTTGAAATAATCTGCAGTTTGTCCGCCGAGCCAATCAAATTGAAACCCACGAAAACAACACCACCGGTCACCGCCCTTGTCAGAAGCAACTGCCACGAAAATCCCCCTTAACATTGGTACTTTGGCGAGATATGGCCATCTATTCCAGGATACAATCCTTGAAGTAAACATGAAGCAATGTACATCCATTATTGAATGAATGACGTGCAGTTATATAAAAAATAATAAATTGCATCGTGCTCGAAGGGGGCTCTGACAGTCGCATCCATCTTGTGTGACGTGATAGCAACACAAACAAGGTCCTTGGTGTCTCATTACGCAGTTGCTACTCTTACTCGCTAGGCGGTGTTGTTGATGGTGATACCGATGCTCGAACTTGATGTCAGTTTACGCCAGAGCGTAGCAATGTAGTCTGACTGGCTAGGCGCTTGTATAACAATGTTGTGAACCTGTAGTATATTTGATGAATTATTTCCGATATTTCAATGGCCTACAGAAATTTCATCTTGTTTCATTTAGTTGTTCCAATATTTGTATTATGTATTATTAATAATGATTATGTGGTAATGATTAATTATGTTTATGAAAATAATAGATAATCTATGATTCTATTATGACGTGCTTGCAGAAATAATAAGGTAGGAAAACAAATTCTGAGTTTCATTACCCACGATTCTAGACAATAAAATAAAGTATACGTATTTTAAATTAATTAATGCTCGGTTTTATATAAAAATTTAAATTCCACTTTAATTTACTTTTATACTTTTACATTAAGATATTCAAATGACAATAAAATTTTGGACGGTAATGTTAAGTAAGGCATAAAATATATGATTATGATGAGTACTTATTAAAACTAAATTTAAGTGACAATTAAATTTCTTCATAAAACCAAACATAATAATTTTTAACAGCTTAGGAGGAAAAATAAATCGATCCATTCAGCACATAATCTTCCGCAATTTATAACTTTCAAACTGTACAAAATATAGACGAGCATGTATGAATCGTACTATATGAATGTGGACAAGGGGAAAGTGGTATGCCATGATAGGCGTGTTCGGAAGAGATTGGTTGTTGGTTAATTATATTTACCAAACTATTTAAAAAGCTGAGAATATAAGATGCATTTTCTGAAAGTCCAATCATACCAAACTTACCCCCCACCCCCACAGGCCATCTCCTAGGATATGGGGGGGTGAGGGATAAAAACTTGAATAGAAACCCAATTTTTTGTGCAGCTTTGTATTCTCCAGGAAAAAATACGTACGGTACAAAACAATTAAACAAATATAAAGGTTTTTTTTTTGACTCCATTCAGTAATTTTTGTTCTGTCAAGTGTCACCTATTTTTGTGATGGAGTTTTCGGTGTGGTGAAGGAATTGGCTATGATAAAATTAATTTTCGATGAAGAACGGAACAACAGCAGAAGAAAACCCTATATATTTTTATATATTTTGAATTGTACTGTATTCAACTATACGGACATATGAATTTTGTTTTAGTTTTCCGCGGCGTTGTCAAGTTTTTCCGTTTTTTCTCTAAAGAAGGCCGAATACACGCACTGCTTTATGAAAGCGTACTGAAGTTATTTTAATAGTAATATTTAAAAATTGTTATGGAATCACTAACATTCCATATAAATCAGAGCTGCGATATATGAAGTATCTTGATTCAGTTACTATGGTTACGTCTGTTTGTTTTAATTAAATTTTTTGAGTTTGACGTTTTCAACAGTTTTATATTTATATTTTTTGTGGAATTTCCAAAATCTTTTTATAGAAAGGATAGTCTAGGGGTGGGCAACCTCCGGCCCACGTAAAGTTCCAATCCGGCCCCCGAGATCTTTAGAAAGAAAAACTGATGTGGCCAGCACATAATCTCCCGCCCAATACTACTCTTAAACGGTACAAAATACTATTTGATGATACAGGAACATACCTTCTTATTTGTATATTTTCTATTTACATTTGAGAATTTTAATTTTCTTTCGTATATTTATTTAAATTTTTTAAATATTTCACTAGAAAACAGCAACACAATCACAATGACATGTGTCACATTTCGTAAAAAATTGAAAATTTTTAAATGTTTCCATAGTGTACTAGGAATGCAAGATTTGTGAAATCTAATTTCTATATGTTTTATTATTTCTAAATCTAATGAAAATTAATAAGATTAGTGTAATCAAAACACATTTAAAATTAAATATTCTTCAACTTTCAAAATAACATAAATTGTTGAAAAAGGAACTTTAACCGGGGTTTTCACGAAAAACTATTAAGGGCATCAAGTAAACTGCTACTTCCGCTTGACCAATTTTATCCAAAATCTAATCAGCTCTTCATTTAAATATAAGAAGTAATAGTTCACAAAATTGTATTTTTTGGTATTATAGTATTTGTGTTATGCGAGACGAAAAAATTGCCACAGACTACACACACACATGCATACATACATACATACAGACATCATCGACAAAATAGTAAAATCGTATTTCAGGGACCCTAGAACGTGCTTATTCATTGAAAACTCACTACCCAATTTTTTGACCAAAAACAATACCTCCCTTTCCTAGAGGTAGGCGGGAGGTAATAATAATAAATAAATATTTTCAAAAACAAAATTTTTTATTATCATGTAGTCACGTAGTGAATGAACGGTCATTTCTTTATAATTCATTATAAATAATAAGAGAAATAAATGTAGTACTTAATTAATTTTGTTTTATTATTGTTTCCTATAGTTTTAGAAAAAAAAATTATAAGTAACAAACATGTGTCACTTAACTACTACGGCCCACGTACTGAACGTAAATTTTACTCTGGCCCCTGTTGTACAAAAGGTTGCCCATCCCTGAGTCTACAACATGTAACGGAATGGCATATCCCACACTCGCAAAGCATAGCCCTCGCCTTCGGCTCGGACTACAAACTTTTTTCTCGCGTGGAATATGTGCCATTCCATTACTTGTTGTAGAATATACTATTTTAGCCATTTTAATGATGAGAAAGACCGTCCACCCAACTTTTCTCGCAGCGCCCACTAGAACCGCGTGCCCCGAGGCTTTAGCTTAGCCTATGTAGCCTATAGGGTTAATTATGACCTGTATCATTGTTTGGGCTATTAGTAATTTAGTTTTTCTATTTGTTTACAAAACAAACAACAAAGAAAGGACACTAACTCAACCAAACTCAAACTTTTGTGTAGGTTCAAAATGAGTACCAACATTAAACTTCGCGGCATGAAAACCTAATGCATAAAATTCCCCATAAAAGTCACTATAAACAAACAGTGACGTCATATAATGAAGTCACGCAAATGTGGTCCGCAAATGATCACGCAAGGTACAGAATCATCCTCCCTGTACCAGTAAAATAAACGTTTTAATTTTGTAGGTGTAGCTTTGGTTCTCAAAAAAAGCGCATCTGTTAATTTCAATTGCTGATCGTAACTCATAATTGAGTAGCTCTGAATCTAAATACAGCTTTAGTCGATAAAAAATTCATAATTTGTTTCATTCCGTTCTATATATTTATCTACGAAATGTGAAATGAAATACACCTACAAATTTATGGATATTCTCGTTGTTCGAAACTTGATAAAATAGTGTTTAATGTGTTCCACATTAGTATTACGAAGTCCTAATGGCTTTCCATTTAAATATAAATGTTAAGTACGTTAAAGCGTCCCGATATTTGATAAATACCGCAAATCTTGGCGCCGGCAAAGTGATAAACGATATGAAGGTGCATTAAGGTAGTAATGTATCGGAACACTTGTCCTGTGTTCTATTGTATCACATAAATCACGGTGTAATTGCATATGCACCGTTTGCCGAGCATAGCGCGCTGCACAGTTGCTCGCTTATTCGATATTCGCTCTGGCTTTAGATGTTATAGTGGCTGTAGTTATAGCCAAACTCGCGGTCTCGGTATGCTGATGTCGATTGAGTTGTGCCGGTTCGATTTGTCCTTTTCTGTTCCAGTTCGGGAAATTCAGCCAATGTAATGGTGTCTAAGATATATTATATACTATGGGTATATGAGAACATTTGTTATGTTTATTGCATATGAAGAGTCAAGCAATATTATATCAAGATGTATTGTTATATTATTTGTGGGATTTGGTGCAAAATCAATATATGTTTTTCTACGACTGTGTAAAATTCGGTTTCTTTTATCTTATGTTATAGTTAAATAAAGTAAAAATTTTATTGTGCAAAACACAAGGAAAATTTGACAATTTTTAACTATACTCCTGTGATTTCTCCACTACTAACATCTTTCGGGCTGTTGTTTCACACGTAAAAATGTATCACTCACTGAGATCTGCGAAAACAGAGTGCCACATCCACAATGGGTAAATAGTGCGATGATACATTTATTCATTTTACTAAAATATTTACTAAATGATTAAGATATTCTTTCAATTTCAGTGTTCTTATGAGTCAACAAATTTTCGAGACGAGAATAACTTCACTCTCGTCCTGATCAAGTTACTCTTATTCTCATCTCGATCTCGAATATTTGATGATGGCATCGCTATGAGTTTATAGCAGACTAATGCAAACTTAGGTGCTATTAGGCAGCAAAGTACTACAATTTATTAAAAGTTTGCGGTTGTTTTGTGTCTTGTGCTTTATAAACTTAAAATATAAAATGAATGATGCCAATGACGATTCATAGTCTACCGACGATAGTTTAAAATATGGAATATACATTGTAGATGACAGAATACTCTATGAAAAGTATTGAATGTAAGAACTATCAATATTACAATAATCAACTTCACAGGAAATGTGTGTAAGGATAAGTTATTTCTGAATGAGAAGAATAGAAAACAGAAAGATACAATTGACTGCTTTTTATATTACAATAGTTACTTATGTATCTAGAACAAAAAGTGAAACTTTAAGGTAGTAGTAAGTTGAAATTACTTGCGAGGACCTTAAAGACATTTTTCGTACTAGGAACATACACAATTTTATTTCCTACTGTACAAGTATTTGTTTATCTCAGAATTAGAAGCGTGTACAAGAAAAGTGCAAATTATATTTAAATTGAAAATATTTTTTTAAATCTTTCATTTGAAACATTTTTCACAGCTGATTCTATTTTTGAAAAAATTGGAATTTATTGTTTTGTGTGTCCAGTAAACGTCCTCTTCCGTTTTTTCAATTTCATTCAAAATCAACTCAGCTCTTCATATTTTCGTAAAACATCCATCCATCTATCCTCACACACAAACATCATTGGTTGGTCTTAACGGATTCAATGGATGTGAAAATATGTATTTCCGCAAAAATCTCATCCAATACTTCCTTATACTTTGTATAAGAAAATAAAAAAGATACAAAAAGTCATGTGCTTTTTATTTTAATTACAATTTGGTCAAATCGTCTTAAAATTTTAAGTACAAGTGTTCGGTCCCACAGTATATTTCATTTTGTTTTGAAAGGTTTTATTTTCGACCAAAATAGAATTTCTTCCACCACTTTAATTTGTGTTGCGAACAGTTTTATTGTATTGCTACTATCATATTGATTAATAATTTTGTAATTATTGTAAATTTCGCATGTCTTTTGGTTAATTGGAAACAAAACTATTATTTTTCATTTGGAAGAAATGTAATTTTTAAGGACAGTTGTTGTAAGCAATTAGCTCAGTTCTGACCTATTCAGTATTAGCATTATTTATTTGTATATAAGTGTACATACGAATATCAATGTAAATAAATACATAGTCCTTCGAAATTCTTCTTGGCTATCGACAGAAGCGACAAACAACAAGTATTATATGTATGATTTTTTTTGTCTACTCACTTAACTCCTCATTTCATTTTTTAAATATTCACGATATTAGAGACACAAAAACCAAATGTTTGGTGCGATATTCGATCGCATCAAAGTTCCCTCTCAAACTAATTATATTTCTTTAAAATTCCATGAAGAACAAATTAATATACGTACGTAGTTCATTTATATATAGATAACTTGAGACCAACAGTTACTTCTACAGTTTAATGTTGTTGGAAATGAACCGACGAAACAGCTTACAATGCATTAGAGACCAAGCGGTATCAGGTTAAACGTGTGTGGAAGAATGAGAGTCGGTAGGTATTTATTAATGAGGTTGAAAACGGATCGGACAAATCGAGAATCGGTGATAGAGTTGCCGCTCGTTGCTCTCACCGCCAACTTCCGGGTCGACGGCGGCGGCAGTGGAGGCGGCGCTGCTGACTGTGCGTTTCCCGTAGCGATACGACGCAAAGAAAAAGTATATGGCTCTCGGTAGCTTTTTAACGGCGCTGCAAAATCAGCACTCACCGACGAGCGCCGCCATCGCATCGCAAAAAAATATCGAAACATGGTTCGGTTCAAAGCGGCGGTGATGTATTAGATATCGGATAACGGGATATGCTATGCAATTTATAAAAGTCACAAATACATTTCGTTTCCCAGAACGCTAATACTTCGCGTATTCAACGTCGCCTGGAATTCGATTATTCGATTTTCGATTTGGGTGACGGCTGGAATTTAAATTCACGGATATGGACGATATTGTTTATTACGGGCGGTAAGGCTTATTTGGGGCTGACTGCTGGCTCTGGCACCCTGGCCTGATTTCCTCAAGGAAGGATGCCATTTCGAATATCTAATTTGTAAGATTTGCAATGCAATTTGCTTCTTCTGCTTCTGCTAACTGCTTGCTTCCCCACAAATGGTTCATAACGTATTGAGGAGGATCCCGGATGTAATTCCGAATGGAACACTGCATTCAATATAAAGCCACTTTTGTCTGATTGGATTTCAAATATTACCTACATTACCTCCAAATATCGACAGATAAATTTCTACCAATATTGATGTTACTCAAAAGAAAATCTTGACAAGCAAGGAGAAGGCACTCCAACTGAAGACTGATGCATCCATAAACTCTAGTCTAATTAAATTTAAACGACGAACAAGGGAAAGTTTAAACGGAAAATGTTAAAGCCTTGCTGCATAAAACCTTATCAGCTAATACGTGTAGTAAGTACGAAAAAAAGACGAGTTGGAATAAAAAACAACGCATGCAATAAACGTCAATATTTAGACTTTTCAATATTCAAACCTTTATAAGATTAATAAAATACACTAATTAACAAATAATTAGTCAAATTTAATTTATCTGATAATATTCAAATAAAATAAAAATTTAATATTTCGAAACGTATTTAATGCCGAATTCATGCAGCTATTTTCATTTACATTTAATTTAAATTTATTTTAATTTAAAAAAAAACAAATACGTATTATCAAATAACCAACTTTTATCTATTAAATAAAAATGATCAATTTTTACGTTTAACGTGATTGAAAAGATTATATTTTAAATTATTGAGAATTGAAATTCTTTGTTTAAATATGAATAATTTTGATGATTTGACTTAAGTAGAACTGATCAGAAATGAGCAAATACAATTTTCTATCCGATAAAAAGAAATTTTATTTTAAAAAATGATCATGATGTAGTAACATAGACTTCAAAAGATTATTGAAGAAATCTTTAATCCTGCGGAATCTGTTTATTGAACAAACGACTTAACTGGGTCTTCGTTTCTTCATTTTTATATAATAAAAAGATATGATAGAACATATATTCATTTGTATATGATCATGATCACTATTTTTAAAAATTCCATGCTTTAGAAGCATAAATAGCGTAACAATTTGTGTATTTGTTATTCCAATATTTGAGGTTAACAGCCCAATTAAATTAAAGATTAACGGCATATCTAATTCCTTTAAGGTATACCTCAAGTCACTTCATTACGGAATTCATTTCTTCTTTCGATCTTACAGCTACTGTCAGATCATCAACGTATGATAATGTCCAAAACTTTTTACTCCCTATTACAACGCCTCCTGTTTGTCCACTGAGCTTAAATATATAAACAGAAAACAGCCCAGGCCATAATGGGCATCCTTCCGTAACTCCTCAGATAGTCCAAAAATATTTTCCTTCTCCGTCTATTTTTACAGAACTTCGAGTTTCAGAGTATATGTCTGCTATTCTCACCATAAAAACCATTATTTCTAACAGTTGTCTAACTTACTCACGCGATCACGTAATACTAACAAAACTGTCACTTACCGGCAACAAAACAATGACACAATGACATATTTTCGTAGTAGGATTTACTACAATATAAGAATTTACACAGTAGCGACACTCGCTTTTTGATCTTTATGTCGCATCGACCGATGACCATGAACCGAGCGTCCATATTGGCAGCTGCGGTATACGGCGGTAAATTTGAATAGGTTTCATTTCAAAGTGTATAAAATCTAAAAATATTATTTCACCTGCATTATAAAAGTTCCTACAATTTTTCATGGTACAAATAACACCTCTGTGTTTGGCACTAATTTTATGAACCTAACATGTCAGACACTGACATACTATATTCTCTTTTCAATGGTTACTAAGATATCAACCTTTCTTGTCTCTGGCGAACACTAAGCGGCCATCTTCCCGGCTGCACGCAAATATTTGGTGTCGCTAGTGTGTGAATACTTGTACTGTGGTTTGTCGAAAACGTTTTTGTTTTCAAAGAAGACAAATTATCCTCACAGGTGTTGCAATAGTTATTTGTGTATCAAGTGCGGATAGAGCATTGTTTGTTGCACGCGGCGAGAAATTGTTGATCGAGGCGAAGCCGAGATCAACAACTCGACAAGTGCACCGAACTAGCTCTATCCGACGAGATACACACAATATTTTTTCTACAATCGTTGCACAATGTCAAGCTGTAGAAAAAAATTAATTTTCAAAATTATCTTTGGTCACTCCTATAACAATTCAGTAAAATTGTAGTTACCCATGTCACCGTAATCATGACAACGTTTATGAACAAAATAAACATTTTCAAAGAAATCATAATTTCTAATCATAATCACATGGAGTACATTTGACATATGGAGTACATTTGACATAAAGTCTACAGAGTGAATACGTTTATGGTGATTAAGTTGAAGTGTATGTACGTATATGCCAACTGTATTTGCAATAGCAAGGTTATTACCATAAAAATCCAATGCATCATTTACTTCTTTTACCTAATTTATTTTTGTTTTGTTTTTGTCGCGCTAGTGCGACAATATGTCACTTTGTCGCCCTAGAGCGACAGTTTTGAACATTTCCTAACCAAAAATGGAATAACAATGTCGATATTGTGCAACGATTGTAGAAAAAAAATATTGTGTGCATCACGGACCAAACACTTGTCGGAGAACACCGATGTTTGGTTTCAAGTAGATTGTAAATAAATTATTGAAATTAGAGAAATCGGCAGCGAAGTACTGAAATGTTGTACAGGTCCCAATTCACAACAACAACGACCACACCATCAACAACTGATACATAAAAATGTAGTATTTCAATTCTTTTGTCTATATTTTTGTATTATTAAATAATTTCATATTAATATTTTGTAAAGTTTCTCATTCTATCTCACTTGTATTTACAATTATACAAATAACCATGCAATAAACTATTTATTACATAATATATGCGTCACGATGTAATGCCTATTGTAATCATAATCAGTCGTGTTGAAATATGTTGAATAATTGAACAAAATGCTAAACAATAGTGTAGGAAATATAAATAAAATATTTAATGAGAATAAATATACAGTGGATAATAATATATAAAATATTTATTTTAAATAAATTAATTATGTTTTAGTAAACACAAACTTGTTCGTTTTAAAATTAATTAACATTAAATATACAAACTGTTATTCTTGCATTTTGACGTACGTCAAAATTAAATAAATTGATTAAAATTAATATTTGCCAAACATATTTAAAACTGAAATACAATGAAAATAATTACAATTACATTTAATCAGAAAACTAACAATTTACCAGCAGCGTAATAAATTTTAAAGTAGGTAGTTGCATTTGTCGTAGCCTCCGCTTAATTCAAAACTATGAAGTTGAACCTCGAAACTTTTCGCATAATTTAAATGTATTCTCGAGCCATTATTTTCTGAAACGCGTAAAAGCTGGAAATAAAAAAATACGATGCAAAATGTGCATGTACCTTCGGTTTTTAACTTTTGAGAGCAGTACCTACACAATCGAGTTGAACCGAGCGGTTGACAAGAACGACGAACGACAGGGTTTACAACAGAGACGGACTTGCAAAAATTACTTTTTAAGGATATTATAGATAATTTTAGAGTGCACTGATGACAAAGGATATTATAGTATACATTATAAAAGTAATCGCTTGAAAATTGACATAAAAGTAGAACAATATCTAAATGAATTATTAGCACAACTAATAAATTTTATCATTGCCGATCTCGGTGGCGTAGTGGCTATGTTGCTAGCCTAGCACGCCAGAGGTCGGAGTTCGAATCCCATTGAAGAGCATGGACGTTTACACTAATTCATTATCATCCACTCATGAAGCGGAATATGAGCATAGTAGTTAGTCCGCCTCCCATCTTCGTAATAAAACTTTTTCAAGATATTTTACTCGTATAAAAGCTTCCTATAAAAATCAGTTTGACATCTGTTTTTCAAACTCAGAATCATATTATTTGGCTTAATTAAGGTTTTCAAACAATTTTATTTTTAACTTTATTATAATTTTACTAAAAGAAAATTGTTCTACTCTCTGCAATTATATCTTACATACTTTCATTTTTACCAATATTTTAAGAATAAAATTACAACCGATATAATAACAAATCCCTAACTTAAAGATGTAGATTCATATCTAGTTTACATCAAAAAGTAAAATTTGGAAATTTGTGTCTATTCATGAGGCGCAGCCTACTCTAAAAAAAAATTTTGAAATATAAGTTAGCTAGTAATTGTAATTTACGCTTAAAAAAATATCAGTTGCCGAAATCTGCGAAAACAGAATGCCACAAAAAATGGGCAAATGGTGTAAAGATATATTTATGTATTTTTTATGAAGATAGTACGCGAATTAACTATTTTTGGCCATATGCCGCTTAATGAGTGGATGATTGGGAATTTATGTAAACAACACAAACGACCATGCTCTTCAATGGGATTCGAACCCACAATTTGTGGCGTGCTACGCTAGTGACACAGCTAGAAGCCAATACGTCACTGAGGTCGGCTTTTATTATATACTAGCTCTAGGTTTAATACATGTTACTGCATGTAGTGCTCGTTTCCATGTCCAGTACATTGGCGAAGGAAGCTCGTCACTTCATTCCTCGCAAAAATTTATTTTTGTACACACATGTTGCAAATATTTCTGTAGCATTTATATTTTATTATTTCTTGTAATGTTGCTATCTGCAGTGCCGCATTTATCATTAAGCTTAATGTACTAAAACTTAAGGCTTCAGCTTTCAAGGGGCTCCAAAATTTAATAGTTTTTCTAGAAAATAAGGCTCGAAGTAACAGAATGTTTTTGGGCAACGGATTGGCAGGTAGCGTTAAAGCCGGATCACTTGATAACGCACGTTAAGCAATTCTGCCCGCGGTTAGTAGTTGGATGGGTGACCGCTTTGCGAAAACCCATTCCAACGAACACTGCATGTCGTGCCGTTGTCACACTACCGAAAACGAGGTTCCGAGTTGCCATATAACCTCAGCAGTTGAGACCGCTTAATAATAATAACACAATGTTTGGTTTTTCTGTAACTAGCAAAAAATTAATATGTACAATAGCGGCAAGTAAATTAATAGTGGGTAATTACTTTTAAAGCAGTTCAATTATCTATGAAGATAAAAGGCGTGGCAAGTACGATGCGCGTCACAAAACACAATAGGACAGCTAATAATGTCAAACACTGTTAAGTAACTTTACTGTCCACATTCCTGTCAATTACCTAACCTTCATTACCATTTGATGATTCCATTTGCCATTCTTGTTCCTCATCCTCATCCAGCCGTCCCTCCACTTCACATCCGGTCTTGTGCAGGGTCTAGGGGGATCAAAAGACGTCGCTCGTGGCTCGTCGCGTTCCAGAGCAGTGGGAAGCGTTTATTCCAGCTGAATGCAGCAGAGGACTGCATGCAGCTCAAGCCGTGGGGACTGATCACGTGCCGCGGCCTCGTTAGAGCAGAAAATGGCGGCGCAACCTGATTTATCGGCTGGCCAGACTGGCTGTTGCAACAGGTAGGAACTGTTGTATGTCGCTGTTGCTGCTGGACGTGCATACTCATACGCTCATTTTGATGGGTGAGGGTATAATATTTGTATTGTACATGGTGCACAGGAAATTATTCTGTTGTAATCTGTAATGTATTTAGGAGCAACAGAATGCAATGTCAACACAGGAGTGAATGCGGAATTATGACAATGGCGCCATATGCTGCAATCGTGAATAAAAAAGGACAGCTAGAATAGCGATTTTGTTGACAATACATGCCGCTACATAATTTATAATTCTTACAATAAAAGTTTATACACGGTGGTTAGATACAGAAAAAAAAATAGACGAACGAAATACAAACTAATCTCCGCCATATTGCCAATGCTATCAATTTTGTTATGGCGATTTCATTTTTTTAGTTGTAGAAATATTAGTTCGGCTCTATTTCTGCCAAAAAAATATAAAAAAACACACTTTTTGGTATATTTTTATTTGTTTCTCAAAAACTGTAAATTCAAATTAAAAATAATTTTAGTATGTTATAGACGATCATTTTATATATATATATATATATATATATATATATATATATATATATATAAATTATTTGAATTACTGTAGTAAATTATGTTTATGTATAATTTGTAGACTTGCAACGAATAGTGTATTCGGCCATAGGCCGAATACCGAATATTCGGCGGATTCCTTGGCCGAATAGCCGAATATTCGGCGAATAGTATTCGGCTGTTTTTTCTGTTTATTACTCAGTATTTTTAGTTATTATTGACAAATATCTTGTGTTAAATTAACAATTTTAACAAATATGACAATTTGTTAAATTAAAATTTTGTCATTTCTGAATTATTAACAACAAAAATTTTTGTTTTTATTTATTTGCTACATTTTTAAAATTTAATAAATAGTCTCGTCAATAATAAAAAAGTAAATTTAGCTAATTTATCAAATTGAAATTGTTGTTCGTAACAACTTAATTTGTTATAATAACTATGATTATTGTTCAGCTTCTATATAATTACTAAAATATTTTGTCAAAAGTACATAAAAATAAATGTTAATAATTACTATATTCACAAATATATTTTGTTAAGAAATACACAAAAATAATTTGTTACCTGCTAACAAATTTGAAACTTCTTAAATTAACATAAATTAACGGTGGATCGTCTGGGACTAAATATTTTCATTTTTTAAATTTTGTCAATTTTGACTATAAATTTTTTACTGTATACCTATGTATCTTTATTTATTACCTATGTCCTCTATGTATATGGGGCCTATTTAAATTAAATAAATATTTTAACTAATAGAAATGCGGCACATGAAATTTTCAGTTTTTATTCAGTACCGTCTGCTATCATTGGTTAAAATTTTTAACAGGCCGTTAAAAATTAACAGGTAAATTACAGAATAGACACCCTTCTGTGTTTTACATTTATTATTTTATTTTAAGCAAAAATTACCGAATGAAATACCCTAAATTTCCACTTTTCTCTATATTTTAAACTATTCGGTATTCGGCCGAATAATGCTTAACTATTCGGTATTCGGCCAAATAGTAAAAATGTGGCCGAATAGGCCGAATACCGAATAGTTGCCGAATATTCGTTGCAAGCCTAATAATTTGTAAACAAAATTTACTTTTTAAAATTTATTACAAAACTTTTGAGTTTTATCTACAAATGTAGGTATAAAACATTATATGTTTCGCTTATTATAATAATGATATATTGTTTCAAAAAATTCATGTTAATGTTGAACTATCTTCAACCCGTATGGTTGACCTTACGAGAAGTGTTTTTACCTCTGTTTTATCGCTGTACAATGACATAAAATTATCGTATAAAAAAAATGTTTCGCTTAGAAGTTACAGAGAAATAAATTATCTACCATTTTTATTTGAAGTGTTTCTTAATAAAATAATTTTAGAACATTGTACAGCACTAAAACCAACGCTACTCTTAAGACAACCAAAAACAGAGCTCGTGGTACCAGCGATTGTTTCCAATCTCACAATCATCATAAACCAATTAGCTATTTTACTTTATGAGAAATGATGTTTGAGACAAGACATGCAGCGAAATGATCCATTCCTCAAAAAATAGTACATTAATGAATTAAATGTACAACATGTTCGATATAAACAAAATATGACTGATCCTTTTTTTTTTTTTTTTGGTTTCCACAACTCAACACTGGTGCCATAAAGTCTCATTTATATTTCTAAAAACATTCTTCCTTCTAATTATGCTGACAAAAAATAAACGAAATTGCAAAAGATTGGTTAGGTACATAAATAAATCCTAAACTCTTAAATCAATATTCAGCTATTCAGCATACAAGACCAGTAAATACTTTAATAGAAGATAAGTAGCTACATATATTTTCTTACGTACTGTACACACATGCAATCGAAACCTCAGAAAAACATGTTATGCTATGACTATCGGACTGCTTGCATACAACATCTCGAAGAAATATACGTGCACTTGGCGCTGTGATATCAAGTGCAAAGTAATGAATATTGCATGAACATTCAAGTGCCAGTGCCAGGAGCCTCTACCTCCACCTCCGCCGCCAGTGCTGCCTCAATGCTGCTGCCCCCACGCAGGACCGGATCTAACAAGCTAAAGAGACAGTCGCTTCAGGCCCTACTTTAGTGAGGGCCCATTTCTGTATCTTATCAACTACAAATCTAATTACGAGTATTTGGTCTCTGAAATTTATCGTAAAATACAGTATTCTAGACCCCCTAATTATGAGCTACTAGACAGCTAGCTAATGCAATAATAAATTAAAAGGTTTTTGGTTTTAAGTTCCGTAGAATTATAATAAAATTCAACGTTTCGAATTACTGTACGTAATGGCTGGTTTATATTGGATTTAATTTACAAATTTAGATTCAGAAATGTCTTTAAAATAACAGTGAATTATGGATTTCTGCCTCTGGGTTTGATCGAGAAGAGTGAATTATGAAATCATAATTCACTTTCGTGAATTATGGGTACTATAATTCATCGAATAAATTAAAATAATGGGGATATATACAGGAGTAGAAAAATACATATAAACATTATATTAGCTAAAGATAAACTTTACAGACTCTTATGTCAAACTTGAATTACAAACCTAAAATAACAAATAAATTATTCTATCATTCAATTGGTGAATTTATTTGACACTTTGACAGTACTTTCGTTATCATTATTACAGCCTTCCCCGTCGCAACAGCTAGCTGACGTTTTAATGCTATTTATTTATAATTAATAATTTAACGATTTCGAAAAAAAAAAAACATAATGTATACCTCGGCACTAAAGTATTTTTTATTACTCATAAGGTTTAAATGATAAATTCCATATTCGTAATAAAAAAATTATACTTTAGAGCCCTTGATACACAAATAACTATTTTGTCTGTTGACATTAAAATTGACACTGTACAGACCATTATGTTTGCCTGTAATACAATCATTTGTTTATGATATTGTTTTGCGTCCATAAAGTGGCTTTTTATGGACTAGTACGAAAAAATAAAAACAAACAAGAAACAACTTGGTAAACTAATAATCATGTGGAACGTCATGTGCAAAATATATATGCAACACGTATGTACATACATAACCGAGTTTTATTCACTTGCCTTTTCATGTGTTTATAAAACTTGTTACAAAAATATCTATTACTGGTTTATTCTGGATTTATAAATATAATAAATAAATATATCATCACGCCTTTTACTCATTATGGGTGTGGCACTCTGCTTGCGGTAAGTGTTATATTTTTTATTCTTGCGTATGAAGTGCGGTTACCAGTCATCTAGTGAAGTGATCAATTATTACAATACGTCATTTGGTATTGTTCGCTTTCGACAAATGTAATTTCGAGATTTGTAACATTCGTCACTTATAATATTTCCAACATTCGACTTTTGTATTTTCGGTGAATGTAGAATTCCTCATCGTAATTTTCGACATTTGTATAATCAAGAAATGTATTTTCAAGAAATGTGGTGTTGCCCGCTGAAGTCAGTCAACACCCTGTATAACTACTAACTAGTATCCATAATAATTCATTAATGACAATAACAGAAAAGTAAATGTTGCATCCATAGAAATAATAAAATGTATGGAAGGAGTATAGACAAAGATAGACTGTAACCAGCACAGCGTGAAAGAGATAGAGAGATGAAAGTCAACCCGTCACGTGACTTTCATTTCAAGATGACAAGAACATGGTTTGACGTTTGACGTGTGAATAGAATACGGTTTTGATAGACTTTTGTGCGAGTTTTTGTCGCTCATTTAGAATTTTGTCAATTATTTATGTCATATTTAAATATATCAAATATGGTAAAATCCTGTTGTGCATATAATTGTAAAAAAATTAGGCTATAAAAGACGGTGTTCCATTTGACAGATAAATATGTCACTTTAGGTTAGAACGCTGTATATATACATATTTATTACAGTTTTTCAAAAAATGTGGATTTAAGCAAGAAATGGATATTAACTATAAACCGAGAAAATTTTCAGTGATAATATAACAAGAGAGTGAGAATAAATTGAAAATAATTTGACAGATCTTTCGAAAACTTGTTGCCAGGCAATAGCCACGAAAGTCCGTAGGACTTGAGTGGCTATTGCCAAATGGCGACAAGTTTGAGAAAGATACTGGAGAATTATTTTCTAATTTATCGAACTCTCGAGTTATATTTAATTAGATTATTTTTTGATTTCATCATCAGGTACGTCACTAAATCTATCTTTATGCTCATTTTTACTTGTGTTGATGATAACTATCTGACATCTGTCAACAAAAACAAAAAAGCTACAGAGAAAATTGCCGGGAATAATCACAAGAGCATTATTCTCAGTATAATAATGACAGGATTGGTTAAAACGCAGACACGTGACATACAATAAAGCATTTCATTGGTTTAGAGAAACGTCAAAAAATAATCAACCTAATGAAACTACATAAATTTGTGGCAACATTTTCTTGATCTTTACATACAGCAGTTTAATGCCAATATAAGAGAGAAATAGTCATATCTAAAATTACGCAATGCGAGAAGAACAACACATTCGTACCACGTGCTGGGTGGCATGAAAATGTGCTTCTTTCACGATAACAAAAAAAAAAACTAATTAAAATATTAAATTATATTAAATTTTTAAATAAATAAATAATAAATATATCATCACGCCTTTTACCCATTAAGGGTGTGGCACTCTGCTAACGCAGATCTCGGTAGGTGATATATTTTTACGTATGAAATGCGGTTACCAGTCGTCAAGTCATAGCCCCCAAGGTTATTAGTGGAGAGGGAACCACGGGGGTATATTTAAATTGCCAACTGTCGGTAGTGGGATTCGAACTGAGGATCTCATGATCCACAGTCCGATGCGTTATAAATGTCATATTCATATTTAGAATTTGGATGTTTGAGCTGACTAGATTTTTACAGCAATTCATCAGCTGGAAATAATAGTTTACTTTAATTATGATACTGATATTGGTAGTTTTTTCTCTGTTTTGTAATGTTTAAGCTATAGGTACATCAGATGATTTTAATATATTAATCTAAACTGGTTAATAAATTTTCTAATTTGACTAGTATATGTAAAGTTATTACTTCTTTATTACTATTATATTATATTTTAGAGTTAAACTTGAGTTACACTAAAATGTGGATTGATTAAAATCCTACTACTATCCGACTGTATCTATGAATATGTTCCTCTATTTCAAGTTTCCCTTACGGATGCGATTGATCTTTTTTGATGAAATTTTACGTTGCGTTACGGTACGCCAAACCCGGCTCTGTCCCTACACAAAGCGTCGCGGCGGCGGCGTGTGAATCATTGCATCGTAGGTGACCGTGCAGGAAAACAATGGGCGAACAATGACCGTTACGCACAGACTGGGGCGGGAAGCAGCGTAGAAACAGCTGAAAGCAACGGTCCACAAGTCGAATCTCGATGCAGCGTATTCTAGTGATTCTGTTTGGCTTTTAGCTAATGGATTTTTTTCTTTTTTGGGCTGATCTGCTGATATGGAGTGATCTATAGATTGTGATCTTAAAAATATATTGGTTCTAGGTAGTGACGGTGTAAATCAAGCCTTTGTTCTAAAAACTAGATACTGAAATACATAAATAACTCAAGAACACGACGGAAAGTTAGGGAGAAAGTGAAAAGGATGATATATTTCTAGATTTTTTTCTAGCATAATGTTCCTTTTTGAAGAAATATGGTGCCTGTACTGAAAATTTCTTTATTTCAAATTTAACTGACTTATGCCCGGTTGCACCAACGTTAGTTAAATTTTAAACTTGGTTTAAATAAATAAAAACAAATCGAAGTTATATGCCATATGGAGTAATTGACATTGATGTCAAAAATTAGATACGCTTTTATTTATTTATTTAAACCAAGTTTATAATTTAACTCACGTTGGTGCAACCGGGCATAAGGGACCTATTCTGTAACTTACCTGTTAATTTTTAACGACCTGTTAAAAATTTTAACACATAAAAATGTATGTGTCAAATGAAACTTACAATTTTTATTTAGTGGCGTCTGTTAACATAGGTTAAAATCTTTAACAAACCATTATAAATTAACAGGAAAGTTACAGAATAAACCACTTAGGTTATAAAAACACAATGATTAAAATTTCGCAACAGTTCATTTAATGGCCCACTGATTTGTGTGGATTTACGAAGGACCATACAAATTTTTTTCATTAGTATTATCCAAAGAATCGTTCTACCTGAATTTGATCATTTTTTAAATGTATTGTTGAATATATAATTAGTTTTTCTCAATGCCCGAAGCAGATATTAGAAAATTTAAAATACATTTTATATTTCAAATAGTAACATCTTCCATTTAAATTTTTTTTCGCAATTGTTCTCATATTTGAAATAAATTTTATTTTTTACTTCATAGTGTGTCAGTTAAACTTCTACTTCTAATTTTATTGTATTGCTCTATCTTTTCTCGTTCGTGAGTTATAGAACATCTGGACACACATAATTAATAGAATGGTTAAAACGTATAAAAAAGGAAAAATTCAAAGAAATATGTTTAAGCAGTTATTTTACCCAAGTTCATATTTATATGATTTTTACAAAAACTGTTATAGTGCTTTAAGTAAAGTAGGTACCACTTCCGATTGGCAAATTTTCACCATCAACTGGGCTCTTTATCAGGGTGTAAAAATGTAAAATGCAAAATTTAACCTATTTAAGTGCGTCTGAACGGTATTTTGCACATACATCCATCCATTCACACGAACGTTCAAACGCACACAGACATCCCCGTGAAAATAATAAAAGTGAATTCTAAGGGTACTAAAACGTGCTTGTTGACTAAAATCCCGACATTAATTTTTTTCACGATTCGTATCTCTTTTGGTTGGAGGTAAAAATTATTTCATTATTTTTTCCACCTACACAAAAACAAATAGAGTATTATTTTTGTTCAATGGAAGTGTTTGATGAGTTAATAAATATACTCGTATTTAATTGCCTAATTTCTAAAATTAACTTTATATAAATTATTAGTGATCTATCATAAATGTAATGCGAATATATCAAATTCGAATAACCAATAACCTATTAGTATACTGTAAACATTCAATAACATCAATACCTTTAAATGATGTTAATAGGTACTCTGAGTAATGAAACGATTTTTGTTTACTTCAAACACTGTACACAACATCACATTTCAGTTAATTAAATTACTCTTCTTTTCATTAACGTTGTTTGTTATTTTTATCCGAAATTCGAAATTGACTTTTAACAAAAAAGCTCGTATTAGGGTCTTTAGAAAAGATTTTATTAGATTTAGGATGATGTCTGTAGATGATGTTGATGATTATTTCGTCTAAACAAGGAAACTATCAATTTCATATTTTGAAATTAATTAAATCACTTTATTCTGTGTTTTTATAGCTGGTTCTAACAACTAAATTTACATTAGCATTATCACGAACACTAAGAAAAAATTAAGGCCTTTCTACAGAATATTAACATTAAGTATTAGACTGTGCATTTACTGTTGCTTAGCATAATTCATATCATCTGCTAAATTGTAATCGATTGCTACATTGGCTGGTACCACGAGCTCTGTTTTTGGATGTTTTAAGTGATAAGTTTTAGCTTTGATTTTACCGCTGTACAATGTTCTAAAATCATTTTATAAAAAATGTTTCAATACAAGTTACAGAGAAATACATTAACTTTCATTATTATTGGTATTATTTATAAAATAATTTTAGAATTTTGTAGTGTACTAAAAGCAAGTTTAAAACACTTATCTTAATTCTTAAAATACCCAAAAACAGAAATCGTGGTACCAGCCATTATACATATATTGTATTATATCGACCAATTTAAAGGATGGTGTGGCATTTGTTACAGACTAGGTATATAAAATTCAATAACCATACCACACTAAAAAAAGGTTGGTAAAGCCATGAACTAGTTACAAAAAATATCGTGTGCATCACGGGCAATATGCGATTTCAAATTCGTGTGAAGTTATCAATACTCGTTTGTAATCAATGTACTATAATAGGCTTTATAATAAATATTAGAAACAAAAATAGTTCGTAATATTTTAGAAATTAAAAACAAATTAGAACCTAATCTATAAAGTTTGAACATACAATCTTCAATTTGACAGAAAAATGCATTATTATTAACACTAAGAATTAAATTAAAAAGACAAGTGTTAGTTAGTCTTATCTTCTTAGTTTAGTTGTTAATACAGACTGATCAACTTATCTGAAGGGACGGTGAGGAGGGGGGGCGGACATTCAATGATACTAACCTCGATGCCCTCCCCCCCCCATCTACCAGGAAGTGGGTGGTAGAGGATAACAAACTAAAATAGAAACCTCCATTTTTCAGTCAGATTTGAATTTTCTCTGCCAAATACGGATTTTTTATATAGTAAATCACCGATTAATTCTTTAAATAACGTGATAAACTCTCCTTCTATTTCTATTTTTTTCCATGCCTCGGGAACCCATTTTTTTCTTCTGCTGTTGTTCCCCTTCGTCCAAAATTAATGCTACCATAGCCAATTCATTCACCGAAAACTCCATCTCAAAAATAGGTGACACTTGACAGAAAAATAAAATGAATGGGGGTTAAGTTTTTTATAGCCCCCTCCCCCAAGAGATGGGCGATGTGGAGTCGAGTTTGGTATCATTGGATGTCCCTCCCGAGACGAACAAATTTTAATTTAATTTTTTTTTTTTTTGTAAAGCGGGCAACTACTGAGGTTATATGCCGCCTCGGTTCCTCGTTTTCGGTGGAGTGACAACGACATGCAGTGTTCGTTGGTATGGGTTTTCGCAAAGTGGTCACCCATCCAACTACTAACCGCGGGAAGCCTTGCTTAACTTGGGTTATCGAGTAAATAAACGCTCGAAGCCATGCCGTTGCCTCATTTAAATTTTTGTTTTATTTGATGGTAGTTTTCGAGATATTTCAGTGTCTTCAGATAAATTGAATCCAGTATTTATATTCCATTTCGAAATGAGAGAGTAATAAATGCGTCTGTCAATAAAATTCTAGTGGCGCACCACTAACTGTTTACTCAAGGATAGTCGAAAAGTCTTAATTAGATAAAGATCAATCGCAAAATCACTTACATAAATTTGTTTATCATGTTATTAACGATATGACAGCGAATCACGGCAGTACGCTTTTTTTATTACTGTCTTGTTTCTTCGAACTAAATCTAACTGAATTAGTTTATTAATCTGAAAATTAAACTCTAAACCTATAAACCTAAAGGATTTCACATTTGAAGATCACTTCAGGCCTGTATTTAATCTATGCCATTTTATTTCGAAGCAATACATTAAAATTGACGTTTAATTTAAACGGAAAAAACTTGAGCAATCTATTAAGTTCTTAAATCAATTTTATAGTTTTCTCCCCAGCCGAGGCAGAGAATCAAACCAATCTCTCTGCGTATCTCCCCTCATTGGAGCTTCGGATCTGCGCGACGGCTTCGCGGGCCGCTGATAAGGCAGGTACGTTTCAGACAATCAATTCCACGACTATTTATTTGCTATTCCTTCTTCTGTGACGTAGTTTTTACGACGGACAACTAATCAACTCGAAAAAAATTCATCTCGAGGCAATGTATTCAATTTCAAGTACTTATTCATGATTGAATACCGTCGTTTATTTAGCCTAATGGTATTTTTAATGAAAATGTTTTATTCCTAGACTTGTACACGTAGTATTCAAAAGTCTTTTTAAGATACGTACAATTAAAAAAAAAAAGAATAATATTAAAGTCAAGATGCAGGCAGTGAAATGTATTCAAATATGTTTCTATACGAACATGTAAACATTAGTCACTGCAGTTCAAAAAGCATTAAAATAAAACAGTTCAACATGAATTATGCAAGAGATTGGAAAATCTGTTATATAACATTCTTAAACAACTTTTAAATGATACAAAATAGAAAAAATTTTCAAATAAAAATTATAGTTCATATTTTTTACATTTTCTTTATTAGAATAATCATTATCATAATTTAATTATATATACATATAAATATATCATCACGCCTTTTATCCATTATGGGTGTGGCACTCTGCTTACGCAGATCTCGGTAAGTGATATATTTTTTCGTATGAAATGCGGTTACCAGCCGTCAAGTCATAGCCCCCAAAGATGTTAGTGGAGGAGATATCTTTGAAAAAATTTAAAACTTCAAGTAAAATTCTGGTGAATAAATTTAAATTTCTGCACAGTACCAAATACAGAAAAAGTCTCAAGTAAAAAATTGTAGCCAGTTTTATTTTATATCTTTCCTAGTATAATAAAATTTATTAATTTACTCATTTATGTACAAGGATACGTCCTATATCGATTCAGCATCTACAACTTCTAAACATAGATCTCCGCAGCCTTTCAAAAATGCCTGGCTTAGCTCAAATTATTTGACAACTTTATTCAAGTCTTTTCTGTAAATCTGCAAAATTATTTACAGGTGTTACGTGTACTAAACTTTTTAAGTAACCACAATTTCAAAAGTCCATCTCCTATAAAATGTTTCATTCCTATTACTAGGACCATTATTAAACTCATTATTAGCTTGAAAGAGTACCCTTGATTATTTTTAAACTAAACAATATACCTACATTATAAACTTTTTATATCTTCTAGATTAAATTATATGCCCCTTTCAACAGTTAATTTACGTAACAAGACCTAAAAGTGATACTTTACTGGGTAAGCAAGTATATTCCAGAGCGAGCCCAGTGAAGACATTTTCAGGTCATGTTAGTTACAATATTTTTTCGCGATCCTGCAAAAAAAATAATAAAATAAGATCCCTCATAGTCAATTTTCCGAGCTAGCTCGGTAAAGAAGAAATTTACGGTCTAAAAAGCAATCAGAAACAGCTCATTTTCTGGGTGATCGCGGAAAAAATAATATTTTTGTGCAACCGGACGCGATATAAGCATTTTGCAGCTGGAATACAATTTCAGTTGTTATGGTAACGGCCACGAAATAGGGTACAAAATAATCATTTTGACACGTGTGAATTAACAGTATTTTTTTCAGAATTAATTGTTTTGTTTATCAAATATCAATTCCATAGCCACTTTATATTTACAGTAAAACTGTTTAAAATTTGTAATTCATATTTTTTACGGTTGCAAAAATAATAGTGTGTACACCTTGTCCGCGAAGTCCTTTCTCGCCCTCGGGATAGTCCTGCCGCAGCTACAATTTTTCTCTACATACATACATACATACATATATAACATCATCGCCTCGTCCACATTCATAGTGCGATTCATACATGATCGTTTATTCGTTCACGCAACAAACCATCAATCATACCCAACCACTTATTCCTCGGACGCCTACGCAATCGTTCACCTTCAATCTCACCCACATATATTAGTTTCACCAACCTTTCATTCGACATTTGCTCAACTGACTCACTCCCACTTTCTTAACAACATTCTTCTCAATCTCACACTCACCATACACCAATGTATTCCGTATACGATCACGTCTCGTACACCCACATACTCTTTCAAATATCTCATTTCTACAGCTGTTATACGTCGTTCATGCTTCTTCATCCACACCCAACATTCAGAACCATACATCACTAACTAACCATTATAAACATTCAATCGAGCAGCTATAGATACATTCACGTTTCGAGCAAATGTACCCAGAGCACCCAATACCTTGCACCCTGCAGACACTCGCATTTCAATCTCTCGGTCATACTACTCAGTACGCTAAAGAGTGATTTCGCAGCCTTGGTATACAAATAACTATTATAAACATTTGTCTCCGAAAAATTCAATTAGCCAATAAATTTTTAAATATTTTTATATGATTATACTGCAATATTATTTATGAATTGTTTAAAACATAAGGTTAGGGTGCATTAGAGAAAAGAAGAACGCTGGAAGGGGGTATTCCGGTATAATTGAATTTATTCAAAGTAATCACTTTTTTGTATGCAGTTTATAAATTACAAAAAATGGGATAATACAATAAAACATGCTTGTTTATCCTGAAGTTAGCTGTAGGCGTTGTAACGTCACAGTATAATTATTATAAATTTGATGTTTAAAAAACAAATCTTATAATATTTTTTTTTTATTTTAAATTGCATATTTGCATTCCTAGTGACCCAAACGAATGAAAAAAAAAAATTAAATAAACAGAAAACATAGTAATCCCCCATTCAATTTAAAATTGAAATAGCGAATATTAAGTTATTATGTAGTAAATATTTGTCACATTTGTCGGTTTATGAAAAAATAACTTTAAAGACGCTTCAAATATCGCTATTTTTTGCATACATTAAAATCATAATTCATTTGAAGGTATATTAATGAATATTTCCCTCGAAAAATTTCAACCAATCACGTCGCAGTATTTTCTGAATTTCGACCGATGACAATCGTATACAGTGAATATTTTGCATATCGAGTATTAGCAAAAGTGCGATACCCGAATATTTATAATAATTGCAAACACAATGAGGAATAGTATAATTTTTTCGTTTTAAAAGGACAAAAGGTGTAATATCTTCAATTTTTCAATTAATTTCTTCAAAAGAATTACTTTCAAAACGCTGATGACTCATTTTTAACGTAATTTAACAAATGATATTTATCAAAGTCTGAAGTTTATGTGACAGATTAAAATAAATATATGTTCAATAATTTAAAATAATGACTCAAATCTTTCTCGAGAAATATTCGTCTAATACTAATATATCCCTCGTGCATGGCAAATATAATCAGAATATAATATATTCAGGTATTTGCCATGCACTTGGGATATAACTACTGAACATTAGCTGGTGTGACAATAGTTATTTACGTAATCAGTTATGAAAAGAGCGATATTGTTTAACGAGCTGTAAGTTTGCCAAAACGAGCGTAGCGAGTTTTACAAATTACGCGAGTTAAACAATATCGCTTTTCATAACGAATTACGTACAAAATTTTATCTAATTGCGTAATTTCATTCCTCTAACTTCCAAATTATTCATTGTCTATATTTGACAAGCAATAAATTGTTTTATTTATTATTAAAGTAGGCATCTATACGGAAAATGATTAAATTGAATATCGATTGTGTAAAATTCTTTACCTAACTCAGTTACGTAAAGATTTTTACAAAACTCACTTCATAGCAATTATGTAAAAAGTGACATTTCATAACGTCATAACGTTAGTTAAAATTCAACTTTACAAAACGGAATTAGATAAAATTTGTTTTTTGTCACTTAATTGCAATTTTGGCCATCATTACTGATGTTGTGAAATTTCAGCGAGTTTTTATAAATATACTTTACGGTGTTACCGTGGTTGGAGGATTTTGTGCTCAAAGAGACTGTTGGTGAGCCGATATGGCGTAATTATGCTCCAAGAGCGTATTTTATAAATGGAATGCTCACAAAAGCGATAGATTGCATTTGAAGTACAATAATGTAGAACTTACATCGTCTGTTCCGATTGCTACTGGACTATTAGACAGGCAGGACGTGCACCGACCACTTCTGTTCGCTTCTGCAATTAATGTAAAACGTACGTCTGGGCTGCCTGATCCACAATTTTATATATCATATGAGTCTCTATCACGCTCAAAATACTACTACACAATTGTATTATCAATTGAACCTGTGTCTAGCCAAATTTAGACGAAAAAAGTATAATGTAAATCAGTAGATTTGTCGGATGGAAATAGAGGTTTCTAGTATAGAAATATAAGATTGGCTCTATTTTTCTATTCGATTGTCATACTAGATACATTGAGCGCATGTGTTACATGAAATACCAACATATATTTATTTGTTTTTGGTTGAGGTTAGTTTGTTAGCTCGTTCGTCGTTCGTGTTTATTTTTTTTGAATACAATTACTTTAAACAAAAATATAAATATGGCACATAGAAAATGGTCGTCCCAAATGACAAAATCTTTGGTAGAGTGCTACGAACTGCAAACTATTTTGTATCAAGTAGATTATTGAACTATTTTATTTCAAATATACGTCAGTGTTGTCGATTGTACGATAATTATTGTTTGAAATTGAGACAAAGACCATAATTTTAAGTGTTCCTGTCAAGAATTTATCTTTAGTTGGCAACTTGAATTGATATCGGATTATTTTCTTTCTTTGTAGATTTTCACGGACAAATTACAGTTCAATTCCCCTATGAATATGATGTGTCCTATATATAATAATTACTGTAGTCAACTTGATTTTGTTTTAAATGTAAATGAATTTAGAAATAAGCTATATAAGGTAATATTTGCATAATTAATTTCAAAATTCTAAATTAGGATATCTACTCTGTAAACATTATCTTATTGGGGTATCTAATTTTTTCCTGGTAATATTATTCTGTAATTGGAACATAATTCTGTTGGATAATAAAGAATATACATAAAACGAAATAATCCGATTAAAACAAAAAAGTATGACATTATAACAAATTTGGATTGATTTAGAGAAAAAAGTATGAAAATAGACGAAAAAAGTATGATGTAAAACAGACTATAAAATAAATAGTAAATTGGTACTGGTAAGTATAAAGCTGGATTTATAGTATGCATAGAACACAGGAATAATTTAACGCAAAATAACCTAAAATTTTGGTCATATGGAAATGTATACTTTCATTTATAGTTTATGTGTTCAATTTTCTGTCTGTACAGTGCATTCTGTGTTTTCTGTGTACTTTCGTTATATTTCAGCACATTTTAGGTATATGTTTTTGTTCTGTTACTTCGTATGTCATTCTGTGTTCTGTGCAATTTATGAAACCCCCAACGAAGTTCCTAGTTTTTATAAGTTAAATTATTGTGTGTTAAAACAGTTCAAACCAACTGTTTATTTTCTTTCTCGTCCTTACACTGCCACAATTACAATTAAAAGAACTCTGGTCTATTAATTAAACAAATAATCAACGTAAAACTTGGTCTTAATAACTTTATAAAATTAAAAATATCAAAAAAAGAATCACCGTATTATATTATTTCAAAAATGTTTCATCGAGTGCCTGCAGCATCCTCAATCGAATTCATAGTTCGCATGAGTGTTACAGAACTTGAAAATGTTGCATCGGAAAAAGTTAAGAACCCCTGGTAGAAACTAATGTCGTTATGACAAAGTCCAACTGCACAAAAAAATCTTCAAAGCAAATAAATCTTAGACTTTAAAGCCAAAATGCTAGAAACACACGGACAAAAGAGCTATCTGCACCCTAATGTGAGGGACCGGCTCGTTGGTTGCAGCTCCGCCGGGAAATCTGATGGAAACTAAACTGGGGTTGAGACGCTGAGAGTATCAACAGTAGGACGCGGCCAGGCGAAAAAGGAGGCTTCCTCAACGAGATCAAATCCTCGACGACTTTCATTCGTCGCCAGGAAATTACATTTCACTCTACGTACGAACTTACGAGTATTATTAGGAAAATTAGTTCGGCTCAAACAGGAATGTATTTTGTAATGTGACATTGTAAAGGAGCTTGAAGAAATGTTAATATTTATTGACGAAACGAGGGGCCTCGTTTATAAATACCTGGACTAATATTGCAATGCCTTTCATTTCAATAAAACTCTAATACTTAAAGTATAAGCCTTCCGCATAGAAAAATTAAATTATAGTTTGGTGTCAAATGTATGGTCTTGGAGAGAAGAGTTAACCTCAAATGTTAAAAATAATTATAGATCGTCAATTAATACTGATTTTAATTTGATTGATATATCACGAAATACTAATATTTAGGTAACCAAATGGGCCTCATTGCATGTATTTTTAAATTCTGAACAACTTTTGTATATATACTTTTGCTGCAAAGTGAACAGGTAAAAATTTAAAGCAACAAAAAAATTGCATTGAAATACCTATGTTCCACATTTCAATTCTACACCCATATAAATCTTATGCACAGTGATTTTTGTTATGATCGCTATGAGTACTAACAGTTTAAAAACATTTTATTCTGTTACTCGATCGGCCAGGTTTTTTGCTGGACTATATATTTCTCGAGATATTTCATCATTCAGGAACTTTTTGAACACGTACTAAATTACGAAAGAAAATAAAAATATAAATATATTTAAATGGTTTAGAATAAGCAACGAAGAAAACAGAAATAAAGACTTACTAGACAAGATTGGATGAAGAGTGCTTCGACATATTCGAAATAGATTAAATATTCGTACATAATAATTTTATTATAATATAAATAAATAAAATTATCACATAATAGTATAAATATTGATAATGTAGAAACACTGAAAAGTTTCAAACATTTACAATTTACTACTAATTTTTTTATTGTTTTTTATGTTAATATAATAGTCAATTCATGTTTTGAAATCCACTCATCAGTAAAGGATTTATAAATTTAGGGAAGAAACTTGGTCAACAACGGATTATAGTAACCCAACAAAAATTATAAGACCAACATATGTACATATCCATTATCCATCTATTTAAAAATTTACAATTGAAACGAAAGGAATTTCGAACTCGTTTAATAATAGTGGGACAAACAATATATGTGGGATGTAAAAACACCAGAATATTGAACAAAAAGTGATTCATATTTGAAATTCCTGTGCTTACGAACAAATAAAGCAAATATAAAAATAAAACTTGACTGCAGCGTATGAGAGACCAACTGACCTTTGCTGCTGTGAAGTCTATTGATAATTTTATTGCTCATATAAAAAGAAAACGAGAAAAAGAAAAACGTAAATACCGGCATTTTATCTATAAAAACGGAAAATCCAGTGGATATTTCGAATTGAAAAGTATAATAGTCAGCAGTTTGAACAGAATCCACTGCCTGATCCTTTCTTATGAAAAATGTATTTTATTACTTTAATTTTATATTTCCTAGCAAGCATACCAAAAGTTTTATTCAATAAATAAATGTATTAGTTTGAAGAAGAAATGGAAGCTTCTGGCTTTTAAAGGATCCATCAACTAATAAAAATAAAAAAAAATAGGTCAAGTACATCATCTAAAAGTTTAGTTGTATCTAATTTAATAAGTACAGTAATTTTGATTGACAAAATTATTTGTTCTTGGTTTTGCTAGAATATTATTCAGAAAACTCTCAGAAAATTTTACGAAAGTAAAATAAAAAAATAAAATAAATATATCATCACGCCTTCTACCCATTATGGGTGTAGCACTCTGCTTACGAAAATCTCGGTAAGTGACATATTTTTGCGTATGAAGTGCGGTTACCAGCCATTAAATCATTGCCTTTAAAGATATTAGTGGAAGGGGAATCACAGGGGTAAATTTAAATTGGCAACTGTCAGCTGTGGGATTCGAGCTGAGGATCTCACAATCCACAGTCCGACGCGTTACCACGGAGCTATTTACCCCATAATATTACGAAAGTATATTGTCCAATTACATAATTGACATCTATACTATGATTTTATATAAACAGTAAATTTTTATAATAAAAAGGTGGAGTTTTCTCTTAATGAATATCTGTTAAATATTTATAAAAAAAATTGTGAATTACATCCGTAAAAAAATTGTTTGGTTAAAAGTATTTAATTTCTATCTAAAAGTTATATTTTTCGTTTGCAACACTTTTGTATATTTTATTAACTTTGCAGCCCCGGAGCAACTACAAACGTTCCTTTGTGCAAATCCACTATGGGACCACATCATGAACATAACCCCCCCCCCCCCCCCCGTATGAAGCTTAGTTTACATGTTTCACGGAGAATAAAATCAGAAAAACGAATCAAATTATTTACAAAAATATGATTAAAATTAAATTATCCAAATGAATAATGATGTACGTACACTTTTCAGTCACCCCGCCCTCGCGGCGAACAACTCCGTACACAAGTGGCGAAATTTAATTTCTTTATATGTTATTATCTCAAAAACTAATAAAAATTGATATAATTAGTGTAATCAAAACAGATGCAAAATTAAATATTTTACAATTTTCAAAATAACATAAATTAATTAATAATAACAATAATTAATTTTAGATGATTGTCTATTGTTTTTATCGAATCCTCCTGCATCTGGTAACAAATTACAAATCTCAAGAAGAAAGATAAATTAAAATATAAAAAATTAATCATCAATTGATTTTTACACCAAATAATTGATCTTTTCTATTTAGGAATAAAATTTTAGGTCTCACTAAAAACACTGGTCAATAGCTATTTGCTTCAAAGAAGCAACCTTTATTTTCTATTAGATTTCAAGACAAAAAAAACACGAAAATTATAATGAAAAATCTAGTTTGGTTCTAGATTTTAGATAAAATTAGAAAAACCGTTTTAATAGAGTTGACAGCTATTGAAATATCTATGTTATATTTTCGATCGATGATTCTGAATTTATATTTGACACAAATTGTAAGTACTGTTGATGCAAATAAAAACAAATACATTATTGAATTTATATAAATTGTTTTCGTATTGTAGGTATAAATTGAAAAATTAATATACGTAATTTTGCTTCATGAGTGGTAATTCGATAGAACATATTTCTGTGATAAAGAAAATCATAGATTAATTTGTTTTACGTAAAAATAATACAAAAATACGAACTGAATATAGGTAAAAGAATTCCACAACATATTTCATCTAATATTTTCCCAACATACAATATCTGAAACATATTATCCAATTATCTTTTCCACATAAGACGAGAAAAGAAAAGCAGTGTAGATCTCGACAAAAGAATTCTAGTAAAATATAAGAACAAGAAGCAAAAGATAATTTGGAGGATTCCTCCCAATGAATAATAAATAAAGTTGAAAATTGTCTCTGCCGAACAAATGATAAATGGCCAGTGAAGCGTATAACTAAATGACGAACATGAATATTAAAATATGTTTAGTAAGCGGGTTGTGAAGTCGTTTTTTTCGGATCAATTGGCTCCAGAGCAGATCAGGGGAAGGGGCCGGGTAAGGGAAGGAATTGGGGACGAAAGGGTAGTTTGCAATGCGTTCGTTACGAAACATTTACGCCACGTGGAGATAAAAACGAAAGGAAACGGAGGAAAAAGCATGAGCAGTGCCACTGGCCGGAGATGCTGTTCCTGCTGTTGCACTTGACATGTTTCGTCCACTGCGATTTCGTCATAATAATGGAGTATGTCATAAAATAGAGAAAGTAGAAACAAACATATCTCCCCGATATCTAACGTTCAATTTCTGTAACATGATAGCTACTCTCCTAGTCTTAAGAATTACAATTTTAATAAGATTCATAGTTGTTTCCACAAATCGTTGATTATTTGATCCGTCATATATAGATCAAAAATGGTTTTGTGGTTTTATAGAAATGAAACTCGAAGGACCTGATGAACTAATTCATCAATAGAATACGTGTTAAACAATTATATAACTTTATATAGTGTTAAATTAACAATTCGAACAAATCTGACAATTTGTTAAATTAAAATTTTATAAATTCTGAATTTTAATCAAGAAAATTTATTGTTTGAATTCATTTGCTGGTCAATAATAACAAGTAAATTAAGCTAACTTATCAATTTGAAATTAATAACGAAAGTTAGTATTCTTTGTAACAACTTAATTTGTTATAATAACTATGATTTATTGTTGCTTCAATATATTTAATCAAAAGCACATAAAAATAAATGTTAATAATTACTATATTCACAAATATATTTAGTTACTTGCTAACAAATTTGAAATTTGTTAAATTAACAAAAATTATAGAAAATTTCGGATTAAGTTCTTTAAAAATATGTTATTTAAACATAATGTTTCGAATTATTCTATACAATTCTTCACCAGGAAAATAAATGAATAATATATTCAAGTAAATAAATCAGTAACTCTTACTATAACTTCTTACAATCTGCGCATACATTGTTTTAGACATTTGTAAACGAATGATGACGCATGTGTGAATTGCACTATGAATGCATATGAGGAGAAAGTGGTGTTCCACGATAGGAATGTTTGGAAGAGACGCATTTAATTTTTATTTCAACAAAAGTTAGTATCCCATATAAATGTTGTTGCACAGTTTTAGTATAAACAAATCTAATTTCTATCAATATTACTGTCAAAACTGTCATGACAAATACATAGTAACGCAAACAATCTCTATATAAACGATATACGTTAAACGTTCCACGCCCAAAACTATGAAATGAATCAAGATGTTACTTTCCAGATTTTTTCCAGATTTTGATGCAGATATAATAAAAACTGAATTCGAAGCCGAAGCAATGAATGCTGCCGAAGCTATAAATCTGTGTTTGATGCCGAGTTGAACACATAATTTTTTTGCCGATTTGGAATTAATATTAATTTAGTGATTATTTTATATAGATATTTTGAAGGTTATCGCTGTCAAATTACGTTGCCACGCTTGTGTTGAACGGTTGCTATATATTTATTGACGGTTGCTATGCATTTGATGAGAGGTTGTTATTTAAAATAATTTTACAGCCTAAGCATAAAAGTGACACTTTATAGACTGTTAGCAATCTGTGAAGTGTCATCTTTAATGTCAATCGGCAAAAAACAATATTCATTGCTCGACTGCTCGGTTAATAACTGAGTTATGATGAACTGAGAGCAGATGGGATCAGCAAGATCACATATTTTTTATTTTTTTGAGATTGGCAGAGCCCTAGAATTAATGTATGGAAAGAATAAGCAAGAAGTGGACAATGTAGTCGAAAAATCAATCAAATCCCGATTATATTTACATAAATTATTTTCTTATCTTCTCGATCCGTCCCCACTTTACTATCGAAGTAGGATTTACGCCTTTTCTTTGAATTTCTTTCATTGCTCTCGTTTTCTAGCTGCATTTCTACAATTTCTTATTGCGAAAATCGTTTTTATGTAAAGTTCTTTTCTAATTATGTCATGTTCTTCCAAACATACCGTCACCGTTGCCACATTCGGTAATATATATTGTTGATGCTTAGCAACTTTAAATCACGGCGTTTTTAATGTTGCGTTTTCGTTCACATTTTAGTTTGTTGAAACAGGATTATGATGCAGGTATAATAAAAAATAATTAATACGTATACCGTGTTTTGTAAGCAGAGTGCTACGTCCAAAAATGGGTATAACATGAAAATATATTTTCTATAACACTGTTTTGGAAACTACACACTCTACAACTAAAAATTATTATGGAATCACTAACATTCCATACGCCGCGTATGGAATATTTTCGACAAATCAGAGCCGCGATATTTGAAGTATCTTGAATCAGTTACTATGGTTACGTCTGTTTGTTTTAATTTATTTTTTGAGTTTGACGTTTTCAACAGTTTTATACTTGTATTTTTTGTATAATTTCCAAAATTTTATATACTATTGTTACGAAATTTTTGACTGAGGTATTATTTAATCACTTTAATTTGTTTTTATTTAATTAGGTGTCGATCTGGCCGCTGCTGTTAACGTAACAACCCTGCCGCCACGTTTATTTAATCGTTATGTCTTTCAGTTTAGTTTGATCTTCCTGCCAGTGAAGTTGTAGTTTTGTGATAGGTGATTTAGTGACTATTTACTTTCAGGATTCAGGGATTGTTTAGAGTGAGTTATCCATTGCTATTTTTATAGAGTATTTTAATTATTGTTGTTGAGTGAAAATGTGGAGCGATTGGAAGTGTGTGGCTGCATATTCCTATCCTTATCCTTAATTGGTGCTGTCCCCAGGGGTGGGGACCAGCCGAGTAGTGCCCAGCGAAGTGCCGATTACTAGTGCGGTGCCAGCGGTGTCCTCCTGCCATCTATAGTGTTGCATTCAGGGGTTGACCTTCCTTTCGCTTGCATCTTAGAGTAGTGGAGGAGAGATATGGTTTCAGAGTCGGCTTTCAACCGTTCTCTCATAGCCTCGCTCAGAGAAGATGGCAAGTCTCGTGGTCACGTAGGTTGTCTGCGGACACAGGGGCCACGAGGATTCTTTGCTCACCCTCCGTAGGTTGTCTTCGGACACAGTGGGGTGAGCTACTCTCACCCTCCGTAGGTTGTCTTAGGACACAGTGGGGTGAGATCCTCTCACACGGTCACGTAAGTTGTCTTAGGACACAGTGGTGTGAGAGGCGACGGAAGCTTCAGTATGCTACATTACGTCACCTATGTGATTAAGTGATTGCGTGTTTGACTAATTAACTTTAGAGTTCAGATTTATATGATTTTGCTATTTAATTGTTTTTCAGCGTGGATTTCTCACTGTGTGCGTTTCACTCATATTCTTTTATTTTCTTACAGCACCGCAACTGACTTCAGAAGTGCGGCGATCCGGCCTTCCCTCAGAGCTTGATTGTTGACAGATAATTTAATTGTATATAGTATTAGGTAATAAATGTTTATTTACAGAAATCCTAACGTTTTTTATTTCAGTCTACGCCCTTTGCATCAATCATCATAATATATCAGAAGTGGGATAATACTATTATAGAAAGTATAGTCTACAACATGTAACGGAATGGCATATCCCACACTCGCAAACCGTAGCCCTCGCCTTCGGTTCGGACTACAAACTTTTTGCTCGAGAGGAAAATGTGCCATTCCATTACTTGTTGTAGAATATACTATTCCCACTTAAGAAAACTTCAATGTGATACCATACTCAGTAGAGTTCAATCAATAATTTACGTAGGTATATGAAAGTAAAAATAGTTACATTGTGAATAGAGTGATATCATCCGTTATGCAAACCATTAGTCAGCCCTGTTGCATTCCCAAAGTCCAGAGTTTATTGTCGCATGTATCTAAATGCAGTAAAAACAAGAGTATTCGCAGCGGACGAAACAGCACATGCCGGCAGTAGTGGCAACGTCACTAGCAACCCTACAAGGATTTACTGCAGATTTATGACACCCCGTCCGGCGCGTTATCCGCGCGCGCCCTGCAGCCCTGCAGGCCCGCGACTCCACGACTCCACGAGCAATCCCCAATCTTACTGTCGCCATACAGCTTCTGCACGTCAATGCGGGCTCGACGCGGACAAGGGTCTCCAGCACAATTGAGACTACAATTCGCGAGGACATCGGGCCTACGACACGATCAATATGCTCCCGAAGTGCCGATGCCGCGACTGTATGCACGTTATTGAACTTTCATTATGGCAGCCGATAGCAAAATGGACGGTGTATGCAAAAAGTTGTGCAGATACCTTCACGCGGAAACCGTACTTTTCTGATACTATTGGTAGTTTCTTATTTGTTATTATTTAGGTACTGAAAATGATGAAATGTTACTTAAGGCCTGTGTCCACGGTGATAGAAATCGGTCCGAGATCTCGGATATAGTTCTCGTATCAAGAACTCGGATCGTGGATACTACCAACTTGGACGAAAAAATTGAATAGAAAACTATTATGAAAAAACGCGTTCTGTTCGATTTTTTCATAGTTTGAAAGCTGAAAATTAGTATTTTCAATAAGTTTCTGAAACACGAAATATATTTTTTATTTATTTCTCGTATAAACAACTTTAATTCACTTATGTCAAAATAATTTCTTGAGTGATATTATATAAGTTTTTAGTATTGGTAGAATTGACTGAAACTAACTTCATAAATTCTACTAACATGACATCTCTAGTCATACAAGTTCACTATTTATGATATAGAACTATATCCGAGATCTCGGACCGTTTTCTATCACCGTGGACACAGGCCTTTACAATTATACTCTATTTTTAAAGTAAATAAAACATCATTAATCACGAGTTCAAGTCTCCACGATTATGATACTCGTCATAAGAGTATTTTTTATATCCCAAAATCTAGATTATATATCACTAAAAACATATAAATTCTCCAAACAGATATGGCTCAGAAATTTTTAATAACTTGCCTGAACATTTGAAAAATGAAAATAATTTCAAACTTTTTATAAAATCGTTGAAGACATTTCTGCTTGAACACAGCTTCTATTATTTGAATGAATATTTTAACATGTAATTTGTATCTCATATATATTATTTAACTTGTTCTATACACTTTAATCTTTGTGTCTACAGAACTAATAAACTTATAATTATTATTAATGTAAGCTTATGTCTTAGGCGTAGCCTTAGAAACGCCAAAAAACCTGCAGACACAAATCTCTAAAGTCGTTTTAGCTGTTATTGAGTTATTGTTACTGTTAGTGTTACAAAATTTTACAATAGTGGTAACTATGATAAATAATAATTTTTCTTCTGTATTTTCGGAGTTATATTTAATAAATTAAATGCATTATTCAAATTTTACTGGTTGACCGAAATAAAATTCGCCGCAAATTCTACATGTGCTACTAGAAAATTCTAGTAAATTCTAGTAAATTTTCTGGTGTTTCCTAATATAAATATATAAATAAATATAAATATATCATCACGCCTTTTACCCATTACGGGTGTGGCACTCTGCTTACGCAGATCTCGGTAAGTGATATATTTTATCGTATGAAGTGCGGTTACCAGCCGCCAAATCATAGCCCCCGAGGATGTTAGTGGAGGGGGAACCACAGGGGTAAAATTAAATTTGTAACTGTCGGCAGTGGGATTCGAACTGAGGATCTCACGATCCACAGTCCGACACGTTACCACGGAGCTATTTACCCCATGGGGTAATATAAATATAACTTCAGAATTTGCTCCTCCTAATTTAAAAGTCGAGTATAGTAAACAAATACTGTTCTAATAACAGTTTTTGATCTCGGTGACATAATGGCTATGTCACTAGCCTAGTTCGCCAGTTGTCATGGGTTCGAATCCCACTGAAGAGCATGGTCATTTGGGTTATTCACAAAAATTCATCATCATCTACTCATGAGGTGGAATATGACCATAGTAGTTAGTCCGCGTCCCATCTTCGTAATAAAAAAAAAAATAAATAACCGCCTTGTTTGTTGCAATACACTGCTAGTGGCGCTAAGCATTTTTTAAAATTTATTTATTGTTTACGGGTATTTCTATTTCGTAGGTCATTAACATCCAATGCAGTATTTTTTGGGTTGACAATCTTAGATACAACATTTGACGCAAGCCATTGACTACCAGGCATTTTTAATCCGGCCACTCGTGTTCTGAAATATTCTACAGCAAAATGTTAAAATATTAAAATTTAGTTCATAAAATGATTTGACAATAATTGGTAACTGTACTTCACGCGCAAAAATATACTATACAGGATGTTCCATAACTTCAGGTACATTTTAGAAGGGCATGTAGTTATTAATGACCTCATTACGGAATAAAAAGAATTTTTTCAAAATTCCTATAATTAAAGGTAGTTCACTTAAGAAGAACATTTTTTGTATCCCTGGATACTATAATATTTGGAATAGTTATAAGAAACACAATTTATGTGGTCGGCTACTAGAAACTTAATGAAATGATTGTATTATGCAAACATTTCTTATTAATTAGATATAATACAACATAATATTTAATATTAAAACTACCTATTCAACCAATGTCCCAAAACTGTTTCGTTCAAAAATCTCAATAACTAATTTTTGAATTTTGAAAAAATTATTTTTGTTCCGTAATCAGGACATTAAGAACTATATGCCCTACTAATATGTACCTGAAGTTATGGGATACCCTGTATAACGAGGATCTACACTACGCAGAGTACCACACTAAAAAATAGTGAATGATGAGATAACATATTTATTTCGGAAATCTATTTTAATAATGCAGCATATATTATATTTGCAGTGTGCTGTGATTGGTGTCGACCTTACAAGGTTACAGTTGAGATTAAACTTTTAATATTTTAGTTCTGTATGTGTAGTGCGAAATTTCATTTCCTTGGCCTGAAATAGTTTTTCTAACGTGTTTATCTCTTTTCCCACTGGTAGTTTCATTCGAGAGCGCGGTACATCCGTTGAAAATACTATTTTCCGGACAATGTTATCACTGCTAGAAGAAAACAAAATTAAATTAAAATAAAATTGCATTTTATCTCTATGTTTTTTTGTAAATACTTGTATTTACACCAAGGAATTACATTTTGTATTGTACCATTTGCATTTTTAATAGTAAAACGTACAAATTGATTTGATTTTGGTCGTATTTAGTATATACTTGGTATACAAGACAATACTTTCAATTAATTTCAAATCCGTTATTATAAAATAAATTAATTGATATATGTTAGTAAATATATATAAATAAAATTTATTAATTAATATTTTCTGTTTGTAAACAAATATGTTTTATAATATAATTGAGAGAATGACATATAATAAATCTTGAATAAAATCTGGCGAGATTGGTATGAGATTAAAAGTCTCACAGAGAAGAGTTGAACTAAAACATTAAAAACTACTTTTGTGCAATCGTCAATTGTTTTTATATCTTAACATGATTCTTTCGATTTTGGTATCAGATTACAGTTTTCTAAAAGAGAAAATAATATATTGTAAAACTAGTTTCTTCCTCTGCATGCTGTTAATTGTTAATTTATAATAGAATTGTAGTAACACCAATGTGTGATTTGTCTATTTTTCAATAGTTTTCTATCCAAAGCAGAAGTACTCTTATTTCAGCACATATAAATGAAATAAACATTTTAAATTTAACGCATAGAATAGTTATTTATTTAGCAAGGCATCAAAATACAGATGATGTAAATCTGTGTTTGGTGCCATGTAGAAACACACTGTTTTTCGCTGGTTTGGATTTAATATAAATGTTGCTATGCATTTGCTGTGCGGTTGCTAAGTTAAATATTTATAGTGCTTAAGTAAAGAAATTGCACTTTTAGTCAATCGGCAAAAATATAATTCGATGGCGATAATACAAAATAGGCTATTAATAGATATTTACGATATAAGTGGGATAAGAGCATTATTAAGATACGCATATGAAATTTGCACAACAGTTGTGTAATCACATATCGTATATCAATAACGCATTATCACACGTGTATTATACAATAGTCAAAAAATTTAAATAATTTAAATTAATTTTTTGACAAGTAGAAAATTAATCCAAGTAGTTGCTGTAGACATGCTTTTATCCAACCCCTCTCAATAAATGCTCTATAACTATGTCGATTTTAAACAAGGAAAGTTACAGATTACCCACTAGTGGGTATAATTTTGAGGAAAGTCACTAGTGAGTATTTTTTTATTTATAACAATAATAATAACACACAAGACCTTGGTAACTACTTCGATTGACATTTTAATTTAAAAATTTAAAGCATATGTCACTGTTAAATAATATTTCTTTAATAATTTTTTTATTTAATAAGAGGTGTTGAATAAAACGTTATGCTTCACACGTGGGTAAAGTGGAATTACCCACTCGATAGAATTATCACACTCAGCCTTCGGCTTCGTGTGCTAAAATTTCTCTCGTGGGTAATTCCTTACTTTGCCCACTTGTAAAGTAAATAACTATTAATTCACGACTAGGGGTGTGTATTCTATAATCTATATCATTGCGAATTGAAACTCTTTGCTAAAATATGAATAACTTAGATAATTTGACTTAAGTAAAATTGATCAGAAATATGAAAATACAAGACAAACAAGAAATTCTATTCAAAAATAAAGAAGCTTTCATGAACATGATGTAGTAAAATAGATTTCAAAAGATTATTGAAGAAATCTTTTTCCCTGCAAAATCTGTTTGTTGAACAAACGATTTAACTCTTCGTTTCTCCATTTTCAAATAATAAAATGATATGATAGAACACATAATCACTTGTACATATATGATCATGATCCCTATTTTAAAAACTCCGTGCTTGCAAAGCATAAATCGCTTAACTATTTGTGTATTTGTCATACCAATTTTTAAGATTAACAGACTTAAATGTGACACATGACGTGCATTGGTGCATGCATTCATTTTCATTCAATTTAATATTCCATGAATGATACATTTAAAAATATAAATTTAAATTAAATTAAAATTTAAAATAAAATTAAATGAAAATGGCTGCATGAATTTGGCATAACTATTTAATAAAAAAATGTATTTATTGCTTTTAGCAAGGAAAACAGATTACTCACTGCAGTACATTTTTCACTTGAATCATATGTAGAATACAAACCAGTTCAGTGTTAATGTTGTGAAATACCTAACTAGCACAGTAGCACAATGGTGCAGGAAATAATTTAGCAACACGAAACTTTGGTATTGAGGGTACGAGTACAGCGAGGCACATATCGCTCGGAATCAGTGTGTACAATGTACCGAGCATCCACATTATATTAGTATTCGGCAACGGAGCTTCGCGTAGTCGCGCACTAACGTAACAATTAGACGCGGGAGGCATGTAACGCACGTTTGCTCAGCAGGAATTGCAGGAACACGAACTGGTACGAAGTTACCGTACTATATTTACGAGTATTCTATCCCATGCGAGAATGTCGTGTTCAATGCTATAATAGGGACCACGAAAACTCGCGTCGTGTAATACATTTTCATCATTATTTTAACCACTCGTAGAGTTCAAAACCTCTATACTGTAGTTACAGTCTGCAGATGAACAAATACTGAAAATGCATCTTGCTATTTATGCACACGATGCAGAAACATACGTTGTACGCTGGATATCTAAAGAGTTTATGTAACGAGTGATATACTTTACTTTTTCTACAACCGCACAATAACATAATTGTAAAATTATATTATTTTTGGAAACATCTTTTTAAGTTAATACTTATACAATGACAAATATAGTACGACCGCAAGTTAACGTTAACAGAACAATTTAACATTTTATTGTTTTTATTATTAAAAATTGAAAAAAAAAAAATACAATTATTAAAGAAGCTAACTTCAGCCCATGCTTAATAAGTCAGTTTAAACTTCACATCATGACTAAAACGTTCGAAGTCACAGCTTGTCAAGGTGTGTTTGATATGTTATTTATCGCCATGGAAACCAAAATATTAATAGTTATATTTACGATGCAAGTACGTAAAGCTAATCTTTAGTTACTAATGGGTCAATCAATAAGACCCCTGTGTGACTAAAGACGCTTTACGTATGTGTATCGTACAATACTTTATCAACTATATAATGAAAAGTATGAAGTAGGATCATAATATTAAACGAGAAGTTTGCAAAGGGTACAGCCAGATAAGCATACAAAACTGCCCCCAGTGATTTTTAAAAATCCATATGGCTGATCGGTTTCTAATTAAAAATAAAAATTTTCCTGAAAATTTCAGCTTTTAAATCCAAAGAGTTACGTCATAATTAAAGAATACGTTTTTTCAGGTTTTATTTTATTGGAACTATTCCACTGAATATTTTTTAACAAGAATTTTTTTAGTAAGAACAATTAATAACGGACGTTGACACGTAATTTTTTTTTGTAAGTTTTAACCATTACTTTTTAAAAAATTTTTTTTAAAGTTTTATCTTTTTTTTTTTTAAATATGTTCCTTCAGGGTGTCACTCACGATTTTTTCATTGAATACTCCTTTCTTACTCTTCTTTACTCAATAAAATTTTCAACTTAATCCATTTGGTGCAACATAGTCAAAAAAAATCGATTTTTCTATTACACTCCAATATATAAAAATCATACCAAATATTCTAAAACTACAAGTACATTACTACTACTACATTAACTCAAAAACATACCGTTGTTTCATTGATTAATCAACCAGATACGAATAAAATCCCTGGCATTAACAGATATTGTTGTGATTGTGGTAACGGTTGTCTGAAAGGAAAAAAATTATAAAAAAATTTTTTTTTCATTTTTTTTTATTTTTAATTTTATTTTGAAGTACAATTATTTTGACATGTTCTTAACATTGACTCATTTTTATTCATCCTAATGTAATTTTATCACCCTGAAGAAGACTCAATTGGAGTCGAAACGTTGGTGTTGTAAATTTTTAATAAATTGACTGCTTCTCCGTTATTTGTCTCCTTTATACATCTTCCAGTCAAGAAATCATCTCACTTATTAAAAAAAAATTATTTAACAAAACCAATATTAATCCTGGGCGGGTTACCAGTATACCATATAGGTATAATACACTCTAACAAACATATTATAGCGTAATATATGGTGAATACTACGCTCACATTGCATGTTCGCATGACACGATGTCATTCGTTCAGCTAAAGACAGTGATAGAATAATATACTAAAACCGTGTTCAAACACTCACCGTGAGACGTGAGGCTATAGATCGCTGTCTGCATGGGGTGCTGGTTAGCTTGGTCAACACTCATGCACTCGAAACCCTGAACTATAGAAACCACTATGTGTTGGCTCTGCTACGTCTGCTTGTCTGCCAGAAAAAATATAAAGGAAAGATAATTTGTTAAAATACATAAAATAAGGAACAAAACATTTTGTAATATTCAATCAAAATGTACATATTTTAAATAGTCATTGGAAATAATTTTCAAGTAATAGAGATGGTGATGATAGCATGGCAGTAAACTGTCGTTCAACAAAGTACATATATTCGTGTACAGCTTGTCCATTGATATATTGAATTGAATTGATTCTTAATAGGTTGATTGGAAACATGTACAGCAGGGAGTGTTATTATAAGCATAGTATTTGTTCTAATTATAATTTTTCATCTTGTCGATTATTACGTACAAATAGCACTAGTAACAAATTAATTGCAGGTCTCGGTGGTGTAGTGGCTATGTCATAGCAAATAAATGTAAAAATTATTTCCAATCACATCACCTCATCTCATACCGCACCACCATTACTTAAAATTCGTTTAGATTTATTTAATTAGCTAGTAAGGCAAAATGTGCCAGGAATAGTTTGTAAGTTCATTATTTTTTAAGCGCTTTCTGTTAGCCTAGCCATGTGAGAAGCTGTTTGAATGTTCGTAGCGCTGTTATGTAGGACTATCACACATCCTCAGGTTTGCGATAAGCCCTACATACAGTGCGTTCGGCATCCTATCAGTTAATTTCTCAAATGAGCAGTTTAAATAGCGCTATGTTATGTAAGCAATAATTAAATAATAAAAGTCTAAAAGAAAAAGACTAGCATAGCACACCAAGGAACGTGATCCTCTATTCTTCACACTCAGAATCATTCGTTTACGCAACAAAACCACTAATCATACCTAACCACTTGTTTCTCAGACGCCCACGCAATCCTTCGCCTTCAATTTCACCCGCATATAGTAGTTTCACCAACCTTTCATTAGACATATACTCAAGGTGGCCAAACTACCTCAACTGACTCACTTCAACTTCCTTAACAACATTCTTCTCATTGTACTCCAATATATTCCGGGTACGATCGCGTTTCGTATTTTAAATTTGAAAGCATTATTAATCTCTCGATAAATATGTGCTGCAGAAGTGCTATATTTAAATTTTAAATTACTCTGTTGCTCGAGTCAATGCATTTCGCATTTGCGAACATAAACCTATTGTAGTAATCCATTCAAATAAGTATTATGCAGTCATAACACAACAAATTTACACTTTACTACATAATCGCAGCGCTGCACCCCAGTTTACGGATTCACTTTTGGATATGCAAGAACGTAGGGGCGTTTTTATGGTGCACAAGGCAATATTCGCCAGATTCGCTCTATGACACCCCATAGTGCCACTCTAGAAATGTCCCTCGCAGCCCAAACTAAAACATCTCAATTTGTACACAGATCACGAATCGTATTTGGATAGCTTAGTTCTCGCGAGCTAACATATGTTATGCATAACATAAGGTTCTTGTCTGGCTGGCCTATACTAACACAGGGAGGTACATACCTCATACCTATCTTATGCAAACCTAGACGAACAAAAAATTGTTTGATTGTCTGGTTTAGGCGAAAATGCTAACACACATCATCATGCATAATAGTGGCTTATGGTGAACCATACGCCATTAGGATAACGACCTTAATAATTTATTTAAAACAAAATATCATTGTTTTATAATGAATAAAACTTGCTATGTATGGCAAATATTTTTGTGGACAAAGAATCAAAGTTTAATAATAATAAATATATTTTCATGTATTATATTATTTTTTCTTTATACACCTTAAAAGTACGCTGTTATGTAATTGTATTCAACAAAAAGAAGTTTTTCTTCAAACGTCATAAAAGTACGTTGTTGTGTATTTGTATTCAACAAGCAGAAGTTCAATATTGTCGCCGCCGGCGTAAAAGTGTTTCCCTGGCAACACATTTACTCCGGCGGCGGACAAAGTAAAGTATCATGCAAAATAGTAAGGTTGTAATTCAATAATTTGACAGTTAAGAATAAAACAAATAAACAAAAATAACAAAATAACATATTCTGTGGCAACTAGAAATATTGGATACGGCAGAATATTTGTTGAAGTTTTGAGCATTTTTTAATGTTTTACTGTCTATTTTCTATGGTTGAAGAAAAAATAGCATGTGTTATTCGGAGTAAATGTAACTTTGGAATCCAAAGTTTGGATGCTTCGTATGTAATTGTCCGACTCGCTTCGCTCGTCGTTCAAACTTACATGCTCAGCACCCAAAGTATCACATTTACTCCTAATAACACAATATACTATTAATATTGTCGTCGCCGGCGTAAAAGTGTCTCCTTGACAACACTTTTATTCCGCGGCGGACAATGTAAAATATTACGAAAAATAGTTGGGTTGTAATTCAATAGTTTGACAGTTAAAAATGAAACAAATAAACAAAAATAACAAAACAGCATATTCTATGGCAACTAGAAATACTTGATAAGACAAAATATTTTCCGAAGAAAAAATAGCATATGTTATTCAGAGTAAATGTGAATGGGTGCTTCGCATGTCATTGTCCGACTTACAAACTCAGCACACAAAGTATCATATTTACTCCTAATAACCACAATATACTATGTGTATAAATAAATTAATAAATATATCATATCAAGCCATTTACTCATTTTGGTGAATTTAGTATAATATCTCAGTAAGTGATACAATTTTTATCAAATTTAATTACAGGACTGGGCAGTACTCGAGTACATTACTTTAAAGTACTACCTACTTAAAGTACCTACAAATTTGGTTCTTATTCTTGAGTACATTTGAAATATCAATACTTATACTCACATTTTAACGATTTTTGCTTTAATACTCATAGGTACTTAATACCCTGAATGGTACTCAAAGTAAATTAAAATTACTCCGATTATTTTTTGACGTTTCTTAAAACCAATGAAATACTACATTGTATGTCACGTGCCTGTGTTTTATCCAATCCTGTCATTATTATAGTGAGAATAATGCTCTTGTGATTATTCCCGAGAATTTTCTTTGTAGCTTTTTTGTTTTTGTATATACCTATATACATATGTTCTTATTACAGATACAACAACATTGTTCAGGTGAGGTTTTTAGTACTTCTAATAAGCTAACTACATCTATTTATGTGGGGTAAATAGCTCCGTGGTAACGTGTCGGACTGTGGATCGTGAGATCCTCAGTTCGATTCCCACTGCCGACAGTTACAAATTTAAATTTACCCCTGTGGTTCCCCCTCCACTAACAACTTTGGGGGCTATGACTTGACGGCTGGTAACCGCATTTCATACGCAAAAATATATCACCTACCGAGATCTGCGTAAGCAGAGTGCCACACCCTTAATGGGTAAAAGGCGTGATGATATATTTATATTTATTTATTTATTTATCTATTTAAATCTAGTTGAAAAATAGTTAACTTTTTCTAGATATTTCCATTTTTGTATTTTTTTATTTATAGCACATCCCTGTATATTCTTACACCGATTAATAGAAAATACTTTTTACTTGTACATTTAAAAAGTATATTGGATTTTGCCTTTATAATTTATAGTTTTAAAGTTATTGAAGAAAATATAATAAAGTGTACCTTCAAAACTAAATTATTACGTTAGGAAAATAAGTTACAACATAAACAAGTAAATAGATACAGGAAACAGAGGAAGTGCTAAATAATCAAATATACTTACATATTTATGATTCTGCTACAGAAAAACTTCATTGGGATATAAGCACACGGTACAAATCACTGCGAAGGTCTCCGTGCTACTGATGATAAACCAATTTTTTCATGTATTCTGCTGCGCTTTGCTGATTAATAGGATTGAAACAAGTTCGTAGACTGCAAGAATACACGGCTATAAATGAAATAAAACATTCCTAATTGATATTATTCCAGAAGTCCTCAAAATTTTATCTATAATTATATATTTTCTTCGTTCACTATGGATTATTATATATTGCACATGCTATTAAAAAGATAGACACGTACACTTCACAAGGCCGTGAAACGGAAATGAGTAAAATTTATTAAACCCTATCGAGTTTAGTGTGAAATTAAAGATCTCAGAAAGGAAATTTGAATTCATATCCAAACAATTAATTATCAACTGATTTTTATTTTTAAATTAAATTTTAAATCTATCCGAATTTGCACGATCATCAATTATTGTTTTTTACTATGACTAATGTTAATTGAGTCTTGTCATATTTAGTATTTAGTTGCGCATAAAATAGCTGTACAAAAAATAAAAATAACTTGTAAAGGATAGTCATTTGTTTTTATAACAGTTATTAGAATTCTTTAGAGTTTGGTACTACACTGAAACTTTTTTGAAAGGAGAAAATATATTTTGAATTTTATGGTACCTATATGATATGTTCTTTGAGAAATGTATACAAGTTTTTTACGGTCTGAATTTCGTTTGTGTGTTTTTTTCATTGTAAGAATTCATTATATATTTATTATATTTTTATATATAAGAAAGTCGTATGTTAACAATAGCAATTATTTTAATTAGAACAATATGAATATTATATAATAAATGTGAAGGTGATCTACATGCCCTAGTTCCTAGAATATTAATAGTTAATTTATATTATACTCAATGTAATAAAGAAATACAGGGTTATTTATTCATAATGTACGGAAAAGATTTAAAGTGTTGCTAAGAGGACCCAACATAATTTTTAATAAAGTATTGATAAAACCTCTAACTATAACCAAAAATTTACAGTAAATAAAAATTTTCTTAAATAAACCTTCATTTTAAATATACTTATATTTTCAATATTGTTGCTTTCGAAATTCATTGTGTACAACATTAATCCATATTTAATACACATCGAAATATATCTACACTTGAGGGAAAAAAACGCAGCACTTGAAAATGCCCCAAAAATGGCTAAATTTCAGAGTGCCATAACTCGGTTGCATTTAGTTGAAATTGGATGATTCTTTGAATTTTAGAAACTTAGAAATGTTCTCTTCATTGTGATGCTAGTCAATATGATATCAAATCCGTTGCATGCCCCTCCCACCCCCATATAAAAAAATGTTCCTGATGTTAAGAAATGTCCAAATTTGACAGCTCGTACGCAATGCCAAAAAAATCGTAGACTATATTGGCAAACAGGGCAATAAAGTTTAAACATTTTCCTTTAAGTTTTTCAAGTTTCCAGTACCTACAACAATTTGGCGTGAAATTGTGAAAACGAAGACTTTTAGAAAACTTTTTAAAACGCGATAAATCGATATTCAATACGCAAAGAATATTTCTCTTTCATTTAAAAGGCCATTGCACACAGATTAAACGATTTTGGTACGAAACGATACCAATTATTATATTATTATACTCGTAGCACCGCGAAGAGAAATTTTTAAACTTCTCAGAATTCCGAGGTTCATCGGTTTTGGTACAAAATGGGCGAAGTTATAGCCAATAAAGCGCAAAAAGAGATTTTTTTAATTCAAAATGTCGCGCCAAATTGTCGTAGATACTCGATTCTTGAGAAATTAAAGGAAAATGTTTGCACTTTACTGCTCTGTTTGCCAATTGAGTTTACGACTTTTTTGGCACTGCGAACGAGCTGTCAAAGTTGGACATTTTTTGACATCAGGAACATTTTTTTATATGGGGGTGAGAGGATATGATATCATATTGACTAGCAACACATTGAAGAGAACATTTCAGTGTTTCTAAAACTCAACGAATCATCCAATTTCAACTAAATGCAACCGAGTTATGATACTCTGAAATTTAGCCATTTTTGGTGCATTTTCAAGTGCTGCTTTTTTCCCTCCAGTTTACATAGATTGAATTTCGATATTATAATGATTATTAGCCAGGAAGTTTCAGGCGAGTTTAACTTTACCTGCTCCATAGCATCGAGAGTGGAAAGTTTAAAGTGCAGGTGCAAGTTCATCCACTCTCTTCTGAAAGAAAACTCCTCGTCGGCGTCATTAGCTAAATCACGGGTCACGTGGCTCTGGCTGAACACACATCGCACATCGATCGTGGCCTCGCTGCCTCCAGCGGACCCCATCGCCATTATCTAGTATTCTCTCTGTGTTATGCGCATTTTATGCTCTTCAAAATCCTCCCCTATTATCCGGTAGATAACGTGGCACTACGCGTCCATTCCGTGGATTCCACGGAGTCCTCGTCCGTCGCTCTCGCACGTCCGTCCGTCTTTACACTGGAGTTCAGAGGTTCTGAATCCCGCGGGCTACAGCCGAGAATACCTGGAAGTGTTGCTTCACTCTCACTTGGGCTCTAATTAAGGAGTCGTGACAGTTATGGCACTAGATCTTCTAAATAGTGAACTGAAGAATTACTGATGAAATTAAGCCGAGTTATCTTGTGAGAAATAAACGGAATTTTAATGATTAAGGACGCACTTAAAAGATAGTAGAAATACTGAAAACAGTAATCATCATTAAGTTACAAAGTATTGTGATGGTTCTCCAGATATTTTTGAAGCTAACATCAGGGTTATCAATGTACAGAACAGTGAAACATGTGTATTTGCTTATAAAAAATTATTGTATTTCAACTAAGGGCCGATGTTTCCATCTACGAATAAAGTACCGAATAAATGAAAAATTTCGTATCGAAATCATAGCTCAAATGTTACTTATTATTCTAGTTGTCATTTTTTGATGCGTATTTTTTTACTTATTCGACGAATAACTTATCCGGAAGTTTATTCGTAGATGAAAATATCGGCCCTAAGTTTTAAAACGATAGAAATGCAAAGAAGTACAACCTATTTAATAAATTCATCACAAATGAATTTATTTTATAGCGAAATACGTACTGAAATAACAAGATCAAATAGAAATTTCAAAGAATAGTATTATTTTATAAAAATTATTAAGATTATTAATATTAATTACATATTAATAATTATGTTTGAAACATATTATGACATGATGAATATATTGTTCAATTATTCTTTTTTCGTAGCAACTACAATTATCCATTATTCATGGGGTGAAATCCTCGGTTCGAATCCCACAGCCGACAGTTGCCATTTTAAATTGACCCCTTGGTTCCCCCTCCACTAACAACTTTGGGAGCAATGACTTGACGGCTCGTAATCGCATTTCATATGCAAAAATATATCACCTACCAAGATCTGCGTAAGCAGAGTGCCACACCTATAATGGATAAAAGGCGTGATGATATATTTATTTTATTTTTATATACGATTATTCATATATTAGGCCAAATTCATGCAGCCATTGCCATTTATATATAATTTAAATTTAAATTTATCTTTTTCAAATGTATTATTCATGGAGGGAACACTATAATAATTAAAATAATTAAAAATGAACGCATGCGCTAATGCATGCCATGTATCATATTTATATCTCAATTTTGGAATAACTAATAGTTACGAGATTTATTGCTTTGCAAGCATGGAGATTCTTAATAGTGACCATGATAATATACACGTGATTGCGATTTCTGTCATATTATTTTATTATTTAAAAATGAAAAAACGAACACCCTGTTATGCAATTTGTCCTATAAACAGATTCCGCAGGGAAAAAGATTTCTCCAAGAACATTTTGAAATCTATGTGTACTACATCAATATCATGAGAGCTTCTTTATTATTGAATAAATTTTCTTTTTTATCGTACAGAAAAGTGTATATTCCCATTTCTGATCAAATCATAAAAATCATTCATATAATTTCAATTCTCAATTACTTAAAATATAACCTTTTCAGTCACAAACGTTTATAACAATCTACCTAAAATATTTATTATTCTTATAATAAACATTATGCTTTATGTAATAATTAAGCGACTGGAAAATGATCACAGAAAGGATAATACGCATGGATGCAGTCATTCGGTACAATTATTTTATTTTGTCAAAAAACCAACGTTTCGCTGCCACTTGCAGCTTCATCAGGGCACTGGAAATTACAAAAAACGTACATATTGTTTAGTAAAAGATTAACTTACAAAGTTAATAGGGTAAATAATTTAAAATATCAATCATATGAAACGATGTTGTCAAATTATAAATAAAACAGCAGCACTTCAACATAAAAGTCATATTGTGAAAACCCTAGGCGAAAACTGTTGTCAAATCCCTAGGGTTTTCACAATATGACTTTTATGTTGAAGTGCTGCTGTTTTATTTATAATTTGACAACATTGTTTTATATGATTGATATTTTAAATTATTTACACTATTAACTTTGTCTGTAAGTTAATATTTTACTAAACAATATGTACGTTTTTTTGTAATTTAACTTAATATTCCAGTGCCCTGATGAAGCTGCAAGTGGCAGCGAAACGTTGGTTTTTTGACAAAATAAAATAATTGTACCGAATGACTGCATCCATGCGTATTATCCTTTCTGTGATTATGCTTTATTATTATTATTTATTATTATTAAATTTTTATTTAGAAAAGAATAATTTAGTATCTACGTATGAATGATTTTGACAATCTATTATTTTGACATTGACGATTAATACGTTAGGCATTTGTTCATCTCTTGTTTTTAATTCCATTAATTCGTAATTTCGCGAATTTTCTAATTTAATTTCTGCAGTTATGAAGCAATCAAAATGAATTTTGTTTACTGATCCGGATGTAGAATTTTATGCTTAACATTTATTTGAAACATTTTTGTCTAAAATAATCAGGGAAGCAATGCGAACGGAAAACCTGATTTACCATGTTAAACTTTTCAATATACACCCGGTATATAAGCTGTATTCCACGTCCAAAAATGGGTTAGTTTAACGCTCAGGTATAATTTTGTAGTTCAACTTTCCTCTATAAGACCCTAAATATAATTCTTGAGTAGGCATTCAAATACTATTTAAAAAAATACTTCTCTGTATACTCTACTGTAAACAATTATCTACCCTGTTAGTAATGAGTCCCGGTAGATACGATTTTACGCCCTAGGCCGGTCGTACATAGTAACGACCTTGACTCCTTGACGATGCGACGCCCGGTAGATATAGTTGTATCCAAAACAACGCATCACAGCAAACTTGTTTAAAACAAACACCCGTTTAATTAATTAATTTCTACATCAAATGAACTGAAGAAACGAAGATTAGAAGAAGAGCTAAATGTTAAATATACTAATGGTAGACTCGTAAGGGAAGCAATAGATATCTATAAGCTGAAGAATACCGTGCACCAGAATTAAGGCTACAAGTTAAACAAGACATGGCTTCCCTTATTTTATATTTTATGTATCATAATTTGTATTTACTTAGTTACCGCATCTATTTACTGGTTTGTGTTTTTTATTTGTTAATAGACTGACGAAGATTTACGTGTAGTAAATCGAATCGTTGTGATTAATAAATATTTTACAGTACTTTATCCAAAAGTCTTTTTATTAAAACATAATTCTAAATTATTTGCTTTTAAAAGAGTTGTTGAATATTCGAGTACAGAAAAATTTTATGCGACACACGGCCGGTAGCGGCCTTTACGGTCTCGCTACTTCATGTATCCTCGACCTATGATGTACTAGCTAGTCCGTAAATGTTTAGCTACTGGCCTAAAAACGAAAATAGCTATAGCGAATGTTTAAAATTTTTGTTAAACTCTCCTTTGAGTACAATAATTTTATAACAAACTCAAAAGGTTTAATTGATGTTTATTAAATATCGTTTTCCAAACCATATTATTTAAGATATAAGTTACTTTTTCCAAAATCACTTACTAGAAACAATTTTGCAGCTGGCTACATATTCAAAATATTGACTTTAATGTTTTGTGAGTCAAGTTCACCGAAATAAACTCGGTGCTTTGCATTGCTATTGTTCCGTTCGTGAGTTATGCACATAAATTCATTCAGACGTCATTGAGAAAATGGTCAAAGCGCCTAAATGTCGTCATCGTAGCTAATATTATACTACATCACATTTGAAAAACCTTATAAATCTATACGTAAGCTACCACTTCCGGTTGATTGTTACTAAAATCAAATCAGCAGCTTGATCATCCAAAACCAAATATGAATTTTGAAAATGACGTCATTAGTTATTGATACAACAACACAAAAAACAACATATTAACGAAAATCGTATTCATTAGTCTAACGAGTTACAATAGTATCTACAATCTAGTTAATTTGTGTAATATTATTGAACACATTCTAATATAATACACATGTAATACCGGTCAGTACAATGTTCAAATAATTAATAATACAATACGAGTATATAATAGCTTTTAATGATATCTAAAATAAATTATTTTATAATTAATGAACCGCCATTTTGACAGTTCTATTCTTTAGTCGATAGCATACAATTGATACTAAACATACACAATATTGATTTTTAAACATTATTTCTATAGGTTTTTCTTTTTTCAAGACCTTTCTATCATTTGATACCCGGATGGTGTGTTTCAAATATCTTTTGAAGAAACATATAACACTGTTCAGTACCGCCCTGTTGCGTCGTTAAAATATAACAATCTGTGTGCATATTTGTATGTATACTCAATTTCTGTTTACAATTCAGTGCAATTTTAAATTTATAATTAATCGAATTCAACATTTCACAATTAAGTTTGCATAATTCTGTTACAAATATATTGATTTATAAAGTTACTCTGCCTTGTTCAGAAATTAAACCGCGGCGCCGGTGCCTGGTCTTATATTTTTGATAGATCCGGGCGAATTCTATTTTGGAGCATATCATATGTCTTTATTCATTATAAAATAGCCCACTACCATCTACCTATCGAAAATGTCTGTTTCACTCATTAAGAATTTACTAGACGGAACTCGAGACAATCTTATGTTATCGACTGTAAATAATTCAATGCAAGAGTTAATTAATTTTATGTACGATGGTATTACATGCATGTTCGTGCCAATCCAGTTTGTAAGCTTAATTGGATCTTGTAAATACAAATTTCTACTTAGAAATTCAGATTACATTAATCAACATTTGCTACAAAATATGTTTAATATAGTAGTTTGAATTATATTTGAGTAAATGTTGTTTTAAGGTTATTTATAAAGTTACCGTCAATAAACTTCATACTCCAAGTTTATAGTAGCTTGTTATTTGTTTATGTTAATGTTTAATAAGTACATATCCGGTACTTCAGAGCTGTTTCATATTTTATAGATTCAAATAACGTCTACTAAATAACTAAATTCGCGAATGTTGTATTCATAGCTTATATAAACAAATGTTATATTTTAATAGAAATGATTAAAAGACGAAAAACGGCTACATTAATTTGTCTCAAGTGCTCATAACTATACAAGCAATAAGCCTATCTATAAAATTTTAAAGTGATGTGTAAAAATGCATTTGGCATCGTCTTTAGACGCAAAATTAAAAACGGGCGAACTCATGTTAATTTAGGTTAGTAATTTTAGTAACGGTTTTTTTTTAGAGGTTTGTTTTTCAAATTTTCAACACTTTCTCCAGCGACAGCCAATTTGACAGTTGACAGCTGTTTCTTGCTCAGTTTGATATTTTACCATAGACTAAAGTCAGAATTACGCTTGAAAATTGTGCAAATTTATTTCGAATTTCTTATACAGCGATGAGGCTCATCTTTAATTATATGGCTACGTCAACAAGCAAAATTGCCACCTTTGTGGTGAAGAAAATCTAGAAGCCTTTATTGAGACGGCGTTACTTTTGGAATCATTGGTCCATATTTCTTAAAAAATAATACCGGCAACAACAATGGAGACCGCTATAGAGCCACGATTACTGACTTTTTCGTTCCGCCGGTAATGTGGAAAAACGGTGGATTCAATAAGACGGCCAAACATGTCACACAGCATGCGCCTCAATAAATTTATTGAGGGATACATTCGATAAGTGCACAATATCGCTCATTGAATCTGTATATTGATCTCTAAGATATTGTGATTAAACACCTTTGGGTCGTTTTCTGCGGAGATATTTGAAGACGCTAGTTTACGCCGATAACCAGAAACGAGCTACCTCAAAAAATGATCGAAAATTTTACTTCCAGATTGTGCTTTATTTGATCCAGCCGCGGCATCCATCTTTCCGAAATCATATTCAATCAAAAATAGCATAAATTATCTTTCCAAAAAAGCTAATACCATGGTCATTGATAGGAAATTTGTGTTATTTACCTCTAAAAAAACACGCGATATAATTTTGCAATGAATAAGGAAGTCATTTATAATTTTATCTTTACCCGTGAGTTAAATGTCAATTATTCCACAAATTCTGCGTAAGTTAAGAGCTTGATTACTGCACTCGTTTTCATTAATGTACCATTTTATAAATGTTGATAATACGATATTTACAAATTAATATTTAATTACTTAACATATTTTTAAGCTTGTTCTTCTATTATCCGACGAAATACTTTCTAAATCACTCATTTTCACGAAATGCTTAAAAAATTTAAGAAAAACAACTACATAATGTGAAATTGTGGTCGTCATGGATTAAACACATTTTTCTAGTGCTGTATAAATTATATCCCCAATATTAAAATTTTTTCGAGAATTATAATACCTATAATTCACGACTGTGAATGATGATTTCATAATTCACTTTTCTTGGCCAATCACAGAGCCAGAAATCCATAATTCACTGTTATTTTAAATACGTGATGTGGATCACCTAGCAACGGCTGTGTGACAGTTGACATGTAGTCAGTTGTCATTGTGTATATTTATGTTGAGGTATTTTCATCAAATTTTGATCATTTTCAAAAATGATTTCCGAATTTTTAGGAGTAGATAAAGTATAGTATTATATTCCGGATTATAGTCGTTATTCACTCGGATGATTTGCATTACTCATCTGCATCTCATCACTATCATAATTCTTCATAATACTACTTGTCAAAAAAATAAAGTCAAATTACAGCGTTGTTCAACCTTAAATTAAAAGAATTTTAATTTGCTGTTTTGCCTGTTGCCTTGGTATTGAGTTTTTCTCTAAAGTTTATAAAGATAAACATATTATTTTGGGCCCCACTAACCACACTTCAAAACTTTTCTGAACGTTATGAATCACCCTGCATAAACCAGCGTTCTGTGTAAATAGAATGATTGTTTTAGAATTATTTGGTGGCAGCGCCCTCGTTTGAAAACAATTTGTCGTGTTTATAGATTAAATAACAACGTTGCAGAATCGGCATCAATGTTGAATGTTAAATGATGTAATAGAAATTTTTCCAGTTCGTAAACAGTCATAGCCAGGGTTTAGGGAGAAAAAGCGGGGTTATAGAGAGTTATCCTTTGATTAAATCCATTTCATTACGACATCTAACTGAAATCTTATCGAGATTTTTACAACGTTCGTTGATACTGATTTATTTTCCGCTTAGTTGCAGCATCTGAGCAGTGGAAGAAGTGCTGGTTCCTCCCCTCGTTGAGCTGGTGTTATCCTCGATCCGCCCTAACCCTCGCCCTTCTGCAGCGCCGCTTGACGTATGCTCGCCGCTTTTGAATTTATCCGATGTCTCCGGAGATGCTTGCGACTTTTCACCATTTGTGCCTTGTGATTTTGTATCGCTATAGAGTGGAGAGAAAGGAACAAATAATGCGAGCCACGTGCTCCGCCGCGACGTGTCGGCGGCGGATGCTTCGGTGTTCGCGCAGTCTGACTGCCTGCCTTGTGCCTTCCATTTCGCACGTTTGATGCTTTATTGTACGAAACGCTCGGAATGAGAAACTTTGCATTGCCACGTGTTCGGTTCCGTTCCTTGTGCTGTTGCACACATGTGTTACTAACTCTCAGTTCTACAAATTTATATTTAAATGCAAATTTATTTCGCCAACAAATAAAACAATACTTACTAAAATATAAATGGATGGTAACATCTTTAATATGTTATTTTTTTATAAGAAAGGCAATAGTTTTTAATGTAAATATTTGCTAAATAATATAACTTTATATTAATTTTCTTGACAAAAGGAATTAATTGGTAAATCAAAAACGCAGTTAGTGATCGATGTAACACTTCTATTCATTCTTTGATAATTTTCAAATGTATCCTTCTCAGTTACCTTTATCCGCATTATTACAAACTTTTAACCTCCCGTCACATATTTTATGGAAGGCAGCTATTGGGACTGGTGACAAATTTCGATAATCACATCATTTTATTGTTCCTAGAATAATAATAATAATTTTGGTGTCGACTTTTGAAGGCTTAAAGACTTATAGCCCCTCAAATACAATTTATTTATTACATTTTACATTACATTTTTATTACATTCACATTTAAGTAATTGGAAAGACAAACAGCCCCAGGTGGTAATCGCACCTACGACCAGTGGCGGATTTACGATTTTTCCGCCGGTAGGCTGAAATATTTTGCCGCCTATTCTCAGGGGCGCATTTTAACTCTTTTGGGCCATAGGCACAATCTTTATTTCGAGCCCATACCTTAAAACATAAAATATATTTAATACATGTATATAAATAGTTCGTATCAATTGCCTCTTTAACCTACATAGCAAAAAATTTGATTTGCGGTTGTTAAGTAATTTTTGTAAATATTGACAAATATATTGTGTTACATTAAAAATATGAAATAATGTGACAATTTGTTAAATTAAAATTTAGTTAATTTTGAATTTTTAACAAGAAAAATTGTTGTTTATATTTATTTGCTGGATTTATAAAATTTAAGAAATAGACTCGTCAATAATAACAAGCAAATTTAGCTAACTTGAAATTTGAAATTATTAAAGAATAGTACCTATATTGTACAACGAGCATGGAATGGCACTCATATCCTGCGAGTATGAAAGTTTGTTTTTCATACTAGTATGAAATGGACATTCCATCTTAGTTGAACACTATACTTTTTTCGACAAAGGATATTATTTCCTAATTCATTTAATTTTAATAATAAATTTGTCCCGCTTTCATCATTTCAATATTTTTCAATTCTAATTAAGTATCCTAACAATGGCACCTGTAACAAATTCATTTCGCATGATGCTTGCAATGTACCTCATATCTCTGTTATCAACAACAAACATACAATGAGCAGATTTCTAAGTGGTTGTAGAAAAAGTTTGTATCCTTTATAACAACTTAATTTGTTATAATAACTATGTTTTATTGTTCTGCTTTAATATAATTACTAAAATATTTAGTCAAAAGCACATAAAAATAAATTTTAATAATTACCATATTCACAAACATATTTATTTAGGAAATACACAAATCATCTGTGACTAAAAATTTTGTTAAAATTTTGTCAATTTTGACTATAAATTTTTTACTGTGTGGGTCAAAATCCGCCCCTGCCTATTTTTTTCAGAAGGGTAAGATTTTTAGCACATTTTAAGCCTCTCTAGAAGCCGTGTACTTTGTAATTCGCCTGTTATCTACGAATATTTACTGAGGTAACGCATCTGAAATAAATCTAAAATTTTATACAAAACGCAGAAAATAGAATGTAAAAAATATTAAACTTTATTAGAATTATAAATCCAAAAATATGCCGCCGTTAAAAATTTGCCGCCGTAGGCTTCAGCCTATTTAGCCTAATAGGAAATCCGCCACTGCCTACGACCTCAGTGGTGGCGGACAAGGTCGCTTGAGCATTACTAGACGCTCAGCTATTGAGGCGGCTTTAGTTTCTAAAATACGATTTCATCATTTTCAGGATGACATATATGTGATTATGATTATACAACTTATAACTAATTCAGCCAATAGCATATAAGAATTTTACTTAGTTACCATGTATTGATAAGCAATATACCCTTGACGACGTGGTATATTTTCATATTATTTATAATTTTTTTAGAATACGTTTCGTGGCAACATCATATATTCGATAATACCTGAACACACGTATGGTATTATATATGATTATTCAACGCCATAGTAAATAAGCCAATAAGAGTCTTACACGTCATCTATTTTGATCAATCAGAGCAATATATCAGCGAATATACGGGTCCCAGCAGTATATCCCATTACCATTTCATACCAATTTTTTAAATAAATAATTCTTTTCAACGTCAGTGTCATTTATTGCAAAATGTGTGATAATTTACATTTTGGAAGTGATTTCATTAATAAAATTAAAGAAAATAGTATATCTTGTTGAATAATCTATTCAAATACCACTGGAGGTAAATATTTTTCAAGAAAATTTTCTGTGTTACTTTGCAAGTTATTACAAATTTCGCTCATCAAAATTTTTATCAAATAACGAAATTTTTGAATCGCGAAATTTTGACGTAATAATTTGCCTACCGAGATCTGCGTAAGCAGAGTGCCACACCCGTAATGGGTAAAAGGCGTGATGATATATTATTATTATTATTATAATTTGCAAAAACACAAAAAAATTTCAATAAATATTCACCTCTAGTGGTATTACCCTTGAATATTTCACATATGTACAAATACTCGGGTATTTACACAAATGCAATACCCGAATATTTATAAAAATTATAAATACATTGAGTAATAGTTTAATTTTTTCGTATTCAAATGACAAAAGGAAAAATATCTTCAATTTTTCCATCAATTTCTTCAGAAGAATTACTTTTAAAACGCTAATGACTCAAACTCGGGTATTTGCACAAGTGCGATACCCAAATATTTATAATAATTTTAAACACAATGAGGAATAGTTTAAATTATTCGTTTTAAAAGGACAAAAGGGATAATAGTTTAAATTTTTTCGTCAATTTCTTCAAAAGAATTATTTTCAACACGCTGATGACTCATTTTTAACTTAATTTGACAAATGGCATTTATCAAGTCAGTCAAATATGACTGAAATTTTATCGAGAAATATTTTTCCAATATATACCTCGTGCATGGCAAATACAATCAGAATTTTCACGTATTAGCCATGTACTTGGGATAAAACCAACTGACGATTTTTGATGCTCGATAAGATAGAATCAAATGAGAATATCTTTTTAGAATGTAGTATTTGGATATTCAAGCTATGAGCTATTAGACTTTGAGTGCAATCCATTAATCTAAAGTAGTAGTTAACGTGTACGCACTCTAAATGAAGGCTTTGTAGGTTTTTCTTACATAGCTCAGTAAATAATTTATTTATATTGTATTTTTTTATATTTTAAAATCTGAAATAGTATGGATAAATAGCTCCGCTGTAACACATAGGACTGTTATCAAAAGATCCTCGGTTCGATCCTCATGGCTGACAAATTTTAGTAAATGAATTTCGAAAATTTTCTTGACACAAAATTACCCGTGTGGTCCTCCACCACTGTCATATCTGGAGGCCATGATTTGACGGTTGGTAACCGCAGTTCACGCGCAAAAATATATCATAATACCAAGATATGCATTAAGCAGAATGCCACAACTAGAAATGGGAATTGGAGTCACAATATATTAATTTTTTTTATATTTTTATTAATTATATACCAAAAAATTAGTAGACCAAAATTTCTAAACTCATAAAATATGTTTTCTAAAAATTTAATAATTTAAAAAGTTAAACATTTGGCTAAAGGCACAACACATTAAATAGGGGTTTGGTTTATCTCCACTAAACATTATTTTACTGCACTTGCTTTAAAATTAAAATAGAAAAAACATGTCATGATTGGGGTTAAAAATTCAGATTTAAACTAAGTCCATATACTATAATGTTTGAAATAGTTGACTTTTTGGAACAATTTTATTGAAACAATAGTATATTATTATATGAGGGATTATGAATGTCATTATCTACGAAGATGAAGTATAGATATACTTTTTCTATTGTTTCTGCCATTATTTTTCGTTGGGTGTATAATTTAAAATTGAAATAACACCAAAAACGAAAAAATAATGATTATTTCCAGCGGTATTCAATAGGTGGGTTTAATTTAAAAGAAATCTAATCTGCTATAACTTTTTGTTTATTACGGAAAAAGCATTATTTTGGGCTCCCCTAGATACACTTTCAATCTATTTCGTACGTTATAAATTACCCTGTACATTTCATCTACAATTTATCCACAATGTGGTGGCCGCTACGTCATTAGTTCCCGAACTAATAATTTACAGTTGTATGCATGGTCTGTCTTGGTCACATACACGCTTGTCCAATCATTGGTTATTTTAACGTATGTCTAATATGTCCAACTCTTTTTCACTATTTGAAAAGAAAAAGGATAGATGATCACTAAGGACGGAAATGTCAAACTTCAATTAGTCATTTCAGTATTAATTTTAGGTTATATTTTGAACGAAACTACAGTTTCATATTTAATAGTAATAATAATAACTATTAATAATAATAAAACGTTCAAAAAGAAATCATAAGAAGATTCCCACAGTATCGTCAGCTACGAAATAGTATTAAATTATTGTTACCTCGAACCACCTCGATCTCGAACTGTCAAACTCAAACATCAAAATAATGTGAGATGGTTGATCGTTGATTCTAAAACAATAGTCTTCGTTTGAAATGATTAAATTAATTCATTATCATAAGTATTCAATGTTGAAGTAATTTATAATGATACTAGAATGAAAAAATTGCTAATTAACTTTTTTCTTGAATAAATAAATATTAATTGGTAAAGGAGACAAATAACGGAGAAGAAGTCAATTTATTAAAAAAATTTACAACACCAACGTTTCAACTCCAATTGAGTCTTCTTCAGGGTGCTAGTTACAAACATATAAAAAACACAATAAATACAAGAAAGTACAAATCAGGTACACGACTTACATAAAATTACATTAGGATGAATAAAAATGAGTAAATGTTAAATACATGTCAAAATAATTGTACGTCAAAAAATAATAAACATAAAACAAGCAAAGCCAACCACCTACAAATCTCATAGTTGATCCAAAACTAACAAGAAATATCAAGTAAACTAAATAAAAAATAAAAATAAATAAAAAGTTAAAAATAAATATAACAAACAGCATATCTCAGCAAACACAAATAATGGTTACAATAAAAATAAAAATATACAAATAAAAAACAACAAAATAATAAATCAGCAATGTAATAAAGATGCATAATGCTTAATTAAGACACCACTGTAGATGGAACTAAGATTTTGGATGTCAGTTTGCCCGTTTATGTTATTTTTATTTTTATGAATACAAAGCATCTCTAACGTCAACCTCTTGTTTAGATTTTTTTCAGTTTTTAGGATCTTCGTGTTGTCAAAGTCGAAGTTGTGAGACTCAGATTGAGCATGGTGAACCAGACCACAATTACCGGCATTGTTAGATTTGACAGAATTACGTTGATGTTCTTTAATTCTTGTGTTCAGATATCTTTTTGTTTGACCTATGTAAACCTTATTACAATCTTTACACGGTACTTCATATATAACTTCAGATCTTTGTAGCTTGTTAATCGGGTATTTAGTGTTGCTAAAAAGTTATTTAAAATTAACAATAGTCCAGTAAACTCCAATCAAAATAAACAAGTTTCTCCATACTATACCATTCCGTTTATTGAAAATCTGTCTCATAAAATAAAACGTACTATTTCTCGGAATTTGAATGTTAATATTATATTCTATCAACAAAAAAATGTTGGGCAACTTTTTAGCAACACTAAATACCCGATTAACAAGCTACAAAGATCTGAAGTTATATATGAAGTACCGTGTAAAGATTGTAATAAGCTTTACATAGGTCAAACAAAAATATATCTGAACACAAGAATTAAAGAACATCAACGTAATTCTGTCAAATCTAACAATGCCGGTAATTGTGCTCTGGTTCACCATGCTCAATCTGAGTCTCACAACTTCGACTTTGACAACACGAAGATCCTAAAAACTGAAAAAAATCTAAACAAGAGGTTGACGTTAGAGATGCTTTGTATTCATAAAAATAAAAATAACATAAACGGGCAAACTGACATCCAAAATCTTAGTTCCATCTACAGTGGTGTCTTAATTAAGCATTATGCATCTTTATTACATTGCTGATTTATTATTTTGTTGTTTTTTATTTGTATATTTTTATTTTTATTGTAACCATTATTTGTGTTTGCTGAGATATGCTGTTTGTTATATTTAATTTTAACTTTTTATTTATTTTTATTTTTTATTTAGTTTACTTGATATTTCTTGTTAGTTTTGGATCAACTATGAGATTTGTAGGTGGTTGGCTTTGCTTGTTTTATGTTTATTATTTTTTGACGTACAATTATTTTGACATGTATTTAACATTTACTCATTTTTATTCATCCTAATGTAATTTTATGTAAGTCGTGTACCTGATTTGTACTTTCTTGTATTTATTGTGTTTTTTATATGTTTGTAACTAGCACCCTGAAGAAGACTCAATTGGAGTTGAAACGTTGGTGTTGTAAAATTTTTTAATAAATTGACTGCTTCTCCGTTATTTGTCTCCTTTATACATCTTCCAGTCAAGAAATCGTCTCACTTAATTAATTGGTAAGTATAAAAATGTGCTAATAACTTGTTCATCATGACTGAGAATCTGTATGACGTCATGAAATATCCCCCACTATTACAATCTTAACCCATACGAATACTTTTGATGACGTACCGGTCATCACATCACGGACAAAGTGTAGTTTCCGGTGCTATATTTATTTTTCCCTTTGATAATTATTGCTACTGTGTTGTCTATTTACTTGTTTAGTATTGACTGAAGTAAATAAGACAACTTTAGTTAAATAGGTTAAATATTTTCATTTCTGCTGTATTAATTTTATTAAATTAAATTTATTAATATTTCTATCATTCTACAATTTACTGCTTTATTGCAGGAGTATTTTTACAAATATGTAATAACGATTTATACTCACACGGCATTTACCATTTCTTGAATATAACATCCTAGACTCCATCTAAGTTTATCTTGGTCGGATACTCATACATAATTTCCCATGTAGCATTTTTACAGAGTGCAGGTATTAAGCTCTACTTTGTTAGCATACAGGTCAAAAGGGTTCAGAGTTCTCGTCCGAAATTCGTCCAGCGAACATCGTTGATGGCGCCCCATTCCTTGTGCAGACTGATTTGGCAGCCGGCCGGGCCGGGCGGGCGCGTGGCTCGTGGCAACGTAGGTGCAGGCTGCAAGACAAACAGCTTCCCTCTGCGGCTGCGGCGACGGCGAGATGAGAGGGATAAAGTGCTCTAACTCCGGGAGGCGGATGATGGATAAGGGATCAGTTGGCAGCGGCTTACGGACCTCGAGCGTCGAGCGCCAAGCGCGTGCAGACGCCTGCAGACGCCTGCAGACCAGCTCAAATCGTCTCATTTCTTTCGCGTTTGTCTTTCTGACTGAGATTCATATTTACTGAGCGTGCACGTACATAAGAAGAGAAAGTCATTTTGGATTTTGCTGCAACTTGAGATGAAGCGATGCGTTTCTGTCTTCCACTTGTAATGGGGAGAATGTACTATACCTTATTAGAAAGTGCTGCGCAATAATCAGAAGACTGATTTGCAGAATTGTTTTCCTTAATTTAAAATATAATTATTAAATCCTTACATAATATGCACATTAGTTTCAAAGCACTATTACTTCCTTTAACTTATAGGTACTTTGTCAATTTCATGTCACGTTAACGCAAATAGAATTTATTTCAAATTGAAAATACCATAAAATTACAATATTATATATATACCGGGTGTCTGTCTTAAAGGTGTACATAGGAGATTAACATGGGAAATCAGTTTTTTGCGTGCTGTTGCTCGGTGTTCTACCGGACAACAATGATTGTAGTACCAATCGAAAGATATCATTTTTCTGAATCAAACGATGTAAAATACATTACAATTTAGTAGTAATTTGGTTCCGTAAATTAATTTTTAAATTTTGAAAATCCTCCGATTTATTCAGTTTTTATCGAAAATAAATGTAGTTACCTATGACTGTTTTGTTTTGATTTCTGTCAAGCTATTTATTTGACGTTTCTGTCAATTTGTAAAATATGGTTATATTCAGTAATGACAAGCGTACTTTTCTAATTTTTGCGTAAAGATTTTATTAAATAAATTTAAGTCTAAAAACCAGTTTTCTTTAAATAATATTAATTTACTAAGAGTTAAGTTTTTTTTAAATCGATGACAAAAAATTTCATTTTTATTAGCTCTGTTTTTTATATCTTCACAAAATATTCTTCCACTTTCTTCGTCAAATGGAAAAAAGTTCTTGATTGCAGTGCATTTTGTAGGAATAAAAAGAAATTTTTAAAAAAATATATGAACAATGTAACCCAATTAACCTATCAAAAATCATTTTTAAATCTATTTCCATGGTTACGGCAATTAAGTCAAAGTACAATGATAATTTAATAGTATTAACAAACTTTAAATTCAAAATGTAAGTTTAATTGCTAAGCTTAATTAAGGCGTTGTGAATGACACTATAGATAGTTAAAACAATTTTTTATTACACCTGCATCATAATCAGTGTTTAAAACACGCTACAGCGTTCACAAACGCAAGATTAAAACACGCCGTGCTTTAAAGGTTGCTAAGTAACAACACAAATAATTACTGTTAATATCTGCCAAAACTGTAAACGGAACCAATAAATACTAACCAAACTCCATGTAAACGATATACGTCAAACGTCACACGCGTAAAATTATCAAAATCAAAATGTTGCATTTCAGTTTTTTCTAGAGTATGATACAGGTATAATAAAAAATAGCATATGACACACGTGTATAAGTGCTTTTTTATTACACCTGCATCATAATCCGTGTTTAAAACACGCTACAGCGTTCATAAACGCAAGATTAAAACACGCCGTGCTTTAAAGGTTACTAAGCAACAACAAAAATATTTACTATTAATATCTGTCAAAACTGTAAACGTAAACAATAAATGCTAACCAGTCTCCATGTAAACGATATACGTCAAACGTCACACGCGCAAAATTATGAATTGAATCAAAATCAAAATGTTGCTTTCCAGTTGCTTCCAGAGTATGATGCAGGTATAATAAAAAATAGCGTATGACACACGTGTATAAGTGCTTTTAAAGCACTAGCGACGTTAAATGCACTCCGCTTCGCGTCGTGCTCTTAAACTCGTCGAACGTGCTTTAAAAGCTTACTTATACACTTGTATCATAATATACTATTAAAGCACTAACGATGTTAAAAGCACTCCGCTTCGCGTCGTGCTCTTAAACTCGTCGTACGTGCTTTAAAAGCTTACTTATACATTTGTATCATAATATACTAATATATTATTAGTACTTTAAAAATAATTTTAACAGTAATAAAAAAAGTACAAAGGCAATGAGTTTAACTGATTTAATTTAAAATTTTATAAATAATATAATTTTCAATAGTCAATATATTTTAAAAATTCCTAAAAATTGTCTACAAAATTTGTAACACGAATGGTATTCTGAGGACAATTGAACGAGTTAAAATGTATTCTTTCTTTAAAGTGACTCACTGACATAGCAACAGTGTAACAATTAATTTGTTTAAAATTGTCGATAGGATCGCAAGTGAAAATTGTCGAAAAAATGTTGATGAGATCACTAGTGAAAAATGTTAGTATAATTCTTTTTAACTGGTGGAAAATTTTAAATCTTTTGGACCATTTTTAACAGATGTCATACGAGTTGAATTGTCACATAAATTTTTTTGTGACTCATTACATTAATTTTTTTATGGATGTGATTTGGCGGCTGGTAATTGCATTTCATGTTCCTACTCTTAGTTATATAGCCAATTATTTGTTTCATCGAACTAAAAATCTATAAAGTAATATTCGTAAATAAATAAACATATACGAACAAATAGTAATGTACTACATTATACTCATTTTTATTAATCAATAATTAAATAGTATCAATAATTCATATTACGAGTATTGTATAGTCATTAGTTTACGGCTATAATTTCCATTTATATTTTAGGTTTAATTTTCACAAATATATCTACCAAAATGAATCATAAATATTGACGCGCTCATCAAAAACGGAGGCACAAAAAATGAAGTAATTTCGTATTTCAAAAGTGAACCAAAATCGATGATGCAAAATGAATATCTGAATTTTGATGTCTGAAAAACCGCTCTTTACATGAGCGTAAATTAGCTTTAATGCCCTGATTCACCCACGTCAATTAGTTTTAAACTTTAATTAAAACGCAAATATGGAATTAATGTGACATCCGTTCTGATCAAAGGCTCAACTACAAAGATTATGAAGCAGTAATTTGTAAATATTAAAATTTGGTTTTACACTTTGGTGATTTTGCAACGAGCTTTTAAATTAATACTAAATATGGGTATAATTTTTCTTGCTTAACTGTAGACAATTTTTGTTATTAATACGTTTAAAGTCTAGACGTAGAGCTAAAAGAAATTTAAAATTTATATTATAGACAGAGTTCTAGGCAATTTATATCCATTTTGGACAAGCTCCAAAACTGATAAAACACGGGAACAATGCACGGAGAAAATAGCTTATAGAGAATATCTAACTCACATAAATAAATTCATCAACAAATTATTCTTTTCACGTCAAGAATGGGGCATATCAACATTATAGGAAAGTTTGAATTAATAGCTAACTGAAACTTTCTTGACTAACAAAGATTCTTACATTCAGAATTACTTTCTGAGGGCACCATTGAATGACCCCGGGATGACAATCCAGAAAAAAGAAAGTGATGAATATCGTCTGTCATCTACTGGGAATTTAACACATTAACTGAATCTTTTCATTTTCTTTGAAATACTCTGAGCAGTTTGCGATTTCTCTGAACATTTTAATAAATTTAAAATAAATATACTTGTATTAATACAAGCCTAACCTCAAATGTATTTGTACCACCTGAAAAATATGCTATAATCAAATATAATTAATATTTATTCACGCTGTTATAGTCGCTATAAAAGTCTAAATTATTACGTCATCTATGTATTCCATTCTACATGGTACTCTTAGGTAAATGATAATTTTAGAATAGATATTTATAAGATTTGCTGTCCTAATGGGATCACAATACTTTTTCGTATATCCGCAACTAACGCACTTCCCTGGACCGTAATGAAAATATTTTTCAACCAGTTCGAATCCCACTTGCGACAGTTACCAATTTAAATTTACCCCTGTGGTTCCCCCTCCACTAACAACTTTGGGGACTCTGACTTGACGGCTGGTAACCGCATTTCATACGAAAAAATATATCACCTACTGAGATCTGCGAAAGCAGTGTGCCTCACTCGTAATGGGTAAAAGGCGTGATGATATATTTATTTTATTTATTTATTTATTTATACATAATATTAAATGTGCATTGATTAAAAAAAAAATAAATACTTTGTTGACTAGATTTTTTCCATGGGCTAATAAATTAGATCTATTTTAATGTAAATACGAATATTTGACGCAAGTTAATTATTTCTGAACCGTGCATAATAAAGAACCAGTTTCATAATTGTCATATTATTTTGTGAGAAGGAAGTTTGTTTCACGACGAGCAGTGGAGTGACCCAGCCCTTCGAACAAAATAAACGCCAATTATAAAACGAGTTCTTTATACTATTTTTTATAGTTTGCGCCTTTTATGCTGTTCTTTATTGAAAAATCTAAGTTTTAATATTCAGGGAGTTTTGTGTTAGTTGGTGACACGTATGTGATGTTTGAAAATTCAAAACCTAACCTTACTTTTGTAAACAAATATTTGTGACATTTCTCTCTCATTCCTATCTCTACTTACTATTCTTAATTTCTGCTTTTAAATTCAAAATTATACAAAAATAACTTTCTTACAATTTGTATTTATTTGTTTAACGAAATGTGACATTTGATATTTTGTAACATATGACATTTCAGTAGAGTTACCAACCTTGAAAATATAAATTGTACTGCTCTATTATAACATTCAATTGAACTGTTACGAAATTCCTTTGGGTGTCGTAACAGCGTATGTATAGAAGCAAATTTCTTAATAAATAATATATTCAGATTCAGTGTAACCTTGATGTCTTGATAATTATTTATTCAATCGTATTTACATTAAAACAGATCTAATATATTAGTCCACTTAAAAAATCTAGTCAACAACTAATTGAATATGGTTTTTAATCATATGCAGTAGTTATATCCCAATTGCATGGCAAATACGCGCACGAGAGAAAATATTCTGATTGTATTTGCCATGCACGAGTGCTATGTTAGATGAACAATTCTCGAGAAAGATTACAGTCACTATTTTAAATTATTAAACATATATTTATTTTAATCTGTCACATAAACGTCAGACTTTGAAAAATGTCATTTGTCAAATTACGTTAAAAATGAGTCATCAGCGTTTTGAAAGTAATTCTTTTGAAGAAATTTATTGAAAAATTGAAGACATTATCCCTTTTGTCCTCTAAAACGAAGAAATTAAACAATTCTTCAATGTGTTGACAATTATTATAAATATTCGGGTATCACACTAGTACAAATACCCGATTATTTGTACATATGCAAAATATTCACTGATATTCGATTGTCATTGGTCGAAATTCTGAAAATACTGTAACGTGATTGATTGAAAATTTTCGAAGGAAATATTCAATATTATTAAATAAATATTTTTGAAAAATATATTCATTATGGTCCGTGGAATTACGTTAGGTGCGAATTTGCCAAAGAGTATTGTGATCCCATTTAGACAGTTCTTATAAATATAAGCGTGTACGTAGTTTTTTAATGACCCCTGTAACGATAATACCAGTGCGAAAAAAGAAATATTTATATTTGACCAAAGCATATTTTTCAGATGGTACGAATATATTTGGGGTTGTGCTCCCACAAAAAATAAACTAACATTTACATTGTTGTTTCCATTAAACAACATTTGAAAATTATATTTCAAAATATAAATCTCTCAGTTAAAATGAACCGGGACTTGACAGCTGGTAACCTCACTTTATGGATAAAAATATAACTTTCCAAGATCTGCAAAGAAAGAGCGCCACATTCAAAATGGGAAAGTGTGTCCACTTTTTTTAAAAATTATATGTTATGTAGTTTCGGATTTAAAATCCATTTTCATAATTTAAAATAAAATCTGTCACGTTAATTTGATGATGTTGAAAACTCAAATATTTTAAAAACAAATAATATTCGTATTCTTAACTTTAATTCCGAGTGTTAATGACTAGTTTAAAGATATTTATTTAAAAATAAATTATAGTGAAGCATTTTAAACTTAAAACGAAGATTTATATTAATTATTAAAACAGTTCATCAAGCAATTAAATAAAATTTGCGTCATTATTTTTCTATTTCTCTTGTTGTCAAATAATCTATTTAACGTATTATTGATATTATATAATTAAATTTCACACAGAAATGTTCGCATAAATTAAGTGTCGTCGAGTCGTATGTCGCGAGTGTAATGCTGTTGCAGATGTTTGCAGATTTGACGGTAAAGGAAGCGGCGTGTAGCTTCTAAACGAAGGAAACTTATGCAGCAAACGTGTACAACTATACCAAATTTCAAGTTTCAGTTAGAGTTTCTGCGACAAATTAATTATAATAATAAATAAAGGCAGATTCTCGTGCTAGTTTTGCTCGTAATGTAATATGTTGCAGTTTGCAGTACGCAACTGTTGTGTGAAGACGATTCCATAATATTAATCATGGCAGTTATCAAAATATCGTTAAAGTACATATTTGCAATACTATTCGATTTAGTTTTATTATTATTTATTTATGTACAAGTGCTACGTTCCAATTTAACCTCTTGTACCAATTTGTTCTATTTTCCAAACTTACAATCTCTTTTTGAAGGTCTACTTTTGCACCTTCAAATCCAGAAATATGATCAGATTTTTCTTCTAATTTTCTGATCAGTTCTTCAAACATAACTTTGAAGACATTGGTGAATCTTGTATTTCACTTAAGTTTTAGTTTACATATTTCTTCTTTTGTTTTTAACATTATTTACCAATATAAATATATATATATATATATATATATATATATATATAACATTCCGGTCTACGTGTGTTCGTAATTATTCTCCTCCTAAACGGTTTAACCGATTTTGATGAAATTTTATTTTTATACTTATTGGGTCACTTGCATGGTTCTTAGCTGCAGTTAGAGCCGGTACGTGGCGCTGTTGTCGTGATCCAGATTTTTAAAAAAAATTTCCTGATATATATTCATGACTTAAGTATGCATTTGACTATCCAGGTGAACCCATAAGCACAAAAAAAAAAATCATCAAAATCGGTCAAGCCGTTTAAGAGGAGAAAAGATTCAATCTGGAAAAATCAATGTTTCTCACACGGACAACTTTACGTTGCATATTCACCTGTAGGAAAGAATAACCAAAAATATTGTACACACATTAGCATTATGATAAATTCATTTTGACACTTATTATTACTTAGGTTAGAAATTTAGAGATCAACAACATTCATTATTTAGATTTAAGAGATCCACTTTTCTTAATTTTGTTCTTCGTTATCTAATTACATGCACATATTTGACTTATATCAATTATAATGAATAAAAGATTTTATTTCCAGAAATATATTTTGCTAGCGAGGTCTCTGGCTGGACGTCATCCTATCGGGTATGCTAGTAATATTATAAAACAATAAAATAACGTAATTTATTTTTACATTATATCATATTGAATTTGTTTAATTTTGAATATTTTGCATGCTAATTTAAATTCTTCCTTAACTTTAAATGTAAGCAAACCATTTGATAATCTGTGTTTCTAGTTGTGAAATTGCATTTTTTTTGTAGTTCCTGAAGATCATAGTATGATCGAAACGTCAGATGTTCAAAATAACTAATAAATAATGTGACTATAATCCGAAGAAGTCTTTTATTTCATTTTCATTCATTTCGAAGCCTGGTGTTTGGGTTTCTAAATTTATTATGAAGCATTCTTTTTCGATGAGCTCTTCATTCACTTTTAGGCAGTGGATTTCAGCCAGTGTTTTGACACGTATTTCTGCGAATAATACATTTTCAACGATTCCTGAGGCAATAGCTTGGTTAACTTACCTACTCTTTATTAAGTTCTGTCAACAGTTTCTCTCGTGAAGCTGTTGCTTCAATGTATTCACTATATTTTTGTTCGACAACTAATTTATAACTTTCTATTAATTCATTGTTGTTATTAATAACAGCGATAAACTCATCTTTAAGAGCAACTCGTATGATTCATCTTTAATAATTAATTTATGAGTTTCTACCTTATAAAAACACCGAAATAGAAAAACCTTATTTTTGAACGCTCTGTATGTAAAATAGTTAAAATATGTATCAGGTTCTTAAATTCTAGTACGTATACTTACAATATACATAAACACTGCTTGACGGTCATTTGAAATGTATGTCAAGAGATAAATAAAGAACAAGTATGCTCAAACATTTCAGTACTTACATTTATAATGCCATGCATAGAAAAATAACTGAAGATACTAGAAACTTCCGTGATAGTAAACTTTCTTTACAGCGAGTTGTTCTCCGCCGATCCTTCCGCGCACTCAAAACTCTGCTCTACATTCTGGTAAACTATTCATGGTGATTCGTTTGTTTATCTCCACTTTTACGTTTATACTGTGAAGTGGAGAGCCAACCTTAACTTCCAATCAACGCTGCGATGTTGTTTTTGCGTAATTCTAAATTTCATCGTTGCGGATATTTTGTCTACTTTTAATTTTGTTGTTGCTTGTGTATTCTTTTTGTACTATTTGTCTCAGTTTGTTGTTGTTGTTCACTGTTCGAGTAAAGTGAAATATGGTACGAAGTTTCTCATTGTCAACGTAAGGTTTGTAGTGATTTAAAGATGTTTGTGAACATCTAACGAACACTGAGTGGGATTGTACCTCAGGGAATTGTCAATAGAAGTGTTTCATTACTGCAGCGAATAGCAAGACGTAGCAAAATATTCTTTCATCTGTTTGTCAATTTGCTGCTTCTAATAGTATCTTTGATTAGTTATAAGGACGCAAATGATATACATTGTTATAGATGTATGACGTATTATTATAAATAGGTTTGCTTTAAAAATATTCTACGCTTTTATAAATCAACAAAATATGCTTTAAGTAGCAGGGACGTCGCCAGGAATGAATTGATAGGTGGGCACAAGTTGACTGTATAAGTTTTTGGGTGAGTACCTAAATTTAACCGAATTTCGGCGTAGCTTGCACTAAAAAAGCTATAAGGTCGTCATAACACCTATATTTTTAAAAAATTTTATTCTCTATAAATTCGATATGGCCTAGAATTCCTAACATAGCATAAAATAAATAAATATTTTAATAGTTATTTATGTATCAAATCAAAAACTTGAAGACTTGGGCCGAGAAAAATAAATAAAATTTTATTTGAAATATAAAATTAGAACCAACTTTAAAAAACTTTTTTTTACGACCGGGAGAGAAACTCGATTTCTATGATACCAAAATCATGACCGAAACAGCCAATTTCATATCTACAGGAAACTTATACACTTTCTCTCCCGTCGTGAGAGAAAGTGCTCAAATAATGTGAAAAATGAACAAAATTAAACAAATCAAAGGTAAATATAATAAATTATATTACAATTCAAATAATTTTGACACATAAAAACCATCATAAATATTGGAATTGTGAAAAAATAGTATATACACCTCAGGAGAGAAGTGCATTTTTCTCCTTGTCGTAATGTAGCCATCGCCTATGGATCGTGCTTCAATTTACCCTGCAGGAAAAAATCATGCACTTCTCTCCCTTAATGTGTAGGTAATATAATATTTTTCACGACCGGGAGAGAAACTCGGTTTCTATTACACCATAATCATGACAGAAACAGTCAATTTCATTTCAATTGGAGAGAAAGTGCTCAAATAATGACATTTGTTATGAAAAATGAACAATATAAAATAAATCCAAGGTCATTATCATAAATTAAATTGGGTAGATCACAATTTTATTAATTTTTTAATATTTTATATTAAAATACATAGTAACTATTATAAATATTTTAGTCGTGCTCCAATTTTATTCCTCAAGAAAAAAATCATAATTTTGAAAAAAAAAAATAATACAACCTGTTTTTGGGTAGAACCGTCCCTGTTTAGCAGTTAAATTTAATTAATATTATTTAATTTGATTATGGATGTGTCTTTACGAAAAGTAGGGAATAGTAGGTATTGGTGTATGTACGTATAATACCTGTGTTAGCTTATGCGGATGATATTGTTGTTTTGGGTAAGATTAAGAAACAATTGAGAAGAGTGATTGTAGGCATAAATAGAGTAGGTGAATTGTAAAATCTGTTATAACTTATGACAAAAATGAATCCTATTTTGATATCTAATGAAATATTATCTAAAAAACTCGAAAATTTGATACGATTTTGTCCCCATTAGCAAGATACTATTATAACAACTTTGCTGAGCCGAACAAAATTTCATTAAATAAGCAAGCTCTTTTAAAAGAAGGAGGTAGCACAGTGGTAAGTGTGCTTCCTTCTAGAGAGGTCGTAGGTTCTAATCCAGGTCAGGTCAGGATATATGGGTCAGTACTCACCCGTGTTATCATTCCAAGTTGGGATAAAATTAACTTAGCAACTACAAAGCTATCGGACACCTGCTAATTTTAACAATGGCTTGCATCGGGTGGGCAACACACATAGCATAAGTGTAAAGTAAGTGGGAAATATACCCTAACCTATCAAAATATAATGGGGTCTTTCACCATTTTTTTTTAATATTTTTTTATGAAACATTATCTGTATTGAAGACTATCTACACTTTTAAAAAGTCTTAATTGTTATTCATTAAGCCACAATGATTTTTAAAAAATGTTGTGGCGTCATAGTAGAGGTGTTGCTGGATCTAAAACATTACAGATTTAAATAATTTTTGTTACATAAATGTTCTATTTTATTGTAATAATAATAATAAAATAAGTTAAAAAATATATGACTACAATTATTTACAATCTGTACTGTTTTAGATCCAGCAACATCTCTACTATGACGTCACAACATTTAAAAAAAAATCATTGTGGCTTAATGAATAACAATTAAGACTTTTTAAAAGTGCAGATAGTCTTCAATATAGATAAAGTTTCATAAAAAAAAAAAATAAAAAAAAATGGTGAAAGACCCCATTCTACATTTTTTAGTATTTACTAATGCACTAGGAAAATCGGAGATAAAATTTTGTATGATATACGTGTTAAAAGTGATTAATTTTGTTCGTGCAGTTGTTAGACTCGGCTTCGCCTCGTTTCACAACTTCCACACTTACTCATAAAATGTCACTTTTAACACTTATATCATAAATAACTATTTCAAACCAGTGGTTCTCAAACTATACATTTTTTAAATGAGATGGCCTCTTCGATAGATCAATTTTTTCTGAATCATTTTATACCCTTATATATAACAAAAATAAAAAAATATTTTCAGTAGGCTATGAAAAACAAAAACTGCTATTTGTCTTATAGTATTTTATTGTATCTTTAATAATATGGAAGTAAAGTGAGGTAGCTCATTTAGCTGTTACACACTGTATTTTGTACCGTTATGGAATGGCCACATTAGATTTTAGGGCCTTTTCATCATCTGTTCAACAACTTAATTTGATATTATTGCTAATCTATTATTTTATTCTCCCAATTAAAAGCCAAACGCTCATAGAGTCCCCAAACAAGATATTACTTTTACTCCTTATAAAATAACAAATTTATTTATTTATAATATTTTAAATTAGTTGGTAGAAAAAAGTTTAAATAAAATTTTGTGCAGGTAATTATGAAACTACTGGAACTAAAAAGGTTGTTTGCTTTTTTCGCAAAACTAAATTAGCTTTTCTTGCTTTGATGTCTGCGAGAGAAATGCATAGGGCATCAGACTTGCGCGGCGCGGGCACCACTGCTCGCCGGCGTCCCCAGGGAACCGCCGTCGGCGCCGACGTCGCCACGGCCACGCTACAACGCACCGCTCCCTCCTTGAGGAAATCACATGTTTTCTGCTACACTTGGCCTGCCGGACGCCGGACGCCGCGCCGGACCAAACACTAACCAACCGCTGCATTCCCTCATTCCTCATTCTTGAGGATGTATACTGTACGGGTAGTACAAATGAGGTATTTCCGACGTCGCTACTAGTTGAGTCCGACAGTAGTGTGGGTACGCATTTGGAGATCGTATTAAGATATAAAGTTTCTTGTTACCACTAAGAATTCGCTGGTTCTAATAGATACAACAAAACATGTATTTCTTTATACCGGGTGTTGAATTGAAATATGCAACATAGGGAATACAATGCTATTTTTTTTTTAAATGGAGATTGTTGCTTACCTTAACAAATGGGAAAAAAGTTTACTATTGATCCGACAAAAAAATTATACAACAAAAAAAGTTTTGCTTCCCTCAAAACCCAAATATCAATCTTTAAATCATACTTATCACATACAGCATGTTCAATAATTACATTTTTTGAAATTGCTGAAAAGAGTAAAAAATTTAGTAAATAAATATATCATCACGCCTTTTACCCATTATGGGTGTGGTACTCTGCTTACGTAGAATTCGGTAAGTGATATATTTTTTCGTATGAAGTGCGGTTATCAGTCGTTAAATCATAGCTTCCAAAGAGTAAAGTATCCAAATTGTTAGAGATACCTACACGAAAAAAAAATGTTTGGCTGAAATGTTTATAATCACCCCTAAATAAATTTTTAAACATGAAAGCAGTAGTCAAAAGTTTTTCATATTCTTAAGAGTTTTTCATTATTGATTATCTTTTGTAACAGTATTTGTCGTTATTAGTGTAAATAACCAAGAAAAGGTATAAATAATATTATTAATTGGAAATAATTATGAGAAAAGGCTACAAGCAGCTGCGGAATTTAATAATAAAGAACATTAGCCATGTGACAGTAGCCAAAATTTTAAGGGATCGTATTATTTTTTTTTTTTAAGAAACATAAGGAAGAAATCTATTTTGATGAAAAAATAGAGTTAAATATCCTTTTGGCTGCCTAGGAAAATTCTAATCAAAGTATAAGACAATTAGCAAGGAATTTAAATACAACATTTGTAAAATATTTAAAAAAAAACATAAATTTATTCCTTATCGGCCTAACCACATTCATACAGTTTTGGAACGTGATAGAGATAAACGATTAGATTTGTTATTTATTTTTATGACAAATGGATTGGGCATCGCAGCGAGGACTATTTAAATGAAATGGGCTCCAAAATCGTCGGATTTAACACCGCTGAATTTCTGTTTATGGGAATATTTAAAAACAAAGTTTAACATAATTGACCACATATACAACAAGAGCAGATTAGAATTCACGATGAATGTATAAATATTAAGCCATAAAAATTTAAAAATGTTACAAAATGTATTAGACGTCGTCTACATAAATGTATTGAAGAAAATTGCGGACATGTTAGTGTTATAAAATATTGTTAGTTTTTTTTTTGTAAAAGACATTTTTTCACCCCTTAAGTAATTTTTAATTTCTGAATTTTATAATTTGTAAAATAAAATAAAAAATATTTGAGTACTGCTTTCATATTTCAAAAATGTGTTTACGGGATGATTATAAATATTTCATTCAATGTATTTCGAACAATTTGGATACTTTACTCTTGTCAGTAATTCCGAAAAATGTAATTATTGAACAGCCTGTATGTGATAAGTATGATTTCATGATGGGTATTTGGGTTTTGAGAGAAGCAAAACTTTTTTTGTTCTATAATTTTTTTTTGTCAGATGAATAGTAATCTTTTTTCCCATTTGCTAAGTCTTTTTTCAATCACTCTGTAAAAATAATGAAAATTATAACAAAATTTGACACTTTAACAGTATTTTTGTTATCACAGTCATCCTCGTCTCAATTAGCTGACGTTTTACAAATACATAATGCTATTTATTTATGTTTTTAATTAATAATTTAACGATTTCAGAAAATAGTTATTTGTATATCAAGGCCGCGAAATCACCCGATAGCGTACCGATAGAAAAATTGTCGCCGAGGCCGCTTGCGGCCGAGGCAGGACAATTTCCAGGGCGATAAAGGATTTCGCGTACAAGGTGTACACACTATTTTTTGTGCAACCGTAAAAAATTTTAATTACAAATTTTAAACAGTTTTATTGTAAATTGAAAGTGGCTATGGGATTGACATTTGATAAACAAAACAATTAGTTTTGAAAAAATAATATCAATCCTCAAGTGTCAAAATGATTGTTTTTTACTCTATTTCTCGTCCGTTGTTAATGGTAACGGAGGCGAAATAGGTCAAAGAAACAATCATTTTGGATTTCGCAGTTGTTACCATGACAACAGCCGCGAAATTCAATTTCGCGATCTATACTGTGTCTGCGAAATGCTTATTTCGCATCCGGTTGCACAAAAAATATTATTTATACCTTGGCACTAAGGTATTTTTTATTACTTATATGATTTATCCATATTCGTAATAAAAAATTATACTTCAGTGCCTTGATATACAAATAACTATTTTTGACATGTAGTATAATTGAAAACAATTTTATAAATTTGACAGTGAGTGGCATTTCGTATTGTTTGGACTTATTTAGTTTAAGGTCAAATTTGTTTCGACCTGGTAGCGGTCCGTGAATCAGCGGTTAAGAAACTCTGGCTTAACGTAAAAAAAGAAATTAATATGTGACAAGGAAAACAAGTTATTTAGTTGCTTGCAGAAATCTTGATGGGTTGAATATTATAATTTATAATCTTTCAACACTAACTTGTGTGTTTTAATTATTAATAGAACGAACCCATAAATCAATAAATGAAAAGTTTAATTCCATTCATTAGTGCACTAGCTGAGCAGTAAGAAACCGGCCGCGATAAAGTAAAATAAATATAGAGACTGGTACATAATAGTTATTTACTTTACAAGTGGGCAAAGTAAGGAATTACCCACGAGAGAAATCTTAGCTCACGAAGCCAAAGGCTGAGTGAGATAATTTTATCGAGTGGGTAATTCCACTTTGCCCACGTGTGAAGTATAACGTTTTATCCAACACTTCTTAATAAATGAAAAATTTATTAATGAAATATTATTTGACAGTGACATATGCTTTAAATTTTTAAATTAAAATGTCAATCGAAGTAGTTACCAAGGTGTTGTGTGTTATTACTATTTTTATAAATAAAAAAATACTCACTAGTGGCTTTCCTCAAAATTATACCCACTAGTGGATAATCTGTTACTTTGCTTGTTTAAAATCGCCATAGTAATATAGCATTAATTCAGAGGTGTTGGATAAAGTATTTTATTTGTGTTTACTGGCATTTATTATTCATTAGTTTTGATGTACAAGTCCCCCATTTTAATTTCATTTATTAAAAAGAAATTTCCGTTTTGAAATCTGCAAGTACTTCCATTACATTGTTTAATTAAATTTATCTGAAAATCAATTTATACGAGAAACTCTTCTTAAATGAAAAATGGCTTACACATCTCACAACTCAAGCGGAAAAATTTCCTGCTATAAATTCTTCCGGATGATCCAATAAAGTTTTGATTTTGAACTTATTAAAGTAATAAAAACTAGAATTCAATAAGTGCACAAATGTCAGATTACTTCAATGCTTCATTCATCAGCTTTCCGTGATTACACAGTTTCAATTTTAGTTAGTCTAGCTCAGGGATTTTTGATATAATGCCGTCTGCACTGATAACGTCCTACTTCGTCCAAGCAACTAATGCGAAGATTTACAATAATATATTGTGTTATTAGGAGCAAATGTGATGTGTACTTTGTGTGCTGAGCATAGAGCGTGTGAATTTGAAGGAAGAGCGAAGCGAGTCAGGCAATTACATGCGAAAATGAAAATAGAATTATAAATATGCTCAAAACTTCAAAAATTAATCTTATCCAGCATTGCTTGTTGCCATAGAATATCCAGTTTTGTTATTTTTGTTTATTTATTTCCAGTGTGTGACAGATCATTTTAAATATCATCATAGGTTCTAGATCAGATCATAGATCAGTTTATATGATCGGATCTATTTCTTTAGATCAGATCACGAATAAAAGATCTTTTTTTTTTAGATCATAAAAAAGATCAGAAATTTTTCACAAAATTTATAATTCTTATTAAAAAAATTAAGGTAACAAACAAATGATAACCAATAATGCCAGACAGTGCCGAATTGACCAGCAGGCTGAGTAGGTTGGAGCCTAGGACGGCAGATTTTAGGGGCGGCAAATTTTAGGGACGACAAATTTGAGGCCAAATGTTTTTTTGCATCTTACAGAAAATAAAAAGATTCGTATTTATATACCTAAATGTTATTAGGTCCACATAAACAATTCAACGTCTAATCCTGTATTAGTCTAATACAGGGTGATTCATAACGTACGGAATAGAAATGTAGCAAGGGGCCCAAAATAATGCCTTTTCTTTAATAAACATTTGGCAAGAACTTAATAACAAAAAAGTTACAGCATATTAAAGTTGAACCATTTAATGAGTACTCGTTGCTAACTACAGCAGTTAATTATGTTTTAAATAGAAACTGGGATTACTTTAAATTTAGTTGAAAATTTAAAAGTTGTGTATTATTATAAAAGTTACGGCTATTTAAATTTTTCTTTTATTGTTCAGAAATTGCTGTTGAGAGCCACTTCAAAACAAAAACACAACTCAATTCATTTTAATTATTTCTAAATGGTAATTGTGTCCATGATAACTGAGAAATAATTAAAACAAGTCAATAATTTTTAAAACTATGCCAAATGTCATCTGTCAAACTCAAACAACCCGATTGGTTGTATAGTTTGTTGTTTACCATGGCACTCTGGAAATAGCTAAAAATTATACATATTATTTTACGTCTATCTCATGACAGAATCGTACTACATCAATAAATTTAGGCTCATTTAGTGCTGTATTTGTTGCTTGTTATTTTTTATATTTACACTTAAATTCTTAAATTTATAGGAAACCGACTATCGCCTAATGAAAATTTTAACATTGTATTTTCTGTCTTATAAAAAAAGTAGACAGGATAATCTGTTTAGGTAATTTGACGGTACATCATACGCAGTCCGATATTTAGCCATATGTATTTAAACATTCATTGATATTATATAGCGTATTTCAGGACTAGCGTAACATATTTCCTTTGAAATTTTACGCAGTATATTTAACATGTTTGCATTTTTACGTTAAAAAAAATACTAATGCTTTTTGATTGAAACTTATTTCATTTAGATATTATAACAGGCTCACAAACAAAATTTAAATATTCTACGGCTACCCGTTTTTCAGTTATGCAAAAAAATTTAAAAATTTTTTCGGACAAAGTGCCTTTTTGGTTGGCCCTGCAGATTGCAATGAAAAAGACAGGCGCAGTTATAGCAGTTCCATATTTAAAATTTTAACATTCTGCAACTAACCATTCTTGATTTGTACGAAAAATAAAATAAAACCCTTCGAGTAAAGTGACATTTTCAATAAAAGAGGAAAGTGCACAACTAGATGTTACAATAGTCCTAAATAAAAAATTTCAATATTCTACGGTTAATCGCTTTTAAGTTATGTATGCGAGATACATACATACATACGTACGTAAATAAATATTTCCGTCGAAATCTAAAAACTGTTTTTTTTATGATAACAATACTGTGTTTACTTCGTGCAAGGAAGTAAAAACATAAGTGCATATTTATGCACGTTTTCAATCCTAATCTTTCGAATATAAAAAATCCAATACCGTATGTGTTTGAACATAAATAAATAACTGTGTTGTAATGGTGAGCTGCGTTTGGATATGGGCACTGAGGAATACGTCAATCCCGTATTAAAGAAATTAATATAAACAAATTATTATGACTAGAACAATAAACAAAATATACCTACCTAGACTTGACACATATTTTTATGCAATCATAATATTTTAATATGGCAAAACCTATTAAAGCATGAAAGTTTTCAAATTGGGTAGTCTTGCTATTTTTCTAGTAAATCATACGCTATGACTTTAACATCAGATATCTACGACTAAAATTTCTATTAAACAACATATTGTAACGAATATAAACCTGTTGAAACCTATTGGACTGACGTATCGCCCGCTCTGTACGCGGTAGCGTTTCACGAAGTTTCGCGAAGGAGCCTGGAATGTTCGAGAGGCCACCACACAGGAGTATATAAGGGAGCTGCTAGACTAGCTGACTAGCGGCAGCGACAGTCATTCTAGCCTATTTTAGTGAGTCAGTCTGTTACAATGAATGAAACTAATATTGTATTGTATAAGAGTCACCATTTCATAATATTAAATTCGTCATAGAAATTTCGAACTACGAAATGTTTTCTTACAATTGAACCAAAAAAACTTTTTGCAAAACTTGCTCGGAAAAGTCGCTTTCCTGTTCTTATTTTGGGATGGAGAAATGACATATTACAGGCAAATGACTGTCACTGCGAGTGTTCTCATATTTATCCTAAGACATTTAAAAAATGATACATTTCCGAATAGGAACTATTATTTCTAACAGTTAATACAGTTGCCTAACCTGATTATCTGACACTAATACAATATTCTCACGCTTTGGAGGACAGATATCAGCACACGTTCTTGTTTTCTTTGACTGAATATATGTATCACAAGTAAAGTTCTGCGAAAAAAGTGACAAATCAATACGAAAGAGAATCAGCAAGACTATTTTCCTAGCAGGTGTTGCAAGAAATTTCGTGCACCACGGACCAAACCCCTTTTCTGACTCATGTAATAGTAGGCGCTCGTCTGGGAACACCGGTGTTATACAATTTTACGTACGTTAATATTGAAAGATAGTCGAAAAAATTTAATAAATAACTTTAGAAGGCACAAACCAGAAAGTCCACGTAAAAAACAAAAAATGGAGAAGCTAGCTATGATTGAAGAAGTATTAGAGGAAGTAACTTGGAACGATAAAGTGATGGTAGCAGTCGTAGCAGAATAATTAAAAAAATTTCATCACGAAAAATTATGATGAAAGTAGCATATTACCAAACCTATAAAATTTTATGATTATGATTACAATTATGAAACTATTACTTTTGAATATTAAAATATATGCGATATATAATAAGTTTCATTCTTAATAATCTTCACAGCGTACGCCACTGAGTACAGATATTCATCTGTACGTTACTTGAATTATGTATCTACATCCGTTCATTACATATGATCAATTTTCAACAAAAAATTACATATTTCCTCAAGATAGTGAAACGCTTCAATACCTATATAAAACATATATACGTAAAATAAATGCAATATATAATAAAATTCAATATTCGCTGTGTCACATATAGTGGAAAATGGAAGCTACAGAGATACAGAAATATTACAAAAATAAAACAGTGCTAATAACAGGGGCAACAGGATTTTTAGGTACTGTGCTGGTGGAAAAATTATTACGTTCGTGTTCAGAATTAAATAAGATCATTCTACCAATTAGGCCTAAGAAAAATGTAAAATTTCAAAGAAGAGTTGCAGACTACTTCAATGATAGAGTAAGAATATATAATTTAAAAGTTATCATTCAATTCTTGTGTGTTTATTGTTACAGTTATTTGACACAATTAAAAGTGAAAACCCAGAACTATTGAAGAAAGTCATGTTTGTAAATTCAGATATAAAATTATATAAATGTGGTTTCAATACTAGTGATTACAATTATGTAATTAGCTCCGTAAATGTAATTTTTCATAGTGCTGCATCAATTAGTTTTAATGCCTCGCTATTAGATGCCGTTACCATCAATATTAAAGCAACTAAAAATATTATAAACATGGCAAAAGAAATGACACAATTACAGGTAATATACCAAAGAAGTATTTTAAAGCTGTTTTTTTAGTAAATAAATAGTTATTTGTTTAATACTGCTATTGAAACTTGTAGTTTCTTACTAAATAGTATATAGAGCTCGAAAGTTTTTTCACTCACTAATTTCACCCACTCATCTGCCATTACCAAATAGAACCTAACTTAACATTAAGTATGTGGATGGGGAGCGCGTACTTACAATAGCAGAATTGAACATACGCTATACAACACTCGTGAAGAATCGAATTCGCTCACTTATGTGTCTTTGTCCACTCGGCTAGCGCCTCGTGTTAAAAACTGACACATGTGTGAGCGAAATACATAGTTTCTCCACTCGTATTGTAATATACTTTTGTCAAACTAGAATGGAAAATGCTTTCTTCTAATGTTAGGCACAACATTTTTCACAACATGTTGGTAAAGACGATTTTCTCGGACCATAAATACACTTTGACAACACTATGAATCAATCTTAAATCTAAATTAAAGTTATCAAATTGTGATTTAATCTAAAAAAAGAAAAATAAAAGAGTTAATTGTAAGATAATTAAAAGTATGTAATCACTAAAATAAGAATTATAAGTATAATTAGGAATTTATTTATAACTTTTACAATACATTTCTTGTAAATAACCTTCATATTGGCAACACTTCTATATTGTCACATTTTCCTCACTATTTCAGGAGAAGAAAAATGGGGTTTCCTGGCATGTTGTGATATAGTATGTTGTATAACTAGTGCTGAAATACTCTTTCAGCACGTGTTGTACACGTTACTTTTCCGACAACAACAATAAAATAAAATAAATAATATCAAATTTACATGATAATATTGGCAGGTGGGGTATTTGTAGACCCGTTTTGAAGTTTCTAATTTAGAGACCAATTTACTTGTTCACTATTTTTTAATTTGCGTAATTTGGTATACTTCACCCTTTAATATTTAACTGTGAATAAATATAAACAAAATTTAATTAAATCAACCCTTTTATTTTCTATAATTTTTTTTTTAATTAGCACCTACCCCATAATTTGGGGTAATTGTAGAAGGCATGTACAATGGACTTCTGTTCAATACTAAGTGTGGGGCAATGGAAGACGAAGAAAAAGTCATTATGTTTCATATGCTGAAAGTATTATATCATTATTTAAACGCAATAGAAAATTATATAGATTTAAACAAAACTGATTATACATTATGTATTAAATACACTTTACGTAAGAAATAATTAATGAATTAGTTTCAAATAAAAATCATCAATGTTAAACTGCCTCTTTTTGTAATTAGCACACATTTTTTTCAATTGTCGCTGAACCTGAACAGTGGATATGCTGATAACTTATTAGTATGTCCATTACATTTAATATTATTGAAGCAAGAATAGCACTAATGTGAACATCATCAATGTCCTTTCTTTTTGGTCAACGAAATTTGCCTGTTGCAATGCGCTTTAAAAATTATTTTTATAAATATTATCTTGAATTTTCAACGCTTTGTTGATGCACAATTTAGATACTAAATCAATAGCATAATAATTTTCAATTTTAATATGTCTACACGTAAGTAATGTCTCCATTTATCCCAACTAAAATCCATAAAGGGGTACGTGTAGACACGATCGTATAATAAAAGTGAAAAGTTCTAATGAACGGCTCACAATGGGGTAAATAGCTCCGTGGTAACGTGTCGGGCTGTGGATCGTGAGATCCTCAGTTCGAATCCCACTGGTGACAGTTGCCAATTTAAATTTACCCCTGTGGTTCCCCCTCCACTAACAACCTTGGGGGTTATGACTTGACGGCTGGTAACCGCATTTCATAAGCAAAAATATATCACCTACCGAGATCTGTGTTAGCAGAGTGCCACACCCTTAATGGGTAAAAGGCGTGATGATATATTTATTTATTTATTTTATTTTACAATTAGAAATGATAATTCATCAACTCATATTTTACACGCAATTAAAATCAAAGTAACAGTAGCAAACACAAATTACAACCTAATAAGTAATAGTCTATGAGAACCTTATGTAGTGAATATTTTACTTACCAAATATGAATATACTAGTTGGGCCCGGTTCGCGATGCTGGCTCTAAGTAAGCTTTTTGATTACCTATCGATTTAAATAGATGTCACTGCTTGTAGTCCTCGCTTCCATGTCAGTACATTGGCCAAGCAAGCTCGACACTTTGTTCCTCGCTTCTATATTAGTACATTGGTGAAGCAAGCTCGTCACTGCGTTCTTCGCTTCTATATCAGTATATTGGCGAAGCAAGCTTGTCACTTCGTTTCTCGCTTCCATGTCAGAATAATGCGTTAACTCATAAGAAATAGGTTTTTGTACGTATAATAGATTTACTTAGACTCTGACGCGAAACCTATATTTTTAATTCCCGCGGTTAAGAAACGCCTCCAAAGTGAGGGAGACTCGAAATATGATCGAATGAGTTAAACAAAGAAATATAATATCAGTAGAAATGAACAATAAACAGTAATGTGAATTTAAAAAATGTATTTTAAATTAAAAAATTTTTTTTACAGAAACACTCCTCACAATCCCAAAAACACATATACAAATTAATTGCATATTTTTTAGAATAACGGTAAATAATTATTGATAAGTTCTAAGCCTATTAAAACGTATTATTATAATTAAACACATTAGAGCCAACTCAACCATAATACATACTACTTTATTAAATACACAACAATATTACAATTAATTACAAAAATAAGCCCTAGGGGGCACCAATGAGAGTTTCCAATGTTTTCTGTTTAATTTTTGTTTCATAAGTTTGGATTACTAGTAATGCAAATATGAAATTTTAAATGAAATAAAAAATTCTTATTAAGTGAGGTATGATTTTTTTAATTATTTCATTAAATTTTAAAGAATCAGACTGTGACGTCACAACGCCTACAGCTAACTACAAGATAAACAAACCCGTGCTCATGGTTATCATGTCAATGCATTTGCGTTTGCAAATTCATTTTTCAAACATAAAATGCATGTTTTATTGCATTATCCCATTATATTGTGATATAAACTATACAAAAAAGTGATAGCTTTGGATAAATTCAATTATACTGAAATACTCAATTGCCCCCATCAGATTATTATAAATGCGTATATTTATTTTTAGGCATTAATTCACGTATCAACAACTTGGTCTCATAGCATCATGGATTATACAGAGGAAAAGGTGCATAATCTCACTTACGACGCAGAATTTTTAATCAACCTGGTTGATAATGTCGATGAGAACACATTGGGAAAAATAACTCCTTACTTATTAGATGGTTGGACAAACACTTACATACTTACAAAACAGGTTTCCGAAGTTCTAGTAGCGGCCGAAAAGGATAAGCTACCTGTCGAAATATTCAGAGCCCCGGCAAGTAAGTAATTTGAAATTGAATACAATTTATAAGAAAATCAGCCTATCGCAACGCTTGAAGTTTCTGTACTATGACCAGTAAACATTTTTACAAAAAAATCAGAACTACAAAAATTAATTCTTCACCGATAAACAAATAAGAATATATAAATATAACTCATACAAGATTTATATAAAATATACAATCAAAAACCAACTATTTCAACGAAAAACGAAAAGCAAAAGTAATTCATTATAAATGTCTACAGTACCTACCTAACTTTGTTAACTTTTCTTTTTCAAACTGATTTATAACCTCACCTGTACTTAAATTATTAACTAAATCGCACTCTATAGATAAAATAAAATATTAAGATCATTAAATTTTTCCTGAGAAGAACGTAAATAATGTTTTGTTAATTTCATTGTTGATCTTTCACCGCTGCAATTTGTAATAATAGTTTAAATTAATTATTATTTTTTAAACTTCGCACTGCTGTGGTCGCGGAAGGAAATGTTGACTCAATTTTCGAATTAATTATTGTCTTTAAACTAAGTTCAGCAGTAGACGTATTATCTATGTTTTCAAATAAATTAGCACGTTCTTCTATAAAATTGTTTTTCAGATTTATTATTTATATCTATGTTGACATGTTTCTACCTCGATCACGAGTACAAGTAAACTGCCACTCCAAAAAGCCCCGGGGCTAGCCCATATAGCCCTGTGGTTAGGGCGGGTCTAATTGTTATAAAGAGTTCGTAGTGTTAGAGAAAGTATTTATTAGAATAGTAAATCTGTGTCTGTGCAGTTCTAATTTTTTTCTGGACTTTGTATAACGAAAATGATTACTTTATAAATAAATCCTAATTACTACAATAAAAATAGACAATTTTATCTATGTTGGAAGTTTATATGTATAATACGAATTACAAATATTTTATAGAAGTTAATAAATTAATTAATTTCCCTTTGGAGAAATATAAAATATAGTATTTAATAAGTGGAAAAAACATGCAGATCTCATAATACAGAAATAATAAGAATTTTGAATAAAGTTCTGCAGATATAACTTTATTTAAATTGAATGTTTCGAATTATTAAATATAATTCTTCGTCAGGAGACAAAAGAATGACAGATATTTTTAAATAAATGACTGTGAAGAAAGATGATTTTGAAAGCGTTTCGTCCCAAAAGATTACAACCTTGAATCAGAAAATAATAATAAATGTTTGTTTGCTCCTTTGCCGTATGTGGAAAATATTACAGAAAAGATTAAAAGAATAATGTCGAGAAATAATATTATAGTATATTTTGATCCACTTCTAAAATACTGCGAATGATATAGGTAATTCAGCCTGATTCCTTTGGATTAGGCGAGCTTGTCACCTCCTTGAAGCAGTAAAAACTGTTACCGTGCGTGTATTGTACATCATTTTACTTGTTACTCATTTGTAAATTATATAAAAATTATAATCAAGCCATGTCAGTTACATACAACTGTTCTGTCAAAAAATATTTGATGATTTCGTAAAAGCCTTGTAAGCATTACCGTGGCAATGTGCATTGTTTACCTTGTTTACTAACTTGTAAAATTTTTACAATGTTGTCAATTAGTAACTTCTAAAGATTCATTTTCAAAAGCAATAGAGGGCTTGGGTAAATGGTGTTTACAAGTGAGAAATAAGTAATAGCTATAAACATATCTAACGATGTTATGATTATCATAACAGCCGCAGATATCAGTTTGAAATCTGAGCTCGGATTTTAAGACATCTAAAGCCTGTTATGACTCATAACATCCATGGTTTGTTCAATAGTTTACCGGTTTCAGAATATGGAGACGTTAACGTCATTAATAAATAATATTTTTTGAAATTCTTTTATGAGTAACGGCTGTCATAATTTCTTAAGGTGATCAAGTAAATCAGTTTGTTTTTATTTAACACAGTTGCAGTTGTTTTGTGTCATATTAATAAATATTTTTTTACTTAAACGTCAAACGTGTTAGATAAAAAATGGATTTTGGCGATGCTGTATTGCTTGAAAATTTTTTGGAACGCAGCATGTGAAGATCTGAACAGCTTAATTCCATTTATATTAATAAATAACATTATATTATCATTGTGTTTAATTTTCATTTTCTTGACTGTTGTGACAGCCCGGTATGATAATATTACCGTACAGCATAAAGTTATTACATTCTTACCAGCCTACTTTTGCATATGTAAACATAGGTTTAATCTCCTGAAACCGGTAAAATAAATTATTGAATTTCATTTATTTGATTTTTTCTCATTTTACAAAAACATTTTGACATTCTCGAAGTTGGGTAATTGGTGGCTCTATTATCGCAAAATTTTGCAGATGATTTTGATTAGATTTGGTTCATATTCGCAGGGCTATCGCTCATTTTTCATTTCATTTGATCATAGACAACATATACTTGACCAGGAACAAATTTACAAGTAAGTGCTGCATATCAATATGTGTATTCTTAGTTAAGGTGGAGTAGGAGCTAATACTTGAATCCCATTTGCTTAAACAGACGCGCACATGTCTTACGTCATCAAAAATAAAACATCCCGTATTTATTTAAGGGAGTAATTTATATTTAAAAACATGAAAATTTCCGCAACCTTTAACTTTTACCTTTTATATTTTCCATAAACTTTGACTATTTTTGATTATGGGCATAAGACAATCGCGCAATTCGTCTTAACCAATCAGATAAATCTGCTGTGGCTAGTTATGACACTGAATTTTTTCACATAATAAATTTTGAAGTAACTAAAATTATAGCTTGACCCAAATGTGTCAATGGTAGACACATAAGAGAAAGAGAAGCTATTGAAATCTATAAGCAGAAAGTGCTTACATAGTAACTGTTTATATTTACTTGTTTATGTCATTCTTTTGTTTCCTGACCCTGACAAAGAATTTTGTATATAATTGAATAATTTAATGTTTCAATTTTATATGAATTATGTATAGCTGTACCAATATATCAAGAACCTTTACCTGCATGGATCAACAGTTTACAAGCATTAAGTATTTTGGGAGAAGGCATAGCATCGGGATCAATTAAAGTCATTTATTCTGATCCAGCATATAATAGTCATATTGTGCCAGCTGACTTAATAATCAATTGCATGATTTCTATTGCGTGGAATAAAGCAACTCAGAAAGAGTAAGTAACGCAGATCATTTCACAATTTTATAGCTGTAAAATATATATTTATAAAAATAAACTTCATTTTTTATTCACATTTTTAGAAATGAGGAATTCAAAGTATATAATTACAGTTGTGTAACGAATCCTCTTTCAAGGAAAACATTTTATGACAGTTTTCTTAACACTAAATATCCACTGGAAAATATTATGTCGACTCCTGGATATGTAATGACAAACTCCAAATGGTTATTTGAAAAATATGTTTTATTGTTTCATAACATTCCTGGGTATATTTCCGATAAATTTTTTACAATATTCAACCATAACTTGAAGTAAGTATACAAGAAATTATAAAATGTAATTTATTTCAATTGTCTTAAATGGCTTTGATTTTAATACTGTTTTTGTCACTAAAATTGATGTTTGTATTACTGCATAATAATATTACTGTTGCTAGAATATTTTTGTTTAATTCATATAAAGAAATTTTCACTATATTACATCCTATGCGTACATGAATCATAAAATACAGTTAAGCTAGCAGGGACAATTTTTTCTAAATTTATTATTGTTTAAAACTTAAGTTGTTTATTCAAAAGTTTAAAAATATTTTCTTTCTCATATTTACAATAAAAGTAAAAGAAAATCATGTTAAAAATCACAGTTTTTACACTAGTTGAGAATCGTTTGAAAGTAACATCGCCTTGGAGATAATAAGATATTTTGGGTGTACAACTCTGCTTTCGCAGATGTATATCTTCGTGTGGTGATACCAATATCTTTGTGTTGATGTATCTACAATGATCTATACTCAAACACAGTACACCTAAAATATTATGCATATAATGTTTTTTTTAATTTAATAAAATAGAACAGTTGCCCCAAAAAGTAACGCTAAATTCTATGTTTTTTTCTCCAATTTTCAATATAGCTAATATTTTTGACAGGTATCAAAAAACCATTAAAAGAAACAACTTGGTTTTATTCGTGTTAGCCTGGTTTCTCATGCGTGATTTAAAACTTGAATTTAAAAATACTCCTGCTCTGTGGAACACTATGAGTGTAGATGACAAACAATTATTTAATTTTGATGTAAATTCTATCAATTGGGATGAATACATGGATATCTTCAATAAAAGCGTAAAAGAACAACTTAAAGAAGATTTCAGCAGAATGGATCAATGCGAAGCTAACCGTTACTTGTAAGTAGTAACGTATTTAATATATTTAATATTATTTGTACACTAATACAAAACTATGTTACAGATTTCGAAGTAAATATTAGTGATTATTATGTAATCTTCGACTTATAGGATTGGAAGTCTGCACAGATTCAAACCCTCGTACTAATCCAGTTAATTGGTATTAATGTAAAAACTTATTTATTGCATCAGGAACTTTGTGCACTTAAAAACGTAGTATATAATCTTTAGTAAAAGAAAATTCACACGATGTTGATTACTTTATCATCGTTGAAAGTTCATCTAACTTATTTGTAATATTACCTCAATTAATGTCATTTCTAACTCTACCCGGACTTCCTGTATTTCGGAATCAAACTGTAACGGTTGATAATATAACATAATATACCGCTCGGAAAATGAAATTAATTTTTCGAAAATAATAATTGTCGTTTTCGTATATTTAACAATTGTAGTGCCACTACAGTTTAACAATTGTAGTGAAAAGTGACACTAGGGTGTGTCTTCGGGACATATTTAATTAGGTTATTATTATTTCTTGGAGGAATATTCAATTAGGTTATAATTTGTTTTTGATCTTTGATATTTTTGGAGGGTTTATGAAATTAAGTTATAATTTGCTTTTTGTAAATTAGTAATTAGGTTGTTTATAGGACATAGAAATTTAGTTTATAATTTGTTTTGTGAATAAATAACTAATCAATATATTGAGTTTTGCTGAATATTGCGTATATATTATTTCTTAAACCAATTAGAGCTATTGTACGTTTAATAGTAACAGATTTCACATTTCGGTGGTATATTTTTGTACAAGAATTGCAGTTACCAGTCATCAAGTTACTCCCCCCAAAAATGTTAGTGCATTATATTGAAATGCTTCACTATTTATTACCTTCGAAATCATTCCGCTCAGTGCTGTATTATTAAATATTTTTACGCTATACTTCTCATTTAAACCAGGTATACTTATTGAGTTCAAACACAAAATTTGTGAGCAAGTAAAGCCCGTATGACACGTTTAATTTTTTTGTACATTTTTGTCATTTTAAAAAAGTTAAAAATTGAACATATCGTACACGTAAATTCATTCAATGTTTTCATTAATTTTTGATGTCAATGAAAGAATAGAACTGGTTCTATTTGCTTCAATATCTGTACATAAAATGCGCAGAGACGTAAAACGTAAAATGTCAGTTGAACAGCCGAAAAGTGCAATTTGCAAGTTGGCTGCGGTTCGTGTTTAGTGAAGTACAATTTGAAGAAATTTAACGAAAGCCAAAGTCATAAAATACTATGCAGCAACTGACGTTACCTTTTACCAATTTGCAATTTTTCGAAACTTTTCTAATGTTCATTTGTCAAATGTGCTACAATCTAAAATGGCTCGTTTCGCTCGCGCTTTTATTGAACAAACCCTAAGCCCGCAGAATTTACGCCCGACATACTCGAATCACAGTGTGCATTTTAATGGAACCTTTTCATAAATATTAACTCATTTTTGTTCATATTTCTGCCATTTTATTTCGTTGTACATTTGACAAATTAACATTAGACAAGTTTCGAAGGATTGGTAATTGGATAGCACTCCTGGATTTTAAGCAGATGCAGGCACTGCCCTTTCTATAATGTAATTATTTTGTGTGAAATGTTTCGAACATATAACATATCGTTACTAATACATTTTTTTCGGCACATGGCATCTAGCCATACCTTTTTTATTCTTTTTAAAGGAAATCTATGTCCAGTTTTATTTAAACACTTCGGCACACAGCACTCCGTTATTATTTTGTATTCGCTTTCATGGGATAGATATAAATGTCAAAAATTTCATATTTATAAACAGAATTGAAAGGATAAAGGCGTATGAAACAGCAGCGCCCAACTGCTGCCATTGACGTACGTTGCATACAGGAATATTTCCTTTCAATGATTCAATTTCACCAAAATGTACAGAAAATTTTAAAACAGAAAACTGACACAAAAATGTACAAAAAATTTAACTTGTCATAAGGGCTTAAGGTTTGTTAGATACTCGTAAATTGTAAATCGAATATTTTAAATTTTTATTTCGATTTGATTGTTCCCGAATAACATTATTATACAAATATTAATATGTGATTATGTAAATGATTGGATAGTGGTGAAATACGTATATTTCTCGTCTCTCTCAATCTCTCCTACTGTTGTGTTTCCGGTTATCCACTATTCATATTATCTGGGTGGAAGGTTACATCTACTGCGCTAATCAGCGTTAAATTCAGAACATTGTAGAGAACTATACAATATTAGGATACCAGACCAGAATTGTTATACAATAAGTAATAAGAACCATCATTAAATGGATTTTTAAAAATCTCTGGGGGACGATTTTGTATGCTTATCCGGCTATACCCTTTGTTTTCTAAAATGTCAAATATTTTTTCCCTCCTACCTCTAGATAAGGGAGGTAAGCCCTTAAAAGTTTTTCGTGAAAAACACAGCTAAATTTCCTTTTTCAACAACTTATGTTATTTTGAAAGTTGTAGAATATTTAATTTTGTGTTTGGATTACACTAATTTTATTTATATTCATTAGATTTAGAGATAATAAAATATAAAGAAATTAGATTGTTTAAATCTTGCATTGTGCACCATGGAACATTTAAAAATTTTTTTTACGAAATGTGACACATGTCATTTTGATTGTGAAGCTGTTTTCTTAGTGAAAAAATTAAATAAATGTACGAAATAAAATTTAATATCTCAAGTATATATAGAAAATAAACAAATAATAAGGTATGTTTCAGCATCATTAAGTACTGTTTTGTATATATCGTTTAAGAGTAGTATTGGGCGGGAGGTTATGTGCTGCCCACATCAGAGTTTTTATTAAATTTTCCGTGTCTATATTACATTTTTACATCCCGCCTACCTCTAGTTAAGGGAGGTATTGTTTTTGGTCAAAAAAATTGGTAGTTAGTTTTCAATGATGAATTTCATGAATATGATACGAGACACAAACAAGATTTTCGAGTATCCAAGAAAAATAAAGAAAGTACAAAAAATAGTTTATACGATAAAGGACTAAAGGTGTATAATAAGTTACCGAGCAATTTAAAAAGTATATCTAATAATAGACATTTTGCATATAAGCTGAAACAGTATTTATTAAGATAGATTAGTTAAGAAATATATATCTAGTATTTTGTTAATAATATTTATAGTTTGTTAAGGATGCATGGGTATAGTTATTAATATTATTTACATTATATGTTATTTTGTATATGGTTGGCCTTCAGGCATTTAATAAATATTATTATTATTATTATTATTATTATTATGAATAAGCACGTTTGAGGATCCCTACAATACGATTTTACTATTTTCGATTGTGAAGCTGTTTTCTTATTGAAATATATGTCAAAAAATTAAATTTCTGACATATAAATAGAAAATAAATAAATAAGAAGGTATGTTTCTGTATCATCAAGTACTATTTTGTATTGTTTAAGAGTAGTATGAGCGGGAGGTTTTGTGCTGGCCACATCATATTTTTTCTAATAAATATTAATTTATAATTAGATTGATATATCGTGAAATACTAATATTTAGGTAGCTAAACGGATCTTATTGCATGCATTTTAAAATTCTGTATGTAAAAATTTACAGCAATATCAAGAAAATAGCATTGAAATCCATATTTCACATTTCAATTCTACACCCTGTATTTCTGTAAATAAAAAAAATATAGGTAGGTATATTCCCTATTATTATGCGTGCCTTCTGATCTCGCACCGGGCGCCAAAATGGTTAGCTACGGCATTGAATATTTATAACCAAAGTCACACCGCCCAGGACTGTATTACACTTTGTTACACTGTACTTCTCATTTAAACTTGGTATAGTTATCGAGTTCAAACACAAAATTTGTGAGCATTAGGTATGTTTCATACCAGTAAATTGTAAATCGAATGTTATTAAATTTTCATTTCGATTTGATTATTCCCGAATGACATTATTATACAGATATTAATATGTGATTATGGAAATGATTGGATAGTGGGGGAATACGTATAGTTCTCGTCTCTCTCGCTCTCTCCGGCTGTTGTGTCTCCGGGTTCCACTGTTCATATTATCTGGGCGGAAGGTTAAATCTACTGCGCTAATCAGCGTTAAATTGTACGGGACTATACAATATTAGGGGCCCAGAATTGTTATACAATAAGTAATAAGAACCATTATTAAATTTGTAATAACCTCTTGGATAAATGGATACACAAATGATTCATAAAATACTATCAATGACAATATAGAATTAATGAAATTTTGAAATTCCAATGAAGAGATGATTGTTCCACTGGAGAAGTGATGTGATTTAATAATATACACATGCATACTATTAATGCACTTGAAAGCTTTAATTATATAAATCAGAAAAGTCGTCGCAGATAAAAAAATATAAAACACATCAGAAAAATTCGTTACTTGGGCAAGCAAAAACAGATTCTGTTTAACGGCAGGTAACTGCGCGTCACAACAATAGTTATTTGTCAAACTAGAAAGGACTCGAAGTTTGCCTCATGAGCGCAGCGAATGAAGCAATTCGTGCGACAGTGGAAAAAGGGCTTTCCTCACGTGTTAGCAGTGTTGCCAATGAACCAATCTTAAATATAAATGAAAGTTTTCAAATTGTGATTTAATCTAGAAAAAGAAAAATATAAGACTTAATTGTAAGACAATTTAAAGTATGTATATCACAAAAATAAGGATTTTAAATAAAATTAGGCATTTATTTATAATTTTTACAATATATTTTTTTGTAAATAACATTCATATTGGTAACACCTATATTTTTCTCACTGGAGAGGAAAAACACATTTTCCTGGCTATTTCGGGAGATGAACGGTGGGGTTTCCTTGCATGTCGTGAAATAAAATATTTCACTTATTTTAAAATAATTATTATATTATTATTAACCGTATATAATAATATTTACTTTTACTTTCTTATAAAAGTATAAGGAAGTATTTGTATCATGAAAAAAATCACTGAATACAATATCTCAATTGTGTCTGTGTGTGTGGATGGATGAACGAGACAAGATATGTTAATGAAACTTGGAATTTATGTTTCATCAAAATATGAAGAACTAAGATGATTCTAATTGAAATTGACAAACCGGTAGAAGTGACTGGACGCACATTTGAAATATAAAATGTTATTTGCACTATTCTTGTACATGCTTCTAAATTGGAGAAAAAAAAATTTATATTTAATAATATATTTCAATTACCTAAGGTACAATGGGATTAAAAACTAAAACATTTTTAACATCTATATGTTAAATAATAGTGAATTGTCAAATGAGACATACATTTGAAATATTATAAAATCAATATTTGTATTGTTAGTTAGAAAGTATTAAAGTATTAACTAATATTTTAAAATGAGAACAAAAAATCTGATGTGTCCAGCACATAACCTCCCGCCCAATACTACTCTTAAACGGTACAAAATAGTATTTGATGATACAGAAACATACCTTCTTATTTGTTTATTTTCTATTTATATTTGAGAATTTTAATTTTCTTTCGTATATTTATTTAATTTTTTGACATATATTTCACTAAGAAAACAGCTTCACAATCACAATGACATGTGTCACATTTCGTAAAAAATTGAAAATTTTCCATGGTGTACTAGGAATGCAAGATTTGTGAAATCTAATTTCTTTATATTTTATTATCTCTAAATCTAATGAAAATTAATAAAATTATTGTAATCAAAACAAATGCAGAATTAAATATTCTTCAACTTTCAAAATAACATAAATTGTTGAAAAAGGAAATTTAACCGTGTTTTTCACGAAAAATTGTTAAGGGCTTCAAGTAAACTGCTACTTCCGGTCGACCAATTTTATCCAAAATCTAATCAGCTCTTCATTTAAATATAAGAAGCAATAACTCAAAAAATTGTATTTTTTGGTATTATAGTATTTGAGTTATGCGAGACGAAAAAATTGCCACAGACTACACACACACATACATACATACATACATACAGACATCATCGCGAAAATAGTAAAATCGTACTGTAGGGACCCTAAAACGTGCTTATTCATTGAAAACTCACTACCCAATTTTCTGACCAAAAACAATACCTCCCTTACCTAGAGGTAGACGGGAGGTAAAAATTAAAGTAGTGTGTTGACTAAACCAGATTTTTAATTGAATTATTGTCACACCTCAATAAGATTATAGAAAATTTGATATCTCGTTATAATGTTGAATTTTTAAAGTGTTTAATTCAATGACTAAGTTTAGCCGTTTAGTTCTGGAATTTATTGAAGATATAAGAGAGTAATTGGTATAAACATAGTTATTTGTATCACAAGGTTGGAAACTGCTATTTTGAGAGAGCGAGTTTATTTTGATAGGACGAGCCGTAGGCAAGTCGTTCAAATACGAGCACTCGCAAAATAGTTCTCAACCGAGGGATACACAAGATTTTTCGCGCCAACATTTATGTAAATTTAATAAATAAATTTAATTTATTACTCATTTTCTTAATGACAGGGAATTTTTTTATGTTGCTAACTTCACAATATTTGAATGTCAATCGTATTTATTTTCCAATATCATAACCAAAAATATCTACATATTTTTATTTGGATTTTACACTGCAAATTCAATTATATATACTTACAAATATGTTTAAAATCCATAAATATTCTGTTTTCTTGTATTGCAAATACACAATTGTAGATATATTGCCATAATATTTTTACGTCAATGTAATACTTTGACATTTCTAGCGTCAGAAGTTAACTAAAATTAGTGAAGTGATGCCAACATATAACCATAAAAAGTTAGCAATTTTTGTCGAACTAGTACGACAAAAACATGATTTCCGACCGCTTAAAAAATATGTAATTGTATCAATGTCGGACGGCGCCGGCGGCGCGAAAAATATTATTGCATTTGTGTTATAAATATAATATTAATATACTTATGTACATACATTGTCACAGGAAAACAAAGTTATCTAATCTTTCAAATAGAAAAAAAACTTATTGCAGAAAGTGCGTAAACAAGATTGAAAAAATTGTTTTCTAAGAGTCAGCGGCGTTTGAGTTGTGGCACAGGGGAATAAGAACCCGCGCCCCTCGTATTGTAAAATTTTATGAAAATTATTTAAAAACAGTAAAATAATTTATGAAATATAGATACATACTTATCCTTGATACATATTTTAATATGTTAATGAAATATTTAAATTTTATTTTTATGTGTTTTGGTTAAACTAGTTTGGTTACATTTTTCTCAGTAAACCTTCATTTTTTTCAGTTTCTTTTGCTCTCTCACAAGATTTGTTCTTAGGATTTGGATTAAGTCAGATGTTAGTTTTGGTTCTGTGCTACTTTTTCTAATAATTTGCAACTTAAGTAATACTGTATAATATGATTTGTAAACAGAGGTTATTTTAACATTAAAATCAATTTGAGTAATTCTATTTCTGTATCAAGAATTCAACTTGTAGTTTGTATTCACGCTTCGGTAAGTTGTATATATTTATTGCTGTAAACTATATGTTTATGTTGAAAATATTTGCGTTTAAATTAAATCGAAACGAAAGGTAGATGTAAATAAATTATTGTTTTATCCGTTTTCCGACTACTGTTTCTTAACAATATTTATCAATCGGACGCAAATATTTTCAACATATTTATTATAATGAATGAAACATAAATTATGTATTGCAAAAATTCTTGTATCGAAAGAGTTTAACGTTTCATAATTGTAAATTCAGCATAAATACTTCAAAACTATACAAACGGTTTTCTCAAAATTGAACCAAAAATAGTTATTTATATACCAAGGCCGCGAAATCACTCTTTAGCGTACCGAGAGAAAAACTGTCGCCGAGACCGCTTGCAGCCGAGGCAGGACAATCTCGACGGCGATAAAGGATTTCGCGGACAAGGTGTACACACTATTTTTTGTGCAACTGTAAAAAATATGTAATTATAAATTTTAAACAGTTTCATTGTAAATAGAAAGTGCCTAAGGAATTGACATTTGATGAACAAAACAATTAGTTTTAAAAAAATAATGTCAATTCTCAAGTGTCAAAATGATTGTTTTTTACCCTATTTCGCGTCCGTTACTATTAACAACGTACACGAAATAGGGTACAAAATAATGATTTTGGATTTTGAGGCCGTTATGATAAGAGCAGCGAAATAAAATTTCTCGGTCTATTTTGCGGCTGCGAAATGCTTATTTCGCCACCGGTTGAACAAAAATTCTTTTTTCGTATATTAAAAATAGAAAACTATTTGAAAACACATTACTATGAGACTTTGGAATGTGTCGGAATAATTATTAATGTTTTTTTTTTCGAATCCATCTAAAATTAATATGCTAAAACATTACAAGTACACAGGTACAATAGGTGAGAAGCATATGCCTTTATTCTAATATCTTGAAGTTTTTAAAATTACGTATATTTATTTCATTCCTATTATATAATTATGATATTAGATAACTGATTTGACACTAAAATTATGATTATAAACTAAAATATGTGCAATATACAATAAGTTTCATTCATTATATTTACGATATTATACTGTAAAGAAATCTTTGTCGCAGACTAACTGCTGTTAATTTCACAGCGTACGCCACTGAGTGCAGATCGTTATTTGTATGTTATTTTAAATATATATTACAGGTAAATAAGATGATTTACAACAAACAAGTATGACTTCATTATGATACTGCAACTTTGTAATACTTATATAAATGCAATACATAATAAAATTCTAATTCCGCAGTGTCACTTATAGTGGAATATGGAAGCTACAGAGATACAAAAATATTACAAAAATAAAACAGTGCTAATAACAGGGGCAACAGGATTTTTAGGTACTGTGTTGGTGGAAAAATTATTACGTTCGTGTTCAGAATTAAATAAGATCATTCTACCAGTTAGGCCTAAGAAAAACGTAAAATTTGAAAGAAGAGTTGCAGACTACTTCAGTGATAGAGTAAGAATATAGCATTTTAAAGTTATAATTTATTCATATGTATTTCTTCTTACAGTTATTTGACACAATTAAAAGGGAAAACCCCGAAGTGCTCAAGAAAGTCATGTTTGTGGATTCAGATATAAAATTATGTAAATGTGGTTTAAATACTAAAGATTACAAATATATAATTAGCTCCGTAAATATAATTTTTCATTGTGCTGCAATGGTTAATTTTAATGGTCCGCTGTCAGAAGCCGTAGCCATCAATATTAAAGCAACTAAAAATATTATAAACATGGCAAAAAGTATGACAAACTTAGAGGTAATATTTCGAAAAATTATTCATTAGGACATTCCAATAAATATTCAGTAGTTATATCCCAAGTGCATGGCAAATACCTGAAAATATTCTGATTGTATTTGCCATGCTCGAGGGATATATTAGACGAATATTTCCCGAGAAAGATTTCAGTCATTATTTTAAATTATTGAACATATATTTATTTTAATCTGTCACATAAATGTCAGGCTCTGATAAATGACATTTGTGAAATTACGTTAAAAATGAGTCATCAGCGTTTTAAAAGTAATTCTTTTGAAGAAATTGATTAAAAAATTGAAGATATTATCCCTTTTGTTTACAATTATTATAAATATTCGGGTACCGCACTTGTGCAAATACTCGATACACAAAATATTCACTGTATTCGATTGTCATTGGTCGAAATTCAGAAAATACTGCAACGAGATTAGTTGAAATTTTTCGAGGGAAATATTCAGTAGTAACACATATTAAGGTAGGAATTCCGTAACATCCCAAATCAAGTGAATAATTATATTTTTTAAACTAATTAAACTAATTGTTACTTTCAAACTCGTGAAAATAATTTTTAGTCAGAATGTCTCATTTTCCATTGTTGTGCAAGTTAAATAAGTTAACATTTATCAAATTTTGTACTCAACATCTATACTATGAATTCAAGAAATAATATTGACATATACCCCTCGTACTTAAAAATTGAATTGTTAAATTTGATGTCTAGCTTATTTATAAAATTTTGCTTTTGATAAAATGTTATCGTACATAATAATTTAGGATAAAATCTCTCGACTTGCTGTCTCGAGTTTTTTCAAATTATTGTACATATAGGCTCAAACACTTTTTAACCAAAATTTGTTGCATAAGCCACAAATATCAAATTTAATCGATTAAATTCTTAGTACTCCGAATATCCTAACAACCCAACTATAAACGAAAATGACTAAATATTAATGAAAACGTTCCATTAAAAATTCGTGCTATGATTCGAGTTTGTCGAAAATAATTTTGGTTCGTATCTCTGCTAATTTAGCCATTTTAGATCGTTGCACATTTGACAAATGAAACATTAGAAAAGTTTCGAAGGATTCCAAATTGGATAGCAGTCATTGAATATTAGGCACGCCCACACCCTCTCCTTTGAAAGTTGCATTGCTCACATGCGCAGTTATGATTGACGTAAGCTGACAACGTTGCAATCAGCTGTTTGGCTTGAAATTTTAATTAAAAAAAAGTAACCATACATTTGTTTTTGATCAATCATACAAAATTATTTCCCCATGATTTAAAGCAACATTAAAAATTTTCAATGAGTTTAAGTGTAATGACTGATTGATTGAGTGTCACAGAACATTATTTTGCGGAAAATTTTTTTTTGCCGATTGACATTAAAGATGACACTTCACGGACTGCTAACAGTCTGTAAAGTGTCACTTTTATGCCTAAGCTGTAATAGTATATTACATAACGAGAGAAGTAAGAAGCAATTTACGCACGAGTGAAAAAATTGACACACGAGCCGCGTAGCAGCGAGTTTGTAATTTCACGAGGGCGTAATTGCTTTACATCTCGAGTTTTGTACTATACTTTTTCTACGACCACTCAATACTATTTCTAAATTAAAAACAATATTCAAATAGTTAGAAATTTATTATGCTTTTTTGTTTTCTCTAATCCATGAATTTTTGATACACAAATTCGTATCGTTCTCGAGATTTTGTCACCAAAAGATTATTTGTTGCACTTTTAGCTTTAGCTTGTATCTCCAGTGGTGTTCCAATTGAAATATCACTGTCGCTTGACATGTCTTACTTAAAATATTAATAAATATTAGTTAAGGATAATAATATTTAGTAGTATATATTTACCTCACAATAAAACAGATTATAAACTATAGATGCAGATGGGAGACTATAAAATATTACCAGTTTACATGTAATAATCACACACATAACCTAACTGTCAAACAAGCTTTGTTTGTGTTTATACAAATAAACGACAATTATTGAGCGTAGGGATACATGACGAAACATAGTCCCCTCTACATATATTATTGAAATATTTATTGGTGTCATAATTTATAATAAACCCAGCAAAATATGAATTTAGTTATAAAATTGTATCAGTTAGCCTTTGAATCCATAACATTTAAATCTAAGATTTGATGCATCAAATTTTAATTATATTGGTAATGTGACAGTCAGTAATGCCAACTTAAATTTCATTTTCAAGTGTTACGTAATGAACATTACGTAACACTTGAATGAACATTACGTAACACTATTCGTAACAACGCACTTACTTTGATTGTAGTTTGTTCTGTAATGACATACTTTCAGTAGTGGTCGTAGAAAAAAATATTTTACATAACAACCACTCCACAAAAGCATAGCAACCGTCAATAAATACATAGTAACCGTTCAGCACATGCATTGCAACAAAATTTGACAGCGATAACTTTCAAAATATCTATATAAAATAATCACTAAATTAATATTAATTCCAAATCGGCAAAAAAATCATGTGTTCAACTCGGCATCAAACACTGATTTATAGCTTCGCCAGCATTCATGTTGTATTTTGATGCCTAGTTAAACAAATAACTATTATTTCGAAATATTGTTGCTTGGTAACATTTCGGGACAAATGATTTTATCAAAATTTCGAGCCGATGGCGAGGGATTTTAACATTTCATTTGTCGAGGATTGTTACCTAAAACCTTAAGAACAAAGGGTACCCCAGGATAAGATGGTCAAAAGTGCGCTTGAACCAAACTTTATGGCTCCAATGTCCACATATTAAGGACTAAGAAAATAATATTTCATCTCTTTAATTACCGCCTATCACCCCTCCCCTTTTTATTAATAAAAATATAGTTATTTTAGAAATAAATTTTTGTATTGACTTCGTGATAGTAAAATGATAGAATAGACGTCCAAAATAATTTTTTCGATCAAAACAGAACTACATTATTTAGAGAAAAAACAGAAAAATGGTCACATCTGGTTCTTTGACCAAAAAGAGAGTTTTTTTAAATAGTCTGTCATTTCTAATTTTTTTCAGATTTTACGCAAAGCTACGCCACTTTTAAGATATAAAAAAAACACATTTTTTGTCGTTAACTGTCATATAATTTTAGTAATTACTTTTTGTTTTAAACTAATTCAAAATGTATTTACTTGTTTCCCAAAACATTTTTATCAGCAGTAAGTATCTAAATTGTTGACAAAAAATGTGGTTTTTTTCTTATTTTAAAAGTGAATGTGACATGTTCGTTTATTGAACTTAAGAATAAATTGTTGAAAGTGCACAACACACTTTACTAATTAAAGTTTTGTCAAGAAATATATTTATCTTAATTTTTGTTTGTTTATCCAACACCTATCAATAAATTTATGCTCTAACAACTATGGCGATTTTAAACAAGGAAAGTAACAGATTACCCACTAGTAAGTACAATTTTGAGAAAAAAACACCCAACACCTTGGTAACTACTTCGATTGACATTTTAATTTAGATAATTTATGCTCGGTTGCACCAACACTAGTTAAATTTTAAACTTGGTTTAAATAAATAAAAGAATATCTAGTTTTCGACATCAATTTCTCTTATGACATAACTTCGATCTGCTTTTATTTATTTAAAGCAAGTTTAAAATTTAACTAACGTTGGTGCAGCCCGGCATTCAAGCATTAGTGGCTGTCAAATAATATTTCTTTAATAAATTTTGTATTTATTAAGATATGTTGGATACTCGATTAAATTATCACATTCAGCCTTCGGCTTCGTCTGCCAAAATTTCTCTCGTGGGTAGTTCCTTACTTTGCCCACTTGTAAATTAAATAACTATTAATGTTGTACATTACAAAAGTATTCGTCGTTTAATTTTAGGCATTAGTTCACGTGTCAACAGATTGGTCTCATAGCATCTTGGATTATTCGGAGGAAAAGGTGCATAACCTCACTTATGATGCAGAATTTTTAATCAAATTGGTTGATAATATCGAAGAGAACACATTGAGAAGAATAACGCCTTACATATTAGATGGTTGGCCTAACACTTACGTACTTACAAAGCAGGTTACTGAAGTTCTTGTTGCGGCTGAAAAGGATCAGCTACCTGTTGATATTTTCAGAGCCCCCTTAAGTAAGTAATATACTAAATATATCATTAAGAAAATAATTTAGAACCGTATGAGATATGAGGTTGGTTAAATTAGACGAAAGTTGCCTCTTTAGTAGGGCAATTTGAACATATATTTGTTTTTCCAATTGAATGCATAGGTCACTAGATATTGGCTAAAATGTAAATTTTGCGATTTTTTTTTTTTGCTGATAACTTCGTTGTATAACATAATAAGAGGTTTTGGTTCACACTTTCTTATGACACTTTTTAATGGTGAATTTGCAGAAGTACTCAAAATTATTTTACATCTAAACATTTACGAGTTACTGGTATCAACTTTTGTTTTTCATATGGAGGTCATAGTAAGCTATGACATTTTTGAATAGAGATTTTTTTTTTGCTTTACAACGATATAAAACACTAATAAAATATTTTTAGAATTAGTAGAAAAATTAATGAAATTTGTTATTTATGATAAAATTGAATTGAAAAAAGTGAATTATAGGCTACTAGATATTTTGTATTTGATGCAGTGGCAATGTATCTAAAATATCTGCAATATCATTTTGTTACATATTTAAATATCTAGGGCTATTTAAATTTTCGGTAATTATAATTGGGCAAATTAGTGGAATTCATAGTATACCACACCATACAATGAAACTAAATTTAACTCGATGGCGAAATTCTATTATTTATTATTTAATTTTTTCCAAAGCAGCCTACGATTCACTCTTTTTATTTCAATTTTATTATAAATAACAAATTTCGTTAATTTCTCAATTTATTATAAAAATTTATTATTACTGTTTTATATCGTTGTAAAGCAAAAACAAATCACTATTCAAAAATGTCATGGGTTACTATGACCTCTATATGAAAAATAAAAGTTGATACCAGTAACTCGTAAATGTTTAGATGTAAAATAATTCGGCGCAAAGTGCCACGTATTTCATTATGGTTCCTCGACAGGAATGTACTACTTTCCTGACACATGTAAATAACTATTACTGATTTGTAGTAACATAAAAATTGAATGTAAAATTATTTCGAAATAATAATTTCAAATGAAAAAACCATTAAAAGCAGCAAGTAGCAAGAAGTAACAAAATATATTCTGTAGCACGGCGGGCTGAGACTGAACTAAGGGTTGACAAAATAAAACACAAACATTTTTAAAATGATAAAAATGATATTTAATAGATGTTAAAAACGGTGAATTGAATAGAATAGAAACAAATACAAATATTAAAAACGACGACAACGTATGAATATGTTAACTTAGTTGCAGTTACCAAAACATATTTAACAAACAAATTTTACTTAAATATCTACATTTTTGTAGAGCACTGCAGACGTAAAAAGACGTCTGTTCTGTTTAAGAACCAAAAACTAACTCTCTATCTTGTGCTGGTCAAACATATGCCTCTACCACATAAGCGGGTACGTGCGGGGAGAGGGGAAAACGTTTCCCACAGAACTAGCATAAAAATTACCTAAAACTAAAATCTAATCTAGGGTTACCAGACCTCTTCGTAAATCTGTCAACCCCAGATGACATCTCAAGCCGATATTTCAGAATATTTGCCGCGGTAAACTCAAATGACAATTTAGGATAACTAAAATTCTAACACACATGTGTAGCAATAAATTAAACTCAAGAAAGCAAGAACACCTGTCAAGGCAATTTTCGATGCGTTCAAGTCCCAACACAGTTTGAAACTTGAAATTTTAAAATCGTTTTGACAGTAAAAACAATAAATCGTATTCTGAATGTTCGCCTTGTTACAATTCGTTTAAAGCAGTAAATAAGAAAAAATTATATACATATACAGGATGTAACATAAATAAGTACAATAAATTTAACCAGTGATAGAACTTGTCGAGAACAAAAATTTTTCTTAATAACCTTTTTTACCTAAATCCCATTTTTTAGAGTTTTTACCACCCCATAAATTGACGAGTCGTTCAGGTATATTCATAATTTGGTCCAATAGCAGTATCCATGGCAATAGTAATGAAATTATTGATCTTGACAAATGTCACTTGTCAACTGTTTCAAATAAACTTTAAGGGCCGATATATCCATCTACGAATAAACTTCCGAATAAGTTATTCGTCCAATAAATAAAAAAATACGCATCAAAAAATGACAGCTAGAACAATTACTATCATTTGAGCTATGATTTCTATGCGACATTTTTCATTTATTCGGGGAATAATTTATTCGGTACTTTATTCGTAGATGGAAATATCGGCTCTGACAATAACAAATAAATCAACTAATAAATTATTATTATAAAAGTAATAATATGTAAAAGTACATTAAAAGAGCAAAAATCACGTTCTTACCTGATACAAAAAGTCCAGTGTTTGATACCAGAAGATTTACCTTGCAATAAATTAACCGTAATTAATGTTGCTACTTGCGTAATTTCGAGTGGTATTCTCATTGGAATTTGTTCTTCAGCTTCAATATCGTTTGAATACATTTTTATTGCAAAAATATAAAATTTAGGTTAGCTTTCACGACGCAAAAACAGATGTACGCAGTAGCGCAATGTCTACACTAACGCCATCTATGCAGTCATATGTTCTCCATTGGCGGGACATCTGAAATCAATAAATTTGTAAATAATTCGAAAACCAAGTTTATCTTGTTTTCCTTGTTATTACCATGTACGCAATTACTTGTGAAATTAATAAAAGTTATTGATAATAAAAAAAACTTATTCTTGTGTTAAATGTCCGGGACAACACTTTTCCAAAAGTGGCAACACTCCTTGTATGTAAAATATAAGTTACCTTTATCTCACAGAAAGAAGAAGTTAATTGCTTAATTAATATCCCTTTGGCGAAATTAAGAAAACAGTGTTTAAAATAAATACTAGAATAGGTTAATATTTGATTTTTCTATAAATTATTTATAAATAGGGTTGTAAAAATATCCGATTTTTTAAATAAAATCAAAAAATCGATTTATTTGTTTTAAATCGGATTTTTTGATTTAAATAAAGAAATCTATTTTCTTATTTTAATTGATCCGAATTTTATTTTATTGAATTTTATTATTTTGTTTATTATTACAAAATATTTTAAGTAACTGGTATACAATATTAAATTATCTGTATACAATAAAAATCATTTCTTTTTTTTTCTAAGTAAGAACACAGTTCTAAAACTGAACTGAACGATAGATGACTTTTCTGTACAATATTCTACAAACCCTTTTATAAAAACAGAAATAAAAATGGTAAATAGGAAATAGTTGTATATTTTTATGTAATTTCTATACGAAGCATACATTTATAAAATAATTTTAAACTGAGACTAAAATACTTCGTAACACCCAAAAACGGAGTTCTTGGTGCCAGCCCATGAGTTTATTATTATTTTATATTGATATGTAATTTGATGCGATTTATTTGTATGTGAATGTGTTTGGAAAGTAGTTTGTATCTAATAAAAAAATTTATTTGATTTAAATCATGATTTTTTTTCGTGATTTAAATGATGATTTAAATCAATGATTTTAATCAATTGATTTGAATCATAACAACCCTATTTATAGGTGTACCAATATATCGAGAACCTTTACCTGCATGGAGCAACAGTATACAAGCAGCAAGTGCTTTCGTTATAGGCATAGCATCAGGATCAATTAAAGTAATTTATACTGATCCGGAATATAATACTCATATGGTGCCTGCTGACTTAGTAATCAATTGCATGATTGCTATTGCATGGAATAAAGCAACTCAGAATGAGTAAGTAATACAGTTCATGACTCGTTTCTACAGCCATAAAATATGTATTTATATTTTTAGAAATATGGAATTCAAAGTGTACAATTACAGTTGTGTAACGAATCCTCTTCTGAGAAAAAGATTTTATGACAGTTGTCTTAACACTAAATATCCACTGGAAAATATGATGTCGACTCCAGGATATGTAACCACAAACTCCAAAAGGTTGTTTGAGAATTATGTGTTATTGTTTCATAGCATTCCTGGGTATATTTCCGAGAGATTTTTTAAGATATTCAACCAAAATTTCAAGTATGTATTTTAAAAGGCGTTGACTTTAAAATTGTTTTTTTTCTTCAAACGTCATAAAAGTATGTTGTTATGTATTTGTATTCAACAAGCAGAAGTTCTACATTGTCGCCGCCGGCGTAAAAGTGTATCCTTGGCAACACATTTACGCCGGCGGCGGACAAAGTAAAATATTATGAAAAATAGTTAGGTTGTAATTCAATAAATTGACAGTTAAAAATGAAACAAATAAACAAAAATAACAAAACAGCATATTCTACGGCAACTTGAAATGCTAGATAAGACAGAATATTTTTTGAAGTTTTGAGCATTTTTTAATGTTTTACTGGCAGATTCATGAAAAGAATTAACGCTAATTCCATTTTTTTAAACCTCTGTAACTTTATTTCTAAATTAATTAAATTAACAAAATGTGTCAAATTTTATGTTAACCTATCGTAACTACAACCTTAGTTAACATAAATATGTTTTGAGGATGGTAACTGAAGTTACGACTAATAATAAAAATAGGATTAGCGCTAATTCTTTTGATAAATCTGCCTGTAAATGTCTATTTTCTATGTTTGAAGAAAAAATAGCATGTGTTATTCGGAGTAAATGTGACTTTGTATGCTTCGCATGTAATTGTCCGACTCGCTTCGCTCGTCGTTCAAACTTACATGCTCAGCACCCAAAGTATCACATTTACTCCTAATGACACAATATACTATTATTTTCTCTAAACTTGATTTTTGTATTACTAATATAATAATTTTACTGTTGCTAGGTTACAAATTTTTACTTGTTACTCACTTGTATTAGTATATTCTACAACAAGTAATGGAATGGCACATATTCCACGCGAGCATAAAGTTTGTAATCCCAGTCGAAAGCGAGGGCTACGGATTGCAAGTGTGGGATATGCCATTCCTTATATGTTGTAGACTATACTTTGTATAACAAAATAAATATATCATCACGCCTTTGACACATTATGGACGTGGCACTCTGTTTACGCAGATCTTGGTAAGTGATATATTTTTGCGTATGAAATGCGGTTAGCAGCCGTCAAATCATAGCCCCCAAAGATGTGAGTAGAGGGGGAACCATAGAGGTAAATTTGAATTGGCAACTGCCAATAGTGGGATTCGAACTGAGGATCTTACGATCCACAGCCCGACACGTTACCACGGAGCTATTTACCCCATAACAAGATTCTGGAAATTATACAAAAATATAAAACTGTTGAAAACGTCAAACTCAAATAAATCAAATTAAAACATACAGACGTAACCTTAGTAACTGAATCAAGATACTTCATACATCGCGCTAATATGGGCTCTGATTCGTTGAAATTATTCCATATGCGGCGTTTGGAATGATAGTTGTTTTAATACAGTTTTAGTTGTAGAATGTGTAGTTTCCAAAACAGTGATATAGAAATACTATTTACCCAAGCCCTCTATTGGGTCTAAAAATGAATCTCTGCAAGGCTCTAATTGACAGCTGCATTGTAAAAATTTTACAAGTTAGTAAACAAGGTAAACAATGCACGTTGCCACAGTAATAATACTTAATAGGCTTATGTGAAATAATAGGAAATGATAGGATTTGGTTATAATTTTTATTTTGATTTACAATTGAGTAACAAGTAATAGTTATTTACCGGTTTCTGGAGATTAAACCTATGTTTACATGCACAAAAGTAGGCAGGGTAAGTATGCCATAATTCTATTCTGTAGGGTAATATTACCTTACTGACCTGTCAAAACAGTCAAGAAAATGAAAATAATACACAATGATAATATAACGCGATTTATTAATACACACGGAATTAAGCTGTTCAGAGATTCACCTGCTGCGTTCCAAATATTTTCAGGCTATTCAACATCGCCAAAATCCACTTTTTATCTAGCCATGAGAACACATTTGACGTTTAAGTAAAAAAATAATTTTAAATATGATACAAAAGAAGTGTAACCATGGTGTTAAATAAAAACAAACAGACTTACTTGATCACCTTCTAAAATTATAACAGACGTTTTTCATAAAGAATTTCAATAAATAATATTTATTAATGATATTAACGTCTTCATATTCTGAAACCGGTAAACTGTTGAACAAACCACGGATGTTATGAGTCATAACAGGCCTTAGATGTCTTAAAATCCTCGCTCTACGAGCTCGGATTTCAAACTGACATCTGCGGCAGTTATGATACTCATAACATCACTAGGAATGTTAATAGCTATAACAATCCTAGTGATGTTATGAGTATCATAACAGCCGCAGATGTCAGTTTAAAATCCGAGTTCGTACAGCGAGGATTTTAAGACATCTAAAGCCTGTTATGACTCATAACATCCGTGGTTTGTTCAATAGTTTACCGGTTTCAGAATGTGAACACGTTAATGTCATTAATAAATAAATATATATATATATATATATATATATATATATATATATATATATACATCCATAGATATTTGTGGCTTCCGACAAGATTCCAGACGTGTAGCATCCACCACTAGGAGTTCATATATATTAATTTTTGTTCGTGTATATTGTATTTTAAATTAATTGTATTATGTTTATCGGTTCAAAACTAAGCATTTTTAAATCACATATTTTTTACTTTTCGTTGGATGTGGCATCCACCGATTTTGTTGTTTATGCGGCTTCCGCTGTATTGATATATACGGCTATCTTGATTCCGCAATATACAATTATTTACACTTAGCGCTGGTTATGGATTCCAACAGTGTTGCCAGTGTAAAACACATCGCGAATGGAATTATAATCGTTGCTGTCATACTACTCGTCGTTGCGGTAGAACACATTTTCGTGACCTAAGAACAGACGCTTACGAACAACGAACTTGTTCACGTTCAGATAGTCCGTTTATGGGACCAAAAGTATTTCCTTTCAATTTAAAAATTTGTATTTGAATTGAAATCAGTATAAGTAAAACAAAAGATATGATTTTATTTTAAGTAAAATACTTTAATTTTAAAAGACAGTTTTTCAATTAACACCTGCACAATTAATAATTGGTAAAAACGTTTAATATAGTAGTGTACGTGAATATTTTTTTTTTCTTACTGTGTACATCTGATAATTACCATTACTTTTAAATTATCTTGTAGATTATGTTTTGCCTCTAGTTTATTTAATAAAATAAACTGGTAAAATTATTTTTATAGTGCAATTTTATGGAAACGATTATTTTATTTTATTTTCTAAGTAAAAGGAAACAGTAATTATATTATTGGAAAATAAAAGAAAATACTCCTACTACAATGAAATATTACTTACATTCTAAAAATCCTAGGTTAGTTTTATAACTCGAAAACGTGTCATAGAAAAAATTATTTACGATACTGAATAGATAAGTATTTAATAGCGTCAAACTTTTCTACATTAAAATGGTGACAGACCGAAATCATTTTTCCGCCATGTTCTACCTATGTATGAAAGTTAAAAAAAATAGTTACTTTTAACCGATTTAGAATTTCTTCCAGTTGCTGAAATGCCAGTGATGGCAGGCGGAATCTCACCACACTGAAGAGTAAAAAGATTTGAAATGGTAAATTTCATACTAATTTCCAACATTAATAGCCAGTTAAATAAAATTAGCAACTAAATTTGGGTGATTGATTTCTGTATTATAAACTTAATATAATCTAGGTACTAAATCTAGAAACTAAACTAACTGAATAACATCGTGCTATTAAATTGTAGTTAACTGATTTACCTGACAGTGTTGTTATTAGCAATCATCAATATACGAGCCCGGGATCATATCATTTGGCCCACTTGAAATCATACCAAAAAAATGTTTAATTACCTCATATTTATACCTTAAATCTATATCATTTTTACCTCCCGCTAGAGATGGGCAAAACACTGAGAAAATGTAATTAATTAGTTTTTTATGATTACTGTCTCAATATTAATTAAATTACAATCGTCAAATTATATTACTGTACCATCAAAATGTAATTAATTTATTAGCTCAATTATATGCAAAATATGTAGTTAATTTACATTAAATAATTACAAATTACAATTACTTTTTATTTTTTATGCGAATTAAAAAAATAATTTCATATTATTATTTATATTAGAATTTTATACTAAAAAAAAGTAAAATAAAAAACAAAGGCATAAAGAAGGAACATAGAATTATTATTAAAATATATATATATAAAAAAAAAATTCGAAATCTGACACCAAAACAAAACGTTCTGCCTAATATTGTGGATTATAGTTATTCACACTGGTGTTTTAAAATTAGTAATTTCTCAAAGAGAGAATCTGATTTTAAATAACGCCTGCGAATGAAAATTCGGTTGATATTTGGAAAATTACTAAGAACCAACAAATTTTGATCTGTTGAAATTGAAACGGAATTTTCGATTTCATCACATATTTATAAAAATGTCATATTGTTTATAAAAAAAAAACAAAGTTATTGTAATTACAAAGAAATAGTGCTAGAATTACAAATTACTTGCACGAATAATATAATTAATTACTAAACTTTCCATAAAAGATATAATGTAATTGAAAACTTAAATTACCAATTATATTTCTGAAAAATGTAATTAATTACGTAATTTAATTACTTGTAATTAATTACTGCCCATCTCTGCCTCCCGCACATAAATATATGTAAAGGAGGTATATTTATGTTACGAATTGATTAGATTTTGCAAATAATTTATCAACAGTAATTGGCAGATTATTTGAAGGCCTATCAGGGTTTTTGGGCAAACCTCAGTAAATAAATGAAATAAGTAAATTTAATTGTAATCAAAAGAATACGGCATATTACCTTTCCTACAATAATTATTAGAAACTCTTCTTTATATTTTGTTTTCATCAGTTATATGCCGCCTCGGTACCTCGTTAGCTCGTTTTTGGGTAATGTGACAACGGCACGCGGTATTCGCTGGTATGAGTTTTCGCAAAGCGGTAACCCATACAACTATTGACCGCGGGCAGTGTTGCTTAACTTGCGTTATCGAGTGAACCGGATTTAACGTTACCAGCCATGGCTTTGCTAAAATTAGTTATTATTTCAGTTGTTATTTTTCTTTAAAATATTCTTAAGCATAAGAGAATTTAAGATACAAAGAAATTCAGTACAACCATTTTCCCTTCATATGATTAGAAGAATTTTTTTTAATTCTAAAATATTAATTAGGCCAAATGATATAATTCTGGGCTCGTACACTCAAGTGCAATGAAAACATAACATTTACGGTTTTACAATTTTTGTTGACAACGTCGTTCTAGTACTTTTAAAAAACTTTTGATGTTTTACCATAAAAAGACTTATAGAACTTAGGAGCAGAAGAAAACAACATGTGATATTTGACAGTTTATTAAATGAACAAAAATAACAAAAAATGAAATTTAAAGATAATAATGATTTTCTGGAGATGATATGAAAGTAATAATAATGAATTATATATGGGCTTGAGGAGGTAATACGAAGTATTGAATCCTATTCTAGTGAAATTTTACTAAATATTCTTATCCTTAAATTTCATTTTCTGTTGATTTGTTCATTTAGTGAATGGATAAAAATAACATGTTGTTTTCTCAGCCCCGTAAGTCTTAACTGTCCAAATCAAAAGTTTTGTTAAAAGTACCAAAACGAGCTTATCAACAAAAACGTTTAAAAAGTAAGTGGTGCCTTTTCATGGTACCTCACCTGGATGTTTTATACGTCAATATTAATTAAAGCTGATTTGTTTCGTAATTCTGTTCCAATAGAATAATTTAAAAATCTGTATTTCCAGCCTGAAAATGTCTATTATTTTGCTCAGTTACTTATTTCTATCTTATTCTTTTTTTTAAGTGAATACAGCACTCAAAAAAAATTGCTTTAAATATAAATAAATTGCAGGTTAAATCAAATAAATTTGCTTTTGAAAATGCTCCAACAACTTCCACTTTTAATTCAAAAATAGTGCTAATTTCGGGAGATATATATATATTTTTTAAATATAAAAAAGACAATATTATTACAATAATTTTGTATGGGTTAAAATTTTCTTTTGGCGATAGTTCGTTCCCTATGAATTTTAGAATAAAAGTGTCAAGTGTCATTACAAAATATGTTGAGATCAATGAATTTATGCTTATTTGGTGCAATTTTTGTTGCTGAACATTTTTTATATTTACACTTTTGTTCTAAAATTTATAGCGAACATACTATCGCATAATGAAAATTTTAGCACTGTATTTCCCATGTCCTACAACACCGGTGTACTCACTCAAAAAAAAAAAAAAATAGTTCCTTTAAAAACTAATTAATTTGCTAAAAACCTAAGTTTTTACTTTTATATCAAAAAAATTACAGGGAAAATTGAAAGTATTGAGGAAAAATTGCTTTTGAAACTTACTTTTGATTTAAAAGTATAGTTTTCCGCTATTTTATATCCATATGGGAACTCTTGAGAAATCAAAACATATTTGCAATGAAGCCTAAAATATTTACAATAAGTTCTATTTAACCAATTTCATAGCACTTATACCCTTAGACGCACTACTTATTTTTATAGATAATTTTTACCTCCCGTTCGCAAGGGAGGTGCAGAATACATAAACGGATTCGATGTCAAAATGTTTGTCAATAAGCACGTTCTCATGCCCTTCTTAGAACCCATTTTTATGATGATGTCTGAGTACATGTACAAAATTTTTGATTGTACGCTTTATCTTAAATTCTATTCTACTTAAAAATTTATATGCTCTCAAGAAGATTTAATTAGATTTGATGAAAATCTACCAACCGGAAATGGTCTTTACTTGAAGCCCTATAATTTTTTTAACATCTTGTAAATAAATGGGTTAATAACAATTTATCACACACATGAAAGAATAAGTTCCTGGATGTAAATTGAAAATAAGGACAAAACCATCGGTTTCATTTTGCTCCAAGAATTTTATATTTGAACAAAAAGAAAAACTCTTTACAAAAAATAAACCAAAACTCTTATGTGTCTAACTGAGTGAGTCGCGAGTACCGGCTGTCTGCCGTGAAATCAATAAACCACGGCGTTGTCAAATATCTTGGAAGCTGCATCCTACGTAGTTCAAGAGGCGATATACACCGCTGCGATATACGCGCCGAACAGCGCCAACGCCAGGAGCGGAGGAATCGTGAACTAAATTATACGTTTTTTCCCAAACTCCCGAGTTAGAGCATCCGGCTGAAATCTTCAGCATAGATAGAATACGATGCAAGGTACCGTTTAACATAGCTCAGCGTTATGGCTTCCATATATGGAAGTAATAACGCAGCGGATGCCACAACCAATGTAAATGGTCAATAGGTGGATGCCACATTCTACGGAAGATGTATATATATATATATATATATATATATATATATATATATTAATTCTTTTATGAAATGTGTTCATAATGGCTACATAAAAAGTGGATTTTGGCGATGCTGAATTGCCTGAAAATATTTGATACGCAGCAGGTGTAGCTCTGAACAGTTTATTTCCATGTGGATTAATAAATAGCGTTATATTATCATTGTGTTTTATTCTCATTTTCTTGACAGTTTTGACAGGTCAGTATGGTAATATTACCTTACAGCATAAAGTTATGACATACTTACCCTGCCTACTTGTGTACATGTAAACCTAGGTTTAATATCCTGAAACCGGTAAAATGTAGTAAAATGCAGGTAAGGTAACTTTTTTTGATGTTCCAAGGAGGTGACAAGCTCGCCTAGTCGGCTCGCCGGTCATTTCCTCCAGTCGGAAGTAAAAACTGTTTACCTTGCTTGTCAAGTAAATTACTATAATACATGCAAAGAAATATTTCGTTTTGCAACGTGTAAAATTAAATTAATCCAGCCATCGACAGACTGAATCAAGTAAAGCTAGTGGGGGCCCAAATAATTTTCTCCATCTCTTCGCAAGTAATTGTCCGACTCGCTTCGCTCGTCGTTCAAACTTACATGCTCAGCACACAAAGTATCACATTTACTCCTAATAAGACGATATACTATTATTTATGAATAAGGTTTTTTCATCACTCGTTGCTCGGCACCCCGTGACTAATGAAATCGTGTTACTAAACAACCGTTTTTCGAGCTTAAAACTAACAACTAAACATCAATTTTACACACTATTGTAGATAAAAGAACTTTAATTACTCTAACTTTTTGGTTATTGAGTTTTTGTCAAAAGTTTATTTAAAAAAAGCATTATTTTGGGCCACCGTAGTTACTCTTTCAATATTTTCCGTACGTTATGAATCAGTCTGTGTGATATTCTATACTCGTGTGTGTCGTACACCTAAGATATTTATTAGGCATATAAATATTTCTTAATATAATTAAAGCAAAACAGATGCCCCAAAAAAGTAACGTGAACTATTGTGTTTATTAAAGAATATTTTTTGACAGGTACCAAAAAACAATCGAAACAAGCAACTTTCTTTTATTCGTGACTGCTTGGTTTACCCTGGGTGACTTAAAACTTGAATTTAAAAATACTCCTGCTCTGTGGAACAAGTTAAGTTCAAAAGACAAACAGTTATTTAATTTTGACGTAAATTCCATCAATTGGGATGAATACCTGGATATCTTTAATAGAAGTGCAAAAGAACAACTTAATGAAGATTTCAGTAGAATAGATCAATGCGAAGCTAAACGTTACTTGTAAGCTGTGAAATATTGATTAAATTCAATATTTATATATTAATGAAAAAATGTACTACGTTCCAGATTTCGAAATAAATATTAATGATTCTCTTGTGGCCTTGGATCTATAGGTGCATTGATACACATCTCCGCACTAATTCAATGTATATTGTATAGTAGTCATTTATTGATTGATGGGAAATGAGAAATGAGTAACATTGTTTCTGCGTTTCAAAATGTATTATTTAATATTAAAATTAATTCATACTCTGTTGTTTGTCCTGGGATTGTTTATTCATCATTGCATATATTTGTAATTCCATTTTAATTTTTTGTCAAATCTATTAATTAATCTGACATACTTTATATATTTAAAACATATCTTATATATTTTTTATAAATCAATGTTATGTAAATTAGCCTTCTGGAAGTCTGCTGGTCTGAATGAGCGACAATAGTCTGGTGGGGTCAATCACACCCCACGGTTTTTAGGTTCCAAAACGCCAATAAAAGCAGTGAAATGCCTGGAATGGTCTAAATAATACGTCTAAATAAAATGTAATCTTCTAAGGAACTATAAAAAGTCTGTAATGTACTCATTTGAGTTCTTTAATAAAAATCTGGTGTGGTCACAACACTGCTTTCTTATATTATATGCTACCGGCCAAACCCGATTTCAGGATAAACTAGTTTTGCCTAAGCTAAACTAATTCTTCCTACATGCAATAGGATAAACTGGTATAACCTAGGCTAAACTAGTTCGTTCTAAGCCCGATAGGATAAACCAGTTCAGCCTAGGCCAAACTAGTTTATCCTGACAGAAATACACACTCTTAGGATAAACTGGTATGGCCTAGTATAAACATTATAGAATACCTAGAAAGACAAACTTAATAGGTAAATTGAATAAAATATTATCTAATTAAATGTAACTCAACAGTTCGATAAATTGGAAAATAATTCTCCATTATCTTTCTCAAACTTGTTCCCATTTGGCAATAGCCACGAAAGCCCCTTCATTTTTTCTTACTGTTCTATAGTATCATTTATCTGAAAAACTCTTAGAATTGATTTTAAATTCAAATTGTACATCACAAACTGATTAGAAATTAAATACTTTAACTGGCTTACCAAATTTTAAAGTAATAATAATTATAGACTTATCCTAATATAAAAATTTTAAAATTGTTGAATAGAGAAAATCATACCCACAATTATTGAAATGAAACTAAACATTACTTATGCTGTACTAGCAGTTTTATTCAAATATGTAACTAGGGTAACATAAAAAATGTATTTTGTGATACAGTTGACAAGTTATTTAATATAATATTTTCAACATAAATGGTTCCATGGATTTGTAGTATGAGCACTGGTCTGTAAACATAACCCAGCTTGCACTTATTTAAATTTACCTCCACAACTCTAAATAAAAATAACAAGCTACTGTTAACTATTTCTTCCCTCTCGATAAAATTTCTGGTAGAATTCATCGCCTCGAGATATCTAAATAATTCTTGAAAACCAACTTGTTTATCGGCACCGTAAAAGTTACCCATGCCTAAAAATATATTAAAGAGACGGTATAACTGTGATTTTTTTTAATAAATAAAGAACAAATACTTCCCTTTACACAATACCGCACTTCAAATAAGCTTATATTTTATTTATAACTATAATTATATGAACTTTATTTATGTTTCTCCGTATGTCATTCACTGCTCGTACTAACTATGTCGGCCATTTGCAAATACTCAGTGCTGCCGCCATCGGTCATTTTCGTTGCCAATAGTTACGCAAGGGCAGATGTGTTAGATAAAAATAGAAATACCTGACGCAAACTATCACTCTCGGCTCGATTTTTCCATACAGGCAAAACATTGCAGTGCGCGTTCCAGTATTACTATATTTCAGTGCATTAATGTGGTTAGTATTTTGATCTGGTTGCTAGGAAGTAAATAAAGTTTTATCACTTACTAAAAGTTACCTTCCTATTTATCCGCTGTCAAAACGATAATAGCTATTTAAGTAATAAGTTTCGAAAGAAATGTGTTTTAAGCACGCGACGTGAAAATTATCCTACGAGGCGTAGCCGAGTTATATAACACGTCTAGTGCTTAAAACACGATTTCGCAACCTATTCCATACAAGATTTTTTTATACCAGCGTTTTAAAACAGATTATTTATATTTATTCTCAAATGTCAACATTTGAATTTTTCAAAATTTAAAAGTAGGCAGGTATCAGTTTCATGTTTTTGTTGCAATGGGATTCAATATGTTGTTTAATAAACATTGATGTCAACGTGCTCGCTGTATATTTTTTTTTGAGAATTTTTGGTAATAAAATTACTTAAAATGAGTGACTCAGAAATTGATTCTGATATTGAAAATGGTGCAGAGGCTGCATTGGCTACACTGGTTCCAGGAAAATTAAAAAAAAGTATGAAGAAACTTACAAAAAATTTTAAAGTTGGTGTGAGGAGAAAAACGTTGGGCACATTACAGAAAAGGTAGTTTTAGCCTATTTTTCGAAGTTATCCATTTATCAGCCAACTACTATATGGAGTAATTACTCTATGCTCCGAACTAAGATATACCTTAATAAGAATGTGGATATAAGTAAATTTATCAATCTTATTGCATTCTTAGAAAAGCTAGTGGATATAAGCCTAAAAAATCAAAAATATTCACTAAGCAGGAGACAGTGCGTTTCAAGAAGGAAGGATGATAAGGATTATTTATTGGCAAATGTTGTGTTAATTGTCGGAATCTACGGGGCATGTCGCCGGGAGGAACTTACGTTTTTACGTGTAGGAGATATTGAAGATTCTGCTTCTTTTCTAAAAATTAATATTCCAAATACTAAAACGAATATTTCACGCTTTTTTATGATAACTAAAGGGTTTATCGATGGAATCAACTGTTTAGCAATGTTTCGCAAGTACGTACAACTTCGACCTATTTAACTGAACATCAACGGTTTTTTTAACATACAGGAATTTTAAGTGTTGCACGCTTCCTGTAGGTATAAATACCATAGGTGGTATACCATATAAAATTGCAGAGTTCCTCGGCCTTCCAAATGTTAAAGAATATACCGAGCATTGCTTTCGGTGGTGTTCTGCAACATTTTTGTCTGATTCGGGAGCAGACATTACAGTGCTCAAGCGACATGGAGGGTGGCGGTCAAGTTCTGTTGCTGAAGGTTACGTTGAAAATTCTGTGGAAAATAAGAAAGAAATTTCACGAAGAATTTTGGGAAAAAGAAACACCAATTAAAAAAATTAAAATTGTCGACAAAGAATCAGATCCAGCAGCACATCTACTTCAGTTTCTCTCCACATTGAAGTTAACCAAGAAGAAGTATTAAGAACGAGAGAACGACATCAAATGTTCAATTTAGTAATTTAAGTAATAATGTTGTAAATATATATCATAAATAAACAGTTATAATAGGTATTTAGTACTTTTACGCATTAAACTGTCATTTTTGAGCACTAGTGCTTAAAAGGTCTTAATTTAACAACGGAAATGACAATCGAAAAGTTGTTGTTATAATACGCTAGTATAAAAAATTGTTTTTTATTTATGGCTTACTTTATATTGGAGCCAAATTATCACAGAAAAACGAAGTTATATAATCTTACGAATAGAAAAAACTTAATGCAGGAAGTGCTTAAACATGAACTATGAAATTGCTTTCTAATAGTCAGCGGCGTTTAAGTAAAATAACTACATGACCCTCCCACCTTATTGTAAAATTTGAGGAAAATAACTTTAAAATAGTATAAATATTCATTAAATATATGTACGTACCCAGCCTTGACCTTGACACAAATTTTAATACGTTATCGAAATATTTTAGTTTTTTATAACGTATTGTTGGCCTCATCAGATGGTAAGGTGTGGTTAAACCTGTTTGATAACTTTTTCTCATTTAACCACAACCTTCATGTATTCAGTTACATTTGCTCCTCCAAACTTTAAGTACCTACAATCTTGTTCTTTTCGTTATTATGTAACAATATTTGTTTTTAGGTTTTGGATTCTGTCAGATGTTTGTTTTAGTTCTGTGCTACTTTTTCTAATAATTTACAATAATGTATAGTAGGATTTGTAACCAGAGGTTAATTTCACATTACAGTTTTTTCTATCATGGAATTTACTTGTAGTTTGTATTCACGCTTCGGTAAGTTATATATTTTTAATTGTTGTAAACTGCATATAATTAATGTGTTTAATTTTTTGGTGCTTAATTCTTTAAAGATGGTTTAAATTAAACCGAAACGGTAGATGTTAATAATTGTTTTGTCCGATTTCCGACTACTTTTCCATTAGAATGTTTATCATTCGGACGAAAATCTTTTCATCATATTTATTATAATAAATGAAACATATATTATGTTTTGCATGAACATTTTTATCCATATCCAAATTTACTTTTACCTACGACTGTTGTTAAAAGTGGCCCTTTTAACGGTTGCTTAGCAAGTTAAAGTGTCACTCTCCGACACTAATGTTACATAGCAGCGTGTTAAAAGTGATTTTATTTTACTTTTAACACATTGCTAACGATTTGCATTAATAACTCCACAATTATAACCCTACCTGTCAAAATATCATTCTACATTTTTTAGTATTTACTAATCCACTAGGAAAATCGTAGATAAAATTTTGTGCGATATATGTATTAAAAGTGATTTATTCCCTTCGTGGGGTTGTTTAACTCGGCTTCACCTCGTTTCACAAACATCCCTACTTACTCATAAAATGTCACTTTTAACACTTATATCATAAATATTTTCGCATATTAAAAATGAAAAATCATTTATAATAATTATAATACATATATCTGTGAAATATTTGCAAATGTCAAAATAATTATTGATGTTTATTTTTGTCTAATCTATCTAAAATGAATATGCTAAAATATTACATGTGTAATAGGTATTTGCCTTTCACTCATTTTAATGAAATTTTTCTTTCCATACTGTGAATATGTCTTAAAGTTTTGAAGTTTATTCACATTAAATTTGACACATATACTAATACTAACAGTCCGTAAAACATTACTTTTACTGCCTAAGTTGTAAAAATATTGTACATAGCAAAACACATTGTAACCGTCAACTAATACATAACAACTGTTCAACAACCGCGTTACAACGTAATTTGATGGCAATAACCTTCAAAATATATTTTTAAAATAATCACTAAATTAATATTAATTCCAAACCGGTGAAAATATGTGTTCAACAGGGCATCAAACACAGATTTACAGCTTTGGTAGCTTTCATTGCCTCGGCTGCCTCTACTGTAAAACTGGTATTTTGGTGCCTGGACTAACTATTATTTCATACTTATTATATTATTATGATAATAGGTGTCTGGTTATGTCACTATAATTATAATGATTATAACTGAAAATATGTGCAATATACAATAAGTTTTATTTATTATAATTACGGTATTTTGTTTTAAAGAAATCTTTATCGTAGGTTAACTACTGCTAATTTAACAGCGTACGCCACTGAGTGCAATTCGTTAACTGTAAGTTATTTGAAATATGACCATTCATAACAAATGATTAAGATAATTTACAACAAATAATTATTTCTTCATTATGATATTGACACTTTTCAATATTTATATAAATGTAATTCATAATAAAACGCTGTGTCATATTTAGTGGAATAATGGAAGCTACAGAGATACAGAAATATTACAAAAATAAAACAGTGCTAATAACAGGGGCAACAGGATTTTTAGGTACTGTGTTGGTGGAAAAATTATTACGTTCATGTTCAGAATTAAATAAGATCATTCTACCAATTAGGCCTAAGAAAAATGTAAAATTTGAAAGAAGAGTTGCAGACTACCTCAATGATAGAGTAAGAACATATAATTTAATAGAACGATGAGAGAAAACATTCTCACGTCTTAATTCACACTGTTCCATACTTTATTTAAAAAAGTGCGACCGGTTTCGACTACTTTGTGGTCATTTTCAAGCAACCGTCAAGGCTACATAAAAATACAAAGCAGAACAAACAAGACAAATAAAAACTTACACTAAAAAACTACTAGAGAAAACCAACAGACAGGTTGTATAAAAACATAAAAACCTAATCTAAATAAATAAATAAATAATAGTATATTGTGTATCGAGTGCAGAAAAGCATTCATTTCCAGGCGAGTATATTTTTTGTACTAGCATGGATTTTTAAGCGAGTTGCACAGTATAATTTTTAGGCGACCACAATAAATTACAAAAATAAGAAACAATTATAATTATTTACGTATAATGTGCTCCTTAGCATTGAATATTGAGACCACAATGTGGCCGATCTCAATTTTTTTGACAGTTCACCGAAATATGCCAAAATAACATTTACAGAAAATGAACTTATTTTATTGTGATGTCTCCACTCCATGAAACGTTTAAATATAATTTCATACTTCTTTCTTCAAATTTTGGGTAATAAATTAAGAGCTGTATTATTAGCTGCTTCGACAATGTCTGGCGGCGCGCAATCAATATCAGTACTATCAATGTCACACATTTTCGATAAAAATTATTATTTTTACACTTCGTATATTTGACACTACCTTAGGTTTGTTCCAAGTGGTCATTTCTGACAAGTTTGTGACATGTTTGTGACAAATTTCAGTGCGCCTGCGAAAAATGTAAACAAGTTATGTTTGAAACATAGACTGGAACGGCGAATGGAATGAAGCGCAAGTGCATGCTCATATTCTGTTTTGACAGCTAACCTTAAATATAAATATAAATAAAGAAATTCATACATTTTTCGCCACAAAAAAGAAATGTTTCAAAGTTAACTTGTTTACATTTTTCGCAGGCGCACTGAAATTTGTCACAAACATGTCACAAACTTGTCAGAAATAACCACTTGGAACAAACCTATATTTCACACAAACCAAAAGAACGGGTTTGTCAACAAACAATTCATCATGGTAACCATAGTAACAATTAAAGAGAAGAGAGCACATCGGCTTATCTGGCCTGGTGATTGGTTAGCAACTGAATGGAAATAATTATGATTAAATATGAGTGGTTTTTAGGTAAGACGGAAATAATATTTCCGTTGCCTGCCTATATATATCGTGGGCAATTGTTCCTTTTGACAGATGGTGTGTCAAATGGAAATGAACAATTTTCTGTGATAATGGATAATAGTTATTTACTTTACAAGTGTGCAAAGTAAGGAATTACCCACGAGAGAAATTTTAGCACACGAAGCCGAAGGCTGAGTGTGATAATTTTATCGAGTGGGCAATTCCACTTTGCCCACGTGTGAAGTATAACATTTTATCCAACATCGCTTATTAAATGCAAAATTTATTAAACACATATTATTTGACAGTGACATATGCTTTAAATTTTCAAAATTAAATTATCTATCGAAGTAGTTACCAAGGTGTTATGTGTTATTATTATTGTTATAAATAAAAAAATGCTCACTAGTGTCTTTTCTTAAAATTATATCCAATAGTAGGTAATCTGTTACTATGCTTGTTTAAAATCGCCATGGAAATAGAGCATTTATTGAGAGGTGTTGGATAAAAACATTTCCATCGACAACCAAATATCACAGAATTTTTGATTGATATTTGTCTACATTCTTGTCTATTCTGTTTTGTATTTTTATGTAGTCTCGACGGTTGCTCGAAAATGACCACTAAGTGGTCGCAACTGGTCGCACTTTTTTACTTTTTTACACAAAATATGAGGAAGTATTGGAATCACGAAAATAATCGCTGACGAGATTATTGCGGAAATACATATTTTGACGTCCACTGAATCCGTTGAGACCAAATTCTGAATGATGTCTGTGTGTAAGGATGGATGGATGGATGGGTGTCCGTGTGCGCCAGTGAGGTAAGATTCTATGTGCGCAATATCTCATGAACGAGACAAGATATGTAAACGAAACTTGGAATTTATAAGTTTCATGAAAAAGTGAAGAGCTGAATTGATTTTGAATGAAGTTGAAGAGCCGGAAGAGGAAGTTTACTGGACACACACAAATAGAATCAGCTGTGAGAAAAAGTTTCAAATGAAATATGTTAGCAAGAATATTTGGAATATAAAATGTTATTTGCACTTTCCTTTTACATGCTTCTATTTATGAGAAAAAACTAAATTAAATATTTAAGAATAAATTTCAATAATCATAGTTGCAATGGGAACAAAAACTAAAACATTTTTAATATCTATGTTTTAAACGTGACAAATAATTGTGAAGTGACAAAATATGTGTCTTGTGAAATATTCCAAGGTCTGATATTTCTATCTACGAATAAAGTACCGAGTAAATTATTCGGCGAATAAAATGATACTTATTGTTCTAGCTGTCATTTTTTGATGCGTATTTTTTTATTTACTCATCGAATAACTTATTCGGAAGTTTATTCGTAGCTGGAAATAAAGTCATACGAAAGGAACAAGTCATACGGGTTCAGTTGGTTTTATTTGTACAAGAAAGTAGTGTGGTCCCACACCAGATTTTTAATATAAAATATTGATACAGTGTAAATTAAGACGTGAGAATTTCCCTTTTCTCTCCTCGTTCCATATTTCACATTCACACTTGGGTGATCTTCCATTATCATATAATTTAATGTCTGACCGTTACGTTATTGTTATCATAACTGTCCGTTTAACGCCCTAGGGTATTATAAATTTGACGTTGCACGTTGTTGCTATTGGACACAGAATACACAAATACTGACTTCTATTAGCAGGTAGAAACAAACACTGACTTCTTTTGGCAGATAGAAATATTGAAATAAACAAGTCGGTATTGTAAACAAATAAGAAAATCGCGTTACCTAGTTACAGTGTTTGCAAGCAAATAGATTAAGGTGGATGTATACCATAGAACTAATAAATACATATAGTTTGTGACTGATACTTCTCTGAACTGACGTAACTGAAACGTGACGTGACTGATGTGTGTGAATCGACCTTTAATCTCTCTAACTAAACACAATGATATGGCAAAAATCTTTTGTAAAATAATATATCGGTCAGACATTAAACGTTAACGCACCACGGGCGGTAAACGGACAATAATGCCTTCGGTCAATGTACACACCTACGGCCAGAGGCAGAGACATTATTATCCTTAGAACGCCCTTGATACGTTAATTACTATATTAAAGTTATCATTTAATTTTATATGTGTTTATTGTTACAGTTATTTGACAAAATTAAAAGTGAAAACCCCGAAGTGCTTAAGAAAATTATGTTTGTGAATTCAGATATAAAATTATATAAATGTGGATTAAATATTGCTCAGTACAATTATGTAATTAGCTCCGTAAATATAATTTTTCATAGTGCTGCAACGGTTTATTTTAATGGCCCGCTGTCAGAAGCCGTTTCCGTCAATATTAAAGCAACTAAAAATATCATAAACATGGCAAAAGATATGACAAATTTGGAGGTAATATTTAGAAAAATTCTATTAAAATTATTCATCAGGACCACTGATTTCTACATAACACTAGATTGGGCATTGGCCATTTTCTACTATCTGAGAGCGTTCCCAATTGAACGGGCGAAATACATACATTCATATCACTCTTCTGAAACATTTATAGTTCAAAAGAGCAATCCTCTGCTTTCGCTCTCTGTAAACCACGCTCGCCACCACCTCTCTTCTGGTTATGCCTATCATCTAACATTCTTCGCTCTCTCTACACTGCGCTCGCTACTACTTCTCTTCATGTCATACCTATCATCGATATTTTTAAAAATTGAAGTTCCACAAAACCTCAATTTTGACCAACATGGCAGTGTTCAATTGGTATCGCACTGTAGCGACTTAAGTCCAATCTAACTTTTATATAGATCAGTGATCAGGACATTCTAATAAATATTTGCTATTATAGATATACAATGTGTGCAAAAAGTCCGGGAAATATCTCGAGAAATACACATCGAATCAAAAAACAAACAAAAAACACGTGTTTAATATTTTATATCACCAAGCACGATCCCCCTCGCCACCCCCTGGGGGTACGGCGGAGGGCACTTTGAAATCTTAAATGGAAACCATGCCTGCGAAAAATGTAAACAAGTTAAGTTTGAAACATAGACTGGAACGGTGAATGGAATGAAGCGCATGTGCATGCTCATTTTTGTTTTGACAGCTAACCTTAAATATAAATAAAGAAATTCATACATTTTTCACCACAAAAAGGAAATGAAGCTAATGTTTCAAAGTTAACTTGTTTAAATTTTTCGCAGGCGCACTGGAATTTGTCACAGGCGTTTTCTTTGTTTTTTTATTCGACGTGTATTTCTAGAGATATTTCACCGTTCCAGAACTTTTTGAGCATCCAATACAGTAATATGTGCGTTCATTGAACTTAAGAATAAATAGTTGAAAGCTTGAAAATGCGCAACACAATTTACTAATCTGATTTTTCGTTGAGATGAACAGGTTGATCCATCGGTCTGTATTTTTTATTTTATGCGATTATTATAAATATTACCGAAAAAATTTCAGACAAAGTTTACTTTACATTAAAATGCCCATTTATCTGCAGTATAAGTTTTTCTACCGGGTGCTCCATTTTCGAACAATGGTATGAAATTTAAAATTTAAGAATGGAATACGCTATATATTTTCACACAATTTTAAAGATCTTATGTTTCTCTTTAAATAAGTTTTTATTCACTATAGTCCTAAAACAATCAGTACAGAAACAAATCACGTTTTAATGGTTCAATAATAACTCCGAAAACATGCCATAAAATTGTGTGTGAACAATCAGATTAGTTGCTGTCAGATTATTATTTACTATTTTTACTTAGTTTAACAACTTTTCTTTTATTATATTTTGTTTATATTGTTGAACGAATATTAAATTCGAACTTTTTTTTTTATACATTTATTGATTATTTTTCATGGCATACTTTCTGTGTGTGATTCTTCATTAATATAAAAGGTTAATAGTTTCTATACTGTTCATTTTAGGACTATAATAGGTAAAAAATATTTTAAAGAGAAACAAAATGTGTTTCAAATTTTGCAAAAATATATAGGTGTTCCATTTAAAAATATAAAGTTGCATATCATTGCGAGAAAATAGAACACACGGTAGGATAACTTATACTACAAATACAGGGGCATTTTAATGTAAAATAAACTTTGTGTGAAAAATTTTCAGTAATATTTATATTAATCGCATAAAATAAAAAAATACAGACTGATGGACCAACCTGTATATTTATCTTAATTTTTAATTCGTCTTTCAATTTTTAGGCACTAATTCACGTGTCAACAATTTGGTCTCATGGAATCATGGATTATACAGAGGAAAAGGTACATAACCTTACTTACGACGCAGAATTTTTAATCAACCTGATTGATAATGTCGAAGAGAACACATTGAGAAAAATAACGCCTTACATTATAGATGGTTGGCCAAATACTTACATACTTACAAAACAGGTTGCTGAAGTTCTAGTTGCGGCCGAAAAAGATCAGTTACCTGTTGAAATTTTCAGAGCCCCGTTAAGTAAGTAATATACCGTTGAGAAAATAATTTATAAGAAAATCAGCCAATCACAAGTCTTCAAATTGCTGTACTAATACGGAATATAATCATTTTTTCATGCTATGTATAAGGAAATAAAAATTATTTTTATATGATTTAAGGGGAATACAAACACTTCTCGAAAAAACATTTCACGAAAATACATTTTTCGATTATACAAATGTCGAAAATTACGACGAGGAATTGTACATTTACAGAAAATACAAAAATCGAATGTTAGAAATATTACAAATGTCGAATGTTACAAATCTCGAAAATACATTTGTTGACAGCGAATCATAGCAAATGTAGTATTTTAATCATTGCTCACTATGGTATTTGGTATGTTTCGCTGTCGATAAATGTATTTTCGAGATTTGTAATATTCGAGAATAGTATATTGAACAACTATTGTTACAATTAGGCATTGTAACACGAGTTGTTCATACTACTTTTCCTATTTCACGGTCATAAATTCAATAAAAATAAAATAAAATTGTATGGCATGTTTAACATACCACTGGCCACCAAGGCGCTTTGCCCGCGGGGCCTATCGGGTTCTAGACTCAGGCCGCAACCCTGACGTAGGGGCTCCGATTCTTTTCTTTTTACGTGAGCAATGACAGCCCCAAATTTGACAGACTGTTAATTTTATGAATAATAAATTTCCCAAAAACAGTTGCACAAAATTCAATTTTGTAATAGTGTTTTTGAGAAAAACAGTGTCACAAAATTGACTTTGTGTACGTGAAATAAGAAATAGCCATTTGTACAAGTAAGGAAAAGTAATGTTTTTCCGTATTAGGTGTGAAATTTGTAATCGAGGCGTAGCCGATATTAAAAACACACCGTGTACGGAAATTAATACTTTTCCTACGTGTTGTACACAAGATTTTTTATACTAGCGTTTGAAAATAGTTATTTAAAAGTTTAGAATTTGATATTGTTTGATTTCTGTCATTTGGACGTTTTGAAAAAACTAACGAATCGTAGATAGATAGCATGTTAAAAAAAGTAGTCTCGAAAGTAGTTACACTCTAAAAAATGTAGTGTTAAAATTTACACTAAACTAACCAAAAACCGTGTACCCTCGAGGACAGAATATTTAGTGTTAAAACATTTACAATGACGATTGGTTAATTTTAGTGAACTTTTACCAAAAATTACTAGTTAAAACTACAAATTCGTAGTGTGAACATTAGTGTTATTGTAGTGTAATTATATAGTGTCACGATAGTGTGAACAAATAGTGTTAAAGGTTAGTGTTATTATCGTGCAAATATACAGTGTTGTAGTGTTAACATATAGTGTTACTATAGTGTTACGTTTAACATTATAATAGTGTTACGTATTCAGTAATTATTGTGTTAAATATAGTGTTATACAATGTTCTTTAGTGTTACTATTATGTTAGATAATATTTCATTAACATGTCCTTTTAGTGATAATAGGGTTCATACATTAGTTAATAAAATTTAAAAGAATTTCATGTCGTAGATATTTTTATTAATGTATATAAAACTACAAAAATATTAATTATTTCAAAAGCAAATATAGAATATTAAAAATTAAAGTACACAAGTACAATTTATATATTTATAGCGGAAACACTTCCGATATAATATAAAATACACAAAGAATCACAGCAACTGAACAATTTAAAGTATATGAAGTACATTATTACAATACAAAAAAAAAATTAAAGAAAATTGTGTAAATTAAAAATCATTCAATTTTGAGTTTAGGTTGGAATAGTTTACATGGTGGTATAAATACAAAAGTAGAAAGCAAATATCACAATCACCGTTAAATGTGTCCAAAATTTGTATAGTTGACTTGATACGTAGCTTGGTAAAAACCAATTTTCAGGTACTCTATATAATACATTACATAACTCACTACAATATACACCAACAGCAAAATTCCTATCATTACACATATACACTATGAAAGAGTAACTGCAACTTCAATCTGTTTAGGGATTAGGTACACACAATTTTCATCACAACACAAACTAACCGAAACACTTCCGATGCTCACATGAACTCGGTAGACTCTGTATATACTTATAAAACTCAATATTGATGACTCATGCCATCTAGTGTAAATATTAACCAGTAAAAAGGTATATTTTCTCCAAATTAAATGACAATTACACGGTTTGGGTAAAATTTAATCAAGTATAGTGACAAATTACACTTTATAATTTGAAGTTACACTATTTAGTGTAAACATTAACACGAATGTTTAGTGAAGATTTTCCAAAATGGTAGTGTAAACAGTAGGGTGAAATTTACTATGCTTTCGTGTCAAAAATAACACTAAATTTTTAACCAATGCTATAAATGCAATTTACACGTACCGATTTCTTAGAGCTTAGAGTGTAATTTAAATTGTAATACTTTCTCAAACAAATCTCCTGAAGTTATATTTTCAAAATGTAAGAATGTTACTGTTAATATTTACAATAAATAAAGTTTTTGTCACAATAATAATTGATTTACATTTCCGCACTAATGCGTAAACATACAGCTTTTCCTAATTCTAATGTATATTGAAATCAAAGACATTTTCAAACGGTAGTATAAAAATGTATTTTCGTTATTTTTATTTTCGTGAAATGTTTTATCGAGAAATGTGCTGTTTCCCGACTTAAACAATAAGCAGCGCCAGAAAAAGTGTTTGTCGGAATAATAAAACTGTATCTATGAAGATCTAAAATGTTTTTATTCTTGACGTTTGAAAAATATTTTCCAAATTTGAACCTAATTTACTAGTATAAAAATTTTCTTGTACAAATAAAACCAACTGAACATGCCTTGTTCATTGCGTATAACTAATTTGAGAATTATTTAACATACAGATGTTATACCTGTTTAATTTTGTGTTCTCAGCTATGATTTTAATTTAAAATATTAATTAATAATTTAGTCTTTAAAACTTTCCAACTAATAATACAAATATTGCTTTTATAATATTTCAAACGATACATATTTTTGACACTTCACAATTATTTGACACGTTTCACACATAGATGTTAAAAATATTTTAGTTTTTGTTCCCACTAAGATTACTGAAATATATTATTAAAAACATAATTTAGTTTTTCTAAAAATTAGAAGCATGTACAAGAAAAGTACAAATAACATTTTATATTCCAAATATTCTTGCTAACATCTTTCATTTGAAACTCTTTTTCACATCTGATTCTATTTTCGAAAAAAATGGAATTTGGATTTGGATTTGGAAAATGGAAAATTGAATTTATTCTTTTGAGTGTTCAGTAAACTTCGTCTTTCGGTTTCTCAATTTTATTCAAAATCATCTCACCTCTTCATATTTTCATTAAACTTGTAAATTCCAAGTTTCGATTACATATCTTGTCTCATTCAAGAGATATTGTGCACACGGACATCCTTCCGTCCATCATCAAACATAGACAACATTGAGAAATTGGTCTTAACGTCAACGACGTCAAAATATATATTTCCGCAAAAATCTCGACAGCGATTTTTTCATGATTCCAATACTTCCCTATACTTTGTATAATTAAGTAAAAATGGACAATTTTGTGCAAGGTAAAACCCAAATGTAAAATATGGTACCCTTATTTGACAGTAGAAGTTAATTGCTTAATTAATTTCTCTTTGATGAATTTACAAGTACAGTATTTAAGTTCATATACACTCTAATAGGTTAATATTTGATTTTTTCTTTAAATTATATATAGTTGTACCAATATATCGAGAACCTTTACCTGCGTGGAGCAACAGTTTACAAGCAGTAGGTGCTTTCGGTGCATGCCTAGCTTCAGGATCAATTAAAGTAATTTATTCTGATCCAGAATATAATAGCCATATGATCCCAGCTGACTTAATAATTAATTGCATGATTTCTATTGCATGGAATAAGGCAACTCAGAATGAGTAAGTAATACAGATAATGACTATTTTATATTGCTGTAAAATACATATTTGTAAAAAAAATAATTATTTATTTACATTTTTAGAAATATGGAATTCAAAGTGTATAATTACAGTTCTGTGACGAATCCTATTTTAAGGAAAAGATATTATGATAGTTTTCTTAACACTAAATATCCACTGGAAAGTATAATGTCGACTCCAGGATATTTAATCACAAACTCTAAATGGTTATTCGATAAATATGTGTTACTCTTTCATAACATTCCTGGGTATATTTCCGAGAAAGTTTTCAAGATATTCAACCAAAACTTTAAGTACGTATTCAATATGTTTTTTTGATCGTCTTAACTTATTGACTTTTAGCACTTTTTATTTTCACTAAACATGATGTTATGTAGTTCCTGTTACTAAGTTTTTTAATACATACAAGGAAATATTACATTTTGCAACATGTAAAATTACATTATCTACCCATATACAGACTGAATCAATTTAAATTACTGGGGCTAAAAATTTTTTTCCAATCTTTTCCTTAATAAACTTGACAAGTAGGTACTCAATAATCAGAAAATTACAGCAAATCAATGTTGAAGCACTTAATAAGTATTCGTTATAAATAATAACAGTAAATGATATTACAAATTAAAGTTAAGGATTTTGAGAATTACTTGAACGTTTATTAAAAAAATTAAATAATATAAAAGTTACGGCTATTTAATGTTTTCATTTATTGCTCAAAAACACAAATATAAATCAAGTTGCTGTTAAAATATGTAAAAATGTCAAATCATTTAAACGTCAATGTCAATTATTAAATGCTTTTAGTTTTTGTTTCCATGAATAAAGTCCTTATTTAACGAAAAAATATATTTAATAAATGTTTTTTTTTTGTAAAGCGGACTCAACTACTGAGGTTAGATGCCGCCTCGGTTCCTCGTTTTCGGTGGTGTGACAACGACACGTTGTATTCGTGGTATGGGTTTTCGCAAAGTGGTCACCCATCCAACTACTAACCGCGGTCAGCCTTACTTAACTTGCGTTATCGAGTGAACCGGAATAATCGCTCGCAGCCATGTCATTGCCTTAATAATAGTTATTTATGTATTAAGCGAATAAAGACATATATTAACCACAAGCATAATGTTTAGCTCACGAGGCGTCAGCTGAGTGATTTAACTTTCGCGAGTGGTTAATTTGTCTTTATTCACGTAATGCATACAATATTTTTTCCAACACCTTCCTTTAATATGCTTTTTGAATAAAATTAAAATGACATTCAACAAAAAATTTGACATATTTATGTTTCATCTTATTTTGTTACCAACGCTTACTTGTATACCTTATAAATTGCTATTTAATATTACTTTAAATATAGAAAAAATCATATAAACTAATAAAATGTATGGAAGGAGTATAGACAAAGATAGATTGTAAACATCACAGCGCGATAAAGATAGAGAGATGAAAGTCCACCCGACTCGTGACTTTCATCTCAAGATGACAAGAACATGGTTTGACGTTTGACGCGTGAGTAGAATACTGTTTTGAGTCTTTCGTGCGAGCTTTTGTCCTTAATTTATAATTTTGTCAATTATTTGTCATAGGCCGTGTTCAGCCGAACCTAGCAGCTAGATCGCTAACCTGGCGGTCATAGCTGAACGTATCGCGAGGTAACCGCTAGATTTCAGTACATTTACAGATTAAGTACATTTATTTGAAACATTTTTGTCTAAAATAATTAGGGAAGCAATGCGAACGAAAAAACTGATTCACCATGTTAAACGCATATGTTTCACTTTTCAATATACACCCGGTATATAAGTAAAGGATAATAATATTTAGTAGTGTAGTATATGTTTACCTCACTATAAAACACTGATTATAAACAATAGATGCAGATGGGAGACGATAAAATATGACCAGTATACATTTAATAATCACACACATTACCAAATGTCAAACTAGCATTGTTATTGTTTATAAAAATAAACGACAATTGAGCGTAGGGATACATGATGAAACATAGTCCCCTCTACATATTTTATTGAAATATTTATTGGTGTCATAATTTATAATAAATCCAGCAAAATATGAATTTAGTTATAAAATTTTATCAGTTAGCCAAGTTTGAATCCATAACATTTAAATCTAAAATCCGATGCATACATTTTAATTATTTTGGTAATGTGACAGTCAGTAGTGCCAACTTAAATTTGTGTTACGTAATAAACTATTAGTAACAACGCACTTACATTGATTGTAGTTTGTTCTGTAATGATATACTTTCAGTAGTGGTCGTAGAAAAAATATTTCTATTTACTAATTTCGCTATTACTTGATGTTGGGGGTGCATAGTTTAAAATTGGTACAACAGCAAATTTCCAAATATTGCAAGAAATATAGTTTTCCACAATCGTTTAATTTTGATAGGAGTGAGCAAAGTAAGCAATTTAATAAAGATGTGAAGTTTTTTGCTCTCTCTTGTTTTAAAAATGGTCAGTAGATGCAGCCAATAATTTTGTTCCGTAATTTGATTTTAAATTTCTTTGCAATATTAAAATACGACGAATTGCGTTGTTGAATTTAAAACTTCATTAAAGTATAACTTGTAATATTACATTTAAATTCATGAAAAAATGTTAAATTGCTTGTTGAAAGGTTGGAAACTATTGGGGCAATTCACGGTAACTAATTATGTGTTGGTCCTACTGAATCTATCACAATGTGTCATTCCTATAATGTCAATCATGTCATTTAACCTTACCGATTGGGTATCCAAAATTAAAGTACGCCAACTTCTCCATTCTTTTCTGATTTTTGTTTCTTATAGCTAATTTGATTCCTAGTAAATATTTCTTCTATAATGTTCTCCCACGTCTTTGTTGGTCTTCCTCTTTTCTTCTTTTGTTTTATTCTTGCATTCCACACTAGTTTTGTTTGCCTGCTTTTAGGCATTCTTGTTAAATGACCATACCATGCTTATTGCTTTTCCTCAATGACAATATTTGTAGACTATTCAGTATGTAATAATTTCTTAATTTATCTAACCTCGTAACTCCTTAAATTTTCCTCAGATATCTCATTTCAGGTGCTTGGATTTTACTTTTTATTCTTTGGTTTATTAATCATGATTCACTACCATATATTAATATAGGTCTGTGTACGGATTTGTATAATGTCATTTTAGTCTTCTTCGATATATGTTTGTTACTCACTACTCAGTATTATTTTATTAATGGCGTGATAGTTCTTATTAGCCTACTGGTTTCTCATATTAATTTCTTGTTCTATGCTTCCTTTATTATGTATACTATAGCTATTCCTAAGTATATGAATGTCTAATTGTTCAATGATTTTTCCATTCAAGGTTAAGTTTGTAGCCTGTCATTCCTTAGATTTATGTTTGGTTAGTTCTTCGTTCCAAATGTCTAAGTTGTATAGCATGTCTTTTTCGTTCGTAGCCAGCACCCAAATGCGAACTCTGAGATCGTTATTCTTGTTAGTTCGTGGTAACCAATTTCAACTCCTTTTATTTAATTTTTTTTTTTTTGGGTAAAGCGGACTCAACTACTGTGGTTATATACCGCCTCGTTTCCTCGTTTTCGGTGGTGTGACAACGACACGCAGTGTTCGCTAGTAATTTTATTCTTAATATTCTTTATAATGTTTTATATTTAGTATTTCTTATGATAAATCCTAAAAGTTTGTTGCAAGATGTTATAATATACTCAGTGTGAAAATTAAATGACAATTTTGATTCAAAGTAAATGCCTAGGTCTTTCTTTTATAGTAGAAGTGAGTTCATGAATATTATTATTGATGCTGTATTCAAATAAAATTGAATATTTTTTCAGACAGTGTGAAACTACTCCACTTGTTGATCTTATTGATGTAGTACAATCATTTGAATTAGCGACAGCAGAAATCAATATTTAAGATCATCTGTAAATAATAAATTCATACAAGTAAAATAACTATATTTCATGATGTGCTACTATTCCAAATGTGTTGATGCATATAAATGTTCTATACTCGTATGTCATACACCAAAAATATATTTTGCGCATATACATATTTGTTAATATAATCAGGAAAATATGTGTCTCAAAAAAGTAAGTAATATATGTTTATTAAGTGATATTTTTTGACAGGTACCAAAAAACCATCAAAGCAAGCAACATGCTTTTATTAGTAACTGCTTGGTTTATCCTGGGTGACTTAAAACTTGAATTTAATAATACTCCTGCTCTGTGGAACATGTTAAGTTCAGAAGACAAACAGTTATTTAATTTTGACGTAAATTCCATCAATTGGGATGAATACTTGGATATCTTTACAAAAAGCGTAAAAGAACAACTTAAAGAAGATTTCAGCAGAATTGATCAATGCGAAGCTAAACGTTACTTGTAAGCTGTGAAGTATTTATTAAGTTTAATATTTTTATATTAATGCAAAATTGTACTATGTTCCAGATTTCGAAATAAATATTAGTGATTCTCCTGTGGCCTTGGATGTTTAGGATTAGAACTCTGCATTGATACACATCTCCGCACCAATCCAATATATATTGTATGGTAGTCACTTATTGCTTGATGGGAAAAGAGAAATGAGTAACATTGTTTCTGCGTTTCAATATGTATTATTTTGTAATTTTTTATTAATTAATCTGCTTGCACATGTTTAAAATATATGATTACATAATTTTTATAAATCAGTGTTATGTAAATAAACCTTCTTGAATGAATGACCAACAGTCTGGTGGGGTTAATCAGACCTCACTTGTTTTTTGGTTCCAGAAAGACAATAAAAGCAGTAAAATTCGTGAAATGGTTTCAAAACTACTGTCAGAATTTGTTTTATTATGAAAAAAACATCTAAATAAAATGTATTCTTCTAATTTTAAATTATAGAGAAACTATAAAAAGTCTGTAATGTACTTATTTGAGTCCTTTAATAAAAAAAAGTGGAATAATATTGTCTAATTCGAGTTCATTTTAATCACATTTATAGCAAATAAAATTTGCTTGTACCAAACAATTGTAGAAAATTATGAATCTGATATTAAATATACTTATGAGTTAACCTAACCGACTTTGCGAAATATTCACTACATTGAGTTAGTAAGCGTGTATATGTGTTTTTAGATATCTAGCAATGCAGTGTTGCGTTTTAGGCTGTAAGGTAGACCGAAAAGACATTTTACAATTATTTTGTATACCAGCGAAGATGAATACAAGAGATATTTAATAGTAATTGGTGTAAAATTGCAAATATAAATTTTTGTTCATTCAGGACGTTTTGATTGCCATAAATCCGATCACCGCCATAAGTGGTTGAAAGTGATCTTCGTGGTCTTCGTAACAGTTGTGTATGTGAAAAACATTGTATGTCAGGCTAGTAATTGTTTTTATTGATACAGGTGTTATAAAATTTAAGTTGATTATTACAGGTCATCCCGTTGATAATTCGATTCATCCTGTATCATTCTAAATGTTGAAGTATTAAGTTCAGATACCGACGTTGTCAGCTACAATGCTAATTCGCTCCAATGAAGTAGCAGAGGAAGCCAGACACGTAATTATCTTTCCTTATTTACCTTGGTAGAAAGATAAAAAAAAAACGTATTTACAGTAAGATGACCATACATGTTTTTTTTTTTATCAATACCAGTACTGTTTTTCTTGGTCTTATAAATAAAAATATTTAGGAAAAGCTCCAAGAGATTGGAAAATCACCTGCGTATGCAGAACCTAAAACCTCCGCTACTAAATAATTACCACTGCCAGTAACACCAGTTTTAAATTCACTTCATCCTGTCGAATTTTCAACGCCGGAGCAAGATCGGGAAGAAAAATTTATGGTATGCGCCAAGAAAAACGAAAAATTCATAGAGAAACACTTATTTAGAAATTCTGAATGTATTCCTGAAGATAGAATTAAATATTACACAGGATTACCGAAAGTACTATGTAAATGTATAGTTGATTCTGTTAAACCGTATTTAGATAAACCTGGCAAATTAAGGTAATATCAAGAATTCTTTTGATCCTTTTCTTATGAAATTGCGGCTCAGTTTACAATACACGAATTTTCCATAAATGGATAGATCTCATTTTTTTTAGATTTAAGCTAGCCAAGCCGAACGGAATTGAGAAAAAATATATCGCCTGTATTTTTAGTAACATTTTATGGTAAACTGGCAGTGATTATTGATTGTTTTGAAGTATTTATTGAAAGATCTGGGGACCCTAAGGAATCTGCGACCAGGCGGTATTGTTCCACATTAAAGAAGCATTGGATTGGAAATGTACCAAGTGAAGGTTGTACCCTGCATCCAATAAGAGAGGTAACTATTTATTTACATTTCTCTAATATGTTAACTTTTAGGCAGACATCAACCCTACCCTTTAGTAGTTGAAGATGAAGATACACGGAAAGTGGCGCATCTTCACATTCATGTGGAAAGGATAATTGGTCATATCAACCCATAAAAAGTTTTGCACGGTCAGTTGCCTAAGAATATTCTACACGAAGTTGATCAGGATGTTGCATTTTAATAAAATTATACCAAAAAATGATTACACATTACAAACATTACACTATATCCCAAAATATAGGGTAGGACAGGTCTTTTAAATAAACATATGCAATCCACACAACGGTGCTGATCTAGGTTCAGTTATCGGTAGCAAAGTATCGCGCCTTTTCAAACATCTAGCAACACATAGGCACCCTATATGTGTGTACGCACCGTACATGTTAACTTTAAGTCACAAAGTATATCAATCGTCCGATGCGCGGCAAGAGGAAAGAGAGTAACGCATACGTTCATGATTGGCTGCAGTCCGAATCCATAGACTTGTCAGATTTATATAAAACCGAGGGCTACTTACATTAATCGCTAGCGTACAAAATCGAAAGAGATATTTTGCAGAAGGTTCTTTTAACTTCCCTAGTCTAATTTTTTTTTTGCAAGACAGAAGCCCTTGCTGCTCGGACTAATAATGTCACACCACTGGACAAGTTTTTGAAGGCGTGGTCTGCAAAATGTGTACGGAATTTACTTCTGTTCAGTTGCACTCTTCGGTTAAAATCTGTAAAAAAAAAAAACAAGAAACATTAAGGAATTTATTTTTATGCATAAATGTAATAGAACTTTCAAACATTACTACTTCTTTTTCGGCTTTTTCTTCACAGATTCACAACTACTGCAGGGCAACGACTTCCTAGCCTTCTTCATTTTTAGGCACTCCATATGAAACAATTTTGTTGGGCACGAAGGATTTTTGTGTATAATCATCCGACTGCCGTCGTCTAGCTTCTGACGTACACACCTTGGTTTCGTATTTGGTTCATTTGAAGTTGATGTCTAGGGAAATGATGCGTTATTTCTGGACTGTATAAAAATGACGTAAAATGCATACAATGTAAATCATCAGCGGCACAACAGCCCAAGCTGGGTCTTGGCTTCTGGAATTTCACTGGTTTCGTGGCATAAAAATTGCATGTACGAGGCCTGTTCAAAAAACACGCGGACTGTTTGAATTGCGCGGCTCTAGTTGGTTGCAGGGGTCACTAGGTTTGTACAGATTAGCTGATGATAACGCCGTTTTCCGATTGCAGATATCTTCATTTGTTGAACAGTTAAGCGGTTTTTAGTGAAGTGCGATTTTTTCGTTTATCGAATTTCAAAATGAATGACATGAAGGAGCAATGACTTGCTGTGAAATTTTGTGTTAAACTTGGAAAATCTGCGACTGAAACATTTGCTATGCTCAACGCGGCTTACGGTGAAGTTGCTATGAAGCGTACGGCATGTTTCAAGTGGCATGAACGTTTTAAGTTAAGCGTCCTGGACGTCCTTCCACGTCAACTGACGACCCATACGTTGACAAAAACAACACCCTGGTGCGGGCAAATCGACGTCTGACCATCAGGGAGCTTGCTGAAGAATGTGGGATATCAGTTGGATCTTGTTCCGAGATTTTGACCGAAAAATTAAAGATGCATCGCGTTGCTGCAAAATTTGTGCCACGTCTGATGACGGACGAGCAAAAAGCCAATCGCGTCCAGGTTTGTCAGGAACTGTTTCATCGTTCAGAAGAAGATGAAAACTTCTTGTCAAGGATCATGACAGGTGATGAATCATGGGTTTACGGTTATGACATTAAAACGAAGGTCCAATCGTCCCAGTGAGTGGGTGAAACGTCCCCCAGACCCAAAAAAGCTCGCAAAGTTCGATCCAAGGTCAAGGTGATGCTGACGGTTTTCTTTGATGCTAACGGCGTTGTTCACCACGAGTACCTCCCCGAAGGCTCCCCGAAGGCTCCATAGTGAACCAGACTTACTACATTGAAGTTTTGAAACGTCTGAGGAACGCCATCCGTCGCAAAAGGCCAGAAATGTGGAAGAGTGGTAACTGGTTTCTCCATCACGACAACACTTCAGCCCATTCAGCCATCAGATCTCGTGAGTTTTTGGCCAAACACTCGATCCCTGTTCTTCCTCACCCGCCCTACTCACCTGACCTTGCTCCTTGTGACTTTTTCTTGTTCCCCAAACTCAAAAGACCCTTGAAAGGAAGAAGATTTGAGACGATTCCCGAGATTAAGGCAAATGCGACGAAGGAGCTGAAGGACATTACAAAAGAAGCGTACCAGGAGTGTTTCAACAAGTGGAAACACCGTTGGGATAAGTGTGTGCGTTGGGGAGGAGAGTATTTTGAAGGGGACCCAGACATGTAACCTCTCAATAAAGTACATTTTGTTTTATGACGTAAGTCCGCGTATTTTTTAAACAGACCTCGTATGTAGTTTAGGGTACTAACCTTATAGCTACGCACGGTTAACGCGCACCGTGCCATAGAGTGCTCTTCATCCAAGTGAGAATCTTGCTCAAACCTGCTTACGTGTGGTATCATGAAGCAGCAGGATAAACCACTCTACCGTACTGGCCGACATACAATGATTTTTACTATTGAAATTCATTTACATAATAATTTGCGACGTACTTTTGGGGGTATGTCGTGGAACGCTGGCGTATCTGTGCTCGGGCGCCAACGGTCGGTTAGCGGGGTTCGGAGAAGGGTCAGGGTTTAATAATAATGCCACTAAATACGTGAAATTGAACAATGTGTTTATTGACGATGTTAAATTCGATGTAAATAGTGCACGTACAATTCGCAGTAGCATGTGGAAAGGGAAGGTATGACGGTAGGATAATGAATCGGGGTTTTTCGGAAAAACGACGCCTGGCTTCGCGACGCTGATTATGTTGAAACGGTAATGTAGAGGCTCGTAGTTGATGGACGGGTGACGGAAAACGGTGCGGTACGGTTTTTGTCAACTTGATGTCGGGCGTCGCGGCATCGGTGACGTCGGAGCAGCGTCTGCGGTGTTCGTACTCGACGGACGGAGAACGGCTTGGCCCGGTTTGGTTGAAACGACGCCTGGGGCCGCGGCGTCTTCAGGCCGGTGCGCAGGGTATCGAAAACCTACGGACGGTTGTTGGAGAATGACTCGGTAAGGTTTTCGGCAAATCGACGCCTAGCGTCGCGGCGTCGGTGACGTAAAGATAGATAGCTCTGGAGAACTCACAAGCTAGGTTCGGTAACGCGTTGATAGAGCGGGAAGTCCGTATTAGTGTAGGTAACCGGAAAACTCGCGGTCTACACACCCCAATACGTTTTTCAGACGACTTCTCCGTGTCGCTCCCCTCGTAGTTCAGGAAAACTCACCGCCGACTGTATTTGTCACGCTACAAGAGAACTCTCAGCAACGTTATTCGTATAGCGTCGTGTAACTCGCAGTGCTACAAGAATTCGCTCCACCAAGAAGCCACAGAAGCAGTCAACGACAACCTCGTCTAACTCAGCACCCGGTGCTGTCTACGGTGACGGTACGGTAGCTAACGGATCAGAGGATAGCTCGTACTGATTTACCGGAAGAACTTTCGGAGAAGCTCACGGAGTTACTGACTGATAAACAGATTGATTTGCTCACCTGGCGCTGTCTGTGGTACGGTACAATTGTTCGGAGGCTCAGAGGATAACTCACACTGAATAATTGCTCAGGAGAAACTCACGGAACAAATGATGATTTCGTTGTAAAAATTGGCGGTTTATACACAGTTTTGCTAATTGTTCCAGTCTGATTAGGAATAAAGTCGTTCCTTCTATATTAAACTATAGCTGTATTCTTTTTGGTCAAAATCTCAGTTAGTCTCAGCTCACTTCAGATAAACTCAATAAAGTGTTGTTCTTTTTGTTACAACTGAACTGAGACAAACTGAGAGAACTCACTTCCCCACTTACCGATGCTGCACCACCCGCGAAATAAACTCAAAATGATCTACGCAACTCAGTTCGGTGGAAGGGGTAATTTTTGGTTTGTGTTGCCTGGAGAACTGTCATATTTATTAGGTTATGTGCACCAAATTGCTACTATAACCAAAATATGTCCATCTATTTCATTGATATATTAAATGTGTAAACTTGTAGTAAAATATTTTCAGTGTCATCAATTTTAATAGCATATGTGTATATATTCTTGTTTAAACTCACCTTTCTATACATAAAATCCTGTTCTTTTTGGATGCCTTTCAGCTCAACTCAGCTCAGTTCATCTCAACTCACTTGTCAACTGAGTTGAGCCAAAACTTTCCAAAAAGAATACAGCTTATATGGAGCAATGGTAGAAAACCGAATCGGGATCACAGGTACGTGAATCTTGCTCAAAATAATAAGTTACAGTGGATCGCATAGATCACTTTTGGACGCTTGTGACGAATTACTTCGTCACAAATTTTGGCAAAATTACTTCTCTCCAAAACTTGGTAGCTCTTCCACTCTCCGCTTGCCAGATTTTTGGTTAAAATGCATGCGTTCTATGTTCTATGTTCTTTGTATAAATCTTTGCTGGACCAATCAACGAAGTCAAAATATTCTTTATTACAAATTGCCATTTGCATTTGCACTTTAAAGTAATGGGCATGATTTTTTTTTCAGGGAGATGCTGCCATCGTGTTCCATTAAATTTTTTTTTCTTGTAAAGTAGAATCTTTCATAAAATATGGACATTTGACTTCTTCGCAACAGTGCCCTCAACAGCTATAACTTATAACTGCATTTGATGATGCCCCAAAATGAGGCAACTCTGGAGACAAAATCTTTCTTACTTCTATATATGCTTCTAAAGCATCTTTCTCGTGCTGACATTCATATGCAGTCTGTCTTGCAAAAAAGGATTCCGGATAACATATACTTCGTATAGTAGATATAGCTGGAGTTTTTGTTGAAGTACTACAAGCTTTATTGAAATTGGAAGCAGTTATTCTTTCCATATACCAAGTACCAAAACTTACTTACTTACTTACTTACAAAAAGATTCACAATGATTTAAATTTAGTAAGTGAATTATGAGACATACCATTCTGTCCTCTAGTTCTTTCCTTTACATTTTTGCAGTCATCTGGTGTCACAATAAGTTCATATGTCAATGAGATGACCTGAAGCTCTTCTAAACTTAATGATTCGTAATCTTCTTTATATAAATGTATAAGAGGATTGTGTGGTGAATCCGAAAAACGCAGGCGTAGTACTTACAAGCATCGACAACTCGATTCCTACAACAAAATATATACATTGTATTATTATTATTAGATTTCAACCTATTGTAACGCTTCTGAGAGAGAAAGAAGGGGTATACAACTGGACCGAATGAAAACTGCAACCAACAGAAGACCTTAAGGACTAGAAATGAATGCGGTAACGAAGAAAATCACCGAAAGCGTCAAAATTGTTGTGAAGAAAGTCTGCTCTTTGAGGCGAAATAAAGACGGAAAAATTAACTAAGAGACAGAGTTGCTAATCGAAGAACGACGACAGACCGATGTAGAGATTCAGCAAGGTACACGGATTTGGTAAGAATGCCAGAAGAGATCAGAGAGTACTTAATGAGATACTTTTTTTTTCAAGGAAATAAATCTTTTATCCAACACCTTTTAATAAATGCTCTGTAACTATGTTGATTTTAAACAAGGAAAGTAACAGATTATCCACTAGTGCATATAATTTTGAGAAAAGTCACTAGTGAGTAATTTTTTATTAATAACACACAATACCTTGGTAACTACTTAGATTGACATTTTAATTTAGAAAATGTAAAGCATATGTCACTGTCAAATAATATTTTTTTAAAATAAATTTGCATTTATTAAGAGATGTTGGATAAAACGTTATAATTCACACGTTGGCAAAGTGGAATTACCCACTTGATAATATGTAGTTATTTACATTATACGTGCAGTAAGTTTAGTTTTACAGCGCGAAGTTTTGTATTGAAACACGACGCGCAGCGGAGTGCTTTAATGAAACTTTTTTACTGTTTTCTTCTTTTTGTTATAAATTCATATTACTTAAATTTTTCTAGTTGCTCTAGCATTTATATTTTAGATATTTAAATCAAGTTTTCCAAAAAATATTATTTATATTATTTGTCAATTTTTAATTTATTTTGACATTTTATTAAAATACTTATTTTAATTATTTTGAGTACATTTTATGTTTAATTTAGTGTTCAATTATTTATATTTATTGACCATTGGAGAAATTTCTATAGATAGTCTCAACTAAATGTAAGTTTACTTCACATATTTTGTAAAAAATATTTATATTTTTATAATTTTTGTTACACAGTGCCCTGATGAAGGATAAAATATATCTGAAAGCTTGGCAAATTTAAAAGAAGTTTTTATTTAGCCCACAATTGACTGCCTTCCCACGACACTCTAATATATATATATATATATATATATATATATATATATATATATATATATATATATATATATATATATATTACAGGAGTAGAAAAAATTATTGCGTTTTGATTAGTCTAAAATGGCATTATTATACAGATATATTAACATGTGATTATGGAAATGATTGGATAGTGGTGGAATTTCTTGTTTCTCTCCCTCTCTCTTACTGTTGTGTTTCCGGGTTCATATTATCTGGGCGGAAGGTTAAATCTACTGCGCTAATCAGCGTTAAATTGTAGAGGACTATACAATATTAGGAGCCCAAAGTTGTTATGTAATAACTTATAAGAACCATTATAAGATTGGTAATAACATCTAGAATAAATGGATACACAAATGATTTATAAAATACTCTGCTAGTAATTTAAATGACAATATCGAACTAATGAAATTCTATTTCTAAATTGGATTGATATTTTTTCTCGCTTCAGATATACGTATTTATGATGTGATATTTACTCATTTGTGGCTTTCGGGGCAGACGCGAAATTCAAAAAGGTCCATAATTCAATTATAAGTTAAATATCATAAATTGGAAAAAAATATTTTCCAGTTTTTGACGTAGGTATTTTTAAAAATATTACTTTCTCTTTTAATAAAATAAAAATAAATTAATATTTCTATAATTTTATCCCTGTGGTTTCTCCTCCTATAACATTTAGGGAAGGAGGCTGGTAACTGCTTTTCGCGCGGACATGTTGAGGATATAAGAGACAAATTAGCAGAAATAAATATGATTGCATTTGCATGTTATTTCACTAAAAAAAATTATAATTACTTGTTTGCCTAATCTTTTAAATATAATAAAAAACTAAAAAACATGAATGAATACATTGTTTTTTTTATTATCAGCGGCGGGGAATAAGACTCAAAATACTAAAAATAAAAAATGATCACGGAAAACATATATAATAGGTATGAAATTAAATTGATCAAAAAAGTTCTAGCAGAAAAATCAGATTATTAATGTTTTTTTATGTCGATTAATTAATGTTGTATAATATAACATATACAACAGGTATGAAAGCTTTTATTTTATTTGAATTAAATTTTTATTTCAGTAATGGGCGTAAAGCTATCAAGATTTGAAAATATTTATTTACTTCAAACCTATTATATTATTGTGATAATAGATTTCTGATTATGAAAATAAAATCTTTAACTACACAAATACGTAGAATATACAATAAATTCTATTCAGGAAGATTATGCTGTTTTGTTTTAAAAATATTTATGTCACAGGCAAACTACTGTTAATTTTATAGCGTACGCCACTGCGTATAGTTCTTCTATATTTTATTTAAAATACAATCATTCATTACAAGCAAATGTAATTAATTCCCAACAAAAAAATTACATGTTTCATGAAGATAATAAAACTTTTAGTAGAATATATAGAATGCAGAATTAAATATATATTTCGCTCCGTTACATATAGTGCAATAATGGAAGCTACAGAGATACAGAAATATTACAAAAATAAAACAGTGCTAATAACAGGGGCAACAGGATTTTTAGGTAGTGTGTTAGTGGAAAAATTATTACGTTCATGTTCAGAATTAAATAAGATCATTCTACCCGTTAGGCCTAAGAAAAATATAAAATTTGAAGAGAGAATTGTAGACTACTTCAATAATAGAGTAAGAATATTATAACGGTAACGATATCATTTATTTATTATGTATTTCTTCTTACAGCTATTTGACACAATTAAAAGTGAAAACCCCGAAGTGCTCAACAAAGTCATGTTTGTGGATTCAGATATAAAATTAAATAAATGTGGATTAAATACTAGTGATTACAATTATATAATTAGCTCTGTAAATATAATTTTTCATTCTGCTGCAACGGTTAGTTTTAATGGTCCGCTGTCAGAAGCCGTTGCCATCAATATTAAAGCAACTAAAAATATTATAAATATGGCAAAAGATATGACAAATTTGGAGGTAATATTCCAATAAAAGGTACATTAATATTATTCATATATTATCATGGGGTAAATAGCTCCGTGGTAACGTGTCGGACTGTGGATCGTGAGATCCTCAGTTCGAATCCCACTGCCGACAGTTACAAATTTAAATTTACCCCTGTGGTTCCCCCTCCACTAACAACTTTGGGGGCTATGACTTGACGGCTGGTAACCGCATTTCATACGCAAAAATATATCACCTACCGAGATCTGCGTAAGCAGAGTGCCACACCCTTAATGGGTAAAAGGCGTGATGATATATTATTATTATTATCATGATATACCAATAAATATAAAAAATATATATCATCACGCCTTTTGCCCATTACGGGTGTGGCACTCTGCTTATGCAGATCTCGGTAAGTGATATATTTTGGCGTATAAATAAATAATTAGTATTATAGATATGTGCGTTCATTGAAATTATGAATGCAGACAGTTTCCTTCAAAGCAAACACGATTTTTTGGCGAACTAATGACTTCAGAGGAAAATGTTATATACAAAAAATAACCATGGAAAAGTGCCCTATTTAAAAGAAATAACAAACAGAAATTTAAACCAGTGGTTCTCAAATGATGGAATAAAATTATAGTTTTTTAAATAGTAACCTATATAAATTTTGATTGATTGATATATGAAGTTGTATAACAATTATTTTGAGAAAAATGGTATTAAAAAACAGAAATAATTTTACAATATTTGAATAAGCTATGCAATAAACAACTATTAATGCGATTATAGCCAAGGTCGCAACCTTCTTATATCTAAAATAAGGTGTTTTATTAAGAAATTAATAATAACAAATGAACTACATAACGAAGAAATACCAGAATATAGTAGTAATAACATAAAAAAAAAGCAATATGATGGAAATTATTTACAATTAATATAACCGTATGTATTTTTGGTATTTTTTCACTTAAAATCGATTTACTCTCATCTTACCTAATAATTTTTCTACAAATTTCCGGATCACCTGCGAAATTATTATGAACCTCTCACAAAACTGTATTCTTCTTATGTCATACCCATGTTGAACGCCTATGGCCCGCTTTTTGATTTACACGCTGTACATATATATATATATATATATATATATATATATATATATATATATATATCATAATCTTGGTGCAAATTTTGAGTCAACGTATATTTACAAGGACGATATTTATGCTTTTTTTTTAATTTTCCATATTGATTTGTTTCCAATTTGAAACTCTTGTGCTGCTTCTCTAGTAGATGCATTGGGATTAGCAGCAAAAAATGCTAGCACAGCAATTTCAATATCTTCATCAATAACTCTGGGTTGACGTTCCCTTTTCAACTTATGAAATAACCCAACAGTTTGTGCATTTCGAAAAATTGTTCTCAATACTTTACGAGTAGGTTGCACTTTTTGGGGATAAAGCCGTGAAAATCTTTGTATTGTTAAATTTAAATTTCTTCCAGACTCTCCATACATAACAGTAAGATTAAAATAGTCTAAATTTGTTAATGCTTGTAATTGCACAGCCATTATTTATTAATAAGTAATTAAACAATTACGAAAACAAACACTTATTAACATAAGTAACAAAATTATCTGTCACCTGTATTTATTTATTGCATAGCGTACTTGAATATTGTAAAATTATTTCTAATGTTTAGTACCATTTTTCTCAAAATAATTGTTATACAACATCATATCATATTTATATTGTTGAAATCAGAAAAAAAATCTCTATCTAATGGACTAAAAATTTATATAGGTTACTATTTAAAAAAATATAATTTTTATTCTATCGTTTGAGAACCACTGGTTTAATTTCCTGTTTGTTATTATAATGGACCCTTTTACTTAGTCATTTTTTGTAAATAACATTTTTCTCTAAAGTCATTAGTTCGCCTAAAATAGCGCTGGTTATTTTAAAGGAAACATCCTGTATATGTATGAAAGTGCGCAACCCAATTAACTCATCTAATTTTTGTTAAGAAATAAATTTATCTTATTTTGTTTGTTTATTCTTGTGCATTTCAAGTGCATCCATCTTTCATTTCTACTCTAGGCATTAGTTCACGTGTCAACCACTTGGTCTCATGGTATCATGGATTATACCGAGGAAAAGGTGCATAACCTCACTTACGACGCAGAATTTTTAATCAACCTGGTTGATAATGTCGAGGAGAACACATTGAGAAAAATAGCGCCGTACATATTAGATGGTTGGCCAAACACTTACGTATTTACAAAACATGTTTCCGAAGTTCTAATTGTGGCCGAAAAGGATCATCTACCTGTTGAAATTTTCAGAGCCCCGGCAAGTAAGTAATTTACCAATAGCAATTTATAAGAAAAGTAGTCAATCACAACCTTTCAAATTGTTGTACTAATATGCAAGTTAATGATTTCTACATCTACATGTATCCAAGACTTCCTTATTTTATGTATAAGGAAATTTAAATGAAACTAGAATATTTGTTATAAGATTTCACAGCTTCAGAGAAAATACTTGCTAGTTTAGTAACACTGTATCTGTGAAATTCTAAAACGATTTTTATTCTTGACGTGTGAATAATACATTTTCTAAATTTATACCTAGGCAACGGCATGGCAGGGTGCGCTCATACCGGTTCACTCGATAACGCAAGTAAAGCAATACTGCCCGCGGTTAGTAGTTGGATGCGTGACCGCTTTGCGAAAACCCATACCAACATACACTGCGCGGAACGAGGAACCGAAACAGGGGTGTACGGGCAAAACCCGAATACGGAAAAACAGAATGAAATGTAACCGAATACGCATGCACAGAATATGTAAAAACCGAAAGGTTACAGAATGACACGAAATATTCAAAAACAGAATATGCATTTCCCGATAAAGTGGGCGTGGCTCTTTGGTTGGTTTACTTTAAACAATCACCGCTATATGTTAATATGACATAAGTTAGGTACATTCACTAAAAGTATTTTAAAATTTGATTCTGTCACTGTTGTTACATTTTTTATTCACATCAATTTAAAATACTGTTCAATATGAAAGAAGTGCTGTAAAATATTAAAGAAATTGTGACAAAAGTAAAAGAACCTCTTTTGTTGATAAAATCAAAAGTTTTATATAAATCAACAATATCAAAATGGTTCTTGTAGTGAATTACTTATTATTGTTAATATTTGTAATATAATAAAAATTGCATTTTGATTCGACTTTCTTACTTTGAATATCTAAAAAGTAATTATCCGAAAAATTTGATGTTTTCGAAGGCTTTATATTACAATAAATTCTATTCAATTTTGCAATTGATACATTCTTAAATAATTATATAATTGGTATATAGATTTTTTACAAAAATCAGAAAAATGTATGTTTACATAAAATCAGCTATTTATTATCATGGTATGTTGACAAGCACAAAGTTATAGATCCCCACACTAATAGTGACAACTATATATCTAAAAACAATGAGACATTATTCATTTATATATTTGACGGTAAATCTGACTAACTAAACTACTAAATTAAATGTTTTTCTAATTTGATAGCACGTAAATGTGCTCGCAAAAATGTTGGTTCATCAATGGTTTTTACATACTGTTTACTGAATTATAAAAATAATTATTGGTTTTAGTTTATTTAGCTGTCAATTTGACAATTAAAATCGTACGTCTGTGATTTTATCTTGCGGTAATTGCCTAAAGTAAACCAACCAAAGAACCACGCTCACTTTTTCGGGAAATGCATATTCTGTTATTGAATATTTCGTGCCATTCTGTAACCTTTCGGTTTTTGCATATTCTGTGCATGCGTATTCGGTTACATTTTATTCTGTTTTTGCGTATTCGTGTTTTGAAGACATTCCCCCGAAACAGCATATAACCGTAGCAGTTGAGACCGCTTTAATAACAATAAAACAAATTTATACCTTATTTACTGCAATAAAAATTGGCAATTTCGTATTTTAAAATAATTTTGACAGTAAAAGAATAAATCGTATTCTGAATGTTCGCCTAGTTACAGATCTCACGATCCACTGAGTTCAATAATAATATACAAAAAACTGTAATTCTTGATTTTATTCGGATAATATTAAGGTTGTAGATAAACTTTAACTTTAATAATGTCGTCTTATTAACGTTTAAATATCGTTAAATATTGAACTTACCGTTTTTCAGGTTCGGTGATGTTAAAACAACACAAAAGTTTATTTAAATATATAATCAATATCATTATATTATACCAAACATTTTTCGGGTCCGGTGAAGTTGGAACAACACAAAAGTTTATTCAAAACTAACAAGAATGACTTATTTATTTCCACTTAATTATTTAACACTAATATATTTATTTACACACTAACACTAAAGCTACATTTATTTTCACATGTATTATTTATTTCTACCGATTCTTCACATGTCGATCAATAGTCGAGTTTTTCTCTATTTCCCTCTATTATTGGCTTGAAACGTTTCAAAAGAAGCTTTTTAAATACATAGTTTTGATATAATCAGTAATGGAGATATTGGTCTGTAGGGTGTTTTGTCATTCGGCGGTTTGCCGAAGAACATTTAATTTTACATCTATTTTAATTACACTAATTTTATAAATTTTCATTAGTTTTGGAGATAATAAAATATAAAGAAATTAAATTTCATAAATCTTGCATTTCATGTAGACCATAGAGAAATTTTCAATTTATGATTGTGATTGTGAAGCTGTTTTCTTACTAAAATATAATTCAAAAAGTTAAATAAATATACGAAAGAAAATTAAATTTGTGAAATATAAATAGTAAATAAACAAATAAGAAGGTATGTGTCTGTATCATCAAATACAATTTTATACCGTTCAAGACTTGTATTGAGCGAGAAGTTATGTGCTGCGCACATCAGATTTTTTAAATATAATTTTATCAATATCCACGTTTTTTGGATAATGTCGATAATATCCCGATCTATATTTCGAGCTTTACCATAACATTATACACTCCAATAGGTTAATATTTGATTTTTCTGTAAAATATGTATTACAGTTGTACCAACATATCGAGAACCTATCCCAGCCTGGATTAACAGTATACAAGTATTAAGTATTTACGGTGCAGGCATAGCATCGGGATCTATAAAAGTAATTTATTGCGATCCAGAATATAATCTTCATACGGTTCCTGCTGATTTAATAACCAATTGCATGATTTCTATTGCATGGAATAAAGCAACTCCGAATGAGTAAGTAATACGGATTATGACTTTTTCTATAGCTGTAAAATATATATTTATAAAAATATATTTAATTGTGTATTTACATTTTTAGAAATGTGGAATTCAAAGTATATAATTATAGTTGTGTAACGAATCCTCTTTCAAGGAAAAAATATTATGATAGTTTTCTTAACACTAAATATCCACTGGAAAATATAATGTCGACTCCAGGTTACGTAACGACAAACTCCAAATGGTTATTTGATAAATATGTGTTATTGTTTCATAACATTCCTGGGTATATTTCCGAAAAATTTTTCAAGATATTCAACCAAAACTTTAAGTACGTATTCAACAAATTAAAACATATAATATATTTCAATTGTATTTGCGCTAGAATATTTTTTTATCCAACACATCTCAATAAATGCTCTATAAGTATGGCAAGTAACCTGAACTAATAAGAAAGGAATACATCATGTATAATTTTTTATTTATATGAAAAATATAAATATAAAAGATTATCCTCTAGTTCTTTAATAAATTTTGAATTTATTAAGAGATGTTGAATAATACGTTATACTTCACATGTGGGCAAAGTGGAATTACCCACACGGTAATAGTATATTACATGTGAGGTGGGAAATGTTTCATTCCAGCCGAGGGCTTATGATATGACCTGTGAGGTAAGATCCTATGCATATGATAGGATATGACCGAGAGACGAAGCTTCGAGGCTCAGATATACCGCAAGGCTGAAATGAAACTCCCACCGAATTATAAATACACATATTTTAATCTGTCACTGTCATCAAGAATACATTAAATGTCGAGAACCGTGTAAATATTATTAGAATGTATTATGGGGGCGCAGTGCAAGACAAATATCTGAATACATCACAGTGACAGATTAAAATATTTTAAACAAATTGCAGGCACAAAAAACTGATTTTACATGTTATTTGCCTATGCCAACCTTAACGTGGGACACACGGTATGTAATATAACGGTAATGGCCATTAATTGTTTCTTTTATTGCCCAAAAACTACTATCCACATTATTAATAGCCACTTAATAACAAAACACAACAAGAAAACAAGTTGTTGTTGAAATTTACCTTAATGTCAATACATTTTAAAACGATAATTGGTAAGTTTAGCCCTTATATAACGGTAAAATTATATTTAGTAAAATGAATTTCATTAATTAAAATGATTTATACCTGCTGCTTTTCCTACTAATTTTTGTTGAACAAATTTTGAAATTTTTCAAGAAATCAGTTTTTTGTCGTTTGACATGAAAAGTGCAAATGATTTTTACCTCCCGCCTACCTCTAGGTAAGGGAGGTATTGTTTTTGGTCAAAAAATTGGGTAGTGAGTTTTCAATGAATAAGCACGTTTTAGGGTCCCTACAATACGATTTTACTATTTTCGCGATGATGTCTGTATGTATGTATGTATGTATGTATGTATGTATGTATGTATGTATGTATGTATGTGTGTGTGTGTGTAGTCTGTGGCAATTTTTTCGTCTCGCATAACTCAAATACTATAATACCAAAAAATACAATTTTGTGAATTATTGCTTCTTATATTTAAATGAAGAGCTGATTAGATTTTGGATAAAATTGGTCAACCGGAAGTAGCAGTTTGCTTGAAGCCCTTAACAGTTTTTCGTGAAAAACACGGTTAAATTTCCTTTTTCAACAATTTATGTTATTTTGAAAGTTGAAGAATATTTAATTTTATATGTTTTTTGATTACACTAATTTTATTAATTTTCATTAGATTTAGAGATAATAAAATATAAAGAAATTAGATTTTACAAATTTTGCATTCCTAGTACACCATGGAAACATTTAAAAATTTTCAATTTTTTACGAAATGTGACACATGTCATTGTGATTGTGAAGCTGTTTTCTTAGTGAAATATATGTCATAAAATTAAATAAATATACAAAAGAAAATTAAAATTCTCAAAAGAAAGATAATAAACAAATAAGAAGGTATGTTTCTGTATCATCAAATACTATTTTGTACCGTTTAAGAGTAGTATTGGGCGGGAGGTTATGTGCTGGCCACATCAGATTTTTTTGATAACTGAAAGTTTATAAAATGTTTCTTTTACTGCCCTGGTATTAAAATAATTATCTCTGTATTAAGTGAATAAAGACATATTTTAACCACAAGCGAAATGTTTAGTTCACGAGGCGTTAGCCGAGTGATCTAATTTACGCGAGTGGTTAATTTCTTTTTATTCACGTGTTGCATACAATATGTTTTCCAACACCTTCCTTTAATATGCTTCTTGAATAAAACTAATATGGCATTTATTTAAATATGTGACATATTTATGTTTCATCTTATTTTGTTACCAACGTTTACTTGTATGCATACTTTAAGTTGCTATGTAATTTTGCTTAAAATATGGAAAATCTACATTTTGCCATTAATATAGCAACGTTACTTTATCCACTAGTGGATAAAGTGATACTTTATTAAAGTATTGTTGTAGTATGGATAATATACTACTTTACAAGTAGGTGTTGGAAAAATATTTTTCTATAACACTGTTATGGAAACTATGCATTCCACAACTTAAAATTGAAGTGATGTAGTTTCTTGATTCAGTTACTATGGTTACGTCTGTTTGTTTTAATTTTATTTATTAGAGTTTGTGGTTTTCAAAAGTTTTGTATATGTATTTTTTGGCACAATTACAATTTAAATATTAATAACTTTTAACCTATTAATATTCAGATGTTGCTAAAGGCACAAATTAATGATGAAATAATATTTAACTAATTCATTTTTTCTGCAGGTGAGAAGTTAGCATAATGACAATCTAAATGTTAATAACTTTTAAAATATTAATATTTAGGAAATGTTAATAAAGGCGCAAATTGGTCCAAATTATTGGTGAAATAATATTTCACAGGTTTTTTTTTCGGCTGGTGAGAAGTTGACACAAAAATCTATTTAACATTAATATCTTCTAAACTATTAATATTTAGGAAATGTTAGTACAGGTTCAAATAGGCCCAAATTAAGCACAATTTTTTTTTTGAAAATATTACGTCAAAATTACCTGATTAAAAAATTCCGTTAAAAACACCACGAGACCGAAGGTCAATTGGTATTTGAGAAATTTTTGATGTTCAAAATTTGTATTTATTTGTAAGTTGACAAAAAAAAAATTACCTCGAGTAGTATTTGTATAGATAATTGAACAAGATACACTATTTTTATCAACTTTATTAATGGAACCACTTCCAAAACGTGAATTATCACACATTGTACAAAAAAATGACACTAACGTTTAAGTGAAAAGAATTATTTAATTAAAAAATTGTCATGGTAACGGGATATATTGCTGGGTCCCGTATATTCGCTGATATACTGCTTTGATTGGGCAAAATAGATGACGTGTAAGACTCTTATTGGCTTATTTACTCATCCTTATGTGTTTGTGCCATATATTTTAATTTAATTAAAGTAAAACAGGCGTCCTAAGAGAGTAATTGTGTTCATTCCCCAATTTTCAACATAACTAATATTGTTGACAGATACCTACACACTATCAAAAGAAACAATTTGGTTTTATTCCTCACTGCTTGGTTTTTACTGGGTGACTTAAAACTTGAATTTGAAAATACTCCTGCTCTGTGGAACATGTTAAGCTCAGAAGACAAACAGTTATTTAATTTTGACGTAAATTCCATCAATTGGGATGAATACCTGGATATCTGTAATAAAAGCTTAAAAGAGCAACTTAAAGAAGATTTCGGTAGAATGGACCAATGCAAAGCTAAGCGTTACTTGTGAGCTGTGAAGTATTTATTTAATTTAATGTGTTCATATTAATATAACAATGTATTATATTGCAGATTTCGAAGTAAATATTAGTGATTCTTACATAGGCTTGGATGTATAGGATTAGAACTCTGCACCGAAGTAGAAATTTATTTCTTGACTTGAGTTATGGGAAATATCATTTATTATCATTGGTGGAATATTTCATCTCTCTCGCACTCTCCGCATGTTGTATTTCCGGGTTTCCACTGTTCATATTATCTGGGCGTTAGCACCGTTAAATTCACACCACCGTTGGGGAATATACAATGTTAGGAACCAAAAATTGTTTATAATAAGTGATAAGAACCACTATTAGATTGGTAATAACATACATACATAACATCACGCTATATCCCACTTAGTGGGGTAGCATGAACCCAGAAACACAGTCAACTAACAATCATTCTCCTCCAAACATTCCTATCCTGACACACCAATTTCTCCTCGTCCACTCAGAATCATTCGTTCACACAACAAACCGTCAATCATATCCAACCAGTTATTCCACGCAATCGTTCTCACCCACATATATTAGTTTCATCAACCTTTCATTCGACATTCGCTCAACAAGTCCAAACCACCTCAACTGACTCACTCCCACTTCCTAACAACATTCTTCTCAATCTCACACTCACCATAATAATAACGTCTTGGATAAATGGATACACAAATGAATTAGGTACATAGAATACTGTGCTAGAATTATTATTTTTTATTTGTTTAGCTTAATAAAAATACAAATAAATAAAAAAAAAATTAAGTGAGATGTGTTTTCTTTTAACTTAAGAAAATTTTAATTAACCTTTCGTGACGTAACTTCCCCTACAATTAATTTCAGCATAAAGTGCTCGTGCTCATGATCAATGTCAACCTTTAATGTTTTACTGGTTTGTTTTCAGTTATTGTTAGCAACATATACCTGGAATTAGAATATCAAAATGTTCAAAAATATTATTCGAATTAATAAAAATACTCGCAAAAAGCTATTTTTTTAAAGCTAAACATATCAGTATGACGTGAACAGTAGGAGTAAACCCCTTCTTTTCAAGGTATAAGGAATCAGTAATAAGGGACATGAATAATTTTATTTAACCGAACTTTTATAGAAGTTATTGGGCATAACAATTAGGCAAGAGTGCGTAAAAGTTACTGCTACGACACTTTTATAATAGTTACTATTAGACTACTTTTATCGTCTGACGCCGCCTTTAGACAAATACTCAATAATTAGAAAATTACAGTATATTATGTTGAATCATTTAATAAGCAGTCGTTACAAACTATAGCAGTAAATGATGTTACAAATTGAAGTTAAGGATATTTTAAAATGACTTAAACGATTATTAAAAAATCTGATGTAGCTAGAATATAACCTCTCGCTCAATACTACTCTTAAACGGTACAAAATAGTATTTAATGATACAAAAACATACCTTCTTATTTGTTTATTTTTTATTTATATTTGAGAAATTTAATTTTAATTCGTATATTTATTTAATTTTTTGACATATATTTCACTAAGAAAACACAATCACAATCAAAATGACATGTGTCACATTTAGTAAAAAATTGAATAGTTTCCATGGTGTACAAGAACTGCAAGATTTATAAAATTTAATTTTTTTATGTTTTATTATCTCTAAATCTAATGAAAATTAATAAAATTATTGTAATCAAAATACATGTAAAATTTAATATTCTACAACTTTCAAAATAACACATATTGTTGAAAAAGGAAATTGACCGTGTTTTTCACGAAAAACTGTTAAGGACTTTAAGTAAACTGCTACTTCCGGTTAACCAATTTTATCAAAAATCAGCTCTTCATTTAAATTTAATAAGCAATAATTCACAATTTTTTTTTTTTTTTGGTAATATAGTATTTGAGTTATGCGAGACGAAAAATTGGCACAGACTACACACACACATACTTACATACATACATACAGACATCATCGCAAATATAGTAAAATCGTATTGTAGAAACCAAAAACGTGCTTGTTCATTGAAAACCTAATTTTTTGACCAAAAACAATAACTTCCTTACCTAGAGGTAGGCGGGAGGTAAAAAGTAATATAAAAGAGACTGCTATTTAATTTTTCACTTGACCCGTTATAAGATTGGTAATAACATCTAGAATAAATTGATACACAAATGATTTATAAAATACTCTGCTAGTAATTTAAATGACAATATCGAACTAATGAAATTCTATTTCTAAATTGGATTGATATTTTTTCTCGCCTCAGATATACGTATTTATGATGTGATATTTACTCATTTGTGGCTTTCGGGGCAGACGCGAAATTCAAAGAGATCCATATTTCAATTATAAGTTAAATATCATAAATTGGAAAAAAATATTTTCCAGTTTTTGACGTAGGTATTCCTTAAAATATTACTTTCTCTTTTAATAAAATAAAACTAAATTAATATCTCTATAATTTTGTCCCTATTATTTCTCCTCCTATAATATTTAGGGAAAGAAGTTGGTAACTGCTCTTCGCGCGGACATGTTGAGAATATAAAAGAGAAATTAACAGAAATAAATATGATTGCATTTGCATGTTATTTCAGGAAAAAAAAAAGTTATAATTATTTGTTTGTCTAGTCTTTTATATATAATAAAACACTAAAAAATATGATTGAATATATTGTTTTTTGATTATCAGCGGCGGGGAATAAGACCCCTCCCCCCAACATATTTAAAATTTGTTGAATTAATAATTTAAAAAAGGCAAATATTAATAATATTTATAAAATATACGTACATATTTTAATATATCATCAATATGTTTTAATTTTCCGTAACTTGTTATATTTTGAGAGTTTTTAAATCGGACATAGTCCTATGAAAGAGAATGATGCACTGTTTTAAAGTGTGAATGTGAATGATGCAATATGAAAAATCATTACTTACGGCCAAGATAATTCTGAAATAATACATATTTATCAAAATAACTGAATAACATATGTATTGTACAAACTTTTGTAACCAAAGAGTCAACGTTTCATAATCGTGTTTCCCATAAAAAATACTAAAAATAAAAAATGATCACGAAAAACATATAAAATAGGTATGAAATAAAATTTGATCAAAAAAGTTCTAGCAGAAAAACAGATTATTAATGTTTATGTCGAATAATTTATGTTGTATAATATTACATATACAAGAGGTATGAAAGCTTTTGTCTCTCACCTATTTGAATGAAATTTTTATTTTAGTGCTGGGCGTAAAAATAACTAATATCGTAAACCTTTCAAATTTTGAAAATATTTATTTACTTCAAACTAGTGTTTCATCAAGACAAGAAATCTTGTCTTGATGATCACTTCTTGTCTTGGGCTTGATTTTCAATCTCACGATCCACAGTCCGATGCATTACCACGGAGCTATTTTATTATATATAAATAGTTTCGATTTATACATAAGAAATTACACATTTTATAAAGTATCAACTTCATATTTATGCGACTAAAAATTTATGTATAAATCTTGACACATATTTATAAAATCATGTGTTGCATGTTTACTAAATTTTGAGGTTCACATTAAGGCCGCCAGATGGTATTAAAACCTGTGCACAAATATGGAACGAACCTCAAAGTCACTTTATTGACAAATGAATATCTAATTTTTATATTTTAATCATAAATGCGGAACTGAAAAATTTATTATCAATATATCAAGATTTCTTGACAAGAATAAAAAATACTTCTTGTCCTGGTCTTGTATTGATCTTGTCTTGATTTCAAGACAAGATCAAGAGTCTTGTAAAACACTATTTCAAACCTATTATAATATTGTGATAATAGATTTCTGATTATGAATCTAAAATCTTTAACTACACAAATGTGTAGAATATACAATAAATTCCCTTCAGTAAGATTATGACATTTTATTTTAAATATATTTTTATTACTGTTAATTTTCTAGCGTACACCACTGAGTGCACTTCTTTTATATTTTATTTAAAATATAATTATTCATTAAAAACAAATGTTATTAATTTCCAACAAGAAAATACATATTTCATTAAGATAACAAAACCTTTCAATACCTATATAAATTACAAGTAAAGTATATGCAATGCATAATTAAATGTATACAGTTTATTTTTCTTGTGGTGCGGTTCACGTCACTTTCTTCTTTCTCACTTTCTCCCACTATTGCTAGTAGTAAAAATAAACTGTATTTCGCTCAGTATAGTGCAATAATGGAAGCTACAGAGATACAGAAATATTACAAAAATAAAACAGTGCTAATAACAGGGGCAACAGGATTTTTAGGTACTGTGTTGGTGGAAAAATTATTACGTTCATGTTCAGAATTAAATAAGATCATTCTACCCGTTAGGCCTAAGAAAAATCTAAAATTTGAAGAGAGAATTGTAGACTACTTCAATAATAGAGTAAAAATATTATAACGGTAACGATATCATTTAATTATTATGTATTTATTGTTACAGTTATTTGACACAATTAAAAGTGAAAACCCCGAAGTTCTCAACAAAGTCATGTTCGTCAATTCAGATATAAAATTATATAAATATGGATTAATACTAGTGATTACAATTATATAATTAGCACTCTAAATATAATTTTTCATTGTGCTGCAACGGTTAATTTTAATAGCCCGCTGTCAGAAGCCGTTGCCGTCAATATTAAATCAACTAAAAATATTATTTATATGGCAAAAGATAAGACAAATTTAGAGGTAATATTCAAAAAAAAAAACTATATTAACATTATTCATCAGGATATTCCAATAAATATCTGTTATTATAGTTATTTGTGATATGTGCGTCCATTGAATTTTACAAATCTATTTTTTGTTAAGAAATAATTTTTGTTTGTTTGTATGTTCTTGTGCATTTCAAATGCATCCGTCTTTCATTTCTAGGCATTAGTTCACGTATCAACAACTTGGTCTCATAACATCATGGATTATACCGATGAAAAGGTGCATAACCTCACTTACGACGCAGAAATTTTAATCAACCTGGTTGATAATATCGAAGAGAACAAACTGAGAAAAATAACGCCGTACATATTAGATGGTAGGCCAAACACTTACGTATTTACAAAACATGTTGAATAATAAATACATTTTCTAAATATATACCTTATTTACTGCCATAAAAATTGACAATTTCGTCTAAATATAAAACACCCGTAATAATAAATTGCTTAATTTGGTGAAATAAAAAATTAAGTACCTATATTCAAATTTATGTAGGTAGTAAAGTCTAAATCGGATAATGTCGATATTTTCCGGATCAAGTTGACAATATACAAAATACTAGGGTAAAGTTTAATAATATATAAAATATAAATAAATATAACATCACGCCTTTTATCCGTTATGAATGTGGCACTATGCTTAGGCAGATATCTCGGTTACCCGCCTCCAAGTCTTAGCCCCTCAAGATGTTAGTGGAGGAGAAACCGGAGATGTAAATTTAAAATGGGAACTATCAGCTCTGGGATTCGCATTGGATCTGTAGCAGGGGGAAGACGAGCTGAAATTAGGATTAACAAAACACAACACTTTTTGAAGGTGATAAAAAATGAATATTTAATAAAAAGGTTAAAACGATGAATTTAACAGGATGACACACAAATGCAAATATTACAATTGACGACAACGTACGAATATATTGAATAATTGCAGTTACCAAATTATTTTACAAACATTAATTACATAAAATTCTACGTTTTGTAGTACAGACGTGAGAAGACGTCTTCTCTGCTAATTTCAAAATCTGAAATCGAACTGTCCTGCTGCGTCTTGGACAAATACACCCAACTACCCCATTAGCGGGTAGGTGCGGGGCAGGGAACCTCTCGCAGGGCCAACAAAAAGATTGCATAAAAACTAAAAACCTAATCTAGGGTTCGATCAAGTCTATCTATAAATTTGTCAACCCCAGATGGCATCTCAAGCCGATATTTCTGAATATTAGTGTGGTAATAAAATTAACTCAAGAACTCCTATCAAGACGATTTTCGATGCATTTATTTGTACACTATATCACTAAAACTAAATTAATTTTCACACGTGTTATTTATTTCTACCGATTCTTCCATGTCGAATACACGTGACCGAGTAGAACAGATTATCGGTTTATTACAGCCTGACGGGTTATCATAGCCTCACAATCTATTAGAGAATAAACGGATAGTTGTTTGGCCGGATACCGGATACCGAATATCAGGCCATCCTATAAGCTGATATTCAACCGAACATTGCCTGAAAAATGCTGAGAAATTGGTGTTCATTCACAATAATTTGAATCTGTCTTTCGTTAAATACGAGTACTTAATTAATTCTGTTTTTGTTAATAAGAGCCTTTGAATATTAATTAAAAAATTAATTCCACGAAAAAAGACACTGAAAAGCAAAAAACAAGTGGGTGAATAATCAATCATCCCCTATTTTCATACTCTTAGGGGTGGAATTCTTTTTACAGCTTTTAATGGGACCAAATTAAAGGTACCTAATACTCTATCAAAAAAAAAACTACTCTTTTTATTCGTCGGTTAAGAATATATAGGTATTATTTGTGTTTATACTTTATGTAGATTAAATGAAGTAGATTTTACAAAATTTTCGTAATTTATTGAAAATCCGGTATCCGCCGTATATTAACTTACTATCCGGTATCCGGCCGGATAATAAAATGTTGGCCGGATAGTTGCCGGATATCCGTTTCATCTCTATAATCTATCACAGACTCATGGTTTATAGAAGTCTCACGATTTATCACAGACTTATGGTTTATCACAGACTCACGGTTTATCACAGACTCACAGTTTGTCACACACTCACGGTTTATAGGAGACAGACCGATGGCTCACCACAGACATACTAGACTGTCAGCCGTTAGCTCGGCAGCCTCTTATATACTCCAGTGTGGCGGGTTCTCGAACGTTCTACGCTTCTTTCGAAGCTACGAAAAACGCTATCGCGTACTGATCGAGCGTAATGTTACTTCCACAGATTTCAATAGGTCTGTAGTCATTGCAATATGATTGTGCATTTGTGTGATTGCATGATAACAATTTCAAGTAAGGGTGTTGTTTGGTTAATATAACTATTGTAATTTGTATAATTTTGAATGTGAAATAACTCCTCCGTAGGGGAAATTTGTCTTCGTTTCCATTTTCACTATCAATGAACCTCCTGGGGTCACACATGCCATTGTTTATAAACTTTAGTTTCGCTCCATATTTTGGCGGGGACTTACTTTACCTTTCCATTTTTAAGAGAGTTTTATTGCGAATTGTTTTGAGTTTTATATTAACCGGTCCTTAATGGATACTGTTGATATTATCCAAATTAAATTTGCAATGGTACAATTTTTTTTATATAATTTTATCAAAATTTGAGTATTTAGGACATGTCGATATTATCCGGATCTATATTTCGAGCTTTACCATAACATTATACATTTCAATAAGTTAATATTAGATTTTTCTATAAATTATGTATTAGTTGTACCAATATATCGGGAACCTGTCCCAGCATGGGTTAACAGTCTACAAGCAATAAGTATTTACGGTGCAGGCATAGCAACGGGATTTATAAAAGTAATTTATGGCGATCCAGAATATAATATTCATATAGTTTTTGCTGATTTAATAATCAATTGCATGATTTCTATTGCATGGAATAAAGCAACCCAGAATGAGTAAGTAACACAGATCCATTAGTTTTTTTCTTCTATAACTGTAAGATATATATTTATAAATATAAACTTAATGTATTTTCATTTTTTAGAAATTTCGAATTCAAGGTTTATAATTATAGTTGTGTTACGAATCCTCTTTTAAGGAAAAGATATTATGAGAGTTTTCTTCACTTAATATCTACTGGAAAATATGTCGACTCCAGGATATGTAACTAGAAACTCCAAATGGTTACCTATTTGATAAATATGTGTTATTGTTTCATAACATTCCTGAGTATATTTCCGAGAAGGTTTTCAAAATATTCAACCAAAACATTAAGTACGTATTCAAGAGATTAAAACATAACTCATTTCAATCGTACTCTTACTTGAATATTCTTTTAAATATAAGTGAAGAAATATTTCATTTTATTACACCTACTTATTACACGTTGAATCATAACCTACGGAATAGATTGACACTTATGCTCGTGGGACCTCCAGAGAATTAATATTGAATCAATTAAGTAGTTGTTTTCATAGAACTAATAAAATGTATGGAAGGAGTGTAGACAAACATAGACTGCAACCAGCACAGCGTGAGAGAGATAGAGAGATGAAAGTGACGTGACGGGTGGCAAGATGACAAGAACTTGGTTTGACGTTTGACGTGTGAGTAGAATACTGTTTTGATAGACTTTTGTGCTAGCATTTGTCCCTCATTTAGAATTTTGTCAATTATTTATGTCATATTTAAATATATCAAATATGGTAAAATCCTGTTGTGCATATTATTGTAAAAAAAAAAAACAGGCTATACAAGACGGTGTTCCATTTGACAGGTAAATATGTCACTTTATGTTAGAACCGAAATAAACTCGCACTCGCAAAGTAGCAGTTTCCGATATAGTGATACAAATAACTAGGTATTTTCTCTTAAATGTACATTCGAATAGTACGGTTAATAAAGTAGGTTTTGTATGAAACTTTTTACCGATTCGCGATAGATAGCGCTGGAATCAGAAAAACAATTATTGTCATGGTTCTCATTTAAGATTTCAAAGTGGCCCCCCACCCAACCCCCAAGGGAGGGGGGGGGGTGACATAAGATAGGTTTTTGAAAATATTAAACACATGTTTTTTTTTGTTTTTTTATTCGATGTTCATTTCTCGAGATATTTCACCGTCTTGGAACATTTTGAACATCCAGTATAATTATAAGTTTCTGTCAATCGTTTACAATTTTATACTTCAGCATTTCTTTAATAATGAAAAAAATAATGTAGTATGTACATAAGTATGTTTTCATGTTACATCAATCATCAATCTCTATGTATATGTCGACCACATTCGATATACCATACACCTAGACATATTTTGCTCATATAAATATTTATTAATTTAATGAACATAACAGAGGTCCTAAAATGTAACGATAAATATTTTGTTCATTTTCCAATATTCAATAGAAGTAATATTTTTATTTTAATAATTTAATAACAGGTACTAATAATCTATCGAAAGAAACAACTTGCTTTTATTCGTAGCTGCTTATTTTTTCCTGGGTGACCTAAAACTTGAAATAATAAAAATACTCCTGCTCTGTGGAATATGTTAAGTTCAGACGACAAACAGTTATTTAATTTTGACATAAATTCAATCAACTGGGATGAATACCTGGATATCTTCAATAGAAACGTCAAAGAACAATTTAAAGAAGATTTCAACAGAATGAATGAATGTGAAGCGAAACGTTACTCGTGAGTTGTGAATATCTACTAAATTTTATAATATAAAAATATATTATGTTTCAAATTTCGAAATAAATATTAGTGATTCTTATGTAGACTTGGTTGTATAGAATTAGAACATTGCACTGATTACTCTTCACACAAATATATTGTAACGTGGTCACTTATTGCTTGATGGTAAATACAAAATGAGTCATATATTTTCAAAATGTATTATTTAATCTTAAAATAAATTCATACGTTACAGATTGTCCTGGAATCGTTGGTTCTTCTTTGTATTTATTTGTAATTTCATCTCAATTCTATTGTAGAGGTAGTAGTACATTAAATATACTGCATTTAGTTTTCGCTTCTATATTTACAATAATGTTATCGTTTCTGATGTGTTATTATTATTAATGAAGTAATTATATACCCTATTTATATATAAAACTTGACTTGTTTGTTCTTTTCCAGATTAGATACGTAATAAGTGCTCATGTAATACTATGATATTTTGAAAAATTTTACTTTTAACTAGATAAGTAAATTTACAAACTTTCTAAAATAATTTAATTAATAATGCAAGTATTCGTTTCCAGAAATATTTTTGACCTGTCATCTGAAACATACATACATAACATAACGCTATATCTCACTCAGTAGGGTAGCACGAACCCAGAAACACAGTCAACAAACAATCAATTTCCTCCAAACATTTCTATCCTGGCACACCACTTTCGCCTCGTCCACATTCATAGTGCGATTCAAATATGCTCGTTTATTCTTCACATTCGGAATCATAAGTTCACGCAAAAAACCATCAATCAAACCCAACCGGTTATTCTTCGGACGCCCACGCAATCGTTCACCTTCAATCTCACCCACATATTAGTTTCACCAACGTTTCATTCGACATTCGCTCAACATGTCCAAACTACCTCAACTGACTCATTCCCACTTTCTTAACAACATTCTTCTCAATCTCACACTTACCACACGCCAATGTAATCCGGATGCGATCAAGTTTTGTATACCCACAAATTGCTTTTAAATATCTCATTTCTATAGCAGTTATTCGTCGTTCATGCTTCTTCATTCATACCCAACATTTAAAACCATAATGTTGCTAACATACCATTATAAACACTCAATCGAGCATCTCTGGATACATTCACGTTTCGAGCAAATGTACTCAGAGCACCCAATACCTTGCACACTGCAAACACCGGCCTTTCAATTTCCCGGTCAATTTGTCCCTCGAAAACATACTAGCCAAATATTCAAATTCATTCACTTGTTCCAGTCTCACACCATTCTTTGAAACTTTACAACCAGTCCCCAAATCATTCGTCTCAAACACCATTTATCGATATTTAATAACATATTTAAACCTTACTTCATTTATGCTCACAATCATTCTTTTCAATTGCTCCTCAGTTTTACCTAACACAACAACATCATCTACATAAGCTAACGCAGGCACTATACGTCTACCAATACGTAAAACACCATCCGTTCCATTCAATGTCTTTCGTAACAACACACACATATACAAATTAAACAACCAAGGAGACATTGCACAACTCTGTTTCACACCAACACTTACACGAAATGAATCACCCAATCGACCATCAACTCTCACCGCAGCCTCACTTCCTTCATACAACGCTCGAATCGCTCCCAACAAATTACCATCCACACCGTACTCTACAAGTACATTCCACATAGTCTCTTGAAGAACGCTGTCATAAACTTTTTTAAATCGAGAAAACCACAGAATACCTTTTTGATCTTATCAAGTGACTTCTCAACAATCACTCGAACTCGAAGAGAAAACAAATAAAAGAAACTGAAAGTATTGAAACATAAGTAAGGAAACTAGAAAAAAAGTATGTCCATATCATAAGTTCAAAATGGATAACTGACCTGATAATATAAATTCACCCTACATTTTTGTATTATATTTTGTTGCATCTCACTATTTTAATTTCCTATGATTTTCTGTACTGTGCTTACTAGGCAATCTCAAAATCACCCCTAAGTTGCAAATGTAATAATGGAAAACATTATTACTTTAAAAATCCCAGGATATATCCTGTAAAAAAATTAATAACCGGAAGAATCACATCATCAACCCGTAGATAAACTTTATAAAACGAGAACAAACTTTTAGAATTAATTGAAGTTTTTTATGTTAAAAAAAATAAAAAATTTCTAGTATTGAGAAAAGTATAATAAAGAAAAAATGCAGTGAGCAGGCTTAAGAATCAAGTTAGCACACTGCAAAAAGAAACTCCAAAAAAATATTAAATATTTAAGCTCTTTTCAAGCTATTTTAATACTTTCCGTAAAAATTTGTTGCTTTCGATAAAATTGCAATAATATGTATATAAAAACGCGGCGATCCTGTACTCTAGCGGCATATTTTTAAAATTAAAATTCTTAATTAATCTAACTGAATTTTTTGCCGGCACAGTTCATAAAAATAATATTTATCTTGTAGTATAAGATTGTTTTCGATAAAATATGATTCCAGTGCACAATTTTAAAACTTCATCTTACTTAATTTCCACTAGGCACTTTACAAAAATAATACTAAACTTATTTTAATTTGTGGAAGTATATGGCGAGGGAAAACAATAATCAACAATAAAAATTATGTAAGAAACTAATGTACTCTTGGTGGTAATTAAGAGAAATGATTTCTCATTACTTACATAGCAAAAACCCGTGTTAAATGCACTGTTTTCATTCCACTTTTAATTACTAACTAATGCACAAAAAGTAATTAGTCATTTGAAGAGAGAAAAGGAACAAATGAAGTAGAGAGTTAGAGTGGTACATAAGACTATAGGGAGTTCAGTGTCTCTGATGCTGACGCTATCTCGTCGTCGTCGTCGTCGTCCTGATCATCTCATTTCCGAGAACAGTTTTACGAGTATGAAAGGTTCGATTTGAAGAGTAGTGAAGCAGACGCGCGGAAGAAGTGCGGAGATGGAAGGAATATGCAAATCGGCGAGTGTTTTGCCGCATTCCTGGACGTCAACCATCTGTGCGCCCTGCGCCCTCAGATCAATTTGGAAATCCAATAACGCCTAGGGACTCCAGGCCGGTTGTCGACGCCGACCCGTTTCGGCCTTTCCCAACTTGGTCACTTTCAAATATTACTTCTATTTAAACTATCAAAATATACAAAATCCACGATGATCGAGCTTGAAGTCCGACACGTAGACTGTGACAAACCTCAAGCGTCGAAAATTGCATGTAACTTTTGGCGTCAAATGAGTTTGGTACATTCTCAATTTACTGACTACAATATTAGCATTTAAAATCGGTAGTTAATCAGCGTGCACTACACTCTACGTGTCTTAATATGTCAAAAATTGTATGAACACAAAAATAGTTACATCGAATTGTTACTTCAGGTTTAAAGGAAATAAACGTTAATTTTTCTTTCGTATTATTGTCTATATTCATAGTATTGCAGAAAATAGCAAAACAAGACAACGAGCGAGAGATAGTCTGCCTTCAAGCTTTATGAAACGAAATACAAAGTAATGATGAAATTAAATCAAATGTTAGATATATAGATTGTCCTCGAGCCAGTAATCGGAAATAAAATACGTTTGTGAAGCGTGCAATAAATTCGTATGCTTCATACATGCAAAAATATAACGTGAAATTTGTTTAGAAACGACAGAAGTTGATGACTATATGACCAATAATTTTTTCTTTTTGCATAAAATACATATTTTTGTTTCTACTATAACTTTCTAATGATTTACTTTTAGTGTTTTTGAGCTACTTAATTATTTTTTTAATATTTCAGATGCAAATAAACTTCTTTTTCCAAAATTATCAAAACACATTTTGTAAACAAAAAAAACAGATAAAGTTTCTCACATTCCACCTTTCTATAAATTCGTAATAGGACCCCGGGTTAAATCCGTTGCATATACTAGAAAATAAAGGGTGCCACTTATCAGAGGTGGGCAAAAATTAATTGCAAGTAATTGAATTACGTAATTAATTAAATTTTTCAGAAATGTAATTGTTAATTTAAATTTTCAATTACATTCGCTGTGTAATTGAAAGTTCAGTAAATAATTACATTATTTATGCAAGTAATTAGTAATTCGAGCACTTTTTCATTGTAATTACATTTACATTTCCAATTAATTTAATTTGTTTTTTAATGAACAAAATAATCAATTTTTAGACTTATTGATGATTAAGATGATATTAATTTCTAATCAAATAGAAATGGAGATCCGTAATATTTTTAAGTTTAATGTTATTTTGCCTTCCTAACCTCCTGGTGAAAGATTATTTTCATTTACAGGCCTTATTTTATAAAATGCTGTAGATTATAAGATTATGTCTTTGAGTAGTTACTAATTCTAAAACATCACTTTGAATAACCACAATCTTGCTCCTTGACCACAATACACAATATTTGGTCAAATTTTTCGTTTTTTGTTTTAGACATATATAATTTAATAATAATAATTTTGTATTTCTACATTTTGCCTTTGATTAATATTTTACTTTTTAATAGTATAAAGTTGTAATATAAAATAATATATTAAAATAAGATTAAATTAAATGTAATTCTAAATTGTAATTAATGTAAGTAATATAATTTGATTATAATTTAATTAATATTGAGACAGTAATTATTAAAAAGTAATTAATTATATTTTTTCAGTAATTTACCCATCTCTGCCACTTATGAGATAGTTTAAAAAATATTGAATCTTATGTGGACAAAATTTGAGAATCTTGAGATAAACCTCAAACCATCTACAGTAATATTTATTTATTAGTAAAGATTAACAAAACAAATGGTTGTATATGCTTGAAACAGTTTGAAAATAAATAAAAATCTATTGCAAAGATAAACGGAAAATATCTGTACTGAGAATTTTCCGAATAAAATAAAAATAATAATAATTATTATTAACCGGTAAATTGGGCTACCAAAAATGTTTATTGGAGGAAGAATCACAAGGTCGGATTTTACGTCGTGAAAATTTGTTCTCGATTTTGAAAATCTGTTAAAATGAAAAACGAATTTTCTCAACAATGAATAATTAATGTAAGAATTTTAGATTAGATAATAAAGTTGTTGCATTGTAACATTGGACTGATGAACACAACAGCCTCAGTTTGATGCTTACTGTTGAAAACAAATGTTATCACATGAAATAATCCATTTGTATCTCCTTTCACATATTGGGACTGTCATTTCACAACGAGTATCCATTCTGAACACCTTAAACTTACAGATGTATACAGATGCAATTTAAACTTATGTGAAATAATTTATTAGTTCTATCTTTAGTTAGTATTCGACAAGGTCAATTTCCTGTTATACCCATTAATGATTAAATAGTTTCCGTACTCATCATTTTAGAACTATAATAAATAAGAACTTTTTTTAAAGAGAAACAAACGATCATTATAATTTTGTAAAAATGTACAAGGTGTTTAATAAAAAATATATAAAATTGCATATCATTTCACGGAAATAACTTGTACTGCAGATATCTGTGCATTTTAATTTTAAGAAAAAATTTCGATTAGAGGTCACGTAAAATTTACAACGAAAAATTGTTATATGGGGTAGTTCCTCTTAAAAATACCTAAAAGATCACAGCTTTTACAGCACTACCAACTAAGCGAAGTGATAAGTGTCAGTCAAATGTCATTTGTGTTTATATTTTTGATGTTTCAAGAGAGTTTAATAATAAACTTGCAATGGCCCAGTGGAGTAAGGAATAAGTTGAGAACTTAGTGCATATACCTCTAAAAATTTCATGTGGTGCAAAATTAATGAATACAATTATGTAGGTATAACTGAACTTTTGAAATTTGCTTCTTTTAATTCAATAAAAACTTGATCATGTAAATAGACTGATAAGATCACTTATAAAGACAATTTAAATTCACTTGAAAAGAGAAACTTCATCGTGTAATGCTGGCTTAAGGATCACTCGGTATGGAACTATTATACACATTTATGCACTGTGTTTTATTCTTCCAACATTCAACAGGAACTGTTCAGGTTTGGTTGAAGTGGGAGACCCCCAGCTCCGTTTATTGGCGGATGCGCGCTGTTTACGCTGAGCCTCTCCTCCCGGTTGTCTGCTTGCAGTCGACACACATTATTATATTGAGGCATAAACCGTTCGCTGTCTGCAAGAGCCATTTCAATAAAATTAGAATGCATTGTGCTTCCCGCTCTCAAATCTCCGATTCTTCGGAGCTGCGTTCCATTTCCGACTCGGCTTAGAGTTCCAAGTGAAAATGTAATGGCCAGTATTGCAGTAGCCAGTCACCAGGTGGATCATATGCTTACAATTTCAATGGATTTCTTCCTATTCAACCTAAATTGACAATTGCATTGCTTTCATTGTTGCTATTATATTATCGATAATGGGCTGCATTTCGTATTTTGTAAATTCTTTAAAAAGGTTTCAAATTTAAATTCAAAACTATAATTTATTATTAAAAATATGCTTATAAAATCATAGTTACGTCCTCATGCTATGCCACGCATTTTTAACAGATGAGTTTCTCGAAGACTAGTAGATGAACTTCTGCCTACGTGGGCCAAAGAGCTTAACCATTATTCTGATTTTTTTCCATACAGCAAATATGTGCAAACAACAAAGAATTGAGATATGAAAAATTTTTAATATCTAGGTATACGTACGGGTTAACAAAAAAATTTCAGTAGTTTAATTAACTCCCACTTATAGAGTACCACTAAAATTGATAAGCAAAAATTTGAAATATTATTTTCTCGTTTATTGAAATTGATTACAATTGCTTTTGTAACAAGATGAGATTTGGACTGGAAAGCTAAACAATGATGAAATAATTAGTTTGATTTTGGATATTTAAATTATCGTAGTTTGTTTTATGTAAACAAATTGTTTAGTTTTCCCAGGCTCTCTGCGACATGGATCATCGGTCAAAGGTTCGTTTTGATTAGAATATTTGTTGTCATGACCGATTAACCCTGCATTCCTGTCCAACCGATATAATAGATTCCAATGTCAGTTCAAAAAGACAGTTCTGCGTTGACCGTGACCAGGAAAAGTTTAACAATGTAGTCGTGCTACGTAAAATATGTATTTTTACCTTGATTTAAGTTAATGAAGTATTTTTAATGTATTATATAAGTTTAGTGTAACGTCAAGTTAGTTTTCATAAGTGCTTAGTTTTAATAAAGTCAATTGTTACATGTTTTTGAGTGATTAGAGTGTCAAAACTAAACAGCTCCCATTTCATCCGCTCCCAATTTAACTACTACTGGTTTCTCCCCTTCCATTAATAAAGTTTCCTCCTTTTTATTATCCCTATCCCTATAACCCCCCATTTGCTACATTTTTAGGATGTTGAATAGGAAGTTTGTATGTGTTGAATATTATTCTTTTAACCGTTGGACGACAGATTACTGTAATAATTATTACATGTATTTCTTATAACTATTTAATTAGCATCTCGAAGAAGACTGAATAACAGTCAGAATATTGATATTTAATTAATTTTAAATATAGTAAGTGCATCTCCGATTACTTTCATTACCTATTTATTAATTTTGTCATTTAAATAAATATTAATGCCAATTTGTTTTCTAGTTGTGTTTTGTTATCAAATGATTCTGTATAATGTAGACTGCAATTTTTAAACACGATAGAAAAAAAATTAATTTTCACTTACTAAATTAGTGTAAAAATTTATATATGAAGACATTATTTTGCCTATAACTATACACTTTCAATCTGCATCATATGCATACTTTCGAATATTTTAATAACATAGGAATAATGTTAATAATAAATAAGTAAACAATAATGATTTATCGCGATGAAATCCTCTGTCATCTATGGGACCTTCACGTCAGGGTAATCTTAGCATTTTTAACAAAGTGCACAGTATCTAATTTTAGAGTACTATTTGTTTGTTTAACTAATACTTCTGTTCGTTATTAAAATTAAAAATCAGCTCTCTAATGCTCTCATACTTATTTATAAACATTTTCACAACAATTTTTACAATTAAGGACACTTTTTCAAAACTAAATTTAAGCAAAATATGAAATTTCATTATATCGTATATATTTTTCTGGTTAACACAAAATGTATATAGATTCACACGCAGATCGATAGAGAAGGGCGAAATGTTGTAGTTAACACTCATATTGGAAAATTTGATTTTCGAGTTTCGAAAAGAAAACGGTCCTCAAATATTTGTGAATAACATGTATAAAGACTACTCTCATAAAAATAACTTCTTGTTTCAAGAAAATTTTCAGTTTTCTTTTTATATACTTTCTTTGGACAAAATTTTATTTCTTAAAAAATGATTAGGTTCAATTCATATATAATTCTAATTTTGAATATGAATTTTATTAATCTTCTTTTTCTACATTGAAAGAAAAAAAATATATATATATATATATATTAAATTTTATCTTATTAAAATGAAGTCGTTTTAATTTTAAACAAATTGTTTTTATTTAAAACGATATCATTTTGAATTAAAACTGCTCCTATTCAAACTACTTCGTCCCCATAATTAATAAGTCTTAGTTGAATAAGTCGATATGTTCCTTCAAAAATTTTCAATGAAAACTAAGTCAGATTGGCACTATTCAAATCAACTTTTCAACATTTTTATCAGTGAATAATTATATCAATAAAGTAAGTATTTAAACTTGAAAATACTACCACCAACAATTTATTTATTTACATGAGGTGCTTTACAATCTTTTAACGAGTACTTACACTGATTTTATATCATTAAATACTATTTTTTAATTGCTTTAAATATAATAATTACGACTCTTCTTCATTATCTTCATGTGTTTAATCAATTATGAGAGTTCTACGTAATACAAAATACATACAATCCTAATACATATATTGTAACGTTCGTGAGTTTTAAACGTTTTAAGTTAAATGAAAGAAATATTATCAATAACAAATAATAAATAATTATTATAATAAAAGTTAATTAACACTAAGTATATTAAAATAACGAATTCAAAAACTTATACACTAACATTTATCACTACTGTAAATAAACACTATTATTTATATAAACTATCCGAGCGATATTTATTTAAGACAATGTTCACAAATTCTTCATAGTAGCTTCGGAGTCGACTGTCCCTACTGACGATGATTCGCTCTTTTATATACCACGTTCCTTGTTTCTAGAACTGCCTGGAACATTCCCTATTGTGGAGGCCGGAAATATCATATATTATATTTGTCATTTGAAGCTACGCTGAACACTTTCTAGTCTAGACATAGACATATAATATTTGTTTGATCCAAATTTTGTTTTTACAAAAAAAAAAAAAACAGATAGTCTAGAATCTTCAAATTATTTAAATTGGATTTCGTAACAAAAATTCAGACCAAATACTATTATCATCAACTCAATAATATAAAAATTATTTTCTACGATAATAACAAGTTTAAATGAAATCAAATACCTCACTTTAAAAGCATTCATTGGAGAACCAGTACTTCTGATATTAAATATTTATCTTAGTGAGATAAAGATTCGAGTAAGAGTATAAGAAGAATAATAGCATTTAAGTCCCTAGATAAAAATAGAGAAGAAATGTTCCATTGGAATCGACTTACCGTGTCGACAGAAAGCTCACTAATACAAGTACTTGGCATTGTGTGTTACCAAGTCAGAGTGCACTTCAATGTAATCTTTATGTTGTTGTAATCAGTTCTGACGGGGATGGGTTTTAAACCCTAAACAATGAGGAATCTGTATCGGTTCCGTGGCCTGTAACAGAAGATGATTTCATAACTAATACCTACTTATTTGTGATTGTAATCTTCTCAATCTTGGACGAATTGTAACGCAGTTGTTATTCTACATAATGGGTACATATTATACAGGTATATTCATAACGTACGGAACGGTATAAAAAAGATTGAAATAATAGCAAAAAAATTTATAGCAAATTAGAGCTGAATTAATTAATAAACAGTTGCTACAAACTACAGCAGATAATTATGTTTTAAATTGGAATTGAAAATACATTAAAGTTAGTTGGAAAATGTTTAGTTAATTAAATTAGTAGTAATGCGTTATAAAGGTTACGATTATTTAATTTTTTTCTTTTATTGTCCAAATATTTCTGCGCACCTGGTTACGAGTCACTTAAAAACCAAAACACTACTAGAAAACAAGAGATTGTTGTATTTAATTTAAATGTCGATTCATTAAACGTCAAAGTATTATAATTGCAAAATGGAAAATACTTTCAGTAACGAGGAATAGGCAGGCATGATTATAGTTTATGAGATATTTTCAACTATTAAAATTTTTCTAAAATTCAACGATTTTGTCACTATTTATTGTTAGGCCCCTAATTTAAATTAATATAAAAGCAAATTTCCAGATTTGAAAGAAACATATTTCTGTATACGAAAAACATTAAACATATTTATATAGATCATCAGAGTAATACGCCAACATGCGTCGCTGTAATATACTGTAATAACCACTTGTTTCATCTATACACTCTAGATTCAAAATATATTCAAACCAGGACAATATAAGAAACACTGGTAGATAAACCAAAATTCACTTTTGTGAGATAGGGTTTTGGTGGTCGCTTGGGTGAAATGATTATTTTTATTATTTTAATAGTATAAAAGTGTATAAAAATGCTTTAAAATATTTATTAACATCAATTACATAGTTAATTATGTTCGTCAAGTGTTACCTATATTAACAAATTTTCTACTCGGAATATACAATTTAAACGCCATTCGCCATGTACTTTGGTGGGTGAATTAACTCAAAATCCTTTCGGGCACGCGATATACCTTTCGACACTTGTAACATATGTAATGGATGCGTTCAGCCGAACCTAGCAGCTAGTTCGCTAACCTATGGGCATAGCTAAACGTATTACTTGGTAACCGCTAGACGTTATAGCTTGTACAAAGATCCGTGGCGATTGACTTGACTTGCTAATGGGATAAGCCATCCCTAACCAGCGGGGTGCAAATTTGTCTGATGTTCAGGAGTGGATTATTATAATTTTTGGCTTAGATGCTTCAATCTCCGAAATTTTTAATACGATTATCTTTTCAATTGTTTCCCCGAAAACTGTTAAGTAAGATAATTTTATACAAATATACCTTCAGAAAACGACATTTAAAATTCATTTTATTAAAATTTTTCATATTTTGATATTACTTGTGTCTGTTTGTGTAAAACTCATTTGAAAATATTATCCAGTACAACCCTGTAAAGTTGTCCCTCATAAATTTCTTTAATCCTCTTATGGAATACCTGCTGAGAAACACTAATGGAATCAATCGCCAGGGATTTTTGTACAAGCTATAACAGCTAGGCTAGCGATCTGGCAAAATATCTGCACTAGATGAGCTAGCGAACCTTTTAGAACTGCCAATTGTATAAAAATTCATTTATAATATCATCCATATTATTATTATCCATGTCTGAAAAAAAAACTATAAAAATAAGTTAAAATGTAGTAAAATATATGAAGAATTTTGACATCTATCATTTACCAATTTTAAAAGACTGTTTTGGATAACAGAATTTGAATTTTGTAACTTTGTAAAGGCTCATACTTAACTGACACAAGATGACAGCACCAGCAAAATAAGATTCATATTACTTTTCATCTGCTAGCATTTAACACTAGCAAACGCTAGCTAGCCGCTACACTGATGAAAATGTTTTCTTGAAACAAACAGATTCCTTCAAAGTGAAGGGAATAATGGTTTAAATAGTGCCAATCCGATTTCGTTTTCTTCAAAAACTTTTGTAGGTTTAATAAATATTTTTGTATGAAAATTAATTTAGTTTTAAAGGAACATATCAAAGTATTCAATTGACTCGTTATAAGGAAACAGTTTGAACAGTAGTAGTTTAAATTGCAAAATGATATCGTTTTAAATAAAAACAATTTGCTTAAAATTAAAACGACTTCTTTTTCATTATTTTTAAAAACAAAATTTAAAATATATTCATTTTCTTTCATTGCAGAAAAAAGACAATAAATGAAATTTATATTCAAAATTAATTTTTTTCAATTGAACCCAATTATTTTGTAAGAAATAAAATTTTTTTCAACGAATGCATACAAAAGAAACTGAAAATTTTCTTGAAAGAAGAAGTTACTTTTATGAGTGTGGATTATGCTGATCGCGCCCATATTTATGACGCATGTCTAACCTTAAAATATTATTTTTTACGTATTATAATAACGAACTTTCAGTGCGACTTCAAATTTATTCTTGTACAATTAGAATCAATGTCATTTATTATGTACTTCGTGAGTAGCGTTAACGTACATTCTATAACTGGGATAGATTTGTCAATCTATAAATTGATCTAATAGAACATTCATGAATCTACTGGAATTTCCTGCAATAACTATTTTTTCAAATAAAATTTGGAAATTCACGATTTCAAATATCAGACCCTAAATGCAACTGCATTTCAAAAACTTTGGTTCTGGCCTATACAAAATTAGTAATAAACAATTTTTGGAATTATCCTGATAACTCTTTATGTAAACTATAACTTTCGATTGATAATTGGATCCAAAAATCTGAGTAGATCATAATATAAATATTTATAATCCTAAGTATAAAGTTTGAAATTGGTTGTTTTATTAAATTTTAAGTTATCAGAACCAAAATCGTCACACAAAGCCATACACCAAGACTTAATTGTGAAAATAATGAAATCGTATAGTAGGGACATTAAAACGTCACGTTTTCGAAAAAATTTTACCAATTAAAATTACTTCTGTAGTTTCTCCACTACTATCATCCTTGTAGGCCATGATTTTACGGCTGGTAACCGCACTTCACACCCAAAAATATGTCATAATACCGAGTTCTGCTTTGAGCACAGTGCCACCTCCAGAAATAAGTAAATAGTGTGATGTTATTTATATTTATTTTACGTATATGAAAGTAAAATCAAGTTTCTTGAGACTCACCCTCGACAACAAGATAGGAAGAACGAGCTTCATAGAATGTAGGTCAATTTAGTTTCATTTTTGACAGGGCAGATTAACAGTTCGGAAAATAGAGCAGTGGATTTGAATAATTTAGTTCATTTCAAAGTGATTTAAACATTCATAACTCAAATTGCTATCAAATTACATCGACGAATTGACACAGAGCCCTAGTGCGCGAGCATTGTGATGTATAGGAGCGGATAAAACGTAGAATTTCAATTATTAGTTTTTCTCGTTCCTGATTTTCAAAAGAAATTAATCATCTCGACTCCGATAATCCTAAATTGAAGCAGCGAAAACGAAAACGTACATCCTGAGTCAACGGAAACGCATTTTTCAATAAAAACACTTGATACTGGCGAAGAATAAATCTGAATCAGAAAGTTAATTCCACGGAGCGATCAATCAGACAGTCGTTTATCAAACACAGTCCATATTGTTAGCTACATTTATCATTGTCCAAATTGCTTCGCGAGCAGCGACTCTGCGACTTTCTCAGCTGGAACGCGGCCTGAGCTGCGCTGAATTGCCGAGGAATTTATTACGGAGGATGAAGAACAAAGTTTCGCTTATTTATATGTTGTATGAATCGTGCCGCCACCGCTGCCGCCTAATTGACACGCCTTGATTGATAGCTGCCTGTTTGTCAGCCTAGCGCCGTGACGCCGATGCCTACACCGACGCCTCCGCTGCAGGATTAACAACTGGCTTCAGGATTACAGGTGGCGATGAAAACCCTATCATAAATTATACAAAAACTTCACCAATTTTTAATATGAAATTTTATTTCAGACATTATAATATATTCATTTATAATGCCGATATATAAAAAGGATATTCGTAATTTGTGAATTTTATTTATTATCTGACCCACAAAATTAAGCATGGACATGCTGTCCATTATATTTATACGATTTACTTTTTTGTCATTAATGTATTTACTATACGAGCCCAAAATCAAATCATTTGGCCCAGTTAAAGTCATACAAAGGAAAATTATTTAATTCACCATATTTATATCTTAAATTCATTTATTTTTCCTTCCGCACATACATATATGTAAGGGACGTATTGTTTATATTACGAATTAATTAGATATGGGTAATAATTCAACAACAGTAAGTGGTAGATTATTTGAAGGCATGTCAGGATTTTTGGGCATATCTTAATAAATAAATTAGATAGATTAAATTTCATTGGAATAAAAAGATGTAGAATAATATTACTTACAAGGCTGTGTGTACTCGAGTACAAGTACTTGAAAGTACTGTTGAGAGTACAAGTATTGTAATCTATACTCTTACTCGAGTACATTTAAAAAATTTACCCCATTAAAACAAACAAACAAAATACATTGATTTCATAAAATTATCTACTCTGTTAAACAAGCATTTTTTTAGTTTTCATCTTAAATTAGAGTAATGAGTGATATTCCATAATTTTTCAATAATCCGTGTGTTCACGTGTACAATTACTTTACAAATAACTTAAGAGAACTTTAAAAATATTTTATACTTTACATGAAAATTGTCAAGTACAAATAATATACTTTAAAGTAAATTTTATTACTGAGTACTTGTACTCGATACTCGAGTATTTTTATGTGGTACTTTGCCCAGCTCTGATTACTTACAATCTTTATTTGAAACAATTTTCTGTATTTTGTTATCATCAGATTTCAAAATAGTGTTCGTGGTACAGGCCTTTGGGCCAAATTGTTTATTTGTTATTATTTCAGTTGTTATTATGATACAAATAAATTGAGTTCAATAATTTTCCCATTGTTAGATCAGAACTATTTTTTAAAAACTATTATAAATTAGGCCAAATGATGTGATTCAGGGCTCGTAGATGCCAGTCATACGTAGTACGGTCAGGACCAGATCTAGTGATTTGTGCACCCCAGGAGAAACTAATTTTGGTGCCTTTTTTATGCGACGAGAATGTTTATAATAATAGTGTTTTGGAAATGAATATACGTGTAATGCTGCTTAAAAATAATCCTAAATAGAAATTTAAAATGTAATGCTGATAACCACAATTCATGCGCAAATATATCACTTAAAGAGATCTGCGTAAACAGACTGCCACACTCACAATGGGAAAAAGGCTTGATGATATATTTATTTTATATTAACTAACAAATAATACATGCATACACAACGTCCCGCTATATCCCATTCAGTAGGGTAGCTCGAATCCTGAAACACAATCAACCAACAATCAATCTCCTCCCAACATTCCTATCCTGGCACATTACTTTCGCCTGGTCCACATTCGTAGTTATAGCCAGGGCCAGATTTACAAATGTGGGGGCCCAGTGCAGTGGACGAAGTATATATATATATATATATATATATATATATATATATATATATATATATATATATATATATTTAAAGAAAAGAAATTTTGTTAAGATTGTAGATTAATAATAATAAGTCATTTCTTAACACTATTATGGTCTAAGCATTGGAAAATAAATTGTTTCTTTGCTATTATTTTGATATTTGGCATTAGAACGGGAGAACTTCATCTAAAGCTATAATTAACTTTCCAATCAAAATTTGACGAGTAAAAGCGTAAAACAAATATTGCCAACTATTCGTGTAATGTTTGCGTTTTCACAAATGCAATGTAATAGTTGTAGTTTCAGGGTGAAATAATTTGGAAGAATATAAATAAAATGCGCGTAAACACAGCGAGTTCCGTAATTACCATCCATAAAAGAACATTAATAACGCTGCGAACGTAAACATGAAACTTTATAAATTAATTACAAAAAACAATGAAGTTACGAATTTAAAATTTTATTTTACGCTAGCAATAAAAAGCTCCTATAAACAGTACGAATAATTCAGCATTGTATTGACAAACACATAAAACAATGTAAACAGGTTTATTATACCTAACAAAACGGTTTCTTTTTGAAGTTAAATATTTAATGTTCTTAAATATCTTTTAAGTGACACAGTGGCTTTTCAGCTTACTTTGATAAACTTATAAGGGAGAAATTTTCATACATAATCTATTAAGTGCTAGTTTGATATCTGGAAAATTACAGCCTGGACTATTAAGTTTACATTGCTACGAAGATGACCACTAGTCGAAGACAAGTGGTGATTTTCAAGTAGCAATAAAAACAAAATACTCCAGAAGGTAATTTTCCATAGGAAATCAAATCTAGCACGAAACAGATTCAGCTAGAAAATCGTATTTTATATTTTAACTGACAGATATATTTAAAAAAATCTAATTTCCACAAACATATTACCACTCGTTTCTCTGTTATCATTTAAGAAATCGACCAAGCACTTGAAAGTACTATTCCCCAAAATACTCGAAAGTGTAGTCTTAAGTCAGCACATTATAGTTCACGCAATGATTAAGTAAGTAGGTCAGCTATTGTTCATTTGTGACACTTACTTTGCTGACTTAGGACTTGTACAAATATACAGGGTGTCCCAGATTTAAACGGCCTAACTTAAACCATATAATAAACACCTAAAAATAAGGTGACAAGTTCATTTGAGCAAATGTCCGTAAATGCTTCATTCCAGAGATAATCATATTTTTCTTATTGAGCAGCGCTACTTTAAAAAATCAACTTTTTAACGAAATATCCAACATTATCTTATAAAAGTGTGCCATATTAAGTAAATTAAATTAATAATTAATTGTTTATTACCTAATTTCAATACAAAATTTAGTTTGCTTGCACTGATGTCTTGGAAAAAAATGAGAAACTATCAATGAATTTAAAGAAATTTAAAATTTAAAATAATGAAGTAATAACATAACTTCATAAACTATTTTTCTTTTATAATATTTGTTCAAAATGTTTGCCTACAGTACGTAAACAGGCACGACAACGATCTGCTACTGCATTGGATGCTGCGTGACATTGCTTGGGAGATATGATTTCGTAGTGAGTCTAAAATATTTATCGATTCATCATAGACTGTTCCTTTATGGCATCCCAAAAAAAATTTCTTTAAATTCATTGATAGTTTCTCATTTTTTCCCAGGCATCAGGGCAAGCAAACTAAATTTTGTATTGAAATTCGGTAATAAACAATTTATTATTAATTTAATTCAATTATTATATCACACCTCAATAAGACAATATTGAATATTTCGTTAGGAAGTTGATTTTTTAAAGGAGCACAACCCAATAGGAAAAACATGAATATCTCTGGAATGAAGCATTTACGGACATTTGCTCAAATGAACTTGTCACCTTATTTTTACGTGTTTAATCTATGGATTAAGTTAGGCCGTTTAAATCTGGGACACCCTGTATATAAGGTTACTAAGTAAGTAAGTAAGTAAGTAGAGTAAAGTATAGTAAGCTGTAGAGTACGTTCATCATTGATTGTTATTTAATAAAGAATATGTAAGTTAGTCGACGGATAGAAGTCTTTTATTGTTGCTGACTCCCAGTCTCGACAGGACCCATTTTTATAATATACCCTCGTTTAAGGGGGTTACAAAAGCGTACGTATGGAAACAATTCGGTGAATTTCAGGTTGGAAATCTATAATAATCTGTGACATTTATGAAATATTAGCAATGCTGTTGTCGGGTGCTGAAGAGATCAGAATTGTGTATTTAATTGTATTCCATTAATAATATTAAATTTCTAGACAAGATTCTTAGCCATTACCTGCATCTAGTCAAAGTGATTTCCAAAAATTATGCATGAATCAAAAGTGAGAATTTTTTACATATCACCAATCTAATTTCCAGTATAATTGAAATTTGTTTGGTAGTTGCGTCAAAAATTCTCACTTCTGATGGTTCAAAAATGTAAAATACGATTTTCGCTGATATAGATTACATACTCATCGCTATGAAATAATAATATATTCTTTTTAACGAATTTTGTATGAATAATTACAAATGCATAAGCCTAATACTTGTAAATATCTAAAAAAAAAAAAAAAAAAAATTGAGGAGACAGAAATTAAATTCTTTTGTTTTAAAAGTAATTTTAGTTGATATTTAATTTTCGAAACAATAAGTAACAATATTTGGAGAAATTATAATTAATTTCTATTGTAAATCATTAATAAATAATATTTGTTTTACGATTTTTATATATAAATACAAATACAGCCCCAAAAAATAAACTGTACAATGCAAGATAATTATATAATAAAAACTTACCTTTCGTGAATTTAACAATAATTATATGCATAAATGCATATTTTACAATGTAAATATAGAGCACACTCGTGTAAAATTTCACAGGAAAATGGTTATTTAATCTTCAAACTGAATTGCCACCAATAAATGGTGTAATGTCGTCTTGCAGATTCGGTGAAGTTGAAAGAGCTACATAAAAGATTAATTATAACTAAGAAAAATGATTTATTTATTTTTACACTGATTTACATAACACAATGAAATACTACTACATTTATTTACACAAGCACTATTTCAACCGATTTATTTATCTTCACATTGAATCTTTGTATAAAAACATTGACAGTTTTTAATACACTATCCTCCGTTAGCTCGGCAACTCTTTATATTCTACCGTTTTGCGGCTTCTGAAATGTTCTAGGATTTTTGAGAATCTACGAGAAAAAATACCTTTTATTAATCAGACGTGTCATCACTGCGACGACAGATTTTAAAAGGTTCGTACTCATTACATACTTTACTTACATTTATTGAATTAAAATAAAATGCATTAAGAAGCTTGAATTTCTCTGAAAAGTGACATTTATAATTATTAACCTAGTTTAATAGTAATCCATTATTGCCCGTTACTAAGAAAGCTAACCGATTATTGATTGTTACTAAGGAAACGGTAGAGAAAAACAATTTAACTACTCAAAACGAACTTTATAATCACATGATGCTAGACTAGTAGTGAAAAAATACAATTATAGAATGAAGAAGAATAACTGCGAGTATAAAAGTAAGGACTGGATAAGTCTATTATCTACTAAATTTTGAAAAATGTAAAGTGTGTTTGAGAAGAATTATGTTTATATAGATTGTAAAGTTTCGTCAAATTGTGTGAAATTGAAACAAGGGAATGAATTTGTAAATTTGGGTAGTATGGTTTTATTATGTTTTAATCTTATTTTTATTTAATTAATATCTCTAAATTACTACATTTGCTATTAATCTTTCATTTCTAGAATACATATTTGCCTGAATTTAATATTCGAATATAAACATTTTCTATTTAATAAAACACAGAATTACATAAAATTTCTGTAAAGTAAATAAAAACGGTGGAGAAATTATGTCTTGTTCAGAAATATCCATTATAGAAATAACAATGAAAATTACTCTTGAAGGAAGGAGTCATAATGAGCACTTCAGTAGAATTAGAGAAAGAGTCTTTTGACGTATAAAACAACAAAATCCTGGAAATAAAAAAATACTTGTTTTAGTCGCAGTACAAACTCAAGAGTCCAGTCTGCGAATACAAAAGAGCCTCTCAGGTCTCTCACAAAATGAACTTTCGTTTGTTTTGTCTGTTCGGAAAGAAGCCCGCGATTTTTCACCGAATTACGTTAAAACTTGGTCGGATTTGAGTAGCTTTATCTAATTATCTACTCACTACTTACATATACAATGTGTGTGTGCTTGTGTTTGCGACCTTTTATTTTTTGCTGGAACCTTCTTTCTCTCTGTTACTATTTCTTCTTTTATTCAAAGCGACAAGGTAAGTTGAGAATGAGATGCCCATTAGAAAAACATGTAGCCCACCCACATTCAGTATTATATTTTTCGTAACATGTTGTTTGGATTTTGGAAAAAGCTTGAAAAGAAAACATATTTAATAAAAAAAACTTGCCCGTTTTTTTTTTTTATATAAAACAGATTATGAATAATTAATAGTCAAAATGAAAATATGGCTCTATTAAATGTTTAGTTAGAGTTTGCTTCCCATTTTGAATAAAACTTATTAAATATTTAATACTACATTTTGAAAAGTGACGTAATAAATATTAAACATATCAAGGAGTTTTAAATAAATATTAAAAATAATTTAGTACCATCATTAATTGTATTTTACAATAGTCCTGCCGAATTTGGTGTTAAAATATGAAATACTGAGAGAGAAATTGAATTTATATTTGAAAAATATTTTTCTATAACACTGTTTTGGAAACTGGGCATTCCACTACTAAAAACTGTTATGGAATCACTAACATTCCATACGCGGCGTATGGAATATTTTCGACGAATCAGAACCGCTTATTAGCGCGACATATGAAGTATCTTGATTCAGTTACTATGGTTACGTCTGTTTGTTATAATTTGATTTATTTGAGTTTGACGTTTTCAACAGTTTTATATTTGTATTTTTGTATAATTTCCAAAACCTTTTTATAGAAAGTATAGTCTACAACATGTAACGGAATGGCCTATCCCACGCTCGCAAACCGTAGCCCTCGCCTTCGGCTCGGACTACAAACTTTTTGCTCGCGTGGAATATGTGCCATTCCATTACTTGTTGTAGAATATACTATTAAGTGATGGTTGTTTTTTTCTACGACTACTACTGTAAGTATGTTATTACAGAACAAACTAGAATCAATGTAAGTGCTTTGTTACGTATAGTTTTATTTAATGTTCATTAAAGATTAACTAATATAAAAAAAAACCTTTGTCGCTCATGTTCATAAAAATATCGGAAAATAATTATATTATTTAATAATTCCCCAACTTAGGTGGTAGATGTAAGAAAGTATATTTACTGTGATTTCTTAAACTTATATTTGAAAAACTTCTACACCTATTTTGTTATTAAATAAATAAATAATAAATATATCATCACGCCTTTTACCCATTACGGGTGTGGCACTCTGCTTACGCAGATCTCGGTAAGTGATATATTTTTTCGTATGAAGTGCGGTTACCAGCCGTCAAATCATAGCCCCCAAGGATGTTAGTGGAAGGGGAACCACAGGAGTAAATTTAAATTTGTAACTGTCGGCAGTGGGATTCGAACTGAGGATCTCACGATCCACAGTCCGACACGTTACCACGGAGCTATTTACCCCATTATATAGGGAGAAATATTGTTGCAACTGATTGTAATACGATTTCCAATCCGTTATATTTTTATACATACAAATTATACAAAAATGAAAGAGTAATCGCGAACAGTATTTTATCTGATGTATTTGCAAACATTTTAATATCTGTGCAGATTATTTTAGCTGTGTTTAAATATTAATAGAAATATTCTAGGATTATGCTTTCAATATTCACAGAACTGAATGTGAAATAAATTTTGATGTAAGTATTTATACAAACTGATAGCATACATCGGAACATGTCCTTCAATATGTATGTAGATTTATAGATAACGATGTCTGCTTTTGTATTTGCTACGGAGATTAACACTGATAATTCCCCTTCAAAATATTTTGCGAATGAATAGTTTATAAGTTTTTTTTTGTGATAGATTACATCTCTAAGCTTTTGAAATGCTTTTTTTTATTATTCTTTATTCGTGATACTTTCATTATAAATACTTTATGTAAAATAAGTACAGTATCGATATCGTTTTATGCATCCAAAATCATTCTCCATATTCTCGCTTGTAATATCATGCAATGTAATATCCTACCATAAAATAGAACGTACACGTTAGTCTTCTTTATTTTTATATTTATGCCTCAGACAAACTTAAATATTAATGTTTTTTGATATTTCTTAATAGATAATTTTAATACCTACAATTTTTCTCTTTTATTTTCTTGATAACTTTTGTTATGCGCAGAGATTCCATTTGAAATTCAGAAGATATTATAATAGGTGCAAACCGAGTAAATTCACCAGGATCATCGTATAATAAATATTTGATGTTGCAACAAATAATTTCTCTCCTAAATCATATCTAGACGGTACAATATAGATAGACAAAATTATATAGGTAATCAATACTAGTATATTATGCTCTTGTAGGTGCTGCCACCAGTGACCAGTGGTATATGAAACAACTACACGCCGTACAATTATTTTCATAATATATCAGAGTTCTGAGTAACATTATGATTAACTTTTATGCCGCATATGCAGTAGCAATATATGAATATTACGCTTGAAGAAAAATATTTGAAACAAAAATTGTAGTAAATATTATACTACATCTTATCAAATATAACAAAATTTAATCTTCTATTATTTGCTAAGATATGCCCAAGAAATCGTTCATGATAAATCTCGTGATAAATTAAAATCTAATGATGATATTCTAGAAATTACTTATTTAGATTTACAGGTAGATTCATAAAAGGGATTAGCGTTAACTCCATTTTTTCAATCATATGTAACTTCGTTTCTAAATTAATTATATAATCAAAATGTGTAAAATTTTATGCTAACCAGTCTTAAGTACAATCTTAATTAAAATAATTATGTTCTGAGATTGAAAAATGAATTTACAAGTAATAATAAAAATGGAGTTAGCGTTAATCCCTTTTATGAATCTACCTGGAAATGTTTAAATTACAATCTAATTATATTTCGGTAGCAATTCATTAATTGGTAGTGCAAGTTTACTTGGAAGCCTATCAGGTTTTTGGACATATCTCAGAAATTAATTAAGAGTAAATTGTTTTATTGAAAAAGATGTATAGACAATAGTTATTTACTTTACAAGTGGGCAAATTTTAGCTCACGAAGCCGAAGGCTGAGTGAGATAATTTTATCGAGTGGGTAATTCCACTTTGCCCACGTGTGAAGTATAACGTTTTATCCAACACTTCTTAATAAATGAAAAATTTATTAAAGAAATATTATTTGACAGTGACATATGCTTTAAATTTTTAAATTAAAATGTCAATCGAAGTAGTTACCAAGGTGTTGTGTGTTATTATTATTGCTATAAATAAAAAAATACTCACTAGTGGCTTTCCTCAAAATTATACCCACTAGTACATAATCTGTTACTTTGCTTGTTTAAAATCGCCATAGTTATAGAGCATTTATTGAGAGGTGTTGGATAAAAATATTTTTACATCATATTATTTAGTTACAAAATATATACCTATTAAAATTTGAAAATTCAAAAATATTTTACTGCTTGTTTTGTTTCTACTCATAAACAAGACTATTCAATTAAAATATCTCTTTTTGTTTTCGTAGGGTTGAATTGGTTGTTTGTATTGAAAACAAAAATAAACAAAAATGCGAGTTCTAGAGTTTGATAGCCAACGGCTGATTTCTGAAACTAGGTAACTATATTTTATGTATATAAAAAACAAAAGTAAATACGTAATTAATACGATCAATAGCGCCAATCGCCATGGGAAATTGTAATATCAAATTCAATCCGTTGTTATTATAAGCTGGGATTATTGATATAACAAGCACGTTGAAAATACGAGCCGAGAGAAATAGCCCGTCGTTTGACTAGCTATCTTTGTTGTACAGTCCGCTTAGAAAATTGATAAGAAAATATAAAGAAATTAATTATTTTGAAGATAAATGTTTAGTATAAAAAACTAGCGGTCCGACCTGCTTCGCAGGTCTGACCCCTAGGCTCCGCGTCCCTGAAGACGATTACATCTAAAAATATAGAGAAATAAATTGAGTAGTCTCTTTGTTCCTCGCTCCCAAGTTAGTACTTTGGCGAAGAATGCTCGTCACTTCGTTCCTCGCATCCATGTCAGTACATCGGCGAAGCAAGCTCGTCACTTCGTTCCTCGCTTCCATGTCAGCATTTTTTGACTTTAGAGTGTAAATCTCCTCCTTGAGACTTTTCATTTAATACCAAACATGTTAGAATTTAAATAACATTTATAAAAAACAACTGACGATCTTCGGAAACAACATTTGAGCTTAAATCTCACGCCTGAGACCTTTAATTTAAAACCAAACACGGTTTGTTTAAATAACATTTATAAAAAACTATTGACAGTCGTGCAAAATAACTTTTTGACACTTGAGTTCAAATCTCCTTCGGAAGACCTTTCATTTGATACCAAACACGGTAGGATTTAAATAACATATATCAAAAACAATTGACAATCGTCCGAAACAACTTTTTGACACTTGAGTTCAAATCTCCTCCGCGAGATCTTTAATTTGATTCCAAACACGGTAGGATTTAAATAGTATTTATGGAAAACAATAGACGATCGTCCAAAATAACTTTTTGACACTTGAGTTTAAATCTACTCAGTGAAACTTTTAATTTGATACCAAACACGGTATGTTTTAAATAACATTTAGAAAAAACAATTGACAATCATCCATAATAACGTTTTGACACTTGAGTTCAAATCTCCTCCGCGAGACCTTTAATTTGATACCAAACACGGTAGGATTTAAAAAGTATTTATCGGAAACAATTGACGATAGTTCAAAATAAATTTCTGACACTTTAGTTTAAACTACTCCTTGAAACATTTAATTTAATACCAAACACGGTATGTATCAAATAACATTTATAAAAAACAATTGACAATCGTCCGAAACAACGTTTTGAAACTTGAGTTCAAATCTCCTCCGCGAGACCTTTAATTTGATACCAAACACGGTAAGATTTAAATAGTATTTATAGAAAACAATAGACGATCGTCAAAAATAACTTTCTGACACTTAAGTTTAAATCTACTCCGTGAAACTATTAATTAGCAACCAAACACGGTAGGATTTAAATAACATTTATAAAATACAATTGACAATCGTTCAAAATAGCTTCTTGTCTACGAATTTAGTTTAAAAAGATAATTCTGAAATTTATTAAGAATATTTAAAACAATCTTGAAAATAATTTTCATCCTTTTTGTTTTAGATAAATAATTAACTTATTTAAATTTTACCGCCTAAAACGCTTAAAAGCATTGATGTTTACGGGCAGAGACATCTATTATACTTATACTAAAATTTTCAAAATGAACTGTCAAAAATGACAAAGTGCACACAAATTTGTGAAAAGTGACAGCTACAATTTTAATTTTTTTGATTGACTTTTAAATTATTTACAAAATAGTACACATGTATGCTCATACATTTACTTTCTAAACACAGATAAATTTACGAAACTTCTGAAACTTGTCTTCATTTAATATAATTTATACTTAATTTTTTGAATAGATCTGTCAAAAATGACAAGATGAACACTTTGTGAAAAGTTACAACTACAATACAGTTATTCATTTAAAATCAACAAATTTCACATTCATAGCAACGCCCACGCACTCTGATTTCCGCCTTATTTATTTAATATCTCGCACATCATGTGTAAGAAAAATGTGAATACATAAAAAGGCCCTATTCCCAATTAAACTCTAAATGCCAGTGAAGGTTTCACCCGAATCCATCTAACGGTCTAGGCTGTAGGTCTGCGTACAAATTTGGTTGCTAGATTGGCTAAAGTATAGTGAAATACTCAAGCCTTTTAGTATATAGGATAGTAAATAATGTATTAATGGAACTGTGTTCAATTAATTTATATGTATGTGGATTTAAAGAAAATTTAAAACAATTGAAGAATACACTGTTATATATTATTTATCACTTTTAGATAAGACTGTGTAACATATTTTTACATAGCAACCGTTCTACAAACAAATGTTAGACAAAGAATGGTGGCCCTACGACATCTATTTCTTTCAGGCACGTTTTTTGTTTTTATAAAAGCATACTAATTAGCGTTCCAGTACTACTATATTTCAGTGATAAAAAACGTTACAGAAAATTTCCGATCCTATAAGACGTGTTGCTCGAGCATTTTTTTCGTGGTATTTCCTACAGACAAAAGAACACCTCAAGCATGTCGAGAATTTTCAATTGTTAAGTTGTATACAGGTAGACTTCATGAATAATAAAGAAATAAAAATTGAATACGAATTTAATTATTTGTTACATTAAATATAGAATTATTGTGTACCTACATTATTTATTGGAGCCGTATTGAGACCAGATCAGGAAAGCGAGGATTCTTTACAAATTCTCACTTACCTTTAAGTTCGTATATTCAAATACACATAAGTTCTTTCATCAAAGTTACATAAAAATAACCGATATAATACATGATAACTAAAGAAAATCAAGCATTTTTATTAGATTACAATTTAACTAGTGATATATTAAATAAATTGAAAATAATCTGTGAGGTTTTTCGAAAACTTGTTGATAGGCAACAAGTTAGAAAACGAATCTAGAGAAATATTTTATAATTTATCGAATTAGAAGCGGTAAGTTTCCGTAAGGTTTTTTTGGGCATACTACGTTAAATTTTTGATATAATGATTTTTTTTTTGTTCAAGAAAGTTATACTAACATTGGCTACAATTTTTATTTGAAACTGTATTTTATGTTTTGTACAAAAATATAATATTATTTATTATAATTTCAAATAGTTCACTTTTATGTAAAGGGGAAAAGCAGCGTAAAACAAGTATAATATAAATAACCTACCTTTTATTCATTGCAGTATTTTGTTACTCGCAGTTGTACGTACAAAGTTCTACGTTTATTATTAATACACTGTAAATGTTGCTGCAACATCACTCACTACTAAATAATGCACTGCAATTGTTTTACGATGATTCATTTTACTATCACCAATTACGTTGAGAATAACAACACAATTTACCTAAACACCAAAACATAATCAAGTTATATTAATTTTACTGCACGGTTGCTTTGTCCTTCATAGAGCATAAAATTTTTAAAATAACTAACCGGACGATTCATCGGTGGGTATTTTTTATTTTACTCGATTGTTTTCGATATTACCGATTTTTTTTCGAAATTAACTTTAAATTGAAATGCCCACATATCCCTGCTATAACTTTTTTTAAAGTTGTTCCATTTTCGTGCAATGATATTGCAATTTTATTTATTGGAATGGTACATTCTTTATATTTTAAATTTTAAAGATCTTTTGTTTCTTTGATGAGAGAACAATTAACCTCAAATATCAAAAATTAATTCTTTTATCATTGTCAATGGTTTTTTATACAAATTCACTGAATCCTGCCAATTTGGGTATCAAATTAAAGATGTCAGGGTTCAAGTTTTACATAAATATCCAAAATACATTTTTGACTATGGTCAATTATTTTTTATACATATTACTTGAATTCTTTCTACCGAGTTTGGTATGAAATTAAAAGTCTCAGGAAGGAGTGTTAAATTAAAATGCCAAAATTAAATTTTTAACAATCGTTAATTATTTTTTACGGTAGCTAATAAAATTTTGCCGACTTTTGTGCTAAATTAGAGATATTCCAGATGCGAACTGAACTAAAATATCGAAAAAATTATTTTAAGCAATTGTCAATTGTTATTACAATAGGTATTATAATTATTTCGTGTTCGATATCAAATTGGAACTTTCTGAATAAGTAATTGACAGTATCAGGTTGTTTTTCGAAATAAGTACATACATTTTTTCAGATATCCAAAATTTTCTGTCATTTGTGGATCTATTTATATTTCAATAGAAATAGTCGCTATAAGAATAAATATCTATTCCATATTTATTATACGGGTAGTATGTTTTTATCAAGATACGTAGGGTATTTGTTATTAACTTAGTTACAGTTCTTGAGGGAACATTTGCATGCATTTATTAATAAGAGTAAATCATATTGGGTAAATAACGCCCTTCACTAACATCTTCAGGGGCTATGATTTGACTGCTGGTAACCGCACTTCATACACAAAAAATTTATCACTTACCAAGATCTGCGTAAGCAGAGTGCCACACCCATAATAGGTAAAAGGCGTGATGATATATTTATTTATTTATTTTATTTATATTGAAAATGCAAGTTCAAACAAATAAGAAATTGATTTTATTTAGTTCTTAATAAATTACATTAAATTGGTAGGAATTATCCTTAACTGTGGTAATAACACATCTCTATTATTACCGATAAAAAAAATATTCATATGTATAAGAAAGTCGAGTGTTAACCACATAATTTTTAAAGTAGGTCAGTAGGTGAGGAGCTATAAGAAATATTATAACTAGAACAGATGCAAATAATATTAATTATTAATATTCGTATGGAATTAAATTTATTACAAATACCTTAAATAAAATAACTACATTAGCAGATGGACAGCCTATCTTATGAATTAATTTAATGCACCGTTTATAACGACAATATTATGAGTTGTGGCAGAGCATGGGTTGTCATGACAACCTAGTATACAAGCTGTAGGATGCGCGCGCAATGGTGCAGTGATAATTGTAACTCTTTACTTGATATGTTTTAAGGTTGTTCAGTACATACTCGTGATGCGGATCGCCGTAGATCAGTGTTAATTGAATTTTTGTTTTTAAAACCTCTTTGCATGTTTTTAAACATGAAAATTTACTGATTGAAAAATTCTAATTATGAAAAAATATCCTCTCAAAAAGTAAATGAAGTAGCTCTTTATTTATAATGATTGTCCTGTCTTAATCTATATCATCTCTTTGTAATTAAAAATTTCAATAAAACCCATCCAAACAATGTACCATCGAATTTATATAAAAAGTGAAAATGCCAGTATTATTTACTCTCTGTCGTGAAATTCCATCAAGTGGCTGTCAGCGATCGAGCGATCTTGTTTCTAATTCTATTTAAAACGATAATACCTAGGACCGGCGTACCGTAACCCCTCTGCTCACTTTGCACAGACTATTCTCATCTCGTGATCCGATTGAGATTGTGCACTCGATAATGTTGTCTCTTGCGAAACACAATCACGTTCATGGCTTCAGTAATTGCGGATTACTACAAAGGAAACCAGCGAGGTAATAATAGCGGGATGATATAAAAGTCAAAAGGACACTTTGTAGGTTGTAATCATATTCGCGAAGGGAAACATGAATTTAAAGGTGATGTGTTATTGTTTCATCATCTAGAAAGAGAACTTAGAACTGAAGTTATATTTAGTGCATTTAATTACCTTTATAACAAAGGCTTTATTTGATGTTACTTTCTTGTACGTAAAGCAAGGTAGAATGTAATGGTGTATGGTGTACTTACGGGTGGGGGAGATATGGGGGATATATCCGCCTCCATATACTCGACTAAACTTGTAAATATACACAGACTTTATTAGCGTAAATACAATAAGACTTAATATTGTATTTTATTTAAGAAAAATTACAAATCATAGACTTTTTAACGGGTCAGCATCATTACTAGGGTGGGTAAGCAAAGCAACTGATTCAGACAATAATCAGTATGGTAAATTACTAGAGTTATATTTAGCAAAATTATTATAAAATGATGGCACTTAAGTTTAACACATACTCAGAAATAAAATAGAATCCTCAGACACTTATAAAATAATTGTATATTGTCAGTGTTCACTGCGACACCAGAGAGGACCTTTTCATCCATAAAACATATAAAAATTTGTTAAAGAATTAATACTGCCCAAATGAGACTTCATGAAACTGCTATTCTGTATGTTGTCTGTTCATAGAGAAGTTAAATCAACTAAAGAAATAATTGATGACCTTGCTCCCAAGCCAGGACGTTCATATTTTATTTTGTAATGCTTAAAATTATTAAAATCGTCAATAATCATCATTATCAAGAAATATGTTTTTTTTAATATATATATTTTTATATCCCCTACCATCAAGGTTGTCTGATGGGTACTTCACTGGTAGCATAAGAAAGAATCATTATTAAATCTCATGTTAGATATTTTGAAGTCCCTTGAATTCGTGTGAACATTTTTCTCTATAACGTCCATGTCCGTATATGTAATAACTTATGAACAAGAAATGATACAATAACGAAACTTCAAAATAATAAGATCTGATTTTATTTTGGTTATAATTCCAAAAAGTATGTGCAACATTAAATTCAATTTATTTATAAAAACAATTGCAAAAAATTATCAAATAGAAGAAGTTAGTAATAGTATTCCGAATACTATATATTTGACCGATTTTGATGGGGTAGTGGTTAAGTCACTTGCCTAGCATGTCTAAGGTCGTTGGTTCGGATTCCACTAAAGAGCATGGTCGTTTGATTTCACATAAATTCACAATCATCCACTCATTAAGCGGCATATGACCAAAAGTAGTTAGACCAGCCATTATTTGTTTATCTAGGCATCAAAATACCAGATTTACAGCAAAGGTTGCCGTAAGTTTTATGCAAAAGGTGATAAATTCACGAAGTCTCATCCAAATCCAAACTTTTATTCACAGCTGATTCTATTTTTAAAAAAATTTAATTTAATGTTTTGTGTATCTAGTACACTTCCTCTTCCGGTTTGTCAACTTCATTCAAAATCAACTCAGCTCTTCATATTTTCATGAATCCAATTTCACAAAGACATCATAGAAAAAATGGTTTTAACTGATTCAGTGGACCTTTAAATATGTATTTCAACAAAAATCTCGTCAGAGATTTTTTTCATGATTTCAATACTTCATTATACTTTGTATAAAGTAAAAATATTTCATTGTAAAGGGGTTATTAGACGTATTTAGTACCTATCTTTATCACCAATAATTTTAATTCGCAATGAACATGAAGTTAATTAACCACACTATATTAAGTACGCTAAAATAAATGTAGCGTTTTAGTACCTAGGTATAATAATATTGTATTGAATAATTTTAATGTGGATATTGTAATAAACCTTATTATCTACTGTACCGACTTTTACAAAATGTGATAGTATGCGTTTCAAGTGAATTCAAATAATTCAGCACGATTTGCGCGGAGGCGTAGCACGAAGCCTGAATGAATCTCGCCTACGCGACTACGTAAACATTTTGTTTTTGGTTTCGTACGAAATTAAATTTCCCTGTTTGTTCAAGTGACACTTGTGACGTTGCTTCTTGTCGGCCATGTTTGTTACTTGTCGATTTTATTAACCTGCTTTACTCTTCACCCTTGTTTTCAGCCTTTCAATAAATTAAATACGTGGAATTTTTATTTATTTTCTTTTGAAGTGCTCGATTTCCTCCAGTATAAAAAATAATCTTTTATTTATTCTGCATTTTAAACCCATTGTGAAGTATCAAAGCTTTTGCTTTCAATTTTTTAGAATGTGCTTGTGTCATGAAATTTGTATCAAGTACCGCGCTCTTGTTAAATCGATCCCATACAGACCAAAGCACTTATATTCTGATTTTAAAGATTGTCCTAGAATTTTCATATCTATCATTAAATCAAAAATATAATTATAGTTATGCTGATACAATTTTTTTTAGGTACAAGTACTAGCGTTATCATATGTTTAAAAAATTTAATAGAAAAATCTAAGGAAAATTATTACTATACGTGCTACTTTTCTATATAATATTAAAAAGTATCAGTAAGATAAGTAAAATAATATCGCTTCAAAAAATTACATTAAATAGAATTATTTGTTATTTATTTACCATGAAGTGCTGAAAAATATTCTTCGCGCATGAGCGCATATTTAAAGCACGAGCAAGCTCGTGACGTCCTTCCTTAAGAAGTTTGTGTAGTACTTCTTGTAATGAACAAATTTTTTTAAAAGCAATTAGAATTTATTCAAAATCATATTTACGAATTCTACAGCAGAAAAATAATAGAAATCACCGGGTTCTAAGAAAATAGCGTGCGTCAAATATTGTTTCCAAGGTTGTGTACGTAATGGGGTCCTTTACTGTAGTAATAAAATGACAAATAAGTCATTTATATTTTGACTATATCGTACTAAATATAATAAAAGTTAAAACAAATATTATTAATTATTATGATATTTGGGTTTTAAAGACCTTTATCTAATTCCGTTTCGTAAAGTTACGTAAAGCTGTCAGATTGTCGAAGTGTCAAAATAGTTGGCAACTACATTCAAGGTTTTTTGTTTGACTTTGAATTCGTAAGTATATTTAAAATATATAATATATTATTTATTTCTAACTAGTAAATATTACTTTAGGTCGACTCAACGAAATTAGAGACTTGTTGAATAGGTTATCAGTAGTAACCAAACATTTGGCTAAAATAATCTTACAGTTTATTGATATTTCTTCCTAAAATTAGTGGAATTCATATATATTTTAATTACTTACCACGAAAAGTTATTTTAATTCCATTTAAAAAAATTTTCTAAACAATAAAATGGACCATTTATTTGTGTACTGTTTGAGATCCACTAATACATTTACAATGACGTCACATCATTTAAAGAAAAATCATTGTGGCTTAACGAATAACAATTAAGACTTTAAAAGCATACATAGTTTTCAATTTAGATAAAGTTTCATAAAAACATTTTTTTTTAATGGTGAACGACCCCATTAAATATTTACGCTTTAGTTTGCTTTTGTCGAATATTTAATTGGAAAATGGGATGATCAAGCAGTTATAATTATATACCGGGTGTAGAATTAATTGTGACGTACAGCAATTTAAATTCTTTATTTAATATTGCTGTAAATTTATATCTATTCACACAGAAAAAGTGCAAGTAGAGACTTTAAAAGTTGTTCAGAATATAAAAATTCATGCAATAAGGCCTATTTAGTTACTTAAATTTCACGATATATCAATATAATTAATATTAATATTTATTTAGAAAATTTAAAATAGCGGAAAATATTTGAAATTTGAGAAAGCAGTTTAAGATTTATTTACATTATTTTCTGTAGAAATTTCTTGGAAAATTGTAATGGTTTAATGGCGAATTTGAGAGTTCATTTCTTTCTGTTAAATCTATAAATAAATCTAAAATTGTTTCATCTATTATATTTTTTAAAATCTTCTAAACAAGACTGCATTTTACATTTATTTGAGTCACATTTTGGGTTGTGATCACAAATAAATTTTCTTCCTTAAGATAAGATGTAACAAATATAGTGCAGTTCGATGGCAAAAATTAAATGCAATGTCCTAAAGTACTATGGTTGTTCTACTAAAATGAGTTGTTAAAACTGATTGTATAAGTAATATTCCTTAAAAACCTAATAAGTAGTTAAATTGGTTCAATTATCAAATATTTAAAGTGAACTTAAAATAATCAGTATATAATTTAAATTATTCCACTGGTCCACATTTTGCTAAAGCCACCACGAGCTCGAAAATGTTTCGGCCACAATTTGGCAAGCCTGGCTTGTAACCTGAATGTACAGACAGGGGTATGTGTACACATTTCACGTGATCCGTTTAACGCATAAAGATATAAAGTGATTGCCATGATTGGATTACCGTGCCATTAATGCTAATGCTTTCAATAATACCAGCGCTCATCCGTGATTAAAATACGGTAGTTGGTTGTCGGAAATTGCCCTAGTAAATATAACCGCCCATGGATTAACTCTGAATCATATTGCATGAAGCTTAAAATTTTTGCACATAACGATCTGATTAGTATCTAAACATTGCGACATTATACATACGCATGCGTGAATTTTTACGAATGAACTACTCGGTTACTGCTGGTCGTTGATAACGTGGAGCGTGGCTCATTATGTTATTAGATAATAACGATTTTATGTACATTTACTGCGATGTAATGAATCATCAGAATTATAAATTAATAAATACTGCATTGTCAGCATTTGGGGGAGTAAAAGTAATAAATCAAATTAACCGATAAGCTGTAGGATATACTCGTATGTATTATACGTACATGTTTTGTGAAAATTATTTTTTAATTGGACAAGTACACGGAAAACCGTTATATTTTAATTTTACATGTAAAATTTTTGTGTGGGGTAATAGCTTTGTACCAATGCATTGAACTGTGGAATATTATAATCTCATAGCCGACAATAAATGTCACATCACTGGGTCCCCCTTCACTAACATCTATCGAGGATATAAGTTTACGGCTGGTTACAGTACTAAAAATGTCACATATCAAGATAAATTTTTGCATCTCGACATTTTAATGTAGAACTACAAGCAATTGTTAAATATTTTAATACTATGTTCTTTTAATTGTGTTCTTACTCTACAGGGTGACAAGTTCATTTGAGCAAATGTCCGTAAATGCTTTATTCCAGAGATATTCATGTTTTTTTTATTGAGTAGCGCTGCTTTAAAAAATCAGCTTCATAATGAAATATCCAATATTATCGTATTGAGGTGTTACATAATATTTAAATTAATAATAAATTGTTTATTACCTAATTCCAAAACAAAACTTAGTTTGCTTGCATTGATGTCTGGCAAAAAATGAGAAACTATCAATGAATTTAAAGAAATTTATTGTTTAAAATAATAAAGTAATAACATAACTTCATAAACTATTTTTTTTTTTAATAATATTTGTTCAAAATGTTCACCTGCAGTACGTAAACAGGCACGACAATGTTCTGCCACTGCATTGGTTGCTGTGTGACATTGCTCGGGAGATATGGTTTTGCAAACTTGAATAATTTTTCTAGGTAGTGGGTCTAAATTATTTATCGGTTCTTTTCCTTTTATGGCTCCTTAAAAAAATTCTTTAAATTCACTGATAGTTTCTCATTTTCTTCTTGACATTAGTGCAAGCAAACTAAATTTTGTATTAAAATTAGGTAATAACCAATTTATTATAAATTTAATTTAATTATTATGCCTCACCTCAATAAGATAATACTGGATATTTCGTTATGAAGTTGATTTTTTAAAGTAGCGCTACTCAATAAGAAAAACATGAATATCTCTGGAATAAAGCATTTGCTCAAATGAACTTGTCACCCTGTTTTTAGGTGTTTAATTTTAATTTTAAGTTAGGCCGTTTAAATCTGAGACACCTGTATATCATTTTGTTTATACTTTGATCATCAATCATGTTTTGGGCTTATCCTATGAGGATGATTTACACTAAATAAATAAGCTATCAGCAGACTGTTAATCCAATACCGAAACTGTCGCCATCGATTTATTTTTTAATGTAAAATTCAAACCAATTGGATGAGTAGAAGTAAGGAAATGAATCAAAGCACAGGATAACCTTAATACTACCCAAACAAGTCTTCATAAAACAAACTTAAATTACAATACATAAATTTTATTTTTTATTTCTCCTGGTTAGTGGTTACTAATGTTACTAATTTTACAGACTAATTATCGTACAAAAAGTGAAATTCAATTTTTAATATTTTCATTATTTATAAACAAAAACTTGTTCATATAATAAAAATAAAAATAAATATATCATCACGCCTTTTACCCATTATGGGTGTGGCGCTCTGCTTACGCAGATCTCGGTAAGTAATATATTTTTGCGTATGAGGTGCGGTTACCAGCTGTCAAATCATATCCCCCGAAGATGTTAATGGAGAGGGAACCACAGGGGTAAATTTAAATTGGCAGCTGTCAGCTGTGGGATTCGAACTGAGGATCCACGATCTACAGTCCGACGCGTTACCTATTTATTTAGAAATTGTTATTTAGTCTACTTGTTTCAACTCAAATTTCCACGAATTTTTGATAATTTCTGTTAATAATTACTATAATTTAACAACTTTAGTTACCAGTATGAAATAAAATTTTGTACGTACCTCGAACGAAAAGTGACTTTAAGGTCCTCGCGAGTATCTTAAAGTTTCACTTTTTATTATAACATAAATAACTATTAAAAAGCTAGGGCTAAGAACAAATTTAATAAAGTGATAACCAAAACTTAAACCTGGAAATATGTATTTTTTGGTTATACATTTAGGCTTAGAAGTCTTTTAAAATTAGTCTCACACTAATTTAGTTCTATGAATAGAAAACACAATTTTATTTAAAGATTCATTAATCACAAAATGTTTAACGAGTTCTGAAATTATACTATTTTCTCTTTCCTCTCATTACTTTTTCAGCTAAACTCACTTTGAACCAGAGGAGCCGCCTCAGAAAAAACAAAACTTGCCTGCTAGTAATTTCAACGAAAATTACCGAACATTTTTCGGGTTACGCAAACTTTCAATAATGATTGCATTAATATTAAACATATCACAACTTTGCGGAAAATTCAAAGCTTTAATACCTATAAATCAATGACAAGTATTGTATATGTCACCAAATATTGTTGGCAATAAACAATATACTAAACATGGTATAAAGTTTGACATCTATTAATTAGAATATGTCAGTCACCGAAGCTTTAGCGGATACGCCTGTATCCCGTGATTCAACGGCCAAATACGCAAACCAGACATGTCATTCGTTATTTGATAATACTCGATCACATTGTGTTGTCAGTTATAGTTCATTTGAGTTTTAAGTTAGAATAAATGCTGTACGTTTCATGTGTTTCATACTAATACAGGCTGATTCACAAATTGCGGAAAAGATATTGTCTTTTCCTTAATAAATTTTTGACAAAAATTCAATTGAATTAAAGTTTAATCAATTAATGAGTTCTCGTTACAAACATACAAACTACGACAGTTACTTATGTTTTAAATAGAAACCGAGAATACTTTAAAGTTAGTTGAACAATGTTTAGTTAAAAAAATTAAAAGTAGTATTAAATTTCTGCTGGTTGACAGCCGCTTAAAAACAAAAGCATAATAAAATATAGTTAAGTGCAAAATTGTTAATACTTTCAGGAGCGAGGAATATGTAAACATGATTATTATTTAAAAAAGAAAATCTACAATTCACTGTTTTTGTCATTATTTTTTATTGGGTGCATATTTTAAAATTAAAATAACAGCAAATTATCAGATTTTAAAGAAACATTTCTATGGAAACATATAAATAATAATTATTTTCAGCGGTACTCAATAGGTGGGCGTTAATTTAAAAGAACTTAAATTTGTTGTAACTTTTTGGTTTTTGAGTTTTCGTCAAAAATTAGATAAGGAAATAAGCATTATTTTGGATTCCCTAGCTACACTTACAATCTTTTCCGTGTGTTATGAATCACCCCGTATATTTAACTTAGGTTTATAAATTGAACAACCTGTAATTAATTATGTCTAGTAATTAAAAAGAGCAAAAATTTTATTAGTTATCTCTAATATCATATCAACATTTTTAATAATTTTGTAGCCGATGTTCATTTTCTTAATTTAACAAGAACTACAACACCTTTCTTGCAGGTATAAACCGAAAGCCAAAAATTATCAATAAAATTTCAAATAGTTGTTACTTAGAAACAGAGAGCCGAGTGTCAAATATGACATTATTACATTTAAATAGATAAAAATGAAACAAAATTTTTTCTCTGATGTAAAAAATATGCTTTTGGACATTTATAAATAAATCAAGTTTGTCCGGTGACGACTGAAAAATTTGAATAAAATCCAGAAGACTCGTTTTGAGCCATAAATTAATGATTAACATCGATAAGCTAAAACACACGTACTTACATGACAGAAAAAACAAAATAGAAAAAACATATTTTTTGCACAAAACAAACCCGGCAGCACCTCAGAAAATTCTGATATTTCGAAAATCTTATTTTTTTAACAGTTTCGACAATTTTACGGAATGGCCAGAAAAAAAAATTGGTGGACGATTAACATATTTGATATTTTAACATATTTGATATTTTACCCGTCAAATTAATCATTCATCTGTCAAATGTCAACTATTTATTTATTTTTGTTTCAATTCCATGGCTATTTGATATTTTCAACGTAATGTTCAATGTTTTCTTATTTAATTTCTGTCGTTACAAAGCATGTAAAAGTAATTGAGTTTATAGATGCAGAACATGTATTTGAAGTATTTTTGCTTAAAATAATTTGGGGAGCAATGTGCACGGTAAAACTGTATTTTTTTTTTTTTTCATGTTAATCGCCTATGTACACAGGTATATTTTAAATGTATATACGAGAATAAATGTATATATTGGAAATGTTGTTGTTTTACTTTACATTACTTTCAAAATTTAAATCCGAGGTAAAAATTTCAACATTCAAAATTTCGCGCATCAAAAATAGTTTCGGGAGACACCACAAAGTGGGCTGAAATCAGTAATTTTTTGAAGCACTGTACTGTCAAGTCTTAGTACAGTGGTCGTTGCTTTGAGCTAAATTGTTAATTGTAATAATTAATTTTCAGTTACATTGCAAAACCAATAAATTAATGTCACCGAATTTTCTTAGAAAACAATGAACTTTATAAATCCCTCGTATATTTGTTTACGAATGATCAATCAATATTCCTAGAACTTCATATTTGACAAATAAATAAGTAACTTCATTTAATCATTGACAAAACCGACACAAAAATAATGGGTATCATACGTCCAGAAACTCTTCGGCTCGTCCTGCCAAAATACGATTGCACTCGCAAACGTGCAGTTTCTGGACTAATAATGAAAATAACTACCGTATTATACCAATACCCGGATATATAAGCAGTTAAAGTATGTGTAATTTTTCCAAATATACATAAATATAAACAAAATATACTATTACTTCATATTTAATACATTACACATTAAGAGGTAAAAGAGTTGATCAATAACAATAAAGTTTGTTTGCTTTAAATATTTAAATAGTTTCATACCATTACTGTGTCTCTGTTATTTATTAAGTTTTACAACAAAATTTCATTATTTTTTCATTGAAGGTAAATGAATAATAAATTCGTTAATCCAATTTGAACGAAACGATATTCAATAGGGGAAGTAGATTTATTACAAAACGAACCTAATAGATACTTTTATGATGCATGGTTAATTGCTCCGTATAGAAATACCAGTGGAAAGAGAAGACAGACACATAAATATTTTTTGGCATTTCAAATTGCTTTCCGTTTTGACGGTTAGGGAAATCGGGTATATTGCTGCGGGTTATTCAACCCCTGTGCATTACGATTAGTATTGATAAGCTCATATTGGATTTACGACTGAAATGAGTAATAGTATGGTACATGTAGAGGAAAATTGCTTCATTGCGAATGGTTGATAATTAAGCGAGGGTGAGGATCAACTGTTGAGGTTCTTCAAAGAGTTTACGCTTAGAGATAAGTTTTGAAGTGTCATTACATTACTTACGCCTCGGTTGGTACAGAGATTTGAGTGGTTGCGCTGCCCCCAATAAACACAAGTGATTATTGCTTCAGGCTGCACACTGTACTTCATGCTGTTGAGCACATCAAGTGGAAATTCCAATCAAAATAGATCAAATGTTTTCATTTTTCATTTAACACTGAAATCATGAAGTACGCACTCTATTAGAAAATTATTGCATGTTTACAGCTGAGAACCAAATAGACGTCACACATTTTATTTTGTATAGCAATCGATTGAGAGATTTTCAAGGAAATAACGCTTCCGTTTTGACCTTTTTGTCAATGACAACAAAAATTAAGGATAAAATTTTATGACCATGCGTAACAGAGTTGATTTTAGTAACAATAATTAAACCGGTATTGGAAGATTTCTTTAATATTATCTGAAATATAAAATATTAGTTGTAATTTTCTTGTATCTCCTTTCGGTTTTGAGAAAAAAAATTAAAGGTCTCAAGAATGAGACTTGAATGCAAATGTCAAAATTTAATTTTGGACGGTCGTCAATTGTTTTTACAGTAGGAAAATTATTTTTTAGCGATTGTCAAATTGTTTTTAAAATAAATTGGATTTTTTTCTAGTTTAGTATCATTTTATTAAGAATGAAAATGACCAATTATGAAACTTATTTTTAATATACCTACTATTATTAATAGTCCATCGGTCATTTGGTAGTTTTAACTGGAAAGTTTTCCGAGAGTTCTGAAAATGGATATTTTAATAGATTTTACTTCGAATTTTCACTTTGCCACTTCGTATCTTTGCCGCTCGCGCCGCCATATTGAAAAATGGCGCCCGAAAACAGTTTTGTGAGGATATCTTCTTTCCGACTCATTTTATGATGAAAATTCAAAAACTTTTCAGGTAAACCCCTTTTTTCGCCCCAACCGACTGGACTATCTGTTTCTTCAATTGGAAAATATATAATAAAATATTTGTGTTACACATTAAAATCTTCAGTTGTTATATTACTTGACGAGTGCAACAAATTAAAATTAATTAGGTATTTATTTATATTAACCTCATTTAAGGATGCAAAGTATTTAAAATATAATATTGGCTAGTATCACCATTTACTGATATTGTTATATTTAGAAAAAGTACAAGGCTGATAGAATATGCAACTAATATTTAGGTCCTTTAGATCTCTAAGATGATCCTCCCACTTTGAAGGATATGGCTTTCATAAAGTATATATAAATATAAAACTGCAAAGCTTTATAACCAGTTTGTGTATTCAATATTAACGACGTTTGCGCATTTGGAATTGAATTGGAAGAAAATTTGAATATTTTAGTAGTCCAGTCCGCAGTCCGTATCCGCGTGTAGCCGTGGTCATGTTCAAGTTTGCATGAACAGAAAGCAGCTGCTCACTTTATCATTTTTATGGTACGTTGGCGTCTTTTACATCACATTTTATAAAACGAATTTCCAGTCCAAAGAAGTTTGCTACTATAATTCATTTATATATTAAACTGACATTTGATACTTTTAAATCATACGCTGACTGACAGACAATGAATAGGAAATTTTTTTTTATAATATTCAGATGTTACAAGCGAAAAGTGAGTGATGTCATTGTGTAATTTAATGGGGAAATAAATATTGGCATAAGCATATAACTACATAATAATTATTATTATATTTTTCGAGTTGAATTCTCATTTAGTTTCAGCAGAATGTTAACATTTTCAGTATGGTTTTGATAAGTGATACACAGAAGCTAAACCAGAATAAAAAATATATTTTATTTACTAGTTGGTCTCTCATAATTCAAATTTATCAGAAAATTTCTTTCTGAGAAATCTCAGGCATAGTTTAATACCACGTGACAGGTTTTGTTCGCCATTTTTATCTGTAGTCGCACTTGTACCTGTCTTCTTTTTTAGGTCTCTTTCTTACATTTGCGTTTGCAAATCATTATACCATCATCATGGTCTGTTTTGTGCATAAGTATAAAAAAATTATGTGGTAACCACCTTAATGCTCTTTATATATTACCAACATTACATATCTTGCAGTACATCTTATTTCTTTTGTCGTCCAATAAAGCACAACATCAGCACCGCTCGCCATCACCTCTCTTCAGGTCATACTAACAATCGAACATTTTTAAATCTTTCTTAATCACAAAAATGAAAGAGTAGGGATAACGAATAACGAATGAAGATCAGGTCATACTAACAATCGAACATTTTTAAATCTTTCTTAATCACAAAAATGAAAGAGTAGGGATAACGAATAACGATCATTTTCACTTTGTCACTTTGATTACGAATCATAGTCCAAAGAAACACGCCTATTATAATTATTTTCTATGCCGCATATGCAGTAGCAAAATATATGAAAATATGATACGCTTGAAGAAAAACATTTTTCGGAATGCAGTCAAAATTTAATTAAATAAAAAAAATTGATTGCATTCCGAAGAATATTTTATTTGATATGATTTTCAATGCCTGTAATTTCTATTCAAAACTTATATTTGTTGCCCGTACTTCTGCTCTGTATATATGATACATCTTCCTACAACCGATGTACAACATATTTGTATTTTAGTCTGATTCGGTATTTCTTTGATTAAGCGTGCCGAATGATTCAATTCTATTGAAATATATGGACGCTAACCTAACTGACTGTTGGTGTTTGAGAAGGGTGATTTGGGAACTGATTGCAATGTTTCACTGAATAGAACAAGTGAACGAGTTTGTATATTTGGGTTGTAGTTGTCAAGGGATGAACGTATTGACCGGGAGATTGAAAGGGGCGTATCTGCAGGTTGCAAGGTATTAGCTGCTTTGTGTACCGTTGTTGGAAACGTGAATGTAGCTAGAGATGCTCGATTGAGTTTATATAATGGTGTGTAGGTAGTGTGTAATGCAAGCCTTGATGTATGGCAAAGAATATTGAGTATGGATGAAGAGATAAGAACGGCATTCTGGAAATGAAAACGTGATTATGTCGATATATGATTATGTTTGACAGTTTTTCTGCAAATTAGGTAGAAATATATAATTAGTAATTTATGAAATATTTTCAATAAAAATCATTTCAAAAATATTGATAAACGAAGTAACAGGAGAAAACAAGATGACACTTAAAATAAACAAGAGCAAAAATTATAATTTTAATAAATTAATACAGAAGAGTTAGTCCATCCTCACAAAAAACTATGCAGGAGCAAAATTCCTTCGAAAGCAACAAAAATTAAAATGTACAAGACAATAATAAGACCAATAATTGCTATGTACTCAGCTAAAATGATTAAAATTAAATTATTAAGAATATATAATACTCTAGCTGTACCACCGATTATTTTTTACCCACAACAGTCGAACAATAGTTATTTGTCAAACTAGAGAGGAAACGCTTCTTTTCCCCCTCGATTTCGAAGTTTGCCTCATGAGCGCAGCTAGTGAGGCATTTCGAACGAGAGTGGAATAAGAGCTTTCCTCTCGTGTTAGACACAACATTTTTTTCACGACATATTTCTAAAAACAATTTTCTCGTACCTAAAATACTCTTTGAGAATAACTGATAGACTGACACGTTAAAAGTTAGGTTATCAAACACAAGGCGGTGCAGCAGTGTTGCCAATGAACCAATTTTAAATAACTTTAATAAGTAAGAAAAATATAAGACATAATTGTAAGACAATTTAAAGTATGTATATTACTAAAATAAGGATTTTCAATAAAATTAGGAATTTATGTATAATTTGAATAATATATTTTTTGTAAATACACATTTTCCTCACTATTTCGGGAGAAGAACGATGGGGTTTCCTACCATGTGATAAAACATGTTTTCATTTAAAATAATATTAAGACCACCAAAAAACACAGAAATCGAATTCAAAATAAAAGTGAAAAATGGAATAGAGTAATAATTACGAGGGAAAAACATAGTCAAGAAATTAAAACAACGTAGTGAAATGGTTAGGTGGATAGGATAAACTTGTATAGAGAGGAGAGTAGAAGAGGGAATACATTAAAGACAGTATAAAAATTGCTCGTATCTCGAAATGGATTCATCTTCAGTCTAATGTAGATTAAGACTTGTTTACTTATTATTGATCATGTATGTCCGTTATAGTTATTAACGTATCAAGGGCGCAAGGTATTATTGTACGTTTAACGCTCGTGGTACGTTCAACGTTTAATGTCCGACCGATAGATTTTATAAATGATATTTTTCGATTCTTATCTTATCATTGTGTTTTGTTAGATAGATTAAGGGTTCGTTTTGAAAGTAACACCCTCTATGTAAAGTGTCAATTTTTGGAAGTATGATCAAATTTACCACAAACGAATTTTAGATGGCAGCACTGTATATGCAGCCGTATGGTAAAGTTTAGATGATAGATGCGCTCCAGTAGAAAATTTAAAATTATTAGGAGGTGTTTACTCGTTCTTTTTTGTATTTGCACTACGAGAATTTGGCAACATGCGAGAGCGTAATAATTGGCCATGCTGTACTCCAAACATAGCAGTCAGGTGAATATAGAATCCCCTTGCTCCACCATTGTTTTGAGAAGCATGTGTCCATAAACTTATCCAACCATACATAGCGCCGAAAATTTATGCAGAAAGATGCTGAACTATTTCTAGTTTAGTTGAACCTCAAATACACTGTTTTTTATTTCCAGTTACATTAATGGTGCAATTCTAAGCATAATCGTAAGGCTCGTAAGTTGTTATCGTAAGACTCGTAACAGTTTACGAATCAAAGAGCAATTCTGTGCAAAACTATTGCTTACGATCACTCGTAAATATCTTACGATTTCTCGAAAATTTTACGTTGAGAGGGTAACTGGACATAACATTACGGTTTTGATTTCTCTCTCTAATCATTGCTCAATTTTGTTAATAAAATGAATGAAAATATAAATATTTGGAATATTGCTCTTCTTCTTGTTGAATATAACAGGTAATGCATAACAAAAATATGTTAATTATACGTCAAGAAAAATTACCTTATTACATATTTTAGAAATTACTTGCGTCTCTTGCGCAGATACAGATATAAAAGATTTGGTAAACCCATTTAACATTACTATTGCAAATTTCAAACAAATGTTTAGATTGGATCAGTAGATAATGGACAATCAATTTTATTTGTAATATAGAACCATTTTATAATCCATCAAATTCAAGAATTCCATTGCATATTATAGTATTCCATTTATATTTACATATATCGGGTGATTAAATAAAAATAGCATCAAATACTGCCAAGACAAATTTTTCGTATGTCATAATTGACAATGACACATGTCACCGATTGTTCATGGATGATTGTAAACGATGGGGATGTAAATGAAGATCTTGTTTCATAATTCGCAGACAAGACTATTTTTCTTAAAATTTGTAATGAAAACTCATCATATGGTTGTATTTGATAAGAAAATAAATAAAAAAAAAAAAACGAACTGTCATATTCAATATTCAGACACTGTATTAGCAATGAAGTTAGACACTGACCGTAAAATATGACGTCAATCGTAAAGCTAAAATCTGTAACGTTCGTCGATACAGTTTTCTGCATAGAATTGCATTTATCGTAAATCTGTAACTTGACTTGTTACGATTGTCTCGTACACTACGGTTTTACGGTTTTACGATTAAATATAAAAATTGCTTAGAATTGCACCGTAAGAAACTATAGTAAATTTTTCAACCAAATTTTGTACACCTAAAACATATAATAATATCTAGTAAAACAGCTATTTTTTAAATAAATAATTTACTCAAATGCATATGATTTAAAAAATGATTAACAATAATATAGTTCAATTAAAAATAAGAATTATCTGATGTATTAGATCTTAAAAATATGATTACAAATATATATAAAAAAATTGCTATACTTAATATATTTGTTTGCGAACACTGAAACTAATTAACGCATTATTCTTAATTCTTTACAATTTCTACCTGCCAATAGAAGTCAGAGTTTGTTTCTATCTGCCAATAGAAGTCAGTGTTTGTATATTCTGTGTCCAATAGCCACAACGTCATATTTATAACGTCCTAGGGAGTTATTTCGTATATAACTACCGGGCAGTTATAATAACAATAACGTAACGGTCGGACACTAATTATTTAAATGTTATTGATAAGATTCTATATGTATGATGAATACTCTAACCAAAATGAGGACATTCGAGACTTATGCAAACATTCGCGCTTCACTTGAACATGCTTTTATGTTTAAGTGCGTTACTGTCCCTTAGATATCAGCTATCTGATTGCAAGTACCTTCTGAAATCTTAAAAAAAATATTTTGTAATGTTAATATGTTAGAAATTAGTGTATATGTCAACTGAGAATCGAATTTTTGAATGAATTTCATTAATTTATTATGAGAGGTTGTTAATGTATTAATTACCATGCATTTGAATAATTATGTTTGTTTTCAGTGATGCGTTTATTTCCATATATTTACATACATGTTTAGTCGGTTTTACTTTGACTATTCACAGCTTCTGACGGAAGCGCAAAGGGATAATTAATGGGCAAAGTGAAACTAAGCAGAGCCTTGTAGAGTGAGTAGTAAAGCGATATTGGCTGGCGCTGCCGCTTCCGCCACGGCTGCTCCATCACGCTGCCAATTCCACTGAATTGACGCCGCTGGAAACATTGTAAACAAATTGTAAAGTACCACTTACTTGTGAATTGTGACTTGTAACGTACAATGTTATTCTCCATTCTCTTTTTTACAAACATAGAACTGCTCATAAACGCTGCCAGAAGCGTCGCCACGACGTTTTGGTGAGGGGTTTACTCTCTTGTCTCAATTTAATAATAATTGAAGGTTCTGGAACTTTATTGATATTTATTTTAATTAATGCAATAGGCAAATAGTTTTTTTGTACTCCTGTATAAACATATCCCCATTATTTAAATTTTTTTGATGAAATATAGTACCCATAATTCACGATAGTGAATTATGATTCATAATTCACTCTTCTCGACCAATCCCAGAGCCAGAAATCCATAATTCACTGTTATTTTAAAAACGTGATGTGGATCATCAAGCAACCGCCGTCTGACAATTGATATGTAGTCATTGTCATTGGTATTTTTATGTTGACGTTATTCAACTTGTTTTTAACTAATTTCGACTATTTTTAAAAGTGCTTTCCGAATGTACAGGAGTAGAAAACTATAGTATTATATGAAGGATTAAGGTAGTCATTATTAACGAAGATAAAGTTTGCGTCACGAGCCGTAGGCGAGTGATGCAAATCATTCTTTTAAGATTTTTAAGTCGCTTCGACAAGGGTTTTATAGGGTTTAATTTATTGCCACCCGTGTTTAAAATTTTTAATTTTCTTTTAATTTTTAGTATTCACTGAAATTAAATCATTTGAGATGTTGTTGTGTTGACATGTTTCTGTTTTCGATCTAGTCTGTGCCTTGCTAAATGATATTGGTATCATTGAGTATGTTCTTGTAAAGATATCTTCCTTCCCCCTCCGCACATATCATATATGGGATAGTTGGGTGTCTTTGACCAGCTTAGTACAACTGCATTTGCAGAGAGAAGAGGTCTTTGCACGTCTTCTCTGATCAACAAAATGTAGCGATTTAAAAGAATTTTCTTTTTGTAACTGTAACTTAAGTGTACCTATACATACAGGCTGTGGAATAATGTGGGGTATAGGGATTTCAATACTATTTTTTTGATATTGCTGTAAATTTTTACTTTTTCACTTTTCAGCAAAAGTGTAAATTCAAAAGTTGTTCAGAATTTGAAAATGCATGGAATAAGGCCCATTCGGTTACTTAATTGTTAGTATATCGCGATATATCAATCAAATTATAATTAATATTTATCAGAAAAATTGTAACACAGCCATTGAAAATTAGACAAAATGAAAATTATTAGACATTTCAAAAGCAGGTTAAAATGTATTTAACAGAAAGAAATGGAAAGATGTGTACTCCAAAATTCGCTATTGTATCACTGCTTCTACGAAATTACTACATAAAATAATACATTACAATAAATAAATCTATATCTGTTTTATGAAATGTCAAATATTTGTCGTTTTTGTTTAATTTTCCATGGTCGTATTAAAATTTTCCAATAATAATTGATTTTAATTTGATTAATATATCGTGAAATTATTATTTTAGTAAGCAGATCGATGTTTATAATTGTTGTAACTTTATAATAGTTATTTGCAATATTGGATTTCTATTATCACTCTAATAAATTTTATTCAATTTATATCATCAAAGTTTTTCCTTTACGTTTTCCATCATTCCGTCCATCTCATATTCTTATCTTGTCTCTGTGTTTTATTAAGTACAGCAAGCATTTCGGTACTACAGTTTAACATTCTGAGGTAGGTTGATAAAATGACAAAAAATACAATAAATTATATCATTTTAAGTAGTGATGTACCCACTTACACCAGCATTCGTGTACAATGCATACCTACCGTTACCGTTACAGGTATTTCCCTAGAAATATTAGAATTTATTGGTTTGTGTATTTGCTTATTGTATTGTTTATTGCCTTTTCCGTTGCATTCTTCTATTTATTGCGGCCTCGTACAATATTTGGGAATTTTCAATGTACATTACAAGAAATTTCAGATTGTTTATCACTGGAAAAGGCCTTAAAATATTGAAATATGCAATTATATGCACTTTTGTAAAAATTTGCATAATAATGCCCAAATATGCAATATATACAATTAGTAATTAGCTTTAATTAACTCTAATCAATGTAATTTGTCCAGAAAACTGATATGCAAAAATTAAAATATATACATTTTGCACATAATCCACTCTCTAGTTATAATGTTTCTTTTTATGTTTGAAGTCGAGGATCAAATTGTTCTAATAGGATTAATTTAAAGTAATTAATTTCTGAATATAAAATTGTTGTGTTGGTTAAAGTTGTTGTACGATTATTTTCTAATAAATGTGTTGTTTTATATTGTCATGCATATGGTTTTATTTTTCTTTCAATATTATTCGGGTGCGAGTACCGTCAATAACCACAGACAATTGGCGCTATAAGTACAAATATTTTATGTATTATTAATTTAATTTCATACAAAATACAAACCTAAAAAAATTCTTGTAGCAATTCCCTATCCGACGCCCCTGAATGCTGTAAGTTCGTAGTTGACGTAAAAGGAGAATGCTAGAAATTTATTTTGCAATTACTCCGCTATTTATTTGGTAATTTTATTTTATATAACTTCGCTAGACGCACAAATTGTAGGTTTCTCTTATTTATTGCTGAAATATCTGTAAAAGTTTTGTGTTGATATTTATGAACATTTTTGAGGCGGAGTGGTTTTATTTTGTTGCCGGCATGGCAATACGCGAAGAAGTAAAATGAAAAGCTTTTTTCATGTTGATAAAAAATTCTGAGCAAGTCTCATTAAACCGAAAGTTTTGGAATACTAAAGTTCGGAAAGAATGAAGAAAATATAAATTTTCTTAAGTCAACAGATTACGATTTCAGTTTGGAGAAGCATTTATATTTCAACCCACAGGTTTTCTTTTCTCGAATTCTTCTGAATTTTTGACAGGTTTTTCTGTGGCGAACAGTGACATTTAAAGTTACGGATGGATAACTTTATTTTTTTATACAAATTTTGTTTGGATTTATGGACAATTCGTAAATGTAACTATTAATTTTCAACTGCCACTTAATTTTATTCTTTTACTATTCTCATTGTAACTGTTAATTTTACTTCATATTGATAATATATATCAAGTGTGGGAACCCGGAGTTACGCAAGATGTTTGTATATTTTTTAGTAGAAAACTCAATTTATACAAAGAAAAGGAGAATTTTTAATTTAAATTGTACTCGTACTAACATTTATAATAAATTGTCTAACATAGCAAAAAAAAAAATAATTTTTTATATTGCTTTACAACAAAAACGGTTCAGAATTTATTAATACAGAATGTTCCATTTAAGTGCTACACTATTGATATCTCGAGAAGTATAAGAGATACGAAGTTCGTTAAATTAGCAAACAATTTCTAAATTATATGACTATTTATATGAACAAAACAAAAAATGTTATTAACCAGTGAGACCCAACTTTTTTATTTTAAATCTACCTACCTTTTTCATTAGCTTATTCGATTTTGTATTTTTTTTCTGAATACAATGACATAACACACTTATTAGTCCTACATGTTGAGAAAAATGCAAATAATTGTTATTATTTCAATTTAATGATATAAATGAGAGTGCTGTGGCAGAAACAATTGATGTTGATAAATGCCAAAGTTAAACTTTTGTGTGTTTTCTACGTGAAAAAAAAAATGTATTTTACTAACGAAGAAAGAATTGATATGTATGAAATTTACAATTTATCTTTAAATAATATCTTTGATGCGGTAAATATGTACAGGGAACGATTTCCTGATCGGCGAGTTACCCACACATTGCGTTTGTTAAAAAGCGTGTTATAAATAAAAATCAGGACGCAGAAACAGATATTTTAGCTTTCTTTGAAGCCTATTCAATGGCTTCAATACGAATGGCTGCTGCTGAATGCAATTTAGGTATAGCCACTGTTCATCGCATTTCAAAAAATCATAAATACAAACTATATAAATTTAATTTTATCATCATTTACAACCTAGAGATCGCACATGACGATTGGAATTTTGTTATATGTTAATAAATGAAGAACCTGACATTTTGAAATCAATTAAATGGACAGATGAAGCCAATTTCTCAAATAACGGCATATACAATACAAGAAATACACACTTCTGGAGCCGTGAAAATCCTATTGCACTTCGCGAAAGAGGTTTTCAGCAAAAATTTAGTGTAAATGTGTGGGGTGCGATATTAAAAGATAACACGTATGTTTACATGTACGAAGGTGCACTGACTGGAGACAGATATTTAGAAATATTAAGAAACATGCTGGACATCATTTTAAATGATCTAGCACTAGCAGATTTAAGAAATCTTATTTTCCAACAAGATGGTGCACAGCACAATATCTCTTCAAGTTGTTAATTAAAAAAAAATTGCAAATCAGTGCATTGGCACACATGGTCCCATTCCGTGGCCCGCAAGATCTTAGGCCTTTGGACTTTTTTTTGTGGGGTACATTAAAAATGAAGTCTACAAAACCGTTCATCCAGATGTTCAGCACTTAAAAAATGCCATTGAAGATACTCTTAAGTATATCGATTGGCGAACTTTTAGAAGAGTAATAAATAATTTACTAAAAAGAGTACAGTTATGCATTATTAACAAGGGAAATAATATTGAAGAATATTCGTAAATAGTTTTGTATTTTCGTAAAAAAATTTCAATTGTTTCTGCTGCAGCACTCCCATTGGTATCATTAAATTCTTATTTGCAGTTTTCTCAACATTTTTATTATGTAGGCCTTATAAGTGTGTTATATCGTTATATTCAGAAAAAAATACTGGGTTTCCTATCCATTCAAATATAATACTTCAGCTTTTTAATTCAAAATTATACAAAAATAACATTCTTACAATTTGTAATAATTTATTTAGCAAAGTGTGACATTTGATATTCTTTGACATATGACATTTCAGTAAAGTTACCAACCTTGAAAATATACATTGTACTACTCTATTTATAACACTCTATTGAGCTGTTAAGAAACTCCGTTGAATATCGTAAAAGCTATGTTATAAAAACAAAAAAATCTGATGTGGCCAGCACATAACCTCCCGCCCAATACTACTCTTAAACGGTACAAAATAGTTTTTGATGATACAGAAACATACCTTCTTATTTGTTTATTTTCTATTTATATTTGAGAATTTTAATTTTCTTTCGTATATTTATTTAATTTTTTGACATATTTCACTAAGAAAACAGCTTCACAATCACAATGACATGTGTCACATTTCGTAAAAAATTGAAAATTTTCCATGGTGTACTAGGAATGCAAGATTTGTGAAATCTAATTTCTTTATATTTTATTATCTCTAAATCTAATGAAAATTAGTGTAATCAAAACAAATGTAGAATTAAATATTCTTCAACTTTCAAAATAATATAAATTGTTGAAAAAGGAAATTTAACCGTGTTTTTCACGAAAAACTGTTAAGGGCTTCAAGTAAACTGCTACTTCCGGTCGACCAATTTTATCCAAAACCTAATCAGCTCTTCATTTAAATATAAGAAACAATAATTCAAAAAATTGTATTTTTTGGTATTATAGTATTTGAGTTATGCGAGACGAAAAAATTGCCACATACTACACACACACACACACACACATACATACATACATACATACATACATACATACATACATACATCATCGCGAAAATAGTAAAATCGTATTGTAGGGACCCTAAAACGTGCTTATTCATTGAAAACTCACTACCCAATTTTCTGACCAAAAACAATACCTCCCTTACCTAGAGGTAGGCGGGAGGTAATATAAAGAAGAATATATAATTGAAACATAGTATATAGTTTTCTAAGATGAACTGTTACTCTAATGTGTTCCTTAAATTCTCCTCACTAAATTATCGGTAGGTCTTACCCTAAATGATGATCGTACCCAAAGAAAGTTTGAAGAGCAATGGAGTGAACAACAATAAAATCAATTGAAAAACTGTTCGTCCGGTATGAAGTGTCTGAAATGAATCAATGGCACTATTCACTGTGCTGTCTGCTATACGCGCGCTGCCACCAAACTGTCGTTCCATCCAGTGGAAAGTACAGCCTGCAGCTAAAATGTCAGCTTTATTGCATTTGAATATTTTCTAGTAGAAAATTTCGAATAAAGAACTACTTTGAATCTTTGAAAGCTTTTACGGTGAGCTTGTTTCTACTCAAAATGAAATTGATATCAAATTTTTTACTTTGTCCTACTTCTATTTATTTAAAATACAACTACGCAGTATATTGTTTCACAAAGTATGGAATACTAGATAAAATTTGATATTTTTTAAGAAGCAGCAAAACAAATATACGTTTGTTGATGTAAAAGGATAATATATCAAATTTTATATTCGACTATTATTATTTATCACATTTTTCTTATTTAAATATATCATTAAATAGATGGTGTAGAGCACTAATAGTAAAACAATTTGGTCTAAAACCAAACTGTTTCTTAGATATAATACAGTTTTTAGTTAGAAAGTGTTCAAGTATATTTAAGAAACAGTATTTAAAGATTTTTGAAAAACCAACCAAATTATTCATATTAGTTTTATTACCTTTATTGTGAACGGAAATATTATATTTGTTTTTAAACTTTGAGGAAATGATAAATTAATTATATAAGTTAATGGTGAATAATTAAATGAGTTGCAATTTTAATTATAAAATTTTCCACATTATCTGAACCGGATAGTTTGTTGCTTTTAAATATTCATCTTTTTTATTATAAAATTATTTAACACTCGTCAATTATTTACCTCATAGGCCTCCAACTATTGGGCATCCAAAATTAAAATATGTTAACTAGTGGTAGAAAGCTGAACTAACGATAAGGTACACAAATTTCACTGTATTTTGAAATTAATTGTTATTTTTTAAAAATTAATAACAATAGTAGTTATTTTAAGAGTATTCCAATGTAAGTATTACATTTGTATAAATCATATTATTTAAATAAGATGTAAAAATGATAGGTACATTGTATTTGTAAATTATAGGTTAAGATTGAATTTAAAAACCTATTAAAACAGGAAAAATTGCAGTGTTTATGGGAACAGTTCTACTGCCAATAATAGCAAACTGCCAATACTAAAGCACGCATTCGCCATCATAAGATATCATTCAAAATGAATTTGATATGTACCTTTTGTGAACTGTGATCAACGCCATCTCTTGATAATTTGGAAGCCCAATACAACCACTTCAGATTTATGCATTGCTAGCTACCAAAAACTAAATGGACATCATATCTATAAACTAAAAATTAAATTTAGAATGACATCATTTAATTTTCAGTTCTCGTGGACTATAAAATCATAATACAGACGTCATCATGAAAATAGTGATATCATATTCTAGGAATACACCTCATAATACGTTTACTTGATATATTGTTACAGAGGGCGTCCTAGCATTAAAAAGGAGCGGACCGTCGTCCTGACTAAATTAAAACAATTTTTATTTATTTTTAGCTACTCTGAAAAACGTAAAAGAAAATTTTTCGGATAAGTATAGTTTTACATGTGTAAAATTTAATGTGCGTAAAATGAGTATTTGTTATACGTACAAATGAAACTCGTGGGGTGTTAATGGGTTAAAGGGATTGTTTGCAACGGAAGGAAGGAAAAGTGAATTTGAAACTCACCCCAGTGGAAATGGACTTTGTGTAGGTCAAACCACATAATACAAAACTTGACCTACATTATATTGAAGTCGTCTGAAGTACGGCGCTTATTGTTTCCAAGTTTGCTAATGGCAGATTTATCAATTACAGGATTAGTTTGCGAGTAGTTTAGATCTTGTTTCTGCGGCTCTGCTTCATCCTACGTATGCAGTTAAAACATTGAATAAAGTTATAACTTTCTTGTACGTAGTAACAATCAAGAAATAGACAATAGTGAGATTTTCGAAGAAGTACTGAATACATGTTTTGAAGCCCTGAAGCATATTTCACCATATCCTCATTTACGTTAAGAATAGAGTAAAGAAACTTCATGTATTCAATTCGTGGAAATAAGTTGATTTTAGTTATACCGGAAGTGGGAGTTTACTTCATACAAAAAAATAAATTCAATTTATTTAATATATGAAAATAAATGTATCACGAAGCCTTTTGCCTATTTTGAGTCACAGTGAAAAAAAGGTTTCATATGAAAATGGTAACAAATTATTTAAAATATAAAATTATATTAAATTTTCTCTTATCCGCTTCCACTAATAAAAATTGAATAAACTCTATCAATTTGGGTATCAAATTAAAGTAAAAATACTAATTTTTCTCATTTCAATTCAAGCTTGAACTTAAATGATTGAATTTGGAATGGTAGGCCTCAGGATCATTAATTAGATATATAAATATTATGGAAACAAAGTAGTAGTCGGAATTTTGACAGGAAATAATCAAACTTAAATGATCATTTGCCGACGTTTCGGAAAGTTATATAACCATTTTAAGACTGTATAAGAATAAATTTTTTGTTGAATCATATGTATATAACACAATTTACACAAAAGTTAGTGGTACATACCATCAGAAAACCACATAATTTACATTTAAGACATTTAAGCAGAAATACATATGGTAAATGTGAGCAAAATTGTAAAATCAAAATCAACTAGGAAATATTTTATACAGATGTTAATCGTAGGCGAGCTATTGAATGACTGAACTAACCAATTAATAACCAGCGGAACCACACAGTTGGAAACTAAACCAAACAGTAGGAAGAAGAATCAGCTACCATGTTTTTACCGCGGCAAATTTGAATTTTAATTGTTCAAAATATTTGAATTAAAATTATTTAAATTATCAATGTCTGTCCTTAAATTGATATTCTTCTTTTTCTTCATGTGGCTCCCGGTGGAGCATAAGGCGCCTTTCGGCGTTTCTACAGCTTTTTGTAATGGCCTAGTTGCTAACTCTGCGCATCTTTCCTTCATTTTCTTCTTCATTTTTTCCCTATAAGATAATTTCAATGTCATATCTATGTCTGTTCATTCGGTGTGATTATTTTTTCTATTAGTTCTTTCCAATATTTTCTGTTTGTTGCTATTTTCTTAATTTCATTCCACGATAAATTTATTTTCTTTAGTTCTCTTTGTATGCTTCGTTTCCAAGAGTCTATTGGTCTACCCTTCTGCTTCCGCTTACATTAAAATCTAGAGCTTGTCTTGCATGGTCTTGTGTTTTTCGTAGTGTGTGGCCTATTCATTTCCATTTCAATATTTTAATTGTTATCTCAATATTTTCCTCTTCTGTGACATTTCATAATTTTTCGTTTAATATAGTTTTTGGCCAGAATATGCCACATATTATTCTCAGACACTTGTTTATGAATGTTTGTAGCTTTTTCACATTTACTGAGTTTATATTTCAGGTCTCTGCACCATATAGTAGTACACTTTTTACATTTGTCTTGAACAGTCTAATTTTTGTTCCTTGAGAGATTTTGCTTGATTCCCATATTTTCTTTAACATACTGAAAGCTTTTTGTGCTTGGCTTAGTCTTCTTTCTATGTCTTTTCTACATCCTCTTTTGCTATTTATTACGCTTCCTAAGTAGCAGAATTCTTGTAACTCTTCTATGTCTTCACCTTCTAAATTAATATAGAAGAATAAATTGATGTTACATTTGTTTAATTGTATAAGTATACATTTCTCCAACTTCCTGTTATGGATTCTTTGTATTCTACTGAGAGATTGTAAGTAAATAAATAAGTAGAAATTTACAACATTTTGTTTTTTACATATTAAAGAGAAGGGATAGAATCCAATCTAAGACCTAAAACGCTCTGCATAAACGTAATTAGTGATCCTTGAGAGTCGTAAGCGACTGTTTTAGATAATGAAAGGTAGAAAAAAAGGCAAGAATTCAATCAGGATAATGAGAGAAATTTAGAGAAAATTTTGTTGGTTACGACGAAAATATTGTTTGACATATTGTTGAGCGTTATTCTCTCAGCCCTGAAGAAGCTGCAAATGACAGCGAAAAGAAGGCTTTAAAAGTTAAACCATCTATAAATAAACAACAATTATCCTGACTGCATTCCTATTCATTTCTACCCTTTCCAATTATTGACTGGTTGTAGGAATCGAACTAGGAATTTTATGTTGCGTTCCCATCCTTGAAATTTGAACACACTGTAAGGTAAATAACCAAAGCATGTAATCATGTTGTCATGCGAGTATAGCAAGTGATCCCTTTACCATGCACCATATAACAACTATAAAGTTTATCGAAGCAGCTCAGCATGAACTTCGTGCCGTTAAACATCATGTTGTCATTATACTTTTATTAGCGGAGTTTGCTGTGGTACTAAGTGAAATTTACTGCAGATGAGCGGAACGCAGGGACAATGCAGCAGATTAATAGCGATCAGATAGTGCAGCCACGCTTCAACAGTAACAAAACAATCATCTGATGTAGTTCACTGTGCTAATCATCTACTGTGTTACAACAATGAGTTATTCACCATCAAACAATGCATGCACTATGTCATGTTACCACACATTGCTACATAAATTGCATGCAATTGTGGTATTAACTATCAATACCGCGAATCTTTTCTTGAATATCTATAACGATAATGGAGAAAGATGTATGCTAATGCTACCTATATGTATACACAATGGCTGGTACCACGAGCTCTGTTTTTAGGTGTTTTAGGAGCAGTGTTTTAGACTCGGCTTTAGCGCTGTACAATGTTCTACAATTATTTTATAAAAAAATGCTGAAAATGGTAGTTGCCGAGAAATGTATTATTTACCACTTTTATTAAAGTATTTTTTTATAAAATAGCTTTAGAACCTTGTAGAGCGCTAAAACCCAGCTTAAAACACTGGTCTTGAAACACCCAAAAACAGAGTTCATGAAAGTGTCTTGTAAGTTCTGCAAGAAAAATATGTGCATATATATTTGAAAGTAGCTTACATTATGTTAGTAATATTTTTATTATATTTATTATATTGAGGACATTTTATTTTAAAAATGCACCTTATCTTTGTATTTAAAAGTGTGCAAAATAAAAATTAGATAATTATTTACTTTTGAATGTGATTCTTCATAAAATATTATTATTATTTGATACAATTATAGTAAACAATTGGAGAAGATAGTGACTATACTTCTGCGTATTTAATTATTCCATTATTTGTATTATTGTGTAATTTATACTGAAAAAACTTTCAGAACTCATAGTAAAAGTATGAAAGATTCGCTTACATTAAATTCTGTAAAATTATTTTATTTTTACGGAATTTAATCCAAAAGTTTATTACAATTTATACTATTTACAACCTGGTAATCTTTTTTATAGAACTTAAAAACAAAGTTATTGTGAACATTATTATTATTATTATAAAATTACGTTATTTGCAACATTGTAACCATTGCAACAAAGCTTTGTACCTTAAACAAAATAAATATTATTACCTATTATGTTTCTAGTAAAGAATAATAAGTTTTTGCCATATATAATTTATTACACTATTATAATGGTACCTCACTTACATCTTATTAAAACAAAACATTCTGCACTACTGTACTCGTAATAATGCATTTTTAAGAAATGCATCCTACAAAACATAAAGAATGACAAATGTATATATTTACATAATAATTTATAGATTAGATCTAGCAATCTCATAATAGTTTTTGGTGTCTAATTAAAATAAAGTTCTAAATACTGTTACGTTTGTAACTGATGGGTTCGGTTGAGTTTATTCACTAACACATATTTATTTAAACTATTTATTTATTTTTACACTCTTATTAGTAAACACTAAATAACGATGAATCAGTACTAAACTAAGAATATTATACAAGTAATATTTATTTACACTATTTATATTCACTATGCAAACGTTTAATTTATTTGCACTAGATTTGATACTTTCTGAAGATCTTGTCCGAGTCGAATTCAATCGCTGGGTAGGCTAGCGCATTTATATATCTGTAAAGCTGGAGGTCTGGAATTCTCTAGCTTATTCGACCAAGGAACCAGTCGAGAACGATGTGTCATCGTTGCGCGCTGACTGTCCAGGGTCGTACTGGCCCGTTACAATACTAACACAATAATTGAAATATGTGGTACGGGAATTAGGTGGGATGTAGGTAGAGAAAAGGCTGCGTCATTTATACACAATCTAACTTAGATTTTTTTTGTACTTGTAATGTAAATCTTTTAAAATAGCTTTATAACAAGAAAATGAATAATGTATCAATGCTAAACAAAAGGCCTTGTATTCGATATCTACGATCCGTAACATAAATTATTAGGTATATTAATTTACGAACCAATATCACCATAATGTCGAAATTGACAATCAGTGACATGTGCATATCGAAGATATTTTAATAATAACAGTATCCTGTTTCTCCTATCGTTTAGCATAGAAACGGAATTAAACCGGCTTCATTGTTTGAATGTTTCACTTCCATCGCCGGCTTAAAGTAGCGACCTCACAAACACCTAAAACTATCTGAGGTCATTTATTAGAGTTACGAATTATAAAGAAGTTACTACACTACTGTTAAATATTATCAAAAGCTGGTAAAGTATAGAATATGTGATTTGGTTGTACGTTTCATGTGATATTGTATTTAATTTGTGTTGTCCACAGAATTTCCCACAAAACGACAATACAAACATTTGTAAATCTGCTTTCCATTCTAAACAACATTCAAAGAGTACGATCATATATCACAAAAGTATCATATTTGTATAGATTTCATAATATTTTCAGCTTTCCTATGAGTCAGGTTACGTTTTTCCCTATACGTAACATATTTCATTTAATTGGGGAACCTAGTTTAGACGAATCGAAAATAATATGTTCTCCCAGTTTTATAACAAAATTAGATTCATTCCGATGTTATGAGAACTACAGCGAAAGAATTATTAAAATTTTTTCAAACTTAGAGAATATTTTTTCATTTTATAAAGTACATCTAGTAATATCCGTGCTAAGGTATCGGATTGTGGATCGTGAGATCCTCAGTTCGAAACCCACTACCGACAGTTGCCAATTTAAACTTACCCCTGTGGTTCCCCCTCCACTAACAACTTTGGGGGCTATGGCATGACGGCTGGTAACCGCATATCATACGCAAAAATATATCAGAGCAGAGTGCCACACCCTTAATGGGTTAAAGGCGTGATGATATATTTATTTATTTATTTTACATCTAGTAATTTTTTCAAAAAATCGCGAAGAAGTGTTGCTGGAATAGCTGATTAACCGTTTAGCAGTTTGTATTGTTTATTACGCCTTCGAATTTCTCGTTTTCGGTAACTTTATTTCAAACGTGTTTTTAGTGAAACTAGTTTTTTTCAACTTGCGGATACTCTAACTCAAATAACGACCAATTATTCTATAAATTCGTATGATTATTCTTTATTCCATTACGCTCGGCATGAACTAAACTCTAGGGTGATATTCTTGTCTATATATTTTTTTTAATACCAAAAACAAATGGTGAAAAATCATACCATTTTGTTAAAACACCTCCAAAACATGCAATTTCAACTTTTTCGATCGGAGTTTAGTTTATATTATTGAAAAATATATTGTTAAGGAAATTACAAATTTCCCGCAATTTGCGAACTGTGATGGCGACCTTCCAGGGAACAACTTATAGTTCGGTTATTTCCGACAGAAATGACTTGAAAAAATTACAGATGTACTTCAAAACATGATTAAAATATTCTTTTAGTTTAAATTTTTTTAAATTATTCCTTCCCTGTTAATAAAATTCACGAAAAACGCTACAAAACTATGCTGCTAAACTAGATTCCCCCTTAACGAGTATAGTGTTCAAACGAACTGCTGGCTAATGTTAACGTTTTGTACAAAAGTTCTGAAGCTCATTACTTATCTCTAAGTTAATATTTGCCGATACTCAATCATAGAAACAGTCGGCGATGTATCAGTCATCAGGCGATTGATTCGACTTCCGTTTTGCCGAGCAAAACATATCTGGCGGCGTCGGGCGCCGGTTGGCAGTTACGCATTAGATTCCCGGTCATTGCGGCGTCGAGCTGTTGGCGTTCCGATCACGGCTCCGGTTCGCGGCCTTCCGTGGCTCATTTGTAGCGTCGCGACGTTATGAAGCGACGCCGCGGACGTGCGTCACGTGACCCCTCCGCCGCGACGTGACCGGCAAGTCGATCGCGCCGCCGACGTCGTTCGCACCTCCTCGGCCGACCCTTTGGCCCTCGACGACGTTTTCGATAATTTATCGACGATTTCAGCGACCGCGCATCGTCAGTTGCCGATGCGTGCTTCAGGGGCAGGGGGCGCTGCTCGCTGCCGACGGAAAACAGAAGTCTTGCCACGTAATCTTGACGGGAATTTCATCTCGCTGATAAAAAATAACCGTTCTGCGTATTGAGACTTCTCTTCTCGTTTATTTCATTAGTTGTTCGTGAGAGCCGCATTTCTATGCAGAATTTGCTGACTCTTATTTTTTTACTTAATAATTTCCTTGAGAATCAGATTAAAAAAAAAGATATGACATACATGAATTATTAATAAATAAGTATTCCTATCTCCTTAATTATCTGGAACCTTTTTTTTAATCCTGTCTAAATGTAATTTAATTTTTAATTCGCAGATCCATAAAACATTTTAATTGCTAACTTCTTTATAAAATGACATAAAAGAGATAAGTTTCTTTGTTCATAAGCTAGTTTATAAACTATGTAAATACTTGTTTGAAACCTAGTGGAGATGAAGCACATCGAAATTTTTGTGAATTTCTTTTTTACAATTCATTTACTGTCTTAAATTAAAGAAAAAATATATAGCGCGTTACACCACGCTATATATATCCACACTAGCAACATTGATAAAATTCAGTAGATCTCAAAATATTTATTATATATCTAAAAACTATTATACCGTAATGTACAAAATGGTTAAATGAGCTAATAATAATAATTCCGCGCTTACAAAGCTTCAATTCGTTACAAAATTAAAAAGTATTCTAATAACTATTATAAAAACACAATTGACAATAGTGGAAAATTAATTTTTTATATTCTAATATTACTCTGCTCCTGATACCCAACTCAATATATATTACACGTACCAAATTAATTGTTATAGTTATTTACATTACAAGCAATGTAATTACTGCTGAATGGAGGAAATGACTGGAGAGCTGATTATAATGGGCCTATAAATTTTTTTTTAAACTATTAGAATATATGACAGTCAGTGAACACCTCCAGTTTGTGTGACGTCACTAGTATTACTCCAGGGGCACAATTAGAACAATTTTTCATGATAGTAAATATTATATATCCTTTAATGTAAAAATAATATTTACATATTACAAGTCTTAATTTACAAAAATTAATCTTAATATAAAGATAAAATTCCTTTGACAACTCTAGAGTATTTTACTTGATATTCGAGTAAATAACATACAAAAGTTTGAGAACAGTGGCGCTAGTAGTGATGTAACCTAACATCAACACACAATTTTATTCAGTAGATTTTCAACACAGCACAATAAAACAGTGAAATTATGAAACAAGTAATAGAAACCCAACAAATATAACTTAAATACCAACAAACAAACAAAATGAAGTGACATTTCGTAGTTCTATTTTTAGCCCACAATAGGCGTTGGGCGCAACGGCAGACGCGCGATTTGAACGTTTCATATATCTGGCCAATAGAATCAATGCAAATACCTATGACGTAAAATATGTTCAGAGCGTTATATCGCTTTACTGCAAAATATTTAGAAGAAAAAAAAATACTTTACTACTAATTATTCCGTAAGTGGTACACGATGTTGATATAAATTTATCATATTTCCTTTATGGTTTGTGCGCCCATTACAAGTTTCATGGTAATGCAATGAATTTTTCAAGAATTATAGTGGCTAAGAGAATAAAAAAATCTGGTGTGGGCACCACACTACTTTCTTATACAAATAAAACCAACTGAACACATATGACTTGTTCCTTGCGTGAATTTATTTTGACAATTACTTGATATACAGATGTTAAACCTGTTTAATTTTGTATTCTCATTTAACTATGAATTTATTTTAATATAGAAATTTTTTTTTTACGAAGATGAGAAGCGGACTAACTACTTTCGTCATATGCCGCATCATGTGTGGATGATTATGAGTTTATGAGAACAACACAAACGACCATGCTTTTCAGTGGGATTCGAACCCACGACCTCTAGCGAAATAGAAATTAATTAATATCTTATCTTCAAAACTTTCTAACTAATAATACAAATATTATTTTTATAATATTTCACACGACACATATTTTTGAACTTTACAATTATTTGACACGGTTGACACATAGATTTAAAAAAATGTTTTAGTTTTTGTTCCCATTGTAACTAAGATTATAGAAATATATTCCTAAACATATAATTCAGTTTTTCTCAAAATTAGAACCATGTACAAGAAAAGACCAAATAACATTTTATATACCAAATATTTTTGCTAACATCTTTCATTTGAAACTTTTTCTTACAGCTGATTCTATTTTTGAAATAAATGTAATTTATTGTTTTGTGTGTCCAGTAAACTTCCTCTTCCGGTTTTTCAATTTCTTCAAAATCAACTCAGTGGTTAAATAATAAAATATATAATTATGAATAACTTATATCTAATTAATTTTCTAATATAATTGTCTCAAAATGAGTAGTAATTTTGTTTAATATCCTTGCCAATGTAGCGGTTGTTTGCTATTATGAAATACACACTGATCTTCGTTAAACTTCGTTCTACATTCTGCATACACTCCCACACATGGCACGATGTATAACAAAGCTGCGTTAAATTGAAACTATACACTAAACCAAATTTGAATAACTTAATATAGAACAACATTAATTCACTTAACAAAGATTAGTCGTATAAGATTTGCTTGGAATTTAACTTTGAAGTTAATTTAACATTGTTATTCATAGTTTAACCTTGTCAGTTGTTTCACTTTTATTTAACTTTGCTCTTAGGTCGTTGAAAATGAAGTTATTCAGGAGATTGTAGATAATGAAAGTATCTAAATGCCGAATGAACACGTAACGTTACACGGCATATGATAATGCTTCTACTATTATATTAAACATTTACATTTTGCGTGGAATTTATTCAGCGAGGGAAATTATTCATTATCTGCAGCCACGACATGATAATTATGGAGAATATTTATGCGATAAGAGGTAGGTGGATGTTTACATACATAAGATATGTGTACGAATTTCGACGAAATTTTGTCATCCATAAATAAATCTTGGTACATCCGTAACAAGTGTTCTAAATTTAAATATCGTTTATATTAAAGAATGACACTTAAAAAATGTAGAACATTTCAGCTAAATTAAAATGCATTACTGGTGCAAAACATAGAGATCACTGCAAACCTTTAATTATTAAATTACGGATATTGTCACTGTACACTATCTGTACATGGAGTTTTATTTAAGTGTGTCAACATTGCTATCTCCAGAAGTATAAGAGATACGAAGTTGGTTAAATTAGACAACAATTTGTATTTAACAAGACTATTACATAAACAAAAACGTATATTTTTAATCAAAGGTTCTCATGGAGCCCGACTTTTTTATTTAAAATAACAACATATATTTTATATTCGCTCATTCGAAAGGGAATTTCTTCAGAATTCAAATTTAAATGTATTTTATTTATATCTGGCTTAAACAAGATTGCTTTGGATAATTGGTCTCTAATTTAACCAACTTCCTATCTCTTGTAATTCTTGAGATAGCAATGGCGGAACACTTAAATGAAATCCGATTATTTATGGTATTCGTTTTGAGATACATAATAATAGGAGCATGTTTGCCTTGTTTTTTGATTATCTTAATTATAAGACGAGAGCCTCATGCAATCAAATTAGGTTTCAACGTTATAAGTTAACAAAATTCAAAGCTAATTTCCATTTCCTAGATATTAATTTATACAATTACTTACAGGTATTATATGTATATCTTACTGCAAAAGCCCGAGTTACGGTAAATCCTATGATTTAACAACTCTTAATGGTAACAGTCCAACAGTACCGTGATCATCGTTCATTTCAAATTTTTACCACCATTCCCTTGTTAAATTTTAAGATTTACCCCAAAGACACGGTAAATAACCTAACCTATCAAAGCCCATAAATTGGTTAATCTGAGATTTTTACCAATAAATCATAACATTAACCAGCTCATGTCGGTTAATCTTAAGATTTACTGGTAAAACCTAAGATTAACCCTTATAAGGGCTTTTACAGTACAATATAGGTACACAAAATTTAAATATATCTCGGTTTAAAATACAAGCAAATACATAATGTAATGTAGTATTAGATCCAAAAAAATATCTTATCTCATCGTCCGCTCCGTTACATTATACATAGTATAAGGAAGTATAATAATGATGAAAAAAAAAAAAACATCAATAACGAGATTTTTGATTCATATATTCAATAATACACCAAAGAAAAACAAATCGATACTTCATAAGTTTTATGACACTGGGAAGAACTGAATTGATTTTAGTCATAAAAGTAGACGTTCACTTGACGCATTAAACTATAATGTCAATTTATACGTTATAACGGAGTTAACATTTTATAATTTATGCAACTAGGCTTTTTTTCAAAAATATAACCTACCTACCATTTTATGTCATAATCACTGAAGTATTCAGTTGTTTTGATCGAATTATTCAGTTGTGTGTCCTGATTGAACAATACTACTTTTTTCTTAGTATTAAATTTTCGGCTTCTGCAGATTGTTAATTTAACTTTAAAATAACATTTTTGTAATTTACATATTATTTTTCAATATTAATTTGTTTTACAGCAAAAACATAACCAAGATATAATTTTACGTCATAATAAAGTAAACGACGATTCATCTACTATATTCAATAAAAATTACTAACATACCTATTGGGATCTGACATGTAGCGATATGCCATCTAGCGGATTATTTTCGAACACAAAGAAGGGTGAAGATTCCGTTAGAAATACATTATGTCAAATGGGAATAACGATTTTTGAGATAAAAAATGACCGAAATTGTAGTTAAACACCGCGAAAAATTGAAAAATAAAGTGTATTGTGCAGTTAAAGGGTATAATAATAAATCCCGGAAAAATCTGGACGTTACATTCCATTATTTTCCGAAGCTGGACAAATGTTTTATTTATAAAATAAACAAATCTGGAGTGCGAAAAAACCTTGGAAAAAAGTAACAAAAGTAAACAACATGAATGCGTTTACAATAAATAATATGCTCTGTATATGTACCTACATCTAAGTAAGTAAAATTTTAGGTTATAATACGAAATTGCCCCGAAATCTTTTTACTTTGTATTTAACTAACCTTTAACAGTGCAACAACGTAGCAATGCAGTTAATGAATTTTCGCCCAAAACCAATCATGCAGGAACATATAACGCTCTTCACTTGTTCCTCTGCAATTTTCCTATAAATTTGATGGGGATCACCTCGTAAATTCGACACACAGAAAGCCACTACACTCACAGCATCTGTTACTTCCATTTAATTTTTTCCCGCATTTAATCAATTATCAAGTATGTAAAATGCGTTCAGCTTCTTTAAAATTTAGTTTGCAGGAGACTCATTTTTATATTTCATACGCGAACAGTATAATGTCACATTCAAATCTTCACCCTAATCGGCGCCATCTTGGATAGGCCACGCCCCCATGTCAGATCCCAATTTAGTTGTTGGCTGAATTAAATTCATTTAACGGTATTATTTTTTCTCAGTGTTGAAAAAGCCATTACTGGGATAATTTTCTTGTCGTAGAAATATCGATTATAGCAATTAAAATGCTTCAAAACTCTATAGGTGCATGTATAAAAATCTAATATGAATTGAATAAATTGAAAGTAAATAAAAAATCAAACCAGAATAGTTTTGCAGCACATTGAATGTGAATATTTTCAGCGAAAATGAAAACAGATCACTCATTATAGTAGCGCTAAACAATTTACCCGATAATGTATTTTAAATGAAAAATATCTTGCGCTGCCAGTCGAGTGGAAACTCATTAAATTATAAACAACTCTCATGCAGTCAGGAAGAAAGAAACCCAACAAAACCGCAAATTTGGACGGGCATGTCAACCAGACATATAAACACGAATTTCCGCGGTCCGCGCGTATATGTACGCACGTCACGCACACACGTGCATCACGCACGTCCGCAGATATGACGTGGGCGCGTGGAGCAGGGGCCCGCGCCATTCCGCCATCGCGGCTCGCAGATGGTGCCGGTGTCATTGCGTACACATGCCGCTGCCGCAATCAAATGCGAAATGCCGCCGCGCGTCGAGCGATCGCTCACTCGCGATGTACATCTAAATAACGTGTTTATAATGCTGTCGAAACTAACAATGATCCTTTATCCTCGGTGTTTGTGTTGCCACTCAGACAAATGTCCTGTTTGTGTTACGTGGTTTAATGGTTTTAATATGAAATGTCGTTAAAATGCTGCTGGCTGCGTATGGAAAGCTGGCACGAAATGCATATAACCATATATTTAATGAGAACAATTATAGCGAGTATTTTTAATTGCCAGAATTTTAAAGCCAGTTTGGAGTGGAATGTAAAGTGTGCACTGATAATATCAGTAAATATTTTTGCGTTTTTCCCGGAAAATATATCTTGCTGAATAATGTATATTATAGGCAAAACAAGAAATTAAATATTGGCCAAGAACTGAAAAATAATTATTATCTATACGACCGTTGTTAAAAATTTATTTTATTTTACTTTTAACACGTTGCTAACGATTTGTATAAATAAATCAGCAAATATAACCTTACCTGTCAAAATATCATTCTACATTTTTGAGTATTTACTGATACACTAGGAAGATCGTAGATAAAATATTGTATAATGTACGTGTTAAAAGTGATTTATTTCGTTAGAGGGATTGTTTCACTCGGCTTCGCCTCGTTACACAAACTTCCCTACTTACTCCTAAAATGTCCCTTTTAACACTTATATCATAAATAACAATTTTCTCGAGTATAAAGTGAATTACGAAACGGTTATCAAATCTCTCTCAGTGGATTCTGTGATCAACAATGCTTTAACTTTTCTTTGTTTTGTCGGAATAGTTTAAAGTAATTAATGACGTTTTTTAAAATCAATGAAATGCTTCATTGTATGTCACATGTCTGCGTTATAACCAATCCTCTCATTATTATACTAATTATTTTTTTACGTTCCTTAAAACCAACGAAATGCGTCATTGTATGTCACGTGTCTGCGCCATTATTACAATGAGAATAAAGCTTATTCCCGGGAATAATATCTGTAGCTTTTTTGTTTTTGATGGCAAATATCATATGTCTGCCTGATGAAGAAATAAAAAGTAATCTAATTAAATATAACTCAAGAGTTCGATAAATTATAAAGTAATTCTCCAGTATCTTTCTCAAACTTGTTATATTATTACTCTGAATAAAACTCTAGTGATTATTCCCGGGAATAATCTCTGTAGCTTTTTTGACTTTGTTGACAAATGTCAGATGTCAGATAGTTATCAACACAAGTAAAAAATGAGCAAAAAAATTTAGTGGCGTACAAGATGGTGAAATATAAAAATCTAATTAAATATAACTCGAGAGTTCGATAAATTAGAAAAATATTCTGCAGTATCTTTCTTAAACTCGTTGTCATTTGGCAATAGCCACTCAAGTCTTTGCGGGTTCTAGAAATGATTTCCGGTGATAATCTCTGTAGCTATTGTTTTTCCTGACAAATGTCATGTCAGATAGTTAGGTTAAGTTAACTGTTGGCATCATACAGGCAGATTCATAAAAGAGATTCGCGTTAAGTCCATTTTTATTATTACTCGTAACTTCATTTTCCATTCCCAGAACATAATTATTTTAACTAAGATTGTAATCAAGAATGGTTAGCATAAAATTTGATACATTTTGACAATATAATTAATTTAGAAAAGAAGTTACAGATGATGAAAAAAATCTCTTTTATGAATCTGCCTGATAATGGATTATTGCACATATTAAGTGCTTTATTTAATTTTGTTTTGAATTTATGGATAAACATATAATTTTATTACATGTAATTTAAGAGTTCGATAAATAAGAAAAAATTCTCTAGTTTTTTTTCTCAAACCTGTTGTCAATAGCATGGCAACAAGTTTTCTAAAAATCTATTAAATTATTTTTAGTTTATTCTCAGTAGTTACGATACCGTAGGTACGAAGCAAAAGTTGATATATGTTGTCCAGTCAATGGCTGTAACGTGAAAAGCCACGTGATGTAGAGATGTGTCGATTTTAATAAAAGTGAAGAAGACACTAATATGAGCATTTAATGCTATTATTATTAATTTGTCAAGTATCTATCAATATTCTTGTTTTTTTTTTTTGTCCTATTGGGATGAGCCAACCAAGTCTGGTGAGTAAATTAAAAATATATTGTTATATGCATCAATGCAGCAAAAATTTTGTTACACTATTTTCCAACGAGTAAAGAGGAGTAAAATTGCTTTAAATGTAGAAACAAAAGTGTAGCCATATATAAACGTTTGTTGAAAATCAATTTCTATATACATACAAATATTTCAGCTCAATAAACTGAAATTGCAATGAATAATTAACATTTGGAATGATCTAACTCTAAATGAAAGAAAAGGAACATTAGAAATCTTGCTCAATAATAAAACTATCTATAATTATGAGATAAATAATTTCAGTTTGTCTCATATATAACATCATCCATTAAATATAGATTTGATATCTTTTAAGTTTATTACTTTTCCTGCAATGAACAGTAATTTATTTATAACTACCGGATTTATTCGTTCACTGCAAGACTACATGCACAAAAATCTTAAACAGAAAGGGGCAAATCAGTAAGTAGATTACCGTTCATAACATATTAATGATTCGTTTGAGTGCAGCTCAGAACATAACCGAATGGAACGCAAGCAGAAGAGGAAGAATCGGGCCGATGTGCATGCGATATGCGGTGCGGAATAGCGGCATGCCGTTTTCATGAAAGCGTAATGTTTTAATAAAATGCCTAACCAGAGAGTTCTCTGCAGCGCGCCGTGTTTATATATGGAGGTTCAAACCCTCCATCTCTGACAGAAAAGCATCGAACCAGTGGCGTTCGTCATCTTCGAAATACGCAAACGATTCATTCTTATACGAAGTTTAAGAAAGTGTGGTAATTTTGAAATAAATCGATTGAGATATTTTCGTGGAAACAGTTGTTTTGAGGTTCCCTGAATCCATTTTGACCATTTTCTCAATGACGTCTGAGTGGATGGATGGATGTGTATGAATGTGTGTTCAATAATTAACTAGAAAAATATAATAATGAAACTTCATAATTATAAATTTCATGATAATTAAAAGAACTGAGTTTATTTGGTATGAATTTAAAAAATGGAAGTGGATACAAAAACAATCAATAGAATTAAAAGCAAGTGTTGTTTATGTACTTACTTGCTTCTTTGACAATTACGAATTGAAAATCGAAACATTTATTTATTTAATTAACAGAAAAACCAAAACTCTTTTAGGTTATTACTCTGAGAACTAAAAGATATTTCAACTTAATAAATTTAATTTTTTACGAATATGCAACCAGCTGCAAAATAAAATTTAAAAAAGATATTGATAATAATTTTGGGAATATAAAATGGTTTGTTAAATTATCTCATATCTGCACAAACATATGTCAAGTATTTAGACCATTGTGTTGGAATAAACTTGACTTTATGACCAAATCTGAAGCTGACTCCGAAGTGTAGTTCGTATTCTGAGTAGTAGAAACCATTTCATCTAAGAATATTTTTCAAATTTTGCTTTTGCTTTTCGTTTCGGATTTGGGTTTGATTTGCCAGAATTCCAATTTTATCGCAGCTAACTTTATGTTTGACCATAAAGTTTTTCCCTTTGTTGATCCCTCTTCATTAAAATATTTGAGGGCCGTAACTTGACTGTTAGTAACCTCACTTTACGAGTAAAAAAATATCACTTACTTGAAATCTGTGAAAGTAGAATTCTGGAAACAAAATAGGTAAATAGTTATTTGATATTTGAAAGTACGAGTAGAGTTTAAATATGACCAATAATTATATTCTCAGAACCAAACGAATGGTCTTAACGACAATTCCTTCTTAACACTCTTACAATGGCATATCTAGAAGGCGTGCATAATATCGTCGTCACTTCAATTGTTTTTATTTAGTAATTGTGAAAATAACAGAGCGTAGTTCATGTTTTTCTTGCACAATGTAAAATAATTGGATTTATTGTGATTGAGGCCGCCAAACCAAGTGACATTTTGCAAAGACTCCAAACCCAGTGTGGGGAATACACCTTATCAAAAACCCAGGTGTTTGAATGGTGTAAAAAGCCACATAACGGTCAAAAATTTGAGACACGCGAGACGTCCGAAAACTCTGGCCCTCTTAAACTTCTTACACCATTCAAACATCTGGGTTTTTAATAAGGTTGATTCCCCATACTGTGCTTGGAGTCTTTAAAAAATATCACTTGGTTTGGCACCCTCATTCCCAAGAAATCTAATTATGAACTGCCGCTCTCTCATTTTGACAAGTACTAAATAAAAACAATGGAAGTGACGACGACCTTATGCATGTCTTCTAGATATCACATAGCAAGAATGTTAAGAAGAAATTGTCGTTGGGGCCATTCCTTTTGTTCTGAGAATAAAATTCTGGGTCATATTTGAAATTCCCTCGTATAAATGAATATGCTAGTGTTCAATAGCAAATTAGGTCCAAAAAAAGGTGCCATTATACTACTTCCTACTTACGCCTACCTACATGTGGTCGAATATTATTGAAATGCCCTTAGAAAATGCAACATTCTGAGAATAAACATTTAGTTTAAAAATTGTATGAAGCATAACCGAAATTGTACAAATTTATTCTGACATACTTCCACCAAACAGATTCTCTTCACTTTAATAAGAGAAAGTAGCTAAGTAAACATAATTAAAAAATCATACATTTTTATAGACAACCCTGGTACATTATAAAGGTCAAGTCGTCCGTTTTTATGTCGAATTTCTTCTCATATTTATTTAATCTCTTAAGAAATCATCTTAATCCCTAAATACAAATACAAAGTTTATAATTCAATAAATATTTCTCTCGCTGTTTGTAATTTTTACCTCAATAGATTTGTATTTTCACTGCTTGTAACTTCTTCTATTTATACACTTATCCTAAAAGAGGTGGAATCAGAAAATACATATTTTAGTTCTCAATTACTATAGAACATATTTTATGAGTATTCGTATCGACTTGTCTGGAATGTATATCATAATTTCTAATATCAACGTGAGGTAGTATAATTATGTCAATATTAGCTGTCTGCGAACTGTGACCTTTGCAATGTCCCTCCTACGTACGCGACATTTGCTCGAGATTTATGGCGACACTAACCTTTTCATTATGCATTAATTATTATTGTCAGGTTCATGTAAAGTTCCATTCGTCTTACTATTATCATATACCAGTACATAGGCGTAGTTTCAAATAGGATAATAATGTTATTGACACCAAAACATTTTATGCTTGAAGATTTATTATTATAATAAATTTATTATTAATTATAAATCAGGTAAATAAATGAATAAATATAGTATGAACATTATCGATTCGAGACAGACTATCAATTAAATAATTTCTATCTATTTGTGCTAGCATGTCGAAAATGATAGAATATATTTTGTTTCATACTGGTTACTTAGGTTACTTTAAAGACTTAGGACTTCAATAGTTATTTGTACACCAAGGCCGCGAAATCGCGCTTTAGAGTACCGAGAGAAAAATTGTCGCAGAGGCCGCTCGCAGGCCAGGCAGGACAATCTCGAGGGCACTAAAGGATTTCGCGAACAAGGTGTAAAATATAGAATTAAAAATTTTATTAATTAAAAAAAATTTTTTATTGTAAATAGAAAGTTGGCAATTAAAGTGTCAAAATGATTGTTGCTACCGTAACAACGGCCGCGAAATAGGGTAACAAAACAATCATTTTGGATTTCGCTGCAGTTACCATAAAAGAACAGCGAAATTCAATTCTGCGGTTTGTATTACGACTGCGAAAAGCATATTTCGCGTCCCGTTGCACAAAAACTAAATTTTAAATACTTGTATTAACTTATATTTCTACGAATTTTTGATAATTTATGATAATAAAAACTGCAATTTAACAACTTTTGTAATCAGTATGAAATAAAATTTTGTAGGTACCTCGAACGAAAAGTGACTTTAAGGTCCTCGCAAATAATTATGACCTCGGCTCGAACCCCGGCTGTAAACTTGCTAATACCTTAAAGTTACACTTTCCGTTCTAAATAAATGTAACCGAATTAAAAACAAATTGTTTATATTTGCAAATCCCTCAAACCTATCCTTGGTTACGAATGTTCTAATGATCCGTGTGAAGACTTTCTCAGCTTTGGAAATATATTTTACAATAAGTATAAATATACAAGTAAACGTTGATTTTGTTTTATAAGTTGGTAATTTATACAATAAATCAATGTTATATTTCATTTCACTAAAATACAGACACATGTTTAGGTATCAAGACATAAACCACATTTATACCCGATCAGTAGAATCCTGCAGAACCGCGGATAATCCGTGAATTTCCGTCAATTCTTGCGGATTCTGAAAATTTTAGCATAGCGGCCTACGATTCACTTTTTTTAATTTCAATTTTATAATAAATTAAAAATTTCGTTAAATATTATATTATTATATATTTTGTGTATTATTATATTACTACTGTTTTATATTGTTGTGAACAAAACAAAAACCTCTATTCTAAATTACCATGGCTTACTATGATCTCCATATGAAAAATAAAAGTTGATAGGTACCAGTACCAGTAACTCGTAAATGGTAAGATATATATACAAAAAAATTGAGTACTTATTATTCAGCATATTTACAATGAAAAGTGCCTCAATAAAATGCAAACCAGAATCTCGTATAATTTCATAAAAAAGTTACAAGGTTATGAAGAACATTGCAAATTTATATTTATTAATGGTGCAACTTTTGTCTAATTTAACAACCTTGTAGCTTTTACGTTTCTTTTACGGTTCTCGATCTTAGGATGGTCATAATTTTTTTCTGGTTACCTCCTAAAACTATCGGGAAAAGTAAGATTTGCTAAGTATCAGAATTTTATGAGGCCTAAGTGCTGTTGGATTGTGCAAAAAACATGTTTTTTTGGATAAAATCTTCAATTTTATTTTTCTCTGACATGTAAGTGTATATGTTTCAGCTTATTAATATCAATAATTAATTTATGACTCTAGACGAGTCTTCAGATTTTTCAGTCGTCACCGGACTTCACAAACTTGATTTAAATAGAGAAAAACAAAAAAAATTTCTTTGATGTAAAAAATATCTTTTTTAAACAGGTATTTGGACGTTTACGAATAATAACTGGAAGGAGAAATCGAAACATTGGGGAGAAGTTGCAGAGCAACCCACGCACCTTCCAAGCCTGTAGAGTTTTTATTATACGTGATTCCAATAAACGACATTCCCTGTATTTGGCAAAGAAATGATTTACATTCTTATAAATATATCAAGTAAAAGTAAGTGTATAGAGTAGGGACTACCATAAAATAATTTACGAACGATGCAATACATACATTAATGGAAACAACCGGATTTGGTCGAAGTACATTAAAGCTAATGCAATAGTAATCTGTGAGTAGAATGTGGTTTTGTTGTAAGCACGCCAATGAGTTGATCCCTGGCCCCGTTCCTTAGTTCCAGCAGGCCGTCGCCGCCTCCGCCACCCCTTAAATATTTAACTCGCTTTTGGTCCGCGCTGCACAGCCATACTTTACATTCTCCCTCGCTCCCCTTTTGCTATTTTCATTGAAATTTAAAATTCTCATTCCGTGAGTTCGGTTTAGAGAATTCTTCCTCCAATAAAAATATTTGAAAATCCTTCCTGCGTTTCGCCGTACGCCGTATTCGTCTCCTTTTCTTCTTCGCATACAATTACTCGGCGTAGAAAGTTTCGCACGTCGTGAAAAACCCACGAAAAATAAATCCCCGCCTCGCCGAAATGTGTTCAAAGCTTTTAAAGCTCCCAAATCATTTTAATGAACTTTTTGTCGATATAAACTCTTCAGCCACGTGACGGTCCCGACACAGACTCCGCGGCGTCGTCGCCGCCGCCGCCGCCGCCGCCGCCGCCACCACTCGTCCCTATGCTTCAGCTGCTGATGAACCGTAAGTGCTACGTCCGAAATTTTTCAACAGGAATACATAAACGAAGTCTCGTGAAACTTGTACACGTTAAAAGCACCATTAATTTTTTTAACTTACCGACGTGTTTACACTATTGCCTCTCATTTGCATGTAAAAAAGGAAAATGCTAAAAGTCATTTATTTCTCTGTCATGGTGGGAAACTTTTTATATATTTTGCCGCTTTCTTTTTGTTTTAAATACAAGTGTACAAATCAAGAATTGAATGTGCGGTTAACAAAAGATATACATAGAGATTAGGTATGATAAGACTTTTGGATATAGTTTAATTAAATTCAATGTTGTAATTATTAAAAATAATTCTTCGTCAGGGAACAAAAGAATGACAAACAAGTAAATTGAAACAGCAACAATGTAAGCATCTAATTATGAATTATTATATTATTTATTTATTTATATCAATCTTATGTTTCCTGACAATATATGTTCAATAATTCAAAACATTGAATTTAAAAAACACTTATACCGTGTGTCCAAAGTAAATGTTGGCATAGGCAGTTAACATGTAAAATCAGATTTTTGTAAATAAAAAATGTCTGGCAAAAAATGATGCATCCAAATTGTATATCACAATACTGCCAAAATCCCTACATCCTATTTAATACAGATTAATTTATTTTGACACCGCAATTTTATGAAATTAATAATAATAATTCTTAATTTTCCGCCTACTGTTTTTATTGCTACTGAAGTATAGTGCTTGCAATTTGTTTAAAATATTTTAATCTATCTCTGTCATCATGAATATATTAAATTTTCATGCCACCCAGCATGTGGTACAAATGTGCTGTTCTTCTCCCACTGCGTAATTTTAAATATCAATATCTCTCTCTAATATTGGCATTAAACTGCTATATGTAAAAATCAAGAAAATGTCTCCCACAAATTCATGTAGTTTCATTAGGTTGAAAATTTTCTCGTTTTATAGTTAATATCCATTTCTTGCTTAAATCCACGTTTTTCTGGAAAACTGTAATAAATATGTATATATACAACTTAGTCACATATTTACCTGCCAAATGGAACACTGGTTTTTATAGCCTTTTTTTACAATTATATGCACAACAGGATTTTACCATATTTAATATATTTAAATATGACATAATAATTGACAAAATTCTAAATGAGGGACAAAAGCTTGCACAAAAGTCTATCAAAACAGTATTCTACTCACACGTCAATCCAAGTTCTTGTCATCTTGCCACCCGTCACGTCACTTTCATCTCTCTATCTCTATCACGCCGTGTTGGTTAAGACTAGCTTTTTCTATACTCCTTCCATACATTTTATTAGTTCTATGGTTATAATAGAACAGTACAATTTATATTTTCAAGGTTGGTAACTCTATTGAAATGACATATGTCAAAAAATATCAAATGTCACACTTCGCTAAATAAATAAATGCAAATTGTAAGAATGTTATTTTTGTATAATTTTGAATTTAAAAGCAGAAGTTAATACTAGTAAGAAGAAGAAGAAGAGATAGGAAAGTGTCACCAACTACATAAACATAAAAGGTGCAAAATATAAAAAATTAATATAAAGAACTCGTTTGATAATTGTCGTTTATTTTGTTCGAAGGACTGGTCACTTCGCTGCGCATCATGACCCAAACTTCCTTCTCTAAAAATAAAATGACAATTTTGAAACTCGTCTTTAATATACTATTTTAATATTCGATTTCATTAACTGATAAGTACGAAGTATATTTGTAAATATAAATGTAATTACATATTTGTGTACGTGTTCATTTTTAAATTTAATTATCTGATTCGTGATATGAAAAGAAAATTGGAATTATGAAAAAAAAATTATTCTCATATTTCGCTTGTTGGTAAAATTAATAATGGAACGTGCGACCAACAGAAACAGATTGAAATCAATTTCATGAAATGTAATACACTAAAATAATATTATTATTGTCCAGTGGTCAGAAATTGGCATTGCGTATTACCCAAACACAAATCAAAATGAATGTGGATTCAGCGTCCACAATTGGAAATTTTGAATATTTGCATTGTCGAGAGACATATACTTGTGGTTGATAACGAAATGCATTATGTGTTTACATTACACACATTTCACACAAAATATATAGGTAGCTATAAATATGTTATATCTAATACAATGTTAATTTAACAGCTCACTCTTAACGCCAGTTTAAATAAAAAATTGTGTATAGGTACATATACCGGGAGTTTTTTTTATTAGTATACATAGGGATTACCGCGTTTTTTTAAAGAGTAAACATAGGGATAATTTACATTGAATATTAATAATAGTTAATCATAATGAAACAAACAATGTAAGTTTAAACAAACAAGAAATTTATTTTAATTCCTTTAGTACTTAATAAATTACATTGAATTGATAGCAATTATTATTTTTAATTACTGTAAGTTATCCCTATGTTCACTCATAAAAAAACGCTTTAATACATTGCTGTCAATCATTTTGATTGTAACTATGGTAATGACACATCCCTATGTATATTAATAAAAAAAAAAAAAAAACTCCCGGTAAATCCTACTCTTTTTTATATTCAAATATAGAAGGTCTAGGTTATAATAATAAATATTTAAATTAATATCAAATTGTAATTAGCAGGTAGCGTTGAAGCCGGTTCACTCAATAATGTAAGTTAAGCAGCACTGCTCGCGGTCAGTAGTTGGAATGGTGACCGCTTTTCGAAAAACTATACCAGCAAAACACACGGCACGCAGTGTTTTGCTGGTATAGCACGCCACCGAAAACAAGGTACCAAGGCGGCAATAACCTCTGCAGTTAAAATGAAAACCGTGTTTTTCACGAAAAATTTTTAAAGGCTTCAAGTAAATTGCTACTTTCGGTTGACCAATTTTATCCAAAATCTAATCAGCTCTTCATTTAAATATAAGAAGCAAAAATTCACAAAATTGTATTTTTTTTTTTTTGGTATTATAGTATTTGAGTTATGCGGGACGAAAAAATTGCCACAGATATGAAATATTCGTACTGAATTCGCTACCAGGAATTTTTTACTTTCTTACAACCGAGTATGTATATACTTATAGTTCTTAATTTTGGAAGATTGATAATTGTTCTTTATAAGAGTTATATGAATTATGTCGTTTTTTTTTTCATATCAAATTTAAACGAAGAGTTAGACTGAAATTAAAATATATTTAAAAAAATATATTAACTTAACTAAGAGATTGAGAAGCGAGTGTTTGCAGCGTGCAAGATGGTGGGTGCTCTGAGTACATTTCCTCGATGAATGTATATAAAGATGCTGGATTGAGTGTACAATAGTGTGTAAGTACTCACTTTGATGAATGGTTCTGAAATTTAGATGTGCATTAAGAAGCATAAACGACGTATAACTTCTGTGGAAATAACGAAATAAGGTACCTATTTGAGAGGAGTGTGTGGGTATACGAGATGTGATCGTGTCCAGAATACGTTGGTGGACGGTGAGTGTTAGAGTGAGAAGAATGTTCTTAAAGTTAGTTGGTGGCTTGGCCATCTCAAGCGGATATCGAATGAAAGGTTGGTGAAACATGCGGGTGAGACTGAGGGTATGATTGTTGCTTTGTTGCGTGATCGAATGATTCTGATTGTAAAGTACGCAGACGTGCATGTATGATTCGCACTATGAATTTGACGAATCGAAAGTGGTGTGATAGGTTAGGAATATTTGCAGAAGGCTGTAAAATGTCTGTGTTTCATGGTTCGTGTTTCCCTATGTGAGATATTGCATGATGTTATGTAGTTATGTGTTGCTGTAAAAGCCTATTAGCTAATTTTAGGTTTTACCAGTAAATCTTAATGAATTACTGATAAAAACCAAATATTTACGAAAAAACTTTACAGGTTACGTTATTTCCCGTATCCTACAGGTAAATCGTAAAATTTAATAAGGAAATTGTGGTAAAATTTCAAAATGAACGATGGTCACAGAACTATTAGACTCTTACCATTAAGAGTTGGTAAAACTTAGGTTTTATTGAAAAATCTCATGATTTACAGTAGTTCAGGTATTTACAGAAACATATGTATGGATGGTATGAGACCATAGAAATATAATGTGCACCCGTAATTGCTACTCAATGGTACTTATAACTGCGACCAGATCCGACAGATGGCATTTTAGTTAAAACTTCTAATTTTTAAATGTCAAACATTTGTCAAGTATATCGTATTTCTAGTTTTATTTAGTCTATAAAAACACACACTTTGAATTTTTAAAACGTTATTAAAACAAGGAACAATATTACAAAACAAAACATAAAAACAATAATATGAAATGAGTATCTGCAAAAGTGACCGCAATGGTTTTAAAAACGGAACTGACTGATCATGCCACAATTTAAAAAATGTAAAATTATGCTGCAACTCCCAAAAAGTGTAGGGAACTAATCGCAGGAATGAAAAAATTGTATATTGCACACGGCACCACAAAAAATTATAGAAAGGCCAAAAGGAATGCAGCTGCATGAAAAATTAAGATTTTCGAAAAACGTCCCTAGAGCGAAAGTATTTACGATGCCTGAATTAAAAATAATAACAAATTCCTACAAATAAACTTAAATACAAATATTGAGCTCAAGTTTTATCATCAAGTGTTATTTTTAATTAATCAAAATAGATTTATATGCATAAGAAAGTAGTATGGTGCTCACGCCAGAATTTTCCTTCTTACCTCAATTTTCAAATGAGTTCATTGTGTTTGAAATGTCTACTTGCACTTAAGTGCATATACAATTTTAACGCATAAACATTTCACTAATCTCCGGCCTAATACAAGTCTGGAACTACGCAGGTAATCCAAGCACAACTCACAGCAACCAAGCCTAAACTCTTAAATTACACCAGTTCCCAAACGTGTTGTTCCGCGAAATACAAAACTCCCCCCGCAGTGCTGTCATTCCCGGCTGACGCCTGACGACCAGCGTAAAACACGTAACGTCTCCATTTTATCATAATAAACAAATTAAGATTCTGTTCCATACACGCACAGCGCAGCTGTACAAATCTGCCTACACCTACGGTATCCACCCGTCTGTTTCTGCTGCTTCGTTGCCTGCTGGCTGTTCTCTAATAGTTGTAGTTACCCTTTTCATCTGAACCTGAAACTGAGAGACACAGAACCGTACTATGGAGTGAGGAAATAAAATTAACAACTATTTATTGTAGTTTATAGGATTATCTTTATCGTGAATTATAAAAGAGTTGAAAGTTTTGCTATATAATCTGCAAGGGAATAGAAAATCGAAAGAATTACTAACCGAAAGTATCCGCAATACAAGTATTCTTCCAAATCGTACAAAAATGCTCTAAAATGGGAATTGTTAAGCTTTAAATAAAATTAAACGCTGAACTAAGTGAGATAAAATAAAAATAAAATATGTTTGAATACAAAATTGAATACTACCTATAAAACAACATAAATATATCATCACGCCGTTTATATATCCCGGTAAGTGATATATTTTTGAGCGTGAAATTTAGTTAGCAGCCATCAAGCCTAAAAGTGTTTGTGAAGGGGAAACCAAAGTGAAAAATTTAAAATGGCAACTATCAGCTGCTGGATTCAGAGACTGAGGATCTCACGATTTACAGTCCGATGCGTTACCATGGAGCTATTTACCCATACTATATGTTTATTTTATAACTAATTACTGAAGGTTGGAATCACTATTTCTATATAACACTAGATTGGGCATAGGCCGTATTCTGCCATCTGAGAGCGTTCCCAATTGAACGGATGAAATTGAGGTTTTGTGTCACTTTTGAGCGGAAAATTCAAATCACTAATGAAACATTTATAGTACAAGTGCACAATCTGAAGTTTTGCTTTCGCTCTATTTAAAACGCGCTCGCCACCACCTCTCTTCAGGTCATATCTATCATCTACCTTTTTAAATATTGAATTGTTATAAACTACAATTTTGACCATCATGGCGGAATTGAGATTAAAAGAACACGAACGACATATTAGATTAAATTGAAAAAAACGAAGATTCTAGAAAGAGAAAATAACTGGTTGAGGAAACTAATTAGACAAGCATTTAAATCAAGAAATTGTCAAATAATCATAATTTGAATACAGGCTTTGCGCATAATAAGACATGAGCTCTGTTCGATGACGTGAAATAGGTTAACCTAGTGTTAACTTTCTTGCACTAACATGTTTTATGAGAAATATGCAGCTTCTGGCAAATTGTTCGATGAGAAAAATTTTAAGAACTAGTGTACACTTTTCTGAACTGACTCTCGAGGTGGTGTAGAAAGTGCAGACTGGAAATGGGGGTAACTAAGTGTAGTTTGTTGGCATTTCCGTTAACATAAAATTTATATGTTGAGAAAATAATCTGTTTCCGAATTTGATGAAGAATCGAATGATGATTGATCTTCGGCAAAATTAATTATTAATTCAAACAATATGCGTTTTAAAACAGACATTTTTACAAAATTCTTCACAGATTTATAACGTGTTTGTTTACAAATAACCTAACCAGACTAGGCTGACAACAGTGACAACTAGTCAAACTTGCCCAAACATACACTAGAGTGTTTTATGAAAACACAGAACTAGAGTACACTACACTTTCTGAACTTCTCATCGAACAGACCTATGGTTAACTGTAGTTCTTCCTTAATTTTCCGTTTTTATTTTGTATACATTCGTTCATGTTACCCTTATTTTGTCAATTCATAGTCTTTACTACATATTTATTATTTATTGTTTTATATTTTAACTGAAGAAGGCTGCACTTTGCTCTCGAAATGTTGTTATTATATAATTAATATTTTACAGAACTTAGTTATTGTTTACTTATCGTTAAGTTATTATTTACTTATCGACAAGTTTCTTGTTTCAACTGAAAAGATTCCATCGTCCTTATATCAGCTAAAAAAAAAAAAAAAACCGACTTCATATGCAGAAATTCGTTTATTCAAAGATACGACGAATTGATCGAGAATAGGAAAGAAAGATTCGGTCCGAAGCTTTTCTTTCGGTAATAATAATTGTACCGTAGGCGCTTTACCATAATCGATGGGTTTAAGTCGTACGTTGAGAGATCATAGACGTACATACATACACACTCATACTCTTGTTCACAGGGTTGTGCATGTAATTTACATGTGTATTTTACATTATTTTTTACATGTAAAAAACCATTACATAACCTGGTATTGTGTAAGATATGTAAACATGTAAAATATGTAAAATTAATATACACATAAGAAAGCTTAATTGTTGAGTAATACAAATTCACTTTTATTTTATTTTGTATATAAAATTACGTACATAAATATTTTACATATCATCTTCGTCTTCATATTCCCATTTATTACGCACTTCGTCTGTTAGTTTCAAGTGTATAATGGATGTATATGCTACTGTAAATGCTTGAACTACGGTAGATTTTCCAGTAAAAACCTAAGATTTATCAACTTTTAATGGCTAGAGTCGAACAGTTCTGTGATTATCATTCATTTTTAATTTTTACCACCATTCTCTTGTTAAATCTTACGGTTTACCTTTTACCTCAAAGACGCGATAAATAACCTAACCTAACCTGTAAAAGTCCATAAATTGGTTAATATTAGGATTTTACCAGTAATTAATTATATTTACAAAATCATGTCGGTAAATCCTACAATTTAATAGTAAAACCTAAAATTAGCCAATACACAGGCTTTTACGGAACTAAATTACAACTAAATTGTAATGTTTAATTCAGAAAAATGATATCTTTCGATTGATACCACAACACAGAACACCGAGTAACAGCACGCAAAAAACTAATTTCCCATGATAATATCCTATGTACACCTTTAAGACAGACACACGGTAAAAGTTTTTTTAAATCTTTTAAAAGATACCCTGTTTCGAAGTGGCCTATGTATAAAGCCTCAATTTAAAAATATTCGTTCTAGTAGTATTTCAGCAGAAAATGTCTGTATCTACTCGTACATCAATTTTTCTAAGATATAATTTTCTGTAATATACATAAATATTCATAAAATAATTAAGTACCACTGGATTTAAATAAAGTACCTGAGTAACTTTATTCGGTTTAAAGCCGTATTATTTAATATTTTTTGTACAAATCGAAACTTGGCAATTTATGTACGAGTATTACTGGTATGAATATATTTGAAACATAAAGTTGCATATTCTTATTTTCAGGGTCTGCCACCTGATATAGCGAAGCATTATAAAATACAGTAAGGACGCAATAAAATGACATTTCTTATGATCATATGTTTAGAACATAACCTCAATGATTTTTTACGTTGTTTACTTATTTTACATGTAAAAATATGATATTTTACATATTTTACATGTAAAATGTAAAAAACTGTACAATCCTGTGAAATACCAACCCTGCGTATTAATCGATAATTCCTTTCTTGCTATTTAATAAATAATAATAATAATATCATTTTATTTAGTTTTACTAATACATTACAATAATATTACAATAGAATAAACAGTTATGTAAGTGTGGTAAATAGTAAATAAATTAAGTACATTCATAAATTTGCCTTAATTTTGTTTTAAATTCTCTTATCGTTGTAGCATCTTTTACTGTTTTACATAAGTTATTGTATGTAATCAGGCCTTTGTGGTAAATTGACTTACAAGTGCTAGTTTTATTAGTTCGTGTAACATAAAAATTTTGCATATTTCTTGTCACTTATCTAACATTGTTTGTATACTTGTGTATCTACTACATTTTAAAATAATTCTCATAGATCGATTCTGCAGTTTTTGCAATTTTTCCAGTGCCATATTGTTACACATGTATAGAATTGTTGAACAGTAAGTAAAATGCGGCAATATAATAGTATTATATATCATCAACGTTGTCCAAGATGACAAATTATTAGAAATCCTAGCTAAATAGCTTAATTTCTTCGATATTTTTTTACACAAGTACTGTACATGTTTGTCAAATTTTAGTTTGTTGTCAATAATAATACCCAGATATTTGATTTCCGAAACAGAATCTAACTCTATATCATTAATTTTAATTTTAACATCTTTATAAACAATTTCTTTGTTTCGTGAGGATAGAAACATAACTTTAGTTTTACTGGCATTTATTTTTAATTTATTGCTATTCATCCACTGTATGGTATGTTCAAGGTCTTTATTCATTAAATCGCATAGTTCGTTTCTATCCTTACCTTCAATGTATACAAGAGTGTCATCTGCAAAAAGGTGTATTTTACAATGTTTCAAAGTATTAGGGAGATCATTGATGTAAATTATAAACAAAAAAGGGCCCAATACACTTCCTTGCGGAACTCCTACATCAATATTGATTTTATTCGAATAACTATTATTTAATTTTACACATTGTGTTCTATTTGTTAAATAGTTTATAAACCAGTCCAATGCTTTATGTTTTATGCCATAAGTAGCAAGCTTATTTATTAAAATATTTCTATCTAGAGTTTCAAATGCTCTTTTTAAATCGACAAAAGCAGAACATATAACATTATCATCATCAAGTGATAATTTCCAATCATTTAACAGAAGGTTCAGTGCTGTCTCGCACGAATGATCTTTACGAAATCCTGATTGTTCAGGAACCAAAATATTATTGTCATTAAAATATTGGGTTAATTGTTTATGAACCACAAGTTCTAATATTTTCTCACAAGCTGCCAACATGTTTATTGGTCTAAATTCTTCTACTTTGGTAGTACCTTTAATTTTATGTATAGGACTAATCACTGAGTTTTTTAGTTGATTGGGGACGATACCTGATGTCAGTGATCCATTAATGTATTCTAATATTGCGTAACCCAATATATGAAAGTAATCTTTTAAGAATTTAAAATTTATTTCGTCAATACTAGATTTATTTTGTTGTGAAAAAATAAGACTTTTTAACTCATTAATATTAATAGTGGAAAAAGTACTAAAGCCTATGTTATCGTGATTAATTTTTGTTACATTATCAATAACGTTGTTTGTTGTATTTGGAATAGAATCTATAACTTCTTGAATACTGTCTACAAAGTAATTGTTAAAAATTTCAACGATATCATTTACATCAGTGTAATTTACATTATTATACATAATATTTGTTATCTCTTTGTTGGTATTAAGAGAAGTGAATTTCTTTAAAGTTTTCCACATTAATTTGGAATTGTTTTTACATTTATCTATGCAATTATTATAATATAATTGTTTTTCATGTTTTATAATATCGGTTACTTTATTTCTTTTTAATTTGTATATAATCCAATCATCTTTATTGTTTGTAAAAACAAATCTTTTATAAGCATTGTCTCTCTCATGTATAGCGAACTTAATTTTATTATTGAACCAAACTTTATTTTCTTTATAAACTCTACTTGAGATAAAAGTAGACTCTTCTATACTAGTTTTTATATTGTGATACATATTATTAAAATAGTCATCAACATTTACAATATTGAATTTCCAATTACATGCAACGAGCTTATCTACTAATACATTATTGTCCACTTTACTTATTGATTTACAATTATATTTATCGAAACTTTGAGAGTATGTTAACATAACTGAGATCAAATTATGATCGGTAACTTTAGGTGTATCTTTAACGTCGCAACTTACACTGAAATCGTTTGATATTACATAGTCTATTAACGTTCGTGATGTGTCTGTGACACGAGTAGGTTTGTTAATTAATTGTTTGTAGCCACTTATTTCTATGATGTTTTTTAGTTTATTGCTATAATAATTTGTAGTATCCAGCCAGTCCACATTAAAATCACCAACCACTAATATAGTTTCATTTACTGTTTCTTTTGTTACAAACCAGTCCTCCATGAAATTAACGAACGCTGCTAAACTGCTACTTTCATATAAATCAAATGCATCTCTTTCAAAAGGCCTTGTCATTTTCGTTAAAAACAGATTACGTGATCATCATTCTGTCTCTCACGCTTTCAGTATTGTTTATTTATATAATTGGTTTCTCAATATTTTCGGATTTCGTTTTAATTGAAAAACTCCATTGCTTTGGTGGAGGCCCAGGGGCCATGGCCCAACTGGCTTCATGCTAAATCCAGCCCTGGGTAGGACCTAATTTATCCACCGTAAAATAATGTTAAGAAACAGTCGTTCATTCTAAGGCTAGCTTCGGATCTCTAAATTGAAGTTTTTATAGACAGTCTAGTCCAGTGATGGCCAACCTACGGCCCGTCAGCAAATATTAACCGGCCCGCTAAACTTTACCAAGTCAGTGGTCAAGATTGAATCCTAACCACTATCCTGATTTACAAGTTGTGTAATCTTTATTTTATCCATTTTTATTTTTATTAACTTAGTTATAAATCAAATTCAGTAAAATTATATATGTTGTCATTCTATTGTTCGTAATTTTATTAGTTATAATTCACTTTTTTATTTATCCGTCCCGCTAAAATTAATCAGTAGTAACTTTGGCCCCTGAATATGAAAACATTGGGCATCACTGGTCTAGGCTCTCTCTCCCTAGATCTAGGTGTAGGGCATCATTTATCCACCCTAAAACCATGTTTAAAAACAGTTGAGGCTAGCTTAAGATATTCAGAATCTTGTTTAAAATGTTTAAAAGCAGCCATGTCTTCAACAAATATTCCCCTTTTACACCTAGAGGAAGGACAACATTTTTCCACTTTAAAATTATATTTAAAAACAGCCACTTCATCTGAGGCTAGTATTTTGTTGAAGTTTGAAACAAGGACTAGAGACAGATTGTCATTTATCCACCTTAACATCATGTGTAAAGACAGCTCAGGGCAACTTAAATCATCAAATATTTAATTCTTAATCGGTTAGTTCAAACTGTGATCTACGTTGAGCAGAGTGCACACCCAGATTTGGGGCAATCACATGATGATATATTTATTTATTTGAAATTTATAATCTCTTGGGTATCATAAATTATGCCGTAAAATTATTCTTAACACGGATACCTAATTGAGATTTAAGAATGAAATTAAAAATCTTAGTTTCAATGTTTTTATTAATTTCCATTTTAATAATAATTTACACCTTAATTAAAATTATAACAAAACTTATTGTTTTGCGGATTGAATAATTGGGAATAAATTGAAAATAATTAAGAAAGCAAATTTTAATTGATATGCTTAAGTAATTAAATTTGGGGCCTTATATAACGATTCAACGAAGAAATTAGTATCAAAATTTCAAAATGAGGTTGACATCAATTATTTCTTTGTGTATCACTTCCATTATTTTGGGTTCTGCCCTTGCAGGTAAGAAACAAATCTCTATTTAAACGTATTTCCTTTTTTCCAACTGTACATTCTGAAGACAATCAAATTTTTAGCAAGGACGTCAAACGTGCACCCTAATTGTGTGAACAATTACTCGTAAGAAGATTTAAATAAAATTATTGAAAAAGCAAACAAAAATTGGCTAACAAAATTAGTTTTTAAATAGGATGCATTTGTTGCGAATTTAAAAAATACTTTTTTGTTCCATAATCAGTACGTCTTATAGTACATACCCTTTAAATTTTTTCCCTGCGAAAGAAGGAGAATATATAAGGCTGGTTTTCGGTCCAATTGGAGAAACAGTAAAAATCTTAGGGCCAGACACCCAAAACTAAATCGATTTTAGTCCAAATGAACTCAGCCATCCTACCGCTACCCACTCCAAACAACTATAACAGGCAGTAACGTTAGAAAAATGAATTCTTGCTCGTTCCTAGGACCAGCCATCAATATACAGTTGATTTTGCCAAAACAATCCGGTTCGTGCAATATGGTTACTCAGTGTGAGTTTACCTCTCTAGGTTTTTGGGCGGGAGAGGGTTGTGGGGACTATATTGTTTTGGGTCAAACTCAAATGTATATTGCTAGGGAATAGGGACGAGCAAAAATGTACTTTTCTGACATTACTGCATGTCATAGTTGTTGCGAGTGGGTAGTGTATTAGGGGTGGGTAGAGGTTGGGTGGTTGAGTTCGTTTTAGTTTTGTTTGTCTATCCCTAAGATATTAATTTCAGGCATTTTTATTTATTTATTTTTTTTAAATTGAGCCGAAAACCAACCTTTGATATATTAAGAATTTATATTATTTCAGAAAGTGGAGACTACTATGACAATCAATGGAATGACGGACTAGAGCTTCCATCTATTAATGACGAAGAGATTATACCAGGTTTGTATTTACAGCGAGAAAGAGAAATATTCTTCTGTTATTTCAATCTGTTACTATAAATCAATGAAACTAATTTAATAATGGTTTGAGATCATTTCGTTCGTCTTTTCTTCCTTGTACTAATATTAAAATTAAAAAAAGTAAAGTTTTCAGTAATTCTTACTCATCCAGAAATAAGGGGAGCATGTAGGTTACGCTGAATAGTTTTCGAAGACAGTGTGAATCTAGCTTAACTCATCCAGCATATTGTTGCCACTTCATTTGCATTATTTTTGATATTCAAAAACAGAATGGTTTTCCTTTTTCAAAACTAAGGGTGGGAAGTAATTTTTTTTTACTCTAAAATTGGGTTTGAAGACCGTCTCTTCCGCTTAAGCTAGCTTGACTTATTTAGCATCTGGGTGAAAGTGTTCACAGATTACCAAGTCTTTCCTTCTTCAGAACTCGGGGTAGGACGATATTTATCCAAACTAAATCATGTTTTAAGATAGTTGCTACCCTTGAAACTAGCTCAAGACCTCCAAAACTTAGTTTTAAAAGCTAAATTTTCAGCAATGGTTCATCTCCTGAAATTAGGAAGAAGAGCATCATACGTGCAGCCTAAAAGTATGTTCGAAGACTTTTCTTAGGCTAACTTAATGCTTCCAATATCTAGTTTGAAGTGTTTTAAGATTACCAAGTTTTAAGCAACGATGTTTCCACCCAAACTGGAAATAGGACATCTTGTATTCCCCTAAAATCAAAATCGAAGTCAGTTAAAGTAAACTTAAGCCCTTAAAAATTTAGTTTGAATTTCTTAAAAACAGTCAACTCTTCATGAAGGCAAGAACTATATATATAATCAATGGCTGTTGAGGGTAGCTAGTTGGAAATGTTTAAAGGCAACTAAGTCTTCAGCAAGGCTTTCTCTCCCAGAAATAAGGGTAGGACCTCATGTATCCACCCCATATAGTTTTCAAAGACAATCTGAATCTAGCTTAACTCAACTAGCATCTAGTTTTCGTTGAATTATTTGTAGTGTTCAAAAACAGAATAGAAGTTTTTCTGTTCCAGAACTAGGGATTGGACGTCACTTGTTTAAAGACAGTCGCTTCACCTGAGGCTAGCTTAAGTTATCCAGTATCTTGCATTTAAAGATAGATAAATATTCATCTTGTTTTCATTTCATTTGAGTTAACAGAAATGGTTAAAAAACGTTGCTATATGGTGCTGGAATAGTTAATTAACCGATTAATTGTTTACTACTGCTTTGAATTTAGTTTTTGGTAACTTTGATTTCAAACGCGTTTTTCTTGCAACGAGTTTTATTCAACTTGCGGGAATTCTAACTCAAAAAGTTATCGACTAATAACTCTACAAATTTTCATGAATGTTCTTTATTCAATTACGCTCGACATGAACTAAACTCTATAACTAAATTAATACGTACAGTGTCAACTATCAATAATTATATAAACCTTTTATTCTTTTACAAATTTCTCATTAGAGTGAATTTTTTTAGTAAATTGCTGTCGTCATAAAATTTATCACAAGAACGTGTTAAATAATATTTCACACATAATATGGCTGTCGCCGCCCATTCTTTTCAATAATCGAGACTTTCTTAAAACACGGCGGGACGTTATTGTAAGTGGCACTACTGAGAACTATAGTAGACATTTACTTTTGCTTTCAGACGAGGTTGAAGCGGATAGCTGGGAAGGTGCTAGAAAATCTTTATTTTCTCCAAGTCCAAGTTGGATCGCACAAAGGCTCACCAGAAGACTTCGCGGTCCACCAAAGGAAATAAGTAAATTAATTAAAAAATTGTAATTACATTTTTCAATCTGATATATTAAAACTTATTCAGTTTGCAACTAATATTAATTGTTTATACGGTCCAACCAAAAAATCCTTAATGTCATTTTCGTTTGCGCTTGCACATATATCGGGTGTAGAATTGAAATTGGCGTACAGGGATTTCAATGTTATTTGTTATATTGTTGTAAATTTGTACCTATTCACTTTAAAACAAAAGTGTAAATACAAAATGCATGCAATAAGGCCCATTTGGTTACCTAAATATTAGTATTTCACGACACATCAATAAATATTTGTTAGAAAATTTTAACGCGGCCATGAAAACTTAAACAACACGAAAAATATTTTAATATTTAGATTTATTTATTACTCAAAACCTTTATTGCTTTTGAAAATGAATCTTTACAAGATACTAATTGCCAGCTGCATTGTAAATGGGAAAACTTTAAAGATCTATGATGATAATGAAACAATTAAATAGGAATAACGTATTAAATAAATATTTACAAATGACAACAACGTATGAATATTATTAAAACTTAGGTACAGACAAAACATAGTTATTTGTCAAACAAGAGAGGAAAACGCTTCTTTTTCCCAATCGAGCTCGAAGTTTCGAGCGAGAGTGGAAAATGGGCTTTATGCTCGTGTTAGACACTACATTTTTTTCACGACTCGTTTCTAAAAACGATTTGCTCGGAACTAAAATACACTTTGACTACACAACTGACACGTTAAAGTTAAATATTAGTTCGACAGTATGTGCACTTCTTAAATTCTACTTTTGTCATTGAATGTATTGACGAGCTAGTTTGGAGCTACCTTGAGTTTCGTTTATCATTTGTTTAATGGACGCGTTCAACCGAACCTAGCAGTTAGATTGCTAACCAAGCGGTCACAGCTGAACGTTTTACTAAGTAACCGCTAGATTTCAGCAGCTAGACTAGCAACCTAGCAAAATAAATTTGCGCTAGATGACCTAGCGAACCTTCTAGAACTGTTAGATGTATAAAAATTCATTTCCAATGTCATCAATATTAACCATGTCTGAAAAAAAAAAAAAACTTTAAAAACTATAGCAAGCCGCTAGGTTCAGTTGAATGCGTCCTATCCAGCAAGACACTTGTTCTTACACTAAAACATTGCAAAACTATAACAATAATTTCTAATAATCTAAACCATTACATACAACAATTATAATGAAGAATCTACAACACTTTCCATGAACGTACATTAGTTTGTGAAGGTATATGGAAATACGCAAGGTAAATGAACCTCACTTGCAGCGAATCCGGTCCTGCAGCAACCAGGGGTTGAAAGTCAACCATGCGACTAATCCTGCGTATTGCAGTCAGGGCTGCCACTAGCAGCTTTCACCCCGCACCCTCGCACCGGAACAATACACCCGACATTATCTTGCACGCACATTCATTCGTCTAGTCGACGTTGCCGCCGCCGCCGCCGCATTGCTTCCACGGCGGATAACAAATCGCTAATATCTTGCACCGCAACAGCGCAGGCCGCCGTCGCTGCTGCTGCAGCGGATATTTTAACCGCTTGGCTGCCGCCATTAACTATTATGGTTATGGTTAATGCGGAACTAGACTGTGATTTGCACTAACTGGGAAACTTTTTGTTTGGAGACTTATAGTACAGGGGACGTGTTATTGAATATATTACTAAAGAAATTGGCTTGGAGGTTTAAAATTAAAAGATTACAATTAATTTACTAATTAATTACTTTTATTAAAATATAAGGTTTAACTTTGGAACTATGTTATTAAAATTAATATTTATATTAATTAAAAGTTAGTTGAATATGCTGTTTCAGGAAAACCTGTATATAATGTCGCTAAATCAAATTATTGTACACTACGGACCGCTAGCGCTAATACTTAATAATTTGCAAAATTCTACATTAAAATACACTTTCCATGTCTCTCGTAACAAACATTAGTCTACAAATTATTTATCGTCATCTTCAATAAGTTGAAAAAGGTTTCAGAACTCATAGTTAATAATAAAGGCTTTTGGATAAAGTTCTGTAAAATATTTAATAATTACGCCGTTTTGATTTACTACACGTGAATCTTCGTCAAGTTTTAAACAAATGAAAAACACAAACAAGTAAATAGATATGGTAACTAAGTAAATACAAATTATGATTTATAAAATAGGGGATGCCATGCCTTGTTTAACTCGTAGCCTTAGTCTTCAATTTGGTTCACGGTATTGCTTCCCTTACGAGTCTGCCATTGGTACAGTTAGCTCTTGCTATAATGTTCGTTTTATGTAGAAATTCAATGGCATGACTAGCCACAGCAGATTTATCTGGTAGGTTAAGACGAATGGCCCGTTTGTGTTCTGTTATTCTTGTAGTTATCGTTCTGCCAGTCTGTCCAATATAACATTTACCATATTCATGACAAAGATTTACGTGTAGTAAATCGAAATATTTTAAGAGCTGGGTTTAGGCTCGGTTTTAACGCTTTACAATTTTCTAAAATTATTTTAGAAAAATGCTTCAAATACAAGTTACAGAAAAATGTATTATCTACCACTTTTATTTGAAGTATTTTTTATAAAATGATTACTCGATAACGCAAATTAAGCAATGCTGTCCGTGGTTAGTAGTTAAACGGATGACCGCTTTGCGAAAACCCATATCAGCGAACACTGCGTGCCGTTGTCTCACCACCGAAAATGAGGTACAGATAAGTTCAGCAGATGAAACTGCTTAATAATAATAAATATTGGATTAATTATTATGTATATTTATATTTACAGTACAAGTACGACAATTAGAAATAGTACCTCCTGGAACAACTTCGTATCTTTGTATGTGCTATTCTCATCATTAGTTTTATACTTTTCATAAAAAGGAAATATACTGCAAATACCTAATTGCACCCTCAAAAAAAAAAAAATAAAATAATAATAATATTTTGGTAGCAAACTCGATATAATTCTAATAACTACTGTAAAAACAGTTGATGATCGCTAAAAAGTATTTTTTTATGGTTTAATTCAACTCTATTCTAAAAACTACTACGAAAACAGTTGATGATCACTTAAAAGTAATTTTTTATATTTTAATTCAACTCTCTTTAATTTATACCGAACTTTATGGAATTCAATTAATTATTAAGGTCCGGTTGCACCAACACTTGCTTTAATTTTTATTAACTAATGGATACTTAAAATTTAACGAAATGTTAAGCTAATGAGCGTTGCACTAAAAATATTTTTAATTTTTAACGTGTCATTAGCAGATGGAACATTAAGTATAGGTTGGTATTGTTATCTATTGATGTACCTAGCTTCACTATTGTTTTGACAGGACTTGACAAACGTCAGAATTTCATAACGATACAAATGTTTGCTGTTTACTTTCAAGTAACATGTTATAAAGTACTGCAGTGGTACACTACAGTATCGCTCGAAAGATAACAGTTAGAATATATTCCACTTCCAAATTTGCTTTCAAAAGCGAATCATTAAAGATGGTACTGTCCTGTCAATGGACGATGGACAGATATCGTCCAACTCGCCATTATGTCCATAAAATTGCACTTTGCACATTACCTGAACCCTGAAAGTTAATAGAACACCAGAACGCCGATTAGATTTTTATATGGCTGCAATTAACTGAATCCAACACAAGGGAATATACAATTTCTATGAAAAATTAGTTTGTGTTTCTCTAATTTCTAGTTCTAAGTAGGAATTTTAATTAACTGATTCGAAATAGAAACTATTTGTGGTATTACCCGTGATATTATCCGATAAACAGTAGATTTGTGTATATAAGATGACCACCTAATACAGTTTGCAAAACTCCAGTGGTATAATACCTTAACGTGATGGACAGTTGGTCCATCTTACTAACAGGAATGTTTTTGTTGATAATATGATGCAGTGACTCTAATATAAATCACAACTGTGTCTTCTGACAGTCTATAGTGTATTTTAAAGTTCTGTTCATCAAACATTTCGAAGGGATTATTTCTATTCCGGAGAATTCTTGGTAGTGGTAATATTTTTATACCATACATTTCATCTTCAGATGAGGAGGACGATGATGACATTTCTTTTTTAAATAAATATACAGACACAAAACAGAACATGTCAAATATTGACATGTGTCAAATATTAATGCTACATTAAACATTTAAGTACAGAAAAACGGGTACTTAATTTAATGGTTCGTTTAATGTGGCATTAACGTTAATGTGGATTGGTGCAACAAAATTATGACACTTTTAATTTTTCATTAATTTAATCCGACATTAATATTTTAAGTATCGTTGGTGCAACCGGGCCTAAGTATAATAAGGGATACCTGTTAAGTGCCTGAAAGTTTGACAAAAATTTTATTGATCATCTGGAACATAATTATGGCAATAAAATTGGAAAACAGCCTAACATCGTAAAAAATCTCAATCCTGACCGTAAAAACAAATCAAGGACAATATGTCTTTGATTTCCCTTCATTTCAAACGAAAATAAAACAGTTGAGCCGAGTTACAAAAAAAAGTAAAAATTTGTTCTACTGTGTTATTTGATGCAGTAAGAACAGTAACAAAATAATATGGTGTAAATTATATCTACCACTTTGTAAATATACTCGTAAGAGCAGTAAATATTTTAGAAGCCCTCCCTTGTTTACACATATATTTACAAAACACCGATGTCTAAATTGGCAACTCACCAAATATCGAAATAAAATTTCGGGGTTCCTAAATGAATTGCGTCATATTATTCAAAGCTATGAAGAATATTTTCATTTCAATTTGAAGCATTTCTGCATAAATGCAAATGATAAAATTACTGAAAAGAAATTTAAAACAATATAAATTAGACGCAATTAGCCCTAAACTTCGAAATACATTTCGTTTCATTTTTTGTCTGAATTATACTGTTCCTGGACCCTTTTATAATAATTTTTAATTAGTTAAAAGAAGAGGGTTTTTAATCAGCAGCGCCTTCCCAGCAATTCGTCTCGCTAAAGGACCATAATTTCATATTATCATTTCTTTTTTTGTTCAAGCCTATTATTCAACTTCAAAAAGAAAGAAAAACTTAATAATGGCGAGACCGGCAGAGGCAGTGACAGAGGGAAAAAAGATTGTAGTGTCGCACTACGATAAAGAAATAATTTATTATAATGGTTGACCGCGTCACCGGATGGAATGGGCCATTTTGCGCAGCCAGTGCAGTCCACCCTCGACAAAAACACTTTACATTTACAAAGATAAATATTCATATTTCAGGATCACATGCCCTTTATATATTATCATTATTTATTTTATGTAAGACTATGTTATGCAACTAAATGTCTGTAAAATTTGTTTACTTTTTCCAGCAGAATCATCTCTTGATATTAAAAATTTTACGCGTCCCACGCAAGTATTTTTTATTACATACATATTTTAATTTGATTATTTCATAATTAAATTGATGTCTTAAGATTCATCCGAATCTATGATTAAAATACATATGTTGAACGTTTCTGGGTTTATCTTCTTGAATATGTATTAATGGGTAATTTTCGTATGGCCCATACTTAGTCGGGTTATGATTATTTGTTCTTTTCGTGTGCCTAAAGTTTTCCAGGGGTCTGTGCTGTTTTAAATTCTTCTCAATTTGTTGTTTGTTTCTTGTGCCCATTTTTGTTGCCAATTTTCTTTTATTTTATTTTTATATACTGTGGTTTAATTCTTTTGAGTTCCCATTGTTTTTGGCTGCTGTATCTGCTAGAGTGACCAAATATGGAATAGGATCCTTAATATGGAATACCGCTATTTCTCTAGAACAAATAGTTGAAGACGCAATACAAGATTATCTTTTATTTCATCCACTCAATTTAGTATCACACTCATTTCATCTCGATTGTCGGCCGACCGGTGTCGTTGTGGGGAAAATTTTTCTGTTTCATCAGTGCCACACAATTTCTCAAGGTAAATAAAAGTAAATATTTTTCGTTAATTCGTTGGACAGAATGCTGTGATTATATGTTTAGCATGTTGTGTTTATATTTCTTTTGATATTTACGTATCGTTTATTGTTTATATTATACAGGGTATTGAATTGAAGTTCCGGATGGTGAAATATATCAAGAAATACACATAGAATAAAAAAAAAAAACATGTTTAATATTTTTCAAAAACCTACCTTAAATCACCAAGTACGATCCCCCACTGGCAACCTCTGGTGGTAGGGCGGGGAGTCACTTTGAAATCGTTTTCGTATTTTTCTTCCGGAATCATGACAGTAATTATTTTCCTGATTACAGAGCCATCTATCGCGAATCGGAAAAAAGTTTCATACACAACCTACTTAGTTGTAGCCGTACTATCCGAATGTACAATAAAAAATGGAAGTTCAAAGTGCCCCACTGCCCTATCCCCAGGGACTGGTGGTGGGGGATAATTCTGGGTGATATAAGATAGGTTTTTGAAAGATATTAAACTCGTGTTTTTTTGTTTTTTTTTCTCGAGATATTTGCCCGTCTCGGAATTTTTTGAACACGCAGTATATAGAATACAAAGGCAAATTTGAACTGGTCTGAAATTCTAAATATGGACAGTCACTGGGGATCTAATTATGGAATAGATTAAAAGTATAATGTATGGGTTCCGGGCACATAATGACTGCACTGGTTCAAATTCTGACACTTGGATTTGTGATTTCTTAAGTAGGTTAAGTTACTTTTTAATTAAGATAAAGACTAGTTTTGTTTTTGTTATTTTCAATAAAAAAAAATTGTACCTTATTCTAATGTTCCATATTTGGGTGTATATTCCATAATTAGCTACTTTATTGTTATTCGGGTTTTGTACAATTACAATTATTATAATATTAATTAAGTAATATTAAAAACATAAAACTATTACAAAGTTATGCGAAAATGTATGACTGATTATATTTATCTTTAAAAGTCTTTAATTTGTACCATAAGCATTTTTTTGTGAAGAAAACAAACTGGTAATATTTGGTCACTTTCCTCTTCTTCATATCCATGTATTCCTACATAAGCAGAAGCATAACAGTATTAGTATTTAGTTCAGTTTCCAGTCTACGAATTTCGATTAATTATAATTATAATATTATAAATATAATACATTATAAAAATAACTTACATATATTATCATTCTATTATGTGTAATTTAATTAATTATTATTCACTTTCTTATTTACCCGGCCCGCTAAAATAGTTCAGCATTAACTTTGGTCCAAGGGTATGAAAACGTAGGGCATCATTGTAAGATATACAATTAAATGAATTAAGCAATTTTTTACGAAGATGGGAAGCGGACTAACTACTATAGTCATAAGCCGCCTCATGAGTGGATGATTATGAAATTATGTAAACAACAAACGACCATGCACTGGAGTGGGATTCGAACCCACGACCTCTGGCGTGCTTGGCTATTGACATAGCTACTACGCCACCGAGCTCGTCGAATTAAGCATTTATTCATTACTTTATTTCTAAACATAAAATAAAAATAATTATATCTGTAAAATATATGGAAATATATACATTTTGTATCTCCAAAATTTTTCTGTTACTATTCTGATTTCAACGTGCTACTATAACAGAATCAAAACCATAAAAATGAAAATAGTATTTGTAGTTCATGTATATTGATATTTAATATTTAAAAGATAAATTATCGTTTTAAAGTATTTTATTTTATTTATGAGTTTTCTGATAACAAATATTAAAAACATTTCTAGCTAAACAAAAATAACATTTTCTGATAAAAATAAAATGAAAAACTCGACATAAAAATATACACACAATTCTTGTGTCCACCAAAATTTCAACAAAAATTTCCAAGAATACAGTAAGTACTATAAAACAATTACTTAAATACTCGAATATTAATATCAGAAATTTTAGTAATGTGTCGAAAAAAATGGTTATATTTTTAATACTGCTGGTTGTACAAATTTTGAGAGCTGCGGAAATAAACTACGACGAAGATATGTCACTTCCTGTCCCAGAAGTAATTTTAAACCACAGTCCAATCCATGAACCAGGCCCAGTGTTCTTGGCCCAGGTTCATAACTGTGAATGTCGAGAACAACCCGGAAAATACGTTGTTTGTTTTGGAATACTATGCAAAGAATTTCCGGCTAGTTTAAACATCAGTGTACCTCTATTTAAAATGAAACTAACTTCCATTATTGTTTTAAAAAGAGACGACTTAGTATTGTATAGTAATCTTCGAGTACTAGAGATTGAATCTAATTCTCTGTTGGAGAATATTCAGCCAGGAATATTTAGGAATATGTCTAACTTATTAAACTTAACGATTTCTTTTAACGACAATTTAAACTATTTGGATGAACATGTTTTTGAAGGACTTATGAATTTGTCTACGCTCTGTTTACAAAAGAATGGTTTCACTAAAGTTATTGATATTACAATCAGTTTAACTCCAAAGTATGTACCAAAGTTATTTTTGTTGAAACTCAATGAAAACATCTTCCAAGAAGTTTTGGCGAACGAATTTCTTCCCATGAATGGCACAAAATTGGAGCAGCTAAATATGATCCTATGTGAGATTGAATATCTTCATCCGGATTGTTTGGCACCACTCAAGTTCTTGAAAACTCTTCGTGTTGGTCAGAATCATCTGAATTGTAGTGTTCTTGCTAAAGTTATAGACAGGTCTACAGAGCTTGGAATCCCGCTGGACAATTTAAATTTCTACAGAATGGGCTATCGCAAAAAACCACCTTCAGAACTTCTTCGTGCCGTTGGAAGATCGAGTGTGAGATTTTTGCATCTTATAGTCAATCATTTCGATCAATTAGATGATGACGCCTTTCCATATATGCCGAATTTGATTCAGTTGAGTTTACGGGACAATCATATTATGGAAATAGCCCCAAATGCATTTAGAAGACTTCCAAAATTAGAGAGCTTGTTGCTTACTGTTAATAAATTGATTCAAGTACCAGAAGCAGTCTTGCTACCAACTTTGAAAGAGCTGGACATTGCTGGTAATACATACAATTCGTATTACTCGTCGTATTTTTATATCCCTGATGAAATATTTAAGCACATGAAGAATCTTCAGTATTTGACTTTGGCGTACAATAATATATGTTTCATAACAAAATATTCTTTTGTAGGATTGAGTAATTTAAAAAAACTCAACTTGAAAAACGCTTTAATAACTTTAATACAACGCGAAGCTTTTGTACCTTTAGGTAGTTTAACTTTGCTAAATTTAATTGACAATCCTTTTCCGCGATATATGGTCGTCGAAGCTACAATTTTTCAAGGATTAACAAATCTTAAGGTTCTTTTGCTTGGCGGGTGTTTAATTAGAAATCTTTCTACAACTCCAAGTCTATTTACTTTTACGCCAAATTTGGAGTATTTGGGTCTAGAAAAAAATGAATTGTTCTCCATAGGTCCTCAGCAATTATCTCCTCTGCTCAAATTACAAAGCTTAAACATCAATGAGAACCAATTACCGTCTTGGAACAAACGCATTTTGGGCTCAAACTCAACATTAAAAACACTCTCAGCAAATTCGAACAAATTCACTTCAGTAACAAATGCGATGCTGGAAGACTGGGCATCTTTGGAGACTCTATATTTGGATGGAAATCCATTCACGTGTGATTGTTCGCTGTATTCAGTTGTTTTGTGGTATAAAACTCACCCAGTTTCGATCAAATCTTATTCGGATGACGAGTTTCTTGGAAGCTGTATTTCGCCTGCCTTCTGGAGGCATAAATCCATTGCAGATTTTTTAATGGCTTTAAGTATAGATGGAAGTGTTTGTGAAAATAAGGAACAAGTAAGTCTGGAATTGATTATAGGTTTAGGAGTGTTAATTGGTTTGTTGGGAATCATGATGGTACTAGGATATTTATATAGGTTTGATGTGGAATATTTGTGGTTTACTTTCAAATTAACAATAAGACCAACAAGATGCAATAAAGAAGATTGCAATTATAAGTGGGATGTCTACGTGTCTACTTCTTCCTCTGATGATTGGTTCATAACTGAATTAATTACTAAACTAGAACCACAAGTGAAACTATGCATAGCAGAGCGTGACTTAATCGCTGGTGACGCCAAATCAGCTGCAGTTGCTTTAGCTGTGTCTTCAAGTCGTCGTCCTCTTCTTGTAGTAAGTGACGAATATGCGAAGTCAGGTTGGTGCCGCTGGGAAACGCAGCTGGTTGCTAGACGAAGACCCATTGTGGTGCAACTTCAGCCAGTTGATCTTCAGAATGCTTCTTCATTGTTGAGGTATCTTCTTCGAACTAGGATTTATCTTATGTGGCCTCAGGAAGACAGACATGCCCGAGAGGTTTTTTGGCAGAAACTTGGAGTTGCTCTTCAACCTTAAAAAAATATTTATTACTTTTGATATCACTTGATAAATGTGTTTCTAAAAATATTTTATATGTTAATGAGCTTTGCATAATACTTGAATTTCCCAGCACAAACATAATTTTGTTTATCTTGGACAATAAATCACTATGTAGATAAAAATATTACGAAGTTTATTTTGTATATCCCAAGACTAACATTATTTTATTTTCATCAATACAACTGTTCAAAGGTAAATATAAACATTTACTAGAAGTATTGACTAAATACTTTCCTCCTTATTTTAGTGAAAAAAATAATGAAGAATATTTTAAAAACAACACTTGTATTTACTCTTCAAATAATTGTAGCAGTTCCACAAAACTACGACGAGGATATAAACTTGGCATATCCCGTAACAATTTACACCAGAAGTGAAAACGTAAATTCCCCGAAGCAAGTAAAAATACTGGATAATGTAAACAACTGCACATGTAAAGAACTTCTCGGACAAGACACACACTGTTCCGGTACTAGCTGCAAAATCTTCCCGTCTCAAATAAATACAACAGCCAAGTATTTTAGACTTAAACTAACTGCTATTACTGCCATACGTAAGGATGACTTTTCAATGTTGAGTAATATAACATACTTAGATATCAATGCTAATGTAAAACTTGCTACAATTGAAGCAGGTGTTTTTAGAAGTTTAAACAGTTTAAAGAATTTAAGTATTGTTGCGAATATGAATTTAGAATATCTATCACCAAATGTATTCGAAGGGTTGGTGAACGTTGAGCAGATGTATTTCCAGAAGAATGGTTTCAATCAAATTATGGATGTCACTAATTCGCTTTCGCCTAAATATTTACCACGTTTATTGTTGTTAGATTTGAGTGAAAGTATGTTTCATTACATAAAACATGATGAGTTTCATTCAATGAATGGTACTGTTCTTACACAACTAAATTTAATCTTATGTGAACTAGAATTTGTTCATCCAAATTGCCTTTTACCGCTGAGAAATTTAACGACATTGCGTTTAGGACAAAACAATTTTAATGTCACTTCTTTAACTCAATTAATACACAACACTACTAAATCTGGAATACCTATTGACTATCTCAGTTTATACGACATAGGACTTCGGAAAATTGTACCAAATCAATTAATGGAAGCTGTGGGGTCTTCTAATATAACAAAGTTAAGTCTGGCGTTCAACCACTTTGACTACATTGACGACCATGATTTTCCTTACATGCCTAACTTAATCGATTTGGATTTGAGGTCTGTATATATAGAAGACATAGCAGAAAATGCTTTTAAAAAGTTGCCAGCCTTAAGATATCTTCGATTGGGGGAAAATAAACTGTTTAGTTTACCCAAAGGTGCTTTGATCCAACAAATAACTTATTTGGATATCGCGGGAAATACTATTGCAGGGATATATTTCAGTATGCAAGATGAAGTGTTTGCAAATATGTCTCATTTAGAAAGTTTGCAAATGTCTTACAACTCAATATACAGTTTAACAAACCAATCATTGGTTGGTCTAAGCAATTTAATCAATTTAAACTTGAAGAAATCGGATCTCCGTCATATTGATGAAGGTTCTTTTGCACATTTGCACAAGCTGTTACTTTTGAATTTAATGGAGAACCAAATAGGGTTGCACAGTCTCACTGCAGGGTTATTTCGAGGATTGGGAAATCTTCAGGTTTTGCTTTTAGGAGGATGCAACATAAAAAACTTAACAAATACACCTAATTTATTTACCTACGTGCAAAACTTAACATATTTAGGACTAGAAAAAAATAATCTACACTCTATATCTCCGAATCAACTTGTTAATTTAACCCATTTAAAAACATTAAATCTTGCGGATAACAAGTTAGCAGCATGGTCTCAAGTTATCTTACCACACAAACACCTTACATTTTTATTTGCACAACAAAATAAAATATCTTACATTACGGATGCTATGATGGAAGATTGGTACAATCTTGATTCACTGTATCTAGATGGAAATCCTTTTTCATGTGATTGTTCTTTATATCCTGTTGTTGTTTGGTTAAATAAAAATAAGGTTTCGTTGAATTTTGATGAAGGCACTGATAATTTTGTTGCTCGCTGTATTTTTCCAGATACATGGAAACAAAAATCAGTTGTTGAATATTTAAAGAATTTGAAAAATGATCCCAAACAGTGCAACCAAAATTCTAACTTGACTGAAACTGTTGCTTTAATTGTAGTTGGTATATTTATATTAGTAATTATAAGTTTCATTGTATTTTGTGTTTTCAAGAATCATTTTAAAAATCTTTGTACTGTTCGAGTGTATAGTTGTAAAATGTAATTAAATATTTATTTATGGATATTCAATAAATTTTTAGAATTATTATCGTTCTTATAAATAAAAGAAAATATATTTATAAACTTGTATTGCTTATATAATATTATCTATGTTTAATTTTGTTTCGTTTTAGCTTCAATTAACCAAGTAAGTATACACAAATATCACTTCAATGAGTTGAAGAAACTTTAAGAACTTTTAGTAAATGAATAAAAGAACATACACCCTGTATGCGTGTTACGTGTGTCTCTTTTTAAATACGATTTTCAGTGGAATTTTTAACACGCACTATTATTTTTATCCATAAATTTACTGTCAAATATTAAACCAATATCCAGTGTATATTTCTACCAAATAAAAAACGTGTTAAAATAACACCTAATCTGGTGAACCTCCTGGAACCGTTTTAGTGTTAAAATTAGCTATAAATTTCTTAGAGTGTAAGAATGTCAAAATGGATGATGCCGCCAGACGAGTATCTACTGCGTTAGTTTCAATTAATCTCGTGTGTAGCAATAAACTGAACCCTAAGAAGACCCTGTGACGTCAACCTCGATCCATGCTAATTGTTATCATATTTCAAAATTTACATCCTATAATGGAGATGGTAAATATTGACCCTTAATATTATTTTTTAATTCTAATCCACCGTAAATATCTAGTATTTAACCATGAAACCCCTAACATCTTGTGACTTATTCATTATTTTGTCTAATTCCACATAAATTCTTATATAGTTCTCTAGGTCCCACGAGCGACCTCAGTATATTATTTAATTGTGGTTTAACAAACTGGGTTCAACCATTTACCTCAGTTATCATGGTTAAGTTTTTAAGCTAACTGGTGTAGTTTCCAAATACAGTTTCTGAAATCCATGGTTACAATTTGTTAACCGCAGTATCCAGTGACCGGTGAATAGTGCAACTTGGTACAACTCATACGTGACATTTCGTACGTTGCGAATGCTACCAGAAATTTCTGGAAGTGAATAAAGTTGTATCTTTAAATATTTAAAATACTAATCAATATTATTACTTATAATCTTATTGACATAACAAAATATAACATAAATATAATGTATAATATGTAAGCTTCTTGACTGGGTTTGTATTAAAATAATATTTATAAAAATTTTCAACAATAAAAACATTTAAAAATAATAAATGCCGATCTGGGTGGCGTATTGGCTATGTCATTAGCCTAGCACGCCAGAGGTCGTGGGTTCGAATCCCACTGAAGAGCATGGTCGTTTGTGATGTTTACACAAATTCACAATCATCCACTCATGAGGCGGCATATGGCCTTAGTAGTTAGTCCGTTTCCCATATTCATAAAATAATAATAATAAATAATTAAAAACGGACTTAACACACAGGGAATACCTTCTGCAATCCAGAAATTGTTTTCATTTTAATAAATCATTTATCTGAAATGTAATTAAAAAGAAAGTAGAACTTTTCATTCAATATTCAATGCTCAACGCAGCACAGTTCATTAAAAGATAATTGTTTACTCTAAACTACTTATAGTTTCGAATTCAATATTTATATTTACATTTGAGTATTTTCTGTTACGGGTTCCGTCAATGCATTTCAGCTACAGCAAGTATTGAAAGCGATCAGAAGCGCATGCGCTGAGTGGAGCGAGCTGTCGAGTGTCGATAGAAAACCAAATGCATAATCGCATTAACATAAATTGATTCCGCAGTATGAGCAAAATCCAATTTCATTCTCAATATCTTTGACATTTGGATGTTATCAAACACAAACACAAACACGTTGCTAAAGCAGCCGCGAATTGCAAAGCTCGCTACGCGATGCTCGCGGCTCTCTGCTTCATTCAATTAGATATTGCTTTTATTTGTTTACTTTACGAATCACTTTAATAAATATAATACAATGTAAAAATATAAGTGCGGAATCAAATAGGTATCTGCTGATCAATACGCAGCTGTTATAAAATATGTCATTACGCCATTTGTTTATTTAATATTTAGTGTGGTCCTCTGCTTTCACAGATCTTAGAAGTGTGAATTATGGTACCAGTCGTTAAGGGCTAAAGTAATAAGTAATAACAATTATTATTAACAATGAAATGGTTATTGTGAAATTAATTGTAAAATACACGAAGTGAAGATATTCAAGGGTTTCAACGAAAAACAATCTCTGAGCAATAAACAATGTTATCATGAATCAGAGACGGGCCAAAGCATTCAATCGGTAACTGAGGACGCGTTTCAATCTCATCAGCCTAGTGAAACCCAACAATGTTACAATAAACCGACGGGAATAATATCCCAACAAAGTGGTAAATGGAACTGAGAAGTAACTGAATACAACCAGAGCCATCTACCGGTAAACGATAATAGTGAAATGGTTATTGTGAAACTAATTGTAAAATATACGAAGTGAAAATAGTCAAGGGTTTCAACAAAAAACAATATATGGATTACACTACGCTGATGAGATCCAATGAGATCGGAACACGTTCGTAGGTACCGATTGACTGATTTGGCCTGTCACTGATTCATGATAACATTGTTTTTGTTTATTGTTCAGATATTGTGTTTTTTGTTGAAACCTTTGAACATATTCACTTCGATTATTAACAATGATCCTTATTTAAATACGTTGCCAGCTATGAGCTCAACCCCAAATGTATTCGTACCGCCCGAAAACTAAGCTACACTCAATTTTTTTTTTCACTCTGTTATTGTCGCTATATAAGTCAAAATTATTACTTTATGTATTGCACTGTAATCTTAAGTCAATGATAATTTTTCTTAATGGGATGACAATACTTTTAAGTAAATCCGCGCCTAACGCATTTTCACAGATCATAACAAAAATATTTTTCAGCGTTATTATTATTGAATATGTAGCAATTAAAAACAATATACAATTAATTGGTGACTCGATTTTTCTGTGGGCTAATAAATTAGACCTGGTTTAATATAAATATAAATATATGTTTTCTTCAAGCGTATTATAATATGCATATATTACTACTGCATACTCGTATGCGGCATACAAGTTCATTATAATGTTACTCAGATACATTAAGAAAATAATTGTACGGCATGTAATTGCTTCATATACTACTGGTCACTGGTGGCAGCACCTACAAGGGCAGGTGTAACGAGTGACAGTTGTGTTACAATTGGTTCTGTCATATTTTATACACTGGGCTTCCACGAGAACCTAGTGGAGGATATAAACGAAGAAGAGCTGACGAGGGAAGTGTAAAAGAAGATATCATAAAATTGAAATGAAGTCAAGGATGTGAATATGTCACATGTGCTAACGAAACAAAGAAATCAAAAGAAAATCCTATAGATGAGATAATAATGTTTATCCAACACCAACTCATAATAAGGCTGTAACTAAGGTTATTTAAAATACATAAAGTCTAACATTCCTCACTTAATGAGATAATAATAGAGAAGTCACGGAGAAAATAATTACTGATTAAATTCACTAAATTCTTTGTTATAAATGTCTCTGGACTTCTTCGGAATTTAATTCAGACATGCTTCTTGTGCTTTTAACCAGATATTTAGAGGTATTTACACAATTATTCCATGGTTACTTTGTAATTTCTATATTTTATAAATAGCAAATCAAATGTCTTATCAGTGTCAAACAAAAAACGAAAATACACATACGATTTAAGACGTTTTAAGGGTGGTGATGGGTAAAACATTGTATTGCACTCGTGTGGAATGCATAATAGTCAAAGAAAGGTAACATTTTTCTTTCCTGACCAATATGTCACGTTCCACACTAGTACAATAAATTAATATTCATCAAAATTTAATACTCAATTTCATCAAACCTGAAAACAAAGAATTTTATCAAAACATAATCAAATAAACAATATTTACCTACCTGTATTAAAATATTTTGTTATTTTTCGATTTATTGTTTATTATTTTTTTGTTACATGAGAAATAAATATTATTATCTTTTCAATTATTATTTGTGGTTTAATATTGCTGAGGAATATATTGTACATGTACATAAATATTTTTTCATGTATGAAAATTTGAACTTACGTCTTCTTTTTAACTATGTACAACTGGGCACTTGGTACGTTCTTAAATATTATGTCTTCTATATTTTTTTTATCTATTCCGCTTCATTTTATTTTTAAGTTGTCATAAAATAACTGTATATAATATTATATTATTGTAATTAAAATAACTAATAACATAATTCACGCCATCTTGAATGGAGCACACCCTCATGTCAGATACCAATTATAACAAAGTTATTATTCAGAGTACTTTTTATTGTTTTACTAACAAGATGGTTTGGTTTGACAAGAATTTCTTAAGTTTCAATTTATTACCAGACATATTTTAGTTAATTCCGAAAACTTTTAGATTTCACAGAAACGAAGTCATTTGAGACTAACGCTGCTAACATTCTGCAATTTACTGGTAGTTTAGAATTTGAAAAGACAAGATGTCCCTATACGTCTTTTGTGCGCTACAAAATGTAGCAAGTTAAAAGCATATTGTATCTTATTTTATATTTATTATATTGTCATCAATTGTAATTTGTAAATATGTGTTCCATCAATTTTTACCCTTTTTAACGTTTTATTAAATTACATTCAGTCTCTTTTCCGGTTCATGTTTTTCCTGTCTTCTGTTATTTAGCACCCGCGACCGCAACCCCTATTATACAATTATTCAAGATTATCTTTTGTGTTGAACATCAGTAGAATATTTCTATGACTTTATTAAAAGAATCTCTACATTTCCATCAGCTTAAGAATAGGTATGTTTAATCTTATGTTGAACATGATACAGTTTGGTTTTGTTCGAACAAAAAAATTTAGTAAATACCAAATATATAATTTGGTGCATAAATATTTCAACAAACGTTTTATATTTCATTTAAAATGTAAATTAAAATTGACGATATATGCAAGTGCAACTACTGTTAATTAACGTTGTGTCATTGTGTTTGCCGTGTATGATTGTGGTTTCCGTGACTCCAACTTTCAACTTGTTTATATTTACTCTATTCACCAATTATGTAAAATATCGAATATGAATATTTATTGAGTCCCGAATTGAAAAAAGTATGTTATAACAAATATGAAAATATTCAATGGATTTGTGTTGTTTGATATTTAATTTATATTACACATATTACTACCAATGAATTTTATTTTTATAGTAAAAGAATATACCCTACCAGTAGATTAGAAAAAAAATTAGTGGTTGAAATAAAAATATCTAATAATAATATATCATCACGCCTTTTACCCATTATGGGTGTGGCACTCTGCTTACGCAGATCTCGGTAAGTGCTATATTTTGGCGTATGAAATGCGGTTACCAGCCGTCAAGTCATAGCCCGCAAAGTTGTTAGTGGAGGGGGAGCCACAGGGGTAAATTTAAATTGGCAACTGTCGGAAGTGGGATTCGAACTGAGGATCTCGCGATCCACAGTCCGATACGTTGCCACTGAGCTATTTACCCCTAAAATATCTAATTTTAATAATAAATCAGATTGTATATTTAAGAATTACACTTGACGTATGTTTGATACATAAAATAGAAGTTACAACTATTGATTTGTTTTTGATGGGATTTGTGTATGAAATAACGAAACTTTGCCGTGGTAAATAAAAACTCAACATGTGCTTTTTGAACACCGGATATACTCTACGTTTTATTCACCTAAACCAAATCCAAAACTTCCCTAGTACACATTCAGTTGTTACCAACTTATCATAATACACCAGAAATATAAATTTAGTTCAATATTTAACACCCCCACATGAACTTATATTTAATTTCTTTTCAAACCCATACTATTAAAGCAAAAATCATATTTTTGTTTACATAAAGGTTTTGTTAATGAATCAGCTATTATGTAGTCGGTGGAAATATGAACCACTTGGATGTCGCCACTTTCTATCTTCTCACGGAGGAAATGGTGCCGGACATCTATGTGCTTGGTCCGCTGGCGGTAACCACTTGATTTTGCGAGATCGACTGCGCCCTTGTTGTCACAATAGATTGTTGTTGCCTCTGAGATAGCATGCGGATCAATCTCCTTGGCTAGCTCACGCAGCCAGAGTCCCTCTTGAACTGTTGCAGATAAAGCCATGTACTTGGCCTCTGTTGTGGACAGGGCGACTGTCCTTTGCTTCTTGCTTGCCCAAGATATGGCCCCACCCTGCAGCATAAATAAGCTACCTGTAACAGAATGTCTATTATTTAACTCATTTGCCCAGTCTGCGTCGCTGGATCCCTCTATCATAGAGTTGCCTTGCTTGCTGAATTCGAGTTTCGTGTTGACCGTTCCTTTTAGGTATCTGAATATTCTCTTCACTGCGGTCCAATGACATATGCTGGGATTGTTACAAAATCTACTAACAACGCCTGTCGCATACGATATGTCAGGTCTTGTTCCTTGGCATAAATATAGTAGACTTCCCACTGCTTCTTTGTAGGGAATTCTTTTCATTTTTTCTTCTTCTTCTCTTGATGTTGGCTCTGCATTTTCTTCTAGTTTCTGATTCGGGTCTGCAGGCGTCGAGACTGGTTTACAATCTGTCATCTTGAATTTCTTGAGTATTTCTTCTATGTAAACCGACTGGTCTACCTGTAGAGTTCCTTTATTAAGATCTCTAGTTATTCTCATCCCTAAAACATTCGTTGCTGTTCCAATATCCTTCATTTTGAAATTTTCATGTAATTTTTGTTTTGTTATTTTCAGTGATTTGTCATCGCTAGACAAAATTAGCAAATCGTCCACATATACAGCTATGATGAGGATTTTCGTGTTGTTTTTCTTATAATAAATGCATTGATCTGCCTTTGATCGAGTCAATTTCATTTCTTTCAAAACGGTATCTAGTTTCTTGTTCCAGGCTCTTCCGCTTTGTTTAAGACCATACATTGCCTTTTTAAGCCTACATACTTGTGATTCCTGTCCTAGCTTTTCAATATTTTGTGGTTGACGTATATAAACTTCTTCTTCCAGTTCACCTTGCAGATATGCCGTTGTTACGTCCATGTGTTCTATTTTCAAACTGTACTTTACAGCTAATGCGTAAAGTAGTCGTATTGAGCTGTACCTTACCACTGGTGAGAACGTTTCTTCATAGTCTATGCCTTGTGTTTGAGCACAGCCTCTCACCACTAGTCTTGCTTTGTGGCGCTCAATCTTTCCCTCTGAGTCCCTTTTAGTTTTGAACACCCATTTTGTGTCAAGAATTTTTCTGTTTTCAGGTGGGTTCACTAGGGTCCATGTATCGTTCTCTAATAAGGATTCATGTTCTCTGTTCATTGCTTCGATCCACTGCTCTTTCTGCGGACTTTTGAGTGCTTCTTCTACACTCTGGGGATCAGAAGTGTGCGTACATACTGTTAAATATGTGATGAAATCATCCATAACTTTTGGCTTGGGTTGTCGAGTTGATCGGCGAAGATTATTTTCGTCTCCCTGATTTATAGGTTCTTCATCTTCTTCAGAATACGTGTTGTCGCTCGTTGTGAGTTCTGTGAATGTGTCTGTGTAATCTGTTTCTGTTTCTGATTCTTCTTCAAAAACTTCTTCTATCACCTGTTCTTCGTTTTCAACTTGTTCATCTTCCGTGGAAAACTGGATATCTTCATTTTTCTTCGTTTCGTTTGTTTCTAGAAATATCTTCTCTAGAAATATTACATCTCTGCTGTATGTAATCTTTTGAGTATCTGGGTCAATTAGTCGGTACCCTTTTCTGTCTTCACAGTATCCTACGAAAATGTTCCGCTTTGATTTTTCGTCCCATTTTCTTCTCTTTTCTTTTGGTATATGAACCATTGCAATACACCCAAAGACTTTTAAATGGTTGAGATTCGGTTTTTCTTTTGTCCACAGTTCTTCTGGCGTCTTCTTCGTAGCTGCTGTTGGCGATCTGTTTATCAGATATGCTGCTGTCGACACGGCTTCGGCCCAATATTCAGTAGGCAGTTGAGCTCCAGCAAGCATGCTTCGGGCCTTCTCCACGATGGTCCTGTTCATGCGCTCCGCAATACCATTCTGTTGCGGTGTGTACGGCACAGTTAGCTGATGACGTATGCCGGATTTGCTCAACACATTTCTCATACTTTTATTCACGTACTCTCTACCGTTATCGGTACGGAGACATTTAATTTTCTTTCCTGTTTGGTTTTCAACGAGGCTCTTAAAATTCTTGAATGTTTCTTCGACTTGGTCTTTACTCTCTAAGAAATATACAAACACTTTACGTGAGTAATCGTCGATCAGTGTGATGAAGTATTTTGACCCTCCAATGGATGTGACCTCCATTGGCCCACATAAATCTGAGTGTACAAGTTGCAACACTTCTGTTGCTTTGTGTTCAATATGTTTGAATGGAAATCTTGTTTGCTTTCCTTTGATGCATGTCACGCATGGTTCATTACTGCACTCTTTTAATTCGTATCCTGTAACGAGATTGTTTTGTAGTAATTTCATATATTTTCTGTTTAAGTGACCTAGACGTTGATGCCATAACTCGCCATTAGATTGTGGCGTGTATAGAGCCATTTCTTGTTGTGGTCGGTCCAATTTGAAAATGCCATTTTCTTCAGTGGCAGTTGCAATTATTTTTCCATCTTCTGCTATTATTTTGCACCCTCGTTTGCTGAAGTGGACTGTATGTCCATTTTGTATAATCTTGCTGATGGACAATAAATTTGCTGCGATCCCTGGCACGTGCAAAACATCATTCACTTGGACTTCGTCGGGTTTTCCATTTGCTATTACGGAAAGTTTCAAGTTACCAACCAATTTTGCAGACATTTTTGAGTTATCCGCTACTGTGATTTCAGCTTCGTTATGTGCTTTAATATCTTCAAGTATTTTCAATTGTGACGTCATGTGCGAGGACGCGCATGAATCCACATACCAGTTGCCCTCTTCTTTCTTGAAGTCTTCTCTCTTCACATTCTTCTGTGTGTTGTCTGCCTTCTTAGATCTACACTCGCTTGCAAAATGGCCGAACTTGTTGCAATTAAAACAACGTATTTTCTCCTTATTAAATTTTCGTTTACTTTTTGAGTATAATGCTGACTCAGAATCACTATTTCTCCCTGTTTTTGTTATTTTTACGTCTTGCAGAAGCTTTGTCTTAATTGAGTCACCCGTGATGGGAGTTCCGGAGCTTTCAAGCCCCATAATCATTGGTTTGAATTCATCTGGTAATCCCGCTAACAATAATGTACCTGTCCATTCATCTTTTACTTCGAAGCCTAAACTATTCAGCTTGTGTGCAGTCGTCATTATTTTGTTCACATATTCATCGACAGAACTGCAGTTGTTTAGCTGCGTAGTGACTAAACTCCTTAACAAACCCACTTTTCTTGTTAGGCCTGAATCTTCGAATGCAGTTTGAAGTTTCATCCAAGCATCCTTGGCTGTAGTAGTGCTTTGGATATGAACGTAGTTAATGGGATCTACTGCTAGTATAATTTTTGCGCGGGCTTTTGACACCTTTTTAGCATCGTTAACATATACCGCTTCACCTGTTACGCACCCCCACAGGTCCTCATGTTCCAATAAAGCTTGCATGGCGAATTTCCAATTATTATAATTGTCTCTCCCTGTTAATTTTTCGATTGTCTGTGCATTTGACAAACCCTGAGCCATGTTTGAGGTTACGTTCAACTTTTATCTTGTTGCTACAACAGATTTTTATTTTTCGTACGGACGGCCTGAATTTCATTTACATACACACTGTACTCGCCTTGAAGGGTCTGGGCCCATAACCTGATGGGATTTGTGTATGAAATAACGAAACTTTGCCGTGGTAAATAAAAACTCAACATGTGCTTTTTGAACACCGGATATACTCTACGTTTTATTCACCTAAACCAAATCCAAAACTTCCCTAGTACACATTCAGTTGTTACCAACTTATCATAATACACCAGAAATATAAATTTAGTTCAATATTTAACAGTTTTTATAGCGACTATGAATGTATTTGCGTGAAGTACGTCATATTTCTGACAAATATTTTTTCTGTGTTACCATGATCACGTAAAAACTTTTTTCACAGTTGGATAATTTTTTTTTTTCAAAAGTCTATATTTTGTTGAATATTCAGGGTATTTTTAGGCATCGAATAAGCAGACTATAATATGGATCTCTTTCCTTCATTAATTTTTTTTTCAAGATAGCCTAATAATGTATTTTTTCCAACACCTCTCAATAAATTCTCTATAACTATGGCGATTTTAAACAAGCAAAGTAACAGATTACCCACTACTAGGTATAATTTTAAGGAAAGCCACTAGTGGGTATTTTTTTATTTATAACAATAATAATAACACACAACACCTTGGTAACTACTTCGATTGACATTTTAATTAAAAAATTTAAAGCATATGTCACTGTCAAATAATATTTCTTTAATAAATTTTTCATTTATTAAGAGGTGTTGGATAAAACGTTATACTTCACACGTGGGCAAAGTGGAATTACCCACTCGATAAAATTATCACACTCAGCCTTCGGCTTCGTGTGCTAAAATTTCTCTCGTGGGTAATTCCTTACTTTGTCCACTTGTAAAGTAAATAACTATTATATACTCTATTAATTTTTTGGTCGACCACCAGTCGCGAAAATAAAAGTAACATTTTTCATTCCCTTATTTTGATCTAGCATGTAACAGATTATTAAATGCAGTAATAATAGTTTAATTTTCTGCAGGAGTGTTACTATCACTTTTTTTATTATTATTATACTACGCGTACAACGGAAAAAGTGATTAAAAACCTAATTCTTCGGAAATAAATTTGTGAAGAAAATGACACTTCCCCATTGTTACTACAACGTGGCAGTTGTATTGCAATAATAGTTATGAAAATATCAAGTGCGGGGAACTATTCTTCCTGCATGAGAGCTTATTTAAAGGACGAATAAGCTTGCAAGCGTGGGCTTCATTTCCGCAAATACTTTTTGTAAAGAATAAACAATGTTATTGTAAACGGAATTAGAATTTAATCATAATATTCGTAAATTCCTAAGCAACCGGCGATAGCTATGAATTAGCAGTTCTTGATTAAATTTTAATTCCGTTAAAAATAATTTCGTTTGTTATAAAAAGCATTGAACGAAAACTATTTTAAATATTATTGCTATGAAAAAAGTCATCTAAAATATTTGTACTCAACTGATTCCATATTAATAAAATAAATTGAATTTTTGTTTTAGGTGTTCAATAAACATAAAAAATCATTATACATAAGGACACACATAAATTCATCCAATCACATATACACACTTAAATATATCGCTGGAAAAATGGTCGAAACGGATTCTTGGGACCTTATAACTTATACGCACAAAAACCAAACATACATGCATGATTTGAGCGGTAGGCGTTGTGACGATGTGACGTCACAATTTTCAGGAGGGTTTACAGTACCTACCATAAAAATTGCAATTTTCTAAAGTAAAATACAAATGAACACTTGTTATTAAGTATGTTTTATTGTAATTTTCCATTGTATTATGATATAAATTATACAAAAAAGTTATTAATTTGGATAAATACAATTATACCGGAATACCCCATGAAAACTATTTTTATCTACGACCGTTGTTCAAAATGGCCCTTTTAACGATTTCTTAGCAAGTTAAAAGTGTCAATTTCTGACACTAATGTCAAAAGTAACATAGCAACGTGTTAAAAGTGATTCAATTGTTACACGTTGCTAACGATTTGAATTAAAAAATAAAAATATATAACACTATCTGTCACAATATCATTCTATATTTTTTATTATTTACTAATACATTAGGAAAATCATAGATATAATTTTGTATGATATACGTGTTAAAAGCGATTTATTTCGTTCGTGGGGTTGTTATACTATTTTCATTTTAAACTGGAGGGATCGGCATAAAACGATTAAATGCACCGCAATTACGTTTACAAAGGAACTCAAAATATGACCCGCTATAACTGATTTCACAAGGTTCGCACAGGGTTGTACGGCCCTATTCGCCGGTACGTGTATAATAAATACAAAAACAAGAAAACTGCAATCTTTAAATAAGTATATTTCCTTATAAAAATAAATAAATAAAAATAAATATATCATCACGCCTTTTACCCATTACGGGTGTGGCACTCTGCTTACGCAGATCTCGGTAGGTGATATATTTTTTTCGTATGAAGTGCGGTTACCAGCCGTCAAATCATAGCCCCCAAGGATGTTAGTGGAGGGGGAACCACAGGGGTAAATTTAAATTTGTAACTGTCGGCAGTGGGATTCGAACTGAGGATCTCACGATCCACAGTCCGACACGTTACCACGGAGCTATTTACCCCATATATTTCCTTATTCATACGATAAATGTCAAATTCAAATTAAAAAAGGTTTTATACACATTTTCGTTATATACATAAAATATACTCTAATTCGCCTCGTTTCGCAACCTTCCCCACTTATTCATAAAATGTCACTTTTAACACATATCATAAGTAATTATTTACTACGACCACTTAGAAATCTGCTCAACTGCTCATTTGTATTAAGGTTACGGATATGAGGTACATTGCAAACATCGTGTGAAATGAATTTGTTTTGTGAATATTTCAATACAGGTCAGTTTATTTCAGTACAGGTGCCATTGCTAGGATACTTATTTAGAATTGTCAAATATTGTAATGGTGAAAGCGGGATAACTTTATTATTAGAATTAAATTAATCAGAAAAAAAATATAGTGTACAACTCGCATGGAATGTCCATTACATATTCATATGATTTGTAGCATTCGCCTTCGGCTCATGCTACAATCTTTCATACTCGTAAGAAATAAGTAACATTCCATGCTCGTTTTACAATATACTATTAAATCATCCACGAGATGTCATGTCACTTAACAAAAATTCTCTAGCTGTACTAAATAAAATACCCGCTTTTGTCTTTCCAAAAGTCATTCGTTTTGGATGAAATTGTTCATCTACACACAACAAAGCACAAACCAAGAAATCATAGCGAATCCCAGCAGACGCTATTACACCATCACCTGGCTTTGTAGTCGCTCCTTTAATAAAACGGATGAAACAACGAACGCAGGGTGTGGTGCAGGAGTGCGACAGAGTCAACAGAAGCGCAGGCACTGCAAGGTACTGTACATTGTGAGGTTGTACGTCTGTGAAGAAACAGATTTCGAACCGTGCGATGCGACATCATATTTATCTTGGGGGAATTCAATTAAGACCGACCCGGTGTATATTATTTCGAGTGCATCTGACATCTTCAGCCCCGTCCCCCGCGGCGACGGAATTGTGCAGTGCAGTGTGGTATTTGAAAATTTCTACAGCGAAGCTACCGATTTTATTATGCTATAAACAATTTTACTTTGTTGAAATAATGAAATGCAAGATCGTCATTGTTAATGAAGTTCTTTTTAAACGAAAACAACTTTTGATAAGTTGAAAAACTTTCAGAACTAATAATTTTAAAATATAATGGATTTTGGTTAAAGTTCTGTAATAGTAATTTATTGTACTAGTGAGGAATGTGGCATATTAGCCCTTCGGCTGCAACACAACGTTTTATCCAACACCACTCTTAAAACGGTTGTATATTTTCCTATTTTGTTTGACGCTGACAAAACATTTGATATGATTTTTATAAAATACAGAAATTACAAAGTAGCCATGGAATGGATGTTTCTGATTTGTCATTGTGAATTGTAAACACGAAAGGTAAAAAGGTAAGGTAAAAAATACATATCTGATTAGAAGCACAAGAAGTATGCCTGAATTTAATTCCAAAGAAGTACAGAGACATTTTTAACAAAGAATTTAGTGAATTTAATCAGTAATAGTTTTCTCCATGATTTCTCTATTATTCTCTGAGTGAGGATTGTTGGACATTAATTATTTGAAATAACTATAGTTACAGCCTTATATAACTGCTCAACAAACGCATAGCAACCGTTCAATATAAGCAAGGAAACGTAATTTGACAGCGATAACCTTCAAAATATCTATATAAAATAATCCGTAATTTAATATGAATTCGAAATCGGCAAAAAAAGTATGTGCTCAACTCGGCATGAGACACAGATTTATAGCTTCGGCAGCATTCATTGCCTCGGCTTCGCCTCTTGAATGAAATGGCAGCTCTGCTGTAAATCTGGTATTTTAATGCCTAATTAAACAAATAACTATTTTTGCCGATTAACATTAAAGGCTTAGGCTGTAAAAATATTTTACACGCATAGTAACTGCCAATAAAATGCATAACAACCAGCAGCCTCTGCTGTAAATCTGGTATTTTGGTGCCTAGTTAAATAAATATTATTTAATTGATGACCGATTTCACAAATGATAGCTAAATTTTAAACTTGGTTTAAATAAATAAAAAATCGAATTTACAAGTCATGAAATAATTGATATTGCTGACAAAAATTCGATGTGCTTTCATTTATTTAAACCAAGTTTAAAATTTAACTATCGTTTCTGATACCGGACATCAACGTTTGGAACAAAAAAATTAAATTTTTCATCAAGAAACAAGTTAATAACAAATAACTCTCAACATCAAATTATAAGTTATAAAATAGAGGAATCCGTGTTTTTTTCAATTCGCAGCCATCATTTTGATTCATTTTATTCTTTTGCTTATAGATTTCAGTAGTTTCTCTTATTAGTCAGTTATTGGCACATTTTGATCTTGCCATAATTTTTGTTTCTCAAAATTTATTTTTGGCTAAAAATCAATGACATGATTAGCCACAGCAGATTTCTCTGGTTGATTAAGAAGAATGGTCGAGAGAGGCAGTCAGTCGTTGGGCCACCTGTCTTTATTGTATAGTTCGTTTAGAAAGTTTAAAAATTAATATTTAAATATATATGAAATAAAATTTTTACTATAACAATTGAGTTCAATTAACTATTATGTATGCGAATTTATATGAATTTTCAATATACTGTTACATAATATTTTTATCACATTTGGACAAGACTGTGCAACAACAAAGATTCTAGAAACTAATATTAGACAAAGATGGGTGGCTCTATGTCTCAGGCTAATTTTTCGCTTTCATAAAAGCCTACAAATTAGCATTCCCGTGTTGGCAGTATTACTATATTTCAGTGCATTTAAGGTACTTACAAAACCAGGGGCAGAAAGGATTTAAAACAGAACTAAAAATTTGAATAACTTCAAAACATAACTGTTTTTAAAAATATATTTTTTTAATATTATTTGCATGAGGTATTAAAAATGTAAATAAAAGCAAATTCGGTGACACAGATGAGACACATGTCATCAAGAAAAAAATGTAGATAAATCCCCAACGTAATCCGTGAGAATTTGTCACATTTGTTCTTTGAAATAAAATGTTACAATGAGTGTGAGATTGAGAAGAATGTGGTTGAGAAAGTAGGACTGAGACAATTGTGATGGTTTAGCAACCTTGAACGAATGTCGAATAAGGAATGAAAGGTTGATAATACTAATCCAAGCGGGTAAGATTAGGGCTATGATTGATGGTTTGTTGCGTGACCGAATTATTCTTAAAATGAAGAATAGATGAGCATGTATGATGTATGAATTGCACTATGAATGTAGATGAGGCGAATGTGATGTGCTACTGCTAGGAATGTTTGAAATAGATTAATTGTTGGTGATTGTGTTTCATGGTTCGTTCTGCCATGTTGAGTGAGATATAGCTTGATGCCATGTATGCATATGTGTTGGAAAAAATATAATTTTCAGCTACACAAACATTTATTTCTATTAAAGCCAACAGAAAACCAAAATCTCTAACAATAATTTGAATAACCAATATGACAATATTTACGAAAATCAATGCTGCCATTGCTAGATACAAATATAAAACGAATAAATTTACAGAAAATATTTTTCAATACATTTTATACATTTTAGTGATATTATAAAGATATATATTTTTAAAAAAATTCAATTCCATGTGAACTTAATACAAATATTATTTTCGTTTTTTTACCATTTATATAATTCTAAACTAATTTTGTACACATTTTTGTATATTATAAAAAACTTAATAATTCAGGAGACTAACGTTTATGCGTTTGTGAAAGATTTCAGATTTAAAAATTTAAAATATCAAATACGCTTATACAATATAGTAATACGTTTTGCTTTTTGTATGATTGGTCCTTTTTTTATCAACTTACCATACTAGGTAATCACAACAGTAAGTACCTACTTTATTTCGTTGAACGGTAAGTTAATTCTCTTTAATAGTACGACCACTCCATAGTATTTTTAAAATAAAACAAAATTCCAATAGTTATAAATTTATTATATATTTTTTTAAATTTCCAATCCATGATTTTTTGGTACACAAATTCGCACTTTTCTCAAGATTTAGTCTGCAAAAGATTATATGCTGCACTTTTAGCTTTAGCTTGTATCTCCAGTGGTGTTCTAATTGAAATATCACTGTCGCCTGACATTTCTTATCTAAAATATTAAAAACATATAATTATAGAATAATAATATTTAGTAGTATTTATTTACCTTACTAAAAAACATATTACACTACAGAAGGGAGACTATAAAATTTGACCAGTACATGTAACACACATTACTTAAATGTCAAAAAAGTTTTGTTTTTGTTTATAAAAATGAACGACAATTGCGCATAAGGATACATGGTGAAACATAGCCCCCTTTATATATTTTAGTGAAATATTTATTGGAGTCATAATTTAAAATAATCCAGCAAAATAAGAATTTAGTTATAAAAAATATACAAATTTGAATCCAATTTATTTAAATTTAAAATTTGATGTATCAAATCAAACTTAAATGTTATCCTAACAGTGTTACGTAATGAAAATTCATTACGTAACACTATGCGTAAAAACGCACTTACATTGATTGTAGTTTGTTCTGTAATGTAGTGGTCGTAGAAAAAAATTTGTTAGTATTTTCATGTCGAAATTAGGATTTTTCTGTTATTTTTGACGATCAACCAAAACTCTACGATTCTTTTTGTCTAATTTTTCACTATCAAAATTGCTCATTGCAATTTTTTTTATTAAAAATAATGATTATTATTGCTTGTCATTTAAAAGCATAAGTAAATTTGTTTACATCAAATATAAACAATAGCAATTACGGAAAAGGCATATAAAATATTTGGTTTCAACAATACTAATAATAAAGAAATTCATATCTGAGAATATTAAAATAAATTTTACTTGTTCTACTCATGCAAAAAATTATATAAGTATCACGAACGTTATCGGTAAATGTATAACTATAAGTAAGAAAATATTTTGTATTAATAAATATACGTATAAAATATTTAGTAAATAATTACTTTAACAAATTGTGTCATTTATATGTTCGTGAATTTATTTAAGAACCTAGTGCCTGCAAATCAATATATCAAAAACAGTTAGAATCCGTGTCATGATTGAAATAAATGTAAGAAAGCATTTCATAACATTCCTAAATCCTTCCAAGTATTATAGCACCATAATCCTACAATATTTCGCCGAACATCTGATTTTATTTGTCATAAATCCGAACCTGGTGAGTTTCCTCCTGGCGGTTTGCGAGCGGCGGTCTGGGGGGACAGCAGGGCGCTCAGCCATTTCCGCGCCCCACCGCAAGGAAGCCGAGAAAGAAAACGTCGCCGAGGGTGACAGCGCAATTACAATTATGTTGGATTGTCTTGACTACCCGAGACTTGACGAAAGAACCAAAGTTTAAGCTTACCAAGGAAAACTTCTGGACGAGAACGAGAACGGCTTCAAACTTCTCCACTGCCACTGGACGAAGATAGATACTCGTTTTCCCTTCTAACGCGACATCGCGCATTTCAGAACGGGAATGAGGCAGCCAAGTTCAAACCGGGAATAAATATTTGCGGGAAATTACTTAAATGTCGCTTTTTTGTTTTCTTTATATCTTTCAGTTTTTGTTTGCTTCGCTCTCTGCAACAAGTTATACTCGCAAGTTACAGATAATTACATAAAAGAGAAACGGCGGGTATTTTTCATTACATCAAATGACAATTTATTTGTAACTACTTCCTTAATGCAATGTAAGTGCTGATTGATTGCTTTACATTAATTTTTCTATTCTTCGTTATAGACAATATATTTTTAAATAAATTATATCTAAAGCCATGTTATCTAAGACCGTATAGTGATTTATTTGCTATTTTTCTCATTAATTTTTCTAGGAAAGGACTACGAACATTTAAAATAGTATATTTATTAACGGTAGTACAGTATACCAATGGACGACAGTCTCCAATTTTGTCTGACATTAGTAATTCCTTAACGTTCGTGATGCTTATATAATATTTTGCACGACTGGACATTTATTTGAAACTAAGCAAATGCTTTTTACTTTCTTATATAAAATATAAGCAAGTATTGGAATCACGAAAAAAAAAATCGCTGACGAGACTTTTGTGGAAATACATATTTTGACGTCCACTGAATCCGTTAAGACCAATTTCTCAATGATGTCTGTGTGTAAGGATGGATGGATGGATGTCCGTGTGCGTAATATCTCATGAACGGGACAAGATATGTAAACGAAACTTGGAATTTATAAGTTTCATGAAAAAATGAAGAGCTGAGTTGATTTTGAATGAAAATGAAAACCGGAAGAGGAAGTTTACTGGACACACATAACAATAAACAATAAACAGGTTTAACATCTATATATCAAATAAATGTCAAAATAAAATCATATGAAAGGAACTAGTCATACATGTTCAGTTGGTTTTATTTGTGCCCACACCAGATTTTTTTTATTGGTAATGCTGAACTCAAATATATTAGGTGATTTTTCTCTAGTTGCTATTGTTTGACAGATGTCAAAAATTTGCTTATGTATTTAAATGGCAATAAGTAGTAATTTATTGTTGTGGTATTATTTAAGCTATTCTTTTTGAAAAACAAGACAAATAATTGCTATGATCGATTCCGATCGTGAAAAATTAGGCAATGAAGAAACGTAGAGTTATGAAAATACTAACAAAATTTCAGTGAACGGTATTACTTACCGTTTTGTTTAACTCAGTAACCGGTAAAAACAACATACCGCCTTAGAAACAAGCCTGATAAGTTGATAAAAAAAAATCAATCGTGCAAAAAACTAACATCTTATTTATGTAACAAATACAATGTAATGCCGAATTCATGCAGCCATTTTCATTTACATTTAATTTAAATTTATTTTAATTTAAAAAATAAATACATGTTATCAAATGTGAGCATTCATGCAATCATTTAATTTATGTTCTCATTTTCATTTTCATTTAATTTAATTTATAAGATAACCAACTTTTATCTTTTAAATGAAAATGAAAAATTTTGACGTTTGTGATTGAAAAGGTTATATTTTAAATCATTGAAAATTGAAATTCTTTGCTAAAATATGAATAATTTTGATGGTTTGACTTAAGTAGAACTGATCTGAAATGAGAAAATACAATTTTCTGTCCGATAAAAAAGAAATTTTATTCAAAAATAAAGAAGCTCTTATGATCATGATGTAGTAACATAGATTTCAAAAGATTATTGAAGAAATATTTTCCCTGCGGAATCTGTTTGTTGAACAAACGACTTAACTGGGTTCTTCTTTTCTTCATTTTTAAATAATAAAACGATATGATGAATATATAATCACTAGTCACAAATCATGATCACTATTTATTATTCCAATATTTAAAAATTAACTTAAATGTAACACATGACGTGCTTTGGTGCATGCATTCATTCTCATTTAATTTAATATTGTAGTGTTCCATGAATGATACATTTAAAAAAGATAAATTAGAATTAAATTAAAATTTAAAATTATATTAAATGAAAATGAAAATGATTGCATGAATTCGGCATAAATTATAACTCTTACAGGTTTCACTTTATTGAACATTTACAATTTGAACCCCACTTAATGCAATAGACGACTTCTAAAGATGTAAGTTGCAAATTATGTTCCCATTATTAATGTATTATTCCAAGTTTAGTTGACAGGGGTTTCTTATGCCGAATTTATGTAGCCATTTTCATTTACATTTAATTTAAATTTATTTTAATTTAAATAATAAATACGTATTATCAAATGTAGGCATTCATGCAATCATTTAATTTATGTTCTCATTTTAATTTTCATTTAATTTATTTTATAAGAAACCAACTCTTATCTTTTAAATGAAAAAGATAAATTTTGACGTTTGTGATTGTAAAGGTTATATATGTTTAATTTTTAGCCATATATGTTTGAGTTATTTTTATTAGATTTCCAGTTTTTCACAGAAACGAGGTCATTTGAGACAAACGCGGTAAATATTCTGTAATTTCGTCTGAGCATCATCTGTGTGAAAATGTTTCTGTTTGGGATTGGTTTTGCCGATCTCTTGTTTAAGCTAAGTGTTATAAGTAATCTTTGGGTTGCTTCTTGAAGAGTTTTACATCTTCGCTCCTATCTATATATGGAATAGCTGTGCGTTTGTGGTTGTTTAGTATTGATGAGGACACGACATGTTTGTACGTTTTCGATGCGCAGCAAGATGTAGCAAAAGTTCATTTAAGCCTTTTGTGCTTTCTTGGTTATTGCCTGGCAACAAGTTTTCGAAAGATCTGTCAAATTATTCTCACTCTCTTGTTGTATTATTACTGAGAACCATAGTTATTCACTTTACATGCGGACAAAGTAAGGAATTACCCACGAGACAAATTTTAGCACACGAAGTCGAAGGCTGGGTGTGATAATTTTATCGAGTGGGTAAATCCACTTTGCTTACGTGTGAAGTATAACTATACAATGGTTGTAATTTGAGATGATCATCAAAAAGTATGGGGTAAATAGCTCCGTAGTAACGTGTCGGACTGTGGATCGTGAAATCCTCAGTTCGAAGTCCACTGCCGACAGTTACCAATTTAAATTTTCCCCTGTGGTTCCCCTTCCACTAAAAACTTTGTGGGCTATGACTTGACGGCTGGTTACCGCATTTCATTCGCAAAAATATATCACTTACCGAGATCTGCGTAATCAGATTGCCACACTCATAATGGGTAAATGGCGTGATGATATATTTATATTTTTTATTCTTAATAAATGCAAAATTTATAAAAGAAATATTATTTGACAGTAACATATGCTTTAAATTTTTTAAATGTCAATCGAAGTGGTTACTAAGGTGTTGTGTGTTGTTAATATTATTATAAATTAAAAATTACTCAATAGTTATATCACGAGTGCTAAGAATTTAATTGATTAAATTTGACATGTCTAGCTTATGCATAAAATTTTGCTTAAAAAGTGTTTGAGTACATAATAATTTGAAAAAATCCCGAGACCGCAGGTCGAGGGGTTTTATCTTAAATTATTATGTACGATAACACTTTTTTAAAAGCAAAATTTTATAAATAAGCTAGACATCAAATTTAATCGATTCAATTCTTTAGCTCGAGGGGTATATGTTAAGATTATTTCATGAATTCATAGCATAAACTTCAATATTTGCCGAAGAAATTGAACTAAAACGTTGATTTTGACACATTTTCACATAAATAAATCTGTACACTCATAAACAAAAAGCACCATAAAATTATGTTGTTATAGTGTAACTATAGCAAATTGATTGTTTTTCTTTTTATTTGTCAAATGAATGTCAAACATTTGTAAATAAAAATAGCTTGAATTGAATAATTCAGCATGTTTAAAGATATAGAATACCAGTAAAGGTAAAAAACATGTAAGTATCTTGCTTCTGCAACTAATTATCCGGCTAAATATGCCTCAAAATGTTCAACATTTGCATATAAAAGCTAGCTTCAATTTAATCGCGAATAAACAGCATGGTGCTGTTTATTCACTTATCTAAAATATGCAACAATGGTAAATGGGACATTCTGATTGGTCAAATTTGTAATGAGTGAAAAAATCACTCTTATCAAAATTATACCCACTAGTGGGTAATCTGTTACTTTCCTTGTTTAAAATCGCCATAGTTATAGAGCATTTATTGAGAAGTGTTGGAAAAACAAATAACTGAATCACCTATTGATTTTATTTGCTAAATATTTGTCAAGTGTAAGTATAAAATAATCATATTTAAATTAATATGTGTAAGAAAATTGTATTACTGCATTGTGTTCACATCAAAATAATTGATGAGGAATAGTCAATTTGGGCAGCTAGAAAAGTAAATAATTTCAAAAGAACATTCGAAAAACCAAACATATATCAGTAGCCATCACTTCCATTACTCCTTAGGGTAAAATTAGGTCAGTGGGAGAAATGGCCAAAATGTGATTTCACGTTAGAAGAGTTTTTATCTTTTTTACACCGCTATGGCTATGGTCATGAGGTCCTCAAAAAACATTTGACAGTGGTCGAAGGACTGAAATGCGTTGTGACAAATTAGCTTACGAAGCAGATTTGTAACATTCGTTCTGACTCAAGTTAGTTTCTCGGAATTAATAACTTGCATCTTGCATGGTACATATTCAATTATTACACATACTAGTTCTGAAACATTTAGAAAGTTTGTAATGTGTAAGCCTGTAAACTATAAGTTTATTTTACAAAGGCTCTCCGTTGTGTAAGTTTTGCGCGACATAATTAAAATGCGATTCTGAATACTGGGGCGGGACTGGGACAACACGGCTCAAGAAAATGTTTACGTTTACCGCTGGCGGCGGCCGGCTCTCCTAAGACCTCATTTCATTATTGAAAATTTACTGCCAAGTGGTGAAATTTTCCGCGGACGAGGGTTTTATTAAACGAACGTAGGGTTTAAAAGTTAGTTTCTGTAAAGTAGAACAGCGGGCTAACCGGGCATGCATAAATTATCCGGGGCGTAGTAAGCGGGAGAACGATGTAGCATAAGATGGTTCTCATGTGAACACGAGCCAACCTTCAATGGCGCACGTCAAAAAATAAGAGTTATGTAACGTGCTCGTTTATCGCGCCACCCACTTACTTGAATTTGTACTTTGTAACGCACGGGCCGCCCGACGCGACCCGACCCGACCGGGATCATACGTTACCCATTACGAGGATGGGATATAACGCGCCCTTATATCTGCCCTCAAAATCTACAGGATCGGCTTGGATCATAATATTCGCTTTCCAGGAATTAATAATCCAATATATTATGATGGTAGGTAACTTCAAGTGTATTTGATTTCAAGATATACCTCGACAAAGGACAAAGTCCCTGAGAGGTGTGCCTTCGAAAGCCGATGAAGTCATGAAGTCAACCTATGTCCATTCTTATAATTAATTGGTGAATGCATTACAATAAAGTCAATGACAATTTTTTTCCTTTTATAGGAATAAATAAATATATCGTCACGAAATTTACCAATTTCGGTACGGCACTCTGCTTTTGCAAAACTTTACCAGCCCCGCAAAGTTGTTTGTTGAGAGGCAACCACAAGGGTAAAGTTAAATAGCAACTGTCGGCTGTGAGAGACAATCTAAGTATCTCATAAAATGTTATACTAGAAATTAAATATTAAAAGAAATTAAAGAATTAAAGAAATCAAAATAAATAAATATATGTATGAAGTGCGGTTACAAGCCGTCAAATCATAGCCCCCAAAGATGTTAGTGGATGGGGAACCACAGGGGTAAATTTAAATTGGCAACTGTCAGTTGTGGGATTCGAACTGAGGATATCACGATCCACAGTCCAACGCGTTACCACGGAGCTATTTAATGAGTGACGTAGTATTGGTAGATGAACATATTTAAAGAGAATGAAATAGATAGAAATGCCTTCCATGGTAGTTTTATGTACTTTATTTTTAAGAGTACCTACGTAAGTAAAAAATTTTTAATATTAAATATTCTTGTAAAATAAAGATTATATCAACTGACATATGATAAACATAAAAGTAAATTGCAATAAATTTGATTTATAATTGAATATATCATAATTTTATAGGATTATAATGTAGTTATTATTTTTATTTACAGATAATATTTCAATTAATTTACTCATTCTAAAATTGTTCTATTAAATGCAACTATTGTTACATATCACATTGTACTCAACATAAATAATTAATTATTAATTAGACCATTATATATTATGTTATCTTGTTTTCTATTCAATATCGTCAAACTAATATTAATACATCTTTTTTTAATTGACTGTGCACGATATACAGTCATGCAATACATTCAAGTTAATTAACGTACAAAACAAACTAAAACCTAAAATGTTTTATGAAAAGAAGTAGAAAGGACAGTAACGTTTATTTTAGATCAGGGCCGGCGATCATTGTTTGTACTCTGGAGTGTATGGAGCACTCCATACTTCGGAAATGGCCACGTATGGAATACCATACCTCAGACAAATAAACATGCTTGAGTTGTAAGCGGTTTTGATAGTTTTTTTCCCAGTTTCACAATAATGATGATTTCCCAAATAAAGTTTTCCAAAAAAATGAATTCCAAAATTTATTCAAAATTTTTATTGTGTCCAATCGACTGCAAACGTTTAACATTTTCGATGATTACTTCATACCTCAGCAAATTTTACTTCGCCGGCCCTGATTTAGATACGATCTGAACTGTTTAAATATTTACTTTCTACTCTTCACCGAACTGCAGTTCTTCAACACACCAAATACAGTGCAGTCTATTTGTAAAACGAAATAAGAGATTTCGAAATACATATTTATATTATTTACTTAATTTTTTAATTTCTTCATAATAATTAAATATAAGCCATAATTTGTAAAGTTAATAAATTAAATACATAAAATTATACTTAATATTATACAACACTTTCACTTGTATAATAGATACACTTATTATTACATCTATAAGGACGATTAAGTTGAATTCTTTATACAGAGTGTAGAAATGAAATGTGACGTATAGGAGTTTCAATGATATTTTGTATATTGTTGTACTTTTTTACCTATTCACTTCACTGCAATAATGTAAAGAAAAACGTTGTTCAGAATTTAAAAACGTCATGCAATAAAGCATATTTTCGTACGTAAATATTAATATTTCACGATATATGAATTAAAATATAATTAATGTTTATTAGAAAAATTGTAATTCGGCCATTGAAAATTAAACAAAAATTAAAATATTGACATTTTCTAATATATTATTTAGATTTATTTGTTATACGAGCCCAGAATCATATTATTTGGCCCAGTTAAAGTCATAAAAAGGAAATTTGTTTAATTCGCCTTATTTATATCTTAAATTCTATAATTTTTACATTCCGCACATACATATATGTAATAGAGGTATTGTTTTGGGAACAATTCATCAACAGTAAGTGGTTCATTATTTGAAGACCTATCAGGTTTTTTGGGCTTATCTTAATAAATAAATGAGATAGAGAAAATTTCATTGGAATCAAAAAGATGTAGAATAATATTACTTACAATTTTTATTTGAAGCAATTTTCTGTATTTTGTTGTCATCAGATTTAAAAACAGTGTTTGTGGTATCAGTCAATACCTTTGGGACAAATTGTAAATTTGATATTATTTCAGTTGTTATTATTGCTTAAAATATTCTTTAAAATAACAGAATTTATGTTATAAATAAATTTAGTCAATAAATTTTCCCTCTGTGCGATCAGAACTATTTTTTTAAAGCTATTCTAAAAGTCTTAACTGGGCCAACTAATATGATTTTGGGCTCGTAGTGTTGTATTATATTCTGCAGAATAGACCCTATTGCATGTATCTTATATTCTGATCAACTTTTATATTTACTAATTTGTTGTAAAGCAGTGGTTCTTAACCTTTTTGAAGTCAGGGAACACTTTTTATTTTAAGAAAATTTTGCGGAATCGTCATTTCGTTAGTCATAAAAACAAATTCTTTATCAAAATACAATTTTTTTTTTAATTATATCTGCCGATCTCGGGAGTGTAGTGACTATATCACCAACCTAGCATACCAGAGGTCATTTGTTCGAACCCCACTGAAGACCATTGTCGTTTGTGTTGTTTACATAAATTCACAATCATCCACTCATTAAGCATCATATGACCAAACGTAATTAGTTAACTTTTATCATCATCATAAAAAAACATATATACTGTTGAGTCTAAGGATGCACCATAGTGTTTTCAATATTATAAATGAAATGTTCAATTTTTGGCTTCCTCAATTATTTAATATCAAAAAATTTAAATAGTGTGTTGTGTTATATATTTATAATATCATCAGTGATTAATCTAGTTACTAGGTTGCTGTGTTGAACACTTTTAATAAGTTCGCGTAACACTAGATTCCGGAGAACTCCGGTTAAGAACCACTGTAGTAAAGGGAATACGTAAAATGATATTGAAATATAAAAAAATAACATTGAAAACCCTATACGCCAACTTTCAATTGTACACTCAGTATAATATATTGCCAATAATTCAAACAGGCACTAATAGAAATAATGCATGTATAGAAACTTAAAGGAATTTTGCAATATGTTAAAGTAAAAAAGCATTTGATTTATTGTCTAGAACGTCTTGTCTCGGTACATAAAAAACTACCAATATGTTATCAGTGTACAAACATATTTGATATAAAGTCTATGGCAGTTAGATACTACCAGGCGCCCAAAACCCAAGAAACCCTATTTTTAGGTTATAAAATTTGTTTTATAAGTGGCTATAACAGTGGAAGCCGGTTCTGTCCGCACATTACAAGCATATGGAGGCAGATCCATCAGCACTCCATCCACATCCACGGCTCCTTCTCGCCGTCGTTACACAGCGCACCGCGCACTTTACACGGCTTATGAAAGGAGCCACCAGCAGCAAGAGCATATGAATTCATGACTTTCTCTGCGGGCCGCCAACTTGATCCTAATACACCGCCGTGCACACGAAATATGGAAGTTGTTACGCACATATAAACCTACAGCAAATGATTATCTTTGTGTTGCTTGGGTCATAAACGACCCTCTCGCAGAGATAAGCAGCATGTTTTACATACAGGGAGAGCCAATAGCACGATGTTGCAGTTCTATTTATTTACTGAGTGTCAAACGTCATTTATGCTATGACTTAAAAAGATATGTTTTTGTAAAGGTAATTAATTATAGATAGAGAGATCTGATGATCCAGTGAGATACGTTACCACGGAGTTCTTATCCTGTTCGATGTTCCCTATTAGTTTCACAGGAACCTGGCGAGCTTTCACTTTAGTGTAGAGTAACAGTGTAGTACCAGGCGTCAAATCATACCCTCAAAGATTTAATTTTTCTCATACAGAACGAAAGTTGTTAAACACATAAGTAAGCAAGTTCAATGGTAATAAAAAAAATTGTTACTTTTTCACCGCATTATTATTTTTTTTTTTTTTGAAAATTCTCGGGAATATTATTTTGGTAATTTCCCGGGATATTCTAATAGTTATATACGATACAAATACGTAAAGCTAGTCTTTAGTCACGAATGGGTCAATTAAAACACGAGCGTAGCGAGTGTTTTAAGACCCCTGAGTGACTAAAGAAGCTTTACGTATGTGTATCGTACAAAATTTTATCTACGATATAATGAAAAATCCCAAAAAATATTTTAAAAATATTTTTATTTATGAAGTAGAATCACAATATTAAATGAGAAGTTTGCCATGATAACAAAATTTTTGGAAATTTGGCGTGTTTAAAAATTTTAATCACTCGTTGCTTGGTAACCCGTGACTGTCCGTGACTAATGGGATCGTGTTACTAAACAACCGTTTTACAAACTTGAAACTATCAGTTAAACATCAATTTTACACACTATCGTAGATAAAAGATATTTGACCTTGATATCTGGTTGCGCGCTTGTGCTTGTTTGAAGCTACCCCTACTCCAGCAACAAGCAATGTGGTATTCGGTGTATCACAAGTTATGGCTAAACAGACGTCGGCAGTGGTTTGGTGGGTTTTGGATCATTATTTAGAGTATTATATGTAAAAACAATGTGAACATTGTGTGGGAAGAAACAGAATTTAATTTTTAATCACATTTGAAATTGTTTTGGAATTTTCGCTAAAGAATCGCATCCTAAATTTCGGGAATTGACCCATTAATATGAAGCATATAAATTTAAAAAAAAAGATAAAGCGATTTTCGCAAAAATACACGTTTTGAGATGTTTTTATTAATGTTATTTTAACCCAGCGAGTTCGGTATCAAATTAAACGTTTCCGCAAGGAAAATTTAACTAAAATGTCAGAAACTAATTTTGAAAAATTATCAATTTTTTTTTTTAATAGTTAATTGAATCCTGTCGGGGTTGGTGTTAAATTTATTGTTGCCATGCCACTCATCACGTGGTATAATTGTGCTGTTATTCTTCCACAGCGTAATTTTAGATATAACTATCTCTCCCTTTTGTGGGCATCAAAATATTGTATGTAAAAGCAAAGGCAACGCTATGATCAAATTTGGCGAAAAGTCAAAAATAGTAGGAATAGCATCCGCTATTAAATGTATGCGACCAAAATGTATAATATGGTCGGAATCAAGAAAATGTTTCCCACATATTCGTGTATTTTCATCAAGTTCTTACTTTATTCCACATTTATCTGAAAACTGTAATAACAATGCATATATTTATATATTTTATAACAAGCAGCGTTCTAACCTAAAAGTAACAAATTTACCTGTGAAATTAAACACCGCCTTCTGTAACCCGCTCTTTACAATAATATGCACAACGTGATTTTACCATATTTCATATATTTCAAAATATGACAAATAATAATAATATGATAAAACAAAATTAGAGACAAAAACTGGCACAAAGGTCTATCAAAATAGTTTTCTACTCACACGACGAACCAAGTTTTTGCCACCAGTCACGTGACTTTCATTCTATCTCTGTCGCGATGTGTTGACTACAGACTATCTTTGTCTATACTCCTTCCATACGTTTTATCAGTTGTATGTATTAAATGCTTTGTGATCACACATACCCGACTGTGTACCATTAGATTTTAGTTTGATTCTCACTTTCGATAAATACTGCCACTACTTTTACCTTTACCCTATAATTTCCCCTCTATTATCTTGTTCGTGATGTGATAATTTAACGGTATAGAAAAATCTTATCATAATGTTCAATAGGAAATAGAAATTGATTACCTACTGCTACAGTTTCTGCATTTGTAATGTGTTTATATTGTAATATAAATCATGTTACTTGATGAAGGCACAGTTTGAATAAACAGAGCTATTTGTAACAGTCCATATTTGTGCGTCACCCTGTATATGAAGAGATAGAAGGTTAGGGCAGGGGAATCGCAGATGTAAATGAGAAAAGTCGTTTGTCAGAGCAGGAGTTAATGGCGCGAGATTGTTTTACTGCGAATGGTAGGATTCAGCTCGTCTGCTTTTCGAGAATTGTAACATGTAGCGGAGCTATGTAATGTCCCAAACATGAGATAAATACTGATGTTACGGCCCTAACATTTTATTTCATGGGTTAATATTGTTACTGCCGCTGACAGTACATTGCCAATGAAGGGGTGTCAAACTACCAGCGATAATATAAATTTCACGCGAGTGATATGAGAGCCGATTTCACACGTAACACTCTACTGAATTTATATTTACTGTGATAGATATTTTGGTTTATTTAACGTTGTTTGATGGCAGTTACACTCAAATGCAGGGCTTAATGAATATGTGACTACAATAAATATTGTTTTTTTCATGTAACTAGTCGCATATTGTGCAAACTGTAAATGAAGTTATAAAATGCAAAATTTTAAATATGCAATTACTACATATCCAGCTGAATTCACTATCACACTCTTAATTATTGACTAACTGATCCGAGAATCAAGCTGATCTGTTGATCAACATTTTTCTAATTCACCAACTTAGGTAATTATGATCAACTGATTCACATATTTGTTTTGATTTTTGATAGTTCATGTAATTTTTCTTGTGTAAATAATTTTTGTATCTATAATAAAATTGTTAATATTTCTATATAATATACATAATACATGTGGACATAAATGAAAATGTCAAAAGAAATGGAATGAAACAATATTTATTAATAATAATTTGTGTTTTAACGTAACTATTATTGTTATTTAAAATAAGTTTAATTATTTCCTTCACTATTATTGTTAATTAAACTCGAATATTTTCGGAGACTTACAAGTATTCACTATGTCTCTTATCTAAATTAGATAAACCATAAATGTTAAAACAGTGATCGTAACGAGCGATCAACGCTTGATCTTGGAATCTGACAAATTAGTTGATCACTGAAATTGATTAAAGGATTAGCTTGATTTTCTATGGTGAATTAGAAAAATTGGGGACAGAGCTGGGCAAAGTACCACATAAAAATACTCAAATATCGAGTACAAGTACTCAGTAATCAAATGTACTTTAAAGTATATTACTAGTACTTTGACAATTCTCATGGGCAAAAGTATAGAAATCTTTTAAAGTACTTGAAAAGTAATTGTACACGTGAACACACAGATTATTGCAAAATTATGGAATATCACTTATGCTTATAACTATTATTTAAGATGAATACTGAACAAATTGCTTGTTTAATAGAGAAGGTAATTTTATGGAATCAATGTTTATTTATTTATTAATCAATCCAACAGGATACAAGATCCCAATTATAGGACGATTATATAAAGATAATTTACAAAAATTAAATGGTTGCAAAAAACTAAGAATTATAAAACCAAGATAATAATAATATCAGACTTAAAAATTAAGAAAACATAACTAAAAGCAAACAAATGTGCTTAAAATGATAATATTAATTAATTAATTAACCAAGTAATGTCACAAAATGCGCTTAAATTTATCAAAGGAGTCGCCAAATATGTCTATATCACAAGATATATTATTATAAGCAATACAAAGTTGTCTTATTGGAGATTTAAATTCATAATTAGTTCTAGATTTTTTACAATGAAAAGTAATTTTATTTCGTGAAGTAACACGAGGAGTATAAAATGGAATATGCTCAAGGGTACACGGATCATCAATGGAGTTGTTAATTAATTTATATAAATATAGACAGGATTGTAATATTCTTCTGTCAATTAATGGTAACATTTTCATTTCATATAAAATATCGTAGTTGTAGTCATAACTAGGATAATGACCATAGGTTTTAAAATAACAGTACTTTAAGAACTTATGTTGAACTGACTCAATCATTGAAATATATTTTAAATAGGTAGGTTTCCAAACCTGTAAACAATATTCCAGTTTACACCTTACAAAGGCATAATATAGACTTTTTAGAGTTGACAGTTTATGAAAAGATTTACAATTCCTTATCACAAAACCAAGATTTTTATAAGATGTTTTAACAATAGTCTCTATGTGTGTGTTGAATGTTAATTTAGCATCAAAAATAATTCCAAGATCTTTAAACAGAGTTACACGTTCAAGTAAGTGATTATTCATCATATATGGATAAGTGTAAACATATTTCTTCACAAAGTAACTCATTAACTTACATTTACTGAAATTAAAAAAGAGTTTTGATGCATGAGACCAGGTTAAAATGTTGTTAATGTCATTTTGTAGAGCAATACAATCATTTATGGAATTAATAGTTTTATAAATTTTTATATCATCTGCATACAGTAGTATTTGAGAATGTTGAACACAATCTACGATGTCATTAATAAATAAATTAAATAACAGCGGACCAAGATTAGAACCTTGTGGAACACCAGAGGTGGGGGTGAATGGTTCTGATTTATAATTATTAAAGTGAACTGTCATTTTTCGTTGTTCCAAATAAGATCTTAATAATTCGAGAAGGTTGGGAGAAAAATGGAAATATTTGTCAAGTTTACTCAGAAGAACATTATGATTTACATTATCGAACGCTTTTTTAAAATCAGTATATATCACATCAACTTGCGTATTATCATGTAGTGAGTTAATAGTGAATTCAGTAAAGTTTATAAGATTGGTCGTAGTTGATCTGCCAGTAACAAAGCCATGTTGATGTCGAGAGGTATGGGTAGATATAGAATTATAAATGTATTTATACAGGATTGATTCAAAAATTTTAGAAAAATTAGAGAGAATAGAAATAGGGCGGTAGTTACATATATCAGAAGAGTCGCCTGATTTGAAGATAGGACACACGAAAGAATTTTTAAAGATAGAAGGAAAGCAGTTAGTAGAAATAGAAAGGTTGAAAAGAAAATGTAAAGGTTCTAATAATATGTGTTTGCACGCTTTAATAATGAATGCAGGAATATTGTCAGGACCAGGATTACGAGATGGTTTGAGTCTATTGATAGCTTCTAGAATATCTTCTTCTAAAATATGAGGTATAGTTACAGAATTGGAGTCAGGTTTATTAATTAATTAATTAAATTAATAAAATTAATAAAATTAATCAATAAATTAATTTCAAAATTAAAATTATTTATGTGGTTTCAATAAAGATATGTTAAGATTGTTAATACAAGAAACACAGAGGATTGTACGATTGTAGAATAGATAGTTGTTATATTGTTGTAGAAATAAAAGGATCAAATTAAAAAAAAATAAATAAATTAAGACATATTATATAATTATAAAATCATATGATGTATTAAAAGTAAATAAATTATTTAGGTATAACAAAAAATAATTCTTAAATTATTATGTTTATAATAATAACAAAAATTTTACAGAATGCACGTACAACGAAAAAAAATCTGATGTGCCAGCACATAACCTCCCGCCCAATACTATTCTTAAATGATACAAAATAGTATTTGATGATACTGAAACATACCTTCTTATTTATTTATTTTTTATTTATATTTGCGAAATTTAATGTTATTTCGTATTCTATATTAATTTCTTGACATATATTTCACTAAGAAAACAGCTTTCACAATCACAATGACAATGACATATGTCGCATTTCGTAAAAAAATTAAAAATTTTTAAATGTTTCCTTGGTGTACAAGGAGTGCAAGATTTATAAAATATAATTTCTTTATATTTTATTATCTCTAAATGTAATGAAAATTAATAAAATTAGTGTAATCAAAACATATGTAAAATTAAATATTCTACAACTTTTAAAATAGCATAAATTGTTGAAAAAGGAAATTTAACCTTGTTTTTCACGAAAAACTGTTAAGGGCTTCAAGTAAACCAATACTTCCGGTTGATCAATTTTATCCAAAATCTAATCAGCTCTTCATTTAAATATAAGAAGCAACAATTCACAAAATTGTATTTTTTGGTAGTATAATATTTGAGTTATGCAAGACTAAAAAATTGCCACAGACTACAAACAAACACACACACACACACACACACACACACACACACACACACATTCACATACATATATACAGACATCATCGCGAAAATAGTAAAATCGTATTGTAGGGACTCTAAAACGTGCGTATTTATTGAAAACTCACTACACAATTTTTGACCAAAAACAATACCTCCTTTACCTAAAGGTAGGCGGGAGGTAAAAATTAAGTTTACTGAATTATACCTTTATTTGCTTTTAATAAAACAAAACTGTACTCTAAGTAGGTACATATTTTAAAAATGTACTCGAGTACGAGTATAGAGTACAATAGTTGTACTCTAAACAGTACTTTCTAGTACATGTACTCGAGTACGCGCAAATCTGATTGGGGAATGGTGAATTCGGCTGATAAATAATTAATTAAAACAAGAAAAGAAAATTTAACTAACGTTAGCAAAAACATGTAGGTATACCAGAAAATTCACTAATTTGTTGACAATATTTATATAATTTTTTTGAAATAACATATATTTTAAAACAATCTTGAATCAACAGAACGACATCTGAATGCTATCTCCACACAATAATAGTTGGTGCGCAATTCGAAACCAAATGTTAAAAAGTGTGGATTTGCTATATTCGATACATGTACGAGTACAGGCAATCTTCTGCCACCAAATCCCTTCATTAGAGTTGAAACAGATATGGATGTCTAATTGTGAGAGATATCCTTGGTCCATAATTTTGGTTTTCAGAAGCTATCAGTACATTTAATTTTCGCACTAGTAAGAAATGTTCGGTCTTTCACCAAGGCATTTGGTATTTGTCGACATCCACCGCCGAATGTTCACTACTTTTGGACTCTCACAGTAACATATCTATTACAGAACAAAATATTTTATGTTCGACTGCATGGTAGATTATCAGAAAATTTTGTTCGTTATAAAAAGCGTTATACAAGCCTTTTGATAAACACTTTATTCACGCATTCGCACAAAAATTATGCGCTCATGCGAGAAGGATGTCTTCCCGTACTTGGTAGGTAAATAACTATTATAACTTAAAGAAATTGTGATTTATAAACAGTGAAACGTGCTTGATTTTATCAATTACAAAGCTGTCATGTTAACCACAGTGCTGTACTATTGGCATTTTTAAACATGTGCGTACTCTTATTTTAATTTTCCTCAATATTAGAAGCAGATGTAAAAAAATTGTAATAACCATAACCATAGTTGAATAAAGTGAATTTATTGTTTTGTGTGTATAATAAACTTCCACTTAAGAATTGAAAATAATGACTAAAATCAATTCATTTTGTGCATTTCATATCAGGCCTCATTTATGAAATGGTATTATAAGATATAACCATCAGCATATCTGTACAGTTATACGGAAAATAGTAAATCGGAATGGTTCTAGTTTGAATAATTAGATATGAGTTTACGGGCAGCTTATTTCCTAACGATTTAATTGAAAATTACTAACATCAATATACTTAGACACTAAGAACAATTGAAACGTCATTCCAAGTAATTAAAGCCATGCATCAGACCACAAAGCTTCAGAATGAAGTGAATGTTGAATTCATGGAACATCCAGTTGCATCCAACGAGAGACGAGGTAATACCAGGTCCTGGGCGAATGCAATTAAATAGAAGGGGAGCCGGGCAGCGAGCAGGACAGGGGACTGGGCTGTGATTGCAGCGCTGATGTCATGCGCTCGCCGCGACGCCACACACTTTATACGGCCGCCATCTGGAGGCACCGGCGCCGGGACGCTTAATTGCACACAGCGCGCGCTTGTAATTACGGATGTAAGCAGAACCTTCTGAGTCGTAATGCGTCTTTAAACGCGGCCGCAGCCGATGGGCCCACCCAGCGGAGTCCGCAGAATTACGCCAATTACGTAATTGTGAGCTGTCCCGAGGCCCACCTGTGTTTACCGTCGATAACTCCTATTACTCCAGCTCGAATTAGAATGTTCGCTGGATATTTATGACCTAACCCCGACCGGAAACGCACACATCCCCCTATTTGCATACGCATTAATTCAGGCTTGTGGAGAGCAACTAACCCTCGTGGGTGCAGGTTTATCTACACCGATCGAAGAATGAAAATGGATTCATATTTCAAGAATTAATAAAATATATCCCCGGAGAAAGGAAACTCATGGTTATTATGTATTAATATTTAACACAGCGACTGTATTGTAGTTTTTTTACTAAGGGCCGGTATTTACAACCTCAGATAAACTATAGAATAAATTATCATATATAATATCCTAAGTGCATGTCAAATTATCGACAATTACATGCACGAGGGATATTCGAAGGACTATTTCCCGATTAAAATTTAACCAAACGCGGTTTCTCTCATAAAAATTAAAGCAAAATTTAAAAACTTCATTTGACAGCAAGTCAGAATCACATTGGTAATTTGCACTAGTGCGAATTATCGATAATTTGCACTAGTGCAAAATTATCGTGTAATTCTACGTTGACTGGGCGACATTCAGAAATGTCAGAATTCAGATTGGCTTATATTTTATTAGGGAAATAGTCAATGGAATAAACAAAAAATATCGCATTAGAAGATGACAGCTAATAATAAGGATCATTATTTAAGCTATTTTTCGTTTAATCTATTGATAATTTATTCTCTAGTTAACTGCGTTTGGAAATACCTGCCCTAAGCAAATGTGTGGTGGGGTATAATACGTATACCTTATACGCCAGAAAATTTTAAGCAGGAAAAAATATCTGAACGTTTTAACATTGTAATTAGCGTTTTTAAGTTCATTGAAATAAATACATTTTTTAACATACTTAGTTTGATTCATGTCATTTTATTTTAAAAATTATTACATTTTAAAGAAATAAGAAATTTTTTACTCGAATTTTATTAATATGTATACTCGTATAATATTAAAAACTATTAATTGCAAATAAAGAACGGTTTAAAAATTAAAATTATGCAGATTTATTTACAAAACACGTGGCACAGTAACCTATGTGGCAAACATACCGCATTTTGACATACGACACATCAATAATATAATTTTCTGCCAACGCGACCTTCCGCGGATATATTACACATCTTCTAACTGTTCTGTTCTGTTCTGTTTTCTTAGTGATTTATATATTTATTGGCTTCCATCCAGATATTTTAATTGTGTAATTGTCTTCGAATTCTATATTTGCGGCTCTTGTTTACCATTCATTCATAGGTTTAAGTTCTAATAATATTATTAGTTTGTTTCTTGTCTCTTTTCGTATAGGTACGTATAGAAAATGAAGTTTCATGTAAAAGATGTTAGCAGTAATATTTAGATTAACAAATTTTATTTTAATTTTTTTTTGATTTAATATCAATTTTACTAATTAATAAAATATATTTAACAGAATTGATTAAACGTTTTTTATAAGTTATTTGAATTCTACCGAGTTTGGTACAAATGTTATGTTTCGGAAAGAAAGATATAAACAAAGATGTAAGAATGTGTTAATCTTTTTTTACAGTAGTTATTAATCCTGTCAAGTTCGGTGTCAAGTCAAAAAGTACTTTTGAGCAATAGTCAATTGCTTTCTTAATTAAAATGTGTCAAGAGAAGCTATAGAAATATATAAGCAAAAGAATCTAAATGAAGACAATGAATTGAACATGGCTTTTTCTATTTTATAAATTTGTTGATACTTACTGACTATTTTTATTTGTTTATGTTATTTATATGTTTTTCCTGACGAAGTTTTACGTACCTTTACAGTCATGTTTTAATAATAAAAATGATCTACAGAACTTAAAACCAATTTTTTAAAAATTGTATTCAAATTGTATTTTAATATTAGTATACAATAGAACAAGGAAGAAAAACAAATGTTTACAACAAAATAAAAATTAAACAAAAAATTGTTTGTAGAACGTAATAGACTATTCTATGATATATATTGTTTTATCTTAAAGTACATAAAAATATAAGATTACATGTAAAAGTCCGAGTTAAAAATTCCTCCAAATAAGTGAGATACTAATGCCAGAAATAAACGTACGGTCGTTCACAGATTTTCGAAACAAATGTTGAGAAAATTACAAAATAATATATATTAAAATTGTAATATTACATTTCATTATTAGAGAAATAATAGTTATTTGTTGTACTTAGCACCAAAATACTAGATTTACAGCAGAGGCTGCCGTTTCATTGACGAGGCGAAGTCGAGGCAATGAATGCTGCCGAATCTATAAATCTGTGTTTCGTGCCGAGTTTAACATATATATATATATATATATATATATATATATATATATATATATATATATATATATATATATATATATATATACAGGGTGTTAATACTAAGTCGTTACACCCGAAAATGGTAGATAGAACTCATTAAAACAAACAACTTTTTTTAGCTCAACTTTTTTATTTGGAGCCCCATTTCATAGTTATTGGCGATCTCTTGTTTTTCTAAAAATCGTCATAACTCCCTTATTTTAAGGAATATTTAAAAAATACAAAAACTTTAAGCATTTGCTTTCGGTTCTCTAAAACACTTGCATTTACAATTATTTTCTATTTCATCAAATAACAAAATGGCGACCAGTCAAAAATTTCTAAACAAGATATTTTGAAAACCATCCCATCGATTTTCGAAAATAAAACATTTTTAAAATCCTTGAACTTTCTATTACAATATTTGTCTGAAACATTTTTTTCTATCTGGCCAACAAAAGTTTTTATTGAAATTGAATTGCAAGATAAATTTTAACAAACTGCAACAATCATTTAAAAGAAAGTAGGCTTGCTGCCATTAAACAAGAAAAACAAGAAACAAACAAGAAAAATAAAACAATAAACAATGAATCAACAAGGGTGGGACTAAATATTATTTTCAAAGTGGCCACCATTCGTAGCAACGCAAGCCCGGCAGCGTGCTTTGATGTTGGTGGAAAACTTCGCAAGGACTGCCTGCTTCTCTTTTATATCTTCTGCTGCAGCCACGATTCTAGCCACTAGTTCTAACTCTGTGTTCACCGGTGTCTCGTAAACAGAGGTCTTCATCTGACCCCAAAAAAAGAAATCTAGTGGAGTTTGGTCGGGGCTCCGGGCTGGCCACGCAACTGGACCTCTCCTCCAAATCCACTTATTCGGGTATTTTCTATTTAACAATGCGGTGACTTCTCGCGTTGTGTGAGCCGGTGCCCCATCATGCTGAAACCAAAGTCTCCACCTTATGTTTAGTGGCAAGTCTTCAAGTAGTTCCGGCAGCACAGTATCCAAGAAAATAAAATAATTTTATTTTTCTTGTTTGTTTCTTGTTTTTCTTGTTTAATGGCAGCAAGCCCACTTTGTTTTAAATGATTGTTGCAGTTTGTTAAAATTTATCTTGTAATTCAATTTCAATAAAAACTTTTGTTGGCCAGACAGAAAAAAATGTTTCAGACAAATATTGTAATAGAAAATTTAAGGATTTTAAAAATGTTTTATTTTCGAAAATCGATGGGGTGGTTTTCAAAATATCTTGTTTAGAAATTTTTGATTGGTCGCCATTTTGTTATTTGATGAAATAGAAAATAATTGTAAATACAAGTGTTTTAGAGAACCGAAAGCAAATGCTGTATATATATATATATATATATATATATATATACCGTGTGTCCCACGTAAATGTTGGCATAGTCAAATAACATGTAAAATCAGTTTTTTGTAAATAAAAAGTGTCCGGCAAAAAATTATGCATCCAAATTTTATACCACAATACTGCCAATATCCCTACATCTTATTTAATACAGATTACTTTATTTTGATACCGCAATTTAATGAAATTAATAATAATAATTCCTAGTTTTCGCCTACTCTTTTTATTGCTACTGACGTATAGTGCCTGCAATTTGTTTTAAATATTTTAATCTGTCACTGTCAATTTCTGGCGATGGAAATTATTCAGCTTTCATTCCTGTGGTGTATTCAGATATTTGTCTTGCACTGCGCCCCCATAATACATTCTAATAATATTTACACGGTTCTCGACATTTAATGTATTCTTGATGACAGTGACAGATTAAAATATTTAAAACAAATTGCAGGCACTATACGTCAGTAGCAATAAAAAGAGTAGGCGAAAATTAGGAATTTTTATTATTAATTTCATTAAATTGCGGTATTAAAATAAAGTAATCTGCATTAAATAAGATGTAGGGATATTGACAGCATTGTGATATAAAATTTGGATGCATAATTTTTTGCCGGACACTTTTTATTTTCAAAAAACTGATTTTACATGTTATTTGCCTATGCCAACCTTTACGTGGGACACACGGTATATATATATATATATATATATATATATATATATATATATATATATATATATATATATATATATATATACAGTGTGTCCCATTTAAGGTACGAATGCATTGGGATCTCGAGAACCGTAAGAGATACGAGGTTGGTTAAATTAGAGGAAAGTTGCCTGATTAGTAGGGCAGTTTGAACATTTATTTGTTTTTCTAATTGAATGAATATGTCACTAGATATTGGCTAAAATGTAAATTTTGCGATTTTATTTTTTTGCTGATAACTTCGTTGTATAACATAATACGAGATTTTGGTTTGCACTTTATTATGACACTTTTTAATGGTGAATTTGCTGAAGTACTCAAAATTTTTTTGTATCAAAACATTTACGAGTTACTGGTATCAACTTTTGTTTTTCATATGTAGGTCATAGTAAGCTATGACATTTTTAAATAGAGATTTTTTTTGCTTTTGCTGAAAAAATCGTGGGAAATTCGGTCTATTAAAAGGTTAAAAATATAAAAGACATTTTTATTTCAAAAACCAATATATTTCGAACCTCATTTCGGTCATCAGGGTTCTAAAAATATAAAAACATATGGTAAATACAAAAATGAAACACAACTTATATAAACGTTACTACTTACAGAAAAATAATGTCTAAGAATATAAAATATAACACAAATGTATGGCGGAATAATAGATATAAATTAAACTTGATTTCAACGAACCTGTCAAAACATGTAAAGACAAAAAATTTTGAAAAACAGTAGTGTTACCATGATTATAATTTAAATCTTTTAAACATAAAAGAAAACTTCTGGAAATGATGCATATATCAAATTCTGATAACCTGTTGAACAGCAAAACAGATATTAAAAATCTCAGCAGCACCTACAACTCTTTAATTAAAAGATTTAAATTTCCCACGATTTTTTCCTTTTATTAATTTTTTCGGTCGATATCACTGCATACCTATATATATATACCGGGTGGAGCATCATACCTGTGTACATAGGCGATTAACATGAAAAAACAGTTTTTCCGTGCGCATTGCTCCCCAAATTATTTTAGGCAAAAATGCTTCAAATACATGTTGTAGAGCATAAAATTCTGCATCTAAATCAATAAACAGAATTACTTTTACTTGCTTTGTAACGACAGAAATTAAATATGAAAACATGGAAAATTACGTTAAAAATATCAAATAGCCATGGAATTGAAACAAAAATAAATAAATGATTATCGTTTTTCTGTCTATTTGATATTTTATCCGTCAAATTAATCATTCATCTGTCAAATGTCAAAAATTTATTTATTTTTGTTTCAATTCCATGGCTATTTGATATTTTTAACGTAATTTTCCATGTTTTCATATTTAATTTCTGTCGTTACAAAGCAAGTAAAAGTAATTCTGTTTATTGATTTAAATGCAGAATTTTATGCTCTACAACATGTATTTGAAGCATTTTTGCCTAAAATAATTTGGGGAGCAATGCGCACGGAAAAACTGTTTTTTCATGTTAATCGCCTATGTACACAGGTATGATGCTCCACCCGGTATATATATTTGTAGGATTTTCTGATAAATATGTGCAAAAAATGTAAGTAACACTATATTCAGTTTTAATTATAATAACAGAATGCAATACAACACATTAAATAAATTATAAAATTGCAACCAATCTTCACTTCTGTCGTCACTGTCGTCTTTTTTCGTCTTTCTTTTCTTTTGGCCTACTCTCTGAAGTCTTGTTTATTTTTTTCAATGGCGACTCGAAATCCCCACAACTCGGCCATGCCTGACATTGAATTCGCCCTCGAATTCTTCTTCTTCGGAACTAGCGGTCTCATTGGCTGGAGAAGCCCATGGCTTCATAAAGTCTGCAGATGTACCAGTCTTCTTTGGTCCTTCGCCTGCTCCAACTCTTTCAACATCATATCTATCATGCTTTTTCACTGAAGTTACTCTGTACGGTCCAAGGAATTTTGTTTTTAGCCTACTCAAATTTGAGTTCTCTTGATTGCCACTAAGTTCCCAATTTCATATTTGTTTGGCGCCTTCTTTTTTTTTATTATAAGTCTTTTGGTTCTCCTCTTGAACTTTTTGAATTTGATTTTTAGCTTCAATTCTTAATTTTTCCCTTTCATCTTTCATCTTTCATCATCACATATTCTGCTTCAATTATTTCTTTTAGTTTTTCTTTGCGCGTTTGTTTGGTTTTTACGAGGAGAACTGGAAGCGATAATAGTTCATATTGGCGGAGTGGAAGTACGTATTCTGAAAACTGTTTCGGATACCAATGATCAAGTACAACAACAGTTGACGGATATATCAGAGTTAATTCCTAGTATTAAAAGTATGGCAGCTACATTAACCGAAAATCTGAATAAATGTAAATCTAAAGCCAGATCTACAACAGCCACAGTCCCAGAGTGGTCCGTTCAAAATAATGAATCGTTTGAAGAAATGCTCAGCCGGTAGCAAGCTGAACTAAACGCGTTAATTGATGCACATAGGAAACAACGAATTGTATACATGAAATCTATAACAGATGACATGTCGCCAGATGACGTCACCGACGTAAACATTTGAAGGAACTGTAAAGTACTTACATTTTTTGCACATATTTATTTTTTGATAAATATGTGCAAAAAATGTAAGTAACACTAAATTCAGTTTTAATTATAATAACAGAATGCAATACAACACATTAAATAAATTATAAAATTGCAACAAATCTTCACTTCTGTCGTCACTGTCGTCTTTTTTTTGTCTTCTTTTTCAGCAGGAAAGTTTTGCAAATCTTTTGATTTAGTTGGAAAATTAACTCGCCTTTCTGATTTAGATTCAAATGAAGTCTTTGTTTTGATGACATTGTATAGTGCAATTTTCTTCTTAAATTTCTCGTATGTGCTGGCTCCGTATAGCATAATTTTATTGCTAGTATCATCAGTAATTCCGTCAATTGTATACTGTATGACAACATTTGGCTCCAGATTTGCGCGGCTTGCTATTTCACGCATAACCAGGAAGTATTCTTCGATTGTTTCTTCTTTCTTCTTTCTTCTAGTCATTAATAGTTTGTGTATCTCGGCGCTGCTTACTTTCACTTCAAATTCTGTAATTAATAAAGTCTTCAGTTTTGTCCAAGCCAACCCGTCTAGTGACTTTTTGACGAATATCAATTTTTGCAAGTCATTCCACCTGGTCAATTCAGCTACTTCCTCAAATTCTTGAATCCACTTTTTTATTGGATACCCATCTTTGCCATCATATCGTCTTACTGTATCTTCTACGTCTCTAAACGACAAAGAAATGATTCAATTGTCCTTTGACGGCTGCTTGAAGTCACTTTTTTCTTATCTTGGGTGGCATTTCTGCCTTGCAGTTGCATACGTCTTCCTCTTCGCACTTCACCTGCTTCTCCGCCTGCTTCTTGGTCTTCTTTTTCTTCATTTACGTCTTCTACTTCATCTTCATCTGCTTTTTCTTCATCTACGTCTTTTTCGTCTTCGTCTTCATTTTCTTCATCTACGTCTTCTTCGTCTTCATTTACTTCATCTACGTCTTCTTCGTCTTCGTCTTCTTTTTTGCCAATATGACACAAATACGTCAATATTCTTCTCCTTATTTCGTCTTCTGCCCCATCGTAGTCAATACTTAAAACATTGCAAACTGAGATTAAATCAGCGAGGGTCAATGTCGATTCCATTTCTTCTAATTTTCTTTCGTAGTCTTCTGAATCTTTGTTGAAAGGAAAACCGCCAAACTTCTTCACTTGACGTCTATTTAAACGCAGTTGTGGATCTCCAAATACCACTGTGAACAGCGCTTTCAACGGTTTGCTGTTACCATTTGTAATGTTGTTTGCCACAACAGCAACATCACCCAACGTCGACATTTTCTTTATTACTGTCACTCACAATTCAATGCAATGTCAGTTTAATCCCGGACGAGCCCCCAATTTGTAGGATTTTCTGATAAATATGTGCAAAAAATGTAAGTAACACTATATTCAGTTTTAATTATAATAACAGAATGCAATACAACACATTAAATAAATTATAAAATTGCAACCAATCTTCACTTCTGTCGTCACTGTCGTCTTTTTTCGTCTTTCTTTTCTTTTGGCCTACTCTCTGAAGTCTTGTTTATTTTTTTCAATGGCGACTCGAAATCCCCATATATATATTTTTTTTACTGATTTAGAATTAGTATCAATTTAGTGATTATTTTATATACACATTTTGAAGATTATCGCTCTCAAATTTCGTTACCAGGCGTTTGTTGAACGGTTACTTTGCTTTCGTTAAGCGGTTGCTATGTAATTTTTTTTACAATCTTGACATAAAAGTGACACTTTACAGACTGTAAGCAGTCCATAAGTGTCAACTTTAATGTCAATCGACAAATAAATAAATTAATGCACTTAATTTAATTCACTTTTTTCTCATTTTACAAAAACATTTTGACATTCTCGAAGTTAGGTAATAGGTGGCGCTAGTATCTTACAGTTTTGCAGTGAGTGCTGCGTATCAAGCAGCAAACACGCAAAGTCAAGAAAATCACTCGAGTAGAATCCGAACAGATCCGACACGCCGGAATATGTATATTGTTTTGTTAGATAAGAAGGAGCTAATACTTGAATTCCATTTACTCAAACAGACGTGCACATGCCCGACGTCATTATAACAAAACATTTATTAAATTGAGGAATTTATAATTAAAAATATGGAATTATCTGCATCCTTCAACTCTTGTCTTTCATATTTTCAATAAACTTTTACTGTTTTTGATCATGGTGAAAAAGTCGATTAAAAAATATTTATTTGTAACTTTCATTTATAAGTGCGCTCATCTCTTTTCAAAATGTATGCTCAAAATATAGGTATAACTACAACAGATATTTGTTAAACTAAAGAGGAAAGCGTTTCTTTTTTCCCCTCGAGTTCGAAGTTGCGCGCATGAGGCATTTCGAACGATAGTGGAAGAAAAGCTTTTCTCTCGTGTTAGACATAAAATTTTTTTCACGACATGTTTCTAAAAACGATTTACTCAGACCTTAAATACACTTAGAGAACACAACTAACAGCCTGACACGTTAAAAGTTAGGTTATAAGATACAAGGCGGTGTAGCAGTGTTTCCATTGAACCAATGTAAAATATCTTTAATAAGTTGTCAAATTTTGATTTAATAAGAAAAAGAAAAATATAAGACATAATTGTAAGATAATTTAAAGTATGTATATCACTAAAATAAGGATTTTCAATAAAATAGGAATTTATTTATAATTTTTATAATAATTTTTTTGCAAATAACATTCATATTGGTAACACTTCTATATTTTCCTCTCTAGAGAGGAACAACATATTTTCTTCACTATTTCGGGAGAAGAACGGAGGGGGTTTCCTACCATGTCGTGAAAAAAATAATGAAAATAGTTTTCGTTAATAATTCTTTGCATACGCATTCATTCAAGAATCCGTAATCCTAACAGCAGGTCAGCTACATAAAATTTCTGAAACAGATTTATTTGTTTACAGCCACAAATCCGTAATACAAATTTACCGCAAGCAAGAACAATATTTTTCACGATAATTGTGTTTTAATATAAAGGTTAAACACCAGTCGTGGCTACCGCGAGTCAGACGCACTTAATTCACCCTGTATAAATGTAAATACACCTTAATTCAAGATTAAGTTTCCTGAAAACTTCGGGCAAATTTCCAACAACTTGGTACAAATATTTATTCAAGGTATTATAATAATATGGGAACTCGCGAACGTCGCACACCCCTCCCCGCGTACCTCGTGCTTCAGAGCCAATGCGATTGCCTTAACCCCGCGCGAGGAACTTTATCGCACCTAAACTTAGTCGAATAAACCAACACGGGCGCGGTGTAGGCTGGAGATGAGGGTGCCCACGATTTGTGGAAACGGGATGCCGTGAATGTCACAGCTTTACGTATTCAATCTCGGAACTTAATACTGGAATGTGGGATGGTATCTCAATATATTGAGTATTTAAAATTAACTTCTCAGTTCATTTGGTTTCATAACTCTTTTTGTAATTTGTTTGATAATTTAATAACAATGCGTAAATAGCAGAGATAATATAGAAAAGCACAATTGTATACTAAATGGAAATAGAAGTACAAGGAATTAGTTTAATCATAAAATACATATTATGAGCTTCACTTAATCTCTTTGACTAAATTACCAATGGCGAGTGATTGCAAGAATGGATGTGCGTCAAATGTTCAAAAACTCACGAACGAACAACGATACAATTACAATTTCATGACAATACGAACAACAGAGTTAATTTTGGTCTTAATTGTGAAACCGGAAAAATAAAATTATTTTATCCACAACTGTCAAATAATATACTCATAATTCTACCGTTGTTCATCAATTAATTACCATTGTTCCTGTTGCTAATGAAATAATATTGACAGTTCGATGAAATAATATTATTCATTCGTTATGTCAAATTCAAATCTTACCTGTCGAAATAAGTACAATCAAAATGACTTTTAAGTAATTTTTTCTACATCAAAAGCCAAAGACACTAGTTTTCACATTTTTCATACTTTTATTTTCTTTTTAAACTGAAACTATAGCTGAATAATTGGTTTTAAGATTTTCTGCTAAATGCCAAATCACTTCAAAATTTTGTAACAACAGTACGTAGCCTAGTGATGGTTGCTACAATTTGTTTATGTTGACAAACAAACAATTTTTTGTATTTGTCAGAGAAAAAATTCTACTTATCTACTATCTATCTACTATCTACTATTTGACGATATGTTGTGGATAAAGTATAGTATTCTACTCGCATGTAATGGCTATTACTCATTCGAATATTTTACATCACTCGCGTTCGCTCGTGATGCAAACTTCATTCTCACGAGTAATAGCATGCATTACATGCTCATTGAATAATATACTATTATTTCCAGTAAGAGATGTACTAATTATAATAATTAAATGATGTAGTCGACTGGAATGCTGTTTCTGTTATTAATAATATTTGAAATATAAAATATTGTGTACAATTTTTCTGTATGTTCTAGCTGTTTTGAGAAAAGTTAAATTACATGTTTAATAATACATTTTGGAAGATGATATTTAAGAAATATTTATTAAACCCTACCGAGTTTGTTATTAAATTAAAGGTGTTAGTGTGAAGATTTGATCCCAAATGTCTAAAATATATCTTGTATACACAGTAGAGCTTCAATAATCCGAACGTCAAAAATTCGGACGATCGATAATCCGCATTCGATTATATTTAGCTAAAATTTACTGTACAGTGCAGTATTTTTTCTTTAAATAGAACATGCAAATTATTATAAATAATGAATAGTTTCATTTATCCGCTCCTCTTCTCTAAACTATAGTTATTTACGATACAAGTACGTAAAGCTAGTCTTTAGTCACGAATGGGTCAATTAAAACACGAGCGTAGCGAGTGTTTTAAGACCCCTGAGTGACTAAAGACGCTTTACGTATGTGTATCGTACAATATTTTATCTACGATATAATGAAAAACCCCAAAAAATATTTTAAAAATATTTTTATTTATGAAGTAGGATCACAATATTAAATGAGAAGTTTGCCATGATAACAAAATTTTTGCCAATTTGGCGTGCTTTAAAAATTTTAATCACTCGTTGCTTGGCAACCCGTGACTGCCCGTGACTTATGGGATCGCGTTACTAAACAACCGTTTTACAAACTTGAAACTAACAGTTAAACATCAATTTTACACACTATCGTAGATAAAATATATTTATTATATTGACAAACTTGCGATATGTACTACTTCACCTGCTCTGATTTGGATGATTCCTTTCCTTTTAATTTATATACTATTTTACTAATTAAAGGTAAAAATAGCATTGAGTGGAAATCGGAAACAGATGACCTTGAAAATACAGTGCTATAGGTCGCTTTAATCGTTCAACGTGGAACGTGGAAGTGAGCTTATCTTCAGATAAGTTCCATTAAAAATGAGTGCTGTAATCACAGGATATGCTTGTGAGAAGTGCTAGTGGAGCGAGCTTATCTTCAAGTGAACTCCACATAGGAGGTTTTTCAGCGGTACAAAAACAATGATATACAAATTCACACATCAACTAAAAGAAGTGACCCCTGGCCCGATATTAGTGATCAAGCTAAAGTTTACTCCGGTTTACAGAACTATAACAAGTATAAGAGGGGAAGAGCCCATATATCCAAAACCATATTACCCAGAGCAATATCGAGAGGTGGGGTAAATAGCTCCGTGGTAACGTGTCGGACTGTGGATCGTGAGATTCTCAGTTCTAATCCCACTGGCGACAGTTACAAATTTAAATTTACCCCTGTGGTTCCCCCTCCACTAACATCCTTGGAGGCTATAATTTGACGGCTGGTAACCGCACTTCATACGAAAAAATATATCACTTACCGAGATCTGCGTAAGCAGAGTGCCACACCCGTAATGGGTGAAAGGCATGATGATATATTTATTTCATTTATTTATTTTTCGCGCCGCCGTCCGTCATTGATACAATTACATATCTCTAAATCGGTCGGAAATCATGTTTTTGTCGTACTAGTTCGACAAAAATTGCTAACTTTTTATGGTTATATGTTGGCATCATTTTAGCTAACTTCTGACGCTAGAAATGTCAAAGTATTACATTGACATAAAAATATTATGATACAAGAAAACAGAATATTTATGGATTTTAAACATATTTGTAAGTAATTATAATTGTATTTGCAGTGTAAAATAAAAATAAAAATATGTAGATATTTTTGGTTATGATACTGGAAAATAAACATAATTGACATTCAAATATTGTGAAGTTAGCAACATAAAAAAAATTCCGTGTCATTAAGAAAATGAGTAATAAATTAAATTTATTTATTTTAATTTACATAAATGTTGGCGCGAAAAATCTTGCGTATCCCTCGGTTGGAAACTATTTTGCGAGTGCTCGTATTTGTAGGATATTTTTCGCGCCAACATTTATGTAAATTTAACAAATAAATTTAATTTATTACTCATTTTCTTAATGACAGGGAATTTTTTATGTTGCTAACTTCATAGTATTTGAATGTCAATTATGTTTATTTTCCAATATCATAACCAAAAATATCTACATATTTTTATATGGATTTTACACTGCAAATTCAATTATAATTACTTACAAATATGTTTAAAATCCATAAATATTCTGTTTTCTTGTATTGCAAATACTCAATTGTAGATATATTGCCATAATATTTTTCAGTCAATGTAATACTTTGACATTTCTAGCGTCAGAAGTTAGCTAAAATCAGAGAAGTGATGTCAACATATAACCATAAAAAGCAATTTTTTTCGAACTAGTTCGACAAAAGCATGATTTCTTACCGCTTTAGAGATATATAATTGTGTCAATGTCGGACGGCGGCGCGAAAAATATGTAATTACACATTTTATACAGTTTTTTTTGTAAATAGAAAATGGCTATGGGATTGACATTTGATAAACCAAACGATTAGTTTTGAAAAAATAATGTTAATTCTCAAGTGTCAAAATGATTGTTTTTTTACCTTTTTTCGCGGTCTGTATTTCGGCTGTGAAATGCTTATTTCGCGTCTGGTTGCACAAAATTTTTTGCAAATCTCCCCAAAGAATTATATTACTTTTCTCCTCCTGTACAAATATATCCCCATTATTTAAATATTTTCGATGAATTATAGTACTCATAAGAAAATTATGATTCATAATTCACTCTTCATCCAATCACAGAGCCAGAAATCCATAATTCACGGTTAGTTTAAAGACGTGATGTGGTTCAATAAAAACAGCCGTCTGCCAGTTGACATGTAGTCAGTATATTTATGTTGGTGTTTTTCAACGAATTTCGATCATTTTCAAAAGTGATTTCCAGATTTACAGAAGTAGAAAAAGTATAGTATTATATTCGGGATTATGGCTATGGCTCGTGAGATTAAGAGATAGATTTTATATTAAAAATAAATTGCATTTATATCTCCACCAAAAATGTAGTTATAGTAGAATTAGAATTTACCGAACTATCCGGTAAACTGAGGATATAAGATTTTGTTTTCTGGAAAATTACCAAACTTTTCTTCAAACACTTTTAATTTCTTATAGTAAATCTTATATCCTTAGCTTACCGAATATTTCGGAAAATTCTACAATACTTTTTATCGTGTATATTCAGTTCTGCACACTGTCATGAAAATTATAATTATGAATTTTTTTTTTCTGTCTACACGCACATTCATTCTTTTACACATTGGAGACAACATTGAGAAATTGAGAAATGAACTCGTCATTGTTTCTATATACTCGCTAATGTGGAAGAAAGAAGATTCTAAATACGACAAATAAAACGTTCCTTTAATTATGTGGAATGAATAAATTCGTAGTTTTTCGCATGCTTTATATTAATATAATTTTCTAAATGACTTGGATATTTTCTTATCTTAAATTCGTTTATGTACACCTTTGCATGTATTTAATTATGAAATTTTCATTATTATTATTATATTCTCTAGAAAATTGCAGTCATTTTGCATAAATAGTATACTTTTGCTGACCTCATATTCTCCCAAGTACCTATGCAAATGAAACATAATAATTGTAATTATTTTGCATTATCGTTTTAATGCCCTATTTCCAGCAAGAAAAAAATTATAACCTGTTAACTAAACTTATATCGGAGTTCCTGTATGGTATTATTATTTCCTGTTATTTATTTATAATTCTGTTTCTATTTAAGATAGAGTTTAATAAATAAATAATTTTTAGTCATTAAAATATGAATTGAATTCAATCTTGACTTCAGGATATTGTCACGCTTTTGTATTATATTACTCGTATTTCATTCTAAATAAATAAACTTATTATTAGGTATTCTATGTATATAAAAACAACAATGTTTCTTACTGTATTGTGGAACGACATACACATGCACATAGTGCGACGTAACAGTAAATTGTTTATCAGATCACAAGAAAAGGAATGTGAATTGTACATGTGCATGCACTTGCAATGTACAGCGATGTCCCACGTAGGGATGTAATAAAACCGACAGCGAATAAACTGTAGGACAACAAAGTTTCATTGTTACTTTGTCAACATGAAGCGTATGAAGATATATAGTTTCCGTATCACTAACACTTAGGACTAGTTGCATAAAGCGTTGTTAATGTAATGACATTGTTAACTAACATCGTGTTAAAAGTTAGCAATGGCCAAGATGGCTGACACCATATTTCACACATTACTTACTTTTAGGTAAAAAATAACAGGATTACATTTATAATTAATTATTAGTTTAATGCATTTATTGACCTTATCCAGATATCAGTGTTGAAATTTATTACAGGCGTTGTTTTTGTGACAATACATTATTTTCCTAATTAATAAATAAATATATCATGTCAACTATTCATTAGGAAAAAAAAAGTTACATCTATGGGGATGGAAGGATGAATGCGTGTCCTTCAATAATTAACAATTAGGAAAATAGAGTAATGAAACTTCAAGAATTATACATGACAATACGGAGAAACGAGCAGAAATTGGTCATAATAGCAAAACCGCAAATGTGTACACGCCATTTAAAATCCAAAGTATGTGTATTTCAAATGTACGATAAGCAACAAAAAAGATTCAATATTTAATATTTTATACCTGTTTCCTGGAGTCTATGTTAAATAATATATTTAATAATCCTAGTTGACTATGACAACATAGAAATAACTGAAACCTCTGCTTTATTGTTTAATATGTGAACTATAATAATTATTAAACAATAAAAGTCTAATTAATATGTAAAGTCGTGTATTAACCTCATCATATTTCTTTGCCATCCAGGTATATGATAATGTCATATCGCTGACCTGAGAAAAAAAAATTAATAGAATTAACATTAGCGAATAAATAAAAATAAGTTAAACTAAAAAAGTTTTATCTGTTATTTCTGGAACCAATTATTATTGTTTCGCTCAATTTAAATAGAAAACATAAAAGCAACCTCCGAAGTAAAAATTCAGCACATAACCTCCCGCCTAATACTACTCTTAAATGGTACAAAATAGTATTTGATGATACCAGAAACATAACTTCTTATTTGTTTATTTTCTATTTCGTATTTTTATTTAATTTTTTGACATATATTTCACTAAGAAAACAGCTTCACAATCACAATGACATGTGTCACATTTGGTAAAAGATTGAAAATTTTTAAATGTTTCCATGGTGTACTAGGAATGCAAGATTTGTGAAATCTAATTTCTTTATATTTTATTATCTCTAAATCTAAAGAAAATTAATAAAATTAGTGTAATCATAACACATGTAAAATTAAATATTCTTCAACTTTTAAAATAACATAAATTGTTGAGAAAGGAAATTTAACCGTGTTTTTCACGAAAAACTGTTAAGGGCTTCAAGTAAACTGCTACTTCCGGTTGACGAATTTTATCCAAAATCTAATCAGCTCTTCATTTAAATATAAGAAGCAATAATTCACAAAATTGTATTTTTTGGTATTATAGTGATTTTAGAGAAAAATATTTTATACAAAAAATGACCAGGAAACAGAGTTTCATTTAATAGAATTAACAAATTCAACCATTAGATTCGAGAAATATGATATTAACAATTAGAAATAATTTTATGTGGGCTATGCAACAACTATTAATATGACAATTTCATAAATTATGAATGTCGAAAGTATATTATTTTATCTACGACCATACATGTAAATAGGCCATTAAAAACAATTTGACAGAATAGTAAATTCTTGGTTACGGTTGCTGAGGGATTACTGTTCTAGTTACGTAATATTGTAATATAATTTGATAATTGCGAAATAATTTTATCACAGTTACCGAAAGAACGTTGCTTTGTAACCGCCCGACGCCGTAGGCGGAGGACTGTTACCTTCAAGCAACGTTCTTGAAGTAACTGTAATTAAATTATTTCGTAATAATGTGTTCAAATTAAAAGATAATCCGACAAATTATTATCAAAGGTAAATAATAAATACATACACTAATAGTATTTTATTTGCAATTCAAGTTTGATACAAGAGTCTGTAAAGTTTAACTTTAGCAACTATTATTGTAATATCGTGTACTGTAGTATCGATTTCGGAAAAAATATTTTGTATATATTTTCTATAAATAAAGAAATAAATTTAAATTTACAATTGTATTGTATTTTATTACAAATTGCACGCATTCTTTCTGCATTGAAAAAATGTATTTATTTATCATGGAGAAATACATAATTAACTAGATTAGATTAATTCAGTGTCAATTATGCAGGTAAATTAAACGAAAAATATGCTGCAATCTTTTGATAAGACGACAATATCAAACACCTTGCATTATAGAAATGATAATTAATCTAATAATAATAAAAAATTATAGTTATTTATTGTGTAACTTGGAAACAATTAATATAGAATTCAAATGAAATTTACAGTGAAACTAGTGCGATTGTTTTCATACATTGTGTCTTTTATTCCTCGAGTTTAATCTGTAATAGATTAGAAATAAGAAGAGGTAACTATACAATTGGTCTCTATATCAAGAAATTCAATTGCGATTTTGTTTTTACTATTTTCACTCAAAGTTATAATGTATAACCAGAGATAAAAAATTTACCCTTATGGGATAATATGCATTGTCTTATTATCTTAAGAAAAAAAAAATAAATTGTATAAATATTTGTAACAAAATCTTTATAGGTAAATATTTGAAAAAAATTAATATATCTCGAGAATTTGACAATATATAACTATTATGAAGTCCGTTTACCATTTACGTTACACAAAAATGTTAGTAATCGAGGAACCACAAATTGGGAAATATTCGGCGCAATTTACTCGATGTAAATATTTTAAATTTTCTTTATAAAAACAGTTTACTAATTACAAAACTTGAATTATATATATAGCAGTTCTTACCGGGCGTAGAATTGAAATGTGGAATATATGAATTTAAATGCTAAGTTTTTATATATATATATATATATATATATATATATATATATATATATATATAATAAACATAATAATAATATAACTTTATTGATTCGAGATCATTGGCGAGGTTGAGCCAAAGGCTGTTCTTTCTCATAACCAATACAAATAAGAACAGATATTGTAACAACAGCATACAAAAAATTATCAACAGAAGTAAGTAAGTAAGAAAAGACATAATTAACTAATTTAAAAATGCGTACAATAAGACCCATTTGGTTACCTAAATATTATAGAATTCCGCTATATATTATTCAAATTAAAATCGGTATTTATAAGTACATTTGTAAAACTACCATGAGAAATTGAACAAAAAATATTTTACATTTCAGAAATAGATTTAGATTTATTTATTACAGTAAAAGATTGTAATAAAATAATGGCGAATTTTGGAGTTCATAACTTTCCACTTCTTTCTGTTAAATAAATAAATAAATACATATTAACCAGCTATTGGAATATCAAACAATTATCGTTTTTGTCTAATTTTCCATGGCGATGTTACAATTTTTCTATTAAAAAATGATTTTGATTTGATTAGTATATCGTGAAATAATAATAATTAGGTAGCCAAATGGGATTTGCATTTCAAATTCTGATCAACTTTTGTATTTACACTTTGCTATATACTGAATAGGTAAAAATTTAAAACAATATAAGAAAATTGCATGGAGTCCCTATATTCCACATTTCAATTTTACATCCGGTATACATTTGAATCTACAGTTTAATATTGACAATATCTTCATTCGATTTTAATAGTAATTTTCTGAATGAAGACAAATATTTTATGAGATAAATTTTCTTACCGAAACTTTTGTTACATACGTTATTACATAATATTTTACTTTTTAAAGCGATGTATTTTTGTCTTCAAGTAATATTAACTTACTTTTCTTTTATATAGATATTCGTTTCCAACAATATGTATATAATAAGTTATACCCACATAGAATCTTGTTATTCTTAAAGGAAGTTATTCACACGACTTATCATGCACTATACCTAGCTATGTGGGAATCCTCTAGTGACAATAATGTAAGTCAAAGTAATTCCAGTTCATGGTTTCAAAACGATTTCATTAACTTCTGAATCAGAAGATGAAGATGCCTTATCTATGTCACCAAAATTATTGATTAGAAGTAACACGGACAGAAATGCAGCTCAAAGAGACTTAAGCTCCACTGCTAACAATAGTCAGTCTCATAATTCTGACACTGAATCCACTAAGACAAAAAAATTAGCGGGAGTTACAGACAATAAAATGTCTAATTTACCAAAATTGCCGGTGGAAAATAATATAGACGATAATGCAAATCAAAGTGATTCCAGTTCTAGTTCATCGGATAATGCGGATATAAATGAATCTAGACCAACTTTAAAAAAAAGAAAGATAAATAATTTGGACAGGGAGTGTTCTGAATCAGAAGATTCTACGGAAGAAAATCACAATGAATCGACTGCCTCGCCAAAATCTTCTGGAAATGATTCAGACATAAATTCAGATCAAAGTAATGATGAATCAGTATCTACAAATAGAATTGTATATCAAAGGTGTACTAGTGTATATTCTAACAGTAAACAGTCACATGATTCTAATTCTGAAATTGAAAGATCGTATCGAGAAAATGAAGATGACTTATCTATGTCACCAAAATTATCGATTAAAAGTAACATGGACAGAAATGCAGCTCAAAGAGACTTAAGCTCCACTGCTAACAATAGTCAGTCTCATAATTCTGACACTGAATCCACTAAGACAAAAAAATTAGCGGGAGTTACAGACAATAAAATGTCTAATTTACCAAAATTGCCGGTGGAAAATAATATAGACGATAATGCAAATCAAAGTGATTCCAGTTCTAGTTCATCGGATAATGCGGATATAAATGAATCTAGACCAACTTTAAAAAAAAGAAAGATAAATAATTTGGACAGGGAGTGTTCTGAATCAGAAGATTCTACGGAAGAAAATCACAATGAATCGACTGCCTCACCAAAATCTTCTGGAAATGATTCAGACATAAATTCAGATCAAAGTAATGATGAAACAGTATCTACAAATAGAATTGTATATCAAAGGTGTACTAGTGTTTATTCTAACAGTAAACAGTCACATGATTCTAACGCTGAAATTGAAAGATCGTCTCGAGAAAATGAAGATGACTTATCTATGTCACCAAAATTATCGATTAAAATATACACGGACAGAAATGCAGCTCAAAGAGACATAAGCCCCACTGCTGGCAATAGTCAGTCTCATAATTCTGACAATGAATCCATTAGGACAAAAAAATTAGCGGGAGTTACAGACTATAATTTGTCGGTGGAAAATAATACAGGCGATGATGTAAGTCATAGTGATTCCAGTTCTAGTTCATCGGATGAAGCGGATATAAATGAATCAAGATCAACTTTAAAAAAAAATAAGAAAAATAATTCGGACAGTGAATGTTCGGAATCAGAAGATTCTACGGAAGAAAATCACAACGAATCGACTGGCTCATCAAAATCTTCTGGAAATGATTCAGAGATAAATTCAGATCAAAGTAATGATGAAACAGTATCTAGAAAACCTGATGACGATTGGAGAGACATTTCTGATATTGGATCGTCGAAGTCTAAACGGAGAAGTGATATCATTTTAATGCGTCGAGAAAGTAAAATTGCAGATGCAATACTAAATAGTACAATAAAAACACCGATAGATGTATTTAATTTTTATATAACTGACGAAATTCTCGATGTAATCGTTGACGAAACAAATATTTACGCAGAGCAGAAACTGCTCAAAGAGCACCCAAACAAATCCAGAGTAAAATCCTGGACACCTACTAACAGAAATGAGATACGTAAGTTTTTAGGAATAAGTCTGGCAATGGGTTTAACAAAATTACCATCAATAAATTCTTATTGGTCGAAAGACAATTTGTACCACTGTGAATTCGTTGCATCTGTTATGCCGAGGGACAGATATTTAATATTGTTAAAGTTTCTTCACTTTGCTAATAATGAAACTGCTGATAAGGACAATAAACTTTGTAAAATAGACACGGTAATTTCTATGTTAGTAAAAAACTTTCAAAAAGTTTTGGAGCCTGGAAGAGGATTGGTAATAGATGAATCCATGGTACCTTTTAGAGGTCGGCTGAGTTTTCGCCAGTATATCAAAAATAAGAGGCACAAATTTGGAGTAAAATTATATAAGTTGTGCACCGAATCTGGTTATACTTACAATTTAAAAGTATATAAAGGGAAAGGAGACACGAACCTTGAGTTGGGACATACACAGTCTATAGTCCTCAAACTTCTAGAACCGTTGCCAACTAAAGTAGGAAGAATAATATATGCAGACAATTTTTATTCAGGAATAAATTTAGTTGAAAAACTGTATTCCATGAAGATGTTGTACTGTGGCACACTGAGAATCAATAGGAAAGGTGTCCCAGAATGTTTTAAAACCCAAATAAAAACCACCTTTGGGAAAGAGAAAAATAATGTTAGAATTATTCGCTGGTATGATAAAAGGCCTGTTTTAATCATCAGTAGTGATCCCACACATAATGTTAGTTTGGTATCCACAGGTAAATTGATATTTGTATTATTATTTGATATTTATGGTATATGGTATACTGCCACTGACGGTCGGGTTCGCGCTCTACAAGATCCATATCAAAGTGTAAAGTAAAAATAATTATAATTCGTAGTTCTGATAAATGACCACATATGAAAGTGATTCAGAGGCCATTGGTCACTACAAGTCGGTGGTTCCTTATAGTTGTCTGTTGATTGACCATCAGTAACTTGGCCACGAAAGTAAAACAATCGGTCGAAACCGGTGGAATTCCGGCCTTATCCTCCGCGATAGGAGATATGTGGATTACCATGAAATAATGCCCTATTATATTTGTATTAGAAGTCAATTTAGAGCTAAAAATTTGCATGCGCAAATTGTAATGGAATAATATAAAGAATAGATGTTTCAGATATGCTCGTACGAGGTCTACTCCAAAATCCCGAATCCCAAAATCCTGAATACAAAAATCCCGCATATGTAAACCAACCGTAAAATTTTATCCCCCTGCTTGCTGTATAAAGCCTGTAAGAATATACATATATTTTGAAAGAAGTACAAACATAGTAATATTCAGAGATTTATATAGATTTAGTTGACTTATTAGAAATACTCAAAGAACACTTTAAGAGAACATTTTTTGCATGTATCTGTAATAACTTCCGAGAAAAACCGTGTTTAAACTTTCGATTTCACCGTATACAACAGAATCATCTATTCTATACTAATTTTTTTATTCTAGCAATTTTCGTAATAAATTTTCTCCGTAACTGTCAAAAATTTATGACATTTTGTATGTCTTCATGGACTGTGAAAAAAAAATGAGTGTAATTTTAATCTATTTAACAAAAAGAAATAAATACTAATGTACCTAAATTACTAGTGCAGTTTGGTACAGCTATTCCCTGCATTAATTCCCTGTGTTGTATATCTTCTGTTTTGAAGTGGATGGTTGGCAGTTTAAATTTTTTTTTGATATATTAATTTTATTGTTGAAAACATCTTCTATATATCCCTCTGCGGAATAAATAAAATTGATTGTGTTCAGTAAACTTCTGGATTTACAATTATTACCAAAACCTAATCAGCTCTACACATTGCTATGAAACTTATTGTTGATTATTTTGAAGGTCCTTTTCTCGTCCCTGAGTTATACAAAACACAGGCATACATTCATCCACGCACACACTGTTGTCATTCAGAATTCATTCTTTTAATACCTTATATGACATTTATTATTTTAGGCAGGAAAAACAGAACAGGCAATGAAATCCTCAAACCACAATGTGTTATTGATTATAACAAAATGAAAAAAGGGGTTGATTTAAGTGACCAAATGTCATCATACCATACCTCAGTACGCAAAAGTATCAAATGGTACAGGTGAGTCAAATATGTTTTTTTCTGTTGCAAAAGATTGAATTATTTAATACCTCAAAAAGTTATCTATCGAAACATAATTGGAATCATATGGTTGTAAGGTGATTCTTAACACAGTAGCGACCAAATTAAAATATAATATAAAACAGAATAATATTTGGGGATTAAAAATTTTTGCATTAAGAATTTTAGAATTTATTTATTCGTTCTTTGATCATAGTACAAATGATATAGAATATGTCAAAATACATAAACAATAAAATGAAATAAGTATACAATAATATTTTTGCAATACCTGTTCTGTAAGTTACCCATTAATAACAAAATTTAAACACAGTAAGTGGAACTTTTGTTGCACAATTGGTTTCCATGGTTACATCATTTACTTACCGTCCACGGTGGATGGTAAGTGAAACTTACCGTTCATGGTGGACGGTAAGTAAATATATATCATTCATATTTTATTTTTAACCTCAATCTGTCAGCAGTTAATTTTGATACCTATTTTTCCTTTTCTTATATTTACTCAGGTATTGCAAAAAATATCTTACTAACCTCGAACTGTAAGTGATTTTTTAGGTCTCGAATGTTTAGGAAATCTCGACCCTACGGGTCTCGACATCCCAAACTACATTCTCGACCTAAAAACTATCACTTACAGTTCACGGTACATAATATACTATTAACAAGCATAATTTAAATATTCTTCTACACTATAAAAACAATGCTGTAATAAAAATATTTTTAATTCTTTTTTGAATTTATTGATGTGTACAATTTTTTTAAAGCTTTCTGCTAACTTATTGTACAATATTGTCCCAATGTACTTTGGGCATTTCTCGAAATGTCCAAGTTTATGACTTGGAATTAATAAACTATTTATATTTGGAGTATTATAAATATGATGCAAATTTAGCAAATCAAATTGTTTAATATTATTCTTAACATAAATTAACATTTCGTATATAAACAAGCATGGCATGAGAAGAATATTCAAATTTTTAACCTTTTAACCCCTTTTAAGTTCTATAAAAAATATTTTATTTAAATACAATAATTCTAAACGTTGTATTTAGATAAAATATTTTTACACAACTTATTCCAAAAGTCTTTGATGGTTTTACTGAGTTCTGTAAAAATTTTTATCTCAATATTTGGAAAATTCAAAGAAACTAACGATAGGAAATTATTTTAAAATAAAACACAAATATGCTATAAATGAATAATAAATAAAATCGGATCGGCAAGTTTTTTTTTCTGTTAAACAGTAATACTTGTACTATCAAAACTAATAGCTAATATAGTTTTTCGATTTTTACATGCTATGATTTTGATTTTTTGAGGTGAATTTCAAACTTGCCTTATTAAAATGGTATCCCTTTTTTCTTATTGCCTTCTGCACGATTCTTCCTCATCCTTACAGTGAAATTGTTTTGAAATATTAGATACTCTTACATTATCAAAGAATGAAAATTTAAAAAAAGATAACAAAACCTGTTAGTTATCTATAATTTGGTAAACATTGCATATCTCGTACAGAAGCAATGATCTTGATTCATTAATTTTCATGGACCCTAGTATAAATTCCTGTTAGATAATAAACCTAATTTTCTTGATTACCTAGGAAAGTTATGATGGAACTGTTACTTGGAACAACTGTTGTCAATGCATGGATTATTTACAACAAAATTAAAGAAACCAAATTAAGTATAACTGAATTTCGACGCCAATTAGCAGAAGACCTAGTAACACATGAAGAGCCAAATAAGGTGCCAAAAATGTCGAAGAAAAGAGTACACACTTTTGTGCGTCCAGAAGGACCAGGAAGAAAGAAAAGGAAACCCTGCAAAGGATGCTATAAAGAATTAAGGAAAACACTGTCAAGTCGGGAAGCCGATAAGAAAGTGTGTCGAGTTATTAGCTACTGTCAGAATTGTGAGAAAAATCCTGGATTTTGTCTTACATGCTTTAACAAATACCATAAATAAATAAGTCATAACCAAGGTCGTAACTAGGTTTTGTACTTTTTGTTTCTATTTCTATTTGTGTAATTTTATCTGAATTCTAAACCTTATGTAGGAATAGAAGTTTTAATTTTTATCTAATTACTGTAACTATTAAATTATAATGCTGAAATACCCATCTTAAATTTCAATGTCTGGATCCTACGTATAATTTTAGTCATACATGATTGATGGTTTGTTGCGTGAACGAATGATTCCGAGTGTGAAGAATAAACGAGCATGTATGAATCGCACTATGAATGTGGACGAGGCGAAAGTGGCGTGTCAGGATAGGAATGTTTGGAGGAGATTGATTGTTGGTTGACTGTGTTTCTGGGTTCGTGCTAACCCACTAAGTGGGATATAGCGTGACGTTATGTATGTATGTATGTATCATCAACAGTAGGTGCAAGACATACTTTAAATAAATATTGTAAAGTATGTGAACCAAGTCAGTGGCCAAGATTAAATATTTAGAATTTCAGTTCAGTCAGCGGATCGTAATATGTTTATAGAAAATCTTTAACCACTGTTGCGAAAGTCCGAGAGTAATTCCTAGTTAACATTTTAAGTAGGTAGTACTGTTCCATTCTGTAATAAATTATCTTTATTGGGCAGTGAACAAATACTTACATTTTGGCATTCCTTGAGATATGTAAAAAAAGTGCATAGATTAAAGGCTACTCTTGTATGCATTGTTTTTATGAGGCTTATTTTGTGAGTTCATGTAAGTAGAGAGTTATATTAGGCTACATCTTTGAAAATTTTTGTAAAATTAGTGAATAAGCGATACTTTAAATTATGTAGCGTCAAGCTCGTAAAATTCTTTAATTTATATATGTAATTTATTTTGCTTGTTATTCGTTATTAAATATTATATAATTTTGTTATTGTTAAATACGTGTTTGATTTCGTAAAATTATTTGATTTATATAATTTATTTTGCTTGTTATTCGTTATTAAATATTGTATAATTTTGTTATTTTTGAATACGTTTAATTTCGTAAAGTTTTTTGATTTGTAAAATTTATTCCGCTTGTTATTCGTTATTATATAATTTTGATATTATTGAATAGGTGTTTGATTTCATAATTTTTTAAAAGTTTATATAATTTATTTTGCTTGTTATTTGTAATTAAATATTATATAATATTTTTACTGTTGAAAACATGTTTGATTTATATAACATATTATGCATATTATTCGTAATTAAATGTATAATTTTTCCATTGTTTACTACGTGTTTGATTTCCACTCGATCATTGTAACAACTAATAACTTTTTAATGCAAGAAAAATATTTCCTACGCAAGTTACATATTTTTTCCCGTAGAATACGAATCTGAAATAGAAAATATTGAATTCCATATAAAAAAATCAAGGTTAACCTTCATTCGACCTTGAGAATTGGTCTCAAGGACAAAGTCAGGGTCAAAATAATTTGATCTCTTCTAAACCTAGCAACTTTTGTTTGAAACATTTTTTACCATCTTTCTTAGTTTTCGAAATATTGTTCTGATAATATTTAAAATGAACATCCTGTAGATATGTTTCATTTGTTTTCAAACATTGTAAACCCTATTTTATTTTGCCTATTTCAACACATTTTTAAAAAACTTGCCTATTTGACGGTATGTTTGCCTACATTTCAGGAAACCCCACCTTTCTAGTGAGAAAAATATAGAAGAATTTCCAATATGAATGTTATTTATTAAAAATATATTGCAAAAATTATAAATAAATTCTTAATTTTGTTCAATTGCCTCATTCGCTACGTTCATAATGCAAACTTCGAGCTCGAGTGGGAAAAAGAATTGCTTTCCTCTCTAGTTTGACAAATAACTATTGGCTATTTTCAACCTTTTTTTCATTTTTTATTATAAAATAAAAAAAAAATTCAATAAAATTGTTAGTTATGTAATAAATAATAACTATATTTATTAGTTTTGTAAAGTATTAACTTTTGAATTTTAAAATTTCAACTACATTTTGCCGCGTAAATATGCAACGGGAAGTTGTTTTTCATTTTACTTAATTCTGTGTTGCCTGTTGTCACTTTACTTTCTAGGTTAGGTAGACGTCGAATATCACACAAATCCCTAAACAAAAAAATCATTCGCATTCAGAGGATATAAAACTATGGATTATTAAAGAAATTTTAGAATTAGAAATCGATGGGAATGTAATCTTTTGTAAAATTTGTAACAAACTTGTAAGCAAAGTAAAATGTGTTAATAATACGGGAGCGCATGCATCTGCCTAAAATTCAATGAGTGCTATCCCATTCCCAATCACTCGAAACTCTAATGTGCAACGAACTAAAACGACCGACTTAGCAGAGATATGACCCCAAGTGAGTTAATAGTTTCCATTAGAAATACGTAATGTGATTCGAGTTTGTCGGCCGTGCGTTCTGCGGGCTTAGGGATTGTTTAGAAAAACCGGGAGCGTAGCGGGCTAACCTAAAAAAAATAATTTTAGTTCGTATCTCTGCTAATTCAGACATTTTAGATGGTTGCATATTTGACTCATTGAATTTTAGGCACGCTTACACCCTCCCCTTTTATTTTATTTTTAAGCTTAAATGGTTTCTCCATAAACATTTTCTGCTAAATCTCAAATCACTTCAGAAGTTTGTTACAACTGTACATAGCCTAGCGATGGTTGGAGAGTTGCTAAAACAACGATTCCTACATTTTTCTATGTTGATAAACAATTTTTTGTATTTGTTAGAAACAAAAATTCGACTTAAAATTTCAAAACAAATATGTCTTGTGAAGACGAAATGTTGCGGATAAAGTATAGTATTGTACTCGCATGTAATGGCTATTACTCATTCGAATTATTTATCACTCGCGTTCGCTCGTAAGGGAAACTTTATTTTCATACATTACATGCTCATTAAATAATATACTATATTTTAAAATCATCGAATATTAATTTCTTTAGATTTTCTAACCAACTTTCTAATGACGTAATATAAACTAGGCGCCGCATAGCGCTGACTATGTAGAGATTGTTTTGAAGCAGGTGTAGTGCGCGCAACCCGCCATACATCCAGGCTGCATTCCTGTTACTCCACTTCAGGGAATGTCTGTTTTACAACAAATGCCGTTATGCGCCGTCTAATTTATATTAGGTCAATGGGTAGCCCAATAACTTGCAGTCTCTCTTCTCGCATTTTCAGCGTTAGTTAGCGTTCCAGTATTATTATATTTCAATAATCCACACATGCTATATGAATGTGATCAAAACGAAATCATTTAATCTCAAAACATGTAACGCCCGTTTTCATAATCAACTTTAAAACTTAAAGTAAAAGTTATATCAGTGACCTCAAACGTCAACGGCAACTTTAAGACTTTAAATAGTTGGTTAGGTTTGTTGTCATTTTAAAATTACAAAATGTATTTATTTTCTTCGACTTCTACTTTATCTGAAAATGAATATTATACAATAAGGAAACCAAAAGTTTATAAAAAAACGTATTACAAATTTTTTTATATATGGGAGTAATCACTAATTTTATCAAAGATTTGGATTTAGCAAAACTGTTGTTTTGTGAAATTGTCTCGATTCATCGCAGCATATTTTCTCCCTCTCGTTAACATATTTGCTTTTTATCTGTTGTAAAGTTCTCAGCGGGATTGAACTGTTATATTCTTTAAGAATATCTAACCATACTTTTTCATATAATTAAATTTATTAAGTATATATAAAAATATAAGAAATTTGTTTTAAATAATTTACTTGTTCATGTGTTGAAGTAGTGTTACTACTTTTAGATTCAACCGTGTTTTAATACTTACTTATTATATGTATTAGTAATAATTCTTCTTCTTTAGTGAAGTTCACGCCTCTTTTGTTGTCATATTGCTTACTTAAGGTTATAAAAATACCAAATCTTTGAGTTATTTTCGTTAATTGACACATTCAGTAATACCAATAATTAAAGTAGTCATATGAAAACTACCAACTTTATATTAAAGATAAAGTCATAAAGGCAATTTAGATAAAGTGTATCTGATTATGAAAACGGGCATAAGTTCGAGAAATCTGGTAACCGATTTTTTTTTTTTGTTGCTATACTTATACCATGTATAAGAAAGTAAAATGGCATGCATGGATGAGACGTTCGTTATATTTGCACAATTACAATTTTGGAGACGAATTGCACTATTCATATCAGATCATCTACTTCTTATAAACTTATTACACACATTAATTAATAACATCTGCGTCACGATGCAACGAAGTGGCAGTGCAAACAGTTCACGGGGTTGTTAAGCGATGACATACAGTGCACCGCAGGGGCGGGGGAGGCGACAGTGATTAGTCTGCGTTGAAAGCTGCTGTCTCCCTGAACACGAACATGATAAATGCGTGTCACCGATATTAGCGCACTTGGCTAAATTGCAGCTGGTAAACTCAACGCCGCTCCGCTGATGGCGACACCCGACGCAGCACCGCCGATGAATTCATCAGCGAATCAAGGGCTGTTGATAAGTGTCTCTGGGTTTTTATCCAGCCGTGTGGACAGATTTGCTGCTGCTGCTTCGTTGCCCGTGCGGTGAATGTAAATGAAACGAGGTGCTGAGCTTGTTAAATGTAAGTGCTTAATGATACCTGACACAGAAAATGTTACTGTACTTCGCATACGGATTTTTAAATTTTCAAGTATGATAAAACCATGAAATGAATGTTTGGCGAATCAAAGAGTGTATTTTCGGACAAAAAAATCACACCATATTTTATAATTACATGAATTTTGGTATTGTCAATGTTTTACTATACTCTGGACGCCCAACAGATAGAGTAATTAAATTATTGGGCAGAGTCTAAACTGCGCAGTACGATGTGCTCAGAAGTCAGCTTTACAAGCTACAAATTTAAAAAGAATTGATTCGTTGTATTTGAAATGAATATAAAAGTAAAACTGAAACTTATATTTTATGTGAATTGAATCGTATATAGAAGTTGAATTTGAAGAAAGTAGTAGACGGAATTTGCATAAATCATTTTAATTTGTCACATATTTCATTTTGAAAATATCACAATATTAAAAACAGAACAAAATTTAAATAAAAGCTGATTTTTATAGATGATACAATTAAACAAAACTAATATCAATTTAAGGTCAGACATTGATAATTTAAAGTAGTTTTTATTGAAATATTTTGAACAATTTAATTTCAATTTTACCGCGGCATAAACATGGTGGCTGATTCTTCTTCCTACTGTCGGGTCTACTTTCCATCTGTGTAGTTCCACTGGTTGTTAATTAGTTAGTTCAGTCATTCAATAACTCGAATACGATTAACATCTGTATAAAATATTTCCTGTTTGATTTTGATTGTACACTTTTGCTCACATTTACCATATGTATTTCTGCTTAAAACAACGTTTTAAATGTATTTTTTGTGCAACCGGACGCGAAATAAGCATTTCGCAGCCGCAGTATAGATCGTTAAATCCAAAATGATTGTTTTTTAACTTATTTTGCGATCGTTACCATTAACTACGGACGCAAAATAGGGTAAAACAATTATTTTGACACTTGAAAATTGATATTATTTTTCCAAACTAATTATTTAGTTTATCAAATGTCAATTCCATAGCCATTTTCTATTTAAAATAAAACTGTTTAAAATTTGTAATTAAAATTCTTTGACGCCATCGAGACTCCTCCCTCGGCTGCAAGCGACCTCAGCGACAATTTTTCTCTTGGTACACTAACGGGTGTACAAATAACTGTTATGTGATTTTCCGATGGTACTAACTTTTTGTTTAAATTTAATATTTACATATTATGTAACAAAAATATGTTCTTATACAGTCTTGAAAATGGAAATATAACATTCCGAAACGTCTGCAAATGATCATTTAAGTTACCTGTCCAAATAGCTCCTAGGTAACGTGTCGGACTGTGGATCGTGAGATCCTCAGTTCGAATCCCACTGCCGACAGTTACAAATTTAAATTTACCCCTGTGGTTCCTCCTCCACTAACATCCTTGGGGGCTATGATTTGACGGCTAGTAACCGCACTTCATACGAAAAAATATATCACTTACCGTGATCTGCGTAAGCAGAGTGCCACACCCGTAATGGGTAAAAGGCGTGATATATTTATTTTTATTTTATTTCCAAATTCCGACTACTACTTTTTTCCATATATTTTATCATATACGTGTATGTATAACATAATTTTAAAAGAAATATAAAGTGAAATTTAAATATTATGATTGCTATTCACAAGTCTATACTAAGTGATACTATCTAGAACACTTTAAAATTTGGTACTGTTTCTTTACAAAAGTTGTTGATTATTTTGTAGATCAACAATTTTTTCATGGCAACAGTGTTAAATCTTAAAATGCCCCTTTGTATAGACCTGTGAATAGCAACCTATGTATCTATTTATTTATATATAACTACATGATATATAATTACCGATAGCAATAATAAAGTATCTTAAAAAGTAAAAAGCTCAAACACGTAAACACCAACACAAATGCCAAAATAGTATATTCTACAACAACTAATGGAATGGCACATATTCCAAGTGAGCAAAAAGTTTGTAGTCCGAGCCGAAGGCGAGGACTACGGTTTGCGAGTGTGGGTTATAGTCTAGAACAGAAATATACGCTACGAAATATTCTGCTAAGCTTACGCACTAGTGCCAGAAATCAGGTACACCAATCTATTTATTTTGAAGCGTATACACCGTTGACGTTTTGTCATAAAGTCGTTAGTTTTTAACTTTTAGCGTTTGATAGTTGTCTTTAACAACAATGTGTCAAAATGCAGTAACTTAGTTTCATTTGTAAGGTTTGTCAACTTGGTCTACTTCGAAGAACATCGAAATTCCTCGTTTTCGGACGAATGGTTTTAAAATAAATTATGTAAATCGAAGGAAACTCGAATGAAAATCGATCCAGAAATCTAGTATGAACCTAGACGAAAAAAGCATAATGTAATTCAAACTTAAACTACGACCGTCTGACAGTTGACAGTGTTGTCAGTTGTCATTTTGTATTTTGATGTCGTTTTTCAACGTGCATTTACAACTGATTTCGATAATTTGCGAAACGCTGTTTTAGAATTTACAGGATTAGGAAAAGTACATTTGGGAATTTATTCAAGCAAACTTAGGGATGATTTACATTCATTAAAAATAATAATGCCTACCAATTAAATGTAATTTAGTTAGTATTAAAGTAATTAAAATAAATTTCTTATTTAATTAAATATGCACTATTTGGTTCATTATGAGTGACTATTATTAATAACATATTTACATTATCATTAATTTTAATTTAAAAAGGAAAACGCTTTAATATATTTCTATTAATCATTTCAATTGTGACTATAGTAATGACACATACCTTATGTGTACCTATAAAAAACTCCTGATGTATTTCAGATAGTTTTTTAACAACTAGCTTAATTGTAAACCGTAATATTAATAGTTTATACATTACCGTTTCTATAGCAGATTTGTAATATGATCTTATTAAGTTTCATATAAAGTAAACTATTTAATTTTATGCATATTATGTGAGGTGGAATATTCATATATGAGAACTGATAGTAATTCATATATCTGCATAGATGTAGGGCAAAATTTTACTATTACAAGAAATGTAGAATTATATGCAGGCAACACGTATCTGATTAAAATTCAAGATGTAGTGTAATATTAGGCGACGAATCTTATCTGCGTCTCCATCCAGTGCAGCAAGAAGTCGAGTACATCGACATACGTATGCTAATTCGAAAAAATCAATATCATTGCACGTGTGCAGTTGCTAGGTGCATGTTGTCAACTCTTTACAAGAAGATGAATCATTCTAATGGGGGAAAATTCTTCATGTGAGATTTACAGATTTTATATATTCCACATACCTGCAGGAAGTTTTGAAAAGAATATTTTTTTTACATAGCGTTTGCAAAGTGAACATTGGGTAACTGTTTTCGGTGACGTTTTTGTGAAGTTACCATGTTGTCTAGTTCAATTGTCAAACATATATCTATCAATGTCGAAATTTAATTACAAATGTTTGTTGAATTTAATAGTTCTTCTACTGCCAATCCCAACCTTACAGTTGTCTGTATTCTTATATAAATATGCTGCTCCCACTTTATTATTTCAAATATTTTAAATGGTACTAAATCATTGTAGTAGTTAATGTGCTGTAGACATAGATAGTTGTGTTCTGTGAAGAGCGACAATATAACCAGCAATTTCGGGCATTGTTATGATTACAGAACATTCTGTGTAAAAAAGTGGAAGTGTACAAAAGGTTCTATTGGTGGGATGTAATAAAAACTAAGCCTTACTCACACATGCAATTAGTTTTAATGATTACAATTATGTTTGCGTTTAAGAAATATTGTTTTCATATTACCATACGAGAGCGAATTGCGGTGTACAGTTAAAACTAAAGTTCCTAAACTTTTTGGTTTAGGTTTACATTTATGTTTAGGAATGAATAATTTTGGCAAGTATGCTGATTTTGAATATATATTAAAAAAAAATTAAAGGAAACGTGGATGATGGGTTCGGCCAGTCACAAAAATTATTTGATATCTTATATGTGAACGCTCATGTTGTGTTAATCTAACACGTAAAACCAAAACCTAAAACTAATCTTTATGGGAATTAACCTTTAGGAGCAATAAAAAACATGTACAGTGTAAGTGGATGATAATTAAAAATCTGTTGTGGACACCAAAATACCTCCCGCCATAGATTTCTTATCATACAATGCAGGAATACGGACCACCTCTATCAAGGAACACTTATCCCTTAAAAAATTTAGTTTTCAATTATGAAACATGTCTTCATTAGTGTTTCATCAAGACAAGAAATCTTGTCTTGATGATCACTTCTTGTCTTGGGCTTGATTTTCAAGTCAAAAAATTAAATATTTCTTGTCTTGCTCATATCTTGACAATGTATTTCTTGTCTTGTTTCAAACATTCTTGATATTTCTTGATTTTTGACATTTTAAGGTACTCCCCTTTCTCTACCGTTTTATCCAATCCGAACGCTCAAGAGTGTAGCGTTGGCATCTGCCCTTGCCCCTCCCATTTAGTTTTAGTTAAATGTTTCTTACGTAGATGTTTCCGCATAAATTAAGTATTGAAATATATATGCATTTCGACCATATATATATATATAAGGAAAATTATATATAAATAGTTTCAATTTATGCATAAGAAATTAGACACTTCATTAAGTATCAACTTAATATATTTGCGTCATAAAATTTATATATAAATCTTGACTTCACATATATTTATCAAATCTTGTGTTGCATATTTTGAAGTTCACATTAAGGCCGCCAGATGGTGTTAAAAACTGTGTACAAATGTGGAACGAACCTTAAAATTAACTACTTTATTGAAAAATGTATATAAAATTTTTATATTTTAATTATAAATGCGGAACTGAAAAATTTATTATCAAGATATCAAGATTTCTTGACAATAAATCTTGATTCTTGATGATACTCTCTTATCTTGTCTTGGGAAATATAAAATACTTCTTTTCTTGGTCTTGTCTTGCTCTTGTCTGGGTCTTGTCTTGATTTCAAGGCAAGATCAAGAATCTTGTGAAACACAAGTCTTCGAAACCATTCATTTGAAAAAATTCTATAAGCCTTTTCTTCTTCAAACTTCTCTTTATGACAAATGTTAGGAGCTTCCGTTCAATAAACACAACATGGTAGCAAATTTTTGAGAATAAAAGAAGATTCTGAAAGCTTTCCGTCCAAAAAGAACAAAGAACAACCTGATAAAATTGGAAGATTACTGTCAAATTACTACTCGCCAGTGTGCTACGTATATGTTCGTTAATTTTTTCTTGTGCAGATAACATTACCACGAAGTTATTTACGCCATGATGTATTTATATTTTAAATTGATTGAACTGAGGAACAGATTCGAAGTAACACTAATGTTTATGGAGTATAAAATGAAATCGTTATATTTACAAATTTACGTACAATTCCGAATGTTCCTTGATAATTACCATTTCAGCAGATTACCATAAAGATGAGAAAATCTCTAAAAAGAAAATTTGCAATGAATTTCGGGCGAGTTAATTCGTAGCTCTTATAATTTCCAAAATTTATCAGCCGGTTTCGGGCGAGCAACAGAAAACAAGCAGTGAACATGCAAATTATATTTAGCGGCCGTATTTTTTTATTAAAAATCTTCCGCTCATTAGCAGGCTGGCGACGCTCCTGCTGCAGTCCATGGCGCAGGTAATGAAACCGGATTTTTGCTGGGTTCTTTGCGAAATCCAGTGGCGTCCATGCGGAAACAAAGCGGGGATTTACATAGTAATAAATGTTTATCATGCGTACGCGAGGGCGTCCGGTCTTTGTCTAAGGATTTAGTTAGATGAATCCTAATTGAAACTCGGCTGGGCTTAATCCGCCTGGCGCAGTGCACGCCGCGTTGATGGCGGCGGCGGCGGCGGCGCCGAGGATCTCGCGCGAAATGAGCCAACAGCCGCGAAGCGAGCGAGCGTGTTGCGGCCGCCGCTGAGTACACTCCCGAACGCCAGCTTTACTGCCTACTGTGTACACCCATCTACTCGCATAGTGTTGTTTAACTCTACATCTATGTTGATTGTTACGTATTATGGATTTCCAATGTATACTTGATATTTTTCTTTGTCATAGGTACTGTATCACATTTGCAGGGACGTTCGAAGAAATTTTCGACAATGGGGACGAACTTATAAGAAATTTTTATAAAATAATGAAAACGGTTTCATTAGACTTATTTTATCTTCATGAAGATAAAATTAGAAGCTGTGATCAAAGAAGAATCTTACACCAATATCGGATAGAAATTAGAAAGAAAACATAAACAAATAAGCAAGTGGAAAATTTAGAGAAAAAAGTATTATGAAAGTAACGGTTTTTCAAGTAATGAAGCGGAAAGAGAAAAGATTGCCATACACTTAGAACTATATGGAGTAGAGATCAACATATACAGAATCAACAGCAGAACGAGAATATAAATATAAAGATATAAATGTTCTATTTCCATTTTATTTTTATTATTACAATAAAATAGAACATTTATGTGACCAAAATTATTTAAATCTATACTGTATGAGATCCACCAACACCTCTACAATGACGTCACAACATTTAAAAATAATCATTGTGAATAACAATTAAGACTTTTTAAAAGTACAGATAGTCTTCAATTTAGGTAAAGTTTCATTAAAAAAAAAAAATGGTGAAGGATTCTATTGCATGTATTTCACTAGACAACAGACAGAGCTATAGCCTTTACCACTTCTCAATGAGTCCAGCGAGCGGAAGAAAATAATGCAGTATTGTTATAAATATTAATTGCAATACAGTTCAACCAAATACGTTTATATGTTGTATACGAGTATATTATCCGAAAATTCAAAGCTTAGAAAAACATAAATTAAATAAATGATTAATAAAAATAAGGGCTAGAATAATTTGTTGAAGGAGTGTATTTGTTCATAAAAATAATGTACTTTGATTTATTTTAATCTAATAATCGATGGAAATAAAATAGTTTTAACAAAACTGAAATATTTCAAAAATTGTTAAATTTTTTACCCATGTGTAAGAAAGTTATGTAGTGCGGATTTGCGAATTTCACGCTTTGACAGGAATGGCAACTATAATTTTCTCTTATGTAAATCCAACTTGTGTCTCGGCCGCTCAGCTACTAGGAAATCATCGTCCTATTTTACAAAGTAATTTTTTGTTTTGTGCAACCGGACGCGAAATAAGCATTTCGCAGCCGTAGTATAGATCGCGAAATTGAATTTCGCGGCTGTTGTCACGGTAACGGCCGCGAAATCCAAAATGATTGTTTTTTTAACTTATTTCGCGTCCGTTACCATTAACAACGGCCGCGAAATAGAAACAATCATTTTGACACTTGAGAATTGACATTATTTTTTCAAAACTATTTTTTTTTTATCAAATGTCAATCCCATAGCCACTTTCTATTTACAATAAAATTGTTAAAAATTTGTAATTATAATTTTCTACGATTGCACAAAAAATAGCAAGCGGCCTCGGCGAAAATTTTTCTCTCGGTACGCTAAAAAGTGATTTCGCGGCCTTGGTATACAAATAACTATTATGTGAAATGGACTGTAGATATCAGATGCAAGTGTCCCTAATGAATAAATTAATTTTAAGTGTAAGGAAAGGAATTACTTTTTCATAATTCTTGGTAATTAATTAAAATTAATGAAAGACAATAAGACAGGGCTGGTATATTTCGTGAGAAAATAGGATTAGATAGAAAATGGCGTCTGGTATACTAGCCTTTGTCGCCTGAGAATCGACAGCTGCTCGTTAAAGATTTATACTGTTGTACTCTCAAAATATTTACCTTCCATCTTAACTGTCGCCCCAGTAAATTACTTATACGAAAATATAAATATTGAAATGCGATATGCATATTACAGATTCATGATATATTGGAAGAAATAGTGCGAATTTAACAAACAAACAAAATTGTTTTAAGTATAAAATGGGCAATATTCTATAAATTTGTGCAACTACAGGAAACTGAACTTATATGTATTCTCATGATTTGATGCAAATAATATTATACTTTACAAGTAAGATATTTGCTTGTGTAACGACATATTTAATTGTTCTCCTTTAATTAGTAAATATTTTAATGTAAAATTAACACCAATATTATTTCTTTGTACTATTTTGACAGTAGACGTTAAACTTGATTTATTTAACCGTTAAATGTTTATAGGTCTGTAATGAGCCCTATAAATTATAGGTATATTTAGTGAATCAATAAAATTATATGATGTTCTTGCAACTGTTTTTTAAATTTAAGAAACCCTTATGGCTGGTTTATATTGGTAACGTGTCGGACTGTGGATCGTGAGATCCTCAGTTCGAATCCCACTGCCGACAGTTACAAATTTAAATTTACCCCTTTATTGTTTTATGTTGGATTTACAAATTTACAGATTTATAATTTACATTTAAAATATCACCATATTTTATATTCTAAATCTAAATTTCCAAATCCAACCAATCAACTTGACTGGGAAACAAAAAAAATATTTTTAACAGAAGTAAAATGTGTCAAGATTGTCATTTAAAATGATTTATTTGTGATTATCATAAAATATTGTTGTCACATGGGGGCGGCGAGTGTTTAATATAATATTAATTAAATATCTTTGATAGAAGAACATCACCTATGATAAGTTAAGGTTATTTAGTTGTTGTTGAATACATATGTCAAAATTTTGAAGCCTAATCTCGATTGGCAGATTTCAAATTTAATAAAATCAGTATGAACCAGGAGGTAAATCACCAATTTGAAATAAAAATTTCTAAATCTAAATTTGTAAATTAAATCCAGTATAAACGAGCCTTTAGTTGCTAATGAATAGATAAATAATTTCGTACGACCCAGCAAGTGTATATTAAGTAATAAATTAGTCCAAGAGCTACAAAGAAGAAAATAGCTCTTTTGATTGATCTGTACATACACACATTTTTTCTAGATCTAAATTACTAGTAAATTATAGATGCAAACAAGCGAACATGCACATATTTTTAGGAAGCAGATCCAAACTAACCCTCTTCATTATTAAGTTTCCGTCGTACCCCTCAAGAACGTCGAAGTATTCGCTGTCTCATTCCAATTTTTAATAAATTCCACAAAGGTACTCCCGTGAAACAAATTACAGCTGGTAACACAGTAGAGATTCAATGTTTTCTCAAATCAAATCATCAGGTATCATCTTACACGCAGCCACGAAGGGGAGTTCCCCTTGGCTGGAGCACAAAGCAACATAAACACAGAGCCACAGCGGCAGTCGCCGTTGGGGTGTTGCTACTGGCTCGGACAGCGAGCTAAGAGGGCGAGGATTCAAAGAGGATACGCATCCGAGGATTTCGGCCCAAGAGGAAAATAGTACGAAAGAGATGTTGCTTCGTTCCTCAATCCTACATACCTTAGTTTTAATAAATTCCTGCCTAAGGTAATATGTATGATATTTCGAAATACGATCATATTTCTAATTACAGACATATGCTACAAATTGATGATATAGGCGTTCGCAACCTATGACCCACGGTCACCACGCGACCCATTTCATAATTTCGAGAGTTCAGCAAATAAAAAAGAATCACCTGTAATCTTTCAACATTTAACAATGAATGTGTAAAACTGTATATTATGTTAGATCATATTTTATGCCTTACAAATGTTTAGTTTTCAAGATATAATTTTTCAGAACAGTATAAAATTCAAATCTTCTTCAACCTCCGCCAGGGCTACTTCATTTATTTACGGCCAATAACAGTAATGTCACCCTAGTGCGTAAATTGAAAAGTTTTTTAAATTAAAATTTTTTTTCACTGACCCTAAATGTATTCTTAATAATCACATTTTGATTATTTTTGATCAGCGACTAAAAAAGGTTGCCGACGCCGATATAGATGTACGAACTAGGAATTCTATCTTAATACTCATATATAAAGTAAAAATATAAGGTGTTTCTATCTAATTGAATAATAAACTAGTACCTAAAAATACACAAATGGTTTACGAGTAATATGTTGTGCCATGTGCCTACTTTTCATAAACCAAAATTCAAAAGTTGCTTCTTGCATTTGGCTCATTGGCTCCTATGCTATGTAATTCGTTATCTGAAGAATCAAAAACTCTATCAGTAGCTTCGTTTAAGACACATATAAAAACTGTTGTATAAATTGTAAGTTATATATTGCTATAGGTAATAATTATGTTAACAGTCATTTTCTTATTATATTAAATACTGTGTATGTATTTTGTACTGGTTGGGTGGAAGAGAAACCTACACAAGCAAACAAACGGTGAACAGTGACGCGTTCTGAGTCTGTGCGGTGTGGATTATTAGTTTAGTTTTATGTCTCCCACTCTCTTACAAAATTCCTTATTTCATCTTTCGCATTCGCACCACCGTATGGCCAAACATATGCTATCGCGTATAGTTATATGATCTAAGGCCATAACGCTAACTAAAAATAAAACAATTGACCAAAACAATGGTAAAACGGTTAACGTCTTCTGTCAACAATCAGAACTAATTGTTTATTGTTTTAACCATTTTATCAGCAAGTTTTAGTGTAGTACTTTATAAATTACTTACCTAATTATAAAAATGAAATTATCTGTATTGAAAAAGTTGATATGCTAGATGTGTATTTTAAAAAATAAACTAAAAAAATTTTTTAACAACAAGAGTATCTAACCCAGTATGTACTCAAAATACAGTAAACAAACTAAATAATAAAATTGTAGACCAAATAGAAAAGGATCTTTATTTCGCTTCAAAATGATGTGAAAAATGTTTTGATGAAGTTGGGGGCATTTTGAAATTTTCTTATAAAACCATCAATACTTTCAAATTATGTTTCCACTTTTCCAGTATTTTTATGAATTAAAGTGTATTATTTCCTGAAATAATAATAGCTACATAATTAAGTAGCACCATGGCTGATTAGTTTTTCTCAGATTAGAGATAATTAAAGAACTCATCATTTTATTTTTTAACAATATAATATAATATGACTTATTTAACTTGATAAAGCAAATTTGACGTATTTGAAATTTATGAAAAACTATATTATTTTCTTTGTGAAATTTTAAAATAATATTAATTGCTAGTAAACTTATATTTTCTTGTATTAATAAAAAAACATGTGATGTGAAATAAATTGCTAAGTTGATAAATAAGCGAGATATGGTTAGATTAATTGAAAGAACAGTGTACAAAATTTCTATTTTTAAATGCAAATAATTCGTTCATTTGAAAAACTATATAAACAACATTACCTTATTGGAAACATTACTCTTTTCAATAAATGAATAAAGATGACACAATTTCATTTAAATAATATATATATTTTGTCCCATATTTTGGAAACCGCTGATACATTATTTCTGCCGATTTCATCCATTTTTTTATTTTAAAAGGCACAATTTTTCTCATTTAACCAAGGGGCTATTCACGTATTACGTAAGGATAATAGCTCTGTTGCTCTGTATGTGTGAATGTATTTTAACTGGGCCAAACTCTAACTAGAGCGTTTATTCGTCAATATTGGAAGCGCATTCCTAAATTTCTTTGACTAACATGTCATGGATAAAAAGCTTCCCTGCTTCAACACTGCATGAAAAATTCAGTAAAAGGGGACGAAACTATCACTGCACATTCTCGCAGGGAACGATCACTCACGGAACGTAACGCCGCATCGGATTAAGTCTCCAGAAGCTGTAAGACGTAGCCGCTAACCAAGGGCATAATAACGAGGGCGTGCCCTGCTCACTGCTCTTGTATCACACCAGCAGACCATGGAACACAAGGGCCATGTAATGTGAATAAGTTAGGTGTAATCCGAGGCTGGCACGCACACGCGACGCATAAATATCCCACCGGAGTTTCCCCACGCAAGGCGCACTCCGGAGCTCCAACGACTTATTTTTAAGAGAACAGTGTTTGCAGTCTACGTTGCACAAAGATAATATATAATCTATTTTACTTTGCTTTGAGGTTGGAAAGTGTATCGTAGTTAAATATGAGAGACGCGGAATTTATAGTGTGAATAAATAATAAAACAATAAAGGGGGAATAATGACGTTGTTGACTACGTTTTTATTTGCTTGTACGTTACCCAAACTGATTTGAAAACAGCTACAGCATCACATCGGAATGAATTTTATACTGCAAAAGAATTTAACTTAAAAAAATAATCTAAGTAGTAAATTCCGTGGTGGATAAGTTTATACATAAACGACACATTTCTCATTTAAATGGAGAGAAATAAAGATGTTAGCCAATAATATCGTTCGCCAAACTTCGCGTCAAATTTAAACATCAACTTGAAAGTGTATTTCTATTGGTCCGGTGAGCCACTGCAACTAATTTGGTCAAGAAGTATTACTACATTTGTCAATGTAATGTTTATTCGCTGAATAATTCATAAGAAAGTTGGCCAAACAACGAACGACTGGCTATCTCTTTCGGCTTGCATTTTCAACGTCAGTTGTCGTTCCATTATTATTATATTTCTGTGGTCCAGGATTTGTATTACCAATTGGGTAATATCTACTAATGAAAATAAAGAAAATTCACAAGACTAGCTTGTGGCGAAATTGTATCGTTTCAGCTTTGAATGACAAGTGTCCCTGGGTACGAATTCAGACTATGATATGAAATTTTCTACTTAACGATTTTTATCACTTTATTGAACACAATGCCTATATCGGTTTCGCACACTTACCAGTAAGTTTCAAAATTAAATTAACGTTATTCGTGAGTTATTGCATATACGAATTTACATCCAATTATCCACACACAAAGGAATGAGAAAATAGTAACAGATAATAGGCCTCAAATATGTCCGCAAAAATTTCACCATTCATATTTTTCATGATTCCAATACATGCGTATGCAATACAATTAATAAATGTAACTATAAAATTTATGCGGAGTGGTAGTAGTATTGAAATACCGTAATTGTACATACAACCGTTAACTTTCACTTTGGCAGTATTTATATGTCAAATTACAAATAACGTTCAATCGTCGAACATTTCTTTCGTCATTCTCCTAGAATTAAAAAGAATTTCATGATCTCCGTGTCGCATTTACTTATATTATATAAGTTCGATATCTGCTACAAATGGCTAAACCACCTAACCCTATTCACTCTTAAGTTTTTTAAAAAATCGGAAGTTATAATAATCCCTATGCTGATATTTTCTGGAATAAATGAGACGTGTACACCATACACTATCGTCGCCGTTTGTGTTGTCGTTTTCGCATATTTCTATGTAACTGAATTTTTTCATAATACTATGTACAATTTTCTTTCTTCGTTTGTAGTTTCTACCAAATCCACAATTAGAAAAGAATAATTAATTTCTTTGAATATTGTAGCAAAGGAGGGAGATTTGGCTATAGGATAGGGCTAATAAAAAGGAGGGAAACTTTATTGAAGGAAAGGGAACAAACCAGTCGTTGTTAAATTGGGAGCGGATGAATTGGGAGCTGATGAATCATGACACTCGAACACTTCAAGTAATGTAAAATTTGTAAATATTGATTTTATTTAAATGCTGAACTTCTTATAACTAACTTAAACGTTGCACTAACTTATCTAATAAATGAAACTACTTTATTAACTTAAAACTACGAAAAAATACATTTTTTCGCGCAGCGCGACTACATTTCGAACTGCATCTGTTCACGACCAATGCGTCACTGAATTTTAGACGCCCGAAATTCCAGGGGGTCGTCTGGCTAAGGGATGCCAGGGGGTGTCTGCGAAACTGAACTATCGCTTCTAAAAATAGCTCGAGATAGCGATAGCTCAGAGCGTAACCGATGAAAGTCATCTTGTTACAATATAAACATTAGGTTTGTTCCAAGTGGTCATTTCTGACATGTTTGTGACTTGTGACATGTTTGTGACAAATTTCAGTGCGCCTGCGAAAAATGTAAACAAAGTTAAGTTTGAAACATAGACTGAAACGGCGAATGGAATGAAGCGCATGTGCGTACTCATTTTCTGTTTTGACAGCTAACCTTAAATATAAATATAAATAAAGAAATTCATACATTTTTCGCCACAAAAAAGAAATGAAATTTATGTTTCAAAGTTAACTTGTTTACATTTTTCGCAGGCCCACTGAAATTTGTCACAAACATGTCAGAAATGACCACTTGGAACAAACCTAAGTCAAACATCAAATCACATGTCATTATTCGTCACTTATTGTGATTTGTTGTTGCAATGCTCTGCATTGTGGAAGTTAAAACCTAGCTTAATTGATAAGTAAAAATAGAATCATAAATCTGCGTTATAAATAGCAATTAATTAACGAAAATATACCAAAGAATATTTTTCAAAGCAAAACAAATATACACCTCTTTCATTTTTAATATAACGATGATAAATATAACCTCTTAAATCTCAAGTCTGAGGAAAAGTAATTAATTATTAATCTTTCTGAAATCTTATCAATGTACTCCGACGCTGCAATTTATCAGATAAAAAAAAAACTAAACACTATAAAGTGAAGTCTCGGCGGAGTGCAGAAGCAACTAAAGTCTATCTGCAACTCCGGCAGCAACATAGCCCCGAGAAACGATATTGACACAGAAAGAAAAGAGTGTATTTTTCAAAGATCTCTTTCCGAGATTGTTTACTGTTCAAGACTAAAATCAAACCGAGTTTGAAATCTGTCGATTTATATGTTTTCTTGGCGCTCGGGTAGAAAGCAAATACACAGCAGAGGATGGATTCGTTTCTGTGTTCTGCGTGAGCGGTGAAGGAACGCGACTGCTACGGCGGTTGAGATGAATAGGGCTTGTGCATAAACGCCACGCAGGAGCGAACTAAGGGTGTGGGCGGTGAGGTGGTTCCTGAAATCAACCAAAAATTAAACATCTCCAAATACATCTTTCTCTTCGTTTATACTTACTTCTCGCAACCGGAACTTTTAGATCACTCAACGAACCATCTAAAGACTTATTCATTTGTTCTTAGAACGTTCAAGCAATTACTCACCCTTTATTTCGTCCTTACATATACCAGTTTCACCAACTACCCATTCGATATCTGCTACAAATGACGAAACCACCTCACCCGGTCTCACTATAAAATTTGATTTAAAAAACCGGAATGTTGGGCCTTATTGAATGGCATATTTTGTTTTAGAATTTACATGGAACGGAGTTTTATCTTGGTTGATTGACATTGAAAATACGGAAAGCAGAGCTGGGCAAAGTACCACATAAAAATACTCGAATAACGAGTAAAAGTACTCAGTAATCAAATGTACTTTAAAGTATACCTATTACTTGTACTTTTACAATTTTCATGGAAAAAGTTTGGATTGTACACGTGAACACACGGATTATTCAAAAATTATGAAATATCACTCATAACAATTATTTATGATGGAAACTAAAAATATGCTTGTTTAACGGGGAGTAGGTAATTTCATGGAATCAATATTTAATTTAAAAATTAAAATTATATATGTGGTTTCAATAAAGATTGGTTAAGGTTAACACAGAGGATTGTACGATTGTAGAATACTTGTTATATTTTTTATTAGAGAAATAAAAGGATTAAATTTCAAAAAATAAATCTAGACGTGTTATACATATAATTATAAAATGACATGATATATTAAAAATAAATAAATAATGTAGGTATAACAAAATAATATTTATTAATAATTATATTTATAATTATAATGAAAATTTTAAAGAATACACGTATAACATTAAAAAAATTAAGTTTACTGAATTATAGTACAGGCTGGGGCGTTTTAAGTTGCGTTTAGGAATATCTCGAAAAAGAAGCATCGGATGAAAAATCCAAAAAACACGACTAAAATATTTTCGAGGGGGACATCCAATGACACCAAATTCAACCACCCCCACCCCAACCCTGGGGGGTGGGGCGGGGGTAAGTTTGAAATCTTAAATGGGAACCCCAAATTTGGCATTCTGCGTGAAAAACTAAACTCAGTAACATCAAAATTTGCGCCCTACCCCCCTCCCCCGTGCCAGTGGGGCGGCGGGAAAATTTGAAATGGGAAAAAACTAATTTTAAATAAGTAACATTACAGTAAAATTACATTTTTATTTTATTTATTTGAAATTAGTCTTTGCCCTGATGAGCTTGGTCGGCGAATTTGTCGAATTAGACTAAAAAATAAAGCATTTTGACTGAGATTTTGAGTAGTTTTTATTTTATATGTTACTTAATATTTTATTATTAGTTATTATATTATATTTTATTTAAAATAGACTTGGTAATACCGAGGATTAAGTAGGTGTTTATTGTTTTCCTCATTACAACATTTTATTTTAGCTGTTATCTTTATTGAAATTCTAGCTTTTCTTGTTAGATATTGTTATATGCTATTGGTTAATTTTCTTACAATTTGAACCGGAACTGGGGGGGGGGGGGGGTGTTAGTTCATTGTTAGAAGCTACATGTACTCAGGTGTAAAGACCTATTTTCTCAGAGTCGAACTTCCATGACTTTTCGTTGCACAAATCGTCATCGATACATGCTATTATCTTCAGATGTCTATTACAGCAATGTCCTGTAAGCATCCCCACAATTCTTTTAAGTTTCTTCCAGCTAAGTTACAAGAGATCTTTAGCTTTCCTTGTAAGGTATGAAGAATTTTGACTATCTAAAGTCCCATTTGCGAAGCCAAGCAGTCAAATTCCTAATCGTGCATTTTGTTGAGCTCTTGAAGACCCAAGGCTGTTTCAATCATAGATCTTCTTCATATCCCTTGATGCCCCGGCGGCCTAATGCCCAAATAGGTTTCACAAAATTTCTATTGACTCTCGATATTCCAACATTAAATTCCAGCTCAGTATAAATACTACAAACATTAGCCGTACTTCCTGGTATTTTTATAACTTGACAATTTGGACTTGAAGATATAAGCTCCACCTCTTGGTTGGGCTGTTCCAATACCGACCAATTTATATTAATACTATGGTCAATATTTTTTTATTTTTAAATAAAATTATTGAAACCTATTAATGCCCAGCGTACTATTAAATCATACGTAAATATTTCTCACTTCAAGATTATATTTCTGCCAGATTAAGGCATTACAAACTAGCTAAACTATACCAGGTTATTCATTTGATATTGCTGTATATATTTAAATGTGAAATATTTTATATATAATTATACTTACACGTTACCAAGATACAGAAATATGAAATCAATATTTAAAGAAAAATAGTTCCAGGTATTAATGCGTTAAGTTATAATTTGTATATTTATTTCTAGAAAACACAAAATTTGTTTCAAAAATATGTTTTCATAATTTATTTTTTATCAGTTTTATTTTGACGTCTGTTTAAGTTCTACCGCTTTGTCTACCATACTACCAAGAATACGTGACAGAAAATCTAAGGTGTTGACAGAGAGTGCGACTACTGCTTATAATATAACATTTATACTGTGCTTGAAGTCTACCTCGACGATTTCAACATGTAAAAATACGGACCAAGAAGTAAAGGCGCGAATCACACATTGAGTTTTTGAAATAAAAAAAAAATATATAGTAAAATAAAAGAAATTTATAATTTGTAATGCGTACTTTTAAAACCACAGTATCAAAGTTTTAAAAACAAAACTGCAGATGGTTTTTTATATTCATTTTTGGCAATGATTTCTTACAAATTAAATCACTATTTTAATAATACAGCTTTGATTTAAGTACCTATACATATTTTCCACCAATACAGAAAAATGGAACAATTTTGAGAAAATCATTCTTATGTTATTGAAATTTTGTAAAATGTTTTCTTCAAACCAATTATACATATTAGATGTATGATTATAAAACTTTACTTCTTTGCTAGAAAAATATATACCCAATGCACAAAATATATTTCATTCATTATAATAATGATATTTCTATGCAATAGATAATTAATATAGTTATCATATGGTTAACTTATACTGATTCATTGAAATTCGTACAGTAACAGATTGTATATTCACAAAAAATTTAAAAAAAAGATACTAACCTTTCAATTGCAGTTTGCTATAAATTTTCCATAATTTTGAGGAAAAAATATTATCTTTTTCCTCGAAATAACGAACCTCAAACTTTGCTATGACAAATATGGTTCCAATCAGAAGACTCACGGTTCAAGTAAAATTCCTTAAGTACGGCCCTGCCATCATATGCACTAAGAATCGCGACTCGATACACGCATGAAAAGCAAGCACAAGGAAATTGGAAACGAATGTGAATAGTCAAATATCGGCTGCTTTTAACTTTGCTATGTGCACAAAAAGAGGAATGGCTTCATAGCGGAGATATTTGATCTTAATGCTTTCAACTTTAAACTTTTAGACTAAGTATTTTTCCTCTGGAAACTGGAAAATATAATAACGTATTGATATCAGGTTCAATACCGGCACACCATTAGGGAAAAAGTCACTTTTATGGATAAAAACCTTTGACAGATCTTCTACTTTATACACTAACATTGATTTGACACACACCTATAATAATATCATTAAAAGTACATTATATATGTTTTGACGTCCATTGAATTCTTTAACACCAATTTTTCAATGATGTTTGTGTGTGAGGATGGATAGAGAGATGGATGGATGTCCGTGTGCGCAATATCTCATGAACGAGACAAGATATGTAAACGAAACTTGGTATTTAAAAGTTTCATGGCAATATGAAGAGCTGAATTAATTTTGAATGAAATTGAAAAACCGGAAGAGGAAGTTTGCTAGGCACACAAAACAATAAATAATAAATTCCATTTTTTTTTTTTGAATAATAGAATCAACTGTGAAAAAAGTTTCAAATGAAAGATGTTAGCAAAACTATTTGGAATATAAAATGTTACTTGCAGTTTTCTTAAAAGTACATGCTTCTAATTTGGAAAAAAACATAGTATACAGGTACCTATTTAAAAATATATTTCAATAATCTTAGTTACAAGGGGAACAAAAACTTAAACATTTTTAACATCTATATGTCCAATAATTGCGAAGTTTCAAAAATATGTCGTTTGGAATATTATAAAAGTAATACTTGTATTATTGGTTGGAAAGTTTTAAAGACTGGATATTATTAATTAATACCTATTTTTTAGACTTGCAACGAATAGTGTATTCGGTCTATGGCCAAATACCGTATATTCGGCGGATTCCTTGGCTGAATAGCCGAATAGTATTCGGCTGGTTTGGCACCAATTCTTCGTGCAATCTGTAAAAGCATTCGTCCCTAGGTCTCTGCCTAACCGCTACTACAATACTATATTATACATATTCTGTAATTGGGATATTTACTTATCCTGTTGAGTGGTTGTTAAATAAATAAATAAATAAGTAAATATTATCTCACTATAAGAATGTGTTTTATTTTTATTATTTTATTTCAGACAAGAATTACCGAATGAAATACCCAAAATTTCCACTTTTCTCAATATTCTAAACTATTTGGCATACGGCCGAATAATGGTTTACTATTCGGTATTCGACCGAATAGTAAAAATGTGGCCGAATAGGCCGAATACCGAATAGTTGCCGAGTATTCGTTGCAAGCCTACTATTTTTACAATAAAATCAAACAAAACATAAAACAGATTTAACATCTATGGCTGGTATCACGAGATCTGTTTTTGGGTGTTTTAAGAACAGTGTTTTAAGTTCGGTTTTAGCTCTGGACAATGTTCTAAAACTGTTTTATAAAAAAATTCTTCAAATAGAACTTACAGAGAAATGTATTTTTTACCACTTTTACTTGAAGTATTTTTATATAAAATAAATTTAGAACATTGTACAGCGCTAAAACCGAGCTTAAAACACTGCTAATTATTATAAATATTTTTAAAATATGTATAAATAATATATGTGGTGGCATCTAACGGTTGTGGCCACAATTATAATTAACATGGCAACAACGGTACCATTTTTTTTGTTACCTATGAGTGGTATATCCTGATGGTCATACGCAAGGAACAAGGCATACTTGTTCAGTTGGTATTATATACATAAGAAATTAATGCGGTGTTTACACCAGATTTTTTTCTTTTCATGAAAATGGGAAGCGGACTAACTACTATGATCATATGTCGCCTCACGAATGGATGATTATGAAATTATGTGAGCAACACAAACTCCCATGCTTTTCGTGCTAGCTAGTGACATAGCCAATACGCCACCGAGATCGGCTACTAGTTATTATATAGGTACTCTTTTGAGTCTACTATAATTTAGCAGATTAACAAGGTACTTAAATTTCCATACATTATTTGTTTATTGTTTACCTACTATTTCGTTTGAAATTGAACTTACAGAAAATTGTAACATAATATTAAATTAGGGTTTATGCTGAATTGAAATAAAAATTTGAACAAACATTTATTATTAAATTAATATTTAATTAAATTAATATTTAATAAACCAGAACATTAATTGTGGTGTGTTTTAATAATACAATGTTGACTCGGAATGCACCATTTAAACTAGTACAAGTAGACATGAATAATTCGTACTTGGATACGTACAATTGTTTCTTGATCTATTTGCATATTTATATATTAAAAAAACTTATTATAATATCCCCTACAAAAAAAAAAAAAAACAATATTGAAAAATAATTATGATAATGTCGTAATATATCTTCTCGTAAATGTCTTTACATTACCTAATTTACATCTAGATTTTCGAAAAGAGAAAGTATTGAATTTATTTGAAATGTATATTAACTTACTTTCAATACGAAACAAGGAAAATCTACCTAATGTTATTCACCCCTTCTATAGGGTAACTTGAATCAAGAACCAAGTATATGTTAATAGCATTGATTGATATTCAGTAACTTGTTTCTTTAAAGAAACTTCAAAATTGAGTCTATAAGAATTTTTATTTGCTTGCCTTTGAGTTCTTTACCTTTACCAGTTGGAAAATAATAATTAATTAATATTTTGATGGAATACAAAATTAAAAGCTACATTTGTTCAGTGAAAGACTCTTTTGATTCTTTGTTAGAATCAATTAATAAATTTGTGTTAGATTGCGAATCTATTCAAAAGAAAATATTATTAAATTTCTAATTAATTAATATAGTATTAATAATGATTATATCAATCAGTCTTGTTTTCAATACTGGATTAAAATTGTGTTAAAATATCATCGTATCATTTTTGCATTTTTTTTTCAATCTAATTTCTTCATTTTATTGCGCATAACTTCCTCTGTAACCATATGTTTCTGAATTGTTAATATCACATTTAGTTTTCGTAATATTGTTATTTCGGTGAAACGTGTTCAAGAATTAGTAGCGATTTTTTAAATGCGCTATTTTCTGGAGCAACGTTGCAACATAAAATTTTGCGTGAAACTTTCAACAGAAGCGCAGAAAGAGACCAGATTTGTGACGAGACAACTCATGTTTCTTGCACCACGACACTGCGCCCCGTATACTCAGATTTGTCAATTCTAATAATAAACAAGAAAAACACTCAGTTAAGGTTTCAAAATTTCATATTGCAGTCTCTAAATAATAACAAATCGTTACTATTATCAGAGACCGGCCAGTCCACTCAATCGGTAACTACGGATGCGTTTCGTTCTAATTTCACACACATCAGCGTAGTGTAACCCGCCTACTGCTGTGAGGCAGTGGCACCGACTGACTGTAACCAACTGGTTGTAACGATTTGTTATTGTAAAATAACATAATAAATAATAAAATTTTGAAACGGTAACCGAGTGTTTTTCTTCTTTATGAATTTAAATGTTTCAAGGAGAGCTAACACATTCTTTTTTCAATCTTATTAATTCTAATAATATGTGGTTTTGTACCAAAAATTAGATGACTGTTCTTCCTCAGCCTCCTTAAATGCAGATCTAGTTCCTTGCAATTTTTTTATTATTTCTGAAATTAAAACCAGTGTTATAAGGACGTCGTTTTCAGACTATTGATGATATTAAAGCAAATGCGTCATCGCTGAGAAAAATGTGTGAAATGAGAGATACTTTGAAGGCGATAAAGACCAATAACCTGTAAAATTAATAAAAAAGTTTAAAATATTTGGATCGCTTTTTTTTAATGTCCGACCGTTGCGTTATTGTTACCATAATTGTCCAACTAGCTCGGCAGTTATATATCATATAACGCTCTCGGGCGTTATAAATTTGACGTTGTTGCTAGTGGGCAAAGAAACACTGACTTCTATGGGCATATGGAAACAAACACTGACTTCTACAGGCAAATAGAAATTGTAAACAAATAAGAATATTGCGTTACCTAGTTACAGTATTTGCAACCAAATAGAACAATCTCTCTAACTAAACCCAATGATAGCTTAAAAATCGATAAAAATCTTTTTTATAATAATATGTGGGTCGGATATTAAACGTTGAACGCACCATGGGCGGTAAACGGAAAATAATGCATTTGGTCAAAGAACACATCTCGAGCCAAAGACCCTCGGCAGCATACTGTTGACCTCACGCATTAATGTCTTTACAACGCCCTTGATATGTTATAGTAATTAACGTATTGAGGGCCGTTATAAGAACAACAATGCGTGAGGTTAACCGTGTGCTGCCTCTGGTCTGAAGTGTGTATGTTGACCGAAGACATTATTGTCCAGTTAACGCTCGTGGTGCGTTCAACGTTTAATGTCCGACCGATATATTATTTTATAAAAGATTTTTTATCACATTGCATTTTGTTATAGAGATTAATCTATTTGCTTGCAATCACTGTAGCTAGGTAACGCAATATTTTTAATTGTTTACTTTTTCTATCTGCCAATATTTCAGTGTTTGTTTCTATCTGCCAATGGAAGTCAGTGTTTGTGTATTCTGTGTCCAATAGCAACAACGCCCGAGAGCGTTATATGGTATATAACGTAACGGTGGGACATTAATTACTATAACAGACCTCGTACAGTCCAGTGATATTCACTGCCAGCTACTTTATTATGTCTAGTATTAATATTACTCTGGAAAAGCACTTCGATGCAATGTAAATAATTACATGAGACCCTAAGCAATATTCAAAGTCCTGTTGCTATAAATCCTGAAAAGAACACGGCAATAAGACGGGCAGGAGTAAGAATATCTCGGGTTGCGCGTTAGGCCGCCGATGGCTGCTGTTAGGGCGGTTTTGTTGCGCTGCTGTGCCGTATGTAAATCCGCTGATTGGCTGATGGCGGCATAGCATTGTGCAGTTTACGAGAGAGCCGCGACCCGCGGCTTCTTTGAAATGCTGATTTCCTCCCAGTCACTTCCACCAGTGCAAAAAAGTGCCGATAGTAAAGAACGAGCACGAGCTGCTCCAACGCTTTCATGGCCCGGGCGCCGGGCGCCGATATCACGCACGCACGTACGTGACATACCTACACGCACATGGCACGCAACACACCGACACGGTCATCTGCCAATACCAACGCACGCAAGGATTCTGTAATCTGTTAACGCTGCTGCTCTTGTTACGATTTCATACAGGAACCTCAATATTAAATAGGGCTGCGACCCTATTTTGATTGTAATATACATATAAATGAAAGGTTGGTGCAACTAATAAATGCGGGTGAGATTAGGGTGAACGATTTCGTGGGCATCCGAGGAATAAGTGGTTAGATATGATTGATTGTTTGTTGCGTGAACGAATGATTCCGAGTGCGAAGAATAGACGAACATGTATAAATCTCACTATGAATGTGGATGAGTCGAATGTGGTGTGATAGGCTAGGAATGTTTGGTGGAGATTGATTATTGGTTAACTCTGTTTGTGTCGTCGAGTACAACAACATTTCTTTATATTTATTCGTCTAAATTTTTTCTTTGTTTTTGAGAATTAAAATGAAATAATTGCTTTTTACAAATGTTATTTGTAAACCCTTTGAAGTAAATTTTGACAATAATAATTTGTAAAAGTACCTGATTTTACGAACAGCGAGTTCAAAAACATTGTACCTATTAGCTTATAGTAAAGCTCAGGGAAACGCTTCCCAAGTCCGTCAAATTTATTTGCAATTCGTTGTCTTACGAATACTCCCACAATTATACAATTATGTTGTTCAGCATGTTCAAGATCATGGGTTCTTTAAGTATTCAGTTCAAGATTGTAGAACACACTTCGATCACTTAGCGTAGCGAATATTGAAGATAATGTTTTGGACAGTGTCGAGGATCAGCCAAGGTCTAATATTCGAAAAAATAGCACTACAATACACAGTAACCCTATGAAAATTCGGAGGATATTAAAAAGTCAACAGTTATATCATTACGACGTGCAAAAATTCAAGTGTTTTGTACCGGAAAATTTACCGCGCAAACGTTAATTTTGCGAATGGGTATATTCATTGGAATTAAATTCGTTCTTCAGCTTTATTATTGTTTGAACCAATTTTTATTTCAAGATTATAAATTTTGGTTATAATTTTAACGTAATAATAGATGTGGTCCACCAATGACGTAATACAAATTACACGCCGCATAGCGATGCCTATTGGGCATCCAAAATTAAAATACGCTAAATAGTGGTAGAAAGCTGAATTAACAATAAGGTATACAGGGTGTCCCAGATTTAAACGGCCTAACTTAATCCATAGATTAAACACCTAAAAATAAGGTGACAAGTTCATTTGAGCAAATGTCCGTAAATCCTTTATTCCAGAGATATTCATGTTTTTCTTATTTAGTAGCGCTACTTTAAAAAATCAACTTCATAATGAAATATCCAATATTATCGTATTGAGGAGTTACATATTAAATTAATAATAAATTGTTTATTACCTAATTTCAATACAAAATTGAGTTTGCTTGCACTGAGGTCTGGGAAAAAATGAGAAACTATCAATGAATTTAAAGAAATTTATTGTTTAAAATAATACAGTAATAACATAACTTCATAAACTTTTTTTTTATAATATTTGTTCAAAATGTTCACCTGCAGCACGTAAACAGGCACGACAATAACCTGCCACTGCATTGGTTGCTGCGTGACATTGCTCGGGAGATATGGTTTCGCAAACATGAATAATTTTTCTAAGTAGTAAGTCTAAATTATTTATCGGTTCTTCATAGGCTTTTTCTTTTATGGCACCTTAAAAAATAATTCTTATATTCATTGATAGTTTCTCATTTTTTTCCTTGACATTAGTGCAAGTAAACTAAATTTTGTATTGAAATTAGGTAATAATCAATTTATTATTAATTTATTTTATTATTATGTCTCACCCCAATAAGATAATACTGGATATTTCGTTATGAAGTTGATTTTTTATAGTAGCGCTACTCAATAAGAAAAACATGAATATCTCTGGAATAAAGCATTTACGGACATTTGCTCAAATGAACTTGTCACCCTATTTTTAGGTGTTTAATCTTAATTTTAAGTTAGGCCGTTTAAATCTGGGACACTCTGTATAAATATCATTGTATTTTGTATTTAATTGTTATTTTTTTTAAATTAATAACAATATTAGTTATTTTAAGAGCATTCCATTGTAAATATAACATTTGTTTAATCTATGTTTTTAAAATAATATGGAAAAATAAATGGTACATATTTGTAGATTATAGGTTAAGATTGAATTTTCTCCAAAAATTTACCTATAATAACAGGAAAATATTCAATGTGTTTGGTTACAGTTCTACTGCTAATAAAAGCAAACTACCCATATTAAAGCACGCATTCGCCATCATAAGATACTATACAAAATGAATTTGACATGTACCTTTCGTGAATTGTGATCAACGCCATCTCTTGATGATTTGGTCCCATAGAGAGATTGTTTTGAAGCAGGTACTCCACAGAGTAAGGTGGAGAACGAGCAGTCCAGCCTGGTCACCATGCGTGTTGCCTACTTTATTATTCAGTGCCAGTTTAAAAGTGTAGTGCGCGTAATCCGTAACATATCCAGGCTGCATTCCCTTTACTTCACTTCAGGAAGTGTATGCTTCACAACAAATGCCGCCATGCCGAGCCTAATTTATATTAGGTCATTGTGATCCACATTTTCTACATTAATGTCATCTATGACTGTTGAAACGAACACTGTACGAAGTTTACTTCAATTCTGATAATTTTGGTATTTGGCACAGTGGTTAGTATGTCATTAGCGGCTGGCAGGTATTAATATTTGTAACAAATCAACCAATCAATCAATCAAAGCGAGTTTGTTACAGCGTAATTGGCCGTTTCTCGCATCCTAAACGCCACAATTCTCTATTATTGTGTTCTTCTTCTTCCATTCCCCTTCTTCGAAGGTCTTCTTGGACTTGTTTATATCCTTCTGTTGCTGGACGTCCTCTTTTCCATCTTTCATGTGGTGTCCATTTCCAAATCTTTTCGGCCCCCGTGTATCTTCCATCCGTCTCATATGTCCGTACCATGTAAGTCTTCTTGATTCTTGTTTTACAACTACTGTTCTATTTTCATAATTAATTCATAATAATTTCATTATTTGTTCGTTGTTCTATTCTTCTTCTGAGTGTATCCATTTCTACCGCTGCTAGTCTTTCCTTATCTCTTTTGTTTATCTCCCATGTCTCTGAACAAATCATTAATAGTTATTTTCAATGCAAGTACTTAAAGTTAGTTTTTTGTTGGGAATGCATTCGCTCGTGTTTTAAGATCCCTGAGTAACTATAGATGCTTTACGTATGTGTATCGTACAATATTTTATCTACGATATAATGAAGAAAACACAACCAATATAAAAAAAATACTTTTATTTATGAATTAGAATCAAAATATTACATGGGAAGTTTGCAAATTTGACGTATTTAAATATTTTCTTCGTTCGTTGCTCAGCAACTCGTGCGAAATCTTGTTACTAAACCCTTTTACAAACTTAAAACTAATAACCGAACATCAATTTTACACAGCATAGATAAAGTATTTTAATTCAATAACTGGGTAGGATACAAATAACTTATATAAAAAGAAGGATTAACTATAGTCAAAAATTAATAAAGACATTTGATTTGAGATTCTATTTTCTTTCTGAAACATTTTACTTGATACCAAGTCTGTTAGATTCAATTAACATAAAAAAATATAATAATAAATACATAATCACGCCTTTTACCCACTACGGGTGTAGCACTCTGCTTACGCAGATCTCGATAAATTATATATTTTGCGTATGAAGTGTGGATACTAGCAATCAAGTCAAGCACCCCAAATATGTTAGTGGAGGGGTAAATTTAAAATGGCAATTATCGGCTATGGGATTCGGACTGAGAATTTCACGATCCACAGTCCGATGCGTTACCACAGAGATATTTACCCCTTTCTCAAAAATAACTTAATATTATTACTAATTAGTAGATATTTCGAATAATAATTTTTTTTAAACTGGAAGCAGATACGCTGAAATAAAAATGTTATATTCGAAATAATTTAATTTCATCATTTATTTGAAACTACTTTTTTACAGATATTCATATTCGAAATATAGTAAGTTATAATTATGAAGTTTACTTACTCTATCTTTACTCGGATGTGAGTGAGAACATATACGGACAATTACCCGTCAAAAAGGAATCACGAGAATTTTAAACATGTATTTCCGGGAAAATTTCATGATTGCTGTATTATAATTAATACAATAAAGTAATAAAACACCTTTTGTACATATAATAGTTATTTACTTTACAAGTGGGCAAAGTAAGGAATTACCCACGAGAGAAATTTTAGCTCACGAAGCCGAAGGCTGAGTGAGATAATTTTATCGAGTGGGTAATTCCACTTTGCCCACGTGTGAAGTATAACGTTTTATCCAACACTTCCTAATAAATGAAAAATTTATTAAAGAAATATTATTTGACAGTGACATATGCTGTAAATTTTTAAATTAAAATGTCAATCGAAGTAGTTACCAAGGTGTTGTGAGTTATTATTATTGTTATAAATAAAGAAATACTCACTAGTGGCTTTCCTCAAAATTATACCCACTAGTGGATAATCTGTTACTTGGCTTGTTTAAAATCGCCATAGTTATAGAGCATTTATTGGGAGGTGTTGGATAAATTGTTTTACGACTTCTAACGTTTTCAGTAAACTGAACCAACTTGTATAATATAAATGTTACATTGCGATAAAGTGTTATGATGTATCGAAATGACTTAAAGGACACGCATCGTTATGTCAATGCCAATGGAGTCCGAAGTGTGGCTATCGTCTTATACTTTACGCACATAAAATGGATACAAACGCGTCCAACGTTTAGGAGATATACCACGAGTACGTTGTGTTTCGTTCGCCGAATGTAATAACTGATAACATTTAGCATTGTACCGTAAAAACTGCCCTTATCTGAGCAGGAAATATTATGTCGAAAAAGTCGTTTTAACATTTTTACTAACGTTTTTTTTTGTAGGTAGTTTAGTGATTATGAAACGTGGCCAGTATCTCTGAGAAGAATAAAAGTACCTGTATAAAATATTCGTCCATTATAACCGTAATTACAATAACTATACAACTCATAGGAAAATAGTTCAATCAGATAGATCAATTTTTCTTAGTTACGCTGTATTATATCGTTTATTTGCATTGCTAAGTCGTGTTTAGCGAAACACAACTAGTTGTGTTTCGGTCACAAACAAATGAATCATATGCAATCACATAATCCGTGAATATAAACAATTAATTAATATTTTTGACATAAATAAAAAATTTGTTTAATATAATTGGTTGATTCGTTATAAAGTCTTAACATAAACAACTCGAGCTTCGAAAATAATCTGAATATACAGTTACGGACTCGATGTGTTGCCTACAAAACACAACTCCACCTTGTTTCCTAGGCAACACATCTCGTCCTCTCAACTGTCTATTCAATTATTTTCGAACCTCTTATTGCATAACTACTGATTATCAAATGTACCATTTGAACTATTTATTAGATTTCAAATACATTCAGTTGTTAAAATCGTCAAACTACTTTGAAACATTTTCCAACAAAGGTCCTTCTTAGATCTTAGCATGGTAACAATGTAATTTAATATATTGCTAGTGTGCCCGGTAAAATATGATGTGTCCAAGATTTGTGGTATAAACTAAATTTTGAAGCAAGTTTCAGGCACCATGATGAGACTGAATATCTTACTCTGACTCTTGGACAGAGATAAGTAGGAAGAGAAGATATATACGAGTATTTCTTCTTGTTTAAGTACCGCTAACTTTGTAATATTAGTAAGTACCTAATATAAACTCAAGAATATTATTATACATTAAGAGGTAATTAAAGTGAAGTAACATGGCAGCAAGAATATAACGAAAAATATAGATATGCGACATAAATTGCCATAAAATAAAACGCAACGCAGCGTAACGACGAAGTTAAGCGGAAATCATAATGAAATAAAGCAACGCAGTCGCTAACGCAAACGTAAAGCAAGAAATAACACAGTGATAAAACAAGAAATGTTTACATGATTAAAATATCCTCTGTTATTTGTATCCAATCACAACGCGTGTTGCTTTGACAGCATGTTAACTGTTAATTATTTCCGTGACTTGAAAATACGAGTTTGGTTTTGGATTACAAAAGACAGGGATGATGAAATGGCTGTTTAAATAGTTCATTTCATTTATGAAAACTTAAAAAGAAATGTCGTGGAATAATAGATATATTCGATTAGAACATCTCTGTAAAGGCCTGTGTCCACGGTGATAGAAATCGGTCCGAGATCTCGGACATAGTTCTCGAATCAAAAACTTGGATCGTGGACACTACCAACTTGGACGAAAAAATTGAATAGAAAACTATGATGAAAAAACGCGTTCTGTCCGATTTTTTCATACTAGTTGCTAACTTCATATAGATGTTACCAAATTAAAATTTTGACGTTTAATGTTTGAAAAGCTAAAAAATTTTCAATCAAAGCTGATAATTAGTATTTTCAACAGTTTCTGAAACATGAAATATATTTTTTATTTATTTCTCGTATAAATAAATTTAATTTACTTATGTCAGAATAATTTCTTGAGTCATATTTGACTAGTTTTTAGTATTGGTAGAATTGACTGAAGCTAACTTCATAAATTCGACTAACCTGACATCTGTTGTGATACACGTTCACTATTTATGATATAGAACTATATCCGAGGTCTCGGACCGATTTCTATTACCGTGGACACAGGCCTTAATAAAGTCTTCTGCAATGTAGTTTGAAAAATAGATTTTTTATAGGTAGGATTCAGTTAAAACAATAAATTATTAATACTTTACAAGAAATTAATTATAAATTCGGAGAAGGGATAGGTGACTTAATTTCAGCAAGAGTAGGATGGACTTATTTGGAGAGAAAGAATTAAATCTATTTTAATTTTATATGTTGTATATTTATAGGTTCCTAGGTAAGTTCTTATGCTTTTTTGTATAATAACTAGATGATTCATGACGTAAGGAAAAGATTTAAAGTATAGTCAGGGGGCCCAAAAATATATTTTCCTTAATAAACTTTCAGCAAAAACTCAATAACAAAAAAGTTGTTTATCAATTATAAAACAGTAGTTACAAACGACAGGGGTTAATTATGTTTTAAATAAAAATTAGGAATAGTTTACAGTAAGTTGAATAATATTTAGTTAAAAAAAATAATAGTAATGCATTATCATAAAAGTTACGGCTATTTTAATTTTTTTTTATTGCTCAAAAATCGCTATCCACGTTGTTGAGAGCTACTCATAAACAACAACTAGAAAACTAGTTTCCGTAAAACTCATTTAAATGTCAGTTCATTACATGCATTAAATGTTAATATTTTTCATTCTACATAAATATTTAGAAAATGCTCGACAAATGGTGCAAAATGCTGTGAAACTTTGAAAAAGTGCTCGGTCCATTTCATAATTGTTTCAAAAACAATTTTGGGATGCCAACTTAACAGGATTACCCCCATTTTCAATTCAACAAATATTCTGTAGTTGCTATAAATATTGCAGTTTCTAGGTAATACTATCCTTTCCCAAACGTGTCTTGCGATTAAACAGGTATCATCAAATTGAATTCATCCTACCTTTTCAATCAGTAGAACATATTTAAAAACAACAACAGCACTTGCCAGCACTTTCAGTGTGTTTATTACAATTATTAAGTTCCTGCTGTGGGGGTGCTGTCGTTAAGCTGGCACCCCCAAATTAAAAGCTTTGTAAATATTGTAACAGCAGATTATTTTTTAAAACAATATCAGCGTTCGCCAGCACGAAACGATAAAATTTAAAGATGGGTTTGCTACCATTGGAACCCCCAAATTGTTTTTGAAATAATTATGAAATGGCCCGAGCACGTTTTCAAAATTTCACAGCACTTTGCAGCATTTGTCGAGCATTTTCGTAATATTTATTTATGTAGATTTAAAAAATGTTGAATTAGAGGTGTCGTCTTAATGGACGGAAAACTTTCAATAACGAGGAATATGTAGACATGATTATAGTTTATGGAATAAATTCATTTCTAGAACATTTCTAAATACGGCACTCTCCCATCGAACAAGTTCTATGGTTGATAGCAGCTTGTTGGTGTATAATTTAATAAAAAAAAACCTACGTCGGGAGTTATTGTGCTTGACACATCAGATTTTTATTGTGTTGAGATAACACCAAGTTTAATTTGCTTATTTTTAAATTGGTGTCCTTAAATTCGTCCACAGTCACACACGATTCCAAGTGAATAAAAAACATGTTAGAGGACATGGAATAACAACCAATAGAAGATTGAAACCCTGCAGGTTTTATGACAGGAGCTGTGTGGGTCTCAGGTGCAGGGAATCCAGTGGCAGGTACAAGCCGTGTCCATCAACACCGTGGAACACAGCACTTGATACTTTGCGCCAGGCGGAACGACTGTTTTATTCATTCGCGAGAATCCGTCGCCTTTCACCCCATCATCCGCCGATATCGTTGTGTTCGCCCCGAGTTCGCGCTCCCAAATCACATTTCTTGCAAAAACTTTTCACACTTTACAGTGTCTCGCTGAAACAGAAACGCCTTCGCCCGTTGGAAGAACTTGCGGGCCGAAGCTTTTGTGCCAAGCGGGAGGAACGGTGGAAGAGACGCTCTGCAAGGCGAATGTAACTTAATATACGGGGATATATCCTACCTACGAATCCATAGTCGTACGTGAAATTAAATCGAAGGGGGCAGTTTATTGTGCGTAAAAGCTTGGGGATGAATTAATCCTGTTCGCTGTTTTAATTATGTCGTAAAATGCGGTGCAGGTGATAAAATATTTATAGGGTAATAATCGTTAGCTCTCGTTAAGTTAATTAATTTTATATTTGTGTTATGATTTAGGTTATGGATCTATAATGTGTCAAGCTTAAATTAATTTAAATCAAGATGAATTATCCTCCAAATTGGTTTATTAATTTAAATGTTAGGTATTTCGACAGTTTAGTGAAGAACAATAGTATATTTTTACTCTAGTATCATTACTTGATAAGAGGCCTGTACTGCTGACGTCAAGTATTAGGCAGATATTAGGAAAAGACAATTGAATTGCAAATAACAGTCATCTTAATAAGCCTATCTAGTTAAAATTGTGAAAGATTTTTGTCTTATTTATTTCTTATCACTTTTTCTTTTTTTCTGTATTTTTACTTACTGCACTTATATGTACCGGGTGTAGAACTGAAATATGGTGCACAGGAGTTATAATTCTGTTTCATATTCTTTTATTTTTTACATATTCACTTTACATGAAGTACAAAAGTTGTTAAAAAAGGCCAATTCTACAGAAAATAATACAACACTGTAAGAAATAAATTTAAAGCTTTTTTTATGAAATGTCAAATATTTTACGATTTTATTTAATTTGACATGTTCATTTTATAATTTTTCTAATAAATAATAATTTTAATTTTATTAACATATCGTGATATATTAATATTTAGGTAACAAAATTTACATTATTGCATATAATTTTAAATTCAACTTTTTTACTTACACTTTTGTCACTAAACTGAGTAGGTAAGAAGATACAGCAATATAAATAAAATAACATTGGAACACCTATATGTATATTTTATTTCTGCACCTTGTATGTAAGGAAAGTATTGAAATTGAGTTTTCAGCAGATAAGCACGTTCTAGAGTCCTTAGGAAACGAAGTCACTATTTTCATGTGTGTTTAGCGATTGAGATATTCAAGTTACGAACTGACTAGATCAACCGGAAGAGATAGTTGACTAAAAGGACCATGATTATTTAAGGGCATATCCCAGTTAAAATATTGATTTAAGGAAAATTTTAATGTACTCAAAATATGTAGAATAATGTTGGCGACATTTTTTTTTTTTAATTTTCTTTATTTTGTACCGTAAATAGCTCTGTGAGATCTTCAGTTCGAATCCACCGTACTCTCCAGACATTGGAGAACACAGAAATAGATAATAAAGCAAATGTAAAGGGGTATCATATGAGGATTCTAAAAACTGACTTTAAAAAATCTGGTGTGTCCAACATAGGTAATAACTTCTCGCATAAGCAACTTTTAAACTTTAAATGGTGACAAAAATGGAAATATAAATTTTTCTTAAATACTGCCGTGGGTCATCACCATATTTTTTTTCAAACAGTAGAGTAAAGAAGCATATATTCCTATTTGACATGCACTTCAATTATAACATGTCAATAAATGACATTGTTTATTGTAATTCAAAAATTTTGCTGTTAAACATTTAAAACATAAGTTGTGGATGATAATATTTAAAATATTACTCTAATAACAAAAATAGCCTTAGAACCATAATTTTCCTAGATATTTAATTTAACTTGGCAGGGCTTCAAGTAAACTAGTACTTCCGTTTATTCAAAAACTAATCAGCTCTTTAACACTTTTTGATAAACCGAACTCCAGTGATTGACACATTAACATGAAAATATTACGATTTCTATATAACATTAGATTGGGCATAAGCCGCTACGCTGCATTCCCAATTGAATGCCGCCATGATGCTCAAAATAGGAGATTTGTGACACTTCAACATTAAATTTTTTTAGATAATTGGTATGACCTGAAGATAAATGGTGGCGAGCGCGGTGTGCGCAAAACCTCAATCTCACCCGTTCAATTGGGAACGCTCACAGATGGCAGAATATGACCTATGCCCAATCTAGTGTTATACAGAAATCAGTGATTAAAATACACTACCGAATTTTTAACATTGATCCTCTACATCCATTACTAGTTGTGACGGGAGGAAAAACTACAAATGCTTCCAGCAATGGTCAATGGAAAAATGACTGTGTTAATTCAGATGGGTCCTATACAGAAGGAGACTAAGGTATCAAATGAATAGTTAACCTAGGTTGGATGTGACGATTTCTTTAACTACTGCTTTTCGAACGATACATTTGAATCATTGTTATAACACTATTAAACTCAACATTTAGTACTTTGTGATAAGTCATGTATATTTTGAATATTTGTATGGTTAATAAATTATTATTACCTATTATTATTATTATTTGCACTATTTTTCACGTAACGCGACATACTTTCATTGAACATCGAACAGAATCGTACAAATATGAGTTAAGTTCTACAAGTATAATTCAAAATTGGATCTAATATTTTGAAAACTGGAAAACTGCTATTGTACTAATCTATCGAATAACTGTATATAATGATTATAAAATTATAATGGATAATTGTTGTAATATCCCATTACTATTATATATGAACCAAATCACATGAGTTCCTCCGTACAAAACTTTTCGTTTAATATTTTTTAGAATGATATAAAATATTCAAAACACGAACAGAATACACGATGTCTTACATTTTTGAAAACTGCATTACGATATTAATAATATTAGGTCGAGACTTTACAGAATAGAATAGAAAAATGCAATATTATCTTGCAGGAAATATCGAAGAATTGCGACTTAGGTTGCAAGAAATTTATGATTATTTTATTAGAGAAGACTGTCAAAGACAAGTGTGTACTTTGCTGATAGCTAACAGTTTTCAAAAGTAAAGATCAGACAGTGGTAAAATAAATTATATTAAATAGAGCAAACTTGCTTTATACAACAGCAACAAAAATGGCAGCTGTACAGTTTATTATCTAAATTCCATTTAATGTTAGGTGTACGAAAAAATATTAGAAATTGATTGTACAATTTAGTAAATATTAGACACTCTGCTCTGCATTATACTTATCTTTCGTCTTTCGTAAAACATTAAAATGAAAAATTTTAAACAATCAACTCAGTTCTGTGCATGATCATGAAACTCATGATGTTTCATGCTCTATATTTTCATGTTCATGTGTTATTGCACATATGGTACATTACGTATTCATCCATTGGTATAAATCAATAATACGATTATTTTTTACCTTTCTTCAAAGCAGGGAAATGTAAATTTGGACTCGAATGTGGTCAATATTTGTTTATACTTTGAACGTATCTCGTGAAATTATTTATTCGAGCCGCATGCAGCTAAATTCACGAAACACCAACAACTATTAAATTATAATATAAATGCCGTATCTAGCAGCAAACAAAGGATAGGAAAATTGCGCGTAGGTGATTTGAGTTACGTAGTTTTAATCGTTTAACGCGAGTGTAATTACTTCGAGTTCAGGTTCTGCACGAGCATTTTATCTTGATTTATGTTTATCTACTTTAATTATGTAGGTAAATTTGTTTTTGTAAGCTTAACATAAAATTAAATTTGCATATTTATTCTTGCGACACATAACTTGTGTCGTATTTATTTGACTTAATTATGAAACTACTTGCGAGAAAATTAAATAACTGTTGACCTGTAACATTTTCTGTATACAAACTTTATTTCAATAATATTAAGAACAAGAAAAATTCTTTGAATATAAACAGACAAGTTTATTTTTACCTCCCGCCACATCCTGTAAGGGAGGTATAGGAATCATGCTAAAAATTGTGCAGTGAGGTTTTAGAGGATTAGCACATTTTAGTGTCCCTAGAATACGATTTTAATAGTTTCACAATGATGTCTGTGTGTGTGTGTGTCTGTCTGTCTGTCTTTCTGTCTGTCAGTCTGTGTGGATCTCTGGAGTTACGGTTTCTCAAAAACTACTAAACAGAAAAATTTAATATTTTGTATATATCAACTGTATCCCCTTTAGAAGAGCTGATTAGTTTTTGCTGATAATCCAATAACCGGAAGGGGTAGTTTACTTGAAGCCCTATCAAGTTCTTTTAATATATCTCAGTAAATTATCGTTTAATGAAAATTTTGTTATTAGAATAATGTTTCAATTATTGTTTGAAATATTTTCCTCTTACTGTCACCATTTACGAATTACAACGCATTAAAGAAAAATTCTATTTTGATATTTTCGTTTAAATCTGCTAACCTGTTTTTTTAAAAAACAAAACAACAGCTGAAATATGTCATTTTTTGACATGTGTCATAATTTTTTGAAGGAATGAGCGTTTCTTGATAGTGGTGGTCCGTTTTCCTGCCTTGTTCTATAAGAAATCTATGGCGGGAGGTATTGTGGTGCCCACAATAGATTTTTTAAATTAGTCTTCGTATATCTCAATAAAATGCACCCCTTTTATATGATCTGAGTGATGTACCTATAAAATAATGATGCTACAAATTAAATATAAATTGATCTTAAAGTGGGTTCTTGACAAAATAAATATCCCATATTTTTGCAAAAGAATTATATGGGGTGGGCTATAAATATGGAAAAACTACCCGAAGTGCTACTTATCAAGTTCTTATATTGGTCTAAAACTGAGTCTGTAACTAAATTTTTATATATGATTCTACATAAGACAATAAAATATCTGGACTTTTATAATTTACCAGAAAAAAACTGTAGACGGATTAAGTGGCACACTTGTCAAAGAGCAACAGAAAATAGCGATTAATCTTCGATTGAAAAAACAACGCACCCGTTATCGATGAAAAATAGAAGCTTCCTCTATTTCCATTGAAGAGTTCATCGATGAAATAAACGTGTCTTATTTCACGTTAGCGGCGGTTTTTGAATAGAAGTAGGAAAATATCAATTTAAAAACTGACAGCATAATAACATTTCACTGAGTATTATTACAAATTTAACTTTTTTGTCACAGGTAAATTCGCTGTATTTGTCAATAATGAAGCCTCATACACATAAGCATTTAGTTTTAAGGTTTACAATTACGTTTAGGTTTAAGAAATATTGTTTCCATGTTACTATACGAAAGCGTTCACACTACAATTGCGGTGTACAGTTAAAACTAAAGTTTCCAAAGTTCAAACTTTTGGTTTAGGTTTACGTTTATGTTTCGGAATGAACCAGTAGCAACACACAAAGAATGAAATAGAACTATCTAGTTATCTCTGTTTATGAAATGCCTACAATATTCATATAACTTCAAAGTTTCTTGTATTATTATGAATCGTTAAAACAGAATAATTTTGGGAAGTACGTTGATTTTGAATATATATTAAAAAAATAAAAATAAATAAAGGAAAACGTAAATTTTGGGTTCGGCCTATATTATTGCAAAAACGTTCTAGAAGAGATACATGACGTAATTTTGGTACGAGAAGGACGGACACTTTTTTTATTTATTTTATATTTAGAGGTAAGTAGATTTATATGCTTTTGTATTACAATATAAACAATTTTGATGTTTATAGTTTTATTTGAAACTGTTGTATGATATTAACTGTAGGTGAATGTATTTATAAAATATTGGTTATAATATCAGACATCTAATAAACATAATTTTCAAACGTAAATTTATGTTCAATCAATACAACGCCCAATAATGGCGCGACTTGCAAGGTAATTAATTTTAAATTGAAAATACCATAAAATTATAAGATTTTGTGTGGTTTTTACCTCCCGCAACATCCTGTACGGGAGGTATAGGAATCATGCAAAAGATTCGGCAGTGAGTTTTTAGTGGATGAGCACGTTTTGGGTCCCTAGAATATAAATTTAATAGTTTCGCAATGATATCTGTGTGTGTGTGTCTGCCTGCCTATCTGTCAGTCTATCAGTCAGTGCAGTTTCTTAAAAAATACTAAACTAAAAGTATTTATATTTTGTATATGTCGTAGGCATTTAGAATATTCCGGCATTTAGCGAAATGCGAAATGTCAAATAGAAGAATTAAGTAAAATTCATCTAATTGCCGACATTTCGCTAAATGCCTAGTTATTCTAAATGCCTACGACATATATCAATTGTATTCCCTTTGGAAGAGCTGATTAGATTTTGGTGATAATAAATAAATAAACCATAAATAGTAGTTTACTTGAAGCCCAATCAAGTTATTTTGAAATATCTGAATAAATTATGATTTAATGACAATTTTTGTTACGAGATTAATGTTTGAAATATTATTATCTACAATTATTGTTTGAAACATTTGTATCTTTCTATCACTACATACGAATTACAACACGTTAAAAAAATTATATTTTTACATTTTCGTTTAACTTTGCAAACTTGTGCTTTTTAATAAAGCAAATCAACGGTTGAAAAATGAAAAAAAATCATTTTTAGATGTGTCATAATTGAAAATTCAATTTTTGAAGGGATGAGTTATTCTTGATAGTGGTAGTCCGTGTTTCTGCATTGTTCGATGAGAAATCTGTGGCGGGATGTATTGTGGTTTGTGGATTTTTTATTATTGTAATAACATTAGGGTAATTTGTCTATAATCACAGACACAGACCTTATTGTAGAATGTAACCATATTAACATTTATTTGTTTAGCAACTGTGCTAAATTTATTATCAAGAAATATTAATAAATAAAAATTCTGAGAAATTTACTCTCTCTTGATTTTTAAATGACAGTTAAGGTATTTCAGTAGGAATGCACATAATTGAATTTTAAATATTCCAGTAAGTGCATAAATTTTAGTTATTAATTGGATGTATTGTGTATAGTCATACCGCATAAATAATAAGAAATATAAATCAGAATACCCCATAGTGCCTACCTGCTGAAAGACGTTATTGATTACGCAAGTGCCCACTTGTGTAGCTTTTATGTGCGCCCATGTATAATAACGTACTCACCCTCGCTCGCGACATTCTTAGGTGTATTCTTCTCCGGCTTTGACAAAAAGTTACCCTTATGAAATTTAAATCAGGATATATTGCTCTTTGCTTAAATTATTGTCACAATGGCATGTCGCTCTCGTTTTCCATGCCCTTTCATGTGCTTCAGCTTCAGACGTTTGTTCTGTGCGTAGGATTACGTATTATCTGTTCGGATTGTTTTAACCTGTACTCTAAGATATGTAAATCTACTCGCATATATCACCATGTATTTTTAGAAGGCTTGAAAAATATATTGTTAATAACGTTAGTGTGAACATTTAGGGGTGCCATTTAATGCTGTTCAAGGTAATCTATTCCAAGTGTAGAGTACGCGGTATATGATAGTAATGTCCACCAAGGTGTACAACAATCCATAGAACCAAGTAAAGAAGAAATCATTGATCAAAAATATTGAAACCAAAGGCGGGAGATTATTAAAAATATTTGTTGAAAGGAATTACGACTGTACATTTGATAAATTAATTCATCGTTTATGCAAAACAAACAATTACAATAATAATTAAATGTTGCCATGGAATCCCATTATTGCTATGGATTGTTTAGTTACTGCAGTAACAGCAGTAAAAATTTAAATTTAAAGCATTGCTCCATAATTCTGTCTGAATAAATCCGTAGTGTGAATATTCTACATAATACTTGCAAATACTTGTGCAACATTTTGTAGAAACATTGCAAAGATTCTTAGAATAACATGCCAGGCAATTCAGTGAGACAGTATATTTAGTTGACTCCCTAGTCACCGTTGACCCTATAGTGTTGTGAAGATATTTTGAAGTTTACTTGAAAATGATAGCTAGCTACTTGCGGGCCCTTTCTTTATCTACATATTCGTAAAGAGGTAAGTAATCTAGATTTATAATTTTAGCAATAGCAATTATTGTGTGCGATAAGTGTAGAAGAGCTGAGAATAAGAATATTTGACAAATGAATTTATATTGACATGTTCTTTATTCGTGGGTTATGACTTATGTCTTCATAGTATTGAAAATGCATTTTCCGTTGACTAAAAGTATATTGTAACGACGTTATGAATATTTTGAAATTATCTGTTTGGTTTAGTAGTTTGTAGGAGTATAGCTATCTTAATTCTTTTAGAAACCTATATTGTCAGACATAGGAAAATATCAATGGTAGAGATTTAGCCAACAGATAAAAATCTGTAGTTGAACTAACAAGTGCCAAGATAAACGTAACATGTTTTATATCAATTAACTTCATTGTAGAAAATATTATTTGTTTTGGCATTATAGAAGCCCCATTTCTGGATGCCCTACTGCTAAAAATTTACTGTCTAATTCTTTTGTACAATAATTAAAGCTGTTGATATATGTATAGCTTTACTATATTTCAAACCAATGCGGGTGAAACCAGTCACTCGTCCAATCAAAACAAACAATTTCAGTAATAATGAATGTGCCCATTGTTGTTATGAATTGCTGCGTTACTGCAGTAACTGCAAACATTTGAAATTTGTATTCAGACATACACATACAGTGCTTGTACATCCGTTATAAGTCTGATAAAAATATAAGTGCATCAGTTCAAAATTAATAGTTATATATATATATATTCTAAATACTAGCAATGGATTGTACATTGCAGAAGCATTGTGAAGATTTTGGAAATATAAGCCAGTCAGTTAGATAATGATAAGACTGCATACTGATTAAATTCCTAGGAAGATCCCAGTATTGTGGATGGGGTGTGGTAACTTTGCAGTTTATATGAAGTTGAGAGCTAGCTACCAGGAGCCTTTCTTTGGCTGCGAATACATTAAAGGGTATATAATCTGAATTTATATTTATAGAAATAGCACTTATTGTATGAAAGAATTGTTAGTGAGGTGAGATATTAATGAAATGTTGGACATAGGTTGATTGCGAATTTAAAAAAAAAAAAGTCATTGCTTGTAGAATAGATAAAGGATAAATGATTGAAGTTAGATGTTAGGAAGACTGCTAACTGCGCGTTAGTCATCCTTAAACAAGGTTGACAGGGGCCATTTAGTACCCACAACATTTACAACTATATATTTAGTTTCCCAGACATTTCATTATTGCCTGCAATTATTTCGTTACTCTAGTAATAACAGTAAAAAATATGTCTAGCTTACATGTAGACATGAAATTATTATAATTCATTCGGTAATTGGTATCTGTCAAATGTTATTACAATATGTGAGTACCATTCTAGATATAAACTATTTAATGTACTGTAGTATTACCGATTTACCGCTAGTTTGTTGCGAGTTTTCATTTGTAATGACAAGTGTTTGTTATTCGTGGGTTACTTTCTGTATCATACTTACAGCGTGTGGTGGTGAAGAAACATGAACGACATGCGTACAACTGCAACTGCTGTGGAAATAGTGTACCAAATTGAGATATAAAAGACCTGATCCTTTCCGTAATAGGTTGTTACGGTGGGTGAGATTGAGAAAAATGTTGATAAAAGTGGAAGCGAGGCAATTGACGTGTTTTGCCCATCTTAAGTGAATGGCGATTGCGAATGAAAGTTTGGTAACAGTAATATATGCAGGCGAGATTGAGGGTGAATGATTGTGTAAGGCGCCCGAGGAATAATTGTTTAGATATAATTGATGGATTTTTGCGTGAGCGAATGAATTCGAGTACTTCGTGTACATACAACGCGAAAGCGAGCGTTGCGATGCTAAACGATACGAAGCGAATCCGAACGATCTGAGAATGAAATTCGCTTCGCAACAACTAGTATAGCACCGCTTGTAATGTGCACGTCTGAAATCAGTTACATTGCACTGTTTCCCGCGTTTTTCGCAACGCATCGCTGGCTTTCGCTTTGTATGTGCACTTAGCCTAAGAAATAAAAGATCATGTGTGAATCGCTTTATGAGTGTGAACAAAGCGGAGGTATGCTTTGGAGGAGACTGAATGCTGGCTGATTCATTGAGTTTCCTGCTGTCCTACTGTGTGGGATAGCACGATGTTATGTATGCTGTTACGTATGTACTAGAATTATTTTGTAACAACGTTGTGGATACGTTGAGGTCTACCAGGCGGTTGGTAGGAGTGTGTAGAAGTATATTTTGAAATCCTAGTACTGTGATTACATTCGGCCCAATTCACTAACTCAATTGTTTTTTTTTTTTAACTATTTGCTAATATTTTTGACAAATAGAAACAATTGTAACAAGTGACAATTTGGTTTTTTTCTTGTGTGTTAAGAATTTTCATTGGATTAAATCTTAGCAAGTGGCTAAAAATTAACAACTGAGTTAGAGAATTAGACCGAATGTGTTGCTAAACAAAAAATGCGGACCTTATTATAAACATAGAGTGCACTTAGCCAATACTTATAAATTAGTGGTGTAACTAACAGATATTAAGCTATTTTCAGTTTTTATAATTATTTCTAGTATATTTTCAACAGTAAAAAACTCCACTTTCTTGAGTCACAGCTGATAAAAACAGGATTGTTGATATGTGTATATGTGTATGTATATCCAACAAATAAAATAATAGTGGTCGTTGTTATGGTGTATAACACTGTAGTCTGTAATTATTTTGTAACTGTGGTAACGACACTGAAAAAATCCTCACTTCCTCTTTTTTGTTTTTCTGTCACTCCTTTCTAGTCGCCTTACAATGAACATTTATGGATATCAAATACTTTTAATTTTGAAGTTAATTACTTGCAATTATGTTTTAATTTTTAGAAACTTGAAAATTTTCGGTGCAGTGTACCAACCGGTTCGGCAGAAATAGACATTGTTTTGAAATAGTTGTGTCGTAATAGCACATCTTAACGCTATTAAAAAAAAAGATTTTAGCTATTAGGTTTTTAGATGTGCCTGATCTCGGTATAGGATTTTGTTCGGGGAAGTGCCGTTACCAGTCGTCAAATTATGTTTTCGGTACATGTACATTTTAGTAGAAAGTAGAAGAAATAACAAAGGTAAAGTTAGTGGACGACTGTAATAAACGCACTGTCAAATGAGATCAAATCAAAATAAGCATATTTGTAAGCATTGTAAACAAAATTGTGTACATTAAAGAGAATGTTGCAGCACCAGTAGGCAAATTGCTGCCAAACTGAGGAATGTTGACTGGAATTGTTTGGGGCTCCGGTGCTGTAGCTTTTTCTCAAAAAATGCGCAATGTTTCTGGTTTGTAAAATTTATTTATAACACAAAACTATACAATCTCACTGCTTCACAACAAACTAAGTCAAATAAAATACTAAATAAACAACGATCGAACTCAAGAGCTGATGAACGACTACGAACAACTGCGAACGACTCTGAACGACTATGAAAGACAGTCAACGACATAACGACTAATCTTACGAAACATAAAATAACTTAGAACTAACCAGGTAACACCACCAAAAACTTGAAAGGAATCCAATGGGGAATGTGGGGGTGGTGCCTACGATGGAAACTTTAGTTTTCTAAGAATGCATTTTAATGACATGCAACTGCAGAAGTACCGTTATGCGGTTTATTTAAAGACAAAATTTTCCCAATTGTAGGGCTATAAAGCTAATGGTTTAAGTATATAATAAACCTTCGACGACACAAGCTTAAATTAATACTATTGTTCAATTCAATTGTCTACAGCATTGGCGCCGAAACATAGTATTTTGAATACAGAATGATTGAAATAGTACTTACTGATTGAATGCAAATTTTATGTAAATATCAAATGGTTATATTTCCATGATACCATGACAGTAGAATAGAGTGTATAGTGCATGATGTTTAGTTGTGGTTCTTTAACTTTCTTGAGCCACTGCTCATGAAAATTTATTGGCCGAGTTTACTGAATAATTATTCATGTTCATCGCTTTACTTTAAATAACTATTGTCTTCAACAAATAAAATAATAATACTCGTTGTCATGGCACCATATTATAGTTTGTAAGTGTAGTAACAACATTGAATTTTTTTACTTGCAATGTAGACTACATAAATCCCTCCTAATATTTTCAGAAATGGTTCCTATGAAATACGCCAGTTACTGTAGTCGTACTATTATACAAGTGGTAGGAGTGTATAATGTTTGGAAATACTAGTGATGTGATTGAAAATTAACGCCAACGGTAAGGTTTAAGAACTATAGACGATTTGGAGCTGCAGTGGTAGGGGTAAGATAACTAGCCTTTTCCTATTTTTTTTTTATTGAGCTGTGAGATATCACTAGAAGAATTGAATCCCGATGTTTTGAATGTGACTTAGGTGATAGAGATTGTTGAACAGAATTGACGGTTAATTGTGTTGTGCAACTCAGTGCAGTGGACGATGTGTTCATAGTACCTGACTGAAAGCGTCACTTTCACACATAATGTAATTCACTTATTTACACCATACAATCAATATAAAAACATTTGTTTCAATGACAGACTACGTGCTCTTTTGGCTCTTTTCAATTAGAAAAAAATTAATGTCTTAGGTCCGTGAAGTTAGAGGTACCACATTTGAATATCAGTATAAAAAATATGCTTTAATTTATTGCTAATTATTGCCGTATGGCGCAAATTTATTGCTATTGTTGTAACAGAGATAATTAATCATTTGTAGTGGTACATACAAGTTAACGCTGGCGGTACCACATCATCAAACCAAAAAAATTTTTACAATCAGTTTATATCTTTATTCACATACAACTGCGTCATTTACAATCTGTAACATGTTACACTTTCTAAACAGCCCTGACGATGGATTTTCCATTGATTACGTTTACATTGTAGAAACATTGTGAAGAATTTTGTAGCGATAGATCAGGGTGGCTCTTTTTCAATTTCTTTTTTTAAATTCTAATAATATCTGTTCAACAAATAAGCAAATGATATTCAACATTTTTTCAGTCAGTTCATATCTAAATTCATATATAACTGTGTCATTTACACTCTGTAACATGTTGCACTTTCTAAACAGCCCTGACGATGGATTTTCCATTGATTACGTTTACATTGTAGAAACATTGTGAAGAATTTTGTAGCGATAGATCAGGGTGGCTCTTTTTCAATTTCTTTTTTTAAATTCTAATAATATCTGTCCAACAAATCAGCAAATGATATTCAAAATTTTTTCAGTCAGTTTATATCTAAATTCATATATAACTGTGTCATTTACACTCTGTAACATGTTACACTTTCTAAACAGCCCTGACGATGGATTTTCCATTGATTACGTTTACATTGTAGAAACATTGTGAAGAATTTTGTAGCGATAGATCAGGGTGGCTCTTTTTCAATTTCTTTTTTTAAATTCTAATAATATCTGTCCAACAAATCAGCAAATGATATTCAAAATTTTTTCAGTCAGTTCATATCTAAATTCATATATAATTGTGTCATTTACACTCTGTAACATGTTGCACTTTCTAAACAGCCCTGACGATGGATTTTCCATTGATTACGTTTACATTGTAGAAATATTGTGAAGATTTTTAGGCAGTATATCAGGTTGGTTGGTAGGAGTGTATGTTGCTTTAAAATCCTAGTGATGTGATTACAATTTAACACTAGTCGATGGTAAAATCCCAGTACTGCGGACGACGTGTAACGTGGCTCTTTTCTTTTCTTTTGTTCAACAGATACTCAAATAAAATTCTAAATGTTTTCTGTCAGTTTATGATGGATTTTCCATTGATTTCGTTTACAGTGTAGAAACATTGTGGAGTTTTTTGTAGCGATAGATCAGGGTGGCTCCTCCTCAATTTTTTTTTTAAATTCTAATACTATCTGTTCAACAAATCAGCAAATGATATTCAAAATTTTTGCAGTCAGTTCAAATCTAAATTCATATATAATTGTGTCATTTACACTCTGTAACATGTTGCACTTTCTAAACAGCCCTGACGATGGATTTTCCATTGATTTCGTTTACAGTGTAGAAACATTGTGGAGATTTTTGTAGCGATAGATCAGGGTGGCTCTTTTTCAATTTCTTTTTTTAAATTCTAATAATATCTGTCCAACAAATAAGTAAATAATATTCAACATTTTTTTCAGTCAGTTCATATCTAAATTCATATATAATTGTGTCATTTACACTCTGTAACATATTGCACTTTCTAAACAGCCCTGACGATGGATTTTCCATTGATTTCGTTTACAGTGTAGAAACATTGTGAAGATTTTCGTAGCGATAGATCAGGGTGGCTCTTTTTCAATTTCTTTTTTTAAATTCTAATAATATCTGTTCAACAAATAAGCAAATGATATTCAACATTTTTTCAGTCAGTTCATATCTAAATTCATATATAACTGTGTCATTTACACTCTGTAACATGTTGCACTTTCTAAACAGCCCTGACGATGGATTTTCCATTGATTACGTTTACATTGTAGAAACATTGTGAAGAATTTTGTAGCGATAGATCAGGGTGGCTCTTTTTCAATTTCTTTTTTTAAATTCTAATAATATCTGTCCAACAAATCAGCAAATGATATTCAAAATTTTTTCAGTCAGTTTATATCTAAATTCATATATAACTGTGTCATTTACACTCTGTAACATGTTACACTTTCTAAACAGCCCTGACGATGGATTTTCCATTGATTACGTTTACATTGTAGAAACATTGTGAAGAATTTTGTAGCGATAGATCAGGGTGGCTCTTTTTCAATTTCTTTTTTTAAATTCTAATAATATCTGTCCAACAAATCAGCAAATGATATTCAAAATTTTTTCAGTCAGTTCATATCTAAATTCATATATAATTGTGTCATTTACACTCTGTAACATGTTGCACTTTCTAAACAGCCCTGACGATGGATTTTCCATTGATTACGTTTACATTGTAGAAATATTGTGAAGATTTTTAGGCAGTATATCAGGTTGGTTGGTAGGAGTGTATGTTGCTTTAAAATCCTAGTGATGTGATTACAATTTAACACTAGTCGATGGTAAAATCCCAGTACTGCGGACGACGTGTAACGTGGCTCTTTTCTTTTCTTTTGTTCAACAGATACTCAAATAAAATTCTAAATGTTTTCTGTCAGTTTATGATGGATTTTCCATTGATTTCGTTTACAGTGTAGAAACATTGTGGAGTTTTTTGTAGCGATAGATCAGGGTGGCTCCTCCTCAATTTTTTTTTTAAATTCTAATACTATCTGTTCAACAAATCAGCAAATGATATTCAAAATTTTTGCAGTCAGTTCAAATCTAAATTCATATATAATTGTGTCATTTACACTCTGTAACATGTTGCACTTTCTAAACAGCCCTGACGATGGATTTTCCATTGATTTCGTTTACAGTGTAGAAACATTGTGGAGATTTTTGTAGCGATAGATCAGGGTGGCTCTTTTTCAATTTCTTTTTTTAAATTCTAATAATATCTGTCCAACAAATAAGTAAATAATATTCAACATTTTTTTCAGTCAGTTCATATCTAAATTCATATATAATTGTGTCATTTACACTCTGTAACATATTGCACTTTCTAAACAGCCCTGACGATGGATTTTCCATTGATTTCGTTTACAGTGTAGAAACATTGTGAAGATTTTCGTAGCGATAGATCAGGGTGGCTCTTTTTCAATTTTTTTTTTAAATTCTAATAATATCTGCCCAACAAATCAGCAAATGATATTCAAAATTTTTTCAGTCAGTTCATATCTAAATTCATATATAATTGTGTCATTTACACTCTGTAACATGTTGCACTTTCTAAACAGCCCTGACGTTGGATTTTCCATTGATTTCGTTTACAGTGTAGAAACATTGTGGAGATTTTTGTAGCGATAGATCAGGGTAGCTCTTTTTCAATTTCTTTTTTTAAATTCTAATAATATCTGTCCAACAAATCAGCAAATGATATTCAAAATTTTTTCAGTCAGTTCATATCTAAATTCATATATAATTGTGCCATTTACACTCAGTAACATGTTGCACTTTCTAAACAGCCCTGACGATGGATTTTCCATTGATTACATTTACATTGTAGAAACATTGTGAAGATTTTTAGGCAGTATATCAGGTTGGTTGGTAGGAGTGTATGTTGCTTTAAAATCCTAGTGATGTGATTACAATTTAACACTAGTCGATGGTAAAATCCCAGTACTGTGGACGACGTGTAACGTGGCTCTTTTCTTTTCTTTTGTTCAACAGATACTCAAATAAAATTCTAAATGTTTTCTGTCAGTTTATGATGGATTTTCCATTGATTTCGTTTACAGTGTAGAAACATTGTGGAGTTTTTTGTAGCGATAGATCAGGGTGGCTCCTTTTCAATTTTTTTTTTAAATTCTAATACTATCTGTTCAACAAATCAGCAAATGATATTCAAAATTTTTGCAGTCAGTTCAAATCTAAATTCATATATAATTGTGTCATTTACACTCTGTAACATTTTGCACTTTCTAAACAGCCCTGACGATGGATTTTCCATTGATTTCGTTTACAGTGTAGAAACATTGTGAAGATTTTCGTAGCGATAGATCAGGGTGGCTCTTTTTCAATTTTTTTTTTAAATTCTAATAATATCTGCCCAACAAATCAGCAAATGATATTCAAAATTTTTTCAGTCAGTTCATATCTAAATTCATATATAATTGTGTCATTTACACTCTGTAATATGTTGCACTTTCTAAACAGCCCTGACGTTGGATTTTCCATTGATTTCGTTTACAGTGTAGAAAACATTGTGGAGATTTTTGTAGCGATAGATCAGGGTAGCTCTTTTTCAATTTCTTTTTTTAAATTCTAATAATATCTGTCCAACAAATCAGCAAATGATATTCAAAATTTTTTCAGTCAGTTCATATCTAAATTCATATATAATTGTGTCATTTACACTCTGTAACATGTTGCACTTTCTAAACAGCCCTGACGATGGATTTTCCATTGATTTCGTTTACAGTGTAGAAACATTGTGAAGATTTTCGTAGCGATAGATCAGGGTGGCTCTTTTTCAATTTTTTTTTAAATTCTAATAATATCTGCCCAACAAATCAGCAAATGATATTCAAAATTTTTCAGTCAGTTCATATCTAAATTCATATATAATTGTGTCATTTACACTCTGTAACATGTTGCACTTTATAACAGCCCTGACGATGGATTTTCCATTGATTACGTTTACATTGTAGAAACATTGTGAAGATTTTTAGGCAGTATATCAGGTTGGTTGGTAGGAGTGTATGTTGCTTTAAAATCCTAGTGATGTGATTACAATTTAACACTAGTCGATGGTAAAATCCCAGTACTGTGGACGACGTGTAACGTGGCTCTTTTTTTTTCTTTTGTTCAACAGATACTCAAATAAAATTCTAAATGTTTTCTGTCAGTTTATGATGGATTTTCCATTGATTTCGTTTACAGTGTAGAAACATTGTGGAGTTTTTTGTAGCGATAGATCAGGGTAGCTCTTTTTCAATTTCTTTTTTTAAATTCTAATAATATCTGTCCAACAAATCAGCAAATGATATTCAAAATTTTTTCAGTCAGTTCATATCTAAATTCATATATAATTGTGCCATTTACACTCAGTAACATGTTGCACTTTCTAAACAGCCCTGACGATGGATTTTCCATTGATTACATTTACATTGTAGAAACATTGTGAAGATTTTTAGGCAGTATGTCAGGTTGGTTGGTAGGAGTGTATGTTGCTTTAAAATCCTAGTGATGTGATTACAATTTAACACTAGTCGATGGTAAAATCCCAGTACTGTGGACGACGTGTAACGTGGCTCTTTTCTTTTCTTTTGTTCAACAGATACTCAAATAAAATTCTAAATGTTTTCTGTCAGTTTATGATGGATTTTCCATTGATTTCGTTTACAGTGTAGAAACATTGTGGAGTTTTTTGTAGCGATAGATCAGGGTAGCTCTTTTTCAATTTCTTTTTTTAAATTCTAATAATATCTGTCCAACAAATCAGCAAATGATATTCAAAATTTTTTCAGTCAGTTCATATCTAAATTCATATATAATTGTGCCATTTACACTCAGTAACATGTTGCACTTTCTAAACAGCCCTGACGATGGATTTTCCATTGATTACATTTACATTGTAGAAACATTGTGAAGATTTTTAGGCAGTATATCAGGTTGGTTGGTAGGAGTGTATGTTGCTTTAAAATCCTAGTGATGTGATTACAATTTAACACTAGTCGATGGTAAAATCCCAGTACTGTGGACGACGTGTAACGTGGCTCTTTTCTTTTCTTTTGTTCAACAGATACTCAAATAAAATTCTAAATGTTTTCTGTCAGTTTATGATGGATTTTCCATTGATTTCGTTTACAGTGTAGAAACATTGTGGAGTTTTTTGTAGCGATAGATCAGGGTAGCTCTTTTTCAATTTTTTTTTTTTAAATTCTAATAATATCTGTCCAACAAATCAGCAAATGATATTCAAAATTTTTTCAGTCAGTTCATATCTAAATTCATATATAATTGTGCCATTTACACTCAGTAACATGTTGCACTTTCTAAACACCCCTGACGATGGATTTTCCATTGATTACATTTACATTGTAGAAACATTGTGAAGATTTTTAGGCAGTATATCAGGTTGGTTGGTAGGAGTGTATGTTGCTTTAAAATCCTAGTGATGTGATTACAATTTAACACTAGTCGATGGTAAAATCCCAGTACTGTGGACGACGTGTAACGTGGCTCTTTTCTTTTCTTTTGTTCAACAGATACTCAAATAAAATTCTAAATGTTTTCTGTCAGTTTATGATGGATTTTCCATTGATTTCGTTTACAGTGTAGAAACATTGTGGAGTTTTTTGTAGCGATAGATCAGGGTAGCTCTTTTTCAATTTCTTTTTTTAAATTCTAATAATATCTGTCCAACAAATCAGCAAATGATATTCAAAATTTTTTCAGTCAGTTCATATCTAAATTCATATATAATTGTGCCATTTACACTCAGTAACATGTTGCACTTTCTAAACAGCCCTGACGATGGATTTTCCATTGATTACATTTACATTGTAGAAACATTGTGAAGATTTTTAGGCAGTATATCAGGTTGGTTGGTAGGAGTGTATGTTGATTTAAAATCCTAGTGATGTGATTACAATTTAACACTAGTCGATGGTAAAATCCCAGTACTGTGGACGACGTGTAACGTGGCTCTTTTCTTTTCTTTTGTTCAACAGATACTCAAATAAAATTCTAAATGTTTTCTGTCAGTTTATGATGGATTTTCCATTGATTTCGTTTACAGTGTAGAAACATTGTGGAGTTTTTTGTAGCGATAGATCAGGGTGGCTCCTTTTCAATTTTTTTTTTTAAATTCTAATACTATCTGTTCAACAAATCAGCAAATGATATTCAAAATTTTTGCAGTCAGTTCAAATCTAAATTCATATATAATTGTGTCATTTACACTCTGTAACATGTTGCACTTTCTAAACAGCCCTGACGATGGATTTTCCATTGATTTCGTTTACAGTGTAGAAACATTGTGAAGATTTTCGTAGCGATAGATCAGGGTGGCTCTTTTTCAATTTTTTTTTAAATTCTAATAATATCTGTCCAACAAATCAGCAAATGATATTCAAAATTTTTTCAGTCAGTTCATATCTAAATTCATATATAACTGTGTCATGTACACTCTGTAACATGTTGCACTTTCTAAACAGCCCTGACGAAGGATTTTCCATTGATTACGTTTACATTTTAGAAACATTGTGAAGATTTTTAGGCAGTATATCAGGTTGTAGCTTTAAAATCCTAGTGATGTGATTACTATTTAATAGTAGTTAATGGTAGAATCCAAGTACTGTGGACGACGTGTAACGATAGATCAGGGTTGCTGTTTTTCAATTTTTTGTTTATTATATTAATAATATCGGTTCAACAAATAAGTAATTGTAAGTGATTACAATTTAACATTAGTCGATGGTAAAATCCCAGTACTGTGGACGAAGTGTAACGATAGATCAGGATGGCTCTTTTTCAATTTTTTTTTAAATTTTAATAATGCCTGTCCAACAAATAAGATAATGAAATTCTAAATTTTTAGGTTAGTTTATTTTCTAATTTTCCATATGGGGTAAATAGCTCCATGGTAACGTGTCAGACTGTGGATCGTGAGATCTGCCGACAGTTACCAATTTAAATTTACCCCTGTGGTTCCCCCTCCACTAACATCTTTGGGTGCTATGATTTGGTTTACGCTAATTTCAAGAGACTTCGAGGGCTATGCGCACATGGCCTCAAAGCCGCAACCTGACATCAGCCCGTTAGAGGTAAGCAACTTGACCGACGTAAAGGTTTGCAAGTCGTGTGGTCTAAATGAAAAACTTATTGCAGGCCATAGAGTCACCACTTTTTGTTTGTTAGAAGATTGGTTTGAAATCTGTCACGTGCTATCGCAGCTACCACTACAGGCGTCAGGAAGACTACCACGGAGGGTTGGAGAGGAAACTGACTTCGCGTGTCGCCCTGGATATCCCGAAGGAACAAGAGGGAAATATTCGTATATATACTGTAAAATATGTTTCAGTCGGGGAGACCATTCGTGGTCTCCACTCTGACTCCATGTTAGCGTAAGTCTAGGAGTTCTCACCTTCCTTTTACCGCTCTTGCTGCTTTGGCTGGCCTGGCACGGAGCATCCTTTTCTCATCTTGTTGCTATTGGCTAGCCAGGCACGTATGATCTTTAATTAATTCACCCTTAATGTCTTTTGTTTGTAGACCTCTAGATTTAATGACACGATTCAGTTTTAAGAATGGTTATTTCTCTCAAAAGTAACAATTCACTATGGGGCAAGATTAGTTTGCGATAACGACAACGGCCACAATGATATTATTATTGAGTTTTGAGAAATTCTTTGATCGAGTGTTTTCTGTTTATGTGCATTTAACTGCACACACGATAGCAAACTTCTCCATGTGGAGACATTCTGTGCGTTGCGCAGGCTTTTAAACTTCTCCGTGAAGAGACAACTGTACATGCAATTACACTTGTACAGTCAACTATAAACTTCTCTGTAAAGAGACACCTGTACATACAATTACACTTGTACAGGCAACGATACAAATATCTCCACGATAACAGAAAACACTGATTCACCAATTTAACAATAAATAATCTGAGTGTTGAATACACTATGATATTATTGTTGTTAGTCTGGAAGTGTCAATGTTATTCAATTTATGATATGTTTAAATCTTTAAAATGTAATATTTATTCTTTGGTTTTTGCAACAATATTTATTATTTTGCCCTCTCTGCTTGAGGTTTTTGTCGTGGTTTCCCTCTTGCGATTAAAGACGAATGTCGGAGAGTTAGTTATTTTTCCACGACAGAACTTTGTGTTCAGATCACTCAGTTCGTTCTAAATTATTATAATAATATTGTGATGATTTTCTTTTATTCTGAACATTTAATAATTTCAATAAACGCATAAGGTGTGACGTCACAGTCATGTCTTTTGGAAGGAATTATATTCTTTCATTCCAACTGAACCTATCCCAATAGATCAGGGTGACTCTTTTTTATTTTTTTAAAAATTTTAATAATGTCTGTACAACGAATAAGTATATGAGATTTCAAATTTTTTTCAGTCAGTTTATATCTAAATTTCTATATAACTGCTTAGTTTTTAACTTGTTAAAATATTTCCCATTGTCTAAATAGTTTTGACGAATGATTTTTCATTGGTTACGTTTAATTTGTTGAAACTTTGTATAGATTTTTAAATAATATATCAATTTCAAATTATAAATGTAACTGTACGGAAATGAAGTGAAATTTACTGATATCTTGATAAGTAATAAAAGATTTTTATATTTTGCATAGTAATCTAATTTTTACATTTATTCTAAATAGTACGGATACATATTTGATTTTTTATTCATAGTGATCACCTGGTAACTGTGTTATTTCCATTTTCCTGAATATATGTTGCCTGGTGGATTGGGAGAAGTATTCGCTGTTCTGGCATCTTGATGACATGGTTGCAAGGCAATGCATGTTGTTGGAAAATACGCGTGCGATGGTCGATGACTGCATCAATAGATGAGCTACCAGGTGGCTGGCGGGCAGCTGGCGGTCTAGGTTGATCAGGACCTTGGTCAGGTGGCAAGTCTTAACCAATTTGCTATCTGTTATTGTTTATTAGGGACAATGATTTTGAATGAAGAAGCTCCACATCTATAAATAATAATATATTACAATACGAGTGAAGAAACTAAAAATTTCTCACACGTATGTGCCAGTTTGGAACAAGAGGCACTAGCCGACTGGACAAAGACACATAAGTGAGCGAATTCGTTTCTTTATTAGTTGTATAGCGTTTTGTTCAATCCTGCTATTGTCAGTACGCGCTCCCATCCTTGTAGTTTACATACTCAATATTACGAATCAGTCAATTTGTTAATGATAGGTGAGTGGGCGAAAATAGTAAGCGAAAGAACCTTCCCCCACTCACCTATCATTTCCCACCCGTTGCCACAGGAATGAGTTGAGTGAACAAAACAGAAGGTTTCGACTTCTATATGTAAGAAACAACAAGTTTCAATAGCAGGATTGAACAAATTGTATTACGTCAATCACCCACTTTGGTGTGGCACTTTACTTTTCTTACCTAACCCATTTTTGCTGTGTTAGAATAGGCGAAATCATAGCATTAAAGTCAAGTAATGATTATCGGCTGTGGTGATAAAGCATTCAGCTTGACTTACCCAGTGTAACACTTAAAAATCATAAACTAATACTAAACATTATTGCTCACTTCTTTCATACACACTCGAATCGCCTGCCAGTGGATGGAAATGTGTGCATCATCCATTGGAAAGTAAGGTAAAGTAATTCACTGCACTCCTCCTATTCTGGAACCGCCTCCAATTAAATTCGACCATGTGTGTGCCCGTTAGAGTAGTACAAGCAAATAGGTGGTTAAAGAAGTATTATGGAACCGTTATGTCAGTTAGTATTGGACAGGGACGGATGGGGTAACTTACACCGGCCCGGGAATTTAGGAGCGATCGGCCCCGGAAGCAGCTCATATTTTTTTGCTATACAGGGTGTTAAATTAAAGAACGCACCATAGCGTTTTTAATGTTATTTTTGAAATGTTCAATTATTGGCTTCTCTAATTATTTAACGTCAAAATAGTCAAACAGTTTAATGTAGCCGAAGAAATTCTGCTTTTTTTAAACACGAATTTAAAATTTGAACTGAAAAAATGAGGAAATGTTTCTTGATAATTTTTTTAAAATCATCAGTGGCATGATGAAACAACAAAACAAATGTACCAATTGAAACTTATTGCATTTTTATGTAATCTACTGTCTTCAGTGTTTGATTGTAAGTGTCTTAATTAAAAATGTATAATTTGGAAGAAGAGCTAAATATATTCAAATGATTTTATGATCAAAATAGTTCACAACAAAAATGTTTTAAATAAAATAAACTCTTACAGGCAGATTTATAAAAGGGATTAGCGTTAACTTCATTTTTTCAATCATCTACAACTTCGATTCTAAAGGCCTTTTTCCACGATAATAGAAATCGGTTCGAGATCTCGGTTATAGTTCTCGAATCGAAAACTCGGATCGTGGACACTACCAACTCGGATGAAAAACTCGAATAGAAAACTATAATGCAAAAGAGCGTTTTGTCCATTTTTTCATGCAAGTTTCTAACTTCATTTACATGTTACCAAATTAAAATTTTGACGTTTGGTATTTGAAAAGCTAAAAAATTTGCAACCAATGCTGAAAATAAGTATTTTTAAACTGTTTCTGAATCATGAAAAAAAAATTTTTTTTTAATTTATTTCACATATAAATAAATTTAATTTACTTATGTCAGAATAGTTTTTTAAATTATGTTTTATTAGTTTTTAATATTGGTAGAATTGACTGAAGCTAACTTCATAAATTCGACTAATCTGACATACAGGGTGTTGACCGCGACCCCGGAACATAGGACTTTAACATGTAAAATCATACTTTCGTAATTTCCTGCTTAACAAATAATATTAGACAAAAAAGGTTCAAATAAAGATGAGAGATCATAAAATTCTACATCAGAATCAATAAACAGAATTACATTTACATGCCCTATAACGCCAGAAATTAAATATGAAAATATAAAAAATTAGCTCAAAAATCGGGTTAGCCTTGGAAATGAAACAAAATTATATTCAATTGGAAATGAAAATTGTATTTTGTATTAATTATTATTATAAATTGCATAATTGACTATTTTTTTTAGGAATTTTGTTTCATTTCCAAGGCTAACCCGATTTTTGAGCTAATTTTTAATATTTTCATATTTAATTTCTGGCGTTATGGGGCATGTAAATTTAATTCTGTTTATTGATTCTGATGTAGAATTTTATGATCTCTCATCTTTATTTGAACCTTTTTTGTCTAATATAATTTGTTAAGCAGGAAATTACGAAATTATGATTTTACATGTTAAAGTCCTATGTTCCGGGGTCGCGGTCAACACCCGGTATGTAGTCATACAAGTTAACTGTTTATGATATAGAACTATATCCGAGACCTCGGACAGATTTCTATCATCGTGGACACAGGCCTTAAATTAATTATATTATCAAAATGTATCAAATTTTATGCTAACCAATCTTGATTGCAACCTCAGTTAAAATAATTTTGTTCTTAGAATGGAAAAAGAAGTTACGAGTAATTATATAAATGGAGTTAGCGCTAACCCCTTTTTTGAATCGAATGTTAATTAATATATTATTTATTTTACTTTTCATGGCACTGATGATTTTAAGAAAATTACCAATAAACATTTTCATTAGTTTTCCGATTCTAGGTAGAGTAAAATTATAAATGTTAATGTAAAAAAAATAAAGTTTTCCTCTACAATAAAATATTTAACTTTTTTGATGTATAATAATTAGAGAAGCCAATAATTGAACATATAAAAAATAACAATGAAAACGCTATGGTGCGTCCTTCGATTTACCACCGTATATACGAGTTTATTAAGTAACTATTTTTATTTAAGTAATGATACTTAGCCTACCCAACAAATAAACAAATATTACTTTTTAAATTGTTTTTAATTTAAATTTTTAATTGAATGGAAACTGTTTAATTTTTTTGTTGTTGTTGAAATAAAGTTTTATCTATATATTGTTTATTAAAACTGTTCATTTTTGGTCAATAAATAATTTTTGGTTCTTTTTTGGTACTCAAATGATGAAATATGTACAGAAAGTAAACTATGAACATGACTGTTTTTATTAAAGAATTTGTCCATGTAGATTTGCTATATAAATAAGTATATACAAAATTAATTTAAAGTAAGTTTTATTCTTATACATTTCTAAACTTGTCTATTCTGTTCTAAATGAAAATTATATAACCTACCGCGACACCGGCCCCGGGCGGCCCTTAAAACTTGCGGCCCATATGTCCCGGCCGTCCCAACCGTCCCTGGTATTGGATTATTTTAATGTATTGCCAACCAGTTCAACTCATGTCTAGATTCTATTTTACTTAAACCCTTGTTTTATTTTTTCTCATGTTACTCAAATCATTGATGGGATTTTTTCTTCTTTGTATTTCCTCTGTTATAATCTGGTTCTTCTTTGTTCTATTTTTCTTTCATTATTGCAATTTCACTCATACTTTTTGATTATGTTTGGTTTGATTTAGCTTATAATATAGATCATTAATGTTTTAAAATTATAGTAAATATTTTCTTGTCAATTATAATATCTCGTGTATACGATCGGTTTGCGAGATCCGAACACAATTTTTTTTTCAGTAGTTCTTTTGCTTGAATCCATGTACCTTTCTTTTATTTCACTTTAATTATGCAACATTTCGTATTATATAGTTCAGCTTCAATTTTCTTTTTCTTCCTGTTCCTATCGTTTATGATGTATAAGCGAGTGTATGAGATTGACAGTGATCACTGTTTTCTTTTTTTTTTTTTAGTTGAAGTTCTGATATGCGTAACGCGATTTAGAGCTCCGCTTGGTAGAGTAGCTTTTCTGGCTAAGCAGTTATAGCCTTGTGCATATTTGTATCACTTCTTGGAAGAAATTAGCTTTTGGAACCCACAAAATCAGTTAGGGCGATCCCTTCGTTGTTTTTATTTTTGGTATGTGACAAATCCTTGGTTTTGTTTTCTTTGTTATTTTGATTGTCATTAGCCCTTGTCCTTGCCAAACAGTCGTTTATACATCGTCTACAACGGATATGTCGATTGTAGTCGATCATTAAGCATCTGTTTCATTTTCATTTTATTCTACTCTTTTCTCTTCTGCCTAATTTCTTCATAGCCAGCGTAATTTTTCAGTTTTAGTTGTTTTAAAATTTTTATTAACACTTGCAAGTTTATTTTGGTACAGTTGTTAATATTAAATTACTATCAGCTGATTCTGTTTGCATTGTGGTGTCTGTTGATTTTTATATTGTATAACTTTGTTAGAACTTAACCTTAATTTTAAAATTACAGTTGTCAACCACACTTTGTAGGGATCTCAGGCTTACCATCCCTGTACACGTTGTCTCCAAGGTACCGATTAGTTAGATATCCAATAGTTGAGCTGTTTTACGGCAGTGTTCTGTGTTTATGTAACTTTAACTAATTTGGTTTTACTTTAACCTTCATAATACCAAGGTATTTTAACAACGCGAAATACCAGGCGGTGTGCAAATGTACATTTTTAAATGTTCCAATTAATCGTTATTATTATTGCCGTTATTTAAAATAAACAATTGTGTGATGTTATTGTTAAGTATAATGGTTTGTTGCGCGAACAAACGAATTCGTGTGTGAAGAATAGATGGGCATATATGAATCCCATTATGGATGTGAACGAAGCGATGGTAGTATGCTAGAATAGCAAAGTTTGGAAGAGATTGACTGTTTCAAAGTTTGTGCTATTCCACGATGTATGCACTATTCTGTATTTTGTATTATATGCATAGATAGCGTTGAAGCCAATAAAAAAAGATCTACATAATTAAATGCCTTCTATCTTTTTACAATTAAACAAGAACAGAAAATAATCATTCAATAAAAATGATATATCTCTTCTATTTAAGGATTCTTAAAGAATAGGTTAGGAAATGTTCTACACAATCTTGAAAAACTTTGGCCCTTGCTCACACCCGACAGTGAAGCCTAGAAAACATTGAGGGAGAACTTTGTCCAGCAGTAGAGCAGTACAGTGTTGCCACCAGGCCGGTTTTCACTCGGACAAGCCGATTTAAGGCTTGGTCCGGGTCAGTTATTAATTTGTCCGGTTTACATAAAAATATGAAATAATGTATTTAGAAAAATATCTAATGCATTTATTTACGAATGATTTGAAGTTGACACTGATGTGAAGCTAGCTGGCTTGTGAATCACACTCCACACAACTCAATTATTTCAAGTGAGTCATTTGAAGTAACAGTTGAAAACGTAATTTTTTCTAACCTACAAACAAATATTGTAAATAATTGTACGTATTAGATTAGAGAAATGTAAGTTTTAAACAAATGTGATAATTTTAGTTGACAATTAATAAAGCTGATTAATTTTAATACATAAAAAGACTGATTGTAATAATAAAAACTTCGTGTTCCAAGGTTTGTTTTCTTTTTTTTTTTTACTCAAATGTCCGGGTCAACAATTTTTCAAAGGTGGCAACACTGCAGCAGTAGAATTAGAGTACATTAGAGAGTTGATAAAAATGGACAGACAATACTTCTGTTAGTACTGTAATTTTTTTCTAGCATTGTTTCTTATAATAGGTAAAGTGGCACAACTTTTTTATTTAAAATGGAGAATAATTTTTAATCATTTATTTGATTTAGTATTTTATTCTGAATACAAAGCTATTAAGATTATATCCAAATAACTGATAAAAATGCGAGTAAAATTTATATGTACTAGCACGCAATTTACTTGTATTTAACATACATTAATATATTTTCTTAATTATAATTTTTTTTCGATAATTGTCAAAGATACAAATAATAATATTTTAAGTTTAAATTTAATTAGGTATATAAGCCTAAGTAATATACAAATGAAATAAATTTTTTATAGCTGTATTATAATTGCGCAAATTTCCGACAGAGCAACATCTATGAACGCAAATGGAATCCACAAAAGAGCACGGAAAGTTTCACTATAATCTGAATTTTATTCGCGAATTTCAATTTTAAATTACTTGAAACCTGGCGGCGGTTCATTTGTCTTCTAAAAGGACATTTACAATTCTACATCCCCGCGGCCCTGAGCTGGTGAGCTTGCCAGAAAAAAATTACTTTTAACTTCTACGTGGAGCGGATATGAAAGATTATCTTTAAACATAAAATAATACTATATATTCTACATATTTTATTTATTGCTTTAAGATATACTTTCTAAGTAATAAAATTTCATATTTAAAGCAAAAAAACAAAAATCACAAGAAACTACCAACGAAGATTACAGATTAAATATACAAGTAAAAAGAGTAGATAAAAACTGTAACAAATTAAAAAGTAATAAAAACAAATTCGTGCAGGATTAAAATCACATTCAGCGTCGACTTTTATTATGGTTATATAGTTATTAAAGATTTTTTTTTCTTTCTACATACTGTCCAAACAGGCGAACCCAAAACCTGGAGAGAAACAAATAACAAAAATAAATGTAAGTATAATTACAAAAACAAAGTTGCTTATAGTCTGAGGGCCAGCGTCAGAAATCGTCGGTCATACTAACATCGTTAAGGTTTTGTAAGTAGTATGTTGTTTAAGTAGAAGGCATGTAGTGACCGTCAGCTGCTCCACTAGGTCCACAATGTTGCAAACTAGAATCATTTTGATATATCTCAGAAAATAATTGAGTTACAATAAATTATGTTATATTAAAAAATGATGTAGAATAGAATTGAGGTCACATGCATGGTTCCTAGGTAATGTTGGAACCGGTAGGTGGTGCAGTTTTCGAGATCCAGATTTTTTTTTAATTTTCTATACTTGATGTTTTTGACCATCCAGGTGATCCCATAAGTGCAAACAAGAATCATTGGCTTCTGTATCTTTTGATTACTTTTTTATTTCAAACAAAAAGTTTAGGTTACAATTTTAACGTAAAAAGAAATCTGTACTAATATCATCTAAGGCAGATAACACAAGCACAACGTAAAGCTAATATATCAGTTCTGTTACTTTTGGAATTTGACAGCAGGCATATGGTTTTCGATTTATTGTACTTAATTATGTTAAACAGTGTACACATATAACTATATGCGACTCTACAGCATACCTCCACGTCTAGTTTTGCAATTATGGAATAAATCAATTTTGTATTGCTATGAAACTTTGAAAGTATCGTTAGTCTATCTTATCTAGTCCATGAGATCTTGCACATACGGTACATATCCATCCATCCAGTTACTCACACAGACGTCATTGAGTAAGTGGATTCAGAGGATCTCGAAATATCTATATTTTCACGAAAATCTCGTCATCTCATAAATATAAAAAAAATTAAATTATCTCCCCACTTGCATTCTAAAATATGATATTCCAAAAATTTGAGGAAATTCGCGGCATGATGTACTTCCTTCCAAGGAATTTCAGAAAATATTTAATCTAATGAAGAACGTAAACTTCAGGGACTGAGTACATTAAAAAGTTTAAGAATAACCGTACTGTGTCGATCAGAATATATACACGGACGAAAAAATGTCTTTGAAGTTCCCCTTGGCTTCCTCCTCCGACGCAAACGGAATTCAGGTATATTTAATAATTAGACAAGGGGAGCGGAAACACAAAGAAATGATACGAACGTCGCCTTTGCTACAGTGGCGTAGATACAGAGCATAGGCATATCGCGGGGCGAGGGAAACGTGTCGAACACAAGAAACAAACGAGCGTTTCAGATTGTTTTGTTTTTGTATAACAGCCTCTTCAAGTCCAAGAGAAGCAAACAAATACAAACTTTGCAAATTTAATATCTTTTTCTTAAATTTTACTTAAATAATGAGACAAAAATAACAATGCGAAAATTGGGACTCCCTCAAAGAAGTAATGTTATTGTGATGCTTTAAATAAAAGTGAAAGAATGTTCAACCAATTTGTATGTCATTGAACTTTTTGAATCTCTTGAAAATATTCGTATTTTTCTGCATGATTTGTAAATGCAATCGCGTCCACCTGACGGTTTATTTTCGTATATATTTTTTTAAATTAAGTTTGTTTTCATCTGTTGATATTGAATTTCAACTATTTTGTACGATTATTTAAAACATTTGCAACAGTATTCCGACTTGTTAATCAACTATTACGTATTTTTCTGTATAATTCGTAAATGCAATGGTGTCCACCTGGTGGTTTATTTTCGTACATATTTTTACCTCCCGCCTACCTCTAGGTAAGGAAGGTATTGTTTTTGGTCAGAAAATTGGGTAGTGAGTTTTCAATGAATAAGCACGTTTTAGGGTCCCTACAATACGATTTTACTATTTTCGCGATGATGTCTGTATGTATGTATGTATGTATGTATGTATGTATGTATGTATGTATGTATGTATGTATGTATGTATGTGTGTGTGTGTGTGTAGTCTGTGGCAATTTTTTCGTCTCGCATAACTCAAATACTATAATACCAAAAAATACAATTTTTTGAATTATTGCTTCTTATATTTAAATGAAGAGCTGATTAGATTTTGGATAAAATTGGTCGACCGGAAGTAGCAGTTTACTTGAAGCCCTTAACAGTTTTTCGTGAAAAACACAGTTAAATTTCCTTTTTCAACAATTTATGTTATTTTGAAAGTTGAAGAATATTTAATTCTACATTTTTTTTGATTACACTAATTTTAATAATTTTCATTAGATTTAGAGATAATAAAATATAAATAAATTACATTTCACAAATCTTGCATTCCTAGTACACCATGGAAAATTTTCAATTTTTTACGAAATGTGACACATGTCATTGTGATTGTGAAGCTGTTTTCTTAGTGAAATATATGTCAAAAAATTAAATAAATATACGAAAGAAAATTAAAATTCTCAAATATAAATAGAAAATAAACAAATAAGAAGGTATGTTTCTGTATCATCAAATACTATTTTGTACCGTTTAAGAGTAGTATTGGGCGGGAGGTTATGTGCTGGCCACATCAGATTTTTTTTAAAATTAAGTTTATGTTTTCTTCTGTTGATATTGGATTCCAACTATTTTGTACGCTTGTTTAAAACATTTGCAATAGTATTCCGACTTTTTAGTCAACTATTACTATAATATTTTAATATTGTAATTATTTATTTTATTAAATTCTGATTTGTAGATCACAGTATATTTTTATAGAAATTGAAGAACTAGAGGATAAGTACCTAACGAATAATATCAGTATTTACAAGTCACTGCTCACTACATGGAATGGAGAGGTATAAAAGCAAAATATTAAACTGAGTTTCACAAGAGTTTATAATACGACTTATACTATTCCTATTATACGACTATATTAACGACCTTCCATTGTATGTATTTAATTGTAATTTAATAATGTTTGCAGCTGACATCAGTTTTCTAAAAGGAGAAAAGGACTCAAATTCACATGAAGATAAATGTAAATAATGAGTAATATTGCATCAAATAATATTAATCTAGGAATTATTTTAGCGGAAAGTGGATGAAACGGCAATAAAATTTACCTCATAATGCATACGTTTCAACCTATATTAGGTCTTCTTCAGTACCTGAAGTACAACAAAATTCAGTAAAAATTACAAATAAATTAATAAGTACACACAACATATAAATTATACTTACATAAAAGTAATGTCAAAAGTTAAAATTGAAATTTAAATATATATACAGGATGTTCAATTTAAGTGTGCCACAATTGCTATCTCGAGAACTATAAGTGCTACAAGATTGGTTAAATAAGCAAACAATTTCTATTTCACAAGATTATTTTAATGAGCAAAAAAAACTACTTTTTTAAACCAGTGGTTCTCAAAATAAGAGGTTCAACTTTCTTGTTTTAAATGAAAACATATATTTTTGTTATGCTTTTTAATAGAGAATTTTTTTCTAAATTCAACGATATACATATGTCTAATCCTAATATTACGAAAGAACTGAGAAAAATGCATTTTAAATGTATATTGATTTTATTAGTATGTAGTTGTGATTAAGAATGCTTAGAATAGAAAACAATTAAAAATAAACATATGGAACAATGTTGTCCTAATTATAAGTATAAACTAACATTTAATACTAATAGTGGTGTCTACTTTAGATAAAAATACTTGGATTTTGTTTCTAAGAATTGTTCAAAATAACACCCATTTGGATAAATACACAAATGAACTCTTTTAATTAAATTGTTTATGACATTTTGTAATGTTCTACCGTTGATATTAGATATGACTTCTTCAATGTTATTTTTCAATTCTTCCACGCCGAGGTACACGGTGTTGTACAGTATTGTTCAGAAGTTATGCCCCATAACCCCTCCACAGGTATCAAAACTGGACTAAAAACCGACCAACGTTCTCGCTAGTCGAATGAGAAAGATAAACGATACGAAATGAAGGACAGATATATAATCCATTGTTTACCTGAACCAGGTAAACACCTTGTAGAGATTATACAATTTCTCACTTCTGATCTTGCAATATTTTGCAAAATGCAAGTGAATGTTGGATGCTGTATTCAAGTTCGATGACGCATCCAAACTTCTTGAAATTTGCGACCCCTGTTAAAAATTAATTACATTTTCATCAGAAAAAAAAAAAAACAAAAACATACTACTTACTACATATTAAATTCAAATTATCTGATAACTAAAAATATTAATGGATGAAATTTGAAACAACTGCAAAAATATTGTTTGTTTCAGTGTTATATTTTTGATATTGCTATAAATAAAATAATCCTTACATTGCTATCGAGTTGGTTATTAATTTTGCAACTTCTTCTTTTAGTTTTCTTCTGGTTTCACGCCAGTTATTATAAACTTATTCTATTTGCAGCTTTTTCTCTTTGTTCGTCTATATTCTAGTCTTTTTAGATTTTCTCCTATTTCTCTCTCTTCTTTTACCCTTATCTTTTTTTTCCTCATTTATACCTTCTATGGTATTAAATATCAATTTAAAATTAATTATTATTAGGAAATTTGTAACACGGCCATGGAAATTTGAACAGAAATGAAATATTTATTTACTAAAAAGAAATGGAAAGAAATGAACACTGAAATTCGCCATTATCATTACAATATTCCATGAAATTTTTAAAGATAATAATACAACACTGTTATAAATAAATCTAAATTTGTTCTCTGAAATGTCAATTTTTTTTGTTTTTGTTTAGTTTTCTATAGCTGTATATATATATATATATATATATATATATATATATATATATATATATATATATATATATATATATATATATATATTGAGATTAAAGTGTCGTCAATTTATACAACAAATATATCAGTTCAAACATAAATATCACAAAAAGTATCGTCAATATATACAACATATATATCACAAAAAGTTCGTCAATACATAAAATTAAATTAAAAAACCTAATATTTACACCAATAGCCATAACAGCTTCTACTCGCCGCGGCATCGAATTAATTAAATTCTGGCAGTACTCGCTTCCACGCAGATCCTCCCACACGCGGAGAACATTTTGTTGAAGTGCAGGCTTCGTTCGAACATTTCCTGTCCCTCTCTGGACCATTGCTGCACACATGTTTTCGATGGGGTTCAAATCTGGTGACTTTGCAGGCCACTGGAGTAAAGTAATTTCCGGGTGATCATTAAACCAGGATTTTACAATTCTTGCGGTATGAACCGCAACATGACTTCCTCCAAGATTTCTAAGTAGTAGGCCGCATTCATTTTTCCGGATATCTCCACTATCACCAGGGCCCAAGACGCCATCCATCCCCAAAACCCGACGCTTATTCTCCCACTCTTTCTGATTGGAACGACGTGTTGTGGGTGAAGACGCGAGTTGTTTGGCCGCCACAGCGGCTTCTTGACGTCTTCATCTGATGAAAAAGTATTTTCTTCAGAAAAATAACAGTATCCCAATTGAAATCTCTATTTTTTTTTTCACAAAAATGCAGCCTCGCTCGCAAATGATTTGGCATAAGCTCGATTTTAGTCGCAGCCGTCCTACAATGAATCCCTACTTCATGAAGCCGTCTCCTGATGGTTATTCTTCCTCTCTTCTCCAATGAAATTTTCTCCATCACAACACAAAATACTCTAATTGATCAAAAACTGAACCAAGAATGAAAATTATATGTAATGTAACCTATTTATACATAGTTCGCTTACTTAAAAACAAAGTGGGGTAAGTAAATGTCATTAGCATCAGTTTGGAAATTCCACCCTTTCCAAACAACAGCGGTTCCTTCGACCACTTTAAAGTTAATGCCAACAAATGACTATTGAATATTGGTTACACTAATCTTCTTAAAATGGTGTTAATATTTTGGTATTTTAGAATATATTAACTTTCTTTGTTCGCTGTGCTCATAAGAATTAATGTTCGCAAAATAATGCCGTCAAATGATTTTAAATTGTATTGTATAGCGAGGAGTTAACTAATTCGTTTAGTTTTTTCAACAGTGAGTATTAAACAGAGTCTTAAATGTTTCTTTCCATGTGACATTGTGTTATTAACAATATATTCAGAAAACAAAATGACAGCTAGAACAATAAGTATCATTTGAGCTATGATTTCGATGCGCCATTTTTCATTTATTCGGCGAATAATTTATTCGGTACTTTATTCGGAAATGGAAATATCGGCCCTTATTTGTATTTATATTGGTAAATGTTTTATTATATTATTATTATTATATTTCAAGATGTTTGGATGCCTCATCGAACTTGTGTACAGCATCCAATATTCACTTGCATTTTGCCAAATATTGTAATATTGAAGAGTGAAATTTTATAATCTCTACAAGGTGGTTCAGGTAAACAATGGATTATATATCTGTCCTTCATTTCGTATCGTTTATCTTTCTCATTCGGCTAGCGAGAACGTTGGTCGGTTTTTAGTCCAGTTTTGGTACCTGTGGAGGGGTTATGGGGCATAATTTCTGAACAATACTGTACACTGTCCCTGCCAGGTTACCGTTCTGCGTACATGTTAACTGCAACACGAGCATTTTTACGGCATAAAATGTTTACATCATATACTCGTATATCAACTTTTTCGTCGTGAGTAATATTTTACATTTTTCACTAAAAATTTATATTGTAGACAAATGTCGAACAACAATCAACCATTTTTTCAATACAACGTTTATTTTCAATCGTTTTCTATTCAAAGCACACTTAATTACAACTAGATGCTAATCAAATTAATATAAATTTAAAATACAATTTTCTCAGTTCCTCCGTTATATTAGGATTCAATATGTGTATATCGTTAAATTCAGAAAAAAAATCTCTATTTAATAGCATAATAAAAAATATGTTTCCATTTAAAATAAGAAAGTGCACCCCATATTTTGAGAACCATTGCTTAAAAAAATATTTTTTAAACCAACCTTGTAGCTCTTCTAGTTTTCGAGATAGCAATGGTGGCACACTTAAATTGAACATCCTGTATATATATAAACGCACTTCATCGAATGCTAATATGCAAAAGAAACAATCCTTAACACGTATGTTCTTTTTACAAGAACATACAATTAAAAAATTAAACTGGAGGTAGGCGGGAGGTAAAAATTTAATCCAATTAAGTTATTGACTTCTTGATAATCATATCATAGCGCGAAATATGATTGTTGTATGTTTTGGAAACATCTGCCAAGGCCTTCTGTGTCCGTTCTGTGATTTATGATGTTTTCATTAAAAGATATGTACCATTTCAAGAAAATTCCTCTTCTTGTAGTTGTTTTCTGTCGCTAAGATGATGTGGTTTTCAAAGTCGAATCGATGGTTTAGTTCAGTACTGAGACGGTACGACAATTTCTAAATATATTTATTAAAATAATTAGGTTAATACTGTTTTCTATGGCCATAGTAATATTTTGTATCTGTACCAATACTGTTTTCTGCTATGTAACTGTTGTTTGTTTACGTTAATCTCAAGTGTCTTCGAGGGTGGAGTGCAACGCGGCCGCCGCAACAAGACACCAGGCTGTTAGAAAAAACCCACTAGACAGAGGCGAAGTTTGAAAACGAAGGCGATTAAGTGGAAAGAATTATTACAGGTCATAGGGTGCATTGTGACCCCGGTTTCTTTGTTTTGTTTTGTTTGTTGTTATTAGAAGACTGACGGAATGTAAAGGTTAAAACAGCTGGATCGCAACAGTTAGTACAGGCGCCAAGAACTACCACGGAGCGGGGGAGGAAAACGAACTTCACGTCCCACCTTGAGACTCCTGAGGGAACGAGAGGGAAATCTTTGTATATAAACTGAGCAATCTGCTTCAATCGAGGAGACCATTCTTGGTCTCCACTCTGACTCCATGTTAGCGTAAGTCTGTGAGTTCTCAACATCCTTTACCCACCTAGTTGCTATTGGCTGGCCAGGCACAGGTGATTTCTAATTAATCCATCGCTCTTGTTGCTTTTGGCTGGCCAGGCACTGAGCATCCTTTACCCACCTAGTTGCTATTGGCTGGCCAGGCACAGGTGATTCCTAATTAATCCACCGCTCTTGTTGCTTTTGGCTGGCCAGGCACTGGGCATCCTTTACCCATCTTGTTGCTATTGGCTGGCCAGGCACGAGTGATCCTTAATTATTTTTCCCATCTTTATCTGTTGAACTCTCGATTTAATGACATGATTCAGTTTTAAAGAATGGTTATTTCTCACAAAAGTAACAATTCACTATGCGGCAAGATTAGTTTGCGATACTGACAACGGTCACAATGATATAATTATTGAGTCTTGAGTAATTCTTTGATCAAGTGTTTTCTGTTGATTATGTGCATTTAACTGCACCCACGATAACAAACTTCTCCGTGTGGAGACAGTCTGTGCATTGCGCAGACAAATAGCAAACTTCTCCATGTGGAGACACTCTGTGCGTAGCGCAGATTTTTAAACTTCTCTGTAAAGAGACAACTGTACATGCAATTACACTTGTACAGTCAACTACAAACTTATCTGTAAAGAGACCCCTGTACATGCAATTACACTTGTACAGGCAACGATACAAATATCTCAACAACAACAGAAAACATTGATTCAGCAATTTAACTATAAATAATCTGAGTGTTGAATACACTATGACATTATTGTGGCTAGTTTGGAAGTATCAGCGTTATTCAGTTTATGATATGTTTAAATCTGTAAAATGTAATCTTGATTCTTTGGTATTTAAACAATATTTATTATTTTGTTCTCTCTCTGCTTGAGGTTTTTTTGTCGTGGTTTCCCTCTTGCGATTAAAGGCGAATGTCGGAGAGTTATTTATTTTTCCACGACAGAACTTTGCGTTCAGATCACTCAGTTCGTTCTAAATAATAATAATAATATTATGATGATTTTATTTTATTCTGCATATTTATTAGTTTCAATAAATGCACAAGGTGTGACGTCACAGTCATGTCTTTTGGAAGGAATTATATTCTTTCATTTCAATTGAACCTATCCCGATTCCCCCACCATTGATAGCTACTTCGTATTACGGACAATTTTTGGGGTTACATTTATTCATTTATTTATTACAAACACAACGTAGGCTTCGATTAATAGAAATAATTTTATACTAGACGATTGTACTGTTACAAAATTGGTGCCGTGACCAGGATACGGAGTCATTAAAAGCTATCAATTGGGGGAGAAAGGAATGAGGTTCAAAATTATTTATTTAGGACAGGCTATTCGTGGCAGAAAAAAAATGCATTTTAAAATATTGAGATGTAAACGTTAACTAAATCTGAGTAACGAGAAGAGAACTGAAATTTATTCATTATTATCAACGAGGATAATAATATACAAAACAAAATATATTCACAAGCGACCGCTATGCTAATCAACAAAATATACAAACTAATTTTGAAAAAAGAACGTTCAAAGATCTATTCTCGAAAATTCGGGAAGCATAACTTTAAATAAACACTTTAAATGTCTGTATTTTTCTCCTGCTCTCAACACTCCATAAAATATCACATTTACTGCCTATGCAGTAAAAAAAGATTACACATAGCAATAATTCAAAAAACCACAGGGCAAGCGTAATTTGATGGCGGATAACCTTCAAAATATTTAACAAAAACAATCTTAAAATTCCAAATCTGAAATAAATAAAAATATCTGATGTGGCACCACATAACTTCTCAAAATTTTAATTAAAAAAAAAAAATATATGCAAGATGTAGAAAAGAGTTTCAAAAATAAAATTTGTAGCCAATACTACTGCAGTTTTTTTTTATTATGACAAAATTTACTGTAAAGAAATTAGTTACTAATAAAAAAAAACTAGGCAGATGCAATTAAACTACTACTTCCGGTTTACAGGTGGCTACCAAAATGTAATCAGCTCGTAAACTAAACATTTAAATTTTAAATATAAAATTTCAAAATGATATCTTTGTTAGATATTGAGTTATCGTGGACGAAATATCGTCACACACACACACACACACACACACACACACACACACACAAACGCGTGCGTGCGCGAACACACCAGTAGTAATCGCGAAGATAGTGAATTAGTAATCTAATGTGCCCAAAACTTTCTAATCTGTTGAAAACTCACCACAGTATATTTTGACTCGTCACAATACTTCCCTTACTTATATGCGTAGGAGGTAATAATAATAATGGGTTCAACCCGGCACCAAACACAGATTTACAGCTTCAACAACATTCAGTAACGGTAGCATCTGTTGTGAATCTGGTATTTTGCGGCCCAGTTAAACAAATAAATATTAATTAGGAATAAAAGTCAACAAAGAAAAAAAAAAAAAGAAATTATTTTGATTCGTAGCGAACTAGAAAGTAGAGAATGGGGGAGAGGTCTTCGACTGTAAAATAAAACACGTTACAAAACAAATTAATACAATATCATTGCTAAATGGGAGAAACAGCAATGAAATAAACTGGTTTACCTTCCAAAATGGTATTAAAAGTAAAGCAAAAATACCCTGAGCTCAGTGAAAATTTTGCGGACAATGGACATAGGAATACAATCAACAGTTAGGTGATAATGATGATATTATCATAATGGGATAAATAGAATCGTGTTAACGCACTGGATTCCGTGAAATGCAGTACGTAAATGTCAACCACCGCACCGGTGCAAAGATTTATTGGCTAGAATTTACTGAGAAAGGAAGAGCTCATTAATTTATTATAATCAGTAAACGAATTAAGAAAGGATACAAAATGGTCGAACAACGTTAGCCCACCCAGCAAATTGCAAACCTACAAACCTACAAAATCTTGGAACAGAAAACAGCGAAGAAATCTTCAAAACTATCGGTAGGCGACAATGAACTAAGTCAACCACCATCATTGAGACCGAGGAACGAAAAAGAGAGAATACCCAGGTACTGAAATTACAATAGAAAAGCCAGAAAACGGCAACAACTACGGTAACTGAGGGAACAATTGTAAGGTGCGAAAGTAACAGAACTTGGAGCGGAACAACCTGGTAAGAAGCCTCAACATAAGTGCTTGATCATTAGAACCCAATGGCGTCAGCAAATTATCAGAAATGTTTATTCTAATCAGCTGTGAAACAATAATTTTTTTTACAGACTAGGTAGCGGTAGCTTCCTACCGGCAAACTGAAGTGCGCCATCGAGGGACGAAACTGTAGAAATAAGTATTGATAACTTTTTGTTTCAGAACTGAGAAAAGATATTGAAAATGTAAAGACAATCCTGAACGATTGTTGATACATTTAAATATCTTGGGGGAGATTGAGACGGTACGACAATTTCTAAATATATTTATTAAAATAATTAGGTTAATACTGTTTTCTATGGCCATAGTAATATTTTGTATCTGTACCAATACTGTTTTCTGCTATGTAACTGTTGTTTGTTTACGTTAATCTCAAGTGTCTTCGAGGGTGGAGTGCAACGCGGCCGCCGCAACAAGACACCAGGCTGTTAGAAAAAACCCACTAGACAGAGGCGAAGTTTGAAAACGAAGGCGATTAAGTGGAAAGAATTATTACAGGTCATAGGGTGCATTGTGACCCCGGTTTCTTTGTTTTGTTTTGTTTGTTGTTATTAGAAGACTGACGGAATGTAAAGGTTAAAACAGCTGGATCGCAACAGTTAGTACAGGCGCCAAGAACTACCACGGAGCGGGGGAGGAAAACGAACTTCACGTCCCACCTTGAGACTCCTGAGGGAACGAGAGGGAAATCTTTGTATATAAACTGAGCAATCTGCTTCAATCGAGGAGACCATTCTTGGTCTCCACTCTGACTCCATGTTAGCGTAAGTCTGTGAGTTCTCAACATCCTTTACCCACCTAGTTGCTATTGGCTGGCCAGGCACAGGTGATTTCTAATTAATCCATCGCTCTTGTTGCTTTTGGCTGGCCAGGCACTGAGCATCCTTTACCCACCTAGTTGCTATTGGCTGGCCAGGCACAGGTGATTCCTAATTAATCCACCGCTCTTGTTGCTTTTGGCTGGCCAGGCACTGGGCATCCTTTACCCATCTTGTTGCTATTGGCTGGCCAGGCACGAGTGATCCTTAATTATTTTTCCCATCTTTATCTGTTGAACTCTCGATTTAATGACATGATTCAGTTTTAAAGAATGGTTATTTCTCACAAAAGTAACAATTCACTATGCGGCAAGATTAGTTTGCGATACTGACAACGGTCACAATGATATAATTATTGAGTCTTGAGTAATTCTTTGATCAAGTGTTTTCTGTTGATTATGTGCATTTAACTGCACCCACGATAACAAACTTCTCCGTGTGGAGACAGTCTGTGCATTGCGCAGACAAATAGCAAACTTCTCCATGTGGAGACACTCTGTGCGTAGCGCAGATTTTTAAACTTCTCTGTAAAGAGACAACTGTACATGCAATTACACTTGTACAGTCAACTACAAACTTATCTGTAAAGAGACCCCTGTACATGCAATTACACTTGTACAGGCAACGATACAAATATCTCAACAACAACAGAAAACATTGATTCAGCAATTTAACTATAAATAATCTGAGTGTTGAATACACTATGACATTATTGTGGCTAGTTTGGAAGTATCAGCGTTATTCAGTTTATGATATGTTTAAATCTGTAAAATGTAATCTTGATTCTTTGGTATTTAAACAATATTTATTATTTTGTTCTCTCTCTGCTTGAGGTTTTTTTGTCGTGGTTTCCCTCTTGCGATTAAAGGCGAATGTCGGAGAGTTATTTATTTTTCCACGACAGAACTTTGCGTTCAGATCACTCAGTTCGTTCTAAATAATAATAATAATATTATGATGATTTTATTTTATTCTGCATATTTATTAGTTTCAATAAATGCACAAGGTGTGACGTCACAGTCATGTCTTTTGGAAGGAATTATATTCTTTCATTTCAATTGAACCTATCCCGATTCCCCCACCATTGATAGCTACTTCGTATTACGGACAATTTTTGGGGTTACATTTATTCATTTATTTATTACAAACACAACGTAGGCTTCGATTAATAGAAATAATTTTATACTAGACGATTGTACTGTTACAGTACTATGTTTCGATAGAGCTGTTTTATCTGATTTCAAGTTTTTACAATCATTCTTATATTTGCTAACTCTATTTTTTTAATATTGCGTGGTCTGTCCAATATAGACGCCAGCACAGTCCTTTCAATTTATCTTATATATTACGTTTGATCGTAATTTGTCATTTTTGTCTTTTAGTTTTGATCATAATTTATTTTTGCTCTTTTATCCACTTTCCGCTAAAATAGTTCCTAGATAAATGTAGAGGTAAAAATGAAGCCTAAACTATGGTTCAATAGAAACAAATTGTATCTAGATGAAGAGAAAAATCAGTGCTTACCGTTACATATAGACCTAGATAAAAATAACAATGTACCCTTTAAAGTATTTTGTATAATAGAATAAAGCTATAAGCAAAATGCTAATTTAATAAATCGAAATCAATTTGATAATATTCAGTACAGTGGATTTTCAATAAGAAAACGGATTAATTTGGATTTACAATTCTTAGACGGTAAATTTGTTAAATTACTGTTAAATAAATTATGTAATTTTCAAAAGTCTCTGGTATCATGAGATGGAAGAATACTCATGCTCCCAGTTTCTTTCATTGTTATAGCAGTATTATAACACTGAAAATTACTCTACTGTTAAATAAAAACCAACAAACGCATACATACGTATAATGAAAATGTACTGTTAATATATTAATTTTCTTAAAAAATAAAGTAGAATTTCAATTCTTCTTTTTTACGCAATAATTAAAATACATTGGCACTAGCTCGGTTTTTAAGTGTTTTGGGAGAATTATTATAGCATCGGTTTTACTTCAAATAAAAGTGGTAGATAATATATTTCTCTGTAACTAATATTCGAAGAATTTCTTATAAAATAATTTTAGAACTAAAACCGAGGTTAAAATACTTTTCTTATAACACCCAAAAACAGAGCACGTGGTATCAGCTATTTTGAATAACTTGAGCATTCATATCTTAAAATCAATAAATATACATAGTAGGTATTTATAATGACAGATGACTAAAAACATTCCTTGAAGTATTTTAATAGATAACATATTCGTCAGTTTAAATTTTATACTCAATATTTTAGTTACAATTTAAATAATATCATAAATTAAAAGTATATAAATACTGTTCTGTTAACGTATAATCAAAAGATTGGTGTAGATTTCAAAATTATTCCATTTTACCTTATCAACTTTAACATAAACGTCACGTCTGAAAAATTACCGAATAAGTCAGCCGACTAAAGCGAACAGACCATCTTTATGGACGTTTTCGTTGCAATAGATTTGATTCGAGTGAACTATCTATTTACTATTCGCATTGCATAGTTCTGCGTAAGTTTAAAACTTTATCCAATAGTTTCAATACATTCAAATTTAAACATATCGTCTAAAAATTTAGGAACTTTGTTGTGTTTACATCGTCTGTTTTGAAGTAAATCCAGCTGTTACAAAGTATTAAATGATTTTACGTAGAAACTAAAACGTAAAAGGGACTATTATATTGTTTTAAATATTTGTTAAGCTAACTTGTGTTTTGTTTTATTTTATGTGTGCTGGCCGCGCTGCAGATGTATAAAATAATAAAACACACTGTGAGAGTGATGAAAAGGTTATATTAATACAATATTAAAAGATTCAAACCAAACAACAAATTGCCAAACAAATACAAATATAACAATTGCCGCGATCGCATAAATATGTTAAATAGTTACTGTTACCAAAACAGTTAACAAACGATATTACAATTTAGCTCTACGTCTTGTAGCACTCTACGGACATGAGAGTACGACTGCACTATTTAGAATTTAAAATAGAACTCTTTTTTAACTCACAAAGACTGTCCTTTTGAACAGAAAAAAATCTGATGTGCCAGCACATAACCTCCCGCCCAATACTACTCTTCAACGGTACAATATATTATTTGATGATACAGAAAAATACCTTCTTATTTGTTTATTTTCTATTTATAATTGAGAAATTTTATTTTCTTTTGTATATTTATTTACTTTTTTGACACTTATTTCACGAAAACAACTTCACAATCACAATGACATGTCACATTTAGTAAAAAATTGAAAATTTTGAAATGTTTCCATGGTATACTAGCAATGCAAGATTTGCGAGATCTAATTTCTTTATATTTTATTATCTCTAAATCTAATGAAAATTAATGAAATTAGTGTAATCAAAACACATGTAAAATTAAATATTCTTCAACTTTCAGAATAACATAAATTGTTGAAAAAAGAAATTTAACCGTGTTTTTCACGAAAAACTGTTAAGAGCTTCAAGTAAACTGCTACTTCCGGTTGACCAATATTATCCAAAATCTAATCAGCTCTTCATTTAAATATAAGAAGCAATAATTCACAAAATTGTATTTTTTGGTGTTATAGTATTTGAGTTATGCGAGACGAAAAAATTGCCACAGACTACACACACACACATACATACATACATACATACAGACATCATCGCGAAAATAGTAAAATCGTGCTTATTCATTGAAAACTCACTACCCAATTTTTTGACCAAAAACAATACCTCCCTTACCTAGAGGTAGGCGGGAGGTAAAAAGTATTAAGTTGATCATTTCACTATTAGCTGTATCTGCATATATTAATGGAATTTTTCTGCACACGCAATAGATACTTGTGCAATAATTACCATTGATATCTGCAATATTTGTACAAGCGCGGTTGTTGAACTAGAAAATACTAAATTAACAATTTGGAAAAATGGGCTTGTTATACGTGTGTTACTATTTTTTATTCTTCACTGACGATATTATTTTTTCAGGCTATGTTCATTATTTTAATGGGTTATTTAATTTTACTTAATAACTTAGTCAGTTAGTACTGTTGTCTTTTAACTGTACCAAACACCAAACTAATTTTTGTGTTTCCTAGTTGCTCTCTTGAAGCCATAAGTGTTGACGAAACGTCGGCGTTTGATTTAATAATTATACAATTGACTGCGTCCTGAGTATTTTTTCTACCCTTGAAACTATTATAGAAATTCATATTATTAATGCTTGAAATCAAGTACCTGGCAGTGCTGATATAGGCCCCCTAGAGAATGACAAAATGTTAAAAAGGCCGATGAACAAATTTGATACTTTCTTATACTCGTATACTCATATGGTTTATTCGTAATAAAAAATTATACTTTAGCGCCTTGATAAACAAATACCTATTTCTACTCCTGTAAATTTGGAAAAAACGAATAAATATTTCATTATTTAAATTTTTTCGTTCAATTATAGCTATAATTTACGACAGGGAATTCACTCTTCTCGACCAATTACAGAGCTAGAAATTTATAATTCACTGTAATTTTAAAGACCTGATGTGGATCACCAAGCAACGGTCGTCATGGTAGTCAGTTATCACTGTGTATTTTTCTATTGACGTTTTTCAATGTGTGTTTTCAACGAATTTCGATCATTTTCAAAATTGATTTCGGAATTTACAGGAATAGAAAAAGTATTGCATTATATTTAGGGTTATGGTCATTATTCACTCGGATGATTTGCGAATTTCATTTCATCTTCGTGAATAATCATAATCCCTCAAAATAATATACCATAGAAACAACTTTATAAATTCGTAATTTATTTGACCAATATTTAACAGACTACATTAAAATTATTTATGGCGGAGTGCAGTTCTCGTCATCCCTCCCCGTATCCATTTTAATATAGTATAACGTTTAGCATTTTTGAAAATAATCGAAATCGATTAAAACACGTTGAAAAACGACACCATAAAATACACATTGACAACTGACTAAATTGTCAACTGTCAGACGATTGTATGAAGGGTGATCCACATCATTGCTTTAAAATAAACTGGAATAATTGTTTTCTAGTGCTGTGATTGGCCATGCAGAGTGAATTATGACCACTATTATTAATCGAAAAAATTGATTAATGGGGATTTTTATAAAGGAGTAGAACAAAATTATTGTAATTGTCATTAGAAACTCTTGGAAAGAGCCAATGAGTGAACATATTTGAGGGCAATATAAATTACCTACGTATACAACCTCCAGGATTATGCAGTCATCCAATCATTTCATCCACTTGATTTAATCATTTACTCACTGTGAAAAATAATAATTATCAAAATGGATTATATGGGAGTGGTAATTAACAGTGCCATTAAATAAGTAAAACTACAATCTCTGTCCCTTTGTTCGTAATCCGTAAATCAATCCTAGAGTTCAGGGTTCGGAGGACATTTGGCTCCAGCCAGGTTCAGGGTATATACAGACGTACAGACATGAATGCGTTAGTGCAATGTCGGTTTGCGGCGACGGTGGGGGCGGCAGTGATGGCGGCATTGGTGGTAGGGTTCGCCCACGTGGTGAATTCTCATTTTGGTCTTTCCCAACTTGGTCAGTGAACTCTTTGTTTGTTTGTTATTTCAGTTGCACTCACAATATACTCATAATTTAATGAATTTTGAGGCCTTAATTTGATAATATCTAAAACTAGAGTATTTATAATACTAAATTCTGTCTAAATTTGGCTCGTTTCTGTCAAATTCTAGTTTTAATATATCAATAGTGGAAATTTGAACCAACCAAAAGTATGAGTCGTGTCACAAAAGTTCTCCCATTCCTTAAATTATCCATTAAATATAGGTTTTGTAGTACTACTAAAATTGCAATTTATATTACTTAATTGTTATAAGTTGTGATTATCTGGAAGAGTTAAGTTAAAGCTAATACGCGCCCAATAGAAAAAAAAAATTAGTGCGTTGAATAAATAAGTAAAAATTAAATTTGTTGTTATTCTTTCAACTGCCCCGAGTAACAAATAAAACATAACAGTTTATGAAAGGTGTTCGGTTGTGTGTGTGAATAGAATTTAAATAAACAGCTTGAAGAAATCGGCAATGAATCACATGGTACTGTTACTACATGTAAGGAGACCAGAACCTGGTGGATTAAATCAAGAAATCAATCAAAAAATAATTAATTATTGTAACAAGATGATATTTTGACTGGGAAACTAAACAATGATGTAATAATTAGTTTGACTTTTTGATATTCAAATTATCGTAGTTTGTTTTACGTAAACAAATTGTTTAGTTTTCCCAGGCTCATGAAATCTATGCGATATGAAACATCGGTCATAGGTTCGATTTGATTAAAATATTTGTTGTCGTGACCGATGATTCATGCATCCGTGTCCAAGCGATTTAATAAATTCCAAAGTCACTCAAAAGTTAGTCTAAAGTAGATACTCGGGCGACACGGTCGTCCTTACGTCGGGCAGATGGACCGAGGAGTCCTCTTTGTCATCGCGATTCGTTGACGTTAGATGTCAATTCGTTCATTATTCATAAGTATTGTTTTGTACGATTTATTGTTGAATTGTTTTATTAATATATATTTTCGTTATCTTCATTAATTCATAGTAATTCTTTTGCGCATCGGGTTTTTCTTTTTATCGTGTCACAGTGACGCATCTTCGCGGTATAACGGAAAGGAGCTATTTCTCATAATCTGTAGCTCCCTCTCGTGCTACATTGGCACACCCGGTTGGATGCCACTTGTGATACAGTGGCACACCCGGTAGTATGCCTCTCGTGCTACAGTGGCGCAGCCGGTAGGATGCCACTCGTACTACAGTGTCACACCCGGTAGGATGCCACTCGTGTTACATTAGATAACTAAGTTATCTACAACTAATGCCCTACAATAAAATTCCAAAAAGTCGTTGAAATTGTTCCTTTTAAGGATGGAAAAGAACTAAGATGGGAAACCCTAAAAGAATATACACAATACTACAAAAGCAGTATATGCAGAAAAGAAGGGGTGTTAACACGTTCGCTACCGCCATTAAAAAAAAAAAAAAACTTTTTTGACAGACCACTTCTTTTTTTTGTGAAAGTTGCAAGTAAACAAGTTATTAAAACTTACTTGAAGATTATTTTGTCGAAAAATTTGTAATTTTTGAAAATTTTGCTATGACTCATATGTGAGACAACGGTTTATAGTAATATTTTCGATCGATAGACCATGTGCCACACATAAAAATAAAGTTTATTTAGAAAAAATATAATAAACGAACAAAAATATAACTATATATTATATAACTATATAAATATAATACAAAAAATTAGGTGTGGTATTGGGCAAAACAAGTATCTGCACAAAGTCCAATCTGCTGTCCTTTATCGTCCGGACATACACTGCAAACTATTAATGTTTGCATCCTTATTTTATTTTGCGAGCACACTCGGCAATGGACTGTTTTCCGGATTTTTTGTGGAAAATGTTGAGTTGTTGAACTTCAAGCTATGAACAAACATAACCTCAAATTAAAACCAGAGACCGCGCGATTCACATATGCGTCTGCGCAGTATGAAGTCTCTACCTATAGACGACACGGAAAAATTTTATACAAAGTACAAATTACTTCTTGTCTCATATATGAGCCAGTGGTCTATAATACAAAACCAACCGACTCATATATGAGTCGCGCGGTAGCGAACGTGTTAAAGAAGTCAAAGATCTACGCGTACATAGGCCGGAGTGCATAGTGTGTTTATAATTTGACAATGTAACATGCAGGACACGGTGTAGGGGGATGTTGGGGAGATCAGACCCCCCCCCCCCCATTATATTTGTGATTAATTCTTAATCAATACAAATATGATTTTCAACAATATTGTTACATTCCAGCATTGTATATTACATTGCGAATTGCCTCATTTCAGTTCATGGTAGATTAAGTGATTTGTTTCGTATAGATGTTGGTGTACAACAGGGTTGTTGAATGTCTCCTTAGTTGTTTAATTTGTATATGGATGTGTTCTTACAGAAGGCATTGAATGGAATGGATGCGTGGAATAAAGCATGGCCGAGTGGAATATAGCGGGACGTAAGGTATGCATGTATTGCAAATTGCAACATTTATTTTCTAGTTTGTTTTTATAAGATATTAGTGTTTCGCATTACTAAATATTCACCGAGAAATTATTTTTACAGCAGATAAAATTATTGGTGAATTAGGCAAGAAACCTATGTATAATGTTTATATTTATTAATATTATATTTTATTAAGACTTTTTAACCAATATAATATAACTTATATCATGATACCAATATCAAAAACAATGTCCAATGTAAATTTACAGTTCTCTTTTAACCCTCTCCCATAACAGAATCTTACAGACGCCACTATATTTGATAGTGAAGTGCCTCCCAGTTAAGAGTACAGTTTTAACTTCAATTAATATGAGATATATTCGAAATGCAATATTTTGTGCATAACTTGTATGATTGTTATGTGAAAATACTTACAGTCTAAAGACACATTAATTCTATATCGATGGTAGTGTCAGTATTTTTCGTATTTACCATACAATTCTTTGAAGATTAAATGAAAATATAGTGTATCGGAGTTCGATACGAGAGCGACCGATCTGTCTTCACCTTCAGCGTGCACGCTGCAGGTTCCACGGAAGGTCGGTCGCATGCTCGCAGCTTGCAACGATTAATCAGAGCATGGTATCTGTGTAGGGGTGGAGCAGAAGATCCTCGGTCCTCGGTCACACCGCAGACATATCACCTTGGAAACACAGACCTCACGAGGTAAAGCAAAGCTGTGTTGCCCATACAACGACGCCTACGACGTATAATCGACGTCATGGAAACGTTTGATTGTATGAACACATTTCGGTTAATATTATACTGAATGGAATGATAACAATGTTGTAATTACATAAATATAATTGTTATATTTCGGTGTTCTTATAAGGCTACGCTTTTCATTTTCTAGTAGTAGTGTTATAGTTATCAAAATTACAAATCCGATAAAAAAGAACTTCAAAATCGAACTATTCTGTAAGAAGTTATGCGTGGTAATACATAAAAAAATATGAGTGTCGACTTGAAAGCCTCGTTCTTTTTTCGTCGGTTAAAAATAATATTAATCAGATTGAAGACATATTTGTGTTTAGACATATGTAAATTAAATGAAGTAGAATTTATGAAATTTTCGTAATTTATTGAAAATCCGGTAGTTGCCGGATATTAACTTACTATCCGGTATCCGACCAGATAGTGAAATGTAGGCCGGATACCGGATAGTTGCAGGATATCCGTTTCATTTCTAATGTACGCAATAAAAACAATTAAAAATTTTTTACGAAATGTGACATGTGATTGTGAAGCTGTTTTCTTAGTGAAATATATGTCAAAAAATTAAATAAATATACGAAAGAAAGTTAAATTTCTCAAATATAAATAGACAATAAACAAATAAGAAGGTATTTTTCTGTATCATCAAATATTGTTTTGTACTATTTAAGAGTTGTATTGGGCGGGAGGTTACAAAAATGATTATTAATTTCGATGTTAAGGTAACAATGTGATTAACCTAAAAGGTCATGTAACCAAGAAAATCATTTTATAAATCCATTTCCATGGTCATAGGAAAATGTTGATTTTTGATAAGTTAATCAGGTTGTTAATTCCGTTGTTAAAGTAACAATGTAATTACCCTATCAAAAATCGTCATATAAATTTAAATACCTTGACAGGTGCTTCAAAAATGGTACCAATTAATAATTTTCTTAAAGAATGCCCATCCAATCAGCATTAATCACAAAGGGGTCACAGAATGTGTAAAAAAAATTGAAAATGTAAGTGTTTATCAATAATTTATTGCAATGTTATATTTGTATATTAATACATTACACAATACTATTTATAAAGATTTATAAAGCAAATAATTATTGTTGAAAATAAATATCAGGATTAGGCTCATTAATCAACATATTTAAACAATAAAAAATTAAAATAAAACAAATATATCATCAGACCATTATCCGATTTTGGTTAGGCACTGTTCTAGCATTTAACTCTATGATAAATATACTTTAAAGCGTGAAGTAATAATAGTTAATTGCTACAATGAGTATATTTAACTATGAATTTATGTGCAAACTGTCTAACTCTTGCATTTACTTATAATTAACTCAATACAAAATGTAATAATTCCCATGGCTGCTCCCAAAATCAACACAATAAATGCGACTTCCAAATGTTCTATTGTTAAAGAACCATCATTATCCTGAATTACTTCATTAGCCATAGTTGAGTTACCAACTAAAAGCTTAGCATCAATTCCATAATTATATCTCCTCCAGAACTCATACAATCCTGCTTGTTGAATTCTACCCATAGCTTCCAAAATTTCTTCAAAATAGAGCCGCTCGTTTCGAACATTGTAGGCTTGAGCATTCGGCATTAATATATCAGCCAACACGTAGAAATCTGGTCTTTTTGCATTTTTGCTGTTTGTTTTTAAGTAGTATACTTGTTCGGTTGATACCACTATTCCGTATTCGAATCTGAAATATAATACGCTGTCTAAATCATTCCGTTTATAAAATGACGTACGATAAGGATAGGGTGCAGAGTTACAGGTAAACTGGTGCTTTAGTTCAAGATGCCAAACGTTGAAATGTTTCCAAAATTTTAAGGCTATATAATACACTACCAAGGATAAAAATTTAATGTTGAAGTATTGAAATTTAATAATTATACTGGATGATGATGCATAATTAAAATTTTATATTAGGGCGAATCCCTTGATTTCTAAATATTATCTAGGGTAAAAGAAAAAAACATCTAGTGGAAAAACAGTAATTTGTTTAATTGGGCACTAAAATACCTGAATTACAACAGAGGCTGTCGTTTTCTAGGTCTTCAGCAGATAAGATCAAAAATTTCTAATTCTAAGGTATTTATTTAAAGTAGATATTTATTTAACTGGGCACTAAAATATCAGGTTCATTGAAAAGCTCAATTCTGCCGAAGATGTAAATCCATGTTAAATGCCGTGTTAAACACATTGGCTGCTATTCACAGATCTGTACTAAGGGCTACTAACCAGGGCATTTTAAGACTTAACACTGTTGCTATGAAAAAATTATTGATCTCCAAGGTAATCAACAATTTTTGCAAAGTAACAGTGCCAATTTTTAAAATGTCCTAGTTAGTAGCACTTAGCATAGACCTGTAAATAGCAACGAATATTTTAAACGATTTTTTGACTTTATGTAAATTTACTGTATATTTTTAATACCTATTTTAAAAGTTATCGCTCTAAAATTAAATTGCTATGCGTTTGTTTATCGCTAGCTATATAAAAATATGTTTACAGCCTAGGCAGTAGAGTAACATTTTACATGTTAAATGTTGTTATCAGCTGTCAAGTCATGCCTATCTACAGTTTTATTGGAGGGGGAACTGCAGAAGTAAATTTAAATTGGCAACTGGCGGCAGTGGGATTCGAACTGAGGAACTCATGATCCACAGTCCGATGCGTTACCACAGAACTATTTCTCCCATACTTTTAATGTCATTCGGCAAAAAAAGTTATGTTCAAGGCACAAGGCTAGACCGCTGGTCAGTATTAAAATTTAAAACTTCCTTGTAACAAGAATCAAATAACGTGACACATTATAAATACTTATAATCAAATATTACCTCCCTTATATAGGCGAGGCAATCTATTAACCGAAAGTGACAGTTTATTTGACATATATCAGTTAATAAATGAGTGAGAGTAAATTTTGTTATAATAAAAAAGAAGTGTTAGAATTATAATAAAATGTTTTACTAAAATTTGGAAGCAATTAAAATTAAGAAAAGGTTGTCGGGAAAATAAAAAAGAGAGGGATAGTTTTCGTTGACTTTTAGAATAAAGGAAAATGGGATTTTTAAAGTGCACTCATGCGAATGAAATAAAACAAGTGATATTGAACAAAGTAAAATTCCGAATCTAGAGTTATTTATTTCTAAGAAATGTGAAATATTATTTGGTACAATTTTTATTTGAATCTTTTCTTTCTCTATTTTTAAAATTTTAAAAGTAGTTGAGAAGAGGTGGTTATATTGAACACATCATATTATTTCGAAATGTCTTCACTAAATTTGAAATTCAAGAACAAAACGAACTTGAAAAGAATTACATAGATACATAGATATAACCATTAGAAATGTAGTTCAAATAAATAAAAATAAAATTTGCGGATCAATTTACATCATTGAAACGACAATTATACAGGAATACAGCATTCAGGCAAGTTAGATGTTCTTACATAATATTTTATTACTCCGAGAAGAAATATACATATTACATCAGATTGTCTGTTAAATTTTGACCACGAATTATTTAATTTCTATGGTTCGAGATCTGTGCAGAATTTCTAACAGGTATTGAACAATAAATGGTGAATAGCACCCTTTGGAGAAGAATAATATTAGTTAAGTAGATTCTTCAAAATAATTATATTCAAAGAATGAAGCAAAATCCAGATTTCCTGGTTTAATATTCTTGGGATTTTATTTTAGGAGGATAATATGCATCCTTGACTAATTCTTATGGATTACTTGCCTGTATGTGTCCATCCAGTCCATAGTTTCGCCATAAATAGTAACATTCTTTGGAATATCCTTCAAATGATTCAATATTTGTATGTTGTCCTTTTGCAGAGTTCTTACGTAATGTACCATGGACCAGTGGGGAGCATAAACAATCATATCAGTCTTAAATAGTTCTTTCAGACTATGAATATCTGGATAGTATTGAGGTGATACTAATGTAGTCATTAAAACGCTTTGGAATAGTGTACAAAATACTATACAAAACATGATCCACACAATCATTATAAATTTCTCCTGGTGGTGTTGTACTTTACTGGGAACAGATTCGTTTAAGAGCAACCTAAAAGATAAGCAAATATTACTTTCAAATATTTCTGTTTCAAGCATCTTCAGCTGTAATAGTATTTGTAGTCTGCAAGAAGTATTTTAATAAAAATCCTTTCAGGTTAGTTACAATAAAAATGTTAGTTTGTTTTGAAGTTTTCATAGTAGGAATCCAAATTACGGCAAATACACTTATCAACTGGAATCAGTGCAGAATAATTTTTTAAATATTGCAACTTCAAAAAAATTCTATTTTGGTTTTTCATTTCTATTCCTTTCGTAACAATTCAGAAGTAGTATTATGCTGTGCTCAGTGTCAGTGTGGGGTGTAGCAGTGTTTGAAAAAAAGGGAATCGGGTGAAAATGTACAAGTGATCAATCGGAAGAAGAGACAAGGCATATGAAAATCAGGCAAAAACCCTTCAGCGATTAATTTAACATAAGCTGGAACAGAGACATGTTAAATGTATTTATTGTAATAATAATAAAGCCGCGCCGAGTGCTCTAATAACTTTTAAGTGAACTGTACAACAAAGGTAGCACAACGACTAGTTGTCTCTCTCGGCTCGCATTTTCGTAAGTTGGTGTTCCAGTATTATTATATTTCAGTGAGGTTAATTCACGTTCATGAAGTCAACCATTAGCAATATTATACCTTACCTGTAATTATTAATGAAAACTAAGACAATATCGCTGGAGTTTGAGTTCCATTTCTGCACAAAAAGCTCCAAAAGAGAAACTATAGACAGACTAGTCAGAGTCAATCCCCAAACATCTAACGGGATTATTAAGAAAATGTACAAATATCTCGGTATTAGCTTCCCTCTAGGTAATATCAAATACATGTCATTCCTGTCGTACAGAAACACATGATCCAAGTCATTGTCTTCATATGTGCGTCCAGCGTTACACATGATGTCGAAGTCATACATATCTGAAAGGATTTTGACGGAATCTCTGAAGTTAATTTCATCGTGTTCAGCATTGTTCAACATGGACTCTTCAACATCGTCGGAGAGGTTGTGTACGTCCAAGGAGGCGTTCAGCCAGTAGGCTGTGGTTCCCCAGAATTTACCGTCCATGCCGAGCTTCGAACAAGGTGAAATAAAGAATGTGTAAAAATACAACGTCAACATGAAATTAACAAGAATTATTTTATTTTCATCATAAATGAAGCATGGTTGCTTGGCACGGGGTGGAGAACAGTTTCTTGGCTACTGTTAATTTTCAAAGTTTTGAATAATGGTTATTTGTTTAACTAGGCACCAAAATACCATATTTACAGCAGATGCCACCGTTTCGTTGACGAGGCGAAGCCATGGCAATTGTAAAATTAGTTTTTAGTGAAATAAAAAAATTACTAACACAAAACATAAAATACTAGCGTCCCTGTTCGGTCGCCACTTTGTGAAAGAACCAAAAATGTGATGTGAGAAAAGCAGCAGGAAAGTATTTAAATTTTTTGTAGATTTAAAATTCCCGCCGTCAAAATTATGTCTAGGGAGGTTTGAATTTGCCAACGGATGATTTCTCAGTGATAGAACAAAACTAAACTTCACTGACAGCTGATTATGTAGATTCTTCGGGCGCCATTTGTAACTAATCTGAGTGAATGTAAAATCAACTATCCTGACTAGGTCCGGTCTCTCCGTGAACGAGTTTTTAGTGAAATAAAGACATTTGTTTTAATAATGGTAAATAAAATTAATTATTATTGTTCAAAAAGGTAAGTTACAATTTTAAGGTTAGCTTAAATTTATTTGAACATTTTGCAGTGAATCTGAAATATGGTGAGGATGTAAGGAAATACCTTGGATATGTGGAGGAGATTCACCTGACAGTGCAAGTCTAGATGAATCGCAAATATGTGTAGGTGACTTGATTTGTTTCTTTGGGTAAAAAAACTTTCACAATTCGTCCGACAGTGCAAGTCTAGAAGAATAAGTTCTGGAGAACAAAGATGATATAAAAACTGACAGGCAAGTCGAGCTCTTGAATCAGATGAACACTACAATTTTAGCATTCGACATATTTGAGAAAAATATTAATTAATAACTGACGGACAAGTCGAGCTATTAATTATTGAACCCTGGTCTTTCGACACTTGACATTAACTGACAAACAAGTCGAGTTAATATGGCCTTTCAACATTAGACATAAGACATTTTATTTATACCTTTTATGTCGAGTTATCAATTCGGCATTGGTAAGTGTACACGAGAGGTAATTAAAGACGGTGCGAGCCATCTGTTGGGAAACGGCCGCATTTTGGAAGTTCGACCTTTCTTTCGCAATAAAGTAACTGTCAGATTTGACGTGTAAACATAAAGTATGGTTAGGTGAATGTGTTTATGTGACAATTTAAATTTCAGATTCTTTTCTTAATTAATTAACCTAAGTAACAACATATTTACATGAGTTGAGGCAATAGGAATTGAATATGAACATCAATAATAAAAGTGAACATTTACAATACAGTAATTACTTTGAGGTAAGTTAGTTGCTTAAATGTAAAATGTTTATAACCTATACAAATGTTTATTTTTGTAGGAAGAAAAGAAAGGTGACAAATCTGGTTTGTCACACAATGAATGGTGCTGAAGCTATAAATCTGTGCTTGGTGCCGAGTTGAACACATAATTTTCTTTTGCAAATTTGAAATTAGTGTTATAATTTAGTATTCTATATACAAATTTTGAAGGTTATCGCTGTCAAATTACGTTGCCATGTTTGTTAAACGGTTGATATGTTTTTATGGACAGTTACGTGTTTGTTGAGCGGTTGTTATGTAATAGTTATTTACATTATACGTGCGGTAAGTTTAGTTTTACAGCGCGAAGTTTTGTATTGAAGCACGACGCGCAGCGGAGTGCTTTAATAAAACTGAGCGATGTATAATAAACTTAACGCACACATAATGTATTACATTTTCTGGCCGATATACCTACTACTTGAAAAGAAAGATTTCCCTTTAAAACCTAAAAATATGACAAATTAATAATTTCCGCATAGACTACATGAGCGATTCAAATGTTACCTACCTTTCTCGATATTCTGTATTACAATTCATTTAATATAATTAAAATAAAATATATCACCAATTCTCATCAATCCAATCAATCAGTTTTATCTTTTGACATTTTATTAGTTATGTCATATTTACCAACTGTGAAATATCTGTACTTAGTTAGGATAAGTGTTAAGAGATGGCGCTGCTGACAAATGTCATTTTTATATAAAATTTTTACTTTTATTTATTTCTATGTTACTTTAATTAACGATTTTTGCGGTAACTAGAGTTTTTTAAATCATTCTTTATTATTACAAAGTTACTTTTTACTTTAATGGCCTCAAAAAGCTAAAAAATATCGGTGCGCGTTCCCGCACCGCGGTGTTTCAAAAATCATGATCACTGTAAAATCGTAGTTACCGCAAACCTAAATGATGGTTGTTTGTTAAGTTTACAGTTCTGGAGGCCAGAAAATATTTTACTTGTTACTCACTTGTAAACACCACTTACCCAAGCCCTCTATTGCCTTCGAAAATGAATCTTTGCAAGGTAAACAATACACGTTGCCACAATAATGCTTACAAAGGATTATACTAAATCATTTCAAATAATTTTTGACAGAACAGTTGTGTGTAACTTACATGTTTTTGGTTGTAATTTTTTTATTTTTACTTTAATTTATAAATGAGTAACAATTAAAATGTTGTAAATACACGCAAGGTAACTATTTTTGCTGCTTCAAGGTGTCAGGCTCGCCTAATCGGCTCGCTGTTCATTTCCTCCATTCAGCAGTAAAAACTGTTTTACCTTGCTTGGAATGTAATGTACTCTTCTATAACACTGTTTTGGAAACTACACATTCTACAACTAAAAACTGTTTTGGAACAACTTTCATTCCATAAGCCGCATATGGAATAATTTCGACGAATCAGAGCCGCATATTAGCGCGATATATGAAGTATCTTGATTCAGTTACTATGGTTACGTCTATTTGTTTTAATTTTATTTATTTGAGTTTTCAACAGTTTTATATTTGTATTTTTTTTATAATTTCCAAAATCTTGTTATAGAAAGTATAGTCTACAACATGTAACGGAATGACATATCCTAGACTCGCAAACCGTAGCCCTCGCCTGCGGCTCGGAGTACAAATTTTTGTTCGCTTGGAATATGTGCCATTCCATTACTTGTTGTAGAATATACTATTTACAACCTAGGCATAAAAGTGACACTCTACAGACTGTTAGTAGTCCGTAAAGAGTCAATCGGCAAAAAATACTTTAAACAACGATTGAGGAGTATAAAACTTTATATCCAAAGCATTGAATATGTACTTAATTTTTTTATTTTGACTAATTATGTATTCAAGTTATTAGTATTGCGAACACAATCAGACTAATAATTAATTATATTCAAATAAATATATAAAATAAATATATCATCACGCCATTTACCCATGTCTAGGTGTGTCACTATGCTTTTAGTAGATCTCAGTTTTATGATATATTTTTGCACGGGAAGCGCGGTTACCAAATTCGAATATCGAATATGATTTTAAAATGGACATTGAATATTCGAGTATATTGAATATTCAAATACCTCGAATATTTTCAATAAATAATTTGTAAAATTAATAAACAATAATACTTGCTTCATACCGAGCGTCTCTATTTTACCGGGTGCAAACTACATTTAAAAAAATAAAGAAAAAAGTGCAAGAAAAAAAAAGTTTTATACCTTTCTGTTGAACACACTACATATATTTTGAAATATTCAAGGTACTCGAATATCCTGTTTTGATTCGAAATTTCAAATCTCGAATACTTTCATTATTCGAGGTATTAAAGTATTCGCGTATCTTAAATTTAATTATGAATGCGACTTACCCACTCGGTCTTGCCGTTTACAGTAACATTCATAATTTTGCTATTCTTATAAACATAATCAAGTTGATAGAGTCTAATGGGATATCCATTCATGTTCTTAATTTTATGTGCAAAAATTTGCTCTAGATCTGCTCTTTGCGTTACATCAGTTCCATAATCTTTCAGATACGGATTATATGCATAAATTTTAGGTTCATTTTTCCATAAACAAATAACAACTCTTAGTACTTGTCTCTCCCAAAACGACTTAAATGATTCTTCTATCCATTCATCCTCGGGATCTATACCTGGGGCTACCACGAGAAACCGTCCACGAAGATTCCAAAAGCGTAGAATTTCAATGTTAAAAACAACTTCTTCTAGAGTGTCGTAATTTTCTAATAATATTATAGTGACGTCTAATTTGTAATCGGATCTCCATTCTTCTGTATTATTTGCAGTAAAGTTGTTGTAGTTTACTGTAAAAACACCTTTATCTACATTGTTCTTCGATATTTCTTTGAAGAATTCGTCTGCAATGACATTATCTGAATGCAGAACGAGCGCTGTTGCACATTTTGTTTTGCAATGTTGAAGGAAAACTTTGGCTGCAAGTTTTGCAAGATCATATTCATGATTTTCAGTTTCTTTTGGTATTAAAATGTTAGAACAATAAGATAAATTGAATAGACATATGAGAATGAAGCTGTATTGGAACATTTTAGAATAAACTGACGATTGAAATGCACGAAAGTTCGTTTCGTAAGATATGACTTCATTGTATTTTGTTAATGATATGTACATTTGATGTCAAAGCTTGATAATCCAATATCATTTTATCAGTAAATATGTAAATTAGATAACTCGTATATTCTGTAACAAGATAATGATAAAATAATAGTGTTTATATTTGGCTGAATAATCAGTGATCGAGAGAGGAATTATAAATTCCTTTTCAATTTAATGAAAACTACTGTTTTATTAAGCATTGAAATAGGTTTGACTAGAAATACTAATATTTTATACGGAATCCGAAACCGGGACCACAGACATAAGAAACAGAATCGTTAACTCCAATTATTATTATTATGGTTTTCAATAAAATATTTTTACATATAATGATATAGGTAGTAAGAAATTATAAATTGATCACGAGATTTTCAAGGACTTTTTTGATGTCCTTTGAATCCACTTTGAAAATGTGAATTAAAGGATGGATAATGTAAAAAGATACAGATAGAAAATTTTATATTTATAAATTTAATGACAATCCGTAGCTGAAACAATATGGGTCGTAGTTGCAAAATTGACAGTTAAAGTTTACTGAATACACAAACTAAATTCATATTAAATTAATTAGAGAATCAGCTACGATGCGAAATAATTTCGAACGATAGATGTCAGTAGTTACAAATTTATTATTGCTATTTATATACCTAGTACAGGAGTACGTTCTTTCCGTATGGATATTTATTTGCGAATGAGTGGCTGATGTCTTCTCGCCGTAAGTTTGTACAATGTTTTTATAGCAAACAAAATTATTTTTAACGGAATTAATATTTAATTACTCAAAATTCTAGTAAATTTACATATTCTACAATAATAAAATTAAAAGCAACGGGTTCTAAAGGAATTAAAAAATAAATTTGTACACATGTTTCTTTAAATTATTGACAATTTTCGATGATTTTTATGGGTTTTGATACACGAGACAGCAGAAATAACATTTTATGAATTAAATTTTATTATTTTTATGAAGATTTTGCAATAGAATGTCTATAGAGCGGAGAAAGCCAGTGTTTTCTGTATACAGGGTGTCCCAGATTTAAACGGCCTAACTTAAAATTAAGATTAAACACCTAAAAATAGGGGGACAAGTTCATTTGAACAAATGTCCGTAAATTCTTTATTCCAGAGATATTCATGTTTTTCTTATTGAGTAGCACTACTTTAAAAAATCAACTTCATAACGAAATATTAACTATTATCTTATTGATGTGAGACAGAATAATTAAATTAAATTAATAATACATTGGTTATTATCTAATTTTAATACAAAATTTAGTTTGCTTGCACTGATGTCAAGGAAAAAATGAGAAAGTATCAATGAATATAAGAAATTTTTGTAAGATGCCATAAAAGGAAAAGTCTATGAAGAACCGATAAATAATTTAGACTCACTACGTAGAAAAATTATTCAACTTTGCAAAACTATATCTCCCGAGCAGTGTCACACAGCAACCAAAACAGTGGCAGATCATTGTAGTGCTTGTTTACGTGTTGCAGGTGAACATTTTGAACAAATATTATTAAAAAAAATAAATTATTTTAAACAATAAATTTCTTTAAATTCATTGATAGTTTCTCATTTTTTCCCAGACATCAGTGCAAGCAAACTAAATTTTGTATTAAAATTAGGTAATAAACAAATTATTTTTAATTTAATATGTAACATCTCAATACGATAATATTAGATATTTCATTATGATGTTGATATTTTAAAGTAGCGCTGCTCAATAAGAAAAACATGAATATCTCTGGAATGAAGCATTTACGGACATTTGTTCAAATGAACTTGTCACCTTATTTTTAGGTGTTTAACCTATGGATTAAGTTAGGCCGTTTAAATCTGGGACACTCTGTATTTTACCATAAGAGTGAGCGAATTGAATGATTTTGGTTGTCAATAGCGTACTTCAAATGTTATTTCCAAGTTAAGTACAAAAAATATTATTTTGTAACAAGAAATTTATTATTATAGGATTTCAACAAAACTTCAAAATTACAATAAACCTATTTCTATTCCTTAAGAATAATAAAACGATACAGATATATACGACTAACAAAACAAGAATTATTTAAGCCTATTTAATAGCACCATTTACAGTTCCACAGTTAAAGGTTGAATTCAATGGCGTACTATAATAACTAGACATAGCGCGCCACGTTTGTTGTGATGCCAATATATTACATACGCATACGGGAAAAGGGAAATGTTGGCATTGTTTAGTACTAGTTGCTTACATTACATTCAAAGACTTGTATACTTGGCGAGAAGTTACAAAATATTTTACTTCAAATATAAATGAACGTAGGCAACAAGTCACACAAGCAATTCCAAACTTCATCTTTTCGACGGTATATGTTGGCTTCAGAACAAATTGTACAGCGACATAGTCCTGTCAACGCTCTCAGCGCTAGAGAGATGAAATGGGAATCACTCACGCAAATTTTCACTGACTCTACTATGATAACAATTAGGAAATTTTTTGTAATTGCTTGAATTTTTCGAAAATTTTATTTATATTTCATATTATATTTTATTAATTACAGTTGCTATGGGACCAAACCGATACATCTACCATAAGTTTCGGCTAAGATGCAACATTAATTTTTTTTGTCATTAATGTATTACTATTCCATGGATATCAGTTTATGTACAATTGTACTGCTTCCAACTAACTTATCATAATTTGAACACGTTTAATAACGAAGAAAAAATTCGGATGGTTACTAGGTACAATTTTGGTTAGTTAGATTTTTATTATATATTTATTAAATGAATAATTTTGACATTAAGATAATTTATTGCTGGAAACAGTGAAAACTAATATGCGCTCTTTTACTAGTCGTGTCTATAAATTATTAAATAATATTATAGATACTCCTGTATTTTAAGACAATTATCAATTAGTGTTCCTCGAGCTAACTCCAGGAATAAAATATTCTTCTTTTGCAGTAAGCACGGTGCTTGCTTGCATTCTTCAAATTTAATCTGAGTATTATTAATTTCGAAAGTATATAACAACATAGCAAATTGAATCTGAATATAAATTAAACAGACTGCTAAAATTTTCAAATGACATGTAGTGATGTCTATTGTTTTTTAAATTAGATTGTCTGCACTCTGAAGCTAAATGTCCGTTTTTCTTGCAAGTGTTACATGAATATTCTTTAAAATAACATTGTTCTTTCTTGTGGTTATGCTTACCACATAATTGGTGTCGCTGGGGCTCTACTTGGCTGCGGTTGCTGTTTCCCACGACTCCGAAACAGCTTGGGTAGCTCCTCGTCCTTTGAACTGCTTGGCTTTCTCTTTGGACATGGCGATTTCTAATGCCTTCTCCTTGGTCAGTACCTTGGCATCTTCTTCAAACAATCGATCACGCATTGTACTTTTACCCAATCCTAAAATAAATATGTTACGTATAACTGTGTCAAGCATAGTTGCCTCAAACCCGCATTCAGTAGATAGGCTAGTTACTCGGGCCATCCACTCTTGAACTGACTCCTCATCTCATTTCAGGGCTTTGTAGAACTTGAAACGAGCAGTGAAATAGGATGTTGCCGACTTGAACCGTGTGTTGAACAGTTGCACCAACTCGCTGTAGTTGTTCGCCTCTGGTGCCGTTGGTGCACTCAAATCCTTCATCTGTTTGTACGATTCTTCATTTAATTTCATGAATTATCTTACAATTATGTGTTATATTTTTCTTTTTCTTAGTAAATCACAATTTGACAACTTATTAAAGATAGTTGAGATTGGTCCATTGGCTACACCGCCTTGTGTTTGATAACCTAACTTTTAACGTGTCAGTCTGTCATTTGTGTTCTCAAAGTGTATTTTAGGTCCGAGCAAATCGTATTTAGAAAAATGTCGTGAAAAAAATGTTGTGTTTAACACGAGAGGAAAGCTCTTCTTCCACTCTCGTTCGAAATGCCTCACTCGCTGCGCTCATGAGGCAAACTTCGAACTCGAAAGGGGAAAAGAAAATAACTATTTACCATTTGTAATAGGAATGTATAATTTTCTTTTATAAAAATTGATCATACCGTTTATTTACAGATGTGGCACTGTATTTAGCACATAATTAATTTAATTTTTTATTCAATAAATTAATTTAGTGAAAAATGGCAAACTCCGAAATTATTGGTTTTAGGCATAGGATACCCTTAATAATAAATGAAGGTAATACAAAATGACACCCTAAAGAATAATAAAATATGGTGTTTCATTTGAAAATGACGAGTTATAGTCATTTGAAGTGGAGTAAATTTGATACGCTTTATTGAACACCCTGTATAATTACATTTGAAAAAAATTAAGTCAAAACATAGAGTATAGTTACAGTTGTGCAGAAAAAAAAATTCTTAAATTTTACTATTAAAATAAATTCAGTACGCGTTCACAAAGCAATGCGTGTATTCGGCCTTTTTGAGACAAAAACGGAAAAACTTGACAACGCCGCGGAAAACTAAAACAAAATTCATATGTCCGTATAGGTGAATAAAATACAATTCAAAATATATAAAAACATATAGGGTTTTCTATTTAAAAAAAGACAAACAATTCTCGCCAAGCCGTTACGTAACACCCTGTATATGTGAAAATAATTTAACGTTATGCTCCTTTATTAGTCGAATAAATTTTGTTCATAAATTTATGCCGTATTTCTAACGACAAGGGAGATATCGAAGATGGGCATTTCGATGACTCACCCTGTATATCGGTAAATGATGCGTGCGGTTACCAGCCGTAAAATCACACCACCGACAATTGTAGGTTGAATCATACATAATCCCCATTCCGATGCATAACCACGAAATTATTTATTAATTAAATGTATGGGATAATTTAACTTAAATTTAAAATAATAGATGAAATTACTGAACTCGTATTTCAAATCATACAAATTACAAAAATAATTTTTTTTCTAAATTTGTTCATAAACTTTGTCTTGAAGTTTATAGTGTCACACAAATATTATGTAGGTAGGCAAGCTAAAACACACGTGTTGTAATCGGTGGCATTTGAAATTTGCATTTAAGTTTGGAAAATAATATTAGAGGAGTGCATATTGATCAACATCCAATTAAAATTATTATGTTGTTACAGCTACTCATTTTGAAAGTTTAAACAATATATTTCACATTAGCAGTCAGTTTAGTACAAATGTAACATTAAATAAATTGTTATAAATGGTGACAGTTATGAATTTCCTGTAATTCTGAAATCCACCAAAACAATTAAACAAATATTAATTTTAGTTTCTAAAGCTAATTATACTTTCAAACAATCAAATTTTGTGACAATAGTATGTACCTATACAAATAGGATTTATTGTACGCAATAAAGCTATAATTAATAGATAGTAATTAATGTTTAATCTAAAAATAACCTATCACTCGTGTTAAAATTGGCAAATAACCGAAATGTAAAGAATTTAATACTAATTTAAACTTAATATAATGAACTTACGCTGTATTTTGTAAGAAATTCCTGAGCAAATTGGGTTATAATTTGTGAAACATAATTAAGCTGAGTTAATAACATAGAGCTCGGCGAACCGTAATAAATACTTTTATGAAGCAACTTCATTTTGTTAAGGAAATTTGATATTTTCTTATTACGTTAGCAGAATCATAAAGTCGAGGTGAGCCGGTTCAGTAAGAAGTTAAGGAGCAATTTAGTATGTTTACACTAAACTAATTTGAACTTATTCGTGCTGTATTATAAAGAAATTTGAAATTATTATGGTATTTAATATTTTTCATTTTTTGGTATGACAGGACATATAGTTTTGCTTTACATATTATGTTGTAATACACCAATGAAATTAAATGCTTCCTGTAATAGATAACAATATTTTTCTAGCTCCTTTAATACCATAGAATAACAATCATATATGTATTAAACCAACGGCATTCAATAAAAACAACTGCACACTTTAATAATTTTTATTCAATATGGTACCTAGTTAATTTGTCCATTGTTTTATTATGACAAAATGATATCTAGGTTATATTTTTGAAGTAATAGTAGTTTATATATCAAGGAAGTAAATTCGTTATTATTTGTCGAGAGCGAAAAATGACACTTTACTCACGTGTTACACACAATATTTTATATTTATGAATCAACCGGAATAATACGTTATTTCATAAAATAGACTATCAACAGCATGTAAATCTAGTAAAAATGCTACGCCCGGAGGTGTTCATAAATCACTTTTCGTCTCTTATTCTCAATATTTAATTTACTACCAAATGTACACCAATATGAAAATATTTTTGGTTAGGTCAAACTTGAAATGAATGTCAAGTCTAAACAAAATAACTACTATGAGAGAAGCTTACGTCATCAATCAAAAAAATATGGAAATAAATAAGTACCAATTTAGTTTATTTTAAATTTAGTTTTAAAAAAGCATTACATTTTCTTGCAAAATAAATACAATTGATAACATTTGACATAACTGTTAATCAATATTAATTAATAATGAGTACAATTATAATTCTTTATAGGTGGCATTGCCAATATTGCCAGTGGACTTGTATCACTTAATTTTTTTAGGGAGTGTACATGTCATTTTTATTTCCCTCGGTAAATATTAAATAATGATTTTTATAAAAATAAAGTTATAGCTATTAACATTCCTAGTGATGTTATGAGTATCATAAAAGTCGCAGATGTCATTTTGAAATCCGAGCTCGTAGAGCAAGGATTTTAAGACATCTAAGGCCTTTTACGACTCATAACATCAGTGGTTTGTTCAATAGTTTACCGGTTTCAGAATATGAAGACGTTAGTGTCATAAATAAATATTATTTTTTGAAATTCTTTTATGAATAACGTCTGTTATAATTTTAAAAGGTGATCAAGTATGTCTGCTTGTTTTTTTTTAACACCATGGTTACACTTATTTTGTATCATATTTATAAATAATTATTTTATTTGAAATCGGCACTAAAGTGCTCAAAAATCGTCATCAAAAGCTCAGAAATCAGCACTAAAGTAACCCATTATACGATGATTTTGAGCAACCCAGTGTTGGCAACCGTTAAATAATTATTGTACAAGTAGGAGAATTTTAGCAGATATATTGACGTACTATAGTAAATTTAGACGTAACATGAAACCAAATGTGCAAGATGAATTAACTAATTTATTCCGATGACGAAATTCTGGACAAAACCCATACTTTTGAGTCCTATTTACGATAACTGTTCGAGGTTGGCAACACTGACTGTCAGTTTCAACTGACAACTGACAGATGTATAAACTTAACCTATATATTTTTTTCACAGTTTTTCTTTTAATTTTAGATTTCAAATAAAATTTAATATGTACCTCGGCACTGAAGTTCCTTTTTATCACTCGCATGGTTTATTTTCCTCGGCCCTACGGGTCGCGGCAACTAAATTCCATATTCGTGATAAAAAGTTAAACTTCAGTGCCTTGATACATAAATAACTATTTTCTTAAACGCCAAATGTGTTCATAAAGGCTAGATTAATTGTGGATTTGAATTGCCTGAAAATATTTGGAACGCAGCAAGTGAAGCTCTGAACAGCTTAATTCCGTCTGTATTGATAAATAACGCTATATTATCATTGTGTTTTATTTTCATTTTCTTGACTGTTTTGACAGTTCAGTATGGTAATATTACCGTATAGCATATGGTAATAACATACTTACACTGCCTACTTTTGTGCATGTAAACATAGGTTTAATCTCCTGAAACCGGTAAACATTATTTATCGATTGTATATAAAACAAATTATGATATATAATATTTCAAACATTTTGAAAATTTTATAAAAAATAGTTAAAATTTGTACAATCCGAATGTTTGCGAATAAAACTTGATTGACATGTCAATTCCTTTGTAACTAACTCTTGGTTCATTGATAAGAAACCTCTAGCAGGACGTACTGTGGTGCCCACGGTGCCCACAACAGTTTATTTACTGAATTTTGCATGTCATTTTAACTAACTCGATACTCGTTTTTTCTGTGGGTATTGTTATAAAATTGTTAGCGAGATAAGCAGCGAGTAGTGCACATGTGAATGAGCTCCGTATTTCAGTCTCTATATAGAGAAAAGTACGAGCATTCAAATAGTAAGCTATAGTACAACAAATAGATTAAAGTGTGGTGAATAGTACCCTGTAGTGCGAGGAAATAGTGGTACATTAGTGAGAAGAAAACACTAAGGACGGCAAGCTAACCTCAACCATAAAATCATAAACAGAAAAACAGGAATACACAGAACAACGAGCACACATAGATGAAGACCCAAACCTAGCAAAAGTATCCTTTTTAATAGATAAACTAGATATAATGACAAAATAAACTAAATCTTAACTCGATATAAATCATCATTGTATGACACACCCACTTACGGCCGAAAATCAACCCGCTATACATGGACGTTAACTGTGTCATATAATCCAAAGGCGAAGAAAAACAGCATCCGGACAGAAGTAGAGGCGATCGGGACAGGGCCTTTGTTGCTTACATGACGGCAACTAGTAATGAAAACAAGTACTTCGGATAGCGAAGACTTTGCAGATTGCTCAGAAGAAACATCAGCGGAACTTCGAGAAGATTTTTCGGACGACAATAAGAGGAAAAGACGATCAGAAGAGTCATTTAATACATCAAAGAAAAGAAGGAAAACGAAACGAACACCAACTAAAGAAATTAAAGACATGGAAGAACTAAAAGGAATGATGCAACAAATGCTAGGGGAGATGAAGGAGATAAGAACGGAAAACCAAAAGTACAGAGAAGATATGGTGGAACTGAAAAAAGATAACGAACGAATGAAGGACAGGATAAACACTCTAGAGGAAAAATTAAACAAAATAGGAATATTAGAAAATAAAGTGGACAGAATTGAGAGAGAGAAAAAGAAAAATAATGTTATCGTCAAAGGACTGTCATTGGCAGGAAAGAATAACGCAGGTCATATCGAGGATATGGAAAGCTTCCTACTTCAACAAATGCAGATAGTCACAAAGGTGAAAAAAGCTATAAAAATTAATGACAAAGTATACATGCTAGAAATAGAAAATTTCGAGAAGAAGCAAGAAATAATGAGGAATAAAAACAAACTGAAAAATACCGCATTCCACAAAGTTTTCATAGACAATGACCTCACTAAAAGAGAGCAAGATATCCAAAAAATGTTGAAAGAAAGAGCAGAACAAGAAAGAAGAGAGGGTAGAACGGTCCAAATAAAATACCAAAAATTGATAATAAATGGAGCGACATGGATTTGGAACAGTAAAGAAAATAAGCTAGTACAAGCTCCAAAAAACGATTGAATTGCAAACAAAATATTCGGACGGACACAGAGAAGACGACGAAAGCAATTGAAGACACGGATCACGATAATAAAAATTGTAATAAAATATGGAAATTGGCTACATGGAATGTGAGAAGCATGAATGGAAAAGAAATGGAATTGTATGAAGAGTTCGACAAGCTAAATATTGAAATACTAGGTATAACTGAAACAAAAAAGAAAGCGATAGGAGAAATAATAGTTGAAAATGGACACTTATTAATATACAGTGGAGTAGCAAAAGAAAAAAGAGCGGCAGCGGGAGTTGGATGTCTGATAAACAAAAGATTAATTAACAATGTTCAATCGTGGGAAGGCTATTCCGAAAGAATATTAAAAGTCGAAATCAAGAAAGAAGCGAGCCAAAGTAAAACAATAATAATTGCTTATGGACCAGACGAAGATGAAATATCAGAAATGAAAGATAAATTCTGGGATGAACTAAACATAGCAGTAGAAAATAGTAAAGGTGATACCTACATAGTGGGAGATCTCAATGCAAGGACAGGAATACGCGATGAGAGCACTGGAAATGCGATTGGAATTCATGGCGAAAACAGAAGAACTAATAATGGAATAAGGCTGATAGATTTCTGTACATTAAACGATCTAATTGTAACAAATACCTTTTTCGAACATAAAAACATACACAAGTACACAAGACAAGGTCCAAGAAAGGAAGATAAATCGATAATAGATTACATACTTGTAGAAAGAAAAAATAGAAGCAAAGTAAACGACTGCAGGGCAAGAAGAGGACCTGAAATATTCTCAGATCATTTTCTGGTGCAAGCAAAAATTAAAAATGAAAGAAGCTTGGAAGAAAGCAGAAGAAATGAAATAAACCAACAAACAGAATACCAGAAAATAAAAGTGTACAAATTAAAGAACAAATAAATAGCTAGAAAATTCGAGAAAGAAGTAACAAGATTAATAGATACTGGAAATATAACTTGTAGCGGAAAAAGTATTGAAGAGGCTTGGGAAATTTTCAAGAGCACTATAATGCAGGCAGCAAAAACAATCTGCGGAACGAACAAAGCAGGCCCAAATAAGAAACAAACGTCATGGTGGAACCAAGAAATTAAAGATGAAATAAAGAAAAAGAAGAAAACATGGATAAATTATTTAAATAACACAAAAGAAGAAACTTATGCTATATACAAAGAACAACGCAAAAAAGTTAAAGAATTAGTACGACAGGAGAAGGAAAAAACCTGGAAGCAATTTGGCGAAGACATGGAATCCAGAAGTAAAGAGAACCAAAAACTATTTTATAGAACATTAAAAACACTTAGAGTAGACAAAAAACATACAACAAATACGATAAAAAATAAAGAAGGAGTAATACTAACTGAAACTCAGGAAATAATGGATAGATGGAAAGAATACTTCCAGGAACTTTTGTGTACCCCCAACGAAGAAGAACTAAGAGAAACAATTAGTAATCAAAGTCAAATTATTAGAGAACACGAAAGTGAGAGCGGACTGACGGAGATAGAAATAAACGAACTAAAAGAAGCCTTACAAATGCTGAAAAACGGGAAAGCAGCCGGGCATGATAAAATATCTCCAGAAATGTTAAAATGTATGGGAGAAAATGGTGGAAATTTACTACTAGAAATCTTCAACAAAATATGGAATGATGGGAAAATACCCAAAGACTGGGAAATAGCAAACATTGTTCCAATACATAAAAAAGGAGACAACAAGAACTGCAACAATTATAGAGGCATAGCGCTGCTGAGCACAGCTCTGAAAGTTTACGAAAGGATCATCGAGAAAAGATTACGAGTAAGGATAGAGTCAACATTGTCAGAGGTACAAAGCGGCTTCAGAAAAGGCAGAAGCGCTCAAGATCATATATTCACGATCAAAAACATAATACAAAAGACGAGAGACACCAAATCAACAGCATATATGACATTCATAGACCTTGAAAAAGCGTTTGACAGAGTAAGAAGAGATGAAGTTTGGAGAATCTTAGAAACCAGAGGCATACAAGCTAAATTAATTAATGCTATAAAATGCCTGTACAAGAGAAATATAAATTATGTCGTCAGCCAAAATAGACAATCAAAAGCTTTTGAAACAAAAAACGGCCTAAGACAAGGCGGGGTATTAAGCCCAGTACTGTTTATAATATTTATGGACGAAATCATAAAAAAATGTGAACCACAACTTAAAAAACTACATATAGGCTATAGAAACCTACAAGCAACACAAATATCGATGTGTGCGTTTGCCGATGATATAGTGATAATGGCAAATAGCGAACAAAAAATGCAGCATAACATAAATGTGTGGAACGAAACATTAACAAAATATGGTATGAAGATCAATGCCAAAAAGACTAAGGTGATGGCGATAAGTAAAGAACAGGAGGTGATAAACATCACAATAAACACGGAAAAAGTAGAACAAGTAAATTCATTTCAATATTTAGGCACATTAATAGAAAGCAACGGTTCACAAGATGGTGATATAAACGACAAAATTAATAAAACAGCTAAAACTTTTCATGCATTAAAAAACTGCTTCATAGGAAAGCAAGAAATTAATTCGAAAACAAAAATAACAATATATAACTCAATATACAGATCTATATTGACGTACGGATGCGAATCATGGCTATTATCTAGAAGAATGAAAAGCAAAATCCAAGCACTAGAAATGAAGTATTTAAGAAGAGTGCAAGGAGTGACAATGAGAGATAGAATACGAAATGAAGTGATAAGAGACCAACTAAAGTGCAAACCGATCTTAGATTTTATAGAAGAGAGACAATTAGCCTGGTGGGGACACATGATTAGAATGAATGAAGTTAGACCAGTAAGACAAATTTGGATGACGAATGTGATAACGAAAAGAGGCCGTGGAAGACCTAAGGACAACTGGGACAACACAATACAGAAGATTTTGAAGAAGAGGAACGTGACACTGCAAGAAGCTCAAAAAATGGCAAAAAATAAGAAACAGTGGGCAAATTTCGTGCACGGTTAAGACCAGAAAACCCTACACTTCACGGTAACAGGGTATACGACTATATATATATATATATATATATATATATATATATATATATATATATATATATATATATATTGTTATAAAAGGAAATTAAACCGCGCCGTTATTTTTATAGAAGAACTTATATAGCCCACAAGAAGTCAATCATGTTGACATTACCATACGCTACTCCAATCGAAGGATTTCGTTCAGTAAAAATAAATCGCAATCCTTAGAGATAAGAAGGAACAATAGAACGAAAGAGAAACGTAACTGTTAAATGTAAATGTGTCGGGTTTCACCTAGTTTTGAAATCGGGCTCAGAATCGCGCCATCAGATAGGCAACCGGAAGCCGGATGTCGATGGGTAGCCACGGCAGCCTTGACGTGACGTAACACTGTAACACGTAACGTGAGGCGATCTTGTGTTTAACTGTGGCTGCGGGCGCCAACTCCCCGCTCAATCTAACTTTGCTATTTCTTCCCTAATACCGGTCGATGTTATTGCGATTTCGATAGCCACTTTTATAGAAGCGACAGCCGTAACGGCCAGATAGTGTAGTGTATTGTATAGAGACGTGGCTTGCAGTTAGCTCTATGCAACTTTGTTACGGTCAGATTGTTTTATGGAGTTGCGCGATAAAATGAAACTGCTTCGGAAAATAGCTAACGTGCGATGGAAAATTGCATTTAATAAAAAATTATACGCTTAGTATTCATATTGCTATAGCTATAATAATAATAGCTTTGATATGGTCAATTTGTGCTTGGCGCGTTTATTCACTTTTATGTTATCTACTGTAATTCAACAGAATTAATTTCTTATAACCCATCCTTAAACAGTTATCTGTAATTTGTATTTGTATTGTTAGCTGGTCTCGTATTTTTTTACTTTATCTTACCCTACCATTCAATGAAACATTAAAATTAGTTATCAAATCATTCTACTCAAAAACCAACACTTTACATTAATTTATCAATATAAAATTAGAGATTTAAACTTTTCTCTGCTTCGTTTATGCTCACAACAATCATTCTTGTCAATCCCAGCAAACACAGTTGTAACATTGATGTACCTGGTATGTAATATCTGAAACCTAAGTAGTATATCATTTATATACGTACTAATAACGTAATATGCACATATATAACATGTCGGACATCTCTTGAGAGAGCTTAAAATTATATTGTTAGTATGTCACATTGGTTTTGGACATGGTGCATACCTACAACATGTATATGTTGTTACCGTACTTGTAACATATTCACAGTTAGGAAGTTTTATATATTTTATATAAAAATATAGAAAAGAAATTTTAAATATATTTATTATAGCGTACACTGAACTTCGAAATATATTTATTTTAATTTTGCTAACTGGTTATATATTTCAGTATCGTAATTTATGTAAAGGAAATTGTTTTTATAAATAAATAAACATTTTCAAAAAGATCTTACACAAAAATGTACAAAACAACTATTCCATTCGTATATTCAAAGTTGTTAATACCAATAGTTCTGTTATGTACCATTAACGTTACGATGACTACATACATGGGATGTCATGTCTCATAGACCGTGTTGCAGACATAAGTCTCTCCATGTACTCGCAACATAACTGGGTTTGCACGGATAGCTCCTGAGTTTCACCCAACACAACAGCATCAACCGCATCAGCTAATGCAGGCACTCATACACTCACCAATATGTATACTATCCATTCCATTCAATACCTCTCGTAACAACATATCCAAATACAAATTAAACAGCACATTTCAATATATGAGTAAAAAAATCGTTTCTTCGTTGTCTTGTAAGTTCTTAGCAATAGAAACGGCGATGGTAAAATTTATACCCAGCAAACACAGTTATGTCGCGAGTACGTTATACATACATAACATGGTTAGACCTATGTCCGCAACACGGTCTATGAGACATGACATCCCATGTATGTAGACATCGTAACGTTAATGGTACATAACAGAACTATTGTTATAAACAACTTTGAATATACGAATGCAATAGTTGTTTATATACATTTTTAAGTAAGATCTCTTTGAAAATATTTGTTTATTTATAAATGAACAATTTCTTTCACATAAATTACGATACGCAAATATATAACCACTTAGCAAAATTAAATTAAAAATATTTCAAAGTTGTTCATTGTACACTATATGTATATTACGTTATTTACGTATATAAATAATATACTACTTAGGTTTAAGATATTACATACCAGCTTCATTAATGTTACAACTGTGTTTGCTGGGTACTTTCCCAAGAGAAGGGGACAATTTCCAATAACGTGCAATTTTTTTAAAATGAATCCTAAATTTAAAATTTTTGTAAGTATTGTTTTGTTTGCAAGTTGATTTAACTGTGTTATTTTTATTTTGTATTGGTTAGTGTATTCAAGGTCTGTGCCACTGCCAATTTTGGCTTTTTGAGAATTATTCCGAAGTGAAATGGTTATGTAATATCACGTAAATAAACTATATTATTATTATTTCGCCTGGACTATTACACGTAAAAATATAAATGAATGTTAATGGGTTTGCAATGAGTGTCACTAGAAATATTGTAAGCAATATGCACGCTACACAATAAATACCCACTTTTGTACTGAAAACAATAATGACATTTTTACCAAAAAAAAAAACTCAAATATGTGTTGTAATGGGCTCAAAAATAGAGTGGACAAAAAAAATTGGGAACCAAAACAAAACTAAGCACACTTTACAATTAGCTATCAATAATGTCGTCATGAATTTCCATTACCGTGTTGGTACAGCTAATTCTCTAATCTACCTTTCAGTAGTGACTCGCAACATGAATCGCGGAAACATGCATTACATATATTTCCGCGCATTGAAGGAAATTGTACGCTGCTGCGTGGGGGAGACAATGCAATACAGAGTCGATCCGAGCGCAGCGTGCATCGCATGTATTTGAATTTAAACGTATCTATCAGCGTTGTTTTCAGTCACACAATAAAACATCCGGCGTTGTTCTGCGTCCGACGCGACGCGACACGAGACCATTTCTGTTCTGCTGAGCTTTACGGTTATCGCTTCGTTGTGCGTTACTTTTAATATTACTGACGTTCGTACTGAATTTAATGTTTTGCCGGGAGTTTCATATATTAAGGCAATAATTGTCATATATTCCTTGATTTTATTGTACTGTTACTACTGCAATATATGTTAAATATATTACGATTCAGCGAGGCGAGTAACACAAATATTTTTTCGTAACGAGGGAAACTCGGTTTCTATGATACCAAAATCATGACAGTAATAGCTAATTATATTTCAGCACTCAAATAATGTTGTTTTGAAAAATTAACAATATAAAATACCTGAATCAAAGATAGGTAACAATAATAAATTATATTACAGTTCTAATAATTTTTGAATACATAAACTTCTGGACAAAATTAACGCATCACAATTTTAAAATGTAGTTTTATTAAATTAAGGAAAATAATATGCTGAATATGTTGTTACAACATAATGTGACAATTTGGGAGTAAATTAGATCGAAAAATGAAAGTATACTCATGGACAAAATTATCAAATATTTAATTATGATGAATCAAGGACAAAGTAAAAATGGTTTTAGTTCACAAAATAAAATTCTTTACTTTTTCCTTAGTTCATCATAAATAAATATTCGATAATTTCGTCCATGAGTATATTAATGCTTAATTATAAAAATAAACAATTTATATTGAAAACTACGAATAAAATAATTAAATTTGGAAGAGCGAAACAATTGAAAAAATTATAGTCTTGAAGAAATCAGTAACGTGTGTTGCTTCCTCTTGCTCCAAATAATTGCTATTAAAGTTTGTATGACATTATGTTGAATATGTGTCCATTCTGCAATAGCTGCATTTTCAAGTTCCCTCAGGTTCGTAGGTGCAGGCGTATGACGTCTTCACTAATCGTTTCAGCGTATCCCATATATGCTCAATGCTATGGGATTCGAGTCCTGACTTCTTATTGGTCATTGCATAACCGGTATATTAACAACGTTTAAATAGTCTAATACTTCTCCAGCCTCCACCAAATGGAATTTTTAACACAATATTGCAAGTAGCAAATCTCTCTCCTAGTCTTCGCCAGATTCGTTCACGTTCATCAGGACAATTTTAGGTTCACTCTAGTTTCATCGACAAATAAAACCGCCTCCACTGATCCACAGTCCAGTTAGCATGATTTCTAGTAAAACGAAGTCTGGCAACTCCGTTCTCTTTGGTAAGAAGTGGCGAAATTGCCTGCCTTCTATTGTCTAGTCCATCTTCATTTAATCGTCGTCTAATCGTTCGAGTAGAAATTGAGACGTTACGAGTGTTAAAAATATAAAGACAATAAAAATTGTCCACTGTTTCATAAAATACAGTCTCAGAATAATAACAAAGTTTTAATTTACAGAGACCGGCCAAGTCAATTAATCGGTAACTACAGACGCATTTCGCTCTTACTGGAGCTCATCAGTGTAGTGTAACCCGTCAACTGCTGTGAAGCAGTGACACCGATTTACTGGCTCAGCGAGATCTAAGATCCCAACAGATTGGTAAATGGATCTGAGAAGTAAATAAATACTCCCAGAGCCATCTACCGCTCTTAAACTTCAACAGAAGTAAATGCTTTCAAAAATCGAAAACTGTCTATGAAACATTTATATGAAAAATATAAAGACAATAAAAATTGTCAACTGTTTCATAAAATACAGCCGGTCTCTATGAATTAATAACTTTGTTATTATTCTGAGACTGTATTTTATGAAACAGTTGACAATTTTTATTCTCCTTATATTTTTAATATAAATACTTCATAGATAGTTTTCAATTTTTGAAAACGTTACGAGTGACTTCCAGTTCAATTCTTAATTTTGCCCTATTTCTTAAAGCTGGTTGTCTAAGAAAACGCTCATCTCTCTCGTTAGTACATCATTTCCGCCCTTGTACTGACCTTCGAGAATGCGATCCAGTTTCATAAAAACGTCTAACCATGCGACTTATTGCTATTTGATTTACCTCTAGCAAATCAGCAACATAACCCTGAGAATATCTTTCATCCAATAAAGTTGATGCTCGTACTGCCTCCAGTAAATATTCTATTTAAATCACCCTGTTTAATATTTTATTGTAAATTTGTTTAATTTTAAAAAGTACTTCAAAAAAATCCACATTTCAATTACGTCAATTCTTTAACAATCCATAACTCGACAAATAAACATCATACAAAAAAAATGTGTGTATACATTCATATCTTCTAGATGTTCAATTAGGCCGAATGTGACCGAATTTTAAAACCTCACATTTTTTCCTTGTCCGCTTCACATGAAATGCCTCAACTTTGCGGACCATAACTTACTAGTGCTGTTAATGAAATTCGAATTTTCGAATTTCGAATTTTACAGAATTCGAAATTCGAAAAAATTGTTATGAACGAATTCGAATTTCGAATTCTAAAAATTTCTTCAAATTTCGAATTTCAACGAATTTATAATTTCAAATTTAACGAATTTCAAATTTTGAATTTTTATATCTAAGTCATAAATAGTAGGAATTTTATAATTGGAAAACTGAACACTACTCAACATTTCCTTAAAGTTGGGTACAAATAAAAATCGGTAGATGGCGCATCCCTCAAACTGAGTTTTAATTAAATTTTATAATTTCGGCACTTGTTATTTTGTTAATTTAAATATTAGAAATTATTAATACTATTTTTAATTTTGTGTGTAATGTTTGTTAGTTTGGATAGTTTTATGTAAGTACTACTAAGTAAAGTAAAATATTTTTATTTTTGCCTATATTGCAAAAAAAACTGCTTTATATATACCGAGTGTAACACGAAATGCTTTAGTTACAACCCATAGTACATGTATGTTGTTTACTGATTTACAAGCAGAATTTTAAGCAATATTTATTTCAAGCATTTTTGTCTTAAATAATTTGGGAAGCAATGCGCACGAAAAACTATTTTCCCATGTTCAACGCCTATGGCCCGCTTTTCATGTTACAGCCTGTATATAAAAATTAGAAATTCGAACTTCGAATTTCAGTGCAAATTCGGAACTTTAAATTTCAGTACAAATTCGAAATTCGAACTTCGAATTTATTTTCAAATGAATTTTCGAATTCATTTATTTCGAAAATCAACAGCACTACTAATAACTTGACAGCTAGTAACCGCACTTCATGCACTAACTGAGAAGCTGCGTGCTCCATCGAAAATGGACAAATGGCATAATTATTTTTTTATATATATCATACTCGTATATAATTAATTAAATGTCATAGTTACATCATATTATGCCGACTTGACTATTTAAATAAACCGCCACTTAACTTGATCAGTATCGATCCCCCGAAGCTATACCTCTAATGGCCATAAATTGATTTGTCGAGAGTTAAGGTATATTAATTGTAATTGTAAAGAAATGACTTGGAAATGCTGTCGTTTCAATCAATATAAACTGAAAATATTACTGAACCCCAAATTATGAAGGAAGACGAAAAGAAATATAGGTTTTTAAAAGGAACTTTTATGGTCATATTATGTTCCATATTCCACATTAACGATCGAAAAAAAATTTTATTAGTCAACATCCGAGCCTATTCTGAACCACTTTAGAAACCAATTATATAACGGAAATATCAGTCAGAACAAAATACGAAAATCGTTATTGAACCGTGTATTTTCAACATTTTTGTAGTGACGTAAATTGTCAATATCAGAACGTAAAAATAATTGAAAGATGAACCATATATACCTGAATAAATGTTTCTTTTTCTTTAATAATAGTTGCGTAGTTCATCCAATAATCAATTTCCTACAAATGTCCCGTAATTGGCATATTCACTTCGTCCACATTTATAATTCATAGCTATTCGTTGCCCTTGAAATCATTTAGTCACGTTAGAAACTGTCAATTATATTTATCTATTTCGGTCTCATTTATCTGTTTCTCTAATCTTCCATTGGATACTGCACAAAATGTCGAAACTGACGCGTCCCACTATTTTAACATTCGTTTAGATGAAGCTTCGTTTACATGTTTTTCTAATACCGTTGCATGTTGTATGCAATATATGTATGTTATAAGATAGTATGGTAAAAGCTCGGCAGGTTTTAACTTTTACAATAAACAAAATAGCAACCGTCAATAACAAGTTTGAATAAAATAGGTGACCATCAATGACATTTCATTTGCTATTATCGAAAAAGTTAATATTATGATTTAGCCCTATACTAGAGCAAACATAATACACATGTACGTACATACATTATTATTTTTTATTTTATTTTAATCACTGATATTTTTATATTTATGGATTTGGTTGGTAAATGAATTTATTTATTTTTTCAATAATCTTTTAAACAGGGAGAAAATTTTTATCGACTATGTACCGTAAATATAAAATTGTAACCAAAATCTTGTTTTGGCGTTCCGAAATTATCAAATACCTGAAAAATATACAATTTCGGAACGCAGTTCTTGAAAGATAATAATAATAATAATGAAGCTTTATTGACAACTTGACACTGGCGATGTTCAGCTAAAGCTTCTTCCACCTAACCAATACAAAATAAGAAAGAAATTATAGAGTGAAATAAACAAACTAACAATATAATAGATCCAAAATCAATACATAATTCTATATAAACTTAATACAAAGAGAAATATTATTTAAAGTTATATAGTCATACTAATGATTACAGAGTAACTACATTGAAATAAACAGTCTACAATACATTTTTTATAAGTGACTTGAATGTCGATAACGCTAAGGATTTCAAAGGTGGTTACGTATTTTACTATTTTACTAAACACATCAATTGCATTTTTATTGTGACGTTGTGAGAAGAAACAGAGGTTAAAATAAAAAAAGTAATAAAGTATTTCAAAAATAGAAATAGAATATACCGACGATTCTCATTCAGAACTAATTATAATAATTATTTATATTTTCATATTATGATACATCAGATTTAAATAATAATTCTGCTATAATTTGTCGCTGAATATTAGCACAACTAACATCCAAATGAATTCCGGCTGTTATATATTCAAACTCAACGTTAAACCGTTCCGTAAATGATAATAATAATTTTAAAAATTCAGTAACCACTCCTTAACCGAAAACTAACGTAAACAAATTCTTGGTTATAATTTTATATTTACTATACATCTATTATTATACCGCATTTTACCTTACAGGAACAGTAGATGGCAATACGGATGCATCCCGTTTTATACGCTTTATTAAACAAATGTTTAAAAGAATATTTAAAACTTTATAGATATGCAAACGAAAAAGAAAAATCCTTATGAATTAGCAAATGGGAACCAGAAATATGTGATGTACTACTTATATAAATTATTCTCGTCGTTTTGAAAAGCTTACAGAATTGACGGATATAAACTGCCTTGTGCTTCCGATCACTCAATCAGCTGCAAAGATTTCCCATATTTCTCAATGATATGTTCTAAGGTGACATACAGTATTGGTATTCATATTTTTGTCAGAAGGAATTCCAAAAATGTAGAGCATAATTCTGAAACGGAAATAAGAGGAAAGAAAGTATAAAAATCGGAAGAAGGAAGATGCCGAACGATTTGAGATGAATCAAAATGAGAGGAAGAAAATATGAGGACATGGAGAAGGATACAAGGAAGATAAAATGAAAGTACATAGTCTACTTTTCATTAAGATATCTGCTTACTCTGGTATACTCAGACTTGAACCTTGGAGGGGAACAATTTTTTCTTTTTTCGGAAAACATTTATTTTTAATGGTGATTTCATTATTTTTTAGCATTACGTAACAAAAATTAAGAGTCTTGGCTTGACAGCATGGCAGCTTAATTGGCGGTAGTATTTCTTAACTATGTTTTTACACGATTTAAGCAATGTACATTTTTTTTTAGAATTCTGGAAGTTTTGTTGAGTACAAACTTCCACACAGGACAATGCCTGACGTTTGTTTTGTATTTCTGAGAATTTGTGAAAATGTTCGTGCCATATTTTTATTGCAGATTCTTTAATAATTTTGGGAATATCAGGTACATAATCAAACAGTTTATCACACTGATTATTGCTTTACCTACCGGCCTTACTAACAATGGTGATAATAAGCTCATAAATCTGTTAAACATGTCTTTTTTCACGACAAACCAAGAAACCCACCGTTCTTCTTCCGAAATAGTGAGGAAAATGTGCTTTTCTTCTCTAGAGAGAAAAATACAGAAGTGTTACCAATATGAGTGTTATTTACAAAAATATATTGTAAAAATTGTAAATAAATTCCTAATTTTATTGAAAACCTAATTTTAGTGATATTACATACTTTAAATTATCTTAAAATTATTTCTTATATTTTTCTTTTTCTATATTAAATCATAATTTAACAATTTAATTTATATTTAAGATTAGTTCATTGGCAGCACTACTACACCTCCTTGCGTCTGATAACCTAACTTTTAGCGTATCAGTTGTGTTGTCAAAGTGTATTCTTCGAACAAACTGTTTTTAAAAAAATGTCGTAAAAAAAGGTTGCATCTAACATGAGAGGATAGCCCTTCTTTCTATTCTTTTTCTTTTATCAGATATAATTTAACACAGGAATAGTAAATTTAATATTTTTTTTTTCATTTACGCCAATAGAGCTTAGCCGAATCAATGGGTGAGGAAAAATCAAATTGTACACTATTTTATAAGCTACATTTTCCAAATTAGAATCAATTTTTGTTAATAATAATTAAGTACTCAATGGGGCCTATTCTGTAACTTCCCTGTTAATTTTTAATTGCTTGTTAAAAATTGTAACCAATTAAAATATATCTATCAAATGAAATTTTCAATTTTTATTTAAGTTAGAGAATTGGCCCCAATGTAGGTAACAAAACATTGCAAGAACATCGTTTGGCAACCACTGGTATAGTAATAGGTAGGTAGTTCATTCGTTCAATAATATCTTTTATTAATATTTCTGCAACGGAAGTTGATACTCCGGCTCGAAAAGTGGAGTAATAAAAATTTCTCTATATATGACAATAAATAGCCGGAAACGGAAACCGAGTGCGACGGAAATGAAGAAAGTGGAGACAGAGGAGTCGACGAGTGTCCAACGAGCGTCCAGCCCAGAGCGAGATGACAATGTCGACTGGCGGGGCAACAGATGTGATCAACTGCAGAAATATGTCCGAATGATGAACTGTGTTATTTGTTTCAGGGGTGGTGCGGGCGCTAGCGTGGAGTGGGCCTCAACATCAGCCTGACAGAGCCGCGAAATGAATGCGGCGAACGAGGGAAACAGTGGCGTACACTAGGGAGGAGAAATACAAAACTCCTTTTAACTATATATTTCGGAGGTGTCTAGTAAAATATAATAAAAATTTATAGGAGGAATGTAACAAACACAAGCATAGCTTATTAAAAAAAATGTTCTATCTCTTCTAATTACCAAAATATAAGTGCTTGAAATTAAACGAAGTTGTCGAATTTTTGAAATATTTGTACCTAAAGCAAACATAAATTGCAATTCACATGATCATGTCGTATCTGGTTAATTTTGGAATCCTCTGTTAATAATTTGCAGTGGTATTCCATTCAAACTAAATAAAATTTATAGAAAATAGCTGTAAAGTGTCGAATACACCATTCAAATAAATGCCTAACAATCAAACTATTTTACTTATAGTGTGAATCTCCCTCTCGCACATATTCGTAAGGGAAGTATTCGGACGATTTAGGTAGTTTGGATAGGGAATTTTCAACAGATATGCACGTTTTGGGATCCCTGTGATACAATTACACTATTCCCACGATCACGTTTGTCTGTCTTTCTATGTATGAGTACGAGTACGATAACCATTGTCAAATTTCATACTTAGATTTAAAATGTTCATGTTACGAGCAACGAGCTGATATGATTTTGAAAAGAATCCATCGATCAGATGTAGCAGTTTATTTGAAGGTCTATCAAGTATTCTGTGCATATCTCAGTAAATAAATGAGTTCAGTAAATTATGTTATATTAAAAAATATATAGAATAAATTTGGCTAAAATTTGTATTTTTATTTTTATTTATTCTAATTACAAATTTGCGAGAAGTTATGTAGTGGACACATCAGACTATTATCCAATTCTAAAGGAGTCTATTTGACTGTAAACTGTGCAGACTTTTCCTTTAACCCTGTTTACTTTATTACACATAGTATAAGGACGTATAACAATAATGAAAATCATATATTGGAAGATTTTCGCAAAAATTTAATTCGTTTTGACCGATGAAATCTACATGAATAGATGAATGTGTGTATGATCAATAACTTACAAACGAGAAGAGATAGACTAACGATACTTCATAATTACAAGTTGCATGACAATGTGGAGAAATGAGTTGATTTAGACTTAAACCATAATTGCAAAACCGAAAGTGGAAGAAAACTTAACAATAAATAACTACTTAACAATAAGCACTGAGCGAAACGAAGGCTTCAATTTTTTCTGATATCGGTAATTCCTTAACGTTCGTGATGCTTATATAATTTTTTTGCATAATTGGAACATTTATTTGAAAATAAGCAGATATATTTTTTTTATTATTAGTAATGCTGTACTTAAATATATTAAGAGGATTTTTTTTTAGTTGCAATTGTCCAATCAAAAATTTACTTATGCATTTAAATGTCAAGTAATTTAATGTTGTGGTGTTATTTAAGCAATTATTTTTGAAAAAGAAAAAAAAATTATCGCAATGATCGATTCCGATAGATTGAAAAATTTGACAAAGAAGAAACGTAGAGTATTGGTTGTTTGACAATAATACCCGAAATATCCAAATTTCGCTATGAAATTACTAACAAAATTTTCAAGACAATTTACTTACCGTTCAATAAACGGTATTACTCACCGTTCTGTTTAATCTAGTAACCGGTAAAAACAACATACCGTTTTGGAAACTGGTATGGTAAGTTGATAAAAAAGATCAATCGTGCAAAAATAAAAATTAGTTCAATTTATTTCGAATATGTTAAACAATTTTCATTTGTAACATTCTTGAATAATAACACAAAGGATATGGAGCAACAAAACAGTATTTTTATTTTTAAAATTAATAATTCCAATATAAAAGAAATAAATATAAACAGGATCTTAAAAATTATAATACAAAAATAACTTTTATAACGATGCAAATATATAGGTAGAATCATCTGCGAAAAATTGTTGAGTGAAAGATATCAACAAGTAATATTTGGAAGAAAAAATATTATTTTATTATATTTGTCTCCAGTTTTCCATAACTATAACTTATACCATATTGAGTTTGGTAACAAATTAAAGAGAGAAAACTTACACTTGAACTTGACTTTGGTAGTATGATAGTTAAATGTCTATTGCAGGAACATTGAACTAAAGTATCAAATAATGCTTTTCAGCGATTGGAAATTTTATTTTATAATTGTTATTAAAATTCTATCGTGTTTGGTAGAAAATACATACATTTTTGAGGGCCGCTAAATATATCATGTCATGTAAAAATTATTAAATAAACAAATTTGAATTTACATATAAGTATAAGAAAGTCGTGTGAAGCGTCCACATTCGAGTTTTCGTTTTGTTTTGTAATAGGAATTATTTAAGAATAGGTTGTACGGTGTTGTCATGTACTAAAAAATATTAGCTGATTTGTTAAATTTACAAGTTTAAAAGTTATATTACAAAATTATATTTATTTGTGTACCCATGCAACAGTCCATTACTTTTTAAAATTTTCAAATGACACGCCACTGTCGCTAAAACAGAAATAGAGCCGACGAAAACACGCAAACAAATGCATACTGAACTATTTTTTTAATACAATAAATAATGTGTTATCAAAATGAGAAAGATATTTGTGACGTTTAATTTTCTTGTTTTGTTTTTCCATGTTATCGCCGCTGTGAAGATATTTCAGCAGTCGGTTACGACTGGGAAGATACAAGCACTCGTAGTATGATGAAACAAAACGAAAAATGAAATGAATTTAAACGCTGTACAGCCATTTAAACGCTCTCAGACAAGATAACCATATTTTACTTTGTTTATGGTATCATAAAATGTTAGTGTTTTCGAAAAATGTAACTCGCTTTAACTGTTTTTACGCGGCTATTTATAAATTACTGCTTGCGAAATATACCTAATAAAACAGATTTATTCATTCACAAGGGATTATTATAAATTAATACGCACAAATAAAAATCCCATATATGACCTGTATAATGTATGTAAATATTAATTTCCTCTTCTCTTACGCGAGAAATTTTTACTCTATAGAAACAGAAACTTATAGTTCTATTCATAAAATAAAATAAAAATAAAATTTTCCCGTCGTCGTCCGACATTGACACTATTACATATTTCTAAGGCGGTCAGAAATCATGTTTTTGCCGAAGTAGTTCGACAAAAATTGCTAACTTTTTATGTTTACATGTTACAGTACAATTCTTACAGTACTCCCTGCTCATGTTTAATATTGTCAGAAGCGATTACTCTGTATGGTAAAAAAGAATTTTGACCATTTTGACCGAAAGTTCTATACATTGTTTACTTCCACCTAATAACATGCTATAAAACCTTGGTTTGATTTATTTTCTGAATGCCGACATGTTAAGTCATATATCTCGATTTTATGAAAATTGGTATTTTCTAGATAGTAACATAGTAGATACAGAAATAAGGTTAAAAAACTTTTTTTGATAAAGTATTGACTGTAAAGGACTTTCCAATCTTCCTGACATCTATCCTAAGAAACATGGCGAAATGCTGATATAAGCCTAACGCGAAAATGATGTTTAATTATTTAAAATTTAAAAAATGGGGTAAATAGCTCAGTGGTAACGCATCGGTCTGTGGATCGTGAGATCATCAGTTCGAATCCCACAGCTGACAGTTGCCAAATTAAATTTACCCCTGTGGTTCCTCCTCCACTAACAGCTTTGGGGGCTTTGACTTGACGGGTGGTAACCGCATTTCATACGTAAAAATATATCACCTACCGAGATCTGCGTAAGCAGAATGCCACACCCAATTTAAAATTTCTTTGCTATATTTTTATATAAAATATATAAAACTTTTTAATTAACTGTGAATATGTTATAAGTACGGTAACATAACATATACTTGTTGTAGGTATGTACCATGTCCAAGACGAATGTGACATACCAACAATGTAATTTTACGCTCTCTCAAGAGATGTCCGACATGGTATATGTATACATATTACGTTATTAGTACGTATATAAATGACATACTACTTAGGTTTCAGATATCACATATCAGGTACATCAATGTTACAACTGTGTTTGCTGGGTACCGTCTTTATTTTTGAATAAAAAAATTTGTATCGTCAGAAAAGTATAATATTTTCTCATTTCTGATTTTGATCAGTTCTACTTAAGTGAAATCATCAAATTCATTTATATTATTACAAAGAATTTCAATTCTCAATAACTTAAAATATAACCTTTTCAATCACAAACGTCAAAAATTATCATTTTCATTTAAAAGATAAAAGTTGATTATCTTGTGAGAAATGAAAATGAAAATGAGAACATTTAATTATATGATTGCATGGGTGCTTACATTTGATAATATGTATTTATATTTTAAAATAAAATAAATTTAAATTAAATGAATTCGGTATATCAGGCAGGAAAGATAAATTAACATATCAAAATAAATTTTTAACCATAAATTGTTTTATGCAATAATCTTGTGAAGTTTGGTGTCAAATTAAAAGTTTCTCAAAAACAATCTTCACTTATATAACAAGAACTACTCTTTAGCGATCGGCAATTGTTTTTATAACATGGTCATTTATGGTATATTATGGTACAAGTGTATAAGTAAGCTTTTAAAGCACGTACGACGAGTTTAAGAGCACGACGTGAAGCGGAGTGCTTTTAACGTCGCTAGTGCTTTAAAAGCACTTGTACACGTGTGTCATACGCTATTTTTTATTATACCTGCATCATACTCTGGAAAAAACTGGAAAGCAACATTTTGATTTTGATTCAATTCATAATTTTGCTCGTGTGACGTTTGACGTATATCGTTTACATGGAGACTGGTTAGCATTTATTGTTTAAGTTTTCAGTTTTGATAGATATTAATAGTAAATATTTTTGTTGTTGCTTAGTAACCTTTAAAACACGGCGTGTTTTAATCTTGCGTTTATGAATGATGTAGAGTGTATTAAACACGGATTATGATGCAGGTATAATAAAAAAATCTTTGCAGTTTGGTATTATGTGTCAAATTGAAGCTTCCTTACAGGATAATTTATATTAACAAATATAATTTTTTTCAGATATGCGTATAATTTTTTTCAGATTCCTATTTTTTAATGTCCGCTACTTATATTTTAATGATCATGGAATGAACATGTAATTGAAACATCTATTGTATATTCATTATATTTACATATACATTTTAAATTAAATTTTTTATTCCAAATGTTATTGTAATCATGTTTTATTCGAAACTACTCGTATTACCCGCAGCTGCTTATATAATTGAAATAAATTTAATCTATTGTGTTGTGTGTCGAGTAAACTACCACTAACAGTTTGAAATTATGATCAAATATAATGCAGCCTTGCGCATTGTTATAAACCTTATAATTACAAAGTTTCGTTACTCTATTTTTTGTTCTTTCATAAGTTATTTAACTTACGGACAAAGACGTCAGGACATCATAAAAATAAATGACAAAATATAACAAATAACAATAACTGGGTTTAAGTTCTGTAAATATTTATTAAAGTCACAACGTTTCGACAGCAAAGTGCTACCTATTCAGGTGAAACTATAACAAAATACTTATTCTTATCATAGATTTTTTTTATGATTCCCGTGTATAAGAAAGTAAGAATACACAACGGATAAATAGCATGTAAATTTATAATGTTTTATGTATATTTTAATGTATATGTATATTTTAATATAATAATAACCTCCTGTAATATATGAATTCTATGCATTTAAATAAAATTTAATTAAATAATTTTATTGGTCAAACAAGAATTCCCTTTGTTAAGAATAAAATAATATTTAGTGTAGTACAGAATGCACATGGCTTTTCAGCCTACATATGTCGGTATAGCATTACAAATATTTGAACATTTACGAAATTCCAGGATCATTTAAATAGCAATTCTAGAATTCCGCATTCCGCTGTCGAAATATCTGCCCTAATGAATGCTTGAGACCCGAAATATTAGCTTTGCCGTAATAACGTAAATTTTGACTGTAATTTATTTTTCATTAATAAAAACCTCCCCTGCAATTTCTCATGCTCTCTAAGAGTAATATCATCTGTAGTGATTACTGATTGGATTCGAAACCTGGGGAATTAGTCAGTGGCGTACCAAGGACTTCTCGAGGAGGATTACAACAAGAACAAAAAGGAAGGTTAGGTTATGTATATCATCACGCCTTTTACCCATTACGGGTGTGGCACTCTGCTTACACAGATCTCGGTGATATATTTTTTCGTATGAAGTGCGGTTACCAGCCGTCAAATCATAGCCCCCAAGGATGTTAGTGGAAGGGGAACCACAGGGGTAAATTTAAATTTGTAACTGTCGGCAGTGGGATTCGAACTGAGGATCTCACGATCCACAGTCCGACACGTTACCACGGAGCTATTTACCCCATCATTTTTTTTTTTAGGTTAAGTTATGTAAAGAATGATAGAAATTTCATTGGGAAACTATAAAATCTAATGCGGCAACACATAAACATAAATTTAAATTTGTGTGCATAATAAATTACTGTTGACACATTTTTGACATATAGGTACCGGTTAGTGAATTGATTTGTCGTTCCCTATTGAGCAAAATTCTTCAAACAAATCTTTTACATAATTAAATTCTGCATCTAAGACACTAATCATATTTTATTTTACACCATTTATAATGTGTAAAATCAAGTTAAAAATTTTATAAAAATCCTCATTTGTAGTGGTAGTCATGGAATTTAAACAAAAATTACAGACAAATGCAATAGTTATTTGTCAAACTAGAGAGAAACGCGTTTTTTCCCCATTCTTCTTTTTCGAACTCGAGTGTAAGAAGGGCTTTCCTCTCGTATTAGACACAACGTTAACATTTTTTCACGACCTGAAAACCTAAAATACACTGCCAACGCAACTGACACATTAAAATGTAGGTTATCAGACGCAAGGCGGTGTAGCATGTTACCAATGAACCAATCTTAAATCTAAATTAAAGCTGTCGAATTGTGATTTAATTAAGAAAAAGAAAAATATAAGACATAATTATAAGACAATTTAAATAATCATTGAAAATGTGGCTTTCAACGGCCTGTGATATTACGGGCAGCGTCGTGTTGCGCCGATTTTTGCGGACGAACACGTGCCACAGGCAAGCCCGCTCATCCTAATCACACGACGCGACGCGACGCGTGTAGGCCCGTGGCATGACAACAATTTTGGTTTGCAATGCAAATCCAAAATGCCCGTCTTCCTAGATTCTTTAACTTTATTTCGTAATTTTCTACAAGTTGACAAAAGTTGTCCTTTTTCTTTTTTATATCTTTACTTGCGATGTTGCAATATTTTAATTTACACTTCACGCATCGTGCAGATCGTTTCTATTTGTATACACTGCAGTTTTTGTGTTCTACAAAGCTGATTAATTTTCATATAAACTCAAAAACTCAAAAATAACCTAGTCCAAGCACTCTATATTGACATACAACATGAGAGTACGATAGAAATGAAATGAAGAAGAAGTGATATGCTCAGCAACAACACTCGAATCCATAACGGGCGACGGATGACCAGGCGTACACTTGCTTCGGGCCTTTGAAGTTACCGACTTCCAGCGGATCAGACGCGACATCACATGTCAGGCCGCACCACTTCAGGCGCTACCCTTCCCACGGCGTGTTGGCCGTGAGAAGCCAGCTTTATAATATATTTTTTGTAAATAACATTCATATAGGAAACACCTCTATATTTTCCTGTCTACAGAGGAAAAATACATTTTCCTCACTATTTCGGAAGAAGAAGGGTAGGGTTTCTTGGCATGTCGTGAAAAAGACAATTTATAATAGTTTGACACTTCGCGCATTTGCATATGTTTGTATTTTTCTTTAAATTCCATCGCTAACACTACAAATGAGCATTTTTATAAAATTTTAAACTAGGTTTTACATGTTACGCAAGGTCTAAAATAAAATATGATTACTGACATAGATGATAAATTTAATTATCTACAAGATTTGTTTGAAGTATTTTGCTCCAAAATCAGTGTGGAATGACATATCGCTATTTGAAAAAATTAACATTGTATTTCCTATATTGCATAAATAAATTCACAAACCTGTGGAATAGATTTTTATGTTTATTAATAATTTTTTATATACCTAGGCCTCGAAATCATTCTTTAGCGTACTGAGAGAATAAATCTCGAGGGCGAGAAAGGAGTTCGCGGACAATATTTACACACTATTTTTTGTGCAACCGAAAAAATATGTAATTACAAATTTTATTAATTTTAAACAATTTTCTTGTAAATAAAAAGTGTCTATGTGAATGTGATTGGCATTTAATAAACAAAAAAATGTTAATTTTCAAATGTCAAAATGTTTTTTTTTTTTGCGGCCGTTACCAATAACAACAGCCGCGAAATTCAATTTCGAGGCTTGTATTGCGGCTGTGAAATGCTTAGTTCGCATCCGGTTTCATAAAAATATATTGCTGATAACATAATTTAGTTTTGCTCAAAAATTGGAAGCAGATACCAAACAACTGCAAGTACCATTCTTTATTTCAAATATTAGTGCAAACATATTTTATTGTTTTGTTAACGAAAAATACAAAGTTTTTGGTAAAATCATTAAGTTTATTATAATTTAATTACACCCCAACGTTTTGACTTCAACTAGGGTTTTCTCAGGGTATTAATAGTTCTTATTTAAAATAAACAAATTTTTTAGGCAGTCAACTGTCAACTGATTGACTGTCTAAAGACACATCTCCCCTAATAATTTCATTTTACCAACAGTAAGTGTGTCCCCCTCTTTGCTGTATAAGCCTGTGTATTTATTTTTTCTCTAAAGCTTGCCATAAAAAATGATTGGTTACTTTAAAAATCTCACCGTGTATATTTTAGTTTTGTTAATGTTTCTATATTTGAAGTTATATCTAGCTTTACAATTAAAACCAAAATTAATGTTCTGCAAATTGTCATGAAATTTAAAATTATAACATTTCATTATAAAGCATACGGCGCACATCCACATCAAAACATATAGTTCCGTGAAAATTAGTATGTAGAAAATTCATAAATTTCTCTTCCACAATTTTATATATATTATATATATATATATATATATATATATATATATATATATATATATATATATATATATTGTTTGGTAGGACTAATAAAAGATAAAGATCATACAAAATGTTCGAACCTGAGATGAATCGCCATGAACCGCTAAAGAAGATTAAAAAAAAAATGGAAATCTTCAAACAAGATGAATGATGATATTAATTGATGTGTTTAATTAAATATTAAAAAGTTTGGAAATAAATTAACAAAATGATGAAACTAAAATTTTCAAATGTCAGCAACGTGTGAATATGCTTAAAATTGGTTACAGTACACAATTGCGCATTACATGTAAATCTACATTAAAATGTGTATAGAGTTGACGAATTAGTTATTTGATTCCTATTTTTTCTACAAAAAAGAAAAAACATCGAATATGATACGGTTGATGGATTGTTGAGTGAGTGAATGATTCCGAGTGTGAAGAATACACTTGCTTATATGAATGTAGATCAGGCGAAAGTATTATACTACGATAAAAATGTTTAGAGAAGATTGGTTGTTGACTGATTTTGTTCCAGGGTTCGTGGCACTTCCCTGTGTAGAATATATCGTGATGTTATGTATTTATGCACCTTTAAAATTTCTTATAAATTAATTAAACCATTTCTGAGGGATATAACAGCTATTTTGCATTGAGATTTCACATTAAAAATAAGCTCTTAATTCGAATAAGTTAAAAACTGTGATCTATTGTAAATGTTACTGTGTAAACCTGCATCGAATGACTGATTCGACATAAGCCGAGAGCCGAGTCAATGATACTCAGAACGTTAAACTATTATAAACCTGTGTGTGTGAGTTTTTCGGGATTAATAAATACGTGTAGATATACTATCTTTTATTTAACTCCCGTACACCTCTACCCAGATATACTACAAAAACACATCTAAAGACTTTGAATGCTATACTTTCTTATAATAGACATGTATAAGTATAAGAAAATAAAAATACATATAAACTCTACATGTAAATACGTAATTACTGGAATTTATAAATGCACCTTGTACTTATTTTTGAAAAGATACAGAACAAATGAGAGCATATTTCCGTTCGATAATATTTCAAACACACATATTGATTTATATCGCAAAGTACAACCGCGTGATAAATTGAAGCACCCTCGTACAATAACGCGTTGCTAGGTTCTTCAGGTGATGCGTTGTAAAAAATAAAGCGTCAGATCGGATGTCATGTCATGTGAAGCGACAGCTGCGTCGAGGCAATCGCAATCGCTCGCCGACGCGACGCCCGCTCCAACGAGGCGATCAGCGCCGCCGCCGCCGCCGCCGCCACCACCGCGGCGTCGATCTGACCGAAGCGCATCAATATTTTCTCAGGTTTAAGCTGACCTGATGGAACCCGAGGTTCGTATTTAAGTTATTGATGGCCGGCTAGAAGCAGTTTTAACGGATCAACTATATATATGGCATCGTTGGAACGTTTTAAGAGGTATTAGTGGTGGCGTTTTACACACAGATTTATCTCAATTTTATCATGATGATAATGATGTAATGTGTCATTCAATATCGATTAAGGTTTATCGCTGTAAAGCGAGCCTGCGTGCCGTTAAATTATGTTGAGTTTAAAATGGAAATTGCGTGGATGTAGACGTTCAATACAATTTCATGGCTTGACATCACTCACTGTTGATGTAATTGATAGCGATTCTTCCAAACGAGAAACCCAAAATGAGATGGAAACTTATGCATATCCATGGAATCTATTATTTTTCAGTCTTTATCGTTTTTACTACATTGTCCCCTGAAAACTAATCTAAGTTATTTGACATGCGATGAGATGTGATCGATAGCACAATCGAATATTAAGCGCGAATTAATGTAATATATTGTAAATATAGATTACGAGCCGTCACGTCACAGCATTCAATGATGTTATTGAAGGGGAATTATTTTACTATTTCGAAAAATCGTTCTGTATACATAAGAAATTATATAAAAAAAATTCTATCCAATTTAATATTTTCCGTAATGAATGTAATTGTAAAACCAAATTCACATTCGTTTGGGGAATATGAAATTGATAAAAACTCATAAAATTTTGTTATTGTTAATTTAGTTTAGTTTTGTCTTCTTCTAAAAATATGTTCCCCGGAAGCAAAGCAACACACTGCAGGATGATACAAAAAATCTGATGTGGCCAGCACATAACCTCCCGCCCAATACTACTCTTAAACGGTATTTAATGTTACAGAAACATACCTTCTTATTTGTTTATTATTTTTATATTTGAGAATTTTCATTTTCTTTTGTATATTTATTTAATTTTATGACATATATTTCACTAAGAAAACAGCTTCACAATCACAATGACATGTGTCACATTTCGTAAAAAATTGAAAATTTTTAAATGTTTTCATGGTGTACTAAGAATGCAAAATTTGTAAAATCTAATTTCTTTATATTTTATTATCTCTAAATCTAATGAAAATTAATAAAATTAGTGTAATCAAAACACATGTAAAATTAAATATTCTTCAACTTTTAAAATAACATAAATTGTTGAAAAAGGAAATTTAACCGTGTTTTTCACGAAAAACTGTTAAGGGCTTCAAGCAAACTGCTACTTCCGGTTGACCAATTTTATCCAAAATCTAATCAGCTCTTCATTTAAATATAAGAAGCAATAATTCACAAAATTGTATTTTTTGGTATTATAGTATTTGAGTTATGCGAGACGAAAAAATTGCCACAGACTACACACACACACACATACATACATACATACAGACATCATCGCGAAAATAGTAAATCGTATTGTAGGGACCCTAAAACGTGCTTATTCATTGAAAACTCACTACCCAATTTTTTGACCAAAAACAATACCTCCCTTACCTAGAGGTAGGCGGGCGGTAAAAATTAAAATGGAAAAAAATAAAAAACCAATGAACATAGTTCCGGACATCTTAAAAATATATAAATAAAACTCTAAAACTAAAAAATATAAATAAAACTCTTGGATACAACCTTGAAAAAATGGACTTTTCCTTTGGGTGGAAAAGCAACGTTTTCATTTTTAATCTGACTATTTTATTTATTATTATATATTTATTGTTTTAAATTCTGACAAAGATACCTATATGTTGTGTTCATATTTATTTATGTATTCACATTTTAACATGTTTTGTGTTAGTCTCTATTAATAACACCTCCTGAGGAAGACGTATGTGGCGCCGAAACCGGTCGAGGTAGTATTTAATAAAATATTTGCTGAAATCCAAGGGTTTTATTTATATTCATCATCCAGCCAAAAAATCTTAAAAAAAACTTTAGGTAAATATGAAAAATAATTTTACTAAGCCCAAAACAATTATAATTAGCAAAAATTAAGAATACACGGAATCAAATTGGACGGTACGGTAACGTCAAATATCAGAAGACTAAAACGAAGATGTGAAGGAAAAAAGCAATTCAGCAGGATGATATATTAATAGTATCCAGAACAACATACTAATTAAGGGGCAAATACCAAAAAAGTTTAAAGATTTAAATATACGAGGTTTGTTAAAAACTTTTTACTTTTTCTCGAAAATTATTTTTTATTTGTCAATATCTATTTTGTCCCCTTTATAGTAATCCCTCTCAAATATAATACACTTATGCCAGAGAATTTTTCAATCTGCGAAGCACTTCTAATATATGCTTTTTGGTATGGCCTTGAGCTCTTCCAGCGATGCGGTTTTTATCTCCTCCATCGTGGCAAAACGTTGTCCTTTCATGGGTTTCTTCAGCTTTCGGAATAGGAAGAAGTTGCGGGTGGTCAAGTCCGGTGAATACGGTGGCTGCGGTATGATAACGGTGTGTGAGCAGGTGCATTATCGTGATGTTAAAACCACGAATTATTTTGCCACAAATCCGGGCGTTTTCTTCGTATTGCTTCACGCACTTCTCTAATGGTGATTCGGCGATTCTCCGTAACAAATTTCTTCGCTGCTTTAACATTTTCTTCATTAATATCTTCTTGGCCTTATGCGAAGAGCTTGTACCACATAATTTTTTTTTTTGCTAAGAATGGACTCGCCAAATGCCACGGTGAACATTTTAAATGCGTCGGAGCACTTAATTTCAATTTTTACGCAAAACAATACAGATTCTTTGATTCATTTTTTTTTCGATAGCAAAAATATCGACGAGCACACCAAAGCACGTCAAACCTTTTTATCAGTTCAAAACAAACTAAACATGCAAAAGTGAAGATAATTTTAACATATATTGGGGACATGTGTACATAACAAACAAAAAAAAAAAATCGAAAATCGAATGTAAGTAGCTTGCGAAATTTGAAGTCACCTTATTTTTTGAACAAACCTGCTATAAAAATATAGTCACTTCCATTTTGATATACTTCTTAGAAACTTGAACATCAAAAAGACTCTTAGAGTAAGTAATCGCGATTAATGCTTAGCAATACATTATCTGACGGTAAAAATGTTTCAATCGTTTAGCAAATAGAATCACGCTACAACTTAACTAACGCTGTTCCTTGAACAACGTGGATGACTAATTCATTGAAACATGAAATAAAAATGAGGCAAAGAAATGGAGCATTTGACATAAAATCTGTTAGAGTCAATAAGGCCATTTGTTTTCGGCGGAGTGAAAGTAATATGGAAGTAGTTGTGTGGGCGAATGTGATTTACTCGGATATAAATTAAGCGCGAGTTAGTGTTCCCAGCGAGGCGCTTAATAAAAAATCCCGAGGAGAATAAGCTTGTGGAGCTACGAGGAAGTGATAAAATATTTAAAAGCTAATTTAGCTCTTCAAAATTACACCATCAATGTAAGCCGTAAATCACAAAGCCGCAGATTTGAGGCGAAACTCGTCACGAACAAATGTTTCGGCCCCGGGGCGTCGCGCGTCTATCGAGAAAACAAAGAATCAGTGGCGTAGTGAACAGCTCGTGCACAGAGGGCGGCCCTTTGTTCTAACTATAAACAAAAGCCTGTCTGGCTTAGAGGTGTATCCGCAGATAATAAAATCTGAAAAAAATTGAATAATTTATTATTCTTCCAAATTATTTTGTTTTGTGCTTTCGAATTCACTTTTATCAGTGTTTTAGTAAAAAGGCAAATTTTTATTTGCGGTAACAAATATTTTCCAATTAAAACTTTATTACATTTATAAAATTTAAAATTACTAATAACAAGTCAGAATACAATGTATTGTTTTACTGTCAAAACGATTTTAAAATATCAAGTTTCAAACTGTGTTTGTACTTAAATCAGAGCTGTGCATGTACTTAAGCACAAGTACTTGTAAGTGTACTTAAATACATTTATATTGTACTTGTACTTCTATTTAAGTACAATTTTGCAATGTGTATTCACTAATACATGGACAAGTACTTTTCAACCTGCAAAACTGCACGGAAATGAATAGTTAAACATGTTTCAAAAAACGATTTGCTCGCACCTAAAATACACTTTGACAACACAACTGACACGTTAAAAGTTAGGATATCAGATGCAAGGCTGAAACAATCTTAAATATTAATTAAAGTTGTCAAATTGTGATTTAATGTAGAAGAAGAAAAATATAGGTAAGAAATAATTGAATATAATTTAAAGTATGTAATATCAATAAAATTGTAAATTTATTTATAATTTTTACAATAAATTTTTTTGTAAATAACATTCATATTGGTAACACTTGTGTATTTTCCTCTATAGAGAGGAAAAACTCATTTTCCTCACTATTTCGGGAGAAGAACGGTGGGTTTCTTGGTTGTCGTGAAAAAAAAACATTTTTAACGGATTTATGAGCTTATTATCACCATCATTAGTAAGGCCGGTAGGTGAAGCAATAATCAGTGTGATAAACCTTGCCTTGCGAAACTTACGTAATCGAGTGTAAAACTTATCTCACCTAACGAAAAACTAACCATCTACATGCACTAAGTGGGCACTGGGTATGGGCTGTGCTAGCTTCACAGGCACATTGCGTGGATGTCCAAGGAATAACTGTAAGAAATATGTTTATTAGTTTTCCTGATTTTGTTGTGTATCCTTAATGATAATTTAGTACAACACTAATAAAACATTGATCTTTTGTAATTAGGAAACTAATTGAAATATGATATATGTTTATAAAAGTATTTATAAAACAAAATTATCTTATATTTCCGGGAGAGAATTTAAATATGGCTTAAAGGCGTTTCAATACAACTTTTTTAATACGCATATTGCATATTTGATATTTCAGAAAGCAAATTAAAATTTATTTATTACAGACGTATTATTTTCTGAAGAAGATTCTTAGGTTATTATAGTGGCGAACTTGAGAGTTTATTTCTATGTGTTATATAAATTTAAGACGGTTATACGAAATGTCTAATATTTATGTGTTACATTTTTCCTAATAAATAATTCGATTAATTTGTCATTAAAACCTAATATTCAGATAACCATATTTTAAAATTCTGAACAACATTTGTATTTACTGTTTTGTTCTGATTAGATTAGATACAGCAATTTAAAGAAAATATCATTGAAACTCCCATACGCCACATTTGAATTTTACACACAATATATACAACAAATTTTACAACGAAATTAAATTAAAGGAAAACGACTATATTAAAACGTTAAATCCGAAGTACCTAGGGGTAGGTACCATTCAAGACGTATGAGTACCTGGCAATAAAATTGATTCAGTACGCTTTAAATTCAAATCCAAACGTTAAACTTTATGCCTCTACATCATCGAAACTAATGCAACTTCCATAGCAACCTAAATCCTATTTAAATTTTACATGTGAATAGAAATGTTTATTTGTAGGTTATTTGGGATAGTAAATTCCTAAAACAATAAAAGCCACGCATAAATAAATATACAATGAATAAAAATAAGTTACATAGAAGCAATTTTATTTCGGTCTTATAAGCTGGCTCAGCCATTATAACTCACCACAAAAAAAAACATACAGAAATTTAGAACTAATTAATTGCTATTTAATTACGCTAATTTTAATTTAATTGCGCCATTTTTAAAAAAATTACAGTGTGTGAGCTAGCAAACATCGTATGCCAGCTCACCAACGTATCTTATAACTATATAACCAGTATATCACATATAGAAATTTAGAACTGGTTAATTGCTATTTAATTACGTTAATTTTAATTTAATTGATCTATTTTTTTAATTATAGGGTGTGAGCTAGCAAACACCATATGCCAGCTTAACCAATGTATCTTATAACTATATAACTAGTATTTCATAATAAGTCCAGCAGAAGAATTAATTGCTAATTAATTGTTTTTATTTCATACGTATTAAAGCAATTTTTTTAAGAATATATTTTAAAAACCCGCAAAAAATAAAATTCCACTCAGCTCACCAAAATTGCTCTCCGAATGAAAGTGTTCAAATTAAACCCCATAGATATTAAAATTAATAATAATCTGAGCACCGACATTTTTTTATTTAATTATTCGTCCAATAAACCGTGGATATCTTAAATTCTAGACTGAGAGATTTAAAAAAAATTAAATAAAATTACTCTAATTCCAGATTCAAAACGTCGTATTATAAAATTATGCATATTTTGTCCTTTACCAGTTTTTTATACCAACTATTTGTTAATGCGAAAATTATAAAATACCGGGCATTTTGAACGATTCAGATTCAGTGCACTTTTTCAATTCATTTCGAGATATCTCCATAATTTGTTTACCGATTAACTTGAATTTTAGTTTCGTAAGCTGTTGTTGATTCCTGGTAGCCAAATCCGCTGACCAAAAAATAAGTTTGGATATTATTTTACTACTATTCCACCATAATAAAAAATAAAAACAAATAAAACCAATTGAACACGTATGATTTGTTCCTTGCATATGACTTTATTTTAACAATTATTTGGTATATAGATACTACCTGTATGTTTTTTTGTTCTCATTGTAACTATGATTTTATTTTAAAATTAAAAACAATTAATATCTTATCTAGTCTTCCAAACTTTATAACTAATAATACAAATATTACTTTAATAATATTTCACAAGACACATATTTTTGACACTTCACAATTATTTGACACGTTTGACACATAGATATTAAAAAAATTTTTATTTTTGTTCCCATTGCAACTAAGACTATTGAAATATATTCTTAAGTATATAATTTAGTTTTTCTCACAATTAAAATCATGCACATGAAAAGTGCAAATAACATTTTATATTCCAAATATTTTTGCTAACATCTTTCATTTGAAACTTTTTCTCACAACTGATTCTATTTTTGAACATAATGAAATTTATTATTTTGTGTTTTCAGTAAACTTCATCTTCCGATTTTTCAATTTCATTCAAAATCAAATCAGCTCTTCATTTTTTCATAAAACTTATAAATTCCAAATTTCGTTTAAATATCTTGTCTCGTTCATGAGTTATTGCACACCCGGACATCCATCCATCCATCCATCCTCACACACACACACACGCACACACACAGACATCATTGAGAAATTGGTCTCAACGTATTCAGTGGACGTCAAAATATGCATTTCCGCAAAAATCTCGTCAGCGATTTTTTTCGTGATTACAATACTTCTTTATACTTTGTATAAGAAAGTAAAAATGATAAAAGTTTATTGAAAATGTGAAAGATAAGAATTAAAGGATGCGAAAAATTCCAAATTTTTAATTATAAATTATTCCCTTTAATAAATACGGCATGTTTTGTTTTTGATGACTTTCGAGGTGTATTGCCAATGGGATTCAAGTATTTACTGCCACTCCACCTTAACTAAAAATATACATATTCGGGCGTGTCGGATCTGTTCGGATTCTGCTCGGGTAATTTTTTTGTCTTTGCATATTTGCTGTTTAATATACAGCGCTCAATTTGAAATTTGAAGTGGTTTAAAAACTTTTATTGTGTTAATTTAAAAAAACAGTATATATAATATCATGGGGTAAATAGCTCCGTGGTAACGTGTCGGACTGCGGATCGTGAGATCCTCAGTTCGAATCCCACTGCCGACAGTTACAAATTTAAATTTACCCCTGTGGTTCCCCCTCCACTAACATCCTTGGGGGCTATGATTTGACGGCTGGTAACCGCACTTCATACGAAAAAATATATCACCTACCGAGATCTGCGTAAGCAGAGTGCCACACCCGTAATGGGTAAAAGGCGTGATGATATATTTATTTTATTTAATAATATCTATATATCAAATAATTGTTAAAATAAAGTCATACGTAAGGGACAAATCATACGTGTTCAATTGGTTTTATTTGTATAAGAAAGTAGTGTGGTGCCCACACCAGATTTTTTATTATGATGAAATAGTAGTAAAATAATATTCAAACTTATTTTTTGGTCAGCGGATATGGCTAGCAGGAATCAACAACTCGAATCTTGCTTACGAAACTAAAATTCAATTTAATCGGTAAACAAATTATGGAGATATCTCGAAATGAATTGAAAAAGCGCACTGAATCTGAATCGTTCAAAATGCCCGATTTTTTTATAATTTTTGCATTAACAAATAGTTGGTATAAAAAACTGGTAAAGGACAAAATATGCATAATTTTATAATACGATGTTTTGAATCTGGAATTAGAGCAATTTTATTTATTTTATTTTTTTTAATCTCTCAGTCTGGAATTTAAGATTTCCACGGATTATTGGACGAATAATTAAATGTAAAAAAATGACGGTGCTCAGATTATTATTAATTTTAATATCTATGGGGTTTAATTATCTTTGAACACTTTCATTCGGAGAGCAAGTTTGGTGAGCTGAGTGGAATTTAACTTATTGGGGGTTTTTGAAAATATATTCTTTAAAAAATTGCTATAATACGTATGAAATAAAAACAATTAATTAGCAATTAATTCTTCTGCTAGACTTATTATGAAATACTAGTTATATAGTTATAAGATACGTTGGTCAGCTGGCATACGGTATTTGCTAGCTCACACTCTGTAATTGAAAAAAAAATGGCTCAATTAAATTAAAATTAACGCAATTAAATAGCAATTAACCAGTTCTAAATTTCTATATGTGATATACTGGTTATATAGTTATAAGATACGTTGGTGAGCTGGCATACGGTGTTTGCTAGCTGACACACTGTTTTTAAAAAATGGCACAATTAAATTAAAATTAGCGTAATTAAATAGCAATTAATTAGTTCTAAATTTCTATATGTGATAAAGAACTTCAAAAAAAGAAAAGAAAAGTTTATGTTTCTCGGCATGTTAACCACCCTGAGACCAAAAAACGGAAATCATATTTAACTGATTCAAACGATTAAATGTGATTTAAACACTATGAACTCTGCGATTAAAAGTTATATCAACGTCATATTGTTATTATAACAATTTTTATTATTATCATTATTTATTTAATATACAAGTAACCTATAAGGCCAACCAGTATTTATGATACATGATATTATATGTGGCATGCGAGAAGGTGTTACCCAGCGGTACTGCTTCATAAAGAATACTTGTATTGTCTATTCAAATCCCGGATCCAAAGGTTCGGTTCTCTTCAGTCTTCTGGTTTTATTCTCGTTGTTTAATAAGTGCTTGTACAGTCAGTTTACATGTTTCTTAACGAATATCTTTATTTATTATTTGATTGTCATGATTTTTAAGTCTTTATGTAGAGTATCGTTAGAAACGTACCAAATTGGGTTTGCTATAATCCTCAAACATTTACTTTGAGCTCGCTGTATTATTTTGATATTTGTAACTTTGACGCATCCCCACAGTTGGATTCCTTGTGTCCAAATTGCGTCAATGGCGACTTTGTAGATTAATAGATTATTTTCTAGGCTTAATTTGGATTTGCGACGTATTGACAAGTAAAGTTTGTTTTTTAATTTAATGTCTAGTTGTTGTCTTTTGGTGAAGATGTGATGCGTCATTGCTTCCAAGAGAGTTTTTGTTCTTAAGTGCATTTTCTTTTTCAAAATTTCTCACTCACTTCACGGTACTGGATTTGTTTGTTTACAAATGTTATGTGTACGAGTGTACGGATGTGCTATTATAACAAATGAAACAATAAACTATCTGACGTAGACTTATTATAACTACCCGTATCATCATGTAAGGAAGGTATTTTGATATCGATTGGGGGTTTTCAACAAATAAGCATGTTATGACTTTGAGTTTCCTCGAAATATTATATAATTAAAATTTCGTTGTTTAAGGTACAAAATGATTAGATTTTAGTAACAAGAAATCAGTCGGAGGTGGTAGTTTACTTGAAGACCTATCAAGTTTTTAATCATAATGAATAAATAATAAACTTGTCATTTGTTCATTTTTGTTGTGTCATTTTGCATTCACAGATGGGATGCCATGTCTCATAGATCGTCTTGCGGACGTAGGGCTTTCCATGTTATGTATATATAATGTACTCGCGAATAACTGTGTTTACTGGGTATTGATTTAAAACTTTTTACCTCCCGCGCATATATGTGGGAAGTATTGTTGTGACCGAGTTACACATAAACATGTTTATGGCTTATAGGTAACCAGAATCGGATTTCACTATTTTCACAATGAGGTCTGTATGTATGTGTGTGAGTTTGAGTGTGAAACGATTTTTGTCATCGATAACACAGAATAATTAATGACGGCGGAATTTTGAAATTTAATATTTAATATTTAAATGTATAAGCTACTAGCTGATTAAATTTTGGGAGCAATCCATCAACCGAAAGTGGCAGGTTACTTGAAAGTTTTTTGTCATATCTCAGTTCATAATAAATTTAGAACAAATTTTGTTATATTCAAATAGTTGTAAAATAATATTGGCTCCAAATTTTATTTAGAACTTTTCAGATTTCTTATGTTATGTGCTGCCCACCGCAGATTTATTTTTATCCAAAAAAAATTACAATTATAATTAAAAGACAAATTACTAAGATGTAGAGCGCATACAATTAATATTAGAGATGAAACGGATAGTTGTTTGGCCGGATACTGGATACCGAATATCCTGCCAGCCTATTAGCCGGATATCCGGCCAAACATTGCCTGAAAAATCCTGAGAAATTGGTGTTCATTCACCATAATATTGAATATCTCTCGTTAACTTCGAGTACTAATGAATATTTTTTTGTTAATAAAATCTTTTGAACAAAAAATTTAACCGACAAAACCTATTCTCTAAAGAAAACTATTCTCTAAAAATGTGGCTAATTGTGACAAAAATGATTCTTTTTTTGGCAGATAATAAAATATTTTTCCATTAAACACGAAGTTTCGATGTGATTTTGTCACCATTAGTAAGGTGCTACGATAACAACTTCGTTAGAGAATTGGGCAGAATGCAAAGTTATAAATATTTAGAAAATATAAAATTAGTAAATACTCATGTTTCCACCACGGAATCGCATCCTCCGCCTCTGTCTCACCACACACTAGCAAGAAACTCCCAAGAAATGATCAGAAGTAGCTTCACTTCCCGCACACAACCAGCAAAACGACGATGAAGACGTGCAATTGTCTCTTGTCTCCACACCCTCGGGTGCGTAACAACGCCCGAGCGCCTCAAGAACCGCGAACCGCCTCCACCGCCGCCGCCGCCTGGCCACGCGGTTCGCCTAACGAGAGCGGCGACAGTAATTAGTCAGTCAGCTGTTGCGGCCGAGGTGCGGCAAGCGCTAATTAAATACGCAGCGCTGGGCTTCTGCGCCAGCGGATAATCCCCGGCCGAAATGAAATTCGTGAAATATTACCACCGACCACACGAAGAGCCGAATGTGTGGTGACTATTGATGGGTTTAGCGCTAAGTGTGGTTGAAGGGAAAGTCTAACTAGGTGGAGTATGTGCCTGGGCGAAAGTTGTTTAGAATTTATTTGAGTAGGATGTTGACCACAAAGGCTAAATTAAAGGCAGATGGAACCATATAGACATTCCTCGCTTTCCAAAAGTATTTGTTGACAAATTAATTAATTGAAAGTTCCTACCAGTCAAATTTCTAAAATACCCATTAACAGGCAGAATCCCACTGTACACCAATTATGTTACATCAAGCATTTCAGGATCGAAACAGAAAATGTTTAATTTTAATAACAAAAACATGTTTTAACAAGAACAAAAATACATAAAAAGAAAAACATATAGATATAAAATAACAAAATTTAGCAGACGTGGAATATTAACTAATAATCGTGTAAACTACTTACAAACATGAATCTTTGAATACACAGGATTAACAATAACTAAACTTAAAACAAATGACTCAACAAACTGTCTTACAACAACTGACGATTGCCTCCTTACCAATTACTTAACTAACCTATATTTGAACTCTAATTGCCTTCATTACTCAACTCTCATTTCCTCTCTATTTCTCCATTACTGACTGAACTCCAACTGACTATATTACTAGCTGTCCATTTTGTCATCGAAACAAACCGATTTATTCAAATTTTTAATTACCCATCCAAAGGACATCATCTAATGGAAATTTCCAAGTTATTTTCCAAAATTTCTCAGTAACAAGAGAGTGAGAATAAATTGAAAATAATTTGACAGATCTTTCGTAAACTTGTTGCCAGGCACGAAAGCCCGTAGGTGTAAGGTTTGGGCTTGAGTGACTATTACCAAATGGTAACAAGTTTGAGAAAGATACTGGAAAATTATTTTCAAATATATCGAACTCTTGAGTTATATTTAATTAGATTATTTTTTATTTCATCATCAGGCTCGAAACTAAATCTATCTTTTTGACTAATTTTTTTACTTGTGTTCTTGATACCTATCTGAAAAGTGACATTTGTCAACAAAAACAATAAAGCTACAGAGATTATTCCCGGTAATAATCACAAGAGCTTCATTCTCAATATAAAATAATGACATATTTGTTTAAAACGCAAACACGTAGTATAATGGAGCATTTCATTTGTTTTAAGAAACGTAAAAAATAATATAACTGACATCACTTTTTTTCGCTGAAAGTAGGATAATTAAATGATTAGGTATACTTCTATGCTTCATAAACAAAGAAATATGCGAAATATGCAACTATGGGGCGTATTCTGTAACTTACCTGTTATTTTTTAACGCCCTGTTTGAAATTTTATCCAATGATAAGAGTTGGCACTGAATAAAACGTGAAAATTTTATTTGACACATATTTTTATTGGTCACAATTATTAACCGGTCGTTAAAAATTAATATATAAGTTACAGAATACATCCGAATATGCTCTACAATTTCACTATGACTGAAATTAAATGGTATTTCAGAATTATAACGAGTGTCCTATTACAATTTACTAACTAGAATATAGTTTGATTTACATCATACATTTCTCGTCTAGATTCATACTAGATTTCTGATTTGATTTTCATTCGTGTTTCCTTCGATTTACAAACTTAATTTTAATATCATTCGTTTGCAATCCAGTAATTCCCACGTTTTCTGATTTAGACGAAGTGGACAAACTTTACAACTGAAACTAAATTACATCTTTTTGACACATTGGCTGAGAGCACAAGCTCTGTATTTGGGTGTTTTTATGCGCACAATGTTTTAATGGCATACTTATAATGTGTGATTCTTTATTAATAAAAACATAAAATAATTTCCTTACTCATCATTTTAGGGCTACACCCACAATTAATCAAATATTTTAACCCTAGCCCAGGCATAATTTATACAAAACTTAAAATCCCAAATACGGGTTAAAAGTGATCCAGGTTTTTGAATTAATATAAGGATAAGGATAATTTTTTATAGTATACTTATATTTATTTTTGATGTACCTAAATAATACTGCGTAAATGGGTTCACTTCTTGTATGAGATTTAAATTTTTAAAAAATTATTAAGATTTTAAAATTATTTTACATAAGTAGTTTAAATCCATAAAATATACATATTAGAGTAAGAAAAACAAAAAAATATTATCTTCGCTGCTGGAATGTGGAACCTCATCAGAATCAATCATCAATATAGCAAAAAGTTCGTCGTCAGACGAAATTATAGGCCATAATTACTATTTGCAATTCACGAAAGCAAATCGAAATTAACACTACAATTCACAACTGCTAAATGCATGTAAAACAAATGATCTCTTTTCTAAACATGTTTAGACTTGACAAATATTTGTTTATTAAATTGAAAATTTATTATAACCCGAAATGCAATAACCTGGTCACTTCGGACCCCAATATTCGTAAAGGTTAAAATTATTTATATATAAGGACAATATTTTAAGAGAATTCCTGAACGGAAATTAAGTTTAAAAAAACTAAAAAGTTATATGCAGAAAACTAAAAATTGGGTCAACGTTGACCCGCTTAAGAGCGGGCAAGGGTTATATTTTGTTTGATAAAATTATAGATAATATTAAAAATAATCGCATACAATGAAAAACACATGCCCATGAACAATCCGGTATATGTCCGAGGAATCAGTGGTTAGGTATGAAGGGGAATGTCTTCAAAACCCGAATACGCAAAAACAGAATGAAATGTAACAGAATACGCATGCACAGAATATGCAAAAACCGAAAGGTTACAGAATGGCACGATATATGCAAAAACAGAATATGCATTTCCCGAAAAAGTGGGCGTGGCTCTTTGGTTGGTCTACACTCACCGCAAGATGTTGGTAGGAAATTAGGTACATTCACTAATAGATGTGACTTATTAATATGTCGATAAAATCACAGACGTACGATTTGAATTGTCAAAATGACAGCTAAATTAATTAAAACCAATAATTATTTTTATAATTCAGTAAACTATATGTAAAAACCATTGATGAACTAGAATTTTTGCGTGCACATTTACTTTCTATCAAATTAGAAAAACAATTAATTTATTAGTTTAGTTCTGACCTTCAAATATTATATAAATTAATGTCTCATTATTTATAGTTGTCACTATTAGTGTGGTGATCTATAACTTTGTGCTTGTCAACATACCATGTTATAATAAATGGCTCATTTTATATAAACATACGTTTTTCTGATTTTTGTAAAATAATCTGTATATTATTATATAATTATTTAAAAATGTATCAATTGTAAAATTGAGTAGAATTTATTGAAACCAAAGAGCCACGCCCACTTTTTCGGGAAATGCATATTCTGTTTTTGAATATTTCGTGCCTTTCTGTAACCTTTCGGTTTTTGCATATTCTGTGCATGCGTATTCGGTTACATTTCATTCTGTTTTTGCGTATTCGGGTTTTGCCCGTACACCCGGTATGAAGTATGATTGATAGTTTATTGCGTGAACAAATACGGAGTATGAAGAATAGACAGACATGTATGAATTGCACTATGAATGTGTTCGAAGCGAAAGTGGTGTGCCAGGATAAGAATGTTTTGATTTAATTGGAGGATGTAACTTGATGTTATGTATTTATGTAGTTTTCTTGCATAATAATTTGAAAACGTGGGTTATCATTCTGCAATACAATTTGTAGAGAATGAAATTAGTTAATTTTAACTAAAAACAAACAACTCATTTGTACTAAATCTCAAAATTAGAATTTAGCTATAATATAATAAACTAAAAATATGTATATTTTATTCCACAAGAAATTTAATACAAAATACATTTGATCCCATTAAATCGCATTACAAAGAAAATCTGCAAGCATAAAATAAAATATCATTATCCCCGTTTTATATGGATACAAATTTCGTTAATACGTCGCCAAGAATTGTGTCAGCGAGAAGAAGAAATAAATGGATGAAATGATGTTCAGTGAGCAAGAAAAAATATTTGGCACTTTCCCAGGGACGCACAAAAACATAACGCTATCAATATTTATACATCGTTAACTTTGCATTGTAAATTTTGTACATAATTTTAAACCTTTGTATATAATAAATGTGTCATAATAAACAACGACCGGTTAAATATATTCTGAGCGTAAATAAAAGCAAATGGTTCGACATGAACGAAAATATTTACGGTATCTTGTTTTTGTTGTAAATTAGGACGATATAATAGCGCGGAGAGGTAATTAATTTATTTATAACGAGAAACAAAACATGTTCGAAATACATTTCATTTAACAAAATACGGACCTATAATTTTTTTTATAAGTAATTAATAAAATCATATTTCCCGTATCAAATCATTACAATTAATTTAATATTACGATTAGTCCCACAATCATATTAATATTTCACTATACAAAGTGCCAGAGAAAATAATTTCTAAATTTTAATATATTGCTCTAAAGGCAGGAAGAGGCCGGAAAAAAATTTAAATCAAAATTAATTACAAACTATTGTAACAAATCTTGATTTTTTTAAGTACCTAAGTGGTATTACTGTCATGTCTAATCAATTAGCTAATAGGATGCAATAACATCGTATACAAACTAATATCTAAAGAGTGATTACATAAAGATGTACTTGAAAGAAATATTTTTGAAATATTCTGAATATACTTATTTATCTAACAATTTTCTGGCAATAAATTATTGATAACATTCTCGGCTATTTTTTTATATGTAATGGATTATCTATTATACGATATCAACTAGATAAACGTCACCAAAAATTTCTAAGAAAACATATGAATTGTCTATTTATAAATCTTTCGTATCCTTGTTTACGATTGTCTTGATGTAACCAACTAAATATCCATACTATTTAATATTTGATAAATAAATTAGTAATTTTTTAAATACATTTTTTTGAATCGACACAAAACGCAAAATGCATTTTCTGCACTAAAAAACTACTAGCTACTTATATTTCAATAACCATAATTGCTATAACAATGAACATATAACTGAAACATATATTATACATCTCTTATATTTTATTATACATGAAAGTCGTGTTTATTTACAAATTTAGATTTAGAAATTTAATTTTTTTAAATTGATTCATGTAGACGCTGGATTTACAAATTTTAAAATTAATATTTTATATTTACATATCACCATATTTTATACTCTAAACCTGCAGTATGAACGAACCCAAAGTGTGTAGTGTGTGAAAGCACACTAGAACTAATTACAGAACAAGGGAAAAAGATAATAAATAAACTAGTAAAAACTACGATACTACATAATATAAAATTAAACATTACTGAAAATACCAAATAAGACAAAACCTAAATTTATAAATCCAACAAATCACGATTAACTGGGAAGCGTAACATAACTAGCTAGGACAACAGTAGATTGTAGATGTGGCTCGATTGTCAATTAAACAAACTGATTTGTATTGTTGTAACATGGATGCGAAAAATGTTAAATATGACATTAATTAAAATAAAAAGGGATAATTTAACATAGTAAAACATATAACTACGTTTGGGAGTTTTATAAATTGAAAAGAACGATATACGAAGAGATAGAAAGAACATATATCTGTCTTTGTCTATATCAGATGATTTCGCGGAGGTTATTGGAAGCACTAAATTATTCCTGTGCATTTTGTAAAGTATGAATGTAAGTATACATTTTCATATGACCAAAATTTTAGGTTATTCTGTGTTAAATTATTCCTGTGTTTTATGCAAACTACAAATTCAGCTATACGGGTATTTTTTGTTGTTTAATATATATGTCAAAAAGCTTAAACCTAATCCTGACTGTAAGATTTTAAATTTAATAAATTTAGTATGAAGCAGTAAGGTAAATCGTAAATTTGAAATCTAAATTTATAAATTTGATCGATAAACCATCCATTACTTAGTGTAAATTTAATCAAACGTAACCAAGTAACTAAATAAACAACCTAAGGTGCATTCTCCCCATTGCATAAATGCACAAATGATGAGATCACAATATAATTTCACTAAGAAAACATTGCTTTGTTATTCATACATATTGCAGAGCGTCCTGTGCGTGCCTAGAGACCGCAAAACGAGATATGTGCAGCGTGACCCTGGACAGTGGAAAACAGATGACAGTTTATAGAGAAATTGTCTCGGAGGTACTTCGTCCACTCCGATGAAGGCATGTGACATGTGACGAAATTTTGATTTTTACCTCTCGCTACATCGTGTATAAAAGGTATAGAAATCATTCCACAAATTAAGTAGTGAGTTTTCAATAGATAGGTAAGTCCGTTTTAGGGTTCCTAGAATACGATTATCATATTTTCGCGATGATGTCTCTACGTGTGCGTGGACAGATGTGTGGAGCTTTGGATTTTCGGTTTCTCAAAAATTGCTGACCTATTATTATTATTATTTTATGTATTTTACATATGTATGCTCTTCTGAAAATCTAATTGAATTACAATATGTTAAAGTTCAATTTTGACACATTCGTTAAAATCTGCTTATCTGTGCTATTTGAAAGAACATATGAACAATGTCATTTTTTGACTTGAAGCATAACTGAAAAGTGTGTATGGAGCACCCATACCTAGGAACGTATGGATGCAACTCAGACAAACAAACATGTTTGAGTTTTAAGCAGTTTTGATTGTTTCTTTTTTTCAGTGTAGCATTTTATTCTAGAATACATTATTTTTAAATGTTAAGGACCAATTTTTCCCAAACCATTTTTCCCAAAAAAATTATTTCCACAGAATATTATTTTTCAACGATAATACTTTTCCAAATATCGTTTTCGTAAAGAAATGAATTTCAAAATTTATTCATGAATATTAAAAAAGTGACAATATGCAGATTAGAATACAGTTCAAAATTTGATATTGTGTTCAATCGATTGCAAATTTGTTGTGGTTCTTGGTAAAAAGTTTAGGAAAAAAATTTGGGAAATATACATGTTTGGGAATAACTTTTTTGGGAAAAGTAAATTGAAGAAAACAACCCTCTCACCCTAAGAGCTTAACATTTTCTACCATTACCCCATACCTCAACAAATTTTACTTCACTGGCTCTGGTGATTAAAGCTTCTTTTTTCTGTTTTTTTTTTTTCTTATTTCATGGAAAATAAACATTTTTATCCAACACCTCTCAATAAATAATCTATAACTATGGCGATTTTAAACAAGCAAAGTAACAGATTATCCACTAGTGGGTATAATTTTGAGGAAATCCACTAGTGAGTATTTTTTTATTTATAACAATAATAATAACACACAAAACCTTGGTAACTACTTCGATTGACATTTTAATTTAAAAATTTAAAGCATATGTCACTGTCAAATAATATTTCTTTTATAAATTTTTCATTTATTACGAAGTGTTGGATAAAACGTTATACTTTACACGTGGGCAAAGTGGAATTTGCCACTCGATAAAATTATCTCACTCAGCCTTCGGCTTCGTGAGCTAAAATTTCTCTCGTGGGTAATTCCTTACTTTGCCCACTTGTAAAGTAAATAACTATTATTTCTATTTTATTCACAGTATTCTTGTCACACTTTTTATTCTAAATAGGTATTTATGTCATTTTTATAAAATATAAAATACGGTATTATTCTTTTAATGTTTAATGGTTGAGAAATGTTATTTGTGTATAATTTAATAAAAAAGTCTACGGCGAGAGCGGTGGAAGGTAATGTGCTGCACACGCAAAAAACTACCCCCTAAGCAGTGCGGGCAAGGGACCGCTCTTGAAGAGCCAACACAAAAATAACGTAAAAAAACTGAAACACTTAAAACTAGGTTCGACCAGGATCTGTAAATCTGTCAGCTCCAGATGGCATCTCAAGCCGATCTTTCAAAATATTTGCCGCGATAGTCTCAAATGACTATTATGAAATGAAAATTAAAATTTAGCAATAAATTTAACTCAAGAAAGTTAAAAACTCCTGTCAAGACAAATGTCGATACATTCGAGTCCAAACGCATTTTTAAACTTGATATTTTAAAATCGTTTTGACAGTAAAATAATAATTCGTATTCTGAATGTTCGCCTTGTTACAGTTAAAATACTCTGAAAGCATTGTCATATTTTAATTATAAAGTAATAGATAAAGCAGTATTTGTTATACTCGTATAATTTGTATAATTTATTTTTTTAAAAGGTATTTTTTATTTTTATAAAAGTTCGGTAAGGTGATATGCTGTTTGTTGTTTCTGACAGGAAAAAGAAAGAGCATGATTAAATATCTATTCCATTCTTTGTAATTTGAAAACTTGAATTTTGTAAGCTTCTCAATCTTATAAATTAGTACCTTATGGAGCCTATTCTGTAACTTATCAGTTAATTTTTAAAGGCCAGTTAAAAATTTTGACTTCCAAAAATAAAAGTGTTAAATGAAATTTTCAAGCGATAAATATATGTTCACAAGTTCTTTATAGTAGCTACGTAGTTAACTTAACTAACTGACTGCCTGACGGCTCCCGGTGATTCGCTCTTTTATATTTTACTTTCCTTGGTTCGAGAAGCTTCGGGAATATTCTCTATTGTGACGCGAGCGGACTAGTTCGAACAAGTCATCGCTGCGTCTATTCAAACGGCGGCGTAAACCGACAAGATTCCACTTGTCCGTACCGCGTCCGTTACAATAGCAATACGCTGTAACCCTGAAATATGTAAAGTTCTCATTTTTTAAGCCATAAGGCTACTGCTGACCAATTAGAACTGTTTATTTTCGTACGTCATTTTTTGAAGTTTCATAATTGGAAAGTAATTTTTTTAAACGTATGAGCGTTTCTTTAAAATGGTGGTCGTTTCTGCAATGTATGATAATAAATCTATGACGGGAGGTATAGTGGTGCCCATAACAGTTTATTTTCTTCAAGTTTATTGCTAAAGCAACAAAGCTTTTTAAAATAGTTGAGATAAAATTATTAACTTCTTCTATGTTACTATCCATTTTCGATTTTCTATTTATGTATTATTTCAATCAATTTGTATTTATCTTGAAACTGACGTACATGTTTAATAGTTAGAGTGCGTACACGTTAACTTCAAGCCACCAAGCTTATCAGTTTGTTAGGCTAGAAGGCTTGAATTTAAGGTGTACGCACTCTATTTACATTACAAGCAAGGTAAAACATTTTTTCTGCTGAATGAACGAAACGACCGGCGAGCCTGTCACCTCCTTGGAGCAGTAAAACAGTTACCTTGCATGTTTTGTACAATATTTTACTTGTTACTCATTTGTCAATCAAATTAAAATTATAACCAAGGCCTGTCAGTTACACACAACTATTCTGTCAAAAATTATTTTAAATGATTTCGCATAAGCCTTGTAAGCATTACTGTGGCAACGTGCATTGTTTACCTTGTTTACTAACTTGTAAAAGTTTTACAATGTAGCTGTCAATTAGTAACTTGTAAAAAAGCAATAGAGGGCTTGGGTAAATGGTGTTTACAAGTGAGTAACAAGTAAATGTTTTAACTGTCCTGCTCGTATTTGCTTATCCTAAGAGCAGCGACCAATATCTGAGAAGTACATGAACCGGATTAAGTTTAATGATAAGTATAATATAAGCGCTAATGTAAATTCGTAATGTTACTCCTTTTTCGCTTTTATTAAAGTCTACAAGTGTGCATCCCAGTATTACTATATTTCAGTAGGTATGTAGTAACATGAATGTGGAATGACACAGTTGAGCGACTGAGAAAGACAATATAAACTGTGATTTCATTTTGATGGCATTAAAACTAAATAACTAACATGTTTCCATAATAGTGAAGGTCCCCTTTGTGGGAGGACGAACTCTACCGAGGTTGAATCATCCGAATCCCACAGCGGACAGCGTGGGCTAAATCCACGCGTCACATATGTCGCACAAACAACGTTAATTGTACGTGTGCTGTGGACATCGCGTTATATCTGTTTGGCCGTCTGTCCGCGCCAAGCCACGCTTCAATCATTTCAGCTCATCACATGCAGTGCAATGTGATTATAGCACGCTACGGCGAGGATGAGACCCACGACATTACAGAGGGGACTGCGGACGGAAGAAAGGATTTCACTTGTTTTATTTACAAAGGGAAATGAATGATTAAAAGCACTTTTTGGTGGCCTGGAAAATAATAATTTTGACAATTTTAATAAGATATCTTCTGCGGGTATACTGGAATTTGTTGTGTGTTAAGTACAGATGAATGATTTTTGTTGAAGTGAGAGGTAGTCTCTCTAACTCTGTACACATTGAATTTCACAAATAAACTTCACTTTTATCGTATTGTAGCACGCAGATTCGTACTGATTTTGTTCGCCCCTTGGTGTAATTATATAACAGGTGCAATATTGCCATCAGGTCGGTTTTCACCCGGACAAGCCGGTTTTAAGGTTCTTGGTCCGGGTCAGTTATTAATCTGTCCGATTTTCATAAAAATTATGAAATTTTGCATTTTAAAATATATTTAATGCATATTATTAACGGATGACTTAAACTATGATGTAAAACTAGCTGACGAAAGCAACAATAAATATTCGTTTAAAGCAGTAAATAAAAAATAATTTATTTATGTACAATTGATATTATATCTTGTTTACTTTGTTATTACCTAGTTGGTAATTACTTGTGCAATTAATAAGAGTGATTGATAATACATAAAATGACTGATTTTAATAATAAAAACTTATTTTCGTGTTCCAAGGATTGTTTGTTTTTTTTACTTAAATGTTCGGGCCAACAATTTTCCAAAGGTGGCAACACTGACCAGGTGTAACATAAAACCCTAGCTAAAGGCGTTTATAGAGATATCAGTTTTTCCTTAAGCAAAAGTGGCTAGCTAATTTGAGACAAAAATGCATATAATAAAATAAAATAAATAAATTAATATATCATAACGCCTTTTACCCATTATGGGTGTGGCACTCTGCTTACGCAGATCTCGGTAAGTGATATATTTTTGCGTATGAAATGCGGTTACCAGCCTCAAGTCATAGCCCCCAAAGTTGTTAGTGGAGGGGGAACCACAGGGGTAAATTTAAATTGGTAACTGTCGGTAGTGGGATTCGAATTGAGGATCTCACGATCTACTGTCCGATACTTTACCACGGAGCTATTTTTATGCTGTGGATAATCAAATTCTGCATTTATTGAATGGGCCGTTTCTTCATTTTTCTTATTCTGTGTTTTCTTAATAAATGGAATTTCGGTACTCCGTTTCCTAGCTTACTTGTTTATTTTAAGCGGATGCTTTTTAAGTGACGTTAACCTAAATATTTGAAATGTTCTGTCATATTTATTTTTTGTAACTGTCTGTTTTGTAGACATTTTATTGAGAATGAAATAGAAGAAAATAAACAAAAGAAATTATTGCACTTCAATATTATATATTTTTAAATATTTCAAAGCAATTATGGCTTAAATAACTTTTTCTATGACCACTGCTGTAAGTTACAGAACAAATTACTAACAATATGAGTGAGTTATTACGAATAGTGTTACGTAAAGAATTTTCATTATGTAATAATGTCCCGTAATGAATTGAATATCATATTTCAGTTGGTACTACCGACTATACTTAAAATTTTTAATTTAAATGTTATAGATTCAAATTTGACTAAAGGCAGATATTTCAATCTACGAATAATCTTCCGAATAAGTTATTCGTCGAATAAATAAAAAAATACGCATCAAAAAATAACAGCTAGAACAATAAGTATCATCTGAGCTATGATTTCAATGCTATATTTTTCATTTATTCGGCGATTAATTTATTCGGTACATTATTCGTAGATGGAAATATTGGCCCTTACTGATAGAATTTAATAAATAAATTCATACTTTGTTGGGTCATTCGAGGTCGTTATAAACTTTTATTTACATCAATAAATATAATAAACAAAACAAATATAGAGGGGCATATGTTTCATCATGTATTCCAACGCTCAATTGTCGTTTATTTTCAATATTTTCATAAACAAAACAAAGCTTGTTTCGCATTTATGTATTATGTATCATTATTACATGTACTGGTCATACAGGGAGTTTTGTTTTTAACAGTATACATAGGGTATATATCATTACTATAGGCCAGAAATGTCCAACGTTTTCATATCATTGCGTCAAAGTTACTATTAATTTTAAATGCTGGATAGATAAGAAAGTGAATTATAATAACTAATATAATTATAAACAATGAAAGGACAACATATGTACTTCATCACCACTAAGTTATCATCAGTAGAAATAAATATAAAAAGGGATAAAATCAAGATTACACAACTAGTAAAATGTAAACCAAGCCAGTGATCAGGCTGGTTTGGTTACGTTTAGCGAGACGGTTAACATTTATAGACGGGCCGGATGCGGTCCGCGGACCATAGGTTGGACATCACTGCTATAGGCCATACTATTCTTTGGTTATATTTATTAATTTTTTAACTAAAAAATATAAAGCCACAGTGATATTTAAATTAGTATACTACCAGAGATACAAGCTAAAGTTAAAAGTGCAAAATACCTATAATCTTTTGTCGACGAATTTGTGTACAAAAAATTCATAAATTGGAGATTAAAAAATATATAACATATTTATAACTATTGGGATCTGACATGTAGCGATATGCCATCTAGCGGATTATTTTCGAACACAAAGTAGGGTGAAGATTCCGTTAGAAATACATTACGTCAACTGGGAATAACAATTTTTGAGATAAAAAATTACCGAAATTGTAGTTAAACACCGCGAAAAATCGAATAATAAAGTGTATTGTACAGTAAAAGGGTATAATAATAAGTCCAGTAAAAATCTGAACGTTACATTCCATTATTTTCCGAAGCTGGACAAACGTTTTATTTATAAAGTAAACCATTTTGGAGTGCGAAAAACATTGGAAAAAATCTGATGTGGCCAGCACATAACCTCCCGCCCAATACTATTAAACGGTAAAAATAGTATTTGATTATACAGAAACATACCTCTTATTTGTTTATTTTCTATTTATATTTGAGAATTTTAATTTTCTTTCGTATATTTATTTAATTTTTTGACATATATTTCACTAAGAAAACAGCTTCACTATTACAATGACATGTGTCACATTTCGTAAAAAATTGAAAATTTTTCCATGGTTTACTAGGAATGCAAGATTTGTGAAATCTAATTTCTTTATATTTTATTATCTCCAAATCTAATGAAAATTAATAAAATTAGTATAATCAAAACACATGTAAAATTAAATATTCTTCAACTTTCAAAATAACATAAATTGTTGAGAAAGGAAATTTAACCGTGTTTTTCACGAAAAACTGTTAAGGGCTTCAAGTAAACTGCTACTTCCGGTCGACCAATTTTATCCAAAATCTAATCAGCTCTTTATTTAATTATAAGAAGCAATAATTCAAAAAATTGTATTTTTTTGTATTATAGTATTTGAGTTATGCGAGACGAAAAAATTGCCACAGACTACACACACACACACATACATACATACATACATACATACATACATACATACATACATACATACATACATACATACAGACATCATCGCGAAAATAGTAAAATCGTACTGTAGGGACCCTAAAACGTGCTTATTCATTGAAAACTCACTACCCAATTTTCTGACCAAAAACAATACCTCCCTTACCTAGAGGTAGGCGGGAGGTAAAAACTAACAAAAGTAAACAACATGAATGCGTTTACAATAAATAATATGCTCTGTATATTTTGTACCAGACGTTTATGTACATCTAAGTAAAATTTTAGGTTATAATACGAATTTGCTCCGAAATATTTTCACTTTGTATTTAACTAAGTTCATTAATTAAATTCAATCTACACTGCTGGACAAAATTGTCGCATCACTTTGAATTCTTGTTTTATTTAATTAAAATAACTAATTCTGCGTATGGTTTCTAAATTGTTATTATTAGTCTATTATAAGAAATTAAAAGAAACATAGAAAATAACAAAAAACTTATTTTTTAATGGTAAAACTACAATATTTTTAAAAATGAAGAGAAACAGATTTTTTTAAATAAAACAAAATGTTAAAATTTCTCTTCAGAAATGATTTTGTACTTGGTGTTCCCACCCTTTTGCATTAATCACAGCTTGTGTTCTGCGTCTCATGGTTCTTATTAAATTTTGAATAGCAACTTGGGGTATGTTTGCCCACTCTTCCAATGCAACATGTTCCAGCTCATCTAGAGTCCCTGGGGTGGGTATGTGACGCCTTACTTGTTTTTTCAACATATCCCACACATGCTCAATTGGATTTAAGTCTGGACTCCTGGGTGGCCAATCCATGCGATTAATTTTTACCAAATCTAAATAAGCATCCACGTCCCTAGCTCTGTGCGGTGTTGCATTATCATGCATAAACATAAAATTTTCATCAATAAACGGCGCGAAAGGTACAACATGGTCTTGTACGATCTTTTCCAAGTACCTCTGTGCATTCATGGATCTTCCACGAAGCGCGACCAATTCTGTGCGCCCTTCGAAGCAAATGCTTCCCTAGAACATAATGGAACCACCACGAAAAGGTTCTCGTGGAACAAGGTTACACTGAGCAAATCGTTCTCCGGGTCTTTTCTAGGTTCTATCCCTTCCCTCTGTTGATTTTAAACTATCCGGGTTTCATCAGAAAACAAAACGTGATTCCAATCGTCCTGATTCCAGGGAAGATGTTTTCTCGCAAATTGTAATCGAGTTACTCGATGAGCTCTGGAAAGACACGAGCCTGTAACTGAGCATCTACTGGCCAATCCTGCTTCTTTTAATCTTCTTCTTATCGTACGACTAGAAATCGATACACCACGGACTTCAAGAATGTTATTTTTTAATTGTTAATTTGTAATTTGTTGATTTCTGAGCATTACCATTTGTAAAAATCTGACATCTCGTTCCGTTATACATCTCGAACAACCTTGACCATGTCTCGTAAAGGTGTAATCAGTCTCTTCGAATCTTCTTTAAAGTTCTTTGTATCGAACTCTGGTTTACTCCAAGCTCCCTGGCCACTTGACGTTGACTAGCCTTCTCTCGAAAAGATTACTGTCCAAGTGGCGTCAAATTCGGTCAAATATCAGCCACTATTCATTGTTGTAATCAACAAGACTTTATTTTCATAGAAAAATGAAAGAACATAAAAGTAAATAAAGATAAGAAGTAAATAAATTTGAAACTGATCCACACTTTTTTGCTTATTGTGGCTATCAAGACAGGTAAACAATTAAATATATGTATTAAGAAGATTTGATTTTTTTTATTATTATTTTCATATCTCTAGTACCCTTTACTGTTAATTATAATCATCGAAAAATTCATATATCATTTAGTTTTAAAATAAAACGCCAAAATATAAGTGATGCAACAATTTTGTCCAGCAGTGTATATTCAAAGTTAATGTTCCTTATATTTGTTCATTTTTAGTTATTTGTTTATTTAGTTGATTTAGATCAAGAAACGTACAACTAACCTATAACAGTACAACAACGTAACAATGCAGTTTTTGTATTTTTCACCCAAAACCATCCATGCAGGAACAAACAACACTCATCACTTGTTCATCTCCTGCAATTTTCCTATTAATTTGATGGGGATCACCTCGTAAATTCGACGTTGACATACAGAAAGCCACTACACGCACAGCCACTGTCACTTTCATTTTATTTATTTTTCCACATTTAATCAATTGTCAAGTATATAAAATGCGTTCAGCTTCTTTAAAATTTAGTTTGCAGGATTTGTTGCAGCGCATTCGCAAATATTATTAATCGTGAGACTAATTTTTTTTATATTTTATACACGAACAGTACTAATGTCACATTCGAATCTTCACTCTAATTGTCGCCATCTTGGATAGGCCACGCCCCCATGTCAGATCTCAATACTTGCATTTTGTTTTCAATATTTTAGAAATACTAATGAGTGGTCGTAGAAAAAGTATAGTACCTAATTCGAGATGTAAAACCCTCGTGAAATTATAAACTACGTGGCTCGTGTTTCAATTTTCTAAGTCGTGCCTAATTTACTACTTTGCTACATTTCTTATATTCTAAAGTGTTATTGTTACAATACCATCATATGTTATTTGAATTACCTAATTCTATGAGATATCGCGCCTTAAATTTTACCAAATATTTGTAAAATCTGTAGATATTTATTCATTTTGTATAGAACGTATATACATACCTATATAAGAAAGAAATTTTATAAAAATTTCTGCATTCATATTTATGTGTTCCCTAATATTAAATTTATACAACCCCCAAATCCCAGCTCGCTTTGAATGAACCAAAAATAAAATAATTTATCAACGAATTTCCCCTGCCTGCTCAAAAGGAAGTACGGCATTCCCAAGCATTCAAGCAACAAATTTAATCCCCCAAATAGAATTCAATATTTTTATTTGGCGGAAGACGCGTTGGCGCTCTGCAGCGGTCGCGGGGCCCACCGGTCAGGCCCTGGCGGCAATGCATCATCGGCGACGAGGCTCATGCCTCCGGGAACGACGTTTATACGCCATCCGTCATCCAGGGGACAGCCTCGGCCGCGCTGGGATACATATGTGGACTGTGAAGTTGGCTGAGTGTGCTGAACCTTTCCCTCACGTGCGGTTATCGTTTAGTATTAAAGGATCATTCTATTTGAGAAGGTACGTGAAGTCATATGCAAATATATTACTGCAATTCTCAACAGCAGCTACTCGCTTTACTTTTCTTATAAGTTAGGCAATTTTTACACCTTTATAGAGTAGATCTCGATATCTGATTTATTTTTGCACGTATACTTAGTAAACTTAAAGGTGAAAAAAACCATTTCCCTTATAAGTGATGAAGTGATCACTAGTCAGCATCATTGTTTTGCACGAGCTGTGGAAAAATGTAATAGGTATTTCATTTTATGTTGAAAAAAATATATGTAGAGGAAAGTGGCCAAATATGGACTAGGATTCTTAATATGGAATAACGCCATTGCTTTAAAATAAATAGTTGAAGATGTAATCCAAGAGTATTTTCTATTTTATTTACTCACTTTATTATCGCACTCATTTCATCTTGTCTCTCAGACGATCGCTGTCGCCGAGGTAGTAGTGTATTGTTTTATCGGTCCCTAAAAAAATTTCTCAAGGTAGGTAAAAGTAAGATATTTCTCGTTAATTCGTTGGACATTACTGTAATTAAATGTGTAACATGTTTTGTTTATGTTTCTTTTAATATTTTCGAAACGATTTATTGTATATATGAGGTCTCATAAAATACGAAGACAATTTTGAACTAGTCTGAAATTCCAAATATGGACAGTCGGCAGGGGTCTAATTATGGAATTATGTCTCTGTGGACAAAGACGAAGTCCAGTTTGAGACAGACAGTTAACCACAATAGGATAAAAAGTTTCTGACTCTTCGGATGTATGCTGTCAACTATTTTTTATTACGATAATCAAGGAGAAATTCGGAGAAACTTGAATTAAATGTCTAATATATGGGCTCTCTCTGCGTACAAAATGAATGCACTGGTTCAAAGTTTTACACTTGGATTTTTTATTTTTGTAACTAAATTAAGGTACTTTTTATTTACGATAAAGACTAGTGTGTCTTATTCTAATATTTCATATATGGGGGTCTATTCCATAAATAGTTACTTTTCTTTATTTTTTGTATAAATAAAATAATGCCAATTAATATTAAAAATAAAATTGTTGCTAAGTTCAGAGATAGTGTATGACTGATTATAATTACCTACTATTAATAGTTATTTGTCAAATTAGATAGGAAAGCGCTTCTTTGAAAGAACGATTTTCCTATCGTGTTAAACACAACATTTTTTTCACATGTTTCTAAAAACGATTTGCTCGGATCTAAAATACACTTTGACAACACAACTTACTCGTTAAAAGTTAGGTTATCAGACGCAAGGCGGTGTAGCAGTGTTGCCATAATGAACCAATCTTAAATCTAAATTAATGTTGACAAATAGTGATTTAATCTAGAAAAAGAAAAATATAAGACATAATTGTAAGGCAATTTAAAGTATGTATACCACTAAAATAAGGTTTTTCAATAAAATTAAGCATTTATTTATAATTTTTACAATATAATTTTTGTAAATAACATTCATATTGGTAACACTTATATATTTTCCTCACTATTTCGGGAGAAGAACAGTGAGGTTTCCTGGTATGTGGTGAAAAAAGTCTTTATTTTGTGCCATGATTTTTTATTTGTGAAGAAAACAAACTGGTATTTCATATATGGTAACTTTCCTCTAAGTAATACACAATAGAAAGGGCTATTTTAAAACTGCTTTTTTGTTAGTTCTGCAAAGGCTTTTTCTTCGCTTGTCTTACAATATATTATTCATTGATAAAACTTAAATTTAAATTAAACCATCTGTGTTATAATTATTGCAATTTTATAATTTTGATATAATTAAATTAAATTTTGAACGATCGTCAATTGATTTGTAGATACAATAATTTATTATATCTTGTTTTTGTCAAGTTTGGTGTCAAAGATCCCTTACAAAGGAGAGTTGTGCTAAAATATCTAAAATTACTTTTTAGCGATAGTCAATATTTTATATAACTGTAATTCGAATGTATCCATATGCTCCATGTTCACGTAGCAGAATAGATTAAGTAACTTCTTGTTCCACTCTTGTTTATTTTATGCGTTTATTTTCCATTCTTGAGCTTTTAATTTTTGGTGATCATCGATCCATCTTATTCTTAGTCTCTGTTCTTAATCTTGTAGAACCTGATATGCTGTGGAAGGATAGAGTAAGGATACTTGATAATTATAAGTTTCATAAAAATACGAATCATTGAGTTGATATTGGCAAGAATTGCACATGGAAATGGAAGTTTACTTGAAACAACTAATAATAAATTCAATATATTTTAAATTTAGAAACAACTGCATAAAACGTTTCAGTTTTAAAATGTTTAAAATAAAAATATTAATTGTGATGTCCTTGTATCTGCTTTCATGTTTAATAACAAATTTCAAATTGGTAGTTACTAGGAGAACACATAAATACAAGGTGTATCTGTACTTCGGAAAAAAAATTAATTAAAAAGTACCTATATACTATGAGACATACTGATCAGGGAACAAAAATATATATTTTTTAATTCGCTAAATTAAGAATAATTTACTTGAAATGAACATTTTTAGGGCAAATGAATTTACGTACTTTGTTGAAAGAAACATAATTGAAAATTGAACATTACATATTACTTGTAAAACTTGTAGAATATCAAATATTTATTTGGTGTAGTGGGAACAAATAAAATTATTAAAAATTGTTAATAACCAGTAGCTAATAAAATGTTGCATTAAAATTTTTGTTCCATTATCAGTATGTCTTATAGTATATAACCTTTAAATTTTTTCTCGAAGTACAAATACATCCTGTATATTCAAATCAAATATAAATATATGTACAAGAAACATGTATGTTGCCTACGCCAGATTTTTTATCTGGAATTGCGAATGTAATATTACCTACTAGATATTTAATATCCCTTTTCAGCCTCGTGTATCTATAGAAAAATATTTCAAAATTCAGGAAAATATGTGTATGTAGATAGCATATCATAAGTTGTCATCAAAGCATTTCTACACGAATTCGAGATAGATCGGTTTTTATCGTGAACGTAGCATTGTAAAAAACCGACATTCAGAAACTATTTACAGGATGTTTTTGTAAAGCTGTGTATATATCTAAACATGTTGTATAGATTCTGCTGTAGCCGTTGAAATGGTGAAAAGCTTGAGCGACTACTATTCGATGGTACGTCTCCAAGCCGATAAGAACATCAAGGACGATAGCTCGGTCGGTTATAAAGACGGACTTTGGGGAATAAACAGTTCAACATCGCCTGCAATAAAAATATAAGAGATAGAAATAGGAAAAACGGGAGAAGCTTCGAGGAGTTTTCGGCAATCGAAATAAATAAAATCAACAACAAACAACGCAGTTACACGCCCCTCCCCTTCAGCATTTCGCTCCCGGCTGCGGCTGCGCTGACATCGAACTAGAACAAACGAAAACTTATCGCGGCAGGATCAACGACCGACAGACGGCCGTTCCGCTGCAACTCCGAGAAAAAGCACTATAATTAAAAGATGTAGGTATCCATTGGTTACTGTTACAGCCACGGGGACATTTTTAGGATAAGGAAAGTTTCAATGGACTTGCTGTTTTAATTTGAGTTCGAAAAACTTCATTCATTATGGACAGAAGCAGAAGTTTTGGTCAACCGATACCGTTTTTAATTAGCGATTTACTTTACTTTTTAATAGCGACAACCATTTTCTGCTGTACTAACAGTTCCTTTTGTGTAGTTGATTAAAAGTTTTTACGCCGGTATTTGAACAGGACGTTGTTAGGCTAAGTATTAAAAGATTGTCGAAAAGTGTGCCGGGTTTTCAAATCAATACTTGATGCTTTCGTAGAAAATGGCCTTTCTTTTTTACTTTCTTGTAAGTAGTTTAAGGAAGTACCTACAGCAATAATGAAAAAACCATGTCGAGATTTTCACGAAAAAGGCATGCTTCAAGATCTCTGTGTGGATCGAAAAATAGTTATGTGTCCAGTGTACATTCTGTTTATAATTTTATTATTAATGATAAGTTTCATTACAACATGAAGAACTGAATTAATATTGTGATCCTAATTCATAAATAAAAGTTTTTTTTTTTATATTTATTCGGTTTTTTCATTATATCGTAGATAAAATATTGTACGATACCCATACGTAAAGCGTCTTTAGTTACTCAGGGGTCTTAAAATTTGAGACTAAAGACTAGCTTTACGTACTTGTATCGTAAATAACTATAATGACTTTGACAATTATATATTGATTACATATAATATCTAACCTTTTTTTTAAATTATTTAATTTGTCTTCACACTGACCTAACCTAAGTAAAGCTTACTCCTAGATATACCTGGTCTATCCAATCCCGAGGAGTTGGGGAAAAACTATTACTTGTTACTCACTTGTAAACACCATTTAACCAAGCCCTCTATTGCCCCTGAAAATTAATCTTTATAAGTTACTAATAGACAGCTACATCGTAAAAATTTTACACGTTAGTAAAAAAGGTAAACAATGCACGTTGCCACAGTAAGGTTTACAAAATTTATGCGAAATCATTTGAAATAATTTTTGACAAAACAGTTGTGTGTAACTGACAGGACATGGTTATAACTTTAATTCCATTACAAATGAGTAACAAGTAAAATATTGTACAATACAAGCAAAGTAAATGTTTTTACTTCTTCAAGGAGGTGACATGCTCGGCTAAATGGCTTGCCGGTCATTACCTCCATTCAGCAGTAAAAACTGTTTTACGTTGCTTGTGTAATGTAAATAACTGTAACGGCCGCCCCTGTTCAGGGGTTCTGTTAAAAATGTTGATAGATCGATTGTTAATTTTTTATTTTAAAGCTATTGGAATCTGATCGTGTTGGTTTCGGTAAGTAATATATTTTTGCGCGTAAACTGTGATTACAAATTTTAATTAAGTCACGACATGAAAATATATTAGTAAAGGGAAACCACAAAGGTAATATTAAAATACATAATAACTTTATAAACATTTTTGTTTTGAAAAAATAACTGTCCACATTAAGTGATTGTGTTGTGTGTTAAGAAAACTGAAATTAATCTTTTGTGAGATAAAGTCATGTTTATCAATATCCATTCAAAGATACCAGCATTACTCTGGCACCTCGTGCTCACATTTAGCTTTATATATCCTTTACTTACAACATAAAATGAGTGACAGCATTCCATCAGCAATGTATAGGTATCTGCAGCGTCAGGAAAATGCTACTCGTATAATACAGCTTCGCTCAGCCAGCTTGTGTGTTTACAAGCACAGCAGCAAGTTGGTGCTGACGTCGCTTAGCTCCGGCGTTCGGCAGCGCGGCATAGTTCACTGGGCGCTGCACCCTGCCGACCCTAGCCGCTCTGCCAGGAATTTCATATTGATCGCACTTCATTTCATTCGACACAACTTCATAAAACTAATTTAATTTTCAAAGAATGTTAGACATTCCGTTGGTAAGCAGATGATCCTTCGTGCACGGATAATATCGCTAATCTTTCATCTTAAATTCAACTACGTAAATTTGGGAGTTTCAACAATAATCAAACTAATTGGTTTTTGCATTTCAAGAAATTATTTTTATCGTAATTATACAATAATCAAAATATGAATTGATCAACCATTTGGACTAATTTTTACTATCTCATAATGAGGATAAGCAAATAAGATAAATAATGAGTATATGCTAAGGATTTATCTATTATTATTGAAAGTGCAAGTGTAAGAAAATTGTGTGGTGTACATAGCAGATTTTTCTTTTTACTTTCTTATACATAGTATGGATTAGAAAGGATGGCTGTGTGCTCATTTCAATAAATCGCGAACGAGAAAGATGATAATGATTATGAGAAGGACAAAGTTGATTTTGATCCTAATTGTAAAACTGGAAATGGAAGCTATTTCAACTAAAAGACGTTACTGCCAATGCGCAGTTACTTCCCCATGTCATATAATCTTTATCACAAAAATTTACTGAATATCTCTATACATTTAGATAGATTTTAGGGTGAATAAAATAAATTAAAAAAAAACTAATGTAAAATAAAATTAAAATTTCTCGATATGAGTTCAGTTTACTACATTAGATTTAAGTATATAAATATATAATGTAAATGTGACCACTTACACTCTTTTGTACAAGCTTCTATACTTCTAATAAAATAAACGATTATTATTATCTAGATAGATTTTATATGTGAATGGGATCACAAAAAAACTAAAAGTTGTTAGTAATCATAATTGGAATATAAAATAGATGAGTTGTTTCTCAACTGGATATTGAAAAAAACAAGATGTTGAAGAAGCGGTTAATTTCATAAAAACACCAACGTTTCGACTGCAAATCAGTCTTCATCAGGGTGCCAATACAAACAAACAATAAATAAAACGTACACAAGCAGACTTACAAAATTATTTTACAGAAATCTGTCGTCAAAAATAGGTAAAATACACACACATACATGTTACTTAACAGTCATCTACTAACTGACTTATACACAAAAAGTTTCTAGTGAAGAAATCGTACAGAGATGCAAGGAACCACTTTTCAGCCAATCAAGGGCTTGAGGGAGAAAACTACAGGATTAGATAATATATTAGTAACTAAAATAATATCACAGTTGAAATATCACTAGAATTGTTGCAATAATAATGCATTAATTTGAGCTACATTTTGGAGGATGTGGCCATGAACGAATTATCTACCTTTCTGCTAAAACTACATGTAAAACAGCCTAATTCTATCCATAGATTAAACACCTAAAATTAAGATGACAAGTTCATTTGAGCAAATGTCCGACAATACTTTATTCCAGAGATATTCAAGTATTTCTTATTGAGTAGCGCTACTTTAAAAAAATCAACTTCATAACGAAATATTCAATAATATCTTTTTGAGTTTGACATAATAATTATATTAAATTAATAATAAATTGTTATTACCTAATTTCATTACAAAATTCAGTTAGCTTGCACTGATGTCTGGGAAAAAAATGAGAAACTATCAATGAATTTAAAGAAATTTGTTGTTTAAGATATTAAAGTAATAATTTTTTTTTATTATATTTGTTCAAAATGTCCACCTACAGCACGTAAACAGGCACGACAATGTTCTGCCACTGCATTGGTTGCTGTGTGACATTGCTCGGGAGATATGGTTTCGTAGTAAGTCTAAATTATTTATCGGTTCCTCATAGACTATTTTTTCATGGCACCCCAAAAAAATTTCTTTAAATTAATTGATAGTTTCTCATTTTTTCCCAGACATCAGTGCAAGTAAACTAAATTTTGTATTGAAATTAGGTAATAAACAATTTATTATGAATTTGATTTAATTAATATGTCACACCTCAAGATAATATTGAATATTTCGTTAGGAAGTTGATTTTTAAAGTAGCGCTACTCAATAAGAAAAACATAAATATCTCTGGAATAAAGCATTTACGGATATTTGCTCAAATGAACTGGTCACCTAATTTTTAGTAGTTTAATCTATGGATTAAGTTAGCCCGTTTAAATCTAGGACAACCTGTATAAACATGCCAGCCTATATAACAACCGAATGGATATTTGAGAAGTCAAATAATACCGACTATAATACTGTTCAGCGTATAGCTCATAGACAACTCAAAGCATAGTGATCAGTGAATGAGTGGTTCTATAAGCAAGCATTGATAGACTGACGTCACAACTATGTATGTAGTCGAGGATAATACATTCGACCATGTCAGCCTACAGTAAAATGTAGCTCACACACATATCAACAAGTAATCTCTGTAACCACACGTTTCACTGTCAATATCTCCTCCACTAGCATCATGTTAGTTGTAGATGACCCCCACTAAAAGCGACGGAGGTGAAAGAGGCGGCAGCAGTGGCGACTAGTCCATTATTCGCCCTCGAGGTTTCGGAGCGCGTTGTTATCAGCGCCGCTGAACAAGCGAAGTCAGCGCCAAACACCATGTACGTACACTAACCAACTACCATATTACCTTGGGTATGTATGCACTCGTACTAACTCTCGGGCCTGGTTCTGAACTTGATGAACAGAGGCGTACTATTAAATGAAACTATTAAAAATAGAACCTTTTACCGTTAATGTACATATGTTGTCAATATTTCAGCGCTACTGCATTAATTAAACTATTTCATATTATTTAGGCCCTGTGAGGTACAAGAGACCACTAATGTGTTCTGTACATTCAGTGACAAAATAAAATTAACGAATCGGAATTATTTATTACAACATGAATAATTAAGTTATGTAAGAATAAATAAATTAAAAATTCATAGAAATCTTTTGTACTTTACTGTGATGGTTTTTTGGGAACTGTATGCATTGAAAAAATACTTTTTTAGCCGGTAGATGAAATATGGATTCGTTTCCAAATGGGAACTGCATGCATATACGTACGAATTTCTTACCAAAACGGTGTTCGAAATTTTAGAAATTAACGTTCCTATTTAAAAACATTATGCATTGACCTAATATAAATTAGATGCCGCATGACGGCATTTGTTGTGAAGCAGACACTTCCTGAAGTGGAGTTAGGAGAATGTAGCCTGTATGTGTTGCGAGTTTCGTGCACTTCACTTATACACTGGCATTGAATAATAAAGTAGACAACAAGCATAGCAACCAGGCTGGACGAGCCGTTCTCCAACGCGTCCCTACTCTGCGAAATGCCTGCTTCAAAACATTCTCTACAAAAACAGTGCTATGCGCAGTCTAGCTTATATTATGTCATTGGACAATACTTAACCATGTAGTTAAAAAAAAACTAGTAACATTTTTCTACTTTGAACTGCATATTTTCGTTAAGGAGTATGATAAACACACGTTAGACATTATTGTTTTAGTAAAGCTGCAAAAAAAAAAACACATTCAGTGTTATGTACAAGTTATGTTTATGCGGAATTTATTTATAGGTAAGATCGCTTCCCTCGCACTTTACACAAACAAACCCTAAGCCTATACAACTCATCCTAGACAATATCGTATCACAGTACTCATTTTTAATGGAACTTACCAGAAAATAAGCTCGCCTCCACTTTCCACGTTGAACGATTATTGTGATAAGTTCACAAAGTGTAATCTAAATCGGATGTGAAATAGCACATGGTAAGGTTGACCAATAATCATTATTACAAAAGTTATTTGGTATTATCGGGAAAAATTCCTGATTCTACAAACAGCGAATTATAAATATTATGCTGGTATGTAATGAAGCTCAGGAAAACACTGCCCAAGCCTATCAAATTTATTTGGAGCGTTTTCTAAATCGTTACCTTATGAATGTTTGCACGTTTGAACATGTTGTTCTGCATCTACGGTATCATAGATCCTTTACGCCTGCAGTTCTAGAATTACAAAATATTTTTGATTCAATTTAAAATTCACATATATCACATTCTGAATATAAACCGAATTGATTTAGACTATTTATAGGAATTTGTATATGCAAGGCTGTGGTTGGCAATATTGGAATTATTATTAAACCGGAAAATTATCCTGTATTGTATTAATTAAATAACACTATTAAAATTTTACAATTTAAGTAGAAGTCATTTAGCACCTTCAAAAACAAAATGTTTCTTATCGAAATTTAGGTTTTAACGAATCTTCCTAAAATTTCGATTGAATATCTAGGACCTTAAGAAAATTAAAGCAGTGCATTAATACACAAATAAATTTTTTCTTCAAACCTCATAAAAGTACGTTGTTATGTATTTATATTCAACATGCAGAAGGAAAAATGTCTTCGGTGGTGGACAAAGTAAAATATTATGAAAAATAGATAGGTTATAATTCAATAATTTTACAGTTAAAAATGAAACAAATAAACAAAAATAACAAAACAGTATTATCTATGGCAACTAAAAATGCTGGATAAGACAGATTATTTTTTGAAGTTTTGGCCAATTTTTAATGATTTATTTGTATTTTCCATGTTTGAAGAAAAAATAGCATCTGTTATTCTGAGTAAATGTGACTTTGGGTGCTTCACTTGTAATTGTCCGACTTGCTTCGCTCGTCGTTCAAACTTACATGCGCAGCACACAAAGTATCACATTTACTCCAAATAACACAATATGCTATTAACCTAATACTGCACAAGTAGAAGCAGATTTATGTATAGGTATAGTAGGCGGAAAAATTTTAAGTCTATTTTTAGAATATTGGAATACAAAAATGCTTAACGATTCTTTCCAAGTGAATAAATTTACTTTTGGTATTTTGGACACTCAGGTTCTGTTTGATTCCATGGTTCTAGAATCTAGAACCGCTTTATTATTTATATTCTTTTTATGCTAAAAATTGTCTTAAAGGGTACAAGTGCTACCTTAACCTTATTAAGTTCTTTTTTCTTGATTCAGACATTTTATGATTTAAAAAAATAAATAACAAAGAGTTCAATAATAAGGTAAAAATTAATAAATATATAATACCTATGTTGGTTAACGCAAAATTAGATTATAACGTGTTAATACAATCAAATTGTTAATCCACTCTGTACACACAAGCAATCTATTTTTGGTGTAATATAAGCGGATAGAATATGCTATTCCCTTCCGAATCAACAACAACGCATTATTGTAATTGTAATACACTGTGTAACATTAACCAAGGGATGTGCTATTGCATCTGGCAGCTGCAAACTCAACCAAGGCAGCTTTTAATCTAAAATTCCCAAAAGTGTGGTTGCAAATAAAGGATGCAATACCTCACTCACACATATGGAGTGGAATATTTAAATGTAAAAGAACTGTGTAATATCATACATATATTAGTTATCCTGTTATATTAATTAAATGTAGCTACATTTAACTCTATTCTCGTAACATGTGTTTGAAGAGCTAAATAATTAAGTACACTTACATTTTGATGATTCTGCTATAGAAATTCTCCATTGGAACACATATCACACGGCACAAATCACATTGAAGGTCCCGCACTACTGACGGTAAACCAAATTTTTCTTGTATTCTATAGTTACTCTATATAGTTACGTCTGTTTGTTTTAATTTAATTTTTTGAGTTTGACGTTTTCAATAGTTTTATATTTGTATTATTTGTATTTTTTGTATAATTTCCAAAATCTTGTTATAGAAAGTATAGTCCACAACATGTAACGGAATGGCATATCCCACACTCGCAAACCGTAGCCCTTCCTTCGGCCTTTTGCTCGCGTGGAATATGTGCCATTCCATTACTTGTTGTAGAATATACTATTCCATTATAAATTAGGAAATTACATTCGAGAATAAAAAATGTCTTGTCTGGTCGCACCGCGGTTTATACACCCCTAATTTTAATATGACCTTAATCAACAGATGGACGGTTATTTAACGACTACTTAATTTACTTATGTTATATACGAGCCCAGAATCTTATCACTTGGCCTAATTAAGACTATTAGAATATCTTTTAAAAAATGTTGTTCTGACCTAGTAAAGGAAAAATGTACTTAACATATTTGTATCTTAAATTCTATTATTTTGAAGAATATTTTAAGGAAAAATAACAGCAAATTAACAAAAATCACTAAACATTAAATTTTACTTAGCCCGGCCAAAGGTATTGGCTGGTACTACGAACCCTGTTTTGAATCTGATGACAATAAAATATAGAAAAGTGTTTAAAATATAAATATAGGTAATCTATTATCTATCTATTTTTTAAATTGACCTACTAGAGTGGCAACTTTTACAGTGCTTGTAATTCCAATGGTGATACTCGAAATTGAAAAACACTGTGTACCCTTAAAATACAACTTTCAACTTCATCCTAGTTAATTGAAAACTATAGATGCTTACAGGTAAAAGAAGAAAATAATAGAATCGGTTAGGGTCTAAGCAGCGAACAGAGGTATCATATTTTATAACTCTGTAGTATATGTTTCATACTTAACCCTTAAAATATAATTAGCGGTACACCACTGCAGCAATATGCCAACCTCAACGTGTGAGAGCAGAGCCATGTGGGTCGTCTCCAGTCCGCACATTAAGCCCGCGTTATCTGCGCGCTGTCATCTTGCTCATTCATAAGCAGACCCGGACCACTCGATCTTTGAAGTCATTATCACACGCTGTATTGAGGCTTCATTTAAACAGAAACATCCCTGTTTACTAAAAGGCTTTATTCATTATCTGTACATTCAACTATTCAGGTAGCCGCAGCATTAGGATCTCGAGAACTATGACAACTACAACTTCGGTAAGACAGGACAAAAATTGTCATATGTAGTGTTACAAGTTACGCCAACTATTTTTGTTGATGTATCACAAATGGGTATTACGCTTGATTTTTAAATAACACGAGTGCGTAGTACGAGTGATTTTTTCAAGCGTAATAAACATGAGTACTGCGGCCCCAAAAACTGTCTACATAACTTATAAGTTATAACACGAATGGTATTCGTTCACTGATTTCTATATAACATTAGATTGGGCATAAGCCGTTACGGTGCGTTCCTAATTGAACGCCGTCTTAATTTACAAAATTGGGGTTTCTGATACTTCAATATTTAAAAATATATCTCTCTTGTCTATGGGTATGGCCATAATTCGTGGTATGACCAAAAGAGAGGTGGTGGCGAGCGCGGTGTAGAGAGTGAAGGCAGTGCTTCAGATTGCACACTGCTTTACAAAAGTGTCACAAAACATCAATTTCACCCGTTCAATGGAGGGTTATACAGAAGCAAATTTTCGTGCTGCCATCTATTGATGTTCTCATTGAACTACGATGATATTCGTGGCGAAATGCAAACAAAACGCTGTCAAAATAACAGTTCTTAAAATGATGCTAAATATGAAAAATAAAGTGTGTGTATGGTTTGTGTAACAGTTACTCCCGTTATTACTATAAAGAATATATAACCACTATTAAATTTATTAAGTTTCCTAAATAACAAACTTTAAAAATAAAAACATAACCTTGTTAAAACACCATCTCAAACGTCAAAACATGGATGTTTGTGTTATGAACTTCCATCTCAACTTTTACCCCGTCTTTCTCTTTCTTGCCTTTGACGTCAAAATCATAACCTTTCATTGGGAACGCTCTCAGATGGCAGAATATGGCCTGTGCTCAATCTAGTGTTATATAGAAATCAGTGTATTCGGTGGACAATTCAACAAGTCAAAATGTATTTTAAACTGAGTTGTAAATAGATTTACTTCCACAGCAACAGTGTAACAATCCAATTGTTTAAAATTGTCGATAGAATCACTAGTGAAAATTGGAAAAAAAAAGTTGATATCACTAGTAAAAATTTCAGTAAAATTCTTTTCAATTAGTGGAAAATTTTAAATCCTTAAAATCAATTGGATCAATTTTGACAGACGACATATTAGTTGAATTGTCATATTAGGCGCGTTCAGTTGCATTCAGCAACTAAGTAAGCAACTCAGCAATAGCAAGTAAGCATTTTAGCGTACTGCTGAACGACATTTTGAGTGGAACAGGGCCGTCGGGGGGGGGGGGGGTTGAGGGGTTGAGTTTTATAACAATGAACCCCTTATTTTGATAACAATAAAAGCAGAATTTTAGACGTTGTACATACAGGTTCAAACTGGTCACTCGTGGCGAATTCTAGTACTATTTATTCACTCGTACAAAGACGCGCGCCAATTTTTGCACGAATTTAAAATGTGATAACTTCTTAATTCACCGTTTTATTATTGTCGCGAATAATTATTCCAGATTTAGAAATAATTGCATGAATATTAGGAAAAAATCAATTAATACCCTATTTAATGGCGATAATTATAGAGAGGGTTCAAATGAAAACGTTGCTAAATCTTCAAACCTAATGACATTGAATACAATTTTTTTTTTTTTACTTTTCGAGGTATGGAATACCATACCTAGACATCCCTGAGGTATGGAGTGCTCCATATCAACCAGACAATGTTCGCCGGCCATGGAGTGGAAATGGAAAATTTAACCTGTCAACCATCAATATTATACATACAGTGGAAGGGTGGTAAATAACTTTTTATTTAATTTATATTTTCAATATTAATTTTTTGTTTGAGTATTAGAAATCAAGGAAGATTGAAACCTAATTATAAATTATATATAATATGCAAAGTAACACATTGCTGTACGCCTTTTTGTACATATGGGACTTGTAATTCTGGCGTGATTACGAGTACAAGAGTGTGATTCACATCTACAAATTATCAAGATGTAATTAGTTTAATAAGTACTAATATTCAAAAAACAATTTGCTACAAACTTACCAATTAGTATACGAGTATTTTACGAAACAACTTCATTGTCAGTAAAATATATATTGGCAAATTGTGGATCTAGTATATAAATAGAAACAAATTAAAATATGAAAATATTCATTAACATATTATAAAACATGTCGTTTTCTATTACTTGACTGGCACACAAACTATATAATTTCCATTTAAATTCATGTAAATTATTATTCAATTCCATATTTGACGTCTAACCTACTACTATACTAGAAATCATCACTTGCTGACACAAATCAGTGCGTTTTAAATGCGCTGAATTGTTGATTCAGTAATGACAGTAATCATAAACTCAGCAAATCATTCAGTTGAGTTTAGCAACATAGCAACTTAGTTGCTGAGTGCTACTGAACGCGCCCATTAATTAGTAGCCTGCTTCAGTGATGTGTTTGCTTACCCGCATATAATTGATTTAAATACAATCTGATTTATCAAATTATTTAGGCTTGATAAAGAACTGGAAATAATATTAACAAATACAATGAGAGAGGCGTTAGTCGCTTAAACAAAGGTACTATTTGAAAAAGTAATTAAAATTTGAGAAACTTCCTCCCATGGAATACAAGATTTGTTGTTTAAATTTACAAAAAAGTCATTATTTAAATTTAAAAATTGTTAAATGAGACCCGTGAGTTATAGTCCAGGCAATGAGTACTTTCGGGGTTACAAAAGGTCCGGGAGTGTTCATTTTTGGTAGATTTTTACAGTTCAGTGTCCTAATTAATATTCTGAGTTTGCGACCTTGAGCGACCGCCGCTCGCGCCGCCATATTGAAAAAAAGGTACTAAAAAACAGTTTTTCGAGAATATCTTCTCTCCAGCGCCACCAAAGTTGAAAATAGTTATTACAAAAATTATAGACCATAAAATTCTCTAGAGAAAAGGTTCTTAATAGTTTTTGTGTATGTGTTATAGTTTTCGAGAAAAACGAGAAAATAAAAATATAAAATTCTCAGTCTCTGTAAACCAAGTCATAAATTTGTGTTAATACACAAAAACGGCTGACATTTTTTAACGGACTAAAATATCGACTACCGGTTATCAACATTCGATTGCCCGGACATTTTTGTATTAGCACCATTATTTTTACACTTTTGGGAAGTCTAGTTCAGTTGTAATATATACATATTTCCCGAGGAAGCATAAATAAATTAAAATAATTTTCTTAAAATTTTGTGTTTAAATTACTGTAAATCTTAAACGGAATCAAATAGTGACTCCCGGTTTTCGGCAATCGATTGCTCGGACATATATCTATTAGCATCATCATTTTTACACTTTTGGTAAGTCTAGTTCAGCTGTAATATATACATATTACCCGAGAAAACGTAAATAAATTTAAGTAATTTTCTTAAAAAATTGTATTTAAATTATAGTCCAGGCAATGAGTACTTTCGGGGTTATAAAAGGCCAAGGAGTGTTTGTTTTTGGTAGATTTTTACAGTTCGGTATCCTAATTAAAAAAATATGGCAATTTTGCGAATTGCAGAAATTTGCAGAGTTTATCTCCGCTGTAACTCGTGTACTACTCTGATTGGAAAATGTTTATAACAGAAGTTGTAGGAAATTTTATGCTCTATAATTTTTGTAATAACTATTTTCAACCTAAGTGGCGCTGGAGAGAAGATATTTTTGAAAAACTGATTTTTTGTACCATTTTTCCAAGATGGCGGCGCGAGCGGCGGTCGCTCTAGGTCGCAAACTCAGAATATTAATTAGGACATCGAACTGTAAAAATGTACCAAAGATGAAAACTCCTTGACCTTTTGTAATGAAAGCCCATTTTTATGTCTTCATTGCCTGGACTATTAGGTTAGATTATGCGAATTATGAAACTTTTTAAATACAAATATAACAACAACAATAGCGATGACGTCAGCAGTCGATCCGAACAAAATAACGTCCGCTGGTTCGCGTCTACCCATGCCCGTAACTCTCACCACGCTGTATTCACCCTACATGTCGCTTTATCACCATACTGTTATCTAGTCCATTCATATGAGGACACTGAACAGTAGATCTTTGAAGTCTCTATAACGCGCTATATCGAAGCTTCATTAAAGCAGAAAACATTGGAATCACTGCCACTGTATTGATGAATGTTATAATCTTGATCTTTTACTCGAGAGTGTTGTGTGTGAGTAATATTCTCCAAAATATACAAGCCCAGTCACACATCAGTTAGATCAAAATTACAATCAATTAATTTTAATTTTTCTTAGTTAAATTTATTAAATACAAATCAGTAGCTAACGTTTCATTTTAGTTGTATTAAGAATTTCTTATGAGAAATTATTAGCATAATTTTTAAACTAGATTAGCGTAAATTTCGAATTTTAAATGTTATATTAGAATAAACATTATTCTTAAATACACATCTTACAAATTTCAATCTATACAGCCTTATAAGAATATAGAAAAAAAAAACATTTATAATTTTTTTTATTTTATTCTCAATCTTTTGCCTGGATGAAAAACCATGACCATACTACTAACCAATATGTAGAACATTTTTCTTTACAAATGCTCTTTGAATTTTCAATATTATGTCTATCTGTCTTCTACATATATCAAATAAACTAGAAGCACTGCTTTTTCAAGGGCTTCCGAAACAGCCCCTGTTACACACTTTAAATTAGGAATTTAATTGAAGAGAGATATTTTTAATTTTTCCTGCAAATTTTTTGAGAACAAAATCATGTAAATAAATAATAGGCTAACTGTGCAATTAGATTTTTTTATACGTATGAAATATATTTATGAAATAATTACGAAAAATATATAAGAAATTATTATTTAATTATTTGTTGGTTATTGTTTCTGCGACAAAAATTTTAATAACTCCCGACACAAAAAAAAACTGTGTTTGTTGGCCCTTTTACTTTATTATAATTATGTTCTATTTTACGAATAGAGAACAGAGTAAATTAATGAAGACTGAAGGTGAAGACTAAACGATTTGAAGTTGTTTTGTTACCTACGTTGCCTAAATAGAATATTTGTATTAAAATTTCATACTCTATCATTACCAAACTTTTTTTTATTTGTATTCTGTTTTTATTTTATTTACTTAGCAGTCCCCCGACGCGGGGACGCTTTGATTAAAATATTACCAGGAGCGTCGGGGGTTAAAAACATATGATTTCAATGGTTTCAATTGTTCGTTATTATGAACTTGTTTCATGTATTGCCCAATTAGAGCTCTGGAATCTAGCACAGTGGCCCATTCTTAGCTGACAATCCTGGACGACTTTACCTGGTACTAAAACTTAAAATAATTTTATAATAGTATTTATTAATAGTACATATATGACAAGATGTGATTAGGGTATGCTTAAAGTACGAGTATTGACAGTTCAAAGTCAGTTTTGCAGCAAATTAAACTGTTAATTCCTAGAACTAAATTTTGACGGATGAAGGACGAACTGATATTGAACTGAAATGGAACGGTTTAGCAGAACCATCCTTCAATCTTAAAGTGAAGCCAACGTAGGCGGAAAGGTCGAATAAGGTAAAGGTGTAGAGGTGTAAATGGATTGATATGATTGAGACGACTTTGAATGGAAGTGGATGTTATTTGGGAGAATGGAAGGTCGCTCGTTTATTCAATAGAAATATGAATTTTATGTAAAAGGGTTATTCCAACATATGTGAGGTGAAATCGTGATAGAATATTTTAAATTTGTGTTGAATATAATAATTGAACAGTTATGTAGTTTTGTTTGGATTGGTAATGAATATAAAGAAGAATATTGTATAGCGTTAATTAAAATGCATCCATTTGTAAATTGACAGTAATATGAATTATTTCCCGTATAAATATGAATACCGAATAAATTATTATTTTGTTTTGAAAATAAAATTCCGCTATATCGCCATATGCTATCAATAAACGAAAATGATTTTGTAGTCGCATTTATTTGAATTATAAATATTATTTATTTACTTATAAGTTAACCAATTTTGAGAAAATCATTTCTAAAATTTTACATCTTTGAAAATACTTTAAACAAGTTATAGTTTTATAAAAATGTTCATTAATACCTTGATTTTTTAACTATAAAATATATATACGTCGGCCTTTACCTCTTAATCAAATGGGTAAAGACCAAAAGAATAAGAAGATTGGCTTTCAAGAAGAACACGCCCGAAATCCAGACAGAAGACATCGAACTTCAACTTCCAGGAGGGGCTCATTTCTAAGGAGGAAGGAGTTACAGTGTGCCAATAACCCCTAAAAGTGCTGATAACAGACAATTCCCCGAACGTGACATTCCGTAGTTATAATATTATATATAGTTGTGTTTAGAGATGAGAGCGCAAGTTTAGACCCGTTATTCAAACTCAGTTCATATTGTAGTTTGTAGAATAAACATATTATTTAACTGTATTACTTGCAATAAATATTTTTTTAAAAACTGACTTGTTGGTTGAAGAAAGTTAAGTGGCGCAGTCGGTAGGATTGTCAATACAATTTAGCGAAAATAAATTGGTTCACACTAGTGATTTAATTGACAATCGAAGAAAGAAAAATCATACTTCTCCGAACCACATCAGTCAGAGGCAGCTGAGTGTACATCAGACGCCAAGATCCGACATCCTTCATCTGAGCGAACATCAGAAAAACTTTGGCCGTGATCTACAACCCCGTGGAAGACTTCAGGGCAAATGAAGCGGACACTAATATTTGTGTAAGTCATACATGTCATTTAGAGATAATATTCTCATTAATTCGGAGTCTAGCTCAAATTCTGAGTCTGAACCAGATCTTGAAGATTTTTTAGAAAATTTATTTAATACAAATCCGCAAATTACATTAAGACAATCCCTATTAACAATGGCAGTCCCAGTTCTCAAGAAAGAATATATATATACATTGATTTTGTCAATAATATTAAATTTCAAAAAATTATGGCCGAGAAATGCAGAGCACCTATCTTTATAGTATATGGATCATCTTAACTTGAACTAATAAGTCCAATATTTAGAAACAGAAGCTGGTACTCTTTATAGTAGAAATCATTACTCAAGTGTATAAAACATAATATCATCACACTAGCGAATTTTTTTGCTTACGATAGATCAGTGAAATGTTTCGGCGAAATTGACTAAGGGGAGTGGGGACAATATGTTTTTTACGAGTTCACAATATTTGTTATATTTACTCCTTAACATTTTCTTCTACTTGGATCGAAATGAGGATCTTGAGAAAAATTCTTTACTACGATAAAGTTGATTTTTAAAGAGTTACCACCTACTACCAAAAAGATGCATGTAAAAAATATTCAACGCTCTAAAATGCGCACACTATCCTTCAGGCACACGATAAAAAGCACGTTTTGTATTGCCTTAATTAATGCTTATCATATACAGGTTATTTTCAAATATCTCGCTTATTTATCAAATTAGCAATTTATTTCACATAACATGATTTATCCAACAACATATAAGCTAATTGATAGCGGATGTACATTCATGATATCATTCCCGGTTATTTTTAGCCTTGTATAATACGTTTATTATTGTGCGCCTTTTAGAACGCACGTTTTTACTGGTCACACTTTAAAAAATCGTTTTTATCAAAGGATCCCTGATGTGCTACAAGTATTTGCCCTTAAAAAGCGTCAGAGGTATACTCGTATAAATATACACACAAAAACCATTAGCACTAATTAAATTAACAGAGCAAACATATTTTGTACTTTATTTAGCATTTTATATTAAATGTCTAAATAAATAAATATATCATCACGCCATTTGCCTATTTTGTGTGTGGCATTGTGCTTTCAGAGAACACTGGATGCCTGTATTATTAATATCACTTGTAATTAGACGAATAATTATTAATATTCACGTACATAAATCTTCGGTAGCAGGTTCAGGCGGTAAATAAAACCGTGCATTATTTAATACTCTATCATCAATAAAGAGATTTTCCGTCGACGTTGCGCAGATGCAGGCACTCGCATAACTTAATTATAACAAGTACGAAATCCCACCAAGTCGTAAAACCCTTATTACAAGTAAAATGTAGCAGTGCGCGGTACGTATACCACGGTATTAACATTTATTATGAATGTCCTTACATGTTATTGCAGCAATTAGCATAATACCAAGCAGATACGTGAATGCAGCGACAAGGCACATATCTCCGCCGCCGGCTGCCGCGCACTGGAGGTATTCATTCGGTGCGTTATTACTAGCCTAGTGCTGCTGCAGAGGAACCGGCGAGCAGTTAAGAGTAAATTAGAGGGTCTTACCACTCGCCACTGTGACATAGTGTTGCTGTTGCTATCGTTGCGCCACACTACTTACTGAGAGCTTTACATTTACGATATGTTTGTTGAGAACCAGAGGCGTCACAGCCACATCCCTAGGAATTTGGAACAATATGTTAATATCTTGTTGATGTTTTAGTAGTCTTGCGTCAAACGACAATGACTGGTACCACGAGCTTTATTTTTGGGTGTACAATGTTCAAAAACCGATCCTAAAACACTGCTCTTAAAACATCCAAAAACAGAGCTTCTGGAACCAGCCAACAAGTTTAGTTGTATATAATTTTTTTTTTCACGACATGGTACGAAACCCCACCATTCCTCTCCCGAAATAGTGAGGAAAATGTGTTGTTCCTCTCTAGAGAGGAAAATATAGAAGTGCTACCAATATAAATGTTATTTACAAAAAATATATTATAAAAATTATAAATAAATTCCTATTTTTATTGAAAATCCTTATTTTGGTGATATACATACTTTAAATTGTCTTACAATTATGTCTTATATTTTTCTTTTTCTTATTTAATCACAAATTTGACAACTTATTAAAGATATTTAAGATTAGTTCATTGGCAACACTGCTGCACCACCTTGTGTCTGATAACCTAACTTTTAACTTGTCAGTCTGTCACTTGTGTTCTCAAAGTGTATTTTAGGTCCGAACAAATCGTTTTTAGAAACATGTCGTGAAAAAAATGTTGTGTCTAACACGAGAGGAAAGCTCTTCTTCCACTCTCGTTCGAAATGTCTCACTCGCTGCGCTCATGAGGCAAACTTCGAACTCGAGGGGGAAAAAGATACGCTTTCCTCTCTAGTTTGACAAATAAATATTTGCCACACCACCCAAAAATGAGGCATCGAGGCGGCATATAACCTCAGCAATTGAAACCGCTTAAATAATAATAAATAAAAGAGGAATACATGTTTTGAAGTCTTTTGATTCCGTATTAACCATTTTCTCAATAACGTCTGTTTGAAAGATGGAAGTGTTCGCATGCTAAATAACTCAGAATTAAGTTGATATTGCTAATCTGGGAGTCAACAGCAAAAAAGTTTAAAGTACATATATGATCACCAGTATAGAAACTGTATTTTTGAGAGTGTACTCAATCACGGTACAAAACCAACGCACAAAATTGACAGCCAGTTGATGTCAACCCTTATTTTATAAAAGTCTCTGGTTTTTGCCGACCTAGGCCTGAAACCAAACAGTTTCTGAACAATTTTGACGTATGTAAGGCTATAAAAAAAAATTAATATTAATTTCAATTGCTGCTACAACAATATATAGGAGATTTCGACTGGCACCGGTTAGTACTTGGTCACTAGAATGGTTAGTAAATAGAGTAACCAATTGATTTCGATTGACACTTCTATGACATCCTATGTAAACGGTGATATTCTTGGTATCTCAAATCAGTAACATGCTCCAGAGCTCGGTTCGTCCAACGGTTAGTATTCTAATTGGTTGAATTTCATTTGTTATGATTTCAAACTAGTACGTTGTCATATTTTTCATGTTTTCTGTCAAAATTGATTAATGTCAAAATCTACCGCGCGTTTTTAATAACCTTTCGGTCAGTGTGATGTCATTGTTTGAAACCAACCAAACACGTAATCGGCAAGTAACCAGTGCCAGTCGAAATCGCCTTAAATAATATCATATTAAAATAATATAAATATTATTATTGTAAATATCTAAATTACTGTCACTATACGTAAGATACATTTTTGCTACTGTAACAATAAATTTTTTCCGTGTAGTGTATATATTAAGGATGCATTTGATATCATTTAAAAATAGTTATTTACTTTACAAGTGGGCAAAGTAAGGAATTACCCACGAGAGATAATTTTATCGAGTGGGCAATTCCACTTTGCCCACGTGTGAAGTATAACGTTTTATCCAACACTTCTTAATAAATGAAAAATTTATTAAAGAAATATTATTTGACAGTGACATATGCTTTAAATTTTTAAATTAATATGTCAATCAAAGTAGTTACCAAGGTGTTGTGTGTTATTATTATTGTTATAAATAAAAAAATACTCACTAGTGGCTTTCCTCAAAATTATACCCACTAGTGGATAATCTGTTACTTTGCTTGTTTAAAATCGCCATAGTTATAGGGCATTTATTGAGAGGTGTTGGATAAAATATTTTAGTTGCCATTTTTTTTACGTTTTCTTATATTATTAACAAGCTGTCTTACATAAACAATAAGTAAATCATTTAATATGCAATTTACATGGGGGATTTTTTGCCTAGTCCCATGGTTTGTGTCTTTTCAGTCTAATTATTTTCTGACTGTTATCCAGTAGAATTAGTGCTCTATGAATGATTTTCTAGTTGTTGCTTATATTTTTACTGCCTATTTTTGTTTCTTCTATTACTATTTTTACATTGAGATCTCAATGTATTGCTTCATATTGAATGTACCACCAACCTTTAGATTGTTTCTATGTTCGAGTTGCTTGTCACTGCCAATAAATGAATCGCATTTGTTCATATTAGTTTCAGAATAATTTAGTATAATAACTTTTTTTCCAACTAATTTGAGTTATATTCTAGTAACTTGTAATACTTCTTTAGCTTTTAAGTGTTATTGCTATGTGAGGAGTATTTCAAGATGCATTCCTAGGTATTTGGCATAGTCCACTTGTGGTATTGGGTTGTTCAAGTAAACTGGCGGACATGTTGCTCTTCTCATAGGGAATATGACATGAATAGATTAGTTTTCTTTCACCTTTATTCTCCATTTGTGAAGCCATTCGTGAATATTGTTGAAGTGCTTAGTTGCCATACAAATTAAAAATAAGTTTTATAAATGGTATACAAGTTTTATACACGTACAGTTAAAATTAAATATATAAACGAAGATGTGGCTATTTTGCCGTGAAACGACAAGCTAAATAAATAAACGGAGGTTCTAGAAAGCTTACTTTCTTAAGAATCTTCGATTCCTGGATATTATCAATATCAATATGTAGAATAAAAATAGTATTTGAAATTAGCACGGTACTTCCGATTTTGAGAAGATCGGAATCTCATGTTTAAAAATATATTTCGAAAAATAACATTTAGTAAACATTAATTAAACGAAATAAGTATCAAGTTAACAGTCTCAAGGAGAAGACTTGAAATCTAGAGCCAAAAATTAATTACTGACGATCGTTAACTGTTCTTTTGTAAGAGTTATTTTTAATCCTATCGAGTTTGGTATCATATTAAAAGCCTTAATTCGTCAATTGTTCTTTACTATGGTTGAATGAATTAAAGACTGCTGAGTTCGATATTGAATTATAAGTCTCAGGATAGTAATACTAAAATAAAAAAATTTACTATTGAGTGATTATTAGTTGCTTTTATAAAAGGTAGTACGAGTCGATCGTGTTTGGCAAATAATTGAAGCTTTATGGAAGTATATTATATTGTAACAAGGAAATTAGTCCGAATAAAATTTACTATTTTACTTTTAAAATGGCTTCGGAAGATGGAAGAATTAAATTGTGTTTTCGCTTACAATTTTTCTAGTTGATTCGGCAGGGGTTTCTCAGGATTCAATTTATTGCCACAAATGCTTGTGTTAATTTGTAGATTTTTTATTTTTCACAAAAACGAAAACACTTGTGTCTGACAATGCTAATATACTGAAATTTCGTCTTGTAACATCATCTGTGTTGATATATTTATATATCATATTTTATATATATATATATATATATATATATATATATATATATATATATATATATATATATATATATATAAATCGGTTACAGCTAATTTTCTAATTTAATCTATGTATTTAAATATATCTAATGTTTTTTTCTCATTTCTATTTGTGACATTTTTTCTTTTTTCTTTGTTTAGTATAATCATCAAATAATTGGGATTTCTTATCCTGTTGGTTTGATTTAAATAAATAAATAAATAAATATCCGGGCTAGGCTTTGCCGTGCTCTTGTTAAGCTTAAGTATTTTTAAATAATCTTTGAGTTAATCCTTGAAGAAACACCCACCCCCGTACCTATTCACGTATGGAATAACTGGGTTTACAATGGTCGGATCAAACGATAGTGGTTGTTGACATTTGTATAGAGATAAGACGTTTTTGCACTTAAGTTCATGTGTATTTATACATTATAGTCAATTATAGTATTTTTTTTTTTACACATTATTGATAATTTTTAACGTTTCATTAAATGCTTATTGTATATCATTACCAATTTTGTCGATCTCATGTTCGGCCGTTCTGCATTTGTGATTTATAGAGATTAGCAAGCATACCCGTATAATACATTTCCACGTAAGAACAATTTCAAAGTGTTCAAATTAATTTAAATTGCATTTCGTAGTAGGATAACTTTATAAATATAGTCATATGATTTTTGAAATTTTTCCAATTGAAATTTATTTTATAAGTTGCATGTAACAAACTGAAGTATAACCTGCATTATAAATTACTAAACAGAATCCTTTACGTACCGCAGGAATTTAATAATAATAGAAGAGTCTAAAACTTTGCAAAAAACTAAATGATGTCTTCATATAAATATACGTACCTACGTTGACTATCTCGTACACGTTATAGTAATAAAAAAGCAGTTGTTTACTCAGACTCACAATATAATGCAAAGTTTCTTTTATGATTCATAAAAATGTACAGTACAAATAGAACTTTGCAGATACCTGCACATATGATCAAAATTCTCTACAAGTCCTTTCATCTAACTTCTGTATTATTAAAGTTTGCTGAATCATATAGTTTTTCAATCCAACTTCTGAAAACTAAAATGTTTTGTTATGTCCAAACTTAAAGCTATATTTACACTAGAGGAGACTGAAAGTTTTCGCTGGTAATGATACATATTAACCAAGGCACGTGAGAACAAGAGTAAATACTGTTCTTACCTTATGTTATTTTAACATTTTATTTATGTGATTTCTAAATATTATAATCACATACACGTATCACTTGCAATTATATTATTTTATTCCTATTCCATATGACGTAAATATAGTTTTACCTTGAAAGAATAATTTAAAATGTATATTTCTCAAAATATTGTGCGCCTATGGTATAACACCAGTATTTTCTGTCACTTGTGCTATCCTCATACTGGTCAGAACATGTTCTGTTCGTGATGCATACGATGTTATTTGCAGCACTTGCGAAGAAAACTGTCTTGCTGAATTTCCTTGATATCCTTTGTGTCACTTTCTTACGGAACTTGACATGAGACTCATTCCGGAATCAAAACAGGAACGTTTACAGAGATCTGCCGTTCGATAAGTGTTAAAATGTCTGCGTTGGTGTCAAGTGATCGCGTGAGGAGGTTAGGCAATTATATTATATTATCTGTTAGAAATAATTTATCTTACGAGAATTATATAGTATTTCTTCCCTCTAAGGAACTCCATGTCAATCCTAGAAGAGGATAGGCTATCCCACCATAGTCAAAAATAGGAAAAGTTTATTGAAAATATGAAAGATAAGAGTTAAAAGATGCGGAAAATTACATAATTTTAATTATAAATTACTTCCTTTAATAAATACGGCATGTTTTGTTTAGGTTGACGTAGAGCGTGTGCAGCAAATGGGATTCAAGTATTTACTCCCACTCCATGTTAACTAAGAATATACATATTCCGGCGTGTCGTATCTGTTCGGATTCTGCTCGGGTTATTTTCTTGTCCTTGCGTGCTTGCTGCTTCATATGCAGCACTCAATGCAAAACAATACGATACCAGCGCCACCAATTACCTAACTTCGAGAATGTCAAAGTGTTTTTGTAAAATAAGACAAAAAGTGAAATAAATTAAGTGCATTTATTTATTTTATTTCTCTAATAATAATATATAATATTACAATTTTAATACACATTATTTTGTAATTTTCTCAACAATTTTTTCGAAAGTCTGTGAACCACCGTTTCTTTATTTCTGGTATAATACACGACCTACGTCATCAATGTAATTTAAAATTCAGAACTTAATATCTCGCTTATTTGGAGGAATTTTTAACTCGAACTTTCACAGGTGGTCTTATATTTTTATGTACTTCAAGAAAAAGTAATTAAAAATATCGTGAAATAGCTTATTGGACTAATAAAAAATACGAACGGGAATGTGTCTTTGCCGAGCATCTGGTGCAAAAAATTAATTTCTTGATAAAACTGTATTTCTCACCAATAACGTTGAACGTTTTACAATACTATACTGAAGAAAAATATTACAAATATAACCTAAACTATCCTTTCGACATTTGAGAAACCGTTTGGGCACAAAGATAGTCGAAGTAAAAAGACAATATGAGGTCAGTTACGAAGATAAAGACAATTCATATATTATCGTGACTCAGATTAGTTTACCGGGGCAGTATAAATTTCTGATGTGCAAGCTACCTTTTTCCTGTATAGAATATTTTTCTGTCAGGTGATTAATTGAATGTCGTGTAAATCATTTGTAATGATGTTCAAAAATTTTTTTATTCATACACGATTAGTAATATTCATATAATGTATTAGTACGTATATTGTAATATGCAAATTTCGGGTAAAGTTGTTATTCATTCATAATTCTACTTTCCAACCTGCGAATTCAGTGAATATCTGATTTCTAATTGATTGTGAATAATATAGGCTTTTCTCTTGCTTTTTTGCCACTTGGCAATTCAGTAGGAATATAACTCATTAATTCACTTTTAGAGTCAATCATTTCAGTCTTCCCTAACTTTGCCTTTAAAATAATCGAAAGTTTATTTACAAATACGAGTATAAATGTATTATTCATTATAATTACCAAGTAGAGTTTATAGTGTTGAGTATAAAATTTACCTCCTTATACCACAGCACAAACTGCCATTGCTATCTACATTATCTTACTGTGCAATTTCCTAGGAAAATCATGACCAGTGTCTTAGATTTGTAGATTTCGCAATTTACTAAGTGATTCAAAGGTATATGTAGGTACTTTAAATAGTCTAATAAAATTTATTGATTACTCATTCCTGAGAATTAGAAAAAAATTATAGTAGTTCATAAAAACTTATCCGAAGTTTTAATAGTCACTTTTTAAGTATTTATGCATTACATCAGCTTGCTACCATTATATTTATAAGTATATCTGGTAAAATTATAGAACGCAAATGAAGCAGAACATATTCCTTACAGATAGGCTTCATTTATTCCAATTTCTAAATTCCAAGTAATTAGTTTATAAGTCCGATGCTAAACTACTACAGAACAATCCCTGTCACATTTTTTGCGTTATAATTAACAAAACAATAAATATCTACCCTCGTTCGCAATTGCAGTTCAAACATCAATCCAACGATGGAACAAAACATCGGCGAACGAGTACGATTGCTCTAATGTTCTCTTCGCATCAGCGCTGCTCTCATTGTGTGCTGAGCTATCGCAACGACACAGAACATTTACCCTCATTCATTTGTGCTTATAATAACAGCGTGTGGAAGTGTAGATGTTGGCGTAGAGGCGTAGAAAATCACTACTGGTATGTTTGCACCCTAAGCTGAAACTTACTCTTGCGGGAACTGAAATATCAGACAAGTTGCAAGTTTATAGTTGGCTGCTTATTATATCAGAACTGGATCCAGAATATTTGGCAATCTCTAAATGTGAGAAACTTTTAATTGATTCTAATTGGAGAATGACGGGTACTAGATAGCAGGGTGAGTAATTATGCAGGAGTCATAAAGGTTATGATTTCCGTAACAGGAAATTAATACCAGTTCCTAACAACTTCTCCAATAATATTGACTTAAATAAATTTTTAAAACTACTATTACTAAATGTCTTCTACTCGTTTATTTAAGGAACGAGCGATGAACTTATTATCGAAAATTTTAATTGGACTGTTGAGTTTGCTCTGAGTCATGAGTTGCAGTTTGTAATGATTGGGATTAACATAAATGGCACACTTATTACTTTCTTATACATAGTATTAACAAGTACAACAATCACGAACAAAAAAAAAACAGATGAGATTTTCACGGGAATGCATATTTTGTTCTCTGATTTCGGTGTGGTTTCTTTCTCAATAACATCTGTGTGCGTGGATGGATGTGTTGTCGGATGTTCAAGCAAACCCAAAGAAACTTTATTTTTGATGACAAAGAAAAGAACTTAGTTGGTTTTGGTCATATCTGCAAAACCGGAAGATGAAGTGTTTAAAAAAATAAAAATTCAATTTCTTTCGAATATGGAGTTGTAATCCTAGCTAGGGTTACTAGATATGACTAAATTCGATGAATATCGCCTGTTTCAGATCTCTCTGAAATCTCCTATCTACGTCTATGTTACCCGTCAGAAGGTATTAACTAAACGTTTATTGCAGTATTCCTTTTGTTTCTATTTCTATCTCATTTTTCTGGTTATTTTATTTGCCTCATCAAATATTATTTTTGCACATTTTCATTTATTATTCCTACTCAATTAAAGTCACTATATTTCATATGTACTCTATTGTTTGGAATTTTCTCCTATCTGCTCTACTATACTATGTTATTTATAAATAAAATATATATTAGTTGCTATGAAAACAAATACCTGAAACATCTATTTTATATTTCAACCGTGTGTAATTATTATACATTCAAATGTACATGGGACAGAAAAATAACCTTTGTAGTATATACTCGTACATAACGTCCTATATTGATACTAGGTAGAATGTTTTGTCGCAATTCAAAATTTTTCAGTGATCACACCAGAATTTTTAAATTTTACATTTGCCATAATTACAATAAAATCATGACTGACGGAAGTTTACTGGACACATGAAACAATAAATTGAATAAGGAAATTAATAATAACGTCTAGCGCCGATCTCGGTGGCGTAATGGCTATGTCATTAGCCTAGCACGCCAGGGGTCGTGGGTTCGAATCCCACTGAAGAGCATGGTCGTTTGTGTTCACATAATTTCATAATCATCCAATCATGAGGCGGCATATAACCATAGAAGTTAGTCCGCCTCTTATCTTCATAAAAAAAAAAAATAACGTCTAATCCAATAAATTGAATGTAAAAAAAAAAATCAAATGAGTACATGTGTTAGCTATTGAGGGAATTTGTTTAAAAAAATTCAGCACATTTCCTCCCGCTGTAAACTTTTTACTATACTTATACCAATAATCACCTATCAACTATTAATCTGCTTGATATGACACATATACCTATTTAGAATAAAAACTGTGATAAAAATACAAATAATATAAATATCTATAAAAATTTTAAATTACAATGTAAATTGTAACATTTAAAACATTATTCTATTAACAAAATTTACCTTAAAATCCTAATTCATTTAGCTGTTTCAAAATAAATTGACAAGGGTTCAAGTAAACCACCATTTCCAGCCATTGGATTATCACCAAAAACTGATCAGTTATTTTGAAGGGGTTACAAATGTAAACACATATCAACATTTTCAGTTGTACTGTTTTTGAGATACGTACCTTAATTCCACAGATTCATATATCCATCCACACACAGACATCATCGCTAAAATATGAAATTGGTATTCTATGGAAAACTAACCATTAAATTTTTAGCATGATTCTAACCCTTTCCTCACTTGTAGGATGTAGTGGGGGGATAAAAATAAGCAATTACAAAGTATATCAATATGAAGTTGATTTTAGAAACAACAATAGTTATTTAACACGTCACTCAATAAGTTCGTAGGATGGCTAATGAAACAACAACTTTTTGGCAAAATTTGACTTTATTCATCAACATAGTCCCCTTGACATTCATTCCTACGCTTCTACAACATTTCGATGTTTTTTTTGTAGAACGAAATATCTTTGGCCGCAAAATTCTCTTCAGTTCCGGAAATCACTTCTTCTTTAGAGCCAAATCGCTTTCTCTGGAGCATTATTTTTAGGCCTGCAAACAGTTAGTAGTTGCTGGGTGCCAGATCTGGTGAATATGGTGGATGAGAAAGCAATTCAAAGTGTAGTTCGTGCAATTTTGCCATTGTTGCTATCGACTTGTGGCACAGTGCATTGTCTTGATAAAAGAGCACTTTTTTTTCTTCTTCATTTGGGGTCTTTTTTATCATTTCTTCACTCAAACGCACCAATAATGCAATATAATATGCGCTATTGATGTTTCTTCCTTTCTCTAGTTAATCGATGAATAAAATACCGTTCACATCCCAAAATACGCAGACCAAAACCTTACCAGCTGACATTTGCGTTTTTGGTCGCTTTGGACGGTCTTCATCCTTTGCTTTTCACTCCGCTGACTGCCTATTTAACTCTGGAGTGTAGTGATGGATCCATGTTTCATCCATAGTCATATACCAAATGAAAAAATTCTTTTTCTTGTGCTAAAACAGCTCCAAACAACGTTTTGAATCGTCGACGCGTTATTGTTTTTGATCGACTGTGAGCAAACGCGGTACCCATTTAGAACAGAACTTTCTCATGCTCAAATGTTCATGCAAAATGGTGAATAAACTGCCTTCTGATATCGTTAAGGTGTCAGCTATCTAACGAAACTTCAATTTACGATCGCGCAAAATCATTTTGTGGACTTTTTTATGTTTTCTGGAAAAACTGCCAAATTTGGTCGACCAGAAGGTTAAACATTATCGGGGTTTGTACGGCCGCGTTTAAAATCAGCAAAAAAATTCTCTATCATTTGTCTCAATGGAGCAGAGTCCAAATAACATTTGTCAAGCCATTGCTTTGCTTGAACGGTATTTTGGCCCATTAAAAAGCAATGCTTTATCAACACACGAAATTCAGATTTTTCCATTGTTGTGAAAATTACAAAAGTAGCGTCACTAAAACAACTGTAACAAATGAAATAAACGTCAGATTGTCGTACAATTTTGACACGTATCGTTCTAAGGTTGGTACTTCCTAAAAATCATATTGATTTGTCAATAGTGGTGCCATACATATGTCATCCTATGGACTTATTGAGTGACGTAATATGTGCCAAGAGTCGTAGGTGCAGTTTTTTGGGCGAGAAGGCAATTTGCAACGCTAAGGCCCGAGACGAGGTGTTGCAAGCATTCGAGACAAAAAATGACACCTACGACTCGAGGTGCATATGATCTTATATATCATTTTAAAAGAAATAAAATTAAGTATTTTTCATTTTATATACATAGCTGGCATATCAGGTTGCTGTGATTTAGATTAGGTACCCTTGATAGCAAAATAAAACACATTTATTTAAAAAAAATTCAAACGCGTATGTCAGTTGAATTTGGGCACAATTTGTGATGCTAAAACATGTCTCAAGAAATATAAGAGGCTGCAAATGCAACATCCCACAATTTATTACCGGTAAAATCGCAACTACAGTATATGGAGACATAAGCTGCTGACGTATTTCTTAAATAGATCTATAAAATTTAAATCTCCAAGCAGTTTATCCAAAACTAAAAGCTATTTAGAGCGTAAAAATGATGGCTATAAACCCAAACAGTCGAAACAATTTACTTTTTTGCCCTAGGTACTTAATGAAAAATATTACAACCCGCTGCCCATGGTAATCAATAGTTGAATGAAAACTGTTACTTACAATAAAAAAAATATAACACAATGACATATTTTTATAGCAGGTTTGACGAAAAGATTATTTAAATTTATTATTTCATTTCCTTCAAAAATGAAAACTGACGATTTAATCTCTGTGAACATAATGCTAAACTGAACTGCTACATCCACTTCAATCAAGTCTTTATATTACCGTTATCTTGGAGTAAAACCCAAACCACTTAATTCAGTCCTCTTGATTTATAGGCAATTCTTTAGCCATTCTAACGTTAGGTGTTTTTAAATGGGTTCATTTGTATGTGGCTGAAAATATTGGGTCAGTGTTAAATACAGGCCTGTGCGGTCGACGACGGCAAAACAGCGCTGTAAATCACGGCGTCGGCGTCGGGGCGCCGAACGAGCCGAGCACAAGACGTAGCCTTCGCTCGGGCTGCAGCGAGATATGTATCGACGCAAATTCTAAATTAGCTGGTCCCAAACCACGAGTCAATTTCCACCGCCGCTGTCTATCTGATTAAACGAGGCCGTTTCCGCCGCCGAGCACAGCGCACGCAACATGCGTTACCGGTGCTGGGATGCCACACGTTCAAATAAACGAATTACAATCTCAGCGATATACCTAACAAGTTTTTCTTGCGCACATCGGATTTATTATTTGCATGATGAAAATATGACCTGTAAAACTACGTTCAGATACACCCAATGGGGAATTCCGACATTCCTTTTAAAAATTTTAATTTTTTATTATTACACCCCAGTAGGACTAATATGTAATTTTGAGTAGTATACTGTCGTGGGTTTTAAACGTTTTTATTTCAATAAAAACAAAATATTATAAATAACAAATAATCAATAATTATTATAATAAAAAGTAAAAGTTAATTCACTATATTTAATGACTAAAATAACAATACAAAAACTTATACACTATCACTTATTACTATAAACAAACACTTTATTTATATAAACTAGCCGAACAATATTTATTTGAGACGATTTATGTATATGCACAAGTTCTCCATAGTAGCTTCGGAGTTAACTGAGTCAACTGACTGACTGAATCTTAGTCAACTAAATGACTGAGTCAACTGACTGACTCAACTGAGTCAACTCAACTAACTGACTGACCGACTGATTTCCGATGACTCGCTCTTTTATACATCACATTCCTTGGTTCGAGAAGGTTCGGGAATATTCACTATTATGGCGCGAGCAGACTAGTTCGAACAAGCCGGCGTTGCGTCATTTACTCGGGGGCGTAAGCCGACAAGCTTCAACTTGTCGTTCCCGATTCCGTTACTATACAATTAATGAGATAAGAATATTTTAAAATTTCACTGTAATACAAATTTTCTTATCAGGCCCTCTTATGACGTCATATCGATATTAACATCTGCAACGAACTTCAGCGTATACATCCACATATTCATGACAGCCATTGTTTGTTTACATACGATTGCAGTATCAGCGTATATTTCAGTGTTTGTTTATGGTAAAAATAAGAGTATTATTTAATAATTATGGAACCTGAACTAAAAATTATGTTAAATAAAGAATACCTGATTCTAAAGGATGATAAATAATAATATATATATATATATATATAATATATCATCACGCCTTTTACCCATTAAGGGTGTGGCACTCTGCTTAAGCAGATCTCGGTAAGTGATATATTTTTGCGTATGAAATGCGGTTACCAGCCGTCAAGTCATAGCCCCCAAAGTTGTTAGTGGAGGGGGAACCACAGGGGTAAATTTAAATTTTTAACTGTCGGCAGTGGGATTCGAACTGAGGATCTCACGATCTACAGTCCGACACGTTACCACGGATGAAATGTTTAAAATAATAACTTTTAAACAAAAAAATGTATACAAACACAGAAAAATGAACAAAACTTGTTGCAGAATTGCTGCAAACAAAATGAACGAAATGTCAAACAAGAAATACGCGCGCCGAGCGCGTTCTAACTACTGGCACCATCTATGTTTTTAAAAACATGTTGTTGCATCGATTTGACGTCACAGTTCTTATGAACGTTTCTAGAGTTGTTGCAATGCCAATTTTTTAACATTAAATTATGAATTAAATAAAAAAAATATATCATCACGCCTTTTACCCATTATGAGTGTGGCACTCTGCTTACGCAGATCTCGGTAAGTGATATATTTTTGCGTATGAAGTGCGGTTACCAGCCGTCAAATCATAGCCCCCAAAGATTTTAGTGGAGGGGGAACCACAGGGGTAAATTTAAATTAGCAACTATCACCTGTGGGGTTCGAACTGAAGATATCAAGATCCACAGTCCGACGCGTTACCACGAAGCTATTTACTTTTTATTAAATATGTTTTATTATATTTTCCTACTATATAAAGATGTAACTACAGAAAAAAAAATTATATAAATTCCATATCAATGGAATACCCCATTGTCAATTACGATAAACTATTTGAATTAAACGTGGCTTCTAGGAACCAACGATAGCTTTCACATCAACAAACGTAAATCAAAAAATATAAACTTTATTGACTAAATCAATGGCGAGCCTAACATTACCGCTGTAATAAAAATATTACAGCCAACAACCAATAAACGTAATACAATTACAAAAACGATTTTCATTATAAAAAGGATAGGTTCGAAAACACCGAAAATTAAATATAAAATGTTCATTCATAAGTGCTGATAGTAGTAACGTATTTGAATAAAATAGAAACAAATTAACAAACATATCACATTACAATAACATAAGTTAACGTAAGAAATTTTATAATAATTTATTGTTAAAAATTCACGTTATGTTGATTTATTAATTAAAACTACGTTATTAACTAATTTAGTCATTTGCCCTTTAGCCAAAAGTGTTAGCGAAACGTGCGCTATTTGAATCATAAATCTTGAGTGCGGTCCTGAGTAATTTCTATCTTTCATACATCGGCATTTGAGAGGAGTATGTGGTTACACGAGACATAATCGTGTATGGAATGCGATGGTGTATTTTCAATAGTATGAGGTTGAGAAGAATACTGTTAAAATAGTAAGAGTGAATTAGTTGAGGTGTATATGTTACTGTAAAAGCTCGTATATTGGTTATTCGTGTTTTACTAGTAAATCTTAGGAATAACCAACATGGTAAATGTAATGATTCACTGGTAAAAACCTCAGATTAACCAATTTATGAGCTTTGACAGGTTAGGTCAGGTTAGGTTATTTACCGTGCCTTTCAGACAAATCTAAGAATTAACAAGGGAATACTGCGAAAAATTTGAAATGAACGATGATCGCAGAACTGTTGGACAGTTACCTTTAAGAGTTGTTAAATCTTAGGATTTACCGTAACAGACAGCGCGCAACTATGACTCATCGTTCTCGATTGGTTCCATTTGAGAGCGAAAAGAAAATTTCAGACCGCCAGCTCAACCGGAATATAAATGCGCTTGCCTACCCACGGGGGCATTCGACTCTGATACGCTGTTCAGTACATATCGAATAAAGTGGAAATAAATAAAACGTTTGCGTAGTGAATATAAACAGTGTAAATAAATATTTCTTGTGTAATATTCTTAGTTTAGTATTGATTAATCGTTATTTTGTGTTTATTAATAGGTGTGTAAAAATAAATCAGTAGTTTAATTATATATGTGGTAGTAAATAAACTTTTCGTGACTTTTTATAGTTATTATTAAACTTCACCAAACCCGTCAGTTACAAACTTAACAATAATAATTTCCTGAAAGAGTCTTAAAACCATTTCAATTATAAATACAAAACGAAATGCATAATTTCGGTACTCGTGTAATATAACGGAAGATGATATAAAATGATTTTGGCGTAATTTGTTCGTGGGCTGGTTATAGAATAAAACGTCTAGCAGCATTATCCACACTGCTGCGTTGTTTTAAACTCTTGCGGGTCGTGAAGGCGCTCGGGTGTCGGGCTCGCGCTGCAAGCCACAAATCTAAACTTCCACCCGCAAAAAGCGATCCCTCCAGCCATATTCATAACCAGAACAATGTGATTCTCGCAACACAGCGGTTCCGAATGCACAAGTTGAAATGTTTAATTTATGCCCCGCGCCCTTCTCGCACTCGCCGTCCAAAACAAAGCCTTGACCGCTCTCTTCAATTATTTATCACCGCGCGGGGATGATGGCTGCTCTAGCAGCCGACCAACGGAACGGACCAAGGATTCCGCGGCGATGCAGATAATAAGCCAGTCAGCAAGACATGTTCAATTTAGGGTCGCGCCGCACAGGAAATGTTTCATTTTATAGTCTGTTCATTCTGAATTGCACAAACGATTAGATAAGGGTTCTGCTAACTTGTTAGAGTTCACTGCACCTGAGGAGGGTGCACAAATGCATCTGGATAAAGTTAATCTAGATAAGAAGAGAGGTGATATGATGCTGAAGAAATGGCAGCATCACATACAGTGATTCAAAGTTAAATGTAAATATTTCAATAAATATGTCATCACGCTATTTACTCATTTTCGAGCGTGGCACTCTGCTTTCGCGGGTCTCAAAAAGTGATATTAATCTAGCTTATATACTCAGAAAATAACTTATTGTTTCAAGAAAATTTTCAATTTTCCTTTTGAATGCATTCGTTGAAGAAAATTTTATTTATTATAAAATGATTAGGTTAATTAAAAAAAAAGTAATTTTGAATATAAATTTTATTTATTTTCTTTTTGACTGCTTTGAAAGAAAATTTATTTTTAAATTTTGTTTTTAAAAATAATGAAAAAAACGATATCATTTTGAATTAAAACTACTCCTATTCAAACTACTTCGTTCCATAATGAGTTTGATACGTTCTGTTCCTTCAAAACTAAATTAATTTTCATACAAGAATATTTATTAAACTTACAAAAGATTTAATTGAAAATGAAATCGGATTGACGCAATTCAGTTCAATTTTTCTCTTCATTATGAGGAATCTGTTTGTTCCAAGAAAACATTTTTTATCATTGTACATTTTTAAACAAAACAGTTGATATCAAACAGTAATTACAGCAGGTGATGGATAAAATAATAAGTTTTAATTAGTACATTTATTTTATTAAATTTTCTACAACCACTTATGTCGAATTCATGCAATTTTAATTTTCATTTAATTTAATTTTAAAATATAATTTAATTCTAATTTATCTTTTTTAAATGTATCATTCATGGAACACTACAATATTAAATTAAATGAAAATGAATGCATACAATTTTTTGTTTTGCGAGCATGAAGTTTTTTTTAAATAGTTATCATGATTCTATACAAGTGATTTTGTGCTCTAACATATCATTTAAAAATGAATAAAAGAAGACCCAGTTAAGTTGTTTGTCCAAGTCCAACAAACAGATTCTACAGGGAAAAATAATTCTTTAATAACCTTTTGAAATTGAAATCTATGTTATTACACCCTGATCAAAAGAGCTTCTTTATTTTAGAATTTTTATCCTACATACAAGTATATTTTATCATTGCTGATCAGTTCTACTAAAGTCAAATCATCAAAATCATTCATATATTAGCAAAGAATTTCAATTCTCAACGATTTAAAATATAACCTTTTCAATCACAAATGTTAAAAATTATCATTTTCATTTAAAAGATAAAAGATGTTATCTTATAAATTAAATTAAATGAAAATGAAAATGGCTGCATGGCTTCAGGAATCATGCACTTCAGCCCCTTGGTATATAAACTACTTATTGTTGTATCACCATTTCCTTTAAATTCTACTGTGGTCATACCAGTATGTAAGGCCATGGCGCCAAGATTAGGACCACTGGATGTTTAGAGTATATAAATTTATTACCTTTCATTTGAAGAATATTTTATACTACCAATATTGACAGTATAAAAATTGTTTATTTCTTATTTCTTTTTCATATCAATATTAAATTTTGACTTAATTTTCTGCATTATTAAGTATCTGTAATATAATAAATATGCATATATTTTATAGCTAGGTATCTATTTATTACGCACTAGGCTTCAAACAATGGAACGAAGTTTCGCCATCAGTCTGAAGGGAACAAAGTGTTTTGCATTAATAACAAAACATGATAGGTGACAGCCTAGACATGGCGTTAACCGTTAACTTCGCTAAGAATTCAGCCCATGCCGGCGTCAAATTGCATTTTAAACTGAGCTTTGAATTTTCCGCGAACCAAGTCAGCAATGACGCAAATACAAAGCAGCTGCTGCCGAGATGAAGAAACAAAAAAGAGGGAGGGGAAATACAAAAGTCTTTTGGTATTCAGTGGGCACATAATTTTCTATTAATGCCAATGTTAACTTGGAAAATTAAGGCTTGCAGTGTCGCAAGTCGTTCATAAAGAAACTCCAAGCGACGCTTTCAAAGCAGAAAGCTCCACTGCCGAACTAAACTTGGTGGATGACGGGCGCAGAAGCTTTGAGCTGGAGACACCCGTGAAATCGTTGCATTGTTACGTTTATGCTCTAAATGAGACACAAAACTGTATTATTCTAATGCTGATATTTCACGTCAAAAGTCATTTCCAACTTCTTTTCGATAATAAAGAGGACTTCTTTATTATTTAATGTTGCTTCTACCTTCTACAGAACATCTCTTATTAACTAATAAGATTGTGAACATTTCGTTTTCTGTGTATTCCATTTTTTCTTCACACATAGAAAAAAGAATTATAAATCATTAAAAAATGCCCAAAATGCTGTATGTTGCTGGTGGTAGCGTGTGACATATGTTTTCTGGCATCGAAACCTATACTTTTCCATAATAAAATCTCAGAGTAAAAAATTCGCTTATTCCACCTTTTTAAGTCTAACTTTACTTGACTATAGTTAGAAAGAATAAGACTTTTGGATATAGTTAGATATAGATATATATATATATATATATATATATATATATATATATATATATATATATATATATATATATATATATATATATATTATCCCAGCTTCGTCTAAATATTTCTTCCCCATTAAATAATTCTTCTAACTTTTCTCAATATTGAGCAATTACTTCTTATGTGTTGCTTTAATAACGTTACTTGTGGGAGCTGTAAAGATTAAATTTTATTTTTACGAACGGAATTCCCGACGACGGTCAAAGTCAAACAAAACAAATAAAGATTATGTCACAATAAACATTGCTATACATAGACCCATATTATTAGTACATCTGCAGTAATAAAATTGTTATTGTACAAATGACAATGAATTAAAAAAAAATTCAACATGTGACGTAGTCACAAGGTAACTCATTAAAATATATTTAATTATAGTTAACAGAAATTTCATAATTTTTTTTCTTAAAATCTTAATTTCATATTCTTTATGACTTACTTAGGTTATGTTCGATATACATATTGAATAGTTCCAGGTATTTTTTTATTTTTAAAGACACTATAATTATTGAAATATATTATGCATAAAATATACAAAAAGTAGATGTATTATATTTTATACCAACATCATTGGTTTGTAATATTACAGGTACGAAATAAATTTTATAAATATTTCATATTCCGTGGCGGGAATGTGACGTCAAAACGCCTGAAACAAGCTTCATCATAAAAGCATGTAATAATGGTTGTCAACCCTAGCAATTTGTTTGATAATTATCAAGTATTAGAAGAAAATTTATAATAACACATACCTGGAACCAGAATATCAAAATGTTCAAATTGAATATATGAATTCATAAAAATACGTAGGAATTACATGATACCTTTAACTTCAACAAGTTTTAGTGCCATCTTCAATATACTTGACGTGAGTAATATACGTTGTGACGTCACAATTTTTAAGGGCATATACTGTCACGTAAAAATTGCTATTTTATAACATAACTTTTCTAATAAAAACTTGTTATTAAGGCCGCTCCGGAGTGAATACAAATTTCGTATTTGCCCCGAAATCTTATGCAACCGTTAAAGACAGAAACCAAGACGTGTTGCTGTTCTTGCAACCACCGTCGGCTGGCCGAGGATCTATTTATTAGGGGTTGTAAATTATCACAATAATAATCTTATAATATCTCTTTTTGTTAAATTGAGAATTACTACCTGCTACTAAGCGAAGGTAAATAAACAGTAGAATAACATTTAACATCTCAATATTTACCCAAATTACTTTTTCTATTCATTTTTCTTAACAATTATATTAATGAGATTATTGTTAGAATACCAATTAGCGACAGAAAATATATATAGATAATGATAAAATATTTTACTAATTAGAGATCAGCGAGGATTTTCCTATACTACTAGATAACTAAATGCTAACATTTTCTGGTAAATGGATTAGTTTGGATATATAAATGTGACATCTTCCAAATTTTACTCAGTCTTGTCTTACAGTATCAACTGAAACAAGTCTTTTTGTGCAAGTGTCTTGAGTGCTTTTTGTGTTTTTCAATTTGAGTGAAAAAAGCGGAAAACATGAATCAAACAAGTGAAAAGTTATCTAAATATCAACTAAAGAAACTTCGTCGTCATAGTATAGCACGGTAAGTTATTTATTTATTTTATATTTATTTTAATACAAGTATAAGTATTTCATTTTTATTAATCGTTTAAATTAAATTGAATAATATAAGTGCTTGTGAAATTTTCGGTGCGATTCTGCTATTTTTTATGGTACTATAGAACTGTAACTCCCAACAAAAGCGCATCATTTTTTAATATCAGAAGATAATAATTAGTAGGCAAAAATTATTGCACCCGGGTTTTGAGAACCACTGGTCCAAAAAACATTGAATTTAAATAGTGTAATAAAATAGAAATTGTTTTTGACATAAATATAACATCGGAGAAACGTATCGGTTTAAAAAGTGTATTTAAATTCAAGTGTAATGTTTGTGGCATAGAAAACAAAATTCACACTGAAAATACGGGAATAACATCTGATGTCAATAAATTAGCTGTATCTGCAATGACTTCGACGGGCGGTGGATACAGTCAATTAGAAGAAATTTGTGCAGTTTTGGATATACCATGTATGTCAGACAAAACTTATATGCAACACCATGAGGCAGTATCTTCTACAGTAAAAACCTTGGCATTCGAAGAAATGAAAGAAGCTGGTGAAGAAGAGTACCGGTTGGCAGTTGCAGAAGGGAATGTAGATAATGACGGTATTCCTCTAATATCAGTTATTGTTGATGGTGCGTGGAGCAAGCGATCATATAGGTCAAATTATAATGCATTGTCCGGCGTAGCATGTATAATTGGGGCACGCACTAAAAAGGTACTCTATGTTGGCGTTAAAAAAGAATTATAACAAAGAAGAAAAAGATGAAAAAGATCATATTTGTTTTAAAAATTGGCTCGGTCCCTCAACAGGAATGGAAAGCAGCATAATTTTGGAAGGTTTTAAATGTTCATTGTCGACACATAAACTGAAATATAATAAAGTTATTGGAGACGGAGATAGTAGCGTCTATAGAAAAATAATAGATTCGATGCCATACGGTCCTCACTTACTAGTACAAAAAATAGGATGCAAAAATCACATTTTAAGATTGTATTTAAATAAATTAAAAGAGATAATGAATGCTCATAAAGAGGTGCGACAACACATTAAAAAAAATTTAATAAGATTTTATGTAAGTGTTTCAAAAGCTATCGAATATAGAAAGGAACAAGGTACTACAAAAAATGAAAAAATTATAGAATTGAATAAAGATATAATTAATGGACTTCGCCATTCCAAAGATGAGTTTCATGAAAAAATTCAGTTAGGTATGGGGCGTAAAGTTGGGAAATACACACTCAAGTATGCACAAAAAATGAAAAAAAAATTAGGAGCTAGGCGAAACAGGGGATACCTCAAAAAAAGATTGCATGTTGTTAATCACCCAGATACGAATTATGGCCCAAATGCCGAAAATCCGGAGGCTGATATGAGCAGCGAAGAGTATGAAGAAGCAAAAAAAAAATATTTAAATATTATTGAAAATGCCGACCGCAATGATATTTTCCAACGCACTATTGGTCAGTTTACCGAACAACTATGGAAAGAAGAAAGGCGAAAACGCGTTACTGCCTCGCACTTCGGACAGATTTGCAAGAAGCGGAAAGGAACGTCCACAGCGAATATAGTAAAAAATTTACTGTATACTTCATTTACCGGTTGCAAAGCAACAGAATATGGTATTACAAACGAAAATAAAGCTATCAAAATTCTGGAAGACACGCTTTAAAAAAAAGTAAATAAAAGTGGATTTTTCATCCATGAATCCATACCGTTTTTGGGAGCGTCGCCGGATGGACTGATCGGTTGTGAAGAAATCTGTGAAGTGAAATGTCCCTACAGTGCCCGAGACATGACAGTTGCTGAAGCAGTAGAGAAAAACAGTATAAAGTGTTTAGAAATCAGAAATGGTATGTTGTGTTTGAAAAAAAATCATAATTTCATGTACCAGATACAAGGGCAATTAAATATTTCAAATAGAAATTTATGTTACTTTGTAATATACACCAATGTTGACATACATATTGAAAAAATACAAATAAGTTCTGCATTTTGGGAAGATATAATGGTTCCAAAACTAATTCATTTTTATTACAATTCTTTGTTGCCCGAATTAGTAGATTCTAGATATAGTCGTGGATTACCTATCAGAGTTAATTTCTAATTTTATTTTTTAAATTGAATAAAATTATAAATTAAGAATATGACTCTGCCCAGTAACATTGAATATTTAACGGAATGTTAAATATATCTAACAGATAAATTTTTACGTATGTAAAATTGGAACAAATTTATCAATATTATTAGTGTATATAAATCGATCATATTATGCGTAAACACAAATTTAATTGTACTTTCACACAATATAATGTATATATGTAAAAGATTCTACTCAATTTTGTTTTTTTGTATTGTAAAACATTTCAACATTCTATTATATATATGTATGTAAAAGTTTCTGCTAAATTTTGTTATTTTGTATTGTAAAACAGTTAAACATTCTACAATATTTTTGTTTCACACAATAGTACAAGAAAAATTTTATGCAAAATGATTTTAAGTCGTATGTTGTCAGAATCCTAAAATCCCTGTCTTTCTTACAAAATATAAAATAAAGGTTCAAGTTGTAAAACCGTCACACAATGGACCCCGCAATAAAAATATACCTGTTTAGTAACCATCGCCGTTGAGAGCACAAGATGTTACTTTGGTTGCATAGTTTTGTATATTTGGGATTAAAAACATGAAAATATGATGTAAAATTCAAAAACAAATATACAGTTTTCTCTTGAACGGGACATTTTAAAACAAAATTGTTCGATAAAAAGTTTCATTTTTTCGTAACGTTTCATTTCATATATAATTTTTATACTAAAAATGCTCTGCAATCTGTAAAAAATGTGTTAATGTTAAACATAAAAATGCTTGTATCTAGCTTATTATAAACTTTATCAAAAAAACTAAACGATAAAAGTTAATATTTTTATGTCATCATTATTTGTATAAAGTTTGAATAAATTTGGTCGTGTAGATCAGCAGAAAAATGCATATCATTTTTAAGCATTTTCGCTTGTACTCCGGAGCGGCCTTAAGAATGTTCTATTGTATTTTCCTATTGTATTATAGTATAAATTATACAAAAGGGTGAATACTTAAATTCAATTATACCGAAAATTTTTTGGTTAAAAAAATATCCAATAGAATCCCTGTATTTCTGATCACGTGTGCAAAAGTAACCAATCAGGTCACAATTACACTGATAATTTCCCGGGGAAATTATCACCTGTTGCTAAGTAACAGTCGTTGACAGCTGGTTGACAGTTAATTCAATATTTAATTTGTTTATTTCAAAATGTTATTTTCACGGTTAGAAAATGAAAATAATAATAATAATCGCAAAAAATTTTCTCACCGAATATCCCTCGACCATTGATAAATACTTATAATTTGATCACAACTACCTCAAGAACGTTGCTTGAAGGTAACATCCCTCCGCCTGCGGCGTCGGGCGGTTACCAAGCAACGTTCTTTCGGTAACTGTGATAAAATTATTTCGAATTATCAATGGCCTAGGGATATTATAGCTGAAAAAGCCCATTATGACCCAAATGCGCATTATCTTTTTTTTTTTTGTTAATTAGATAATGCACTAACGGATATATCTACCGAGCCTTACACATCCAGATATCGTTGCCAAAATGGTCAAAAATAATTTTAGCGGACTCAAAATATATATTTCCGAGAACACTTTGGGGATTTTCTTAATGATTCCTATACTTCCTTGTACTATGTATAAAAAAGTAAGAATACAGTTGAGAACAAATTTTTTTTTTTAATGATCCCATTAATATTTACAGTCTATCTTTGTAGAGATATTCAGTAAATTTTAGTGATTAAAGACTATATATGACATGTGAAAGTAACTGCCCATTCGCAGTACTTTACTTACATTTACTTAGTTTGCTATAGTTACTAGTTGACTAAATTAGATTATGAAAATACTAAATCCTAAAATAAACTTATTTATATCGTTCCGGACAAATATTTTGGTGTACATGTTGCCATATGACAATCGAAATATTTTAATTTGATTCTTGAAGCTTACAGGAAATATAAAAATATTGGGTACATACATAAAGTATAATTACATACTGTTCAATGAAACAAGAAAATAATAACTTTGTTATTAAATTTTTAATTAGAGGTTAGAAGATTTAACGAATCATTATAATGAGGGCGGAAACTCTAATTTAGCAAATTGCATCTGAGAAAATTCCTCGGCAAACAGGGCTTGATATTTGAAGCATAGTTAAAATACCAAATGAGTTGAATATCTTGAACTTTATAACTAAGTTCGCAAACTCTTCTCGTGATTCAGAACTCCATAACGCATTCCTCATGTTATCACCATTCACCAACTTATTCTAAATGTATATATCCTGTATACTATTTCATCTTGCGAACCACTTTTATGAGTGGAGATCATATGAATATGCATTTGAAAGTATTCAATGAACTTTGTCACGTTATCTTATATAAGGGTAAATATTTTCGTGGATACACATCTAATTGTGAAAGAAAATCTTAGTTCGAATCCAACAGTAAATAATATATAACACTACTTAATAATTATGCATTCATTTTTACATAATCATAATATTTAAAACACCTACAAATTTTAAATGCGTTTTAATTTGCATATATTTCATATTTCTTAGAAGCAAAGTCTTTATTTGAATTAAATAATAAATCATATAGGTACTTATATTTTATCTCAATATTACTCTGCCATATGCCAGCGCTATAAATATTTAAATCTAATTATTACATTTATTTATCTGACCAAATTGAATTCATTAATTACGATTATATTGCAAGTAAAAAATTTCAATAATATTTTGATTAAGTATATAAATAAATGACGTTTGTTATGTAATCTGGTAATTAATACTTAAAACATTGTTTGTGGGATATGCGTAGAAGAATGCCTAAAGGCAAATTAAAAACAATATTCACAAAAATGATTGTTAATAATTAAAGTTGAAATTTTAAAATTACGTGACTGATGCATTACTAATTCTTTAATTACTGAGATAGTTTCGAAAAACTTGAAACATTATCAAGTAAACAAATTAACAATTCAAGTTACGGATTGTGAAATAAAAATATTAAGAAATATTGTTGTACTTAAAGAGTTCAGTGTTTAAATTTAATGTAATCATTTGGTTGGTTTTCTATGTACTCCATAAAAAAGAAATGTTTTGCGAGTTTTATCAAAAAATATTAATATTAACCCTTGCCAAGTTGAAATTTAAGTGGAGTAGGCGAGCTTTGTAAGCTTGCGAGCCCAGTGAAGAGACTTTCAGGTCATGTTGGGTACAATATTTTTTTCGCGATCCTGAAAAAAAGAAACAATAATTCTTACACCTTATTGCAACATTAGACACATGAATGAAAAATATTTAAATAAAGAGCTGATCATTGCTTTCCGATCCCTTATAGTCAATTTTTCGATTTAAAAAGCGATCAGAAACAGCTCATTTTCTGGGTGATCGCGAAAAAATTGCTATTACGTAACAAGATCTGAAAGTGATACTTTACTGGGTGAGCAAGCATATTCGTAGTTATTATTTTATCTATTTATTTCTTCTCCTTATTTTTTTGTGTACCAACCTAGTACTCATTTCATTCTGTATTATAAGAAAATCATTTGGTAATCACCTGAGACTTTTAAAATTGCAACTTAACAAAAAGCGTAATGAAACTTTTAATTCTCTGATTTTGACGTAAAATCTACAGGAAAGCAGGAAATTGCATAAAACTAATATTCTGCAATAAATTCCTATGTACTTTTTGTGATATATTTGTTGTATATATTGACGACACTTTTTGTAATATTTATTTTTGAACTTGCGTGATATATTTGTTGTATATATTGACGACACTTTTTGTGATATTTATTTTTGCACTTGTATGATATTAATATATTTGTTGTATAAATTGACGACACTTTTGAACTCCTGTGATATATTTGTTGTATACCGCGTGTAGAATTTAAATGTAGAATAGAGGGATCTCAATGATATTTTTTTGAATTTGCTATCAATTTTTACCTACTTACTATACAGCAAAGAAGAAAATACAAAGGTGTTTAGAATTTCAAAATGCATGCAATACTTACCTAAATGTTAATATTTCACTATATATCAATTAAATTAAAATTAGTATTTATTAAAAAAATTATAATACGGCTATAGAACACTAAACAAAAACAAAAAAAAATATACATTTCAGAGAACAAATTTATAATTATTTATTACAATGTTGTATTATTATCTTTAGAAATTTCATAGAAGATTGAAATGATAATGGCGAATTTCAGTGTTCATTTCTTTCCATTTCTTTTTAGTAAATAAATAAATATTTGATATTTAATACCATAAAAGGTATAAATGAAGAAACAAAACAGATAAAAATAAGAGAAGAGAAGATACGGGTAAAAGAAGAGAGAGAAATAGGAGAAAAACTAAAAAGACTAGAATAAAGACGAACAGAAAGAAAAAGAAGCAAATAAGAATAAGTTTATAATAACAGGCGTGAAAACAGAAGAAAACAAAAGGAAGAAGTTGGAAAATTCAATAACCAACTCGATATCAATGTAAAGATTATTTATTATTATTATTATTATTTATAGCAATATCAAAAATATAACACTGAAATCCCTATATGCTACATTTCAATACTACATCCGGTATATTGGCGACACAGTAACAAACAATTTTTTTGTAGTTGTTTTATATTTCGACCATTAATATTTTTAGTTATCAGATAATTTTATTTAATATGTAGTTGAATGTTTGTTTTATTTTCTGATGAAAATGTAATTAATTTTCAACAGGGGTCGCAAAGTTCAAGAAGTTTAGATGCGTCATCGAACTTGTATACCGCATACAATATTCACTTGCATTTTGCAAAATATTGCAAGATCATAAGTGAGAAATTGTATAATCTCTACAAGATGTTTACCTGGTTCAGGTAAACAATGGATTATATATCTATCCTTCATTTCGTATCGTTTATCTTTCTCATTCTACCTGCGAGAACGTTCGTCGGTTTTTATTTCAGTTTTGGTACCTGTGGAGGGGTTATGGGGCATAACTTCTGAACAATACTGTACAAACACCCCCTATCGAGCATCACCGGCTATGTTTAAGACGGTATTAGTTGAAATGTTAAATGGATGTCTTCACATATTAATTAATAAAAATGTGCACGATTCAATAAAGTTCTTAACCCTTATTTAGAAAATTATTGGATATTATTGATAAATGTTCAACACAATGCTTCCTTGAATTCAAATCAAATTCGCCACTTTCGCCAAAAAAAGTAAAAGGGGAGAAGTGTTTGTCACGGTCAGCTCTCCGTCCCAGTGGCACTCAGTGCAGGTCCGGGTCCCGCGGGAGCCGCGATGGGCCGGCTCCAATTTATTTACGCGCGGGCCCCGGGGCACAAACCAATCACGTTAGTACGTTTCCGTTATAATTACATCCCGACTCCCAGTGGGACTGGAACAGTTTAGATACCGGTAACTAGGTTCCCCGCTGCCCTGCGTAATTGTAACCCGATTCTGTTCGACAAATACCATTAAATACTCCGCACTCGATTCTATACGTGCTGCTAATCTCTTTTTACAACAATGTATGTTTTAGAAATTAAACGTTTTTCAATTATGGCCGCCAAACCATCAAGTAACAAATAAAAGATTAAGGTTCAAAGAAAAATTAATGGAAGAGTTATAGTTATTAACATTCCTAGCGATGTTATGTGTATTATAAACAGCTGCAAATGTCAGTTTGAAATCCGAGTTCGTAGAGCGAGGGTTTTAAGACATCTAAGGCCTGTTATGACTCATAACATCCGTAGTTTGTTCAATAGTTAACCAATTTCAGAATATGTAGACGTTAATGTCATTAACTAATATTATTTTTTGAAATTATTGATGAATAACGTCTGTCATAATTTTAGAAGGTGATTAAGTAAGTTTATTTATCCTCTCAATAAATGCTCTATAACTATGGCGATTTTAAACAAGGAAAGTAACGGATTACCCACTGGTGCGTATATTTTGGAGACAAAAGTCACTAATAAGTAATTTTTATTTATACCAATAATAATAGGTTTGTTCCAACTGGTCATTTCTGACAAGTTTGTGACATGTTTGTAACAATTTCAGTGCGCCTGTGCAAAATATAAACAAATTAAGTTTGCAATATAGACTGGAACGGCGAATGGAATGAAGCACAGGTGCATATTCATTTTTTGTTTTGACAGCTAACCTTAAAAATAAATATAAATAAAGAAATTTATACATTTTTCGCTACAAAAAAAGAAATGAAGCTTATGTTTCAAAGTTATCTTGTTTACATTTTTCTCAGGCGCAGTGAAATTGTCACAAACATGTCACAAACTTGTCAGAAATGACCAGTTGGAACAAACCTATGAACACACAACACCTTGGTAACCACTTCGATCGACATATTAATTTTAATAATTTAAAGCATATGTCACTGTCAAATAATATTTCTTTAATAATTTTTTTATTATTAAGAGATGTTGGATAAAACGTTATCCTTCATATGTTGACAAAGTGGAATTCTCCACTCGATAAAATTATCACTCTTAGCCTTCGGCTTCGTGTGCTAAATTTTCTCTCGTGGGTGATTCCTTACTTTGCCCACTTGTAAAGTAAATAACTATTGTTTTTATTTAACACCATGTTTACACTTGTTTTGTATCATATTTATAAATATTTATTTTTACTTAAACGTCAAATGTGTTCTTCATGGCTAGATAAAAAGTGGAATTTGGCGATGCTGAATTGTCTGAAAATATTGGGAACGCAGCAGGTGAAGCTCTGAACAGCTTAATTCTGTGTGTATTAATAAATAGCGTTATATTATCATTGTGTTTTATTTTCATTTCCTTGATTGTTTTGACAGGTCAGTATGGTAATATTACCGCACAGCAGAGTTATGATATACTTACCCTGCCTCCTTTGTACATATAAACACAGGTTTAATTTCCTGAAACCGCTAAAATAAGTAAGGTTAAATAAGAGGTACTGGTAAATGAATAATTTGTTTTTCTTTAAATGATTTTTCAACTTCAATAAAATAAGATACAATATTACATACGATGCATGATAAAATTGACCTCAAACTTTTTTCATTTAATAATTTAACCCTTATGGGAACTTTATGAAGAAACAGAAACAAGTTACTATTGTATCTCCCAAGGGTTACTTGATAACATGATTGAATTCAACATAACACTAGTAAACCTCCCTTATAGTTACGAAACTATGTGTAACATAAAACGGAAGTTTGTATTTATAGCAATTTTTTTCAAAATTTCTTTCCTTGATACTCTGTTTTCATTTTCTTGTATGTAGTATAAGTAAGTAATCATAAGAAAAATCAATTACGAGGTTTTTGCAGATATACGTGTTTTGAGGTCCCCAGATACCTTTTTGACCATGTTCCCAATGACGTCAGTATGAATGAATGGATGGATGGATAATATCTCATGAATGAAAAAAAAAAATCTGTTGTGGGCACCGCAATACCTCCCGTCAGCCTTCATAGAATTTATATCAAGAAACGCTCATTCATTAAAAAAAATAAATTTCACTTATGACACATGCCAAAGGATGACATTATGGAAGATTTGTTTTGTTTAGTTGTCATTGAACTATAATTTATAGCGATATTTTAAAACAACTTTATATGACTAGATAGAATCATCAATTAACATATACAAAATATAAAAATTTTCTGTTTAGTACTTTTTGAGAAACCATAATTACAGAGAGCTAAACAGATCAACAGCTAGACAGACAGTCTGACGACAGATAAACAGACACACACAAATATCATTGCGAAACTATTAAAATCATATTGTAGGGGCCATAAAACGTGCTCATCCACTGAAAACTCACAATATAATTTTTAGCATGATCCCTATACCCCTCTCACTAGTATGTGGCGGAAAGTAAAAATAGAATTGCAAAATTTTATAATTATAAGTTTCATGAAAATAAGAACTGAGTTGACTTTGGGAACAATTGTAAGACCGGAAGTGGAAATTTACTTTACACAAAACAATAAGTTAAATTTATTTCGAATATAAAATCAGCTGACAAGACAATTTTTATTTTAAATTTTTTTGTGGCTACCTATTTTTCACCCTTAGACGTGGAATTTTTTTACTCACCTGTAAACACCAAACCCCCTATTGCCTTTTAAAATGAATCTTTACAAGTTGGGTACCAAAGTAACTATCTCAATGAGAAAACTTGAATTCAAATATAAAATAGTTATTTATGATGTAAGTGTTAAAAGTTACATTTTATAAGTAAGTGGGAAGTTTGTGAAACGAAGCGAATCCGTGTGAAACAACCCCACGAACGAAATATATCACTTTTAATACGTATATCATAAATAAATACTAAAAAATGTAGAATTTTGGCAGATAGCGTTATATTTGTTGATTTATTGATACAAATTCTTAGCAATGTGTTAAAAGAAACAATAAAATCACTTTTAATATGTTTCTCTGTTACTTTTAAAACTAGTGTTAAAAAGTGATATTTTGAAGTTGATAAGCAACCGTTAAAATGGCCACTTTTAACAACAATCGATAAAATAAATTTTGTACGATCGTCAATTATTTTATTTTTCCAAAAGTTAATTGTATGTATGCTATCGAGCGGTCGTCAATTGAATCTAAAACAGTTGTTATTAGAATACTTTCGAGTTTCGTATAATATAGAAGTTTTCTTAGGGCACAATATATAATAGTTGTATACCCAGGTTTGACTCCACGGTAAATAATATATTTTTTTAAACATGTACATAATTTTTTTAAGGTTCCCTGAACATTCCCAATGTCGTTTTTGTATATATTTATTTTTCAATTATCTTAGTTGCTGTGAGAACAATCTTTAGGTAATTGTCTAATCCCTGCAGAAGTAATAATATGTTGAAGTATCTTTCAGGTTGTTGGTTAATTTGATTAGTTACAATTCTTACTTAATTGTTGTAGTATTTATCATTCGTAGTAATATTTATTATTCGAAGTAGTATTATCACGATTAAATATAAAAATGTACGTTGAACCTGAACAATAATTCTACTTGTCCAATTCTATACATAGTACCTTACATATATCAAATCTAACGATTCAAATGTTAAATATTATTATAATGTATCATTTTACATGCTATCTTCAGTTTTGTAAGGTCGTCGGTAGGAAATCGTACAAAAAACAAAAATAATCATCGATCACGCAGTAGTAAAACGTTACTCCTATTATTAGCAAACAGGCCAGTAAAACTAAAACCCTCAACTGTCAAATCCGTCTACGTATATCGTAAATTATAAGTTAGGTTATGAAATAGTGCTTGAATTAATAAAGTTTATAATATTTTATCATTTAACGGCATTGTAGAACAGACACATTTTAGATAAAAAATTACATCAAATCTTTCTAAAAAAAAAAAGCAATTTGGAAGGTGTATATACTTTTTTAGAACTATTACATATCTGTTTACTAGAGTTTCTAATAAAAGACACATGCATTAAAAAACTGTAAAATTTTATCTGCAAAATTATGTTAAATAGAGAGACTCGTGCGAATATTGGTCAGTGTGCCACTAGCACCAATTTTGAAAACACAGAATGGTGAGTTCATATTATCTTAGATCATCATACACATTAAATACTTAATATCAGATGAATGTTACATAAAATTTATTTATATGGTGTTATCTACGTTTATAAAGTGATGTTAATTGTTCGCAAAATCCCTAAATTTAAATGTTATAATGAAAAACATAAACCATATTAAAAGTTGTATTCGTAGATTATTCCATTTACATTTAATGCAGATAAATTTTTTTATTCGTGATGGGCTTAGAATTTAATATGAGAATGAGGAAGGAAATAGTACTGTGAGAAGATTTACTCAAAACTTCTGCAAAGTGGAATTTAAATTAATGCTAGGTCTTTCTACCGTGAGGTGTAAGTAAAGTTGAAACAGTAAAATTTAGCACAAAACAATCTTTTAAGTATTTAATATTAAAATTATTACAAATCTGTAATAAGGAATATTTACCATACCCGTAATTAAGTATAAGATCGCTATTAACCATAGGAGATCTCACTGGGTCAATCTGAACAACAACTTTTTTTATACTTTGAGAGTGTACATAAATTTTTAGCTTAAAATATTAAAAATAAAAAAGTTTTTGTGTACTTTAATGAATTCACAATTTTTTTAACCTTGTCAAAGTCATCAACAATTATAAAATTGCGAATAAATTATTTCTATCGGATCTTAAGTAAGTATAAATCAGAATTTTTTTAGACCAATCATTCCAGAATGGCGGACGATAAAAAAAATATTGGGTTAAATTGACCCAGAGTGCTCCGTGATCGAAATTATGGGTGTCTTCTCAGAGGATTAAATTAAATTTATTAGTAATAATATGAATGGAAACATGAAGCATTTATTAATATTACTAGTTGATTTGTTTCTTACTAAAAGTCTTCATAATACAAAAAATGGGAAAATATTTTATTTATCGTATACAGGCTAGCCCTGAAGATTAGATTTATGCTTTCAGTTTCAAATATTTAGCCTAATTTGAAAAGATAACATAATAACTTATTAGAAAATAATTTGTAAAATTACAATATTGCATTAAATATATTTGGTAAATATTGTCTAAATATTAAAAATATCATTAATTTATTTATCTATTTCTGGGTATGGCACATAATTTTCTATAACCCTGTTTTGGAAACTATGGATTCCACAACTAAAAATTATATTGAACAACTATCATTCCATACGCCGCGTTTGGAATAAATTCGATGAATCAGAGCCGCATATTAGCGCGATGTATGAAGTATCTTGGTTCGGTTGCTATGGTTACGTCTCTTTGTTTATTTGAGTTTGACGTTTTGTACAGTTATGTATTTTACATTTTTTCTACAATTTCCAAAATCTTGTTATAGGGGCCGATATTTCCATCTACGATTAAACTTCCGAATAAGTTTTTGGTCGAATGAATAAAAAATACTCATCAAAAAATGACAGGTAGAGCAACAAGTTTCATTTGAGATATGTTTTTGATGCGACATTTTTCATTTATTCGGCGAATAATTTATTCGGTACTTTATTTGTAGATGGAAATATCGGCCCCTACAACAGGTAATGGAATGGCATATTCCACACTCGCAAACTTTTTGCTCATGTGGCATTTGTAAGTACCATTCAATTACTTGTTGTAGAATATACTATTCTTGTACAGTATAGAACGTCGATTATCTGAACTAATTGGGTAAAATGATGAGTGTTTGGAGAAACGGGTTTAACCGGATAATCGAACTGTATTCCTTATGTACCAATATACCAGTATAAAACATATTTACAATATCAACCTCGTTTATTACTGTGGTAAGTAGGAATATATGAAGTACAGATAGCTTAGTGAACAAAATATGTTGTATAATCAATATTATACATACAGTATACATATAAAATTAACGTTAAATTAAAATTAGCGAGAACTAGCGATCCGGTTAAGCGGCCGTTCAGTTGAGCGATGTTCGGATAATCGACGCTCTATTATACATATAAATCTGAGGCTTCAGTTAATACTAAATTCGATAAAATTCTAATACTTACCTACTTTACTTCTTCCAGGAATATATGATCCGAGAATATTTTGGAAATATTAGTCTCAATCAGTACTCCTATGATATTTGAAGATGTTCTAACTATCGCTCAAAAGACCGGAAATCTATACCTTCAAATATCTTAAGAATAATGACTGCGGGACTTCTTTTTTTCCCAAATATTCTGGAATTAGTGTGTTATATATTCCACCACTGAGTATATTTTTAGGACCACGTAATGCATCGGAAAAAAGTTCCAAAATATGTCAAAACCCAATCATATTTAAATGAAAAAATCTGATGTGGGCAGCACATAACCTCCCGCCCAATACTACTCTTAAACGGTACAAAATAGTATTTGATGATACAGAAACGTACCTTCTTATTTGTTTATTTTCTATTTATATTTGAGAGTTTTAATTTTCTTTCGTATATTTATTAAATTTTTTGACATATATTTCACTAAGAAAACAGCTTCACAATCACAATGACATGTGTCACATTTCGTAAAAAATTCTAAATTTTTAAATGTTTCCATAGTGTACTAGGAATGCAAGATTTGTGAAATATGATTTCTTTATATTTTATTATCTCTAAATCTAATGAAAATTTATAAAATTAGTGTAATCAAAACACATGTAAAATTAAATATTCTTCAACTTTCAAAATAACATAAATTGTTGAAAAAAGAAATTTAACCGTGTTTTTCACGAAAAACTGTTATGGGCTTCAAGTAAACTGCTACTTCCGGTTGACCAATTTTATCCAAAATCTAATCAGCTCTTCATTTAAATATAACACACACACACACACGCACGCACGCACACACGCACACGCGCACACACACACACACACACACACACACACACACACGCGCGCGCACACACACACACACACACACACACACACACACACACACACACACACACACACACACACATCATCAAATAGTAAAATCGTATTCTAGGGACTCTAAAACGTGCTTATTCATTGAAAACCCACTACCCAATTTTTTGACCAAAAACAATACCTCCCTTACCTAGAGGTAGGCGGGAGGTAAAAATCAAGTGCATTTAGACACGGTTCAATATGATTATCAAGTTGAATAATGACCAACATTTTTTTTCTTATTTATTTATTATGTACCATTTTACCAGTTAAAATTCGGCCTAACCCTATTCCCTTTTAAGATCAGTCTAGCACCTAGAATACATAGTGTCGAAAAAGGCACAATAATGATTTTATTGTTAATTTTTTAATATTAAAATGTTGGCCCCTTTTATTGTTTCTCAGTAAAAAAATTAATTAGGTTTTATGAAGAATAAAATTTGCATCTAATGATATTCTAATTTATAAATTTCATTTACCGTAACAGCAAAACTAAATAAATTAATGTTAATTTTAATATTTATTTCTGTTTAAACAATTAGATAACTATTTTACTCACAAATAATTAGGGAAGCGAAAATCTTCATATTTCAAAACTAACTATTGAAAATGTTGAATTAACAATTTGGTTTGAAAATTGATGTATAATCTGTCATTTGCATTTATCCAATTCAATATAATCATATAATTGATTTGATTTTATATTTATAATACCAAATTCTTAAAGTTCGCGATATTCACTCTCGGTACCTAAAGATTCACGAGCCAATACTTTAACTTCTGCTGATTTTATTTACTCAATTTACATATTAAACAGAAATTCGGTTTAATATAAAAGTAAACTAATATGAAATATACAATGGGTTTCACAATTTCCTAGAAATGTTATGTTAGTACATTTTCTCGCGGAGAATCTCAATGCTTCTTATGTATCTTTATATTATAAATTGTAATCTTTACAGAAGCATCTTCTGTTCCTCGCACTTTCCGTTGCGTTTTTCAGTCCAGCTCTGGGTGGGAACCTGCTGGCTCTGGACTTCGTAGCGACGGGAAGTTACGTCCGCATCATGGATGGGGTTTTGCACACGTTGGCTCCCCATAATAAGATCACACTGTATAGTATCGTGCATGATGATTTCCCGCATCCAAATGTTACGCTGATTAAGGTTAAGGCTCCAACTCCGACTACTTTCTTCTTGTAAGTTACATTTGTCAATTATTATTAGGATTTAAAATAATTTTTGTAGTATAGTCAATATTAATGAGATCCTTCACTATTTTTAATTTTTTCTTATGAACCATCTAAACTGAAGATTTTCTGCAGTTTTAAAAAGTCTTAATTGTTATTCATTAAGCCGCAATGATTTTTTAAAAATGTTGTGACGTCAGAGTTGTCATTTGTTGTGGATCCCAAACAGTAGGAATGAAAAATACTTGTAGTAATTGTAATGAACTCGCTGAGAACCTGCTTAACAACGAAGACTATACAGAACGAACACATTGGACTTAAAATAGATAAACTATACTAACATAAGTATCTAATATAAGAAGTAAATATTAAGAAGGAACTACAATGGGAGTTATCTCCATACATACCATGTAATAATATAACAGATTTGCTTGTTGGCTTTTAACAAGTCCTGTTGTACACAGAGCATGTTCAATAAAAATAATATAAATGTTCTATTTTATAGTTTAGAAAACTATTTTTATGGAATTAAAATAACTTTTCATGAAGTTGTATTTACCATACGAGTATTAAAAATGTTAATGTTTCTTTAAACTTTGTGACGCAAATTTTTATTTTAAATGAAAAGGAAATACTTCGGGCTATTCATTCCAAAAAAAAAATACCTTTTTCCATTTAAGAAAATATGTATAACTTTCATGTCATGTTTACACTTTTCACATAATTGCTATGAAATGTGTTTTGTACTCATACATGGAAATGTGTTGTTTAGCGTTGCCTAAGCAACGTCCGAAATGTTCATTTCCTAGGGTTCCACCAGATAGACAACCGGGAAATTTTGACGAAAATTTTTTGGTTAAAGATATATCCAATCGATTCACTGTATTTCTGATCACGTGTGCAAAAGTAACCAATCAGGTCACAATTACACTGATAATTTCCCCGGGAAATTATCACCTGTTGCTAAGTAACAGTCGTTGACAGCTGGTTGACAGTTAATTCAATATTTAATTTGTTTATTTCAAAATGTTATTTTCACGGTTAGAAAATGAAAATAATAATAATAATCGCAAAAAATTTTTTCACCGAATATCCCTCGACCATTGATAAATACTCATAATTTGATCACAACTACCTCAAGAACGTTGCTTGAAGGTAACAGCCCTCCGCCTGCGGCGTCGGGCGGTTACCAAGCAACGTTCTTTCGGTAACTGTGATAAAATTATTTCGAATTATCAATGGCCTAGGGATATTATAGCTGAAAATTTTTTTCTAATCACTGTATTTCTGATCACGTGTGCAAAGGTAACCAAACAGGTAACAATTCACTAATAATTTCCTCGGGAAATTATCACTTGTTGCTAAGTAACAGTTGTTGGCAGTCGGTTGACAGTTAATTCAATATTTGATTTATTCATTTAAAAATTTAATTTTCACGGCATATGAATGACAATAATAATAATAATCGCAAAAAATTTTCTCACCGAATATCCCTCGACCATTAATACTCATAGTCATAATTTGATCACAACTACCTCAAGAACGTTGCTTGAAAGTAACAGCCCTCCGCCTACGGCGTCGGGCGGTTACCAAGCAACGTTCTTTCGGTAACTGTGATAAAATTATTTCGAATTATCAATGGCCTAGCGATATTATAGCTGAAACTATTTCTATTTCTAAAGTTATTATTATTAAATAATATTAATAATAAAAAATATAGTATTTTAAAAATCCGTTTACAAAATATTAACATAAACATATGAAATTGAATTTAAAAATAACAAATTTAATGCATTTGGTTACCAATGTTGGCAATAAAATTAAAAATGTTTACGGTAAATATTATAAATATTTTAATAGTTTTTTATATTGCAACTTTGACAATTATCAAAATAACTATTTGAAGAACTTCATTTCTTTGTATGGACTGCTATTAGTTTTATACTTTCCGTACAAAAAATATTGTACAAACCTCTTACGTTAACTCGGCTCCCGGATTCGTTCTATGGCAGCGTTCGCAAGCTCGCGCTCCCGCATTTGGTATGTAAATAACTATTACGTAACTGAGTTACGCCTACTATATAATAAATAAAATAATTTATTGCTTGACAAATATTGACAATGAATAATTTGGAAGGTAGAGGAATGAAATTACGGAATTAGATAAAATATTGTACGTAATACGTTATGAAAAGCGATATTGTTTAACTCGCGTAATTCGTAAAACTCGCTACGTTCCTTTTTTCAAACTTACATCTCGCAAAACAATATCGCTCTTTTCATAACTGATTACGTAAATAACTATTACTAACCTCACAATTATGTCCCCCTCCTTGCTGTATAAACCGAAATATTTGTTCTATTTGAATTTCATGTATATTATTTCCTTAAAAAAAAATTGTCTGATGTGGGTACCACACGACTTTCTTGTAAATGTAGACTAAATATTTCAGTTATATCAAAAAATTCAGACAACATTGAGAAAATTCAGGGGAGCTTATAAATTCCATGAGATACATGTAAGTAAATAAATTTGGCCCTGTTCCCATTTCCCAATTGTGGGTATGGCACTCTACTGTCTTCTAATTCGGTTACCGAGATCTACGAAAGCACATTGCCGCACTAAAAATAAGTAAATGACGTGATGATCATATAATAATTTATTTATTCTGCCAAATTGCAGTAGTGGGCTTTTCGACTACTTGTGTACGCACGGACCATTCTACATTAGCTACAAAGTAGTACATGGTCTTGAAAACGATTACATTGAAGGTATATTTGCTGATGAAAACGTTAAGAAGCTTTTAGCGACTAAGGAGAAATATGACGCCCTGCTCACCTTTTCAACCTTCTCTGAATTTACGTTACAATTTGCGGATTTGCTTAAAATACCACTCATTGAGGTAATCTACTTACACTTGCTACATATGCGAGTAAGTAATTAAATAAACTGCTGGTAAATTTATGCTCTTTGAAGGTATCAGCACCATTGCCTTTTACACACGTCAACGACGCCATTGGTAACCCGACATTTTTAACGACAACACCCAGCTTCTATGATGTTCGACCCGGGTACACCTTCTTTGAGCGTGTTTTGAATTACGTATGTATATATGAATTTCAATCCTTACTTAACCCAAATAACAAAGCTTTGAAAAAAAATTACCTTTCAGCTCCATATTTAAGAATTTATATCTACGCAACGCTTACAATTTATTTAAATAAAACTTAATATTTGGGATCATTATCTAAAGTATGAGTTCACAGATAAATTTATATTTCTTAAAACGAAACGTACGGGAGCGCATGCAACTGCCTAAAATTTAATGACTGCTATTCAGTTTCCAATATCTCTAAACTTGTCTAACGTTCATTTGTCAAATGTGCAACGATCTAAAATGGCCGACTTATCAGAAATATGAATTAAAATGATTTAATATTCATGAAAAGGTTCCATATAAAATTCGTACTGTGATTCGAGTTTGTCCGGCGTGAATTCTGCGGGCTTAGGGCTTGTTTAGAAAAATCGCGAGCGAAGCGAGCTAACCTAAAAAAGAATTTTGCTAATTCAGTCATTTTAGATCATTGCACATTTAACAAGTGAACATAAGAAAAGCTTCTAAGGATTGGAAATTGGAATTTGAGGCACGATCACACTCTCCCGAAACGTACATTGTTAGAAATTTAAAAAAATTCAATTCATAAATAAAACTACATTTATTTTAATTTCAAATATAGGTATTATGTTTGCTAGCTCGTTCATTTGTGTTAATACCAAGATATTCAATATATAATACATGTTATATTCATGGCACTAATTATTTGATTAAAGTTAACATATATGTACTTTAATTTTCCCATTCCGAACAAAGGAACATTATTTATTAGAGGATGCCATTAGATACAGAATTTTTTCTCTACAAAAAACCTTTTTCTGTTTTTCTGAGCAATAATTACAGGCGCCAATATTTGAATATGACATAATTAACAATGAAATCCCAATGGAGCGGCTTCCAACGCAGAATTCTACAGGGTGTTGACCGCGACCCCGGAACATAGGACTTTAACATGTAAAATCATACTTTCGTAATTTCCTGCTTAACATTTATATTAGACAAAAAAGGTTCAAATAAAGTTGAGAGATCATAAAATTCTACATCAGAATCAATAAACAGAATTACATTTACATGCCCTATAACGCCAGAAATTAAATATGAAAATATTAAAAATTAGCTCAAAAATCGGGTTAGCCTTGGAAATGAAACAAAATTGTATTCAATTGGAAATGAAAATTGTATTTTGTATTAATTATTATTATAAATTGCATAATTGACTATTTTTTTTAGGAATTTTGTTTCATTTCCAAGGCTAACCCGATTTTTGAGCTAATTTTTAATATTTTCATATTTAATTTCTGGCGTTATGGGGCATGTAAATTTAATTCTTTTTATTGGTTCTGATGTAGAATTTTATGATCTCTCATCTTTATTTGAACCTTTTTTGTCTAACATAATTTGTTAAGCAGGAAATTACGAAAGTATGATTTTACATGTTAGTCCTATGTTCCGGGGTCGCGGTCAACACCCAGTATATGCATAATGTTTAATTTTACAAGCTACCATTGCTATTTTAAGCACCATAAGAGCTACAAATTTAAATTAGCACTGAAGAATAATTTTGCAAGCTTATTAAAGAACTAACAACTATTTTCTGGACTAGTGATTCTCATATTACGAGATACAACCTTTTTATTTTAAATAAAAACTTTTTTTATGAGGGAATTTTATTTTGAGAAAAATGGATATTAAATTGACCTTAATTTAATTTAAATCGCATAGGAATCAGTGCTATAAAAGAAAGAAAGAAACAAAATTTGTTCTCTTGATTAATTATTAAATGTCAGCACTTCAGAACTTAAACATAAACATAGGATTTTGGAAATGTCGAATAATAATAAGAATTGCTATTCTGAGAAACATTCATAATTACCATTGTGTTGTATTTGAATTAAGGTTTAGTCAGCGAAATAGCGCAGAAGTACTTGTGCTTGCCTCTGAAAACAGAGATCGTGTGTTCGAATCTAGGTCAGATCAGAAAATTTTTCATGAAACTGAATTGGAACGGTACTCATTCCCGTTTAACTCACTGGGATCAGTTGGCATAAAGTAAACTAGGCAACTATAACGCTATCGGCCACCGGCTATTAGTTGTAATAAGAGTTTGCAAGAGGTAGGTACCACATGGCATACGTGTATTAAGTGTGACAATTTAAAGTAAAATATTAAGATGTCGTGTTTTGTGGTTCACCCATCCATCATCTCATGGATATAAACAGAAAAGTTTTCGGGATATAATTCCCTTTCCAAAAATAAAAAAAATAAGAATATTGTATCCAGTATTTCTTAACTTTACAAAATCATATTTCTTGACTTCTTTGCTAATTTAATCAACCTAGATGCTCTAGGTTTCTCGAGATAGCAATAGTGACACATAAAAATATTATAAATTTTATATACGAGCAGTTATGGTGTAAAATACGTGAGTTTACATGGTGTATACCAGGTGGTGAATTGATTTATGCAATATAGGAAATACGATGTTAATTTTTTCATATAGCGATTTGTTGTTCTCTAATAATTTTAAAGCAAAATACTTCAAACAAATCTTGTAGATAATTGAATTCTGCATTCTAGTCACTAATCATATTTTATTTTATACTATTTATTACGTGTAAAATCAAGTTTAAAATTTTATAGAAATGCTTATTTGTAGTGATAGCCAAACGGCAGCCTTGCTAAATATCTGATATTTGTTGTTGAACTTGTTAAACAAATAACTAATTGGTTACAATTTAGTACAAATAGGTAAAACTTGTATGAAATATGTCTGTAAATATTAAATAGCTCTTGAACAAACAACTAGGGTTAGGGTTGTTCAGAAAGGGTAGGTAATTTTGTTCCGTACAATATCGATCTTCATGCAAATCAAATGGAAAATCATATTATTAAATGTATGAAGTGTCCTGCGGAATTAAAAAAATGTTTAAACAAACAGTTTTTCTTAATGTTTTTATTTTAATTTGGACCGGTATTTTCAACCTTAGATAAACTAGAGAATAAATGTATCAGTGGAATAAGCAAAAAATATCGCATCAAAATCATAGCTTAAATGATGATTATTATTCTAGCTGTCGTCTTTTGATGCATTATTTTTTGTTATAATAAATTTATTTTTTAGTTTATTTGGGATTAGAAATACCCGGCTCTTAAATAAAGAAAACATTAAAATAGTGCACTTTTATCCACAAGTGTCAAATAATATATCCATAATTCAACCGTTATTTATCAATTAATGTCCTGTATTACTCTTGCTAATGAAATAATATTGACAGTTCGTTCAAATAATACGAGTATAATTCATTCGTTATGTCGAATTCAAATTTTACTTTTCAAATGAGTAAAATCAAAATAACTTTTAAGTATTTTTTTCCACATGAAAAGCCAGACAATAGTTTTCTCATTTTTCATGCTTTTATTTTCTTTTTAAACTTAAACTGTAGCTGAATAACTGGTTTTAAGATTTTCTGCTAAATGTCAAATCACTTCAAAATTTTGTTACAAAAGTACGTAGCCTAGTGACGGTTGCTACAATTTGTCTATGTTAGTAAACTAACAATTATTTGTATCTTATAAATTCAAAACAAGTATTTGACGAAATGTTGTGGATAAAGTACAGCATTCTACTCACATGTTATGGCTCGTGATGCAAATTTCATTCTCATGAGTAATAGCATACATTACATGCTCATTGAATAATATATTGATATATTTTTCAATTATATTGAATACTTATATTTGAAATATTATTTATCAATAAATATACAGCCACTTATGGGTTTTTACGCTGGGTATTTACCTTGAAAATTTTTTGGTTAAAAAAATATCCAATCGATTCACTGTATTTCTGATCACGTGTGCAAAAGTAACCAATCAGGTCACAATTACACTGATAATTTCCCCTGGAAATTATCACCTGTTGCTAAGTAACAGTTGTTGACAGCAAGTTGACAGTTACTTCAATATTTGGTTTGTTTATTACAAAATGTTATTTTCACGATATGAAAATTAAAATAATAATAATTATCGCAAAAAATTTTCTCACCGAATATCCCTCGACCATTGATAAATACTTATAATTTGATCACAACTACCTCAAGAACGTTGCTTGAAGGTAACAGCCCTCCGCCTGCGGCGTCGGGCGGTTACCAAGCAACGTTCTTTCGGTAACTGTGATAAAATTATTTCGAATTATCAATGGCCTAGGGATATTATAGCTGAAAATTAAATACTAATCGTACGACCATTTATGCAAAAAAAAAATTTAATACATACTCCTTTTTAAATCTCAATACGTACAGATAAAAAACGTCGAAGTTCACCTCCGATACAACTACAACTACTTGCCCCAACTCGAACAAGTAACAACTAAATACTTCCCCCCTGGCACCCCGTCCATCGCCGAGGCACATCGCAACACTTCCCTCCTCATCGTCAACGCCAACAACGCCATGGGGTACGCCCGGCCCAACATGCCCAACGTGGTGCACATCGGCGGCATCCACTGCCGGCCGGCTAAACCCCTCCCCCAGGACTTGGAGGACTTCATCGCCGGCTCAGGGGACCACGGAATCATCTACTTCAGCTTCGGCACCTCCATACAAGCCAAATTCCCTGAGTACATCAAACAAGCCATTGTCAGAGTCTTCGCAAAGCTCCCGCAAAGAATTCTGTGGAAATGGAATGAAGAGATAAGTAACCTGCCTCCAAATGTCAAGTTGTCGAAATGGTTCTCGCAGCAGGATGTTTTAGGTGAGTATTTGAATTTTAATCAATAACTGGGTTATGTACCGATGACTCTAAGTGCTGGTAAGACCAGAATATTGAAATTTCAAGTCGTATTATTTTATTTCCCTTTTATGTCTTCTTTAGCGATATGTTCTCGAATAAAATTTTTATGTTTTACGAGTTCTTTGAATATATCGGCGTAATAAATCATATTTTACACTTGAAATATATGGTTACTATCACAGTAAATTGGTAATAACGAGGATCTGGATAGAAAAATGATTGTTCACTTTACTTTTACAAGATCTTCAAAGAAATCGCTAATTTAACACATTTAATAATATAAACAAAAACAAAATAATAGTATATTATTATATGAGAGATTATGATTGTCATTATTAACGAGGTTAAATATTTCGTCACGAATCGTAGGCGCAAATCATTGGAATATAATAATGCTATACTTTTTCTACTCCTATAAATTCGGGAATCATTTTTGAAAATAATCGAAATTTGTTGAAAACATCATGAAAAACATCAACATACACAATGACAACTGAATATATGTCAAGTGTCAGACGGCCGTTGCTTGGTGATTCACATCACGTCTTTAAAATAACAGTGAATTATGGAATTATGCGTACTATAATTCATCGAAAAAGTTGAAATAATAAGAATATATTTATATAGGAGTAGAAAAAAAATTATATTAGTTTAGACCAGCGGCTTTCAAATTATATGGTTGTCGATCCACTAGTTGTTTGTAGAAAAATTTTCAATAGCACTCTGCGTTCGCAGATCTCAGTGTTATATATTGTACGCTTGATATGCGGTAACCATCCGTCAAGTCATGGGCCCCAAAGATGTGGAGCAAATTAACACCAAAGTTTTAAAGATTTATGAAATTAAAAGAGAATTCAAGTACATACAACTACGATATAGAATGATGTGCAGATTGTTCTAATAACATGTGTCGCCATTTCGAGATCTATAAAAAATACAAGATTGTTTAAATTAACAAACAATTTCTATTTTACAAAAGAATTACAATGAGCTAAAAAATTCTCTTTTTCCAGTGGTTCTAATAAATGGGTTTCAATTTCTTATTTTAAATGCATTTCTTTTTCTAAATGCAGCGATATATAAGCTTATCCTAATATAATAAAATTACTGAGAAAAATTCAAGATAAATATGCCGCGTGTAGAATTAAAATGTGGCGTATAGGAATTTGAATGCTATTTTTTAAATATTGCTGAGTGCTTTTACCTATTCAGTGTTACACTCTTCTACGAAATTTCTACAGAATGTCATACTGCAATCTAATGATGAAATCTAAATCTACTTTCTGAAATGTCAAATATTTTTCGTTTTTATTTAATTTGCCATGGTCGTATTATAATTTTTCTAGTAAATAATAATTTTAATTTGAATAATATATCATGAAATACTAATATTTATATCATACTGGCTACTAATGTTACATTTTTCGGACTATTTATCGTACAAAAAGTGAAATTTTAAAGGCCTAGAATTTTAAAGTAAAACATGATTTTAAATTTTTTCCTTATTTATAAAGAAATACGAATTTTTTATAATTTCTGTTAAATAAAATATATAAATATATCATCACACATTTTACCCATTATGAGTGTGGCACTCTGCTTACGCAGATATCGGTAAGTGGTATATTTTTGCGTATGAAGTGCGGTTACCAGCCTTCAAAACGTAGCCCCCAAAGATGTTAGTGGAGGGGAAACCACAGGGGTAAATTTATATTGGCAACTATCAGCTGTGGGATTCGAACTGAGGATCTCACGATCCGCAGTCCGATGCGTTACCGCGGAGCTATTTACTATAATTTAACAACTTAGTAACCGTAATGAAATTAAATTTTGTCTGTTGTACCTCGAACGAAAATTGACTTCGTTTTCGCATTTAATTTCAACCTAAAAGTCTCATTTCGTTCTAGATATATAAATAACTATAAAGTAACCCGAAATAATCTTTTTGCGGGCATTTTTAAATTCTGAACATCTTTCGTATTTACACTTTTGCTGTAAAGTGAAAAGATAAAAGGACACGGCAATATAAAACGATGCACCATTAAAAAAAATATATAGTAAAATAGAAATGCCTGTACGCAACAATTCTATACTGCACCCCCATATATAATTCATTAATTGTTGTTAATTGTTATGTTAATGTTTGATAATTTTAACAATATTGCAATAACATCACTGTTTGATTTTTTTCTCTACATTCAAAACATTCTTATTTCAGCTAAATGATTTCAACTTGCATCCTTCTCGGTTATTTTGTTATACTAAAGTAGGTATAACATGTTTATATCGTTGTATTTATAAAATATTGAATCAAATAAGTGAATAAAAATAGGTTCCCACTTAAAATAAGAAAGTTGTATCCCGTATTATGAGAACCACTGGTAAAAATAATATTCTTTTAGCTTACTGTATTAGTTTTGTAAAAGAGAAATTGTTTACTGATTTAACTGAAGTCTTAACTTTTATAGTTCTCAATGGTGAGCCTGAAACTGAAATACTGAATATTCTGTATATGTTTCAGGTCACAATAAAACAAAGTTATTCATAACCCAGTCAGGATTATTTTCCATGCACGAGACCACGTACCATGGCGTTCCAATTCTCGCCATACCCATTGCCTTCGACCAACCGATGAATGCTCTCATTGCTCACAATCTAGGCTACTGCGAGTACATTTCCTTCTGTGATTTTTCGGAAGACAAATTTTACGAACTCATACTGAAATTAATTTCGGAACCAAGGTAAGAACTATCTCTGAATCATATTGTACAATAATGAATACTTACCTGTAATTTATTGTTGTCGATGATCTTTTTCTTTAAGAGAAATATCTAAATACTTTATTACAATTTTAATTTCATTTATTAAATTCTGTCGCTTTTTTTCTCGGGGGCTCATTTGAGTTACTGATATACAATGAAAATACTCCGTTCCTTACTTTGAGCCTAGTTTATTAGCTAGTAGTTCTATTTTTATATATTAAATTCCGGTATGCGGCTTGACTGAATTTTTTTCTTTTTTTTTTCTTCTGGCGTCACTTGAATCGTTCTTAGCTACAGTTGGACCCGGTAGGTGGTACTGTTGTCGTGATCCTGATTTTTTTTTATAATTTCCTGTTTTATATTCATGACTTATGCATTTGACCATCGAGGTGACCCCATAAGTACAAAAAAAAATTAATCAAAATTGGTCAAGCTGTTTAGGAGAAGAAAATTAAATATGGAAAATCAATGTTTCTCACACGGGCAACTGTTTTGTTGCGTGTTCACTGATCAGCAAACCGTCAGTCATGTATATTTATACACCAAAAGAAGGAATAACCAAAAATATTGTACACACATTAGCCTTAAGATTAATTCATTTTAACATTTATTATTAATAGATTAGATTCCAGAGGTCAACAACATTCATTATTTAGATTTAAGGAATCCACTTTACTTAATTTTTTCTTCGTTATCTAATTACATCAATGTATTTGAGTTATTTCAATTATACAGAATAAAATATTTTATTTCAAGAAATTTACAGTGATTGAAAAAAGTTTTTACATATGGGTAAAAAGTTTACTATTGATCCGACAAAAAAATTTATAAAACATAAAAGTTTTGCTGTTCTTAAAACCCAAATATCAATCATGAAATCATACTTATCACACATATGGTATTCAATAATTACATTTTTTTTTAATTGCTGCCAGGAGTAAAGTACCCAAATTGTTAGAGATACACAAAAAATGTATTTGTATGAAATGTTTATAATTATCACGTAAACAAATTTTTGAATTATGAAAGCAGTACAAATTAATTCCAATTATTTAGTCGAAATTCGTTTTTATAAGATTGAAATAATGTAAAATACAATGTAGGAAGTTATTTATTTTTAGTACCTTCTTTTTCAAAGAAATAAAGAAACGTTAATTAATTAGTTGATAAAGTGTAAACTTGATATAAAATATGCGCCTGATGGTGTTTGCATATTTCTTTAATACTAAATCGTGTTTTTATATTATTTTCAAAGGTCTCTAGTTTAGGCTCTAGGCTATTGGTAAGTTTTATTTTCTGAAAAGGGGCGCTAGACCAAATAAGACATAATTGAAGGGGACAATTTTAAGTGGAACCTGTGACCTGTGGAATTCAAAATATATAAGGAGCTAGTTACCTTATTCTGATATATTTGTGAAAGAGTGCATTGTTTCATTTAAATTTTCGGTACACACAACAAAATATATTGACTTATTTCGTCAAATGTACGGTTGATGTACCTAACTACCGTAATACTCTTACTAGTCTATACTATGTACTGTTCCTCTGACATTCCAGATTCTTCTCTATTCTGAATTACTGCAGAAAGTTTTAATACATCTGTAAATTTATTATTTTATATCTAGACACTTAAACAAATATTTGTATTTTTACTCTATTGGTTATTGTTACATCTGCAGGTACAAAGAAAATGTGAAGAAAATATCGAAGCTGCTGACTGACTTCCCCATGACTTCAAGCGAGCAGCTCGTGTGGTGGGTGGATTACGTGGTCAGGCACAATGGTAACCCAATGGTAACCGCGGTGCGAGATAAGAGTTACGGACTTGTCAGATTGGATCTGGACGTCATTACATTTTTATTTGTGTGTATCACAATTGGTTTACTGGCAATTGTCTACCTTTTGTATATCGTTAAAAAGTATGTTGAAATTTTCAGAAAGAATATTAGTTTGAAAAAGAAAATTGAGTAGACATATTTGATTATTGTACTGTAGCTATGAACAATATTGCAAATAAATTTAGCTGTTTATACAAATTCTTCTTTACTTGACCTTACACCTCTGGCCCTTTTGGAATTTATTCTTGCTTTTTAAATGAATCTGAAGCTTCTTAATTGGATGGATGTTTTGCAAAATAATTAAAGTACTGGATGGTCAATCAATATTTATTGGAAATCGACCTTCTCCGGCTTCGGCAATACATTTGCCTTCCTCAATAGATGATTTTGTATTACACGTTAAAATATAAAATTAACAGAAACCACATACCACAGAAACAATTAGTAATTAATAAAAAAATATGATAAAATACTTTAAAGTCGCCAAAATATAAATTTGTAAAAAAGTTAGCCCCTTCGAAAAAATTTTAAATTCACAACAAAACTTGGCCAATTTATTGACCAATAAAATGCGTCTTCTAAAAGAGGAATAAATATATTTCAACAAAAGGTTTTGGGAAATGTAGCTTCAAAAACTGAATATTATATATTCTGCCTTCAAAATGGATTTAAATATAATCTTCCATTATTGAACGAAAGCGGCATGACAAGTATATTAAAATACTCTTCAACTTAATAAACTTTTAAAATTTATGACTACAACTGTAATGCCAAAAAAAATATTTTTTTTCTTGTTTTTGCCAATAAATACAATATATTTGGTATAGTTTAGCAGTTCCAGTTCTATACTTTTAACCATGAAACAAATAGATTATAAAAAAAGGAATATGTTAAAACAAATTGATAAGATATTAAAAATATAAAAACAATAAATTGTCAATGTTTCATAAAATTAACCCTCTAATAATAACTAAATTATTAAGTCACAGAATCGTTAACTATGGACGCGTTTCGTTCTTATTGGAACTCATCAGCGTAGTGTAACTCACCAACTGTTTTAGAGGCAGTGGCACCGACTGACTATACCAACGAGATCTAAGATTCCAACAAGTTGGTAAATGAAACTGAGCAGTAACTGAAAACATATATTGCCTCTAAAGCAGTTGGTGGGTTACACTACGCTGATGAGTTCCAATGAGAACGAAAAGCGTCAGTGGTTACCTACCGATTGACGGGATTGGTCGGTCCTTGAAAATTTATTGTGTTTATATTTTTTTATATATTACTTGTTTCATAAATAACTGTTTTTGAAAATTGATCAGAAATGATAAATAATATGTGCAAGGCTTAAGTTTTCAATTGTTTAATAAATGATAAATTTTAACTAATATTCTTGATTGAATAACTTCTGAAAAATATTATAGCAAGAATTTTAAATTTTGTATATGAATCAGTTCTTAAATTTCGTAAGCCCAAATATATAGATGTGAAATTTGAACTTTGATTATTACTCGAAATATGTAATTTAATCTCGTGTTGCTAAAGTTAAAGCCATTCGTTATGTATTTGGATGAACGAAATTCATACCAATTTTTGCCTGGAACCCAAATCCCTGGTCACGGTTTACAAACATAAATAAATTGATGGATGGCAGAAAACCTTTTAATTGAGTTTTATTCACTTTTGTTATTTATATTCTTGTTGGAAAAAAATGAAAGGCAAACGGTTCGTGAAATTAAACATGAATTTTAAAAAATACAACTCTAGCGTGAATAAAAAAGATAATTTGAAATAAATAAACTTTCCATCAGACCGTTTACACAATAAAATCCATAGCGAAATATATCGTTTATATTTATTGATTTCGAGTAAATAGAATTCCAATTTGACTGCGAATCACAAATATACATAGAGTTACAGAGTATCGTTCTGAGCGCGAGTACACAAAACAAACGTTCACATTTAAATTCTCATTTCTTGCCAGAACGTTCGTTGAACAGTGTTCCAATATTGAACCGTACCCTTTCTCTCGCCAGTGGCGTAACTGGGACTGTAGGGGCCTTTTGCATAAATAGGCAGATACGTTACTTACTTCTCAAAATAAGAATATAATTTAAAAATACACAGCCGGATATTCTTAAGTTTTAGTGAAATTCAAACCACTCTCGGGAGCAATGGCGTCTTTCATCATTTTATTTTTTATTTTTTTTTATGAAACTTTATCTAAATGAGGTTTTTCACCATTTTTAAAAATTTTTTTATATGAAACTTTATCTATATTGAAAACTATCTACACTTTTAAAAAGTCTTAATTGTTATTCATTAAGCCACAATGATTTTTTTAAAAATATGGCTTAATGAATAACAATTAAGACTTTTTAAAAGTGTAGATAGTCTTCAATATAGATAAAGTTTCATGAAAAAAATGGCGAAAGACCCCATTCAAGACTATTTACACTTTTAAAAAGTCTTAACTGTTGTTCATTAAGCCACAATGATTTTTTTATAATGTTGTGACGTCATTATAGAGGTGTTGGTGGATCTCAAACAGTAGAGATTTAAATAATTTTGTCATATAAATGTTCTATTTTATTGTAATAATAATAATAAAATAAGTAAAAAAATATATGACTACAATTATTTACAATCTGTACTGTTTTAGATCCTGCAACGCCTCAACAATGACGTCACAGCATTTAAAAAAATCATTGTGGCTTAATGAATAACAATTAAGAATTTTTAAAAGTGTAGATAGTCTTCGATTTAAATAAAGTTTCATAAAAAAAATTTTTTAAATGGTGAAAAAATCCATTATAGTATTATTAGTAACAAGTTGAAGTGAAATCAAAATTACACTGTGTCCGAGTGTGACACTAGTAAGGAAGGTTACACATGTTTAATTTGCAGACCGAGGCGTAGAAGAGTTATATAAACTAGGCTTGCAACGAATATTCGGCAACTATTCGGTATTCGGCCTATTCGGCCACATTTTTACTATTCGGCCGAATACCGAATAGCAATGTATTATTCGGCAAATACCAAATAGTTTAGAATATAGAGAAAAGTAGAAATTTTGGGTATTTCATTTGGTAATTTTTGCCTGAAATAAAATAATAAAAATATAACACATACTTATACTGAGATAATATGTATAATATAGTATTGTAGTAGCAGCTAGGCAGAGAAATAGGGACACAAAGTGTTGGTGCCAAACCAGCCGAATACTATTCGCCGAATATTCGGCTATTTGGCCAGGGCATCCGCCGAATATTCGGTATTCGGCATATGGCCGAATACACTATTCGTTGCAAGTCTAATATAAACAGATAAGTAAGCAAATAACCGAGTTTCCTTACATGTTTCATTCAATATTTTTCTACTACCGTTGGAATAAGTACGACAGAGCATATATAACATATTTGAAATAATAATTTTTTCTTCAAGCGTCATAAAAGTACGTTGTTATGTATTTGTATTCAACAAGCAGAAGTTCAATATTGTCGCCGCCGGCGTAAAAGTGTATCCTTGGCAACACATTTACGCCGGCGGCGGACAAAGTAAAATATTATGAAAAATAGTTAGGTTGTAATTCAATAATTTGACAGTTAAAATTGAAACAAATAAACAAAAATAACAAAACAGCATATTCTACGGCAACTTGAAATGCTAGATAAAACAGAATATTTTTTGAAGTTTTGAGCATTTTATAATATTTATAATTTTATTTTCTATGTTTGAAGCTTGAAAATTGAATATTTCGCAGAGTAGTGTGGAATAGCGTGCGCAATTATTTCACACGCAAGTGTGACCAACTTACTAACAATATAATAATTTATGATATTAATATGTCAAGTATTGTATTTATATATCATAAAATAATTAATAATTATTTCAGAGTTTATATAAATCTTCATTTTCAATATTGAGATTACAAAGAAAATACAATATAAATTTTTAAATCAAATGTCATTATTTTTATATTAAAATCAAACAGGCAGATTCACAAAAGGAATTAACGCTAATTCTATTTTTTTCAACATCTGTAACTTTATTTCTAAATTAATTAAATTAACAAAATGTGTCAAATTTTATACTAACCAATCTTAACTACCACTTTACTTTAAATATATATGTTCTAAGAATGGAAAATGAACTTACGTCTAATAATAAAAATGGGATTAGCGCTAATTCCTTTTGTGAATCTACTACATAGTTGGTAACACTGCACACATCTGCGCTTGCGCCGCCTTCATGATGTAATCATAAACGTCAAATAGTTTGAGTTTGAGATGTCATTTCTTGATTCTGAAGAGTAAGAATTATTATTGATAAATCTTGATAAAAGTGTGATCGTAGAAAAAATATAGTGTGCAACTCATACAAAATTACCTACTTTACGCTCGTGTGATTTTAGCACTCAACTTCGTCTCGTGATAAAATTCTCACAACTCGCGGGAAATAGATAACTTTTTGTAGTTGTTGCAAAATACACTGTTTTGACATATTAATGACAGGTTAGGTTATTATATATATATATATATATATATATATATATATATATATATATCATCACGCCTTTTACCCATTACGGTGTATAATAATAATAATAATAATATATATATATATATAGGTTATTTTTAGATTTAACTTATTATTTCACTAATTTAATAATAATAGAGTTCATAACCTAATTAAAATAAGTGAAATAAAATGACTATTTCGAAACGGAATAAATAAATGAATAAACGCGACAAACGCACCCACTATAATTCTTAGGTATTCCCAAGATGTAAATAGAACGATGACCAAACTTGTCGCGTTATCATGATACTGGGGAGTTTGTGAAACATAACCTTCTTTCTTGTTTATGATATGTTTATCTGTGTGATTTATTGAACGAATACCACTAAATTCACAAATGTAGTGATAATACTCCCCGTGTCAAAATTACTGGCTCAACTAAGTATTATAAATGAATGTTGAAGTGGAAGTTTAATTTAGACGAGTAGTGTATTTACAACATATTTAAATTGCCCCAAAGGTTCACTTAAGTTTGGCGAACGATATTAGTGGTCAACACCTTTTTTCCCACTCCACTTGGATGCGCAAAGTGTTACCTACGTATTTACGCTATGGTTGTTTTCTGTTTTACTGAGTTTGAATAAATAATAAAATAGAATATCAAATTAAAGTCTACAAAATATTTATAATCAGCTGTGTAATCCAATTGATTTATATGATATTACAACAAAGAGTATTATCCAATTACCTGAATTAACTTTTTACCTCACTTATGGTTGTAGTAGGAGTACACCTAACAATAAATCGGCCGATTTATTGACCAACTTGTGACCTTCAATTTCTCGCCAAGAGTAAAACAAAAAAAAATTGTTTGCTAGAATAAATTGGTTAATGAATTGATGTAATAGAACATGTTGTATATTTCGTAGTTTTTTCGGGGAATGATTAGAGTAGTGGTTTATCCCACTTTCCGCAACAGACGGAAGTAATTAGTGGTGACCACATTGATTTGATATCATGATAAGAAAAAAGTCCACGTCATCATCGACTTAGAAAAATTTGCATGGATTTTTTTGTGAAATTTGAGTAGAGAAAGACTGATCGCATGGTCGTGTTATTGACCTTGATGTGTTTATTTGAATTTTGAAGTGGTAATTAATAAAAATTAATTGTTATGTGTAAAGCAGCTAATATATTAAGAAACTGTTAATCGTTTACAAATATCTACAAGTGCATTGTGTTTGAAATTAAGTCAGAATTTAATTCTTTTAAGTGTTTTACTGTATCAAGGTAACAATATTCTTTCTTTTCACTAATTGATCGTGTAAAAACATCAGCTGTGCCATACTAAGTACAGTACTCAGCTCATGATGCGCGCTGAGCTAAATCTATACGTGTAGTGCGCGCCGGTCAAAAAAACAGTGACTTTAAAACAACATTAAAATGAGTGATAAAAACTCCGATGATGAGGCTAAACTTTGCTTTCAGTGCAATGTAGAGTTTAATAGTGATAAAATAATCGGATGTGAGGGGCCATGCAAGCATTGGTATCATTTAAAATGCGCGAAAATTAAGGAAAAAGACTTCGTAGTCATAAGTTCGTATAATGGTTTGAAGTGGTTTTGTGAAGAATGTCTTCTAATCGAAAATACTAAATACGGTATAAAACAGATAGTTTGTGATGCTTTCAATAAATATAAAAATGAAGTAGACGATCTTAAAAAAATTGTTGAAAAATTAGTAGCGGGCAATATTAAGGAAGCTAAAAATGTTACTGAAAAAAAATCCTTCGCGGATATTATTAAAAATAATCCGGTGGTGGTTATTAAGCCAAAAGAAGAACAAAAAAGTGTAATAACTAGACAAGTTGTTCGAGAAAATATCAATTTATCTGATATATCTGTTGGAGTAACATCAGTCAAAAGTGTCAAAAATGGAGGTATCGTTATTAAATGCCAAAAAGAAAAAGATGTTAGGAAACTTGAAGATGAAGTTTCCAAAAAATTGGGTGAAAGATATGACGTCAAAGTATCGAATTTAAAAAATCCTAAGATCAAAATAGTAGGAATATCAAAAGATTTAACAGATGAACAAATAATTTTGAATTTAAAAAAACAAAATTCCACAATAACAGAACATTCTGCAATTGCAATCAAATCAAAATGGGTACGAAATAATAAAAATAATGTAATAGCGGAAGTAGACACAGAAACATTTGCAAGAATAATCAATGAGGGTAAAGTTAATATTGGCTGGGACAGATGCAACATATATGAAGATTTAAACATTATTAGATGCTACAAGTGTTTAGGATTTGGGCACAAAGCAAAAGATTGTAAAAATCAAGTGACATGTAGTGAATGTGGGGGAAATCACAAGTATACGGATTGTACTTCCACCGTAGTAAGTTGTGCTAATTGTACTAAAACCAATAGTAGTCTAAAATTAAATTTAAAAACGGACCATAATGCTTTAGATCGCAACTGCAAAGTTTTTTTAAAAATCGTAGAAAGACAAAAAGGTAAAGTTAAGTATGCATAGCAACTACAGCATAATATGAAAGGATCGTCCAACATTTTGTGTTTAAATTCACAAAGCTACATGTCAAATAAAACTGAAATAGACCATTTAATGCAAAGTGAGAACCCTTTAATTATGTGTTTAACTGAAACCAGAACTACAGTTGATATTGATGACAATGAAATGCAGGTGAAAAATTACAACTTAGTGCGATGTGATTCGTCGTCTAGACATACCGGAGGGGTGTTAATATTTGTGAGAGCGGACTTGAACTTTAAAATAGATAGCAAAATAGTGGAGCATAATTGCTGGTGGTTACTGTCAATAACATTTTCATTCAACGAAGTGCATTATCTGCTTGCAACAATGTATCGGTCTCCAAGTAGCAGTTTAGCAGCGTTCGTTAATTTCATGGAGGACTGGTTTGTAACAAAAGAAACAGTAAATGAAACTATATTAGTGGTTGGTGATTTTAATGTGGACTGGCTGGATACTACAAATTATTATAGCAATAAACTAAAAAACATCATAGAAATAAGTGGCTACAAACAATTAATTAACAAACCTACTCGTGTCACAGACACATCACGAACGTTAATAGACTATGTAATATCAAACGATTTCAGTGTAAGTTGCGACGTTAAAGATACACCTAAAGTTACCGATCATAATTTGATCTCAGTTATGTTAACCTACTCTCAAAGATTCGATAAATATAATTGTAAATCAATAAGTAAAGTGGACAATAATGTATTAGTAGATAAGCTCGTTGCATGTAATTGGAAATTCAATATTGTAAATGTTGATGACTATTTTAATAATATGTATCACAATATAAAAACTAGTATAGAAGAGTCTACTTTTATCTCAAGTAGAGTTTATAAAGAAAATAAAGTTTGGTTCAATAATAAAATTAAGTTCGCTATACATGAGAGAGACAATGCTTATAAAAGATTTGTTTTTACAAACAATAAAGATGATTGGATTATATGCAAATTAAAAAGAAATAAAGTAACCGATATTATAAAACATGAAAAACAATTATATTATAATAATTGCATTGATAAATGTAAAAACAATTCCAAATTAATGTGGAAAACTTTAAAGAAATTCACTTCTCTTAATACCAACAAAGAGATAACAAATATTATGTATAATAATGTAAATTACACTGATGTAAATGATATCGTTGAAATTTTTAACAATTACTTTGTAGACAGTATTCAAGAAGTTATAGATTCTATTCCAAATACAACAAACAACGTTATTGATAATGTAACAAAAATTAATCACGATAACATAGGCTTTAGTACTTTTTCCACTATTAATATTAATGAGTTAAAAAGTCTTATTTTTTCACAACAAAATAAATCTAGTATTGACGAAATAAATTTTAAATTCTTAAAAGATTACTTTCATATATTGGGTTACGCAATATTAGAATACATTAATGGATCACTGACATCAGGTATCGTCCCCAATCAACTAAAAAACTCAGTGATTAGTCCTATACATAAAATTAAAGGTACTACCAAAGTAGAAGAATTTAGACCAATAAACATGTTGGCAGCTTGTGAGAAAATATTAGAACTTGTGGTTCATAAACAATTAACCCAATATTTTAATGACAATAATATTTTGGTTCCTGAACAATCAGGATTTCGTAAAGATCATTCGTGCGAGACAGCATTGAACCTTCTGTTAAATGATTGGAAATTATCACTTGATGATGATAATGTTATATGTTCTGCCTTTGTCGATTTAAAAAGAGCATTTGAAACTCTAGATAGAAATATTTTAATAAATAAGCTTGCTACTTATGGCATAAAACATAAAGCATTGGACTGGTTTATAAACTATTTAACAAATAGAACACAATGTGTAAAATTAAATAATAGTTATTCGAATAAAATCAATATTGATGTAGGAGTTCCGCAAGGAAGTGTATTGGGCCCTTTTTTGTTTATAATTTACATCAATGATCTCCCTAATACTTTGAAACATTGTAAAATACACCTTTTTGCAGATGACACTCTTGTATACATTGAAGGTAAGGATAGAAACAAACTATGCGATTTAATGAATAAAGACCTTGAACATACCATACAGTGGATGAATAGCAATAAATTAAAAATAAATGCCAGTAAAACTAAAGTTATGTTTCTATCCTCACGAAACAAAGAAATTGTTTATAAAGATGTTAAAATTAAAATTAATGATATAGAGTTAGATTCTGTTTCGGAAATCAAATATCTGGGTATTATTATTGACAACAAACTAAAATTTGACAAACATGTACAGTACTTGTGTAAAAAAATATCGAAGAAATTAAGCTATTTAGCTAGGATTTCTAATAATTTGTCATCTTGGACAACGTTGATGATATATAATACTATTATATTGCCGCATTTTACTTACTGTTCAACAATTCTATACATGTGTAACAATATGGCACTGGAAAAATTGCAAAAACTGCAGAATCGATCTATGAGAATTATTTTAAAATGTAGTAGATACACAAGTATACAAACAATGTTAGATAAGTTAGGTTGGTTAAATGTTAAACAATATGTAGAATTTAATGTGCTTATTTTCATACATAAAATGTTATTGGGAAAACTACCAGAATATTTAGTAAAAAATATAAAATATAATAATGATGTACATACATATGTGACAAGAAATATGCAAAATTTTTATGTTACACGAACTAATAAAACTAGCACTTGTAAGTCAATTTACCACAAAGGCCTGATTACATACAATAACTTATGTAAAACAGTAAAAGATGCTACAACGATAAGAGAATTTAAAACAAAATTAAGGCAAATTTATGAATGTACTTAATTTATTTACTATTTACCACACTTACATAACTGTTTATTCTATTGTAATATTATTGTAATGTATTAGTAAAACTAAATAAAAATGATATTATTATTATAAACTAAGGAAAATTACATCAGTGACTTAGAAAATTTTTTCAAATTTTCATGATAAGAAAAAGTTTACATCATCGACTTAGAATTATTTTGAAAATATTTATTATAAGAAAAAGTTTACATCATCGACTTAGAAATTTTTTAAAAATTTTAATATTTACTGAAAAATTACTTAGGTGACTTTGAAATTTTTTGAAATTTTTTCAAATTTTAATATTTACTGGTTTATTATATTAGTGTCTTAGAAAAATTTTCAGAGGATTTGTGTGAAATCAATTACTTAAAATTTCATCAGTGACTTAGAAATTTTTCCCCAATTTTTGTGATAAGAAAAAAGTTTACATCATCGAATTAGAAATTTTTTAAAAATTTTAATATATAGGTACTGAAAATTTACTTAGGTGATAGAAATTTTTTGAAATCATTTCAAATTTCAATATTTACTGGTTTATTTCATTAGTGTCTTAGAAAAATTTTCATAGGATTTGTGTGAAATCAATTACCTAAAATTACATCAATGACAGAAATTTTTCCCAAATTTTTATGATAAGAAAAAGTTTACATCATCGACTTGGAAATTTTTTTCAAATTTACATGATAAGAAAAAATTTACATCGACTTAATTTTTTTTAAAAATTTTAATATTTACTGAAAAATTACTTAGGTGACTTAGAAATTTTTCATGATAAGAAAAAGTTTACATCATCGAATTAGAATTTTTTTAAAAATTTTAATATATACTGATAAATTACTTAGGTGACTTAGAAATTTTTTGAAATCATTTCAAATTTTAATATTTACTGGTTTAATTCATTAGTGTCTTAGAAAAATTTTCAGAGGATTTGTGTGAAATCAATTTCTTAAAATTACATCAATGACTTAGAAAATTTTCCCAAATTTTTATTCAAATTTACATGATAAGAAAAAATTTACATCATCGACTTAAAATTTTTAAAAAAATTTTAATATTTACTGAAAATTACTTAGGCAAAATTTTTATTAAAAGAAAAAGTTTACATTATCGACTTTTTTCAAAAAATCCCACTTTTCGCAATAGACCGAAGTAATTAAGTGGTGACCACGTTGATTTGAGATCATGATAAGAAAAAGTCCACATCATCATCGACTGGATTTTTTGTAAAATCAACATAAGGAAAATTTTTCATGCCAAGAAAAAAGTTAACATCATGCACTTAGAAATTTTTTCAATTCAAATTTACCTACTGAAAAATTACATCAGTGACTTAGAATTTTTTGAAATCTTTTCAAATTTTAATATTTACTGGTTTATTTCATTAGTGCATTAGAAAAATAGACGTGGACATCAACACCTTAGAAATTTTCAAAGAATTTTTTGTGAAATCAATTATTAAAATTTTCTGTCAGTGACTTGGCAAGGCCGACAATATTTGTAATTTTCGTCATCTAGAGAAATGAGTGTGTAAATGTTTCCAAGGTTTTAAAATTTCTTGATATTTTTGGCAGCATGTCATTACGAACTCATTATTTAACTAAATATCTATTAGGAAGTGATTCATGTTGCTATGTGTTCAAACTATCTTATAAAAGGAGCTGGAACAGATATTTCATCATTATACAGTTACCCGTGTATATTTGAACTTGGTGTCATGGCTGCGAAAAATTCAATGGATCGCGTGTCGAAGGATGTTTGTGGATCGATGGATGTTTTTTCAACTGGTAAGTCAGGATTAACTTTAATGTTTATAAAAAAGATAATTGAAAATTTATATGTTTCAGCGGAAGTTTCTGACACTTGGCAGAAAAGAAAACTAAATATTCCCGTAACCGAGGGAGGGAAAAAACTGAAACAGGAATTGACAACATTGAGAGACTCGTCTTCAATTTTAAAAGATGTTGAGTTAGTTCCGATTGTATACCCCAATGTCATAATTCTGGACGACAATACTGATGACGAGGAAAATGTCCCCAATTCACAAACAGAAACCCAAGAAAGAATAGAAGACGATGAAAAAGACGATGATTGTGTGTTTGTGTGTAGTTATAAGGTACAATATTAATTTAAAATTAGATGTAAGTTAATGTTAGGGTTAGGGTTAGCACGATGATTGTGTGTAGATATAAGGTAGAATATTAATTAATAAAAATTAACTTAAAATTAGATGTGTTATGTTAGGTTAAGATTTGTATTATTTTAAAATACGAATACATGTACATACATTTAAAAATAATTTTGTCAGCTTACTCAAATAACTACCTACCCAAGAAATATTTCTATTTATATCAAAATTGCTATAAACTTGAAAATTATATACATAAAGTGTATTAAAATATTTAAAACTTGTAATAATTTGCATTCGTACAATATTTTAATTTAAAAATATTTTAGTTATTATTATCGAATATAATTAATACTTACTTCTCAACACAAGAAACGTCTATTAAAATTATTTATATTTATAAAATAGTGTTTAAAATAGATTTGTGGTGAAAATAAGAAGTGAAACTTCTCATTATATTCTCATATTTGGAATTTGTATTAATAATAAATAATGAAGTAGTTTCAAGTTTGAAAAGTGAAAAATGAAAGATATTATATTACCCTAACATTTTCTTATTCCTTATTATAATATCACACCGCTGAAGACTTTTCTATTGAGATAACGGCATGACCATTAAGCTTGAAAAAATTTACTGTCACTGATGTAGTTCTCCGAAATTTCACAAAATTCTATGAAAATTTTTCTAATGCGCCCAGTAAATATTGAAATTTTTAAAAAAATTTATGTTACTGATGTGAACATTTTCTTATAATAAAAATTTGAAAAATAATTTTAAGTCTGTGATCTAATTTTTGTATAAATATGAAAAATAAAAATGGTCGCCAGTTAATTATTCTGGTCTGTTGTGAGATTTGGGTTTCACTATAATAATTAAAATATATTATATATTATATATTATATATATGTAATGGATTGTTTCTAGTGCTTTTAGTATGGCGTAGTTTTCAGCTGTTTTTATGTTTATTGAGTAGGGGAGTCGGTACTCTTGGATTTCATTATCTATGACTACTGCTATACCTAGTCCTTCGGAGTTTTTGGCTGCATCTGTATATATATGGGTTCCGGGATGGTTCCTTATAATTTCTTCTATCTTCTTCTTATATGTTTCTTTTGATGTATGTTTCTTTGGATATTTTAGGAGCTCTGTATTATATAGTGGTTGCTGCATTGTCCATTGTGGTGTTGAGGGGATGTAGTTTGGGGTTATCTGGATTAGGGTTTCGTTTATTTTGTTGAAAAGTGGTTGGATTTGTGATAGGAGTGGGAGGTGTTGTTTTAGGTGTATGGAGCTAGTTTTTTCAAGGATTTGTTTGAAGGTTGGGTGATTTGGTTGACTGGCTATTTGTGTAATGTAGTTGGCTAAAATTTGTTTTCTTCTATCTTCAAGTGTTGGTTCACCTGCTTCAGTTAGTATGCTGGGGGCTGGACTTGTACGGAAAGCTCCTATTATAAGTCTGATTGCAGTATTTTGGATTGGATCCAGGAGCTTTAGTATGTTGTGATTTGCATTTCCGTATATGAAGCATCCGTATTCTATTTTGGATCTTATTGTTGCTCTGTATATGCTTAGTAGAGTGTCTCTGTCTGCTCCCCAACTATGATGTCTTAGTGCTTTAATGAGATTTATTCTTCTGTAGCATTCTGCTTTCAGTTCTGTAATGTGTGGTTTCCATGTCATCCTTTGGTCGAAAATGATACCTAGGAATTTTACTTGGTTTTCTTTTCTAATGGTCTTGTTTTCAATGGTGAGGTTTGTATGTTGTTCTCCATGTCTTCGTTTGCAGATGTGGATGCATTTTGTCTTTGTTGGTGATAATTTAAAACCAGTGTTTTTTGTCCAATATTGAATTTTGTCTATTGCTCTTTGAAGGTGTGAGTCGATACTTTGTGTGTCTTTTCCCCTACAGTATATTATTAAATCGTCTGCGAATAGAGCTATCTTTACTAGTTTTGGCATGGATTTTACTATGTTATTTATTGCAACTAAGAAAAGCGTGACGCTAATTGTTGCTCCCTGGGGTAATCCATTGTCTAGTATGTATTTTTGGGATAGGTGGCCATTGCATCGAACTTGGAATGATCTGTTTGTAAGAAAGTTTTTGATAAACTGTAGCATACTACCTTGTATTCCACTTTCGGCTAATATTTTAATAATGTGGTGTCGCCATGTTCTATCGTATGCCTTCTCCATATCAAATAGTACTGTTGTTAAGTGTTGCTTATATTTTATGGCTTTCTTTGCTTCAACTGTTAAATTGATTAAGTGATCCATAGTTGACCTTCCTCTTCTAAATCCACATTGTTCTTGTGCTAGTATGTTATTTTTTTCTAGGAACCATATTAGTCGATTATTCACCATTTTCTCCATGATTTTGCCTAGGGTGTTTGTGAGTGCGATTGGCCGGTAGTTGAGTGGATTTATTTTTGGTTTACCATTTTTGTGAATCGGTATTAGTATAGCTTCTCTCCACTGATCTGGGAAGGTGTTTGTTTTCCATATTTGGTTATATGTATTTAATATATGGTTTAGCATACCTTCTGGTAGGTGTTTTATGAGTTCCGAGGTTATATTATCGGGTCCAGGGCTTTTGTTATTTTTTAATTCTTTTATAGCTGTTTCTAGTTCGAATTTTGTAAATTCTTTATTTATTTGGTTTTCTTGGTCTTCGTTTATAATTAGTTCTTCTTGTTCTGCAGCTTGTTTCTTTATTATAAATTCTTCATCGTATTGTTGATTACTTGAATTATTTTGAAACACTTTAGCTATGGTTTCTGTGATTTCTTTTGGATCCGTTATTATTTTGTTATTGTGATTTAATGTTTTGATTTCAGTTGAGGTGTACTTGCCTTTAATTTTGTTAATTTTGGTCCATATTTCTTTAGTGGGAGAACTTGGATTTATTGTGGTGACGTATTGTTGCCATGATTGTTTTTTGCTTAATTTTAGTATTCTTTTGCACATTGCTTTTCTTCTTTTAAGTTCAATTAGATTATGCTGTGATTTATTCTTGCGGAATTCTCGGAGTGCTTGTTTTACATTTTGTATTGCTTCTTGGCATTGGTTATTCCACCATGGTACGCATTTTTTCCCTTTATTCTTCTTGTATCCTATTACTTTTTCTGCTACCTCTATTATTGTATTTATTATGTTTTGAATTGATTTATTGCAATTTTCAGTATTCTCAGTTGACATTTTGTTGATTTCTTCTGCATAAAGTTGCCAGTTAGCTTGTTCTAGTTTCCACTTATTAGGCTGTGTTGTTGTCGTCCTTTTACATGTTGTAATGTTTGTTATTTTTATGGGGAAGTGTCCTCCCAGTCCGTACTGGTGTGGTAGTATTTCCCAGTTGAAGTTGTGAGCTATTGCAGGGTCGCAGAAGGATAGGTCTAAAGTAGAAAGTGTCCCTGTCCTAGTACATAGGTAGGTTTTGGATTCATCATTTAGTAGGACTAGTTCATCCATTGTATTTTCTATTGTTTTACCTCTGTTATTTGTGTATTTTGAGCCCCAGAGAGTATTATGGGCATTGAAATCTCCGACTATTAGCACAGGTTTCGGCAGTTGGTCTATTATTTGTGTAATTTCTTGTGATTGTGGGTTTGTATCAGGTGGTATGTATATATTACATATTGTAAGTTGCATGGGGTATTGTATCTGGATAGCTATAACTTCTAGATCAGATTGTAGTTGAATTTCGTCTGCTGTAATAGAATTTTTCACTAGAATGGCTACCCCTCCTGCTGCATGTTCTTCTAATTTTCTATCTTTCCTAAACATGTGGTAATTTTTAATATTGCATTGTTTATCTTCCTGTAGTCTGGTTTCTTGTAATGCGATGAAGTCTGGATCTTGTTCCGTAATTAGTAGTTGTAGTTCTTCTCGGTGTGTATTTATACTAGTGCAATTCCACTGGATTGTTGTCATTTATTTATTGTTGGGACTTATTTTCTATTTGTGGGGCTTGCGGGCCTGTGGAGTCAGTAGGATTCGTTTGTCGAAGTGTTTGAGTTTTAAGTTTTTTAATTATTCTGGATATTCTGTTCTTCAGTTGTCCTTTTACTTTTGTGTGTATTCTCTTCAGCATTTCTGTAGTTTCTTTAATTTCGTCTGTATAGTCTTCTATTATTTCCTGTGGATTATTTGGTCCAAGAGCATTTTCTATGAAGTGTTTGAACTGTTCAAAATCCATTGGATATGTTTCTATATTTTCTTCTAATTCTTTTTGCGCTATTTCGAGGGATCTATTATATTCATGGTTAGTTCCGTTATTTGTTCGTTTGGTTTTCCTTTTTTTTTGTTTTCTATTCGGTGCTTTGTTTTCCATTACATGATGTTTGAGATGAGCATGATTCGATTTCTGATTCGACCATGCTGTCTGTTTCTTCTTCTTCATTTCCTGTTTGTATTTCTGATGCAGTACGTTTTATTGGGGTACTGGTATTTTGTATTGATTTTAGATCTTTGTTTTGGGTTGGAGTAGGGTTTGGGGTGCCTGCAATTTTATTAATTGGTTTTTTGAATGTTTCGTTTGTTTTATTTATATTATTTTCGTTTAGAGTGTTAGTTGTAGTATGGTTGATATTGTTTGTTGTATAAGTTTTATTTATGTTGGAATTATTGTTTTCGTTTTTGTTTGTCGTAATTGGATGATTATTCGGGGTGTTGGTTGTAGTTGTGTTATTGTTATTTGTGGTAGCTTCTGATGTTGTGTTGCTTAGTGTAGTGGTGTTATGTTCTTGTGTGTTTTTTTGTATATTCTTGCATTTGTTTTCGGTGTGTCCTGGATTATTGCATTTCTTGCATATTATTGTTTCTGTAGTGAAGAAGATTCGGTGTTCTGTATTTTCATAGTTAATGAGGATAGATTCTGGAACTTTTGATTTGTCCGTTTCAGTGATATATATTTGTCGCCTGAAGCTGAGAATATGTTCGTATCCGGGTTCAAATATTCCCGCTCTTAGATTTGAAATTTGTGATAGTGTTTGTATGTTTAAGTCATGTAGAGATTGCATTATTATTTCTTGCGGTATAGATGGGCACACATTCGATATAGTCACTCTAGTTGGTGGTATTATGTATCTTCTTATTTCGGCTGAGTGGTTTTGTACTTTAATTGTTTTATATTGTCTGACAATTTCATCTACAAACGTTTTATTTTTGAGGAATATGCATATGCGTTGGTTTGACAGTCTGGATACGTATAGTATGTTTTCAGGTTTTATTAGTTGTCCGACAGCAATGACATACTCTCTAACCGGTATTTCGTTAATAGCACATATTATAATTGCTTGATCTTTCTGGGGGTAGTTTTTTGACAAGTTTTTATTGTATTGAGAATTTTGTTGAGTTAGTCGTGAATATGTTTGTTTTTGTATTGGATTTGAATTTGTTGTATTACTGCCTCCTCCATCTGGTGGTACATTGTTTATACTATTCATGTTTGTTCTTGGCTATTTAAAGGTACCTATTTGTTTATTGGTACTTTTTGTTGGATGTCACTAGTTGTTCGGTGTTTGATTTGTTTGTTTTACTCAACCTTGAGTTTGACAGCGTTAGTAATGAAATAGGTAGTTTTGGGGTTTGGAATTTTCCGTATAGGGGTGAAGGGATTTTGGAAACTTTAATTGGTGGAGAGGATGAATTTATAATCTAGGAGTATTTGGTAAGAGAAATAGTTTTATAGTGGTAAGTACCTTATTTTGGCTGATTTAGAGTGCGGTCAGCTGATCACCTGCAGTCACTCACTCAGTTTTTTTTATTTTTCTTAAAAAATTTCTAATTCGATGATGTAAACTTTTTTCTTATCACAAAAATTGGGGAAAAATTTCTAAGTCACTGATGAAATTTTAAGTAATTGATTTCACACAAATCCTCTGAAAATTTTTCTAAGACACTAATATAATAAACCAGTAAATATTAAAATTTGAAAAAATTTCAAAAAATTTCAAAGTCACCTAAGTAATTTTTCAGTAAATATTAAAATTTTTAAAAAATTTCTAAGTCGATGATGTAAACTTTTTCTTATAATAAAAATTTTCAAAATAATTCTAAGTCGATGATGTAAACTTTTTCTTATCATGAAAATTTGAAAAAATTTTCTAAGTCACTGATGTAATTTTCCTTAGTTTATTTCACAAAAAAATCCATGCAAATTTTTCTAAGTCGATGATGACGTGGACTTTTTTCTTATCATGATATCAAATCAATGTGGTCACCACTAATTACTTCCGTCTGTTGCGGAAAGTGGGATAAACCACTACTGATTAGATCTACAGTGACAACAGATATTTAACATTTCGTGCTATACTTTTCGACAATTATTTGTGCGTTGTATGTATGTAAGAACTATGTTCTCAAGTTTTCTATGTAAACGAAATGGCACGATTTCGATGTTTATCTTCTAAAAGAATATTTGAAAATCTAAAACGTTAAGCATTGATAGTTTTTGCACATTTAGAAATTGAAAAATCTAGTGAGTGGTAGGATATATAATAAAGAAGATGTAAAACAATAAAAGTAGGTAACGATATTTATAGCATATTGTGTTACTAGGAGCAAATGTGATACTTGGTGTGCTTCTCCTGCAATTCCCCGACTCGTTTCACATGACATTCAAACTTTACATGCAGATTTACTCCTAATAACAAAATACACTATTGTATAGTTTTTGAGATCATTATCGCTCTTGCGGCACTATTTACCCCCTTTCAAATGACAAATTAAATTGATTTACTTAACTTTTATATAATTTAAGACCGTTTTAGGAGGTACGTAAAATATACAGGCTGGGCCATTTTAAGTTGCGTTCAGGAATATCTCGGAAACGAAGCATCAGATAAAAAATCCAAAAAACACGACTAAAATATTTTCGAGGGGGACATCCCATGACACCAAATTCAACCCCCCGCCCCACCCCGCCAGGGGTTGTTAACGTAGAATGCGAATCTTTGAGAAAAAGTGGGTGTTCCCGTAACCAATTTGAAAGTTTCCCACCACCCAACTGGCCCGGGGGGGTGGTCGGGGGCGAAAATTTTGATGTCACTGAATTCCGTTTTTCACGTAGAATGCGAATCTGCAAAAAAAATTTGGGGTTCCCATTTAAGATTTCAAACTTACCCCCACCCCACCCCACCAGGGTTGGGGCGGGGGGGGGGGTTGAATTTGGTGTCATGGGATGTCCCCCTCGAAAATATTTTAGTCGTATTTTTTGGATTTGTCATCCGATGCTTCGTTTCCGAGATATTCCTGAACGCAACTTAAAATGGCCCAGCCTGTATATTTTTTACCTCCCGCCTACCTCTAGGTAAGGGAGGTATTGTTTTTGGTCAAAAAATTGGGTAGTGAGTTTTCAATGAATAAGCACGATTTAGGGTCCCTACAATACGATTTTACTATTTTCGCGATGATGTCTGTATGTATGTATGTATGTATGTATGTGTGTATGTATGTATGTGTTTGTGTAGACTGTGGCAATTTTTTCGTCTCGCATAACTCAAATACCATAATACCAAAAAATACAATTTTGTGAATTATTGCTTCTTATATTTAAATGAAGAGCTGATTAGATTTTGGATGAAATTGGTCAACCGGAAGTAGCAGTTTACTTGAAGCCCTTAACAGTTTTTCGTAAAAAACACGGTTAAATTTCATTTTTCAACTATTTATGTTATTTTGAAAGTTGAAGAATATTTAATTTTACATGTATTTTGATTACACTAATTTTATTAATTTTCATTAGACTTAGAGATAATATAATATAAAGAAATTAGATTTTACAAATCTTGCATTCCTAGTACACCATGGAAACATTTTAAAATTTTAAATTTTTTACGAAATGTGACACATGTCATTGTGTTTGTGAAGCTGTTTTCTTAGTGAATTATATGTCAAAAAATTAAATAAATATACGAAAGAAAATTAAAATTCTCAAATATGAATAGAAAATTAACAAATAAGAAGGTATGTTTCTGTATCAAGTACTATTTTGTATCGTTTAAGAGTAGTATTGGGCGGGAGGATATGTGCTGGCCACATCAGATTTTTTCCAGTATTATTAATAAAGATGGGATTTTAGTGTTATTAACTTTTTTCTTACGTACTATTTTTGTGTGTCATAGAACAAAATCCGTAAATGCTTTCGTTTGAGCCCAACATGCTTTTACCTATTTTACATAAAATAGTGTCTTTTGTTAAATTGGACCATATTTACCATACTTACAATCTAAATAATATTTTTAAGTACTAAAATCGTAATTTTCAATTTTATGTATTTATATTTTTTAATTCTCATACATTTACAGATATTTGTAATTTTGAAATTGGCAATCTTGATGTGCAATTATTTTCATCGCGCATAGCAAATGGTTAGCAATGTCGGTGTTGCGTAGTGCCTAGCACTAGCTGCAGGATGTGCACGTGTTCATGTTAATATGAATAGTGTCTAAAACAACACAAAGTAAAACTGCGACAATTACAGACATATGCAAAACAATTTTCAATTGTTTGACTGATCGTTCACATAAATATGATTGTATTTTTGTTTAAATTCCATGGCTATCACTACAAATGAGTATTTTTTCTAAAATATTAAACTTGATTTTACATGTTACAAATGGTGTAAAATAAAATATGATTAGTGATTTGGATACAGAATTTACTTATCTACAAGATTTGTTAGAAGTATTTTGCTCTAAAATCGGGAAACGACATATCGCTATGTATAAAAAAACATTTTTATTTCCTATATTGCATAAATCAATTCACCACCATGTATGTAAGATTTATTTACTCGTATTTGCTCAAAATTTTACCAATAATTTATGTAGTACCTAAAGTTTATTTATATTAAATTTAAAACATTTAAATTTTTATTTTGCTAACAATTTATATAATTTTTTAATAAATATGTATTTTTCTACAATCGTTGCACAATATCGACATTGTTATTCTATTTTTAGTTAGGAAATGTTCAAAATTGTCGCGCTAGGGCGACAAAGTATCATATTGTTGCACTAGCGCGACAAAAACATAAAACTAAAATAAATTAGGTAAAAGAAGTAAATGATGCACTAGATTTTTCTGGTAATAACCTTGCTGTTGCAAATGCAGTTGGTATATACGTACATACACTTTAATTTAATCACCATAAACGTATTCACTCTGTAGACTTTATGTCAAATCAATGTATTCCATGTGTCAAATTATGATTTCTTTGAAAATTTATATTTTGTTCATAAACGTTGTCATCATTACGGTGACATGGGTTACGATCATTTTACTGAATTGTTATAGGCGTGACCAAAGATAATTTTGAAAATTATTTTTTTTCTATAGCTTGACATTGTTCAACGATTGTAGAAAAAATATTGTGTGTATCTCGTCGGATAGAGCTTGTTTGTTGCACTTGTCGAGTTGTTGATCTCGGCTTCGCCTCGATCAACAATTTTCACGCTGCGTGCAACAAACAATGCTCTATCCACACTTGATACACAAATAACTAATGTATTATATGTTGTAAAAATCAATAAATTATAACCTAACCTAACCTAACAATAATTTTTAGTACCTATTTTCAAATATTTGGTACCTAAAACAAGAATTATTTTTTCCTATGTAGGTACCTATTTTTACAAATTTTACAGCCTAAAATCGTATCTCTAATTATTATAATACTGTGAATCAGTACCTTCATGATCATTGGCGGTTAAATAAAATATTGGATACATTTCAAATTAAAGAAATAGCGGTGAAATTTGTTATTAACTCTTAGGTATAAATTTAGTGCCGGGTTCGAGAGGACTGTAGTTCCGACACTGTCTCGCACCCCTGCCGATACGACACGCAGCAGTAACCCGGACCGAGGATGCAAGCAAGCAGACAAACAAACAAACAACCCCCGCCTGTCATTTATTGTTTGTAACAACGCGAAGTGCGAGTGAACGAGCAAACGGGAGCAAGGATGCCCTTGAACTGACGTGGAAACACATTAGCGCTACAAACCGGAAGAGGAAAATACGCTTTCCGACACAAAACCGAACGCATTAGGTGCTATTTGTCATATCCGCCACCCGCCGCTCCGCCGCTTCGGATATATGTGGAATCCGCGACTCGCGGGTATTTTAATGTGTGTTTACAAAGAGGAAGGTTCTTAGTGACATCCATCGACCGAACTTGGAAGATTTGTTCAAGTTTCACCTGTGACAGCTTTAGAAATTGCTAACGAGTGCTTCCGATGTTACACATTCAGATTTATGTATACGGGATAGTTCTAAAATGAATACTGTTTTTTACAATCTTGAAGAAAAACCATGTTCTGCGAACTGAGCACATGTGTTCCTAGGTAATACTATTAAAAAAAAAAGATGTTTCCAACACACGAATCAAGCATTACCAACAACTAAACGGTACATTTAGAGAGAAATGTTTTTAACAGCAAATTTTATTATTAAACGGGACAACGTATGAATAAAAATTTCAAGTTAAAATTATCACAATATTATTTAATTTTATGTCTTCTGGAATATAACAAAATATAACTCAATTATTTATTGAGATACCCACAAAAATCCTGGTAGGTTCTCAACTAATCTAGCACTTTCGATTGAAGGGTTTGTATAATAATTTAATCAGTCTGCAAGTTGACACTAGAATTCCAAAATCGTATCTATATCACTATAGGGAATTCAATGCTATTTTTTTTACATTGCTTTAAATTTTTACCTAATCGCTTTAAAAAATGTAAATTACGAAGTTGTTCAGGATATAAAAATACATGTAATAGAATGCATTTAAATACTTAATTGTAAGTATTACATAATATGTCAAACAAGTTAATAATAATTTATTTGTCTATAAAAATATATAAATGAATTGGATACATTGTAATGTTTGATTCAGTCTTGTGAGATACTCAAACATTTAAAATAAATGCACGTGTTTGTATAGATTCCCGATAATATATGTCAAGGAATTTATTTTTTTAAAGTTCTGAAAGGAGATTTGTGTAATTGTCTTCAATTCCATTTTTATTTTTCTAGGTACACGGCCCTAGCAGTATAGGGCATTGGAAAAGGAAATGTACTAGGTCGTTTGCTTTAAATGTATTGCAAATAGTGCAGGTTTCGTCTTGGTAGAATTTATGCTGGTATCCGTCTTGATATAACATTAAAAATGTTTGGTGTTAGCAGTTCTCAGTTGCATGATTATTCTAATAATGTATCCTCTTCATTCCGAAGCTCTTGGTATGAGATTAGTACGTTGCCGGTTTCCTTTCTCGCAGTAATTGTTTTGTTTTCTTCTGGCGGGAATAAGGTTAGATTTATTGTTTAGTACCTAATAAAAGTTTATTATAACACAATTTGGGGAATCTCTCGTCTGGCATAATTAAAATTTTGATCCACCAATTGACAGTTTTTTCGAGGATGCTCACCTTAAAAGCTACTTCGCCAGTTTCTCTTCTTATTGGGTGGTTTAACGTTGTTCTGGCCAGGGAATATAAGTTTTTAAAATTGACAAGTGTCAATCCCGTTTCGATGCTTAATAACTGTGCCATGCCCCATATTTCTGCTTAATAAAGAAGTGTTGGAAATATTTTGGCTTTATATAGTTCAATGTTAGTATCCAAGCAATTAAGTTTTGCTTTGGTGAGGGAGTTTTTTACCGCTCCAGTTTCTCTAGATGCTTTTGGCAGGTGAGTTCTAGTATTTTCGTTGATGTCAATCAAATTACAATTAGTATTTATTAAAAAAATTGTATTAAGGCCATTTCAAAAATAAATTAGGATTTATTTTTTTATTACAATGTTGTATTATTTTCTGTAGAAAATTGTTATAATACAATGTCGGATATGAGAGTTCATTTCTTCCTATTTCTATTGTTAAATAAGTAAATAAATCTAAAATTGCTTTATTAAATGTAAAATATTTTTCCGACGACTGCTGTAGAAAGTTTACCTTTGACGCTTGCATTTGTCAACACAAAGTTGATGTTTTCAGTAATAATATAACAAGAGAGTGATAATAAATTGAAAACAATTTTACAGATCTTCCGAAAACTTGTTTCAAGGCTTTCGTGGCTATTGCCAAATGGCAACAAAAAGAAAGATACTGGAGAATGATTTTCTATGACGTGTGAGCCTCTTATTGGTTTATTTACTGTAGTGTAATTGTAACCTGATTGGTTACTTTTGCACATCGAACTCTCGAGTTATATTTGATTAGATTATTTTTGTATTTCATCGTCAGGCACGCCACTTAATCTATATTTTTTGCTCATTTTTTACTTGTATCAGTGAGTATACATGTATTGTGTATGAGCTTTATTCTCAGTTTAATAATGATAGGATTGGTTAAAACGCCGACACGTGACATACAATGAAGCATTTCATTGGTTTTAGGGAACGTCAAAAAATAAACTAAGGAATTTTATTTTTATTCTTAATAACATTCAAACCTGGGCTACATATTTTATTAAATCGATATTGTACGATTCCTCTCCTAATTGTAATTTAGTTTATTTGCCTCATTAACATTAAAAATAAAATTGCCTACCTGCATAGCGAAAACACAGTAAATAATTAGATAAATAGAAAATTAAATTAGCATAGTAATTATGCAGGTAATCAGGTATTAAATTTAATTTGATCGAAAGGTAACTCTTGTATGCTCGTGACTGAGTCTATAGTTGGTCGATACGTTCTCATCATCAACACCAACGGAGAAGAACGTTCCTGGTTTTGTTTTCACGTTCACATCTAATAACATCAATGAATTACAAATGTAAATGTGCGGATGCAGATCCAAACCGAAGTGGGAGAGTGGCGAACCCACGAAGCCAGTATATTGTACGTCGCATCGCAAATCTACCCGAATTAATCACAAGTAACAATAGTTTATTATCGCTGGTTCCTCTTTGTAGAGGCAAGTGCGGCGGCGGCGGTGGCGGCGACGGCTCCGGCGGCTGTCTGCAGACTTAACGCGGGATCCCGCCAACCATTGTTACGTCAATGGGTCTCCTCGCGATGTGGAATTTGCAATAATCCACCTTTTCATATGTTAATATCTTCCCCGCTCAACCGATGACGTTCTGTGCGCATTCTAACCGAACAGGGTACGAGGGTACTAGAGCCGCCGCTCACAGAATTCGAGACGAACGTACGCAAACCACGCAGACTAATTATTTACTCTAAGGGAATTTATTTACTCTTGCATGAATACTATTACTCTTTGGCTAGAAAACAAAAGCATATTCCTAAGTCAAATTAAATTAAAGTGAGATTTAATTATTTTATTTGATATAGCATAATTACAATACTGGGGATCTACATTTAAATTTTGCATTCATACACTAAAATGAGTTTTAGAAAAATTTCCCAGGTCCACTCCACGTGTGGTATTTTTCGGAGAAATATTCCTATTTCCAAAGCATTTATTTAAAAAACTGGACCCCTATTCTGTAACTTTTAAAGCTAGCTCTATGTCGACACTATTTATATATACACCGGTGGTATCTACCGGAGATTTACACGAACTAATCATATGACGTCATTCAGTTTCTATCTCCTGGGTGATTTAGAGCTATCATCGTTGGTGTTTCTATTTCATACAGCTAGCTCTAAATCATGACATTGACATTTGTGGCGCGATATTCCATGAAAATATTTGGTGATTCATGGTTGATGTTACTTTGATTTTATTTCTTCTGCTCAGATAAATTAAAAATTATGAAAACATTGATGTACCAAAATTACTATATAGGATAGAAATACCGTCCTTATTCTGAACATAGAGACAGCCACTGTTGCTTGACGTCATAATTTTAGAGCTAGCTCCGGGCTCTGTTTTACAGAATAGGTACTCTGGTATACGTTTTCAAGCATCCTTTTGTATAATATTAATAAAAAAAAAGTATGTTATTCAAAGAATTTTAATTTAAAATAATAATTTCAGTGCATTTATTTAACAATGTTGACAATTATTTCTAACGGATTGGATGATAACTCTAATCAACAAATGTACTGTAAGTATTAACAAACATGTTTATTAATAATTAATAAATAGTAATTTACGTAACAAGACCTGTACTGGGTGAGCAAGCCTACTACCCCAGAGTGAGCTGTAGCCGAGCTTTGTAAGCCCAGTAAAGACACTTTTAGGTCTTGTTGGGTGCAATGTTTTTACGTGAAAAAACAAAATAATAATTATTACACTTTTTTGTAGTATTTGACACATAAATGAAAAATAAATAAATAAACAACTGATCAAATGGTCCTACAGTCGTTATGTAAACAAATTATTAACACTACACTGAGAAAAAGATTTGTTTGCCACTATGCAGGTTTATTGAATGTTAATAAATGATTTTTTGAAATATGGCGAAACAAATATTTATTTATCAGTAATAAATAATACATTTAAACAAAAATGATAATAATAAAAAAGTATTATTTAATATTAGTAAATATATTAATAGTTAACAAATTATTGTTTTAAATGTTACTTAAGTCAATTTATATTTAATCAGCATTTATTAACATAAATTGCGCAATATTTTTCCTGAACTAGTTGTTTATTTATAGTAAAAGTAAAGCTTTATTATTAATGTGCAAGTTTTAAATGTAAAACGAAAATAATGTAAATAATATCATACTAATTTTGTAATAAATTAATGGAATATCTAAAGAAAATATGATAACATTTAATATTGAATTTACTTATTTAACTGTACTATAGCATATTTATTAACCAAATATTAACCATTATTGATGCTTGGGTAAATAATGACATTTATTTAAATAAATAGAATCGTTTATCGTTTAATATAATTATTACAAAATTAACCCTTTTTTACCTAAATACCTACTTAACTATGAACCTACTAATATAAATAATAGAGTCGGGAAAAACAAACTTTACAGAAAACTTTTTTTGAAGAACTACTTACATGTATATATAGGTATGTGCATATACATAATAATATCAATAATACAGCTTGCAATATTTGAATTTTGATAGTTTGTTTTGACATTTATAAATTCATTACTCTGATGATGTAGGAACTTTCGAGGAACAAGATTTTGTTAATGTTGGATTCGGAAGGAGGATTTAAAAATTGTTCATGTCTAACTTATAACAAAATAAATGTCGTCTAAATAATAAAATCTTAAAGCCATACATTCAAAAACACGTTCTTGTAAACACAAATTATTATAATTATTAAACAACACAAAATGGCGAACACTAATTGCAACATAATATACAGTTTATACAATGAAAAGCATACCTTCAAATATTGGGATTAAAAAAGCAAATTCCCAGTTTTTAACATTATTTTTATGCTATTTTAATATAAATGAAAATATATTTATCACATCAATCACAGGACATATAGTGTATCGCGAGGTTGCAGTTAGCAAGAATAAACAATAATGAACCTACTACGCAATATGCATCATCTGTGAGTGAATCTGTGTTCATATTATATAAAGTTTGTTAACTGTTAATAAATGTATTTATAGTCAACAAAATCCAGTTACTGTAAACAAATATATCATTGCAGATAATATTTAGTTCAATTCATAAATAAAGAAAGAAATTATCTATTAATCAATTTACAATTGCCTAGAAATATAATATTCTTAATATACATATATGTTCTTTATATGTAAAAAAATGCAGATTTAATAAAAATCGTATATTTGTTATCAATTATATCAGCATATTTGAATTAATTATAAATTATTTTATTTTATATTAAACAAAGAATATTTAATGTCAATAAATCTAACGTCAATAAATTATTTGTTTCAGAAGAAACGTTGGTATTTATGTGTTTGTTATTAAAGAACAAATATATATTTGATTTAATATTATGTAGTTTCATGTCAATAAATCCTACGTTAATAAAGGATTAGTAGGTCTTTTTTTTCAGTGTAGAACCATTGATTAGGAATATATTCTATAATCAATGCTGGTACTTCAACTATATGATTCCATTTGAATATTCGGATGTGCTAGTATTAGTATAGTAGCAAATTATAATAAGATCGGTACAAACTTGTATAAATTATGTTTTAAAAATATTTTAGTTTTTTTTTATACCATCAAATTAACGTCACTGAATACAATCTCTAACGTGGTATGTTTATATTACCATAGATTATTTGATTATACATTGACTAATAGCATAAATAGGAAATAACGAAGTATATAATCAAAGATATAACGTGCTATTACTTCTTAGTTCTTACTAGTTAAAATTTGGACTTCTATTACTCGTATTTACGATTAGAAAGAACGAAGTTAATCGAAAACCGTGAAGTAAAGATACTATTTAATTTTAATAGTTAATTTAATTACATACCAAATTTTACGTCTATCACATGACAGACATGTATTACATCAATAAATTAGACTCAATTGGTGCAGTTTTTGTTGCTGAACATTTTTTTACATTTACAGTGAATATTATGTCCTATGTCCTATAAAAAAAAGTAGACACCCGGTATATATAAATTCCATATGCAAATAACACAAATAACTATTAACCTACGTATATTATTTCTTTAGATTTATAATAAAGGTGGAACTAGTGTGACGTTATAGAGTCAATAAAAATATATCAGAGTGTAATACGAATTTTTTAAAAAATTCTAATCAAGTTATTTACAACAATTTTTACAATAACGGTCCCCATTGGTGAAAAAAAAATAATAAAAATTTATAAGTAAAATGTATGATAAATATAAGTTGTTTGCTGTACTTAATTATGAGGATGTTTTGTTGTGATGTTGATTTTATAGTTGAAAATAATGTTTTCTCCAATTGAACAAAATAGCTGTTTAGGAAAGGCTTGAAATTTTTATAATTATGTGTTACCTAAGTGAATAATTATAATACATGACGTTTTGTTAATATTTTTACCTTCTGCTCAAATATATTTAAGTAAATATATCTACTTTAATAACAATAAACCTAACAGGCAGATTCATCAAAGGGATTAGTGCTAACTCCATGTTTATTATTACTCGTAACTTCATACTCCAATCTCAGAACATAATTATTTTAACTAAGGTTATAATCAAGATTGGTTAGCACAAAATTTGACACATTTCGATAAATTTAGAAACGAAGTTACAGATGATTGAAAAAATGGAGTTAACGTTAATCCCTTTGATGAATCTGCCTGTTAATGTTTAAGTAACCTGTACCTTTGTTATACGTTTATTAAACTATAATAATAATAAAAAAAACATGGATATTCTCTATTGTGAAACACAAGACTTCATGTATTCTTATCGCCGACTTCAGACCCTAACGTGAAATGCGTGTATGTGTATAGAAATGTGGCTCCTTTGAAATTTTTTCACTGATAAAAACTTTCAAGTCTGTGCAGGAGTATGAGGTGTTATTTTCATTGCGTATCACCTCAGGCGTTAGTTTTGCGAAAGTTTTGTCGCGACTTTCATTCAAAAATTCATAGTGGCAACATCGCTCAGGTAATCCGGCGCGGTTGGGATTTTAGTACGGCACGTTGTGGGGCCCGGATCCCGGATTTGCGATACCGCGCAAGGAATAACAACTTTCTGGCAATAAAAGTCACCGTGGATGAAAAGTTTCTTACCGGCGACCTATCGATCTATTGTCATCGACAGTTTGCACGTTCGCGTTTCGCGGTACCTGTCTGCTTGTCATAGCTGCTGATCTGCTGCTGGCGTTAGATGCTGTTGGCAACCAGCGGCGTATCCGCACAGAAATCATCGTCAAGGGGGCTGTTATAACAAATAATATTAAAAATTTATTATTTGTTTCAACATTGTTACTTATGGTGCAATTGTAACATCGGGTAAACATAAAACTACAAATATCCATCACAAACGCAACCTATTCAATATAACAAAAAACTAAAGTGAATATCAATCGACAGACTGTTACATTACATTCTAACTATTCTTTATATTATTCATATAAAGTAGTAATACTCAAAATATATTTGCTCATCTTGTTCCTCAATGAACCCCTTCCGTGTTAATAACTTTTATAGCATGTATGAAATGTATTAGAATTCTACCAGGCACATTAGCTGTACACTTAACAGAAAATATAATTGCTGGTCATTTACTTCTTACTTTATTATACAATAATGGAACAATAATAAATTTTTCTTCTCCTGTATAAATAGATCCCTTTTATTTTAAGTTTTTCGATGAATTATAGCACCCATAATTTACGATAGTGATTCACTCTTCTCGACCAATCAATGAGTCAGAAATCCATAATTCACTGTTATTTTAAAGATGTGATGTGGTGATGTGGATCACCTAGCAACGGCCGTCTGACAGTTGACATGTAATCAGTTGTCATTGGGCGCGTTCGGCGGGCCACAGCCGATTTAAAAGCGCTGTGTGACGTCACCCAGCTGCTGGGTAACAGCCGCTGCGAATTCGCTGAACGCAATTCCCGCGTATTATTTTCAAACGTCAAGAGTTCAAGTAAATTGCCAAAAAAGTTTATTTACATAGTGTAAACAATTTATTGCAATAATTAAATCAATGTAATAATGGATTTAGATAATATTATTAATAATTTTATAAAGCTGTATAGAGTTACAGAAAATATTGTAAAAATAATGACAATTCTAGACAAGGATAGATATACGCTGTGTAAAGAAATCGTAGTTAGTTTACGCTGCGAACGCTGTGGCAGCCGCTGTCAAAAAGCGCTGCAGACAGCGATCCGCTGGACGAGTGACATTTGACAGCGCTGCAACCGCTGCGACCGCTGTGAGCCCGCCGAACTAGAGCTCTAGAAGAATGTAGGTATTCTCGTCCGCCATTTTGGGTCCAGATGTCATAAATAAAACAAGTTATTGGAATCCAGTTACTTAAAAAAAAAACATTTAAAATTTGTATCTGTCAAATTTGAAAACATATTTCTTGAAATTCTGTAAAATCCAACTACACAAATCATACGGTAATATATTAGAAAGTATTCTGTACATTTACCTGTTAGATATGAAATATAATAATTAAGAGAATGATATATCACAATTATTAATCAATATCAACTTCAAATTTGACAGAAAAGAATTAAAGTAACTGGATTCCAATAATTTGTTTTATTTATGACACTTGGACCCAAAATGGCGGATGAGAATACTCATATATTCTAGTGCCTTAGCCGAACGCACCCAGTGTGTATTTTTTTGGTGGCGTTTCTCAACGTGTGTTTTCAATGAATTTCGATTATTTTCAAAAGTGAGTAGAAAAACTGAAAAAGTATAGTATTAAAATCTGGATTATGTTCAATATTCACTCCGATGATTTGCATCACTCGTCTGCGGCTCGTGACGCAAACTTCATATTTGCGAATAATGACTATCATAATCCCTTATATAATAATACACTATTATAACTAATTTCATGATTAATTCGTTTTCCATTATTTTTATTAAAGTTTATTCAATCATATATATTTGCTATTCTAAAAACATTATAAATTACATTATTATAATTATAACTAATAATCCCTGAAATATACAAGAACACTATGTAATCGTACCAATGAAATCAAAGTAAAATTTGTTATTTTCATAAAAAGTGTGATATATTTCATCGCATTTTTTTACAATTATCATGAAAGTCACTTTGGAAAAATAAGTGAAATAATGTCCCTACATCCGACAGACATTTATCTAATATCTGGTGACTATAATCTACCTTACATTAATTGGACTCGGAACAATTCTTCACATTGTGAACCAGTTCTTCTAAGAAGATCAGTAACAAATTTAAATTTAATTAATACCTTAAGTTTAAATAGTCTTGAGCAATACAACAATCACTGTAACGAAATTAATAGAATTTTGGATTTCATTTTTAGTACTACAAAAATTGATGTAGAATTGTGTGATGGCCTTGTTAAACCAATTGACAGTCATCATCCGCCTCTGGAAATATTACTCCCAATAGAAACTAGTCTTAATACGCTACAACTCAATTCAACACAAAAATTGGATTTCAATTCGTGCGATTACGAAGAAATATATATATAGTTCAGCTCTACAAGCCTTGTAGGCTCATGGCTTGATGCACTACACTTCGCCATTGGTTTCTGTCCGCGGCTTTTTTCTCCCATTGTCGTATATGTAGCTTTTCAATGTCTCTTAGCACCGCGTCATACCACTTTTCTTTCGGACGTCCTCTCTTCTTCTTAGCCACTATACCACCTTTGTATACTGATTTCACCATTCTGTTCTCACCCATACGCACTATGTGCCCTAACCATCTAAGTCTTTGAGTCTTTATCACACACGTTATATCCATTTCATTAAACATGTCTTTAATCTCATTGTTCGTTCTTCGGAGTACAACTTCACCAAATTTTTTCCCTCCATAAATTATTCTTAGAATTTTCCTCTCCCACACTTCTAATTTAGTTTGGTTTCTTTTGCTAAGAGCCCATAACTCGCTTCCATACAGAACCGTGGGTCGGATTACTGTTTTATAGATTCTTATTTTTGCTGCTCTAGATATTTGCTTGGATTTGAGAAACTCGAAAAGGGATCCCATGCACTTGCTGCCTTTCATTATTCTTAAGTTTATTTCTTCGTCTTCATTATTATTGTTTGTTAATACTGAGCCCAAATAAATGAAAGAATCAACCTCTTCAAAATCGTATGTTTTGTCATTCTCAAGTTTTATTTCAAGTCTCTTCTTTAGTTGTCGTTTTCCGCCCGTTACTTTCATAAACTTTGTCTTATCTTCGTTAATTTTGAGCCCGACGTCGCTAGCACTGTTCTCTAACTTTTTAAAAATTTCACGTAGTTCTTTTTCACTTCTCGCTATCAATACTATATCGTCAGCATATGCAAGTACTTGATGTTTTTGGCGATACACGATTCCTGATCTATATAACTGGCTTTTTCTTATTATTCCTTCTAAAACCAAATTGAAAAGGATGGGTGATATAGGGTCTCCTTGCCTGAGGCCTCTTTCAACTTTGAAACTTTTTGACACTCTTCCATCCATTAATACTTTACAGCTTACGTCATCTAGGGTCATTTTTACCAGATTAACTAATTTTTCTGGTAGTTGCAGTTCTCTGAGAGTATGTAACATTTTTGTTTTTCGTACTGTATCATAAGCCTGTTTGAAATCTATAAATAACATATCAAGTTCCAGATTATGTTCATAACTGTTAGCTATTAGATGCTTCATTACATATATTTGGTCTGTGGTGGACCTGTTCTTCCTGAAGCCCGCCTGGTATTCTCCTATTGAATTTTCCGCAAAAGTAGCCAATCTATTTCTCAGGCAGATAGCCGTGATCTTATACGCTACATCCAGCAATGCTATACCTCTGTAATTCTCACACTTTGTTTTATCCCCTTTTTTATGTATTGGATATATTACAGATTCCTTCCATCTATCTGGCATTTGTTCTCTCATCCAGACTTCTTCTATTAACTTTTGTATTTGTTCCACAGTTTCTTCTCCACCTTTTTTATATATCTCCGCTGCTAATCCATTTTCTCCGAAGAAATAGTATATAAATTATCATGCATAAATTGGGAGAAAACGCTAATAAATAATGATATCAATATGGATGTTGAAATATTTTATAATATACTCAGCTCTTTATTTTGCAGTTTTGTGCCACTAAAAAATATTAAATATACCAAATATCCTCCTTGGTTCTCGAAACCTTTAATTAAAATAATTAAAGAGAAAAATAAAATGTTTAAAAAATGGAAACGATACAAAAACATATCTGACCATCATTCTTTTGTAGTACTAAGAGAAAGATCTAAACAAATGATCAAATCTGATTATACTAACTATATCAGTAATATAGAAATCAATTTGCATACTAACATCAAAGCATTTTGGAAGCACGTAAAAACTATGAAAGTGAATAATTCTTTGCCTAATGTAGTACGTTACAGGGATTGCGAGGCTCAAAATGGTCCTGACATATGTAACTTATTTGCCGATTTCTTCAAATCTGTTTTCATATCTCCTACAGTTACAAATACACCCAATAAATCAGTAAATAATAAAAACTTAGAAATAAACTCTACTTTGAACTTAGGATGCTTGTACTTGAGTGAAGAAATTATTTTAAACCATCTGTCTAACATCGACATAACGAAATGAGTAGGACCTGATAACATTCACCCTAAATTTGTCAAAACATGTGCAAACTACTTAGCTGAACCACTATATATTATATTTAATAAATCGTTGTCATCAGGTATATTTCCAGATCGATGGAAACTATCGCATGTCACCCCTATTTACAAATCTGGTGATAAAAATGACGTCATAAATTATCGACCTATATCAAAACAATCGGTATTTGCAAAAATTTTTGAATCATTAATTGTAAAAAATATTAAAACGAACATCGAGACAATTATTATACCTGAACAACATGGATTTTGCTCTGGTAAGTCAGTAACAACAAACTTAGTTCCTTTCACTCAGTATTTAGCTAAAAACATGGATAAACGCAGACAAGTAGATGTTATATATACTGACTTTACCAAAGCGTTTGATCGAGTTAACCACGAAAAATTAATTGACAAATTAGGCAAATATGGTATTCATGGATCCTTACTACGATGGATAGATTCTTATATAAGCAATAGATCACAAATTATTGTTCTAGGAGGCTATTGCTCTAGAGAAATTAATGTTTTATCGGGGGTCCCGCAAGGTAGTCACCTAGGCCCATTACTTTTCAACTTATATATTAATTCAATATCAAATTGTTTTAAAAATAGTAAATGCCTTTTATTCGCGGATGATCTAAAATTCTTTAGGCCTATTGGCAATCTTGAGGACTGCCGAAAACTTCAATCCGATTTAGACTATCTATATTGTTATTGCAGTGAAAATGACCTCTCTTTAAATATCCAAAAATGTCACTCTGTTAGCTTCACTAGAAATCATGATAAAATTATGTTTAATTACTCTGTAAACAACGAAATATTAGAATCGAAAACATCTGTGCGAGATCTTGGAATAATATATGACCATAAATTACTCTTCAATGAACATACAGATTATATAACTAAAAAGTCTTCTAAAATGCTGGGATTTATAATAAGAACAACTAAACCTTTTACCAATATCAAGTCATACAATCTGTTATACAATACCTTAGTTAGACCACATTTAGAATATAATTCAACAATTTGGATTCCTCTTTATAACATCAATGTAAATGCAATAGAGAAAGTTCAAAAAAAATATACAAGAATAGTATATTATAGACTTAAGATACCTTATGAGTCATATGCTTGCCGATTACAAGTTCTTAATTATGGATTCTTTAGATAAGAGAAGAAAAATTAATGATCAAATATTTCTATACAAAATTATACATAATAAAATTTTTACAGGCGAATTAACGCAATATATAAAATTATATGTACCACCTAGATGTACTAGATCTCAAATTTTGTTTCTAACTGAAAATTGTAATACAAATAATTATAAAAATGCTCCAATCAATCGAATAATAAATGCACACAATAATATTTGTGAACAAATTGATATATTTAATGTAACACTTTCATGTTTTAAAAATATGTTAAATATGTACATCACTGATTTTCTCACTTAATTATACTATTTCTTTATTGTTATTCCTACTATTATTACTATAAAATTATTTGTTATTTATTAAGCACATATACGATACATGCTGTATTATACTCTGTGTAAATTCGCGGGAACCTGTTTGGCTTATTCTGTTGGTTCTCCCAAACAAATAAATAAATAAATAAATAAATAAATAAATCACAGAATTAGTTTACGTAAATACTCGCACAGAAATGTATAGACTATTGCATATATTATCTAGTTTCCACCCCCTACACAATACCATAAAAAAGTAAAATGCTAGAATAATACACGTTTTCCCATTCTAATAACTTTGTATTTGTCATGAAATTCACATTTTCTTCAGACATTACTGAATTATCTAAATAGTTAAGAAGTGAGAGAACATTTTTTATCCAACACCTCTCAATAAATGCTCTATAACTATGGCGATTTTAAACAAGAAAAGTAACAGATTATCCACTAGTGTAGTGGGTATAATTTTGAGAAAATCCACTAGTGAGTATTATTTTATTTATAACAATAATAATAACACAACACCTTGGTAACCACTTCGATTGACATTTTAATTTCAAAAATTTAAAGCATATGTCACTGTCAAATAATATTTCTTTAATAAATTTTTCATTTATTAAGATGTGTTGGAAAAAACGTTATACTTTACACGTAGGCAAAGTGGAATTACTCACTCGATAAAATTATCACGCTCAGCCTTCGGCTTCGTGTGCTAAAATTTCTCTCGTGGGTAATTGCTTACTTTGCCCACTTGTAAAGTAAATAACTATTGTACGTGCCGTGCGTACTGCTTACTTTACACTTGAAAAACCGTAAATGGCTCGAGATTAGCTAAAGATTTAGTCATATGATAATGATGTAAAGACTGAATCGCGTTGTCATCACTCACTGTTAAAGCTAAATTCAATATTAATCAGTTGATAATTTTTTTAATGAGTTCTGGAACAACAAAATCTTATAAATGAGACAATGAAGAAGAACAAATACCCCTGAATAAAAAAAAATCGCCCCTGTCAGTGTCAGGAGCCCCACCTGTGCAATTCGGTCGTTGTTCTTATTGCTGTACGTCGCCCCGGATAACATGATTGGATATTGCTGGAGCTTCAACTGGCATTCGAGGTTTATACTGAAATGGCCAGACGTGCCAGTTAACAGTAAAAAATTAAATTATTGGGAAAAGCGAACGTCCAAAGGTCAGTTCCTTCTGTAATTTATATCTTGTGAATTATTTTATTTGAAAATGATGAAAGATTTTTTTTTTTAATACATAAATAGATTTGGCTGGGAGATATCTAAACATAATATTATTTTTAAAACTAGCCCTATTATTATTTAAAATAAGTTAAATTATTTATGAGTAATTTCGTTCACTATTGTAATTATTGTTTCACCTCTGCAAATTATAAATATTCATGATTTCTCTTATTTAAATTAGATACTCTTTTCAAAACTACAAATATAAAATAACGATTAAAATGGGTGATCTGCGCTAATTTCATCGATTCTGAATTACAGGATAAGCTTGATATTCAACGGTGAATTGGATTGATTCATGGATTAGTGTTGATCACTGAATCAAACCTTGATTGGGAATGGTGAATTCGGCTGTAAATATTCGAAGTGGCATAAATGTTGAATTTATAAAATTATATTCTTATCTTCTAACTAAGTCATTTTCTACACGAAAATAATAGTAAATCAATCAATGTTGGCTATAGAAGGTATCAAATTAATAATTAATATCTCATATCCCTCTATACACTAATAAAAATAACTTCTTGTTTCAATAAAATTTTCAGTTTTTCTTTTGTATGCATTCGTTGAGAAAATTTTTATTTCTTATAAAATGATTAGGATCAATTCAAATAAATATTAATTTTGAAAAAAAAATATTTATCTTCTTTTTTCTTCATTTAATTTGTTTTTAACAATTTAAAACGATATTATTTTAAATTAACCCTCTATTCCATGAATTTTTTTTTTAATAAGGGCTCAAAAACATTATTTTTTACAAAAGAAATATTCATATTTTTAAAGTAAGTGTGTTACATACATTTTTTTCAAAAAATAAAAAAAATTTTTTTTTTAAAGTTTCGTTCACTATTGGGAACATTATGAACAAATTCCACTTACAATAGAACTTTGGTCGATTGGGTCGTCTTCGCGTACTATACAAAATTGTTTGATAAACAACCTCTTCTAGGAAAACATCAGATAAAAATTTTTTTTGGAAATTTTGTAAAGGTTCTTAGCTGTAATATATCAGCAGGTAATAAGCTGCTTCCTTCAAATTTTACATTTTATCTCAGTTTCTGTAATTATCCTTTTTCCAGTTAAATTTTTTTTATGTTGGTCAAATTGGGAGGAATGACCTAATTGGCAATTGACAAAGTGTATATAATGTTCCCAAATGTTACAACATGATTGCCATGAATGTAAACTGCATAAGAAAAGAAAAAAAATTTAAATTTTATGTTCCCGTTCGGTAACAGTATGCAATAGAGGGTTAAAACTACTCCTTTTCAAACTACTTCGTCCCCATAATAAGTCTCAGTTGAATATTTTGATATCTTCCTTCAAAACTAACTTAGTTTTTAAACCTATAAAAGTTTTCAATGAAAACGAAATCGGATTGGCACTACTATTCAAATCAATTTTTCTCTTCATTTAAGAGGAATCTGTTTGTTCCTAAAAAACATTTTTATCAGTGTACTAGTTTATAGATCGTTACAGAAATACAGTTATTGTTAGTTTATAATGAATCGATAAGTTATTCAGTGTGCCCAGCATGCAGCATGTAGTAAACAACCTCGACATGCGAGAACTTCTGCAGCAGCTATGTTGGGGCAGAAAGGACGAACGGCGAACGACGAACGACCGACAGCTCGTATCTTGTGCTCGTAAACATTACGCGCCGCGGTACACAAACGAACTCTGCAGCCACTGCCAATACACCAGCATCGACTTCGCTTTACGACCCTGCTTTATAGCCATATCCCCATTTTTTGGTAAATCTATTTTACGAACTTGCTACTGGCTAAAATTTTATGTCGGATTTATAATTCCTGAACTAAAATCGCTCGGTTACGGTTTTTTTTTTTAGATTTTTATTACGCCAATATTTTCTAAACACGTTCGTAGGTACTATTAATGTTTTATAGCTAATTTATTACTGTTCAATTATCAATAATGTTTTATTTTCATGAGGAAGGCATCCTCTTTAATTTTCAATTTTAATGGAATTGTTATCGTACTGATTTCATAATCCACTTCAAAAGTAATATTTAATGAAATTATTATTATCAACGTAGAATCATTTTTTTCTGTACATTCTAGCAGATAGGAATGTACGGAATGATGTGAATTACTCTTCAAATATTAATTATAACTATAACAAATATGCTGAAACACTTGTCGAATGTAAAATTATTGCGTGCCTGAATTCTGTATGTACCGCGTACTAAATTTTCATATAGCAGCTATTGAAATAACAATTTTATGACTCCAATAATCAGGGTTTTAGTTCTTTAGCACAATATTTAAGGCATCTGTCAAAGTATATTTACTTATTTCACTATTTTGTTTTTTATTCGATCAATGAAAATATACGAATAATATAAATATTTTGAGTGATAGTTAGGTTCGGCCCTTGAAAAATAGATAAAATAATAATTAGGCCCCAGAACTGGGAAATATTGCCTATGCCTGCTTTAGTGTAAAATGTAAAACCTTTATTATTATGTCTTCATAGTAATAATAACAGAAACAGAAGAAAAAAAAATTCAAATGAAATATTATTATTTTTTTTCTTTATATATTTAAAATAATGAATAATAATTTTTTTCTACTACCACTACTTCATTACGTAATAGATGAAATATAAGTTGGCATTACTGACTGTCGCACTACCAAAATGATTAAAATTTGATATATTAAATTTTAGATTTAAATGTTATAAATTTTATAAATTAAATAAATTTTGCTGGTAATTACAAATTATGACACTAATGAATATTTCAATAAAATATGTAGAGGGGACTATGTATCATCATGTATCCCTATGCTGTCGTTTATTTTTAAAAACAAAAACAAAACTTGTTTGACATTTATGTAATGTGTGTTATTATTACATGTACTGGTCATATTTTATAGTCTCCCATTTATAGTATATATTTATAATCTTGTGTTGCATAGCAAGGTAAATATGTAGTGGTAAATATTATTATTCTTTAGTTATATTTATTAATATTTTAGCTAAGAAATATCAGGCGACAGTGATATTTCAATTAAAACACCATTGGAGATACACGCAAAAACTAAAAGTGTAACAAATAATTTTTGGCGACTAAATCTCGAGAAAGATACGAATTTGTGTAAAAAAAATTCATGGCTTTTAGATTAAAAAATACATAATAAATTTATAACTATTTGAATTTTGTTTTTTAATTTAGAAATAATATTGTGTGGTCGTAGAAAAAGTATAGTACATAATTCAAGATGTAAAACAATTACGTCCTCGTGAAAGTACAAACTCGGCACTACGCGGCTTGTGTGTTAATATTTTCACTCGTGCGTAATTTGCTTCTTACATCTCTCATTATTATGTAATATACTATTATAAATAATAATTCAACTGTTATTTATCAATTAATGTCCTTTGTTACTGTTGTAATATTGACAGTTCGATGAATTAATATTATTTGTTATATCAATTTCAAATGTTGATATAACAAATTATACTCAGTTTTACCTTAATGCTTCTAGTCGTACTATGTTGAACACTGATATTGGCATCACTCGTACTGAGTCACTTAAATGTTTAGGCATACATCTGGATAGCGATACGAAATGGTTTACACATATAAAGTATCTTTTAAATAAATTAAACAAGTGCTGCTATTGCTTACGTGTTCTAACCTCCTATTTTGATATCGATGTCATGCTAATGATCTACTATGCATATGTTTATTCTACCGTGACATACGGTATCATTATATAGGGTTCGTCACCGCTAATGCATGAAGTGTTCATTGCTCAAAAAAGAGCTCTCCGTATAATCATGCACGTCAGTCATGCTGAGGTAAATTTAAAGAGCTTGGTATATTGAAAATTCCCTCAGTTTACATCCTTGAAGTCTTAAAATATACCTTAAAAAATCCAAGTTGTTTCACCTCTTTAAACTCTATCTACTGTACATACCAGACAAGCGAACACCTACCTTATTCCATCGCATAGAACAAATGCATTTGAAAAAACAAGCGTATATGTAGGCATTAAATATTTAATTCACTTCCGGACACAATAAAACTAGGATCTAAGTCCTCTGTTGTACGCTTGGTAAAAAATATCTTAATAAATAAAGAATACTACAACATAAATGATTTTTTTGAGGACTGTGCAAACGGCAACTTTAACCTATCCTGTTAATTTATTTATTTTGTCAAAACATAAATAATCGTGAAGTCGACGCGTTATACGACCTTGCAGATATCAATTGGCACTAGCGCCAATATTTTAAAAAATTATCACAACTAAATGCTCCATTCTTGTTATTTTTATAATTGTTTTTTGTATTATCTGTATATTATTTTAATAATCATATTATTCAGCTAGATCTACAATTCTATTTTAATTTGTAAAAAAGTGTATAAATATTTAATATTTTATTTCTGTACTTTTAGATCTACTTTTAATGTAACTTTTTTATGTATCTTTATGTACCTCTGGTGGATTCGAAAAACAGCTGTGCTGAAATCCACCTATTCAATTTATTGTTGTTGAATAAACATTATTATTATTATTATTATCAAAACAAAAAATTAAAATAATTTGGTTTTTAATCCATGGCGACCACAATTTGACATTAAACAATAATTATGTAGTGGTTTTTCATAAATTTTTGAAACATTTCGTGAAAATGAGTGATTTAGAAAGTATTTCGTCGGACTTAGAAGAACAAGCTTAAAAAATTATTAAATAATGAAATATTGTTACGGACGCGGCCTACGCCGCGCCGCCCAGTGAATGACGCAACGCTAGCGAGTTCGGACAAGTCTTTTACTCCACAATAGAGATTGTTCCAGAGCCTTCTAGAAACAAGGAACGTGGTATATAAAAGAGCAAATCACCGGGACCAGTCAGTCAGTCGACTCCGAAGCTGTTCCGAAGAACTTGTGAATATAAATATATCGCTCGGTCTGAATATAAATATATCGTCATAAATAAATATCGCTCGGCTAGTTTATATAAATAATAGTGTTTAATTACAGTAGTGATAAGTGTTAGTGTATAAGATTTTGTATTCATTATTTTAGTGTTATATACCTATTGTTAATTAACTTTTACTTTTTATTATTATTATTATTTATTATTTGTTACTAATAATATTTCTTTTCGTTTAAATAAAAACGTTTTAAACCCACGAACGTGACAATATTAATTAATTTCAGGAATTTTAAAAATTGTATTATCAATATTTATAATAAATAGTAAGCTAATAAAAACGAATGCGGTAATGAAGCTCTTAATTCACGCAAAATGAGTGGGGTTAGTAACATTTAACTCATGGGCGTAGATACTAGTTATTTACTTTACAGGTGGGCAAAGTAAGGAATTACCCACGAGAGAAATTTTATCGAGTGAGTAATTCCACTCTGCCCACATGTGAAGTATAACGTTTTATCCAACACCTCTTAATAAATGCAAAATTTATTAAAGACATATTATTTGACAGTGATATGCTTTAAATTTTCTAGAATTGTAAAAAAAATCCAATTTTTAAAAAAATATCAAAAAATCGATTTATTTAGAAAATCAATTTTTTTTAAGTTGATCCGTATTTTAATTTATTGAATTTTATTAGTTTGTTTATTTTGTTATTTTCAATAACTGATATACAATATTGAATCACCTTGATACAATAAAAATCATTTCATGTTTTTTTTCTAAAACCCATTAGTGATGGATAGATGACTTTTCTATTTAAAATGTTTAAAGATAAAAGAAACACAAAGACTGGTACAACGAGTACTGTTTTTGGGTGTTTTAAGAGAGGGGATTTTAGCGTCGGGCTTAGCGCTGTACAATGTCATAAAAATCTTTTATAAAAAAATACTTCACATAAAACTGGTAAATAATAGATGTATATTTTTACGTAATTTTTATTCGAAGCGTTCATTTATAAAACGATTTTAGAACATTGTGCAGCGTGCAGCTAAATATTTCTCTACACCCAAAAACGGAGCTTGCGGTACACTCCTATGAGTTTATTTTATTTTAAATTGATATGTAATTTGATGCGATTTATTTGTATGTGAATGTGATTGAAAAACCGTTTGTATTAAAAAAAAAATGTATTTGATTTAAATCATGATTTTTTCTTGGTTTAAATCATGATTTAAATCATAACAACCCTCAAATTTTCTAATTTAAAATGTCAATCGAAGTAGTTACCAAGGTGTTATTATTATTGTTCTAAATAAAAAATTACTCAGTAGTGACTTTTCTCAAAATTATGCCCACTAGTGCGCAATCTGTTACTTTCCTTGTTTAAAATCGCCATAGTAATAGAGCATTTATTGAGAGGTGTTGGATAAACTTATTTACAAACGATTACCAAATAAACCGGTTTGAAAATAATCAGCTAGATGTCAACGGGTACATTTACATCGTAAGTAATTTTAGCAACCACTTTCAGGTTGGCAGGTAGGACTCAAGTGACCCAAATATCAAACTATGATGAACATTCCAATAGCTGAAGGTTGCCGATGTAGTAGTGAAGACAGTAAATTAGCATGCCGTTGTATCGATGCGGGAGTTGCGGGTCCGGATGACGTTCCCTCGGCCACCGCCGCCTGATCGCCGTCGTTGCCGCCGTCGCGTGGGACGCTAATATCGGGAGACGCTGTTAATTAATTCAGGTCGGCGGTCGGCGCAACCCTTGCGTCATACCGCTAAGTAATGGGCAATTCGTCTTATTGTCTTGTTCCACTTGGCGCGGTGGAAGGTGCCAGGGGCGCCGAGGCGGGGAGGACGCGACACGGAGAGAGTTTAATATCACCAGCCTCGGCTCTCATCTGTTTTATACATGCAGTGGCGTGCAAACACTTGTTGGTTTTCTATCTATTGTATTACACATGAGCTTTTCCCATAAAAATTGAGTATAATTTAATCGGTTATTAAAATGGTATAAATTGCACAAAATAAAAATTTGCAGTTAAGAAAAAAAACTATGTATCTATCTTACTTTATAATCTTAATTTTATTGCGATATGATGTTTTATATAATTACTTAATAGTAAAAACATCAACAGGTTTTAAAAAATATAAAGACAATAAAAATTGTCAACTGTTTCATAAAAACAGTCTCAGAATAATAACTAAGTTATTAATTCATTGAGACCGGCCAAGCCAATCAATCGGGAACTACAGACGCGTTTCGCTCTTATTGGAGCTCATCAGTGTACTGAACCCACCAGCTGCTGTGAGGCAGTGGTTCCGATTGACTGACTTGGCGAGATCTAAGATCCCATCAGATTGGTAAATGAAACTGAGAAGTAAATAAATACTCCCAGAGCCATCTACCGAAACTTCAACAGAAGTAAATTTTCAAAAAATTGAAAATTGTCTATGAAACATATATATTAAAAAATATAAAGACAATAAAAATTGTCAACTGTTTCATAAAAAACAGTCACAATCGGTACCACTGCCTCGCAGCAGCTGGTGGGTTCACTACACTGATGAGCTCCAAATAAGAGCGAAACGCGTCTGTAGTTATAATAATAACGGGAGTCACTAAGGCCATACACACACTTTATTTTTGATATTTAGCATCATTTCAAGAACTGTCATTTTAACAGCGTTTTGTTTGTATTTCGTCCACGTGTATTTCATCGTAGTTTCATAAAAACATCAATAGATGGCAGCATGAAAATTTGCTTCTGTATAATCCTCCATTCTATTAGTTTAGCAAAAAAAAATATTGTACAACGAGTATGAAAGTTTGTAGCATAAATGCTGCAAATCATACGAATATGAAATGGACATTCCATGCGAGTTGTACTCTACACTTTTTCTACGACCACGACATTATTTCCTAATTAATTTAATTTAAATAATAAATTTGTCCCGCTTTCACTATTTCAATATTTGACAATTCTAAACATGTATCCTAGGCAATGGCACCTGTATTGAAATGAACTGACCTGTATTGATATACACACAAAACAAATTATTTCACACGATGCTTGCAATGTACCTCATATCCCTAGCAACAACAAACATACAATGAGCAGATTTCCAAGTGGTCGTAGAAAATAGTTATTTACTTTACAAGTGGACAAAGTAAGGAATTACCCACGAGATAAATTTTAGCACACGAAGCTGAAGGCTGAGTGTGATAATTTTATCGAGTTAGTAATTCCACTTTGCCCACGTGTGAAGTATAACATTTTATCCAACACCTGTTAAAAAATGAAAAATTAATTAAAGAAATATTATTTGACAGTGACATATGCTTTAAATTTTTAAATTATAATGTCAATCGAAGTAGTTACCAAGGTGTTGTGTGTTATTATTATTGTTATAAATAAAAAAATACTCACTAGTTACTTTCCTCAAAATTATATCCACTAGTAGGTAATCTGTTACTTTGCTTGTTTAAAATCGCCATAGTTACAGAGCATTTATTGAGAGGTGTTGGATAAAATAATTAAAAGGATGCCATAGATATGCCCTTTTCAAAACTATCATTTTCTTCCAGTTCTGTCTGTAAACTGCAACTTTGTATTTTGGATTTTTGAATGTCCCGCCTTAATATTTGTGTGCCTACATCGCTAGATGTCAGTTTTGTGTGTACTTCTTTTGTGTTCAGGTTCTGAAGGAAGCGTTGTCAGATGTAGACATGGATGTAGAAACGAAATAATCTGGGTGTTTAAATTATACGATTTCTCATTATTTATGTATCTACAACCAACAGAAAGTAAAACAGATTCGTATAAATGCTTCTTCAATTGCAGTCAGAGTTTTCTGATAAATATATTTTTTAACTTTCTATCTATTTTCATAATATTTACGGACACGTGTGATGCCTTGAAAGTCATCTCATTGAGCAGTACTGGTCTACCGCCGTCAGCTTTGATAAAGAAAATTTATTATTTCTTCACATGTCATAAAAGTAAATTGTAATGTATTTGTATACGCCGGCGTAAAAGTGTCTCCTTGGAAACACTTCTGCTCCGGCGGCGGACAAAGTAAAATATTATGAAAAATAGTTAGGTTGAAATTCACTAATTTGACAGTTACAAATGAAACAAATAATTCAAAATAACAAAACAGCATACTTTATGGCAATTAGAAATACTGGATAAGACAATAGTTATTTGTGTATCAAGTGCGGATAGAGCATTGTTTGTTGCACGCGGTGAGAAATTGTTGATCGAGGCGAAGCCGAGATCAACAACTCGACAAGTGCACCGAATAAGCTCTATCCGACGAGATACACACAATATTTTTTCTACAATCGTTGACCAATGTCAAGCTGTAGAAAAAAATTAATTTTCAAAATTATCTTTGGTCACGCCTATAATAACAAAATTGTAGTTACCCATGTCACCGTAATCATGACAACGTTTATGAACAAAATAAAAATTTTCAAAGAAATCATAATTTGACACATGGAGTACATTTGACATATGGAGTACATTTGACATAAAGTCTACAGAGTGAATACGTTTATGGTGATTAAGTTGAAGTTTATGTACGTATATGCCAACTGTATTTACAATAGCAAGGTTATTACCAGAAAAATCCAATGCATCATTTACTTTTATCTAATTTATTTTTGTTTTATTTTTGTCGCACTAGTGCGACAATATGTCACTTTGTCGCCCTAGAGCGACAATTTTGAACATTTCCTAACTAAAAATGGAATAACAATGTCGATATTGTGCAACGATTGTAGAAAAAATATTTTTTGAAGTTTTGGGCATTTTTTAATGATTTATTTCTTTTCTATGTTTGAAGAAAAAATAGCATGTGTTATTCGGAGTAAATGTGACTTTTGGTACTTCGCATTTAATTGTCCGACTCGCTTCGCTCATCGTTCAAACTTACATGCTTAGCACACAAAGTATCACATTTACTCCTAATAACAATATACTATTTAATAAGTTCATCAATACACTGTGAAACAATGAGTACCTTCCCCAGAATCTTCTGATTGCAATGACATTTTCTTATCTCCATATATTACGATTCTGGGTCCCTCTAGATTGTGCAATTTTGTTATGCCACTATCTTTTGGAGTCTATTATTTCAGAAGTTTATGTGTTTATGCCTTCTTAACAACAAAATTGTTATTAATTCCTTTTTCCTTTTCCTTTCGCAATAATTTAAATGAAATAATATTTTATATTTTTAAACGTTTTACTTTACTATATACAGCTGCGGTTAATGAATTATAGCTTATCTAGTCCTAAATGCCAATCCACCCTAAAATAGGTCGGTAAAACATCGATAGCCGTGTACGTATTACAAAAATGTTATGAGTCTTACGATTCATATTGCTACGGAATTAAGTTATATTTCGAAGTAACCGGTGGCGCGAAAAAATACTTATCTATTCTTAAAATGGAAATGCTTTTCTTTTCTAGCAGTGCAGTCTGGTTTTTCTAGCACATCAATGCAAATAGTATAAATAAGGAGAACCACAGTGGCAAATTAAAAGTGGCGACATTGTCGACTGTGTGGAAATTGAACTGAGGATTTCATGATCCACAGTTCTAGGCGTAACCATGGAGCTATTTACCCTATTATTGTTTTCAATAATTAATAACATTTATATAAATTACAATATAAATTATTTGTTAATATACTTGTTACCTTGGTACTGTCAAGAAATGCAACATGCAAACATGATAATAAATATAGTTTCTTAAAGTATTGGATTACACATTTGAGTACAAAAAGATTATTAAGTGTGTAACTATAAGCAGAGACGGAAAATAAAATTAATTTATCATGTGTGAAAATTGTTGGCTGGTAGAATTCTAATTAACTAAGAACTTTATGCAAATGAAACATAAACAACTGCTACACAATATTATGCTAATGAGCTTTCTCGTTACGCTACAATTATACTGAAGTTTTACTTCCGTATCTTTTTGAAAAGCATAAACGTTGTCTTGGCAAAAGCAACTTAAATTTGTGCCAGTTCATTTTGCCACGCATCATTTTGACAATACGATAAAAATAGACAAGTAGAAGACGAAATACTGGAAAGAACAGGAAAAACAGGAAGACTATGTAATGCAATAAGAAATATATTTTTGAGAAAGAGAGAAATACGGAAGGAAGTAAAAGTGAAAGTCGTTAAAAGGTTGCAATGCCAGTATTAACAAATGCGTGCGAAACATGGACAACAACCGAAAATATTAGAAGTAAATTACGGCGCCTAGAAATGCGATTCCTAAGAAAGATAGAAGGCAAGACAAGAAAGGATCGTATAAGAAATGAAATATTAAAGACAAAGCTACAAACAAAACCAGTATAACAAGTAATACAGGGACAGCTTAGATGGTTATGACACGTTCACAGATTGCCGAGGAAAGTATACGAAGCGAAACCAGTAGGAAAAAGAGGAAGAGACCGTCCAAGCAAAACGTGAAGCGAAGAAGTAAACGAAGCAGCAGAGCACAGACGTATTGGCTTGAGCCGTTGCAGAGGTTTGGTACAAGATAGGAGGGCACGTAGAGAGCAATGGAAGAAGAAACTAGCACTATAAACAACGACTCTCAACTCCAATAACCTTACACCTGCAAAGGTAGAAAAAGGTTCGGAATGAAGTAAGTGAATGTCATTTTGACTCAAAAAATTCACATCCCAAAAATTTTAGATGAATAACTAATATATTACGTAATGTAAGGGAAGTGTAATATTTTTTTGTGGCCTACAGTCAAGAAAATAATAGAACAATAAAAAAGACTAATAGAATAAACATACAGAAAACAAGATAGTAAATTGCCCTAATGTTCAATAACATATCAAAAGAAACTTTCAGAACTCATAATAAAGTAAATAAACAATAACTGGGTAAAAGTTCTGTAAATATTTATTAAAACACGACGTTTCGACAGCAAAGTGCCTTCTTCAGGTAAAATATAAAATAATAAATATGTAGTCAAGGTTACGAGTTGACAAAATAAGGGTAACATTGATCAAAGTATACAAAATATAAACAGAAAATTAGGGAGGAACTACAGTTAACCATGACTTGTTAAGCTAAAAGCCTGTATTCCAATTAAGATTATTTGACGATTTCTTGATTTCAATGGCTTCTCTAATTAGTTTTCTCAACCAGTTATTTTCTCTTACGTGAATCTTTGTTTTTCAAAATCAATACCACGTAATTCTTGAATAGCATATTCAGCAACTGCAGATTTATCAGGTTGATTTAATATAATATGTCGTTCGTGTTCTTTTAATCTTTTAGCAACAGTTCTACCAGTTTGGTCAATGTAAACATTACTTTTACCCAGTTATTGTTTAATTACTTCAATACAGCAATTTAATTTGGGACAGAATTGATTGTACTTTCGAAGGAAAAATAAAATATACGAGAAATAAATTAATTCAATGTACAAAAATATTATATTATTCATGAAGGTTGAGAAGACTATCATTATTGACCTAGCGCCAAGATTATATCCCAAGGGATACAAAGCCATGGGTCAATAATGATAGCCGTGGTTTATATACTATTTTTTTCACTACTAGTACTTACATCATTGATAATAACAAACATTTTATCATGGATATTTATTTTGTTTCCGAATATTTACAAGCAATAAGGTTTCGAGTCTATGGGTTACATTTTCAATGCTAAAATCAACTCTTTTATTAAAGAAAATGTAGATAATCAAAATATTTTAAACTAATTATATATTTAAAACGCGAGAACGTTACGTAGAAACCAGAAAAATCATTTGCATTTTAAAAATAAAAAATTAGTCTCAACAAAGTTATTTTTCCTGTTGTGACAATAAATTCTAAAATCTTGCTAATTAATATATTATTCAGTAAGCTATTTTTGTGATTGGGCTAGGGTTTGTCGACGTTCGGATTTATATCGTTGTTATAAATATTCAAAATGTCCAAATGGTTCTTCGAGGAAAATTGTTTTCGTAAAACCGTTATGAATTGAAATATTGAAGAAATATTTGGTTATGAGACCCACTCCAGATATGCTAAAAGTTTTTGTTCATGATGCTCTAATATGTCTTTAATGTCAACGGTGTCATATATTTATAATAAAACAATAACTATTTCTAGGCGACGCGACGCCTTGAAAGCACATCTACAGAAAGCTCTAACATATCTCTCTTTAAACAATGGTACTACAGCAATCAACATGACCTGCAATAATTGCACCAATAATATTACAAATTACATTAAATAAAACTGGCAACGACATGGCTGCGAGCGTTTATTCCGGTTCACTCGAAAACGCAAGTTAAGCAAGGCTGCCCGCAGTTAGTCGTTGGATGGGTGACCGCTTTGCGAAAACCCATACTAACGAACACTGCGTGTCGTTGTCACACCATTGAAATCGAGGAACCAAAGCGGCATACAACCTCAGTAGTTAAGTCCGCTTTACAAAAAAAAAAAAAAAATAAATAAAACAGTACTGTAACTTAAATGTTTGAACCTCATCTTTGAATTTACTTATTTAATAAAATAATTTTTTGTTCTTGCTGTTAGCTCCTTAATTAGCTTAATATTAGTGTTAAATAAATACATTGAATAGTTATTTATTTATGTCTATCACTAGTAAGAGATTTCTACATAACACCAAACATTACATTCATATTGCATTCAAAGGTGAAATTGTCACTTTGGAATTAAGCTGCAAATTTAAATCAATTATTTACATATTTCTTCAATTTAATGAGTCAAATATTATTTGTGTTTCGAGGCTCTAGTGTCTATAAATAGTGATAGTTTTTATTATTTACCTAGGCCAATAATCATTTATTATTAACCATGGTTTCGAAGCAAAACCAAAGAAAAATTATTTTTCATAAAGGTAAATAATGTTGTGTTCTTAGGGTAGTTGTGAAAAATGTAATTATTACTGTCTTAGTATATTAAATATATAAGTGGAAATAAATAAATAATTTTTGTTAGGTATAATTTAATTTTTACGTTATTCGTTCAAGTTCACTTAACCCGTGTAACGAGTAAAACGTGACAGTGTTTATAGCTCACAATAAATTAAAGTAGGTTTGTTATATCTTACAGGTAGGTATCTATAAAATAAAAAAACCTGTCACAAGTCTGTTATAAATTGAGTAAAATAATTATCATTTTCTTGCCCTCACTATTTAAATTTATAATTTGAATTTCCTTTAAAATATTTTAATATTTTTCGGAACATATCCTAAGGTAGGTATGTACATTCAATTTACTGTCCATAGGTAATTTAGAATTTTACCTCAAGAATAAAACCTTTAACAAGATTGTGAGACAATTGAGGTAAACAAATAGCAATGTAAAGAATAGTTATTTATGTATCAAGGCACTGAAGTTTAATTTTTTATCACGAATATGAAATTTAGTTGCCGAGGAAAATAAACCATGTGAGTGATAAAAAGGAACTTCATTGCCGCGGTACATATTAAATTTTATTTGTAATCTAAAATTAGAAAAAAAAACTTTGAAAAAAATATTATATAGGTTAAGTTTATACATCTGTCAGTTGTCAATTGAAACTGACAGTCAAAGTTGCCACCCTCGAACAGTGAAGTTATCGTAAATAACACTTAAAATTATGTGTTTTGTTCTCAATTTCGTCATCGGAATTAATTAGTTAATTCTTCTTGCACATTTTCTTTCATGTTACTTCCAAATTTACTACAGTACGTCAATATATCTGCCAAAATTATCCAACTAGTACAGAAATTGTTTAACGGTTGCCAACACTGGGTTGCTCAAAATCGTCATATAATGGGTGACTTTAGTGACGATTTCTGAGCTTTTAATGTCAATTTTTGAGAACTTTAGTGCCGATTTAAAATAAAAGATATTATTTACCACTCCAAGAAACTTTTACCACTGCTGAACACTGTTTCTCTAATGGCGACTGGATAACAATTACAATCGTACTAATGCAAAAGGTCGTGCGATAAATTCATCAATGTTACTAAATTAAACGTGAAATTAGTCCTGTTAAACCTAGAAATTGCTGCATTTCATGTTATACCGTATATGTAACCCATGGTACCAAACCGTCCCATACGTAATTATCTGTTAAAAAAATTTTATCGAAATTTTTGGTCCGTTACAATACCATCTTTAAATAGCGGGTGGGTCATTAATTTATGCAATATTAGAAATACAATGTTCTTTTTTCACAGAACGGTGTATATTAAAACTTTACTACTTCTTTTTAACCGTATTATATGACCCTTAAACATTTAAATGTTATGTTTGCAACCTGTATATACTGTATAGAGTCATGAGGTGAATACTGCAGATTTGTTTCTTTTAGAAAAGTATTATAATTTGTAACAATATAAGTACCAATTATTTACTATTGAATACACAGCTAGTGCTCAACGTTCTCGTCATGTTTTAAGTATCAGCACATCTGTCATAGCAATAATATAAGCTCCTTTCATTTCACAACATTTTATTGGGGCTGAAAGTTATTGCATTCCACGGATAGCGGAACGCAAGAAACGCTCGGTGTCAACTCAGTGAAAATTTAGCGCCATAACGTGTTACTATTTGTATTCTTAGTGGCAGACGAATGCGTCGGGCGTGCGTGTCTGCACGGCGTGGTGTTGCTGCAGACGAAAGGAGAAAAGAAAGTAACGCCACAAAATCAATTTCCTCGCTGCGCGATTGGTCAAAAACAATTTCCTATAGTGAAGACGAACCTCAAGTAGTACCTACTACATTGTTGATTATTTCCTGTTTTTTGTTTATGTTGGTATGGTTCGTTTTATTTACTTTCTTATACGTAGAATACATGATTTGAGGCCGGCTTATTCCGTTTTTATCATTTTCTCAATGACGTCTGTGTAGATAGATGGGTGGATGTGTATCTGTCATATGAATAACTCACGAACGAGAAAACATAGAGTACAGTTTGTTTGAAGATATAAGAAAACTGACTCTATTGGATCTAGAAAGAAGAAAACGTGTAATATAATTGTTTAACCCTTGTGTAATGTTGGGGTCAATATGACCCCATTACTGATATCAAAGTCTGTATCTACTCTATTTATTTAAAATGTACCTACATATTCAGTGACTTTTATTGATTTTAGTTATACTTTCAAGATTTATTTTTAATTTTACGATTTTTTATTAGATTAATCCTATTTATTAAATTGTTACGCATTTTACGTCCGGGGTCAATGTGACCCCAACAGATATTTTTTTATCTTTACATAGTAATATTGCTTCTAGAATTAGCACTGTTCTGTCTTCATTTTATTAGTAATAGTTCCATGGTATCGCATCGGACCGTGGATCATAAGATCCTTGGTTCGAGTCTCACATCCAACTAATTTTCGAAATTACCACTGTTGCTTGTCCACCACTACAATCTTTGGAGGCCCTAATTTGACGGTTGGTAACCGTTCTGCACGCGCAAAAATATATCGCAGTACCGAGATCTGCATCGAGCAGAGTGCCACACCATAAATTCGGTAAATGGTATGATAATATATATTTAGTTTTTATATTTATTTGCAGACGGTTTTATGAACAATTATTTCAGGAAAAATTAGAAACTACTTTTATTTCATATATTCCGAAGAAAAACAAGAATATTTTGCATAATGAAGCGAATGTAAGTTCTCAAAATGACAGAAATGATTTTGAATTACAACTACACAAAAGGTTATAACACATTAGATGAGTTTGCTTCTACATATATCTGTAAAAGAAAAACATCGAGGTGACCATTTTTTTATAATCTGCTTGACATATCCGCATTTAACGCAATTGTTCTTTGGCGTGAAATTAATCCTGAGTGGCAAGAAAACAAATTATTTATAATAATATTGTTCCTAGAAGAATTAGGAAAGAACATATCAAACCGACAGAAAATAAACGAAAAACTTTACCTAGGGCGGAAACATTATTAGCCTAATTCAAAACACATAAGAAGCATTGAAACCAGAATAATAGAAAACACAAAATAATAAAACTAATGTTCAATGCCAGTCAAACCGTAAAAAATATTTCTGTAAAAATCATATGTTTGCGTATTACAATATATATAAAATAGTATATTACTAGCGGTCCGACCTGCTTCGCAGGTCTGTCCCCTAGGCTCCGCGTCACTGAAGAAGATTAGAACTAAAAATGTAAAAAAATAAATTGGGTAGTCTTAAATAACTTCCAATTTATACCAAACAATAGGCGAAGCAAGCTCGTCACTACGTTCCTCGCTTCCATGTCAGTACATTGACGAAGAAAGCTCGTCACTTCGTTCCTCGCTTTCAAGTCAGTGCATCAGCAAAGCACGCTAGTCACTACGTTCCTCGCTTCCATGTCAGTACATTGGCGAAGCAAGCTTGTGCCTTCGTTCCTCGCTTTCAAGTCTGTGCATCGGCAAAGCAAGCTTGCGCCTTCGTTCCTCGCTTTCAAGTTAGTACATTGACTTCATTTCTCGCTTTTATGTTACTACTATTTGGCACTTTAGTTTAAATCTCTTCCGTGGGATATTTAATTTAATACTAAACACGTTAGTATTTAAATAACATTTATAAAAAAACAATTGACGATTTACCAAAATAAAGTTTTTGACACTTGAGTTAAAATATCCTACATGAGACTTTGAATTTGATATCAAACACGATAGGATTTAAATAATAATTATAAAAAATAATTGACAATCGTCCAAAACAACTTTTTGACACTCGAGTTCAAATTTCCTCCGCGAGACCTTTAATTTGATACCAAACACGGTAGGAATTAAATAACATTTATACAAAACAATTAACGATCGTCCAAAACAACTTTTTGACACTTGAGTTCAAATCTCCTTCGCGAGACCTTTAATTTGATACCAAACACGGTAGGATTTAAATAATATTTATAAAAAAACCCCTAGGCTCCGCGTCACTGAAGATGATTACAACTGAAAATGTAGAAAAATAAACTGATAGTCTTAAATAACTTCCAATTAATACCAAACAATTGGCGAAGCAAGCTCGTCCCTACGTTCCTCGCTTCCATGTCAGTACATTGACGAAGAAAGCTCGTCACTTCGTTCCTCGCTTCCATGTCAGTACATCGACGGAGCAAGCTCGTCACTACGTTCCTCGCTTCCATGTCAGTACATTGACGAAGATAGCTCGTCACTTCGTTCCTCGCTTTCAAGTCGAGACCTTTAATTTGATACTTCGGAAAAGATTATTAAGCCGAAAAAATTTTTAAAGGAAAATAGTAAATAAATCACTATGTTATATTGGATGACTTGGCTTTAAGTAAATTTATTTCAATTTATTTCGTCTTTGACGACGTTTCGGCTATGGTTACAGCCATCTTCAGGTCTTATTTTAAATTACAAAATATATTTAAATATAGTCAGTTACATGTTGAAACTAAGTTACGTTAAGTTTATAAAAAAAAATTTTTACACTAAATAATTATATTTTGTTTAATTGGAAGTGTACACTTGTAAACCATAGCCGAAACGTCGTCAAAGACGAAATAAATTGAAATAAATTTACTTAAAGCCAAGTCATCCAATATAACATAGTGATTTATTTACTATTTTCCTTTTTAATTTGATACCAAACACAGAAGAATTTAAATTCCATTACAAAAAATAATTAACCATCGTCCAAAAAAACTTTTTGACACTTGAGTTTAAATCGCATGAGTGAGACCTTTAATTTAATACCAAACACGTTAAGATTTACATAACATTTATTAAAAAACAATTGACTATCGTCCAAAATAACTTTTTTATAATTGAGTTTAAATTTCCTTGATGAGACCTTTAATTTAATACCAAACACGTTAGGATTTAACTAACCATTATAAAAAAACAATTGACGATCGTCCAAAATAATTTTTTGACACTTGAGTTTAAATTTCCTTCATGAGACTTTTAATTTGATACCAAACACGGTAGGATTTAAATAATATTTATAAAAAACAATTGACAATCGTCAAAACAACTTTTTGACACTTAAGTTCAAATCTCCTCCGCGAGACCTTTAATTTGATACCAAACACGGTAGGATTTAAATAATATTTATAAAAAACAATTGACAATCGTCCAAAACAACTTTTTGACACTTGAGTTCAAATCTTCTCTGCGAGACCTTTAATTTAATACCAAACACGGTAGGATTTAAATAATATTTATAAAGAACAATTGACAATCGTCCAAAACAACTTTTTGACACTTGAGTTCAAATCTTCTCTGCGAGACCTTTAATTGAATACCAAACACGGTAGGATTTAAATAATTTTTACAGAAAACAATTGACAATCATCTAAAACAACTTTTTGACACTTGAGTTCAAATCTCCTCTGCGAGACCTTTAATTCAATACCAAACTCTGTAGGATTTAAATAATATTTATAAAAAACAATTGACAATCGTCCAAAATAATTTTTGACACTTTATTTTAAATCTCTAACGTGAAACTTTGTTTAATACCAAACACGGCAGGATCGAAATAAAAAACAACTGATGATAAAATAAATATTTCTGTAATTGATTATAAATATTTAAAACGATCTTTTTATATTAGATAAGTAATTAACTTACTTAAATTTTACCGCCTAAAATACTTTGAAGCATCGAGGTTGTCAAGCAGAGACATCTGTTGTATTTTTTGAGAAGGAAAAAAATTAATTGAAAAATAATATTTAACATTTCCGTGTTAGATAAGAAATTCACTCATTTGAATTTTACCGCCTAAAATCCTTAAAAGAATCGAAGTTGACGAACACAGACATCTGTCATATTAATTTTATATTTGAAAAAATATGAAAAAAACTCACATTAAAAAAATTTACAAATTAGTAAATATGTTTTGCTCGTTTATTCTAAACACAGATAAATTTACAAAACTTTTTCATTTGGTCTAGAATTAATTCAATTTATACTTACAGTTTCAAACATATATGTCAAAAATGACAGGATGAACACAAATTTGTGAAAAGTGAGAGCTACAATTTAAAATTTTTTAATTGACTTTTACAATATTTACATTATAGTACACATATTCACTCATTTATTTTAAACACATATAAATTTACAAAACATCTTCAACATGTCTAGAATTAATGTAATTTATACTCAAAATTTCAAACAGATCTGTCATATATGTCAAATTGAACAAAAATTTGTGAAAAGTTACAACTACAATCAACAAAGTACACTTTCGTAGCAACCCGAGGCCCCCCTTGATGGAAAAATTTAATGTCTTTCGCATTTAATATTTCGCACATCATGTGTAAGAAAAATATGAAACATACAAAAGATACTGTTCCAGCGGGTCCTTTAACACCCAAAAAAAGTTTCACCCAAGTACATCAAACCGTCTAGGCTGTAGGCGATTCCGATGGCCGTTGTTAGATTGGTCAAAGTATAGAGTGACAGTTCAGACCCACGCCGATTAGTATATAGGACTAGCGGTCCGACCTGCTTCGCAGGTCTGACCCCTAGGCTCCGCGACACTGAAGAAGATAGCAAGTACAGGAAAATAAATACCTTTCATTTGATATCAACAATTGGCAAAGCAAGCTCGTCACTTCGTTCCTTGCTTCCATATCAGTACATTGGCGAAACAAATTTGCCACTTCGTTCCTCGCTTCTGACAGTACAAGTTTTTAGAGAATTTTTGTGTTTCCCACTAACGAAAGTTGTATGCTTTTCATTGAGGGAAATTCTGTGTTAACCACTGATGAAAGTTGTATGTATTGAAATATAATGAATTATGGGAAGTCCCGTGTAAACCACTGACGACAGTTAATTGTTTTTCATTGTTTTTTATTGAGAGAAGTTGTGTGTTTACCACTGATAAAAGTTTCATGTTTTCCATTGAGGGAAGGGGTGTGTTTTCCATTGAGGGAAGTTGTTTGTTTACTACAGAAATACTGTCATTTGAAACCAACAATTAACGAAATAAGCTCATCAATTTGTTCTACGCTTACATGTTACTATAAGTTTTGAGGCAAATCGTGTGTTAACCACTGACAAAAGTTGAATATTTTTCATTAAACGAAGTTGTGTGTTAACCACTGGATAAAGTTGTATGTTTACCATTGATAAAATTTACATGTTTTCCATTGAGGGAAGTTGTGTGTTAACCACTAACGATTGTTGCATGTTTTCCATTGACGAAAGTTGTGTGTTAACGACTGACGATTGTTGTATTTTTTTCAATGCGTAAAGTTGTGTGTTTACCACTGACAAAAGTAGTATGTTTTTCATTGAGAGAATTTGTGTATTTACCAATAACACAAGTTGTATGTTTTTAATTGAGGGAAGTTGTGTGTTAACCACTGATAAAAGTTGAATGTTTTCATTGAGGGGAGCTGTGTGGTTACCACTGATAAAAGTTGTATGCTTTTAAGTGAGGGAAGTTATGTGTTTACCATTGGTAAAAGTTTTATGTTTTTCATTGCGGGAAGTTGTGCATTAACTACTGACGATAGGTGTATGTTTTTCATTGAGGGAAGTTGTGTGTTAACCACTGACAAAAGTTGTATGTTTTCCAATGAGGAAAGTTGTGTGTTTACCGCTGGTAAAAGATTTATGTGTACCACTGACGAAAGGTATATGTTTTTTTATTGAGGAAAGTTGTGTGTTAACCACTGCCGGAGTTGTATGTTTTCCATTGAGGGAAGTTGTTTGTTCATCACTGAAATATTTTCATTTGATTCCAACAATTGGCGAAGCAAGCTCGTCTTTTCGTTCCTTGCTTCCATGTCCAGTACATTGGCGAAACAAGCTCGTCATAACGTTCATCCAAAATAACTTTTTGTCACTTGATTTTAAATCCCCTCCATGAGAACATTAATTTGATATTAAGTATGATAGAATTAATTTATAATTAACAATTGACGATCATCGAAAACAATTTTTTGACACGAGTTCAAATCTCCTCCGCGAATTCTTTAATTTGATACCAAACACGATAGGATTTAAAAACTAACTGACGATCGTTAAAAAATACTTTTTGGCAATTTTAGGATATTAGATTAAAAAGTAAATTCTGAAATTGGTTATAAATATTTAAAACTATCTTGAAAATAATTTTCAAACTTCAAATTATTTGAATTTTACCGCCTAAAACACTTAAGGTCAAACATACGCGTCGAAAGAACGAACCCTTTATTTTTTTAAAAAATCTGATGTGGCCAGCACATAACCTCCCGCCCAATACTACTCTTAAACGGTACAAAATAGTATTTGATGATACAGAAACATACCTTCTTATTTGTTTATTTTCTTTATATTTGAAAATTTTAATGTTCTTTCGTATATTTATTTAATTTTATGACATATATTTCACTAAGAAAACAGCTTGACAATCACAATGACATGTGTCACATTTCGTAAAAATTTGAAAATTTTTAAATGTTTTCATGGTGTACTAGGAATGCAAGATTTGTAAAATCTAATTTCTTTATATTTAATTATCTTTATTAATTATCTCTGCGTTAGCAGAGTGCCACACCCGCAATGGGTAAAAGGCGTGATGATATATTTATTTATTTATTTTTTATTTAAATCTAAAGGAAATTAATAAAATTAGTGTAATAAAAACACATGTAAAATTAAATATTCTTCAACTTTCAAAATATCATAAATTGTTGAAAAAGGAAATTTAACCGTGTTTTTTCACGAAAAACTGTTAAGGGCTTCAAGTAAACTGCTACTTCCGGTTGACCAATTTTATCCAAAATCTAATCAGCTCTTCATTTAAATATAAGAAGCAATAATTCACAAAATTGTATTTTTTGGTATTATAGTATTTGAGTTATGCGAGACGAAAAAATTGCCACAGACTACACACACACACACATACATACATACATACATACATACATACATACATACATACATACATACAGACATCATTGCGAAAATAGTAAAATCGTAATGTAGGGACCCTAAAACGTGCTTATTCATTAAAAACTCACTACCCAATTTTTTGACCAAAAACAATACCTCCCTTACCTAGAGGTAGGCGGGAGGTAAAAACAGCAAATTCTGTATTCTTTATTTATTTTCATGTTCTTTATGGTCCAACAACCTCCATTCGTCAAAATATCATGGATTTTTTACAGTGACTTGTACATTGCAATTTCAGATGAAGAACATAATTTCGTTGGGTTCGTTCACTCCCATGAATTTTGTTTTGTAAATTCAAATTTCAATAAATTATTTCTTACAATTATTCTTATCGAAAAACAAAACAATTATTACTGTGAAGTCTTTGAACATTCTAATATTTATATATGTGGATGAAAAGGATAACTGAAACATCCAACTATAAAAAAATATTCGTTGAAGTCTAGTTGGTCAAAAATTCAGAATTTTGATACTGAATTTCTAATTCCCATGAACGACGACAGTAATGAAAATAATTCGTATATTTATAAATATAATCGTCTATAACATACTAAAATTAATTTACATTTGAATTTACAGTTTTTGAGAAACAAATAAAAATATACCAAAAAGTGTGTTTTTTGGTATATTTTTATTTGTTTTTCAAAAACTGTAAATTTAAATGTAAATTAATTTTAGTATGTTATAGACGATTATATTTATAAATATACACATTATTTGCATTACTGTAGTCGTTCATGGGAATGTGTGGCATATATTTGACTACTTTGAAAATTATGTTCATGTATTATATGTAAACAAAATTTGCTTTTTAAAATTTATTACAAAACTTTGGACTTTTATCTACAAACGTAGGTATAAAACATTATATGTTTCATTTATTATAATAATGATATATTGTTTCAAAAAAGTCATGTTCATCTTGAGCTATCTTCAGCCCGTATTTGCCCGGATGGTTCACCTTAAAAGCAACGAAGTTGACGAAAAAAGACATATTTTTTTTTGAGAAAAAAAATTCACATTTAAAAAATTTACAAAATAGTAAATATGTGTGCTCATTAATTCTAAACACAAATAAATTTACAAAACTTTTCTACCTTGTCTACAATTAAAGTAATGTTTAATAAAAATTTCAAACTAAACTGTCAAAAATGACAAGTTGTTCAAAGTGAACTGTCAATTCAATTGAAATCAACAAAAATTTCACAGTGGTAACTACGCATTTGATTCAACAAAAGCTACACACCCATACTAGATTTTTAAATTCCCGCCTTATTTATTTAATATCTCGCACATCATGTGTAATAAAAATGTGAATTCATAAAAAGTACGTATTCCCAATCGAACTCTAAGTGCCAGTGAAGGTTTCACTCGAATCAGTCAAACCGTCTGGGCAGTAGAGGAGGACACAAATGGTTGCTAGATTGGCTAAAATATAGAAAAATACTCTAAAGGATTAGTATATTGGACTAGCGGCCCGACCTGCTTCGCAGGTCTGTCCCCTAGGCTCCGCGTCACTGAAGAAGATTACAACTGAAAATGTAGAAAAATAAATTGAGTAGACTTAAATAACTTCAAATTTATACCAAACAATTGGCGAAGCAAGCTCGTCACTACGTTCCTCGCTTCCATGTCAGTACATTGACGAAGAAGGCTCGTTACTTCGTTCTTCGTTTCCATGTTAGTACATCGGCGAAGGAAGCTCGTCACTTCGTTCGTCGCTTTCAAGTCAGTGCATCGGCGAAGCAAGCTCATCACTTTGTTCCTCATTTCCATGTCCGTAAATTAACGAAGAAAGCTCGTCACTTCGTTCCTCGCTTTCAAGTCAGTGCATAGGCGAAGCAAGCTCGTCACTTCGTTTCTCGCTTCCATGTTACTAATATTTGGCACTTTAGTTTAAATCTCTTCCGTGAGATATTTAATTCAATACCAAACACGTTTTTTGACACTTGAGTAAAAATATCCTTCATGAGACTTTTAATTTGATACTAAACACGGTAGGATTTAAATAATATTTATAAAAAACAAATGACAATGCTCCAAATCAACTTTTTGAGTCAACACTTGAGTTTAAATCTCCTCCGCAAGGCCTTTAATTTAATACCAAACACGGTAAAAATTAAATATCATTTATATAAAACAATTAACGATCATCCAAAACAATTTTTGATACTTGAGTTCAAATCTCCTCCTTGAGAGCTTTAATTTGATACCAAACTCGGTAGGATTGAAATACTATTTATAAAAAATAATTGACAATCGCCCAAAACAACTTCTTGACACTTAAGTTCAAATCTCCGCCGCCAGGCTTTTAATTTGATACCAAACACGGTGGGAATTAAATAACATTTATACAAAACAATTAACGATCGTCCAAAACAACTTTTTGACACTTGAGTTCAAATCTCCTCCGCGAGACCTTTAATTCAATACCAAACACGGTAGGATTAAAATGATATTTATAAAAAACAATTGACAATCGTCGAAAATAACTTTATGACACTTTATTTTAAATCTCTAATGTGAAACTTTTAATTTAGTACCAAACACGGCAGGCTTAGAAATGAAAAACAACTCATGATAAAAAAAATTATTCTGAAATTAAATAAATATTTAAAACGATCTTTTTATATTAAATAAGTAATAAACTTATTTAAATTTTACCGCCTTAAATAATTAGGCATCAAGGTTGTTGAACAGAGACATCATGTGTATTTTTTGAACAGGAAAAGAAACCATATATGAAGTGAAAAATAATTTTCAACTTTTTTTTTTGTGTTAGATAAGAAAATAATTCATTTGAATTTTACCGCCTAAAATCCTTAAAAGAATCGTGGTTGACGAACAAAGACATCTGTCATATTTATTTTGAATTTGAAAAAAAAATTCACATTTAAAAAAATTACAAAATAGTAAACAATGTACGCACTATTATTCTAAACACAAATAAATTTGCCAAATTTATCTAACTTGTCTACAATTAAAGTAATGTATAATTAAAACTTCGAAGTGAACTGTCAAAAATGACAAGTTGTCATTCTTTTTTTCAAACAATTAAAGATAAAGTGTATTGACAGTTCACTTTGAAATTGTAAAAATAAATTACTTTATTTGTAGACAAGTTAGATAATTACTAGCGGTCCGACCTGCTTCGCAGGTCTGACCCCTAGGCTCCGCGACACTGAAGAAGATAGCAGTCTCTTTGTTCCTCGCTTCCAAGTCAGTAAATTGGCGAAGAAAACACGTCACTTCATTCTTCACTTTCATGTCAGTACATTGGCGAGGAAAGCTCGTCACTTCGTTCCTCGCTTTCATGTCAGTACATTAGTGAAGAAAGCTCGTCACTGCGTTCCTCGCTTTCATGTCAGTGTCTCTTAACTTCCCGTCTCTAAAACAGTTCATTTAATACCCCTAAGTTAAGTTTCTAGTAATTTCCACAAAAACAATTGCTGGTCGTTATTATTTATGATAAAGAAGGTTCATCACTACTTTTTCCAACTTTTTGAACCTGAAAGGTTACATTCAATACTTCACAAGCTAGGTTTAGGGGATTTTTCAGAAATGCAATTGCCAATCGTACTGATTTATAATAAAGATCGGTCATTACTAAGTTCCTCAATATTTCACTTCTGAAACATTTTACTAGATACCCCACAGGTCGCAAATATTCATAAATTTTAAGGAAAAATAATTGCCGATCGTAATTGGTTTGCGAAAAAAATTACAACAAACACAATTAATACATTTTCCGTGGATATTACCAAGACCAAGTGTTTTAATTTTTACCCTGCAATAGATTTCAAGTGACTTAAAAAAAAAAGATTATCTGCGAACTCCTAAAACATTTCATTTCATACCCAACAAGTTAGATACCAAAAAAAAAAAAAATTAAATTTAAATTAAACACAATTTGCATTAATATTTGATCATATTATAAAGATTTTTGCAAATCTGACATTTCTATTGTCTTCTTGGCAATTTAAAAATACCGCTAATAATAATGTATAATAATTTGCATTCCATATTGTCGACTTTACCTAATCTAACGTCAAAGTAGAATAAAATTGTGAAATTTTAACGGAAATTTTTTTCCTTTAAATTTCGCGGTTTTTTAAATTTTTATAAAATTTGATCGTGTAATATCAACCTTACCCAGTCTTACGTTATCTTGTCAGTTACACTTCAAAGTACAACGGAAGCGAATAAATTTAAACTTGTCTATTCAAGATTCTCATTTGATACCAAACACTTTTTCTGATGTCTTTTATGAAAACAATCGACAGCCGCCATTTTCTATATTATCATTTGTCCCGTCTATTCGACATCTTTCTTTGGATACTCAAAAAGTGATTAAAAAAAAAAAAAAATTAAATCAAACATTTAACAACTTAATTAATATTTGATCATGTGATAAAGCCTTTTGTCAATCTGATATTTCTATTGGTAATTTAAAAATATTATCAATAATAATGTACAATAATTTGCATTCTCCTTTGTCAACAAATTTGGCGAATTCACTTTATTATTATTAAATTTGATCGTGTAATACCAACTTTACATAATCTAACTATAAAAAAAATTCAGTTGGAATTTAATTTCAAGGTTTTATTTTATTTTTATTAAATTTGTTCATGTTATAAATACTTCTGCCAATCTGACATTTCTATTATTATCTTGTCAATTTAAAAGAACCGTCAATAATAATATATAATAATTTGCATATTACATTGTCGACTAATTTAACGCAATTACTTTATTTTTAATAAATTTGATCGTGTAATACCGACTTTTCCTAGTTTAAATAAAAGTTGCATCAAAGTGAAAATTTTTTTATCCAACACCTCTTAATAAATGCTCTATAACTATGGCGATTTTAAACAAGCAAAGTAACAGATTATCCACTAGTGGGTATAATTTTGAGGAAAGCCACTAGTGAGCATTTTTTTATTTATAACAATAATAATAACACACAACACCTTGGTAACTACTTCGATTGACATTTTAATTTAAAAATTTAAAGCATATGTCACTGTCAAATAATATTTCTTTATTAAATTTTTCATTTATTAAGAAGTGTTGGATAAAACGTTATACTTCACACGTGGGCAAATTGAATTACCCACTCGATAAAATTATCTCACTCAGCCTTCGGCTTCGTGAGCTAAGATTTCTCTCCTGGGTAATTCCTTACTTTGTCCACTTGTAATGTAAATAACTATTATTGGAAATTATTTTATCATTTAAATTTCGCGTTTTTTTTATTTTTATTAAATTTGATAATGTAATAAAGAATTCTGTCAATCTGACATTTCTATTATTATCTTGTCAATTTAAAAATACCGTTAATAATAATAAACAATAATTAGAATTCTACATTTTCGACAAATTTGGCGGATTAACTTTATTTTTACTTAATTTGATCGTGTAATACCGACTTTTCTTAGTTTAACGTCCACATAGCATCAAATTGTAAACTGTTATTCGAAATAATTTTTTGCTGTCAAGTTCGCGGTTTGCTTCATTTTTATAAAATTTGGTCGTGTAATACCGTCCTTCTTCAGTCTAACGTCGGTTTGACAGTTATACTTTGAATTTAAATTTCCCGGTTTTATTTAATTTTCAGTAAATTTGATCGTATAATACAGATTTAGCGTCACAATAACATATAAACTTCAAAATGCAATCAAAAAGAAAAATTTTATTAGCCATTATTTTTAATTATTTTAATTGACTTGTCTAGAATTAATGTAATTTTTAATTAAAATTTCAAACATCTGTCAAAAATAACACGTTGACCAAAAATTTGTGACAATATAAATTTTTGATTACAATAATGCAAATATTTGATTATAATAATGAAAATACTTGATTACAACAATGAAACTCTTTCATTACAATAAATTATTATATAAAACAATAAAAGTATATTATTTTCACACTAGAAATTATTATTCTAATCTCCATACCAATATTTTAAAATTGATCCTGGTCAAAATGTTTCGTTCTGTATAAATAGCTGCCGAAAAATATTTCCTCTTGGAATATTAGCAGGTTGTTGACAGGGTAGAGTAGCATAGTTTTCATCATGAATATGACAACTTTCGTCATCTACTGTTTGAGATTTAAATAACTACGTAAGATAATTTAATTGAATTTAATAAGAAAACTGCTGACATATGTACTGTAATCTTCCTCTTCATGAATTTTTCTTATAATATATAATACAGCTAATGCTATATTGCTTCATTAGTATTTAATAATTTTATGCGTAATTCTATAGTTGATATCTTGTAAATACAATAAAATTTAATTTTATCATTGATGCTTGATTTATTTGTATATGTTTTTCTCTACAACATAAAATAAAAATATATCTTCCTACTATGTATTATATTTAATTTCACTATTTATAAATGAAGAATCAACTTTTTTAACGATTCCCTCACTCGATATACCGTGAAATGTCAAAATTTTTCACAAATTCAGGAATACATTATGTTTACACTTTGATAGCCCTAATACATCGAATAAAATTAGTTTCATTGGTATTTAATCATTTCGTACATAATTGAATAGTATTTCATAAATTGTTCCGTGAAAATATAACCAAACTTATGGTTGATTTTTTTTTTATGGAATTCTTGAAATATGAGTTCTCTGCAATATAATCGGGAAAATGTATATTGTACAATTAAATTAAACACACTTACCATAAATTATAATTAATCTTTGGTTGTTTATGTAAAAAACAACATTTTTAATCAATACAAGATACTTCAATCTGTACAAGGATTTTGAATTAAAAAGTTGTATGTTTTCATTTTGACTGCTTCTAATTCATCCAATATAATTTGTTTTATAAGTATTTATTAATTTCTTCCGAAATTCTATAGTATTTTCAAATTTAATTTGTTCTTTGTTCATATAACCTAATTTATATATGACATTTATAATGAAGTTCGTAATGTATTTCCTGCAAAATTATTAGGAGAAATGATATTCTATAATTAAATTATACACTTACCATGAATTTCATTTAATTTCAGTGTATTTGTAATTTAGTACGTGACCAAAACTATTTTTCATAAAATATTGACGTTTACAAATCAATTTGAATTAATTGCAACTGTCAAAATATGTAAATCATTTCTACCACTTTAAAAAATTTACAAAATAGTACTCATGTTCGCTCCTTTATTCTAAACACAAATAAATATAGCAAACTTATCTAACCTGTCTACAATTAAAGTAATGTATAATTAAAATTTTGAACTGAACTGTCAAAAATGACAAGTTGTCATTCTTTTTTTAAAAAAATTAAAGATAAAGTGTATTGACAGTTCACTTTGAAATTTAAAAAATAAATTACTTAAATTCTAGACAAGTTAGACAAGTATGGTAAATTTATTTCTGTTTAGAATAAATGGGCGTACATGCTTAATACTTTGTAAAATTTTAAAACATCAATTTAAAAATAAAAAAATGAATTTGAAAGTGAACTGTCAATACCCTTTATCTTTGAATTTTTAACAGAAGTAGCAACGCGTGTTATTTAACAAAAGCTACACGAAACAAAAAATTAGTTTATTTACTTAATATCTCGCACATCATGTGTAATAAAAATGTGAATTCATAAAAAGCACGTATTCCCAATCAAACTGTAGGTGCCTGTAAAGGTTTCATTCGAATATATCAAACCGTGTAGGCTCTAGAGCTGCGCACAAATGGTTTCTAGGTAGCCAAAAAGTTAAGCTGAATAGTATATTGGACTAGCGTCGACCCCGCCTTCGGCGGGGTCTCAGCTAGGGCTCCGCCATCTCTGACAATCTTATTAAATTTATGTAGTTACAATATAATTGGAGAAAGGTAATAAATTTATTTCGTTTATCCCAACACAATCTAGTATGATTGAATAGTATAATTTAATTATGCACAAGAATAAGCAATTATCTTACAATATTCAAATGTCAAATGAAAAAATAACAAACCTAAAACACTGCTTTACATTCACTGGTTTCCATGCCGAAGTCATAGTGGAGGAGGTAATTTTTGAGTGGAGCTGTAATTTTCATTAAACTGAAATTTAACCGTGGTTTGATTTATTTAAATATCTTTTTGTGTTACTTTAATATGTATTTATTATATAAAGAGTTTGTTTTATTTTATAATATTATTTACATCAGGGGTGGGCAACCTCCGGCCCGCGTAAAGATTCAATCCGGCCCGCGAGATCTTTAGAAGAAATAATAAAGAAATATTTTCAAAAACAAAAGTTTTTTTATATTTTCAGAAAAAAATTATAACAAAAATTTGTCAATTACCAACTACGGCCCGCCTACGAAATTTAAATATTATTCTGGTCCCTGTTAAACAAAAGGTTGCCCATCCCTGATTTACATAATTGTACACACCAAATATTTTCATAAGAGCTTTTATATTTATTTGGACAAATAATATTAATGTAAAATTTCTATTACATGTTATCGAAATAATAATTAATTTAATGAAAACTCTTATTCTTGCATATGCCAGTATCAGGAATCTTCGCTTCTATATTCATAAACATAACGAGGAATATATCTTGCGGTCTCCTACATAAAACACATTTTTATAAAAATTCAAGATTTATTTAAAGTTTAATTTGACTTACCGAGTAATACTAATTGTGGATAAAAGTTATTTTTAAGATTCAAAATGTTACAATCTTCACCAACTGGAGTCACTCCAATTTCTCCGATATTGATTATTTATTAGAAGAATCCAAGTGACATAACACAGAATATATGTATATGGAAAATTAAACCATCCATTAAGCCGTGGTTAAAAACTAGATTTGTAATTCTCTCAAGAAGTGAACATGTTGGCTTTCTAACGGCTACAGGTACATTTTTTCTAAAAACGATCCTCTCATATGTACTGCATTATGATGTACAATTATCTGTCAAACTTATCCTTGACGAATGCATCAAATATCACAATTTTCTGGAAAACTTTATCAAAATCATCTCTGAATCAGCGCAAACTTGCTCAACTTAAATGCAGTTTTGGCCGTACTAATGATTTGGTTATATTAGTAATTAAAGGCAGTCGTTCAAATTCAGATTCTGACTGCACCAGAACAAATTATTCAACGAATGTCAAGCCATAAATGAGATGAATTGTTTTTAGAACGTATCTACAAATAAACAGAAATTAATTAAACAGATACAAAATTTATATTAATCAACCTTACCAATATTTCTTATGAAGACAAACTTGAAATATTTATTTGATTAGTTTCAATGTTTTTTTCTTCCATGATATGTATGATATACTCCTGCCAGTTCTTTTTATTTATTTTGTCTGAAAAATTGTTTAAACGATCTCAGATAGCGATGTTCTTTTTCAGGGAATTACTAATGACAATAAGCGAACCAGGATCTAGCGCCGAAAAAATATAAATAGCTTGTAGTAAATTTTTAAACACTTGAACATTCAATTTCTAGCAACCCTTCGTTGACGAATCTAGATTCACTTGTTATGTCAGGAATTTAAAATCATTTTCTTGCCGTTTGGATTTTTCAGGCCAATTATCAATCTTATCAAACTTTTGTTTATATGCGGTTCGGGTTCATCATCTGCATCATAGTATTACTGCCAATATTTCCATTACCTTGTGAATCCTTTCTAAATAAATAACTATTTATTAATATAGAATGTGTCACCCTGTAGAGTCATTAACTTTGGTATATAGTTTTGTCGTTTCTGACAACCTGTAATAATTATTATTAAATAAAATATTAATATCAAATATAAAAATTACCTGATATATTTTATCAACTGGTGAGATTTGAGAGTTCTAAAGACATTGTGAAAAAGCGACGAATTTTCTTATTTTATTAGGACTATTTCTGCTTTTTTTACTCGAAAATTTCAGGGATAATAGTAAATAAAAAACGGCCATTATATATCCTGCTTGGTTACGCTGTGATTGACTCATGAGTATGTCTGAGCCGTATGTTCAGTACAAAACATTAACCGTTGTTGAGAGGACAGCTGTTATCGAAAAAGATATAATACCCAGAAAATATATACATGTAATTTATGTGATATATTAGATCAGATAATTTCAAATTGTAATTGTTTCAAGACAAAGACCCAGTCATATTTTAAATGTAATGAGTTAACTTGTATCAAATATTCCCTAAAATAGACAGAATAAAATTAATAATTCAGTTAAAACATGCATTAACAAATATTTACCTAGTACGTAATGTGATGATAGTTAAATATTATTTTTACATAGAAGTCGGTGAGATTCCCATGCGCGATAAAGTTTACTTGGAGTCGAATCTACAGATTGGTTAAAATCTCCTAATACCATATACTTAACCACATACGAAAGATAAAGGTTAACCACTTGTTCATCTTAAATGCAGTTCTGATTGCAATCAAATCTCTGATGTTTTAGTTACATTAGCAATCAAGGGTTATCGTTTCGACTGAGACTCTGACTACCAGAACGAATTACTTGTTATAAATCTTTTCAAACTTTTCTTTACCATCTGCGCCACAATAATAATTCTGAATTTATTTTTTTTGTTAGCATGTGATTCCTTCCTGAATAAATAAATATGTATTAATATATTTGCACAGAGATAATCACGTCGTTTTTTCCACACAAAATCTAATTTCTTCAAGATATACTACCCCTGAGATCTCCAGCCTTTTTATCGGCTATACGTGATTTACTAATAGCTATATTTTTTCAAAAAATTTTCATCCTATATGCGCTATATATGATGTACAACTTTCTGTCTTCATCAAATTAAATATTGAATAACAGCACTTAAAATCTGTTAATCCAGAACTCAATTTTTTAAGAAGTGCTCATTTATTCTCTGAAATAAAGAACTGTATCTTTTAAATTATTCAAACCTAGAAACTTACTTATGAATACTTTAGATAAAAAATAATTAACACCTTAAATCTCTAATGTTCATTTTTCAAAGGCTCTCTTCTTACGCATTAAAATTCAATCATTTACGATCATAATGATATGACTTTTCTTAGATATTATTTACTGATTGATTAATTTAATAATCAAAACACACAACTTAACCTCACAACTTCACTTTATGACATATTGGTAGGTTCGTCTATCTATCGATTGTTTCGAACAAGGTGACAACATGATAAATTCGTCTTTTTTTCTTTGCCACAAGTTGATTGAGATTATATTATCCAAAAAATATATACTTCTATAATTTATCAGAAATACTAGGTCTGATGTCTGTTATTATAATCAGAAACTTTTTAAAATAATTACTGAAATCCTATTTCAAATCGTAATTGTTTCTTGACAGAAAAGTTGAATTCAGTGTAACGAGTTAGCTTGCATGAAATATCCCTAAAATAAATTAAAAATTTACTTGAAAAATACATTAACATATATTTACCTGGTAATTAATTTGACGATTATTAATTAGCAAATGTACATAGAGTGCTGCTGCGTTAAAGTGCTACGTACTACATGTTGAGGTTCGACTCTATCGGTCGCAAGTGTGTAGGTCCAGATTGGAATGCGCGTGCGACGGACTCACAGCGGCCGAAGCGGCTGCAGCGCTGCCAAATGTCAAGCGTCCAGCGAACCGCTGTTTGCAGCGCTTTTTGACAGCGGCTGCTACAGCGTTCGCAGCGTAAACAAACTACAATTTTTTTAGAGAGCGTATATCTATCCTTGTCTAGAATTGTCATTATTTTTACAATATTTTCTGTAACTCTATATAGCTTTACAAAATTATTATTAATTTCATATAAATCCATTATTATATTGATTTAATTATTGCAATAAATTGTTTACTTTATGTAAATAAACTTCTTTGGCAATTTACTACTACGTGGGAATTGTATTCAGCGAATTCACAGCGGCTTTTACCCAGCAGCTTGGTGACGTAACACAGCGCTTTTATATCGGCTGTACATCGGTTTTGGTCTGCCGAACGGGGCCAATAATTCATCTGTAGTTACAATTATTATACACAGAACGTACCTACGTAGTACAAAAATAGAAATTAATTAAATAAATACAAAATTTATATTAATCAACTTTACCATGATTTCTTATTCAATTAAAATTGAAGAAAATTATTAGTTTCAACATTTCTTGATAAAAATGTTTAGTTTTCATTTTAATTCAAGTGGAATTAAATTTCACTTAAGATAAACATCTATAAACCTGTTTGAAGTAGATTGTAAATCTGAAGCTCTTGAATTAAATTTAGGAATTTCGCGATGTTTTGAAAATCAATGTTCTAGAGAGCAGATCTATATTATTTTGTTATCAAATTTCTTGGATCGATGTTTTATCCAATGATCATGGTAGTAGTAGCGGGGATGAACTGCTTGACTTTTTCCTAAATATTTGTTTTTTATTAAAAAAATAGTTAAATGAAATAAAAAAACTTGGTAATACTACTTACACATTTCTTTGATCTCGTATATCAATGAACATGATTCACATCTCATTCACACTCTCAGTCATACATGGCGCAATTGGTTTTTTGTTGCCATTTTGCTATTAGCATGTTTGATTCATTTATCATTTTTGTTATTTTGTTTTACAATATTTTGTATTACGGTAATGCCCTTTGTTATATGGTGTTTTGTAATACTTCATGCTTTAATAAATTAAGGTGCACAGTTAATTTAAATTTAATATAATTAGTAAATTTAATTTTATGAATCTGAATATTTATTATTGCAAATGTGGCGAAAAATTTCGAACCACCACCGCTATCGAATTTAAAATCTGCGAGCCAGACCTTTGCCTCAACTGCAAATTAAACATGGTACTGTTATTAAAATGAAAGTTATACCATAAGCAAAAAAGTATTTTAAATTGAGCAATTCACATTAAACTGCTTATTTGCATGTCACAAATAATATCTATTACATTTCGCATAATATTGTATTAATGAATTTTAAATGTGTATATTTAGTTAAACAATATATTTTTGTGAAGAACAAAAATACATTTTATTAATGAAAAAATTAATTCTGCCTCGAAAAAGGTAGATATAATATATAAAATTCTGCGGTAATCAATCACGTTAATTAATAATATTTATATAAGGTGCAAAGGCCCAGCAACGCAGATTTTAAATTCAGCAGTAGTGGACGAAATTTAGCGTCACATTTGCTAGGGCTACAAGAATATAGTTAACCTTTTATAAATATTATTCAGTACCAAATTTGCAGGAGAAACATGTTTTAGCGGGACTTCAATTCTTTGTGTATATATCTATATATTTCTTTACTATATTCTGTATATTGCATATTTTATCATTTAAAATGGTATTTACTTTTTATTTATAAAATTGAATAAACTACAAGTGCACATGGTATTATTGATATAAATATAATTTGTGAGTGTGGCGAAATATTTCGATCCACCACCGCTATTGAACCTAAAACCTGCGAAGCCGGTACCGCTCCTATCTCAGCTGCAAAGTAATTTTGATACTGATATTAATTAATACTATTTATAAAAGGACGAACGGCCCAGCAACGCAGATTTTAAGTTCAGCAGTAGTGGACGAAATATTCCGCCATTTCCACTAACTGCACTGAACCCTTTATAAATAATATTAAATCAGTATCAAATTTGCAGGAGATTGTATTATTATTTTGTGTTTATTTAAAGATTTGGTCATGTTAATGCACTGATATTTAAATATTTTCGATCAATATTGGGTATTAATAATATTTAATTAATTTATAAATTCTTTATGATCGAATTTTTTTAATAGCTGTTTGAAAATATTGAAATATTTAATATCTTTTTTTCAATTTTTCATTGGTTTTAGGATTAACATGACTATTTAATTTTTACAAATTTTTTATTATTGAAGGAATAATTGTATGTTTATGGGAAATAATTTAAATTTTATGGCACTTGTTGATAATTATATATTTAAAATTTCCCTAAAAACAATGTTGGGCGTGTATCCTTCCTCTTTTTCCTCATCTATATTAATATCAGGTAATTTGATTTTCAAATTTTCAAATGATCGTACGCGTGACATTGCAACGTACAATTGGCCATGTGTAAATACAGGTTTTTCTAAATTAATACCCACGAAATCAAATGTTTGACCTTGTGATTTATTTATTGTCATTGAAAATGCTAATCTTATGGGAAATTGTCTACGTTTTAAAATGTATGGCAAATTACTGTCTGTCGGTGCGAGGTCTATGCGAGGAAGGAAAATACGCTGTCCCATACTTTGACCAGTAATTACTTCTAGATCTAGATAATTGTTATGCATCTGTTTTACAATTAATCTGGTGCCATTACAGAGACCACGTTTCGGGTTCATATTTCGCAATAACATGACTATCGCGCCGATTTTTAACGATAATTTGTGTCGCGGCATTCCGCTAGGAGTTTCTTTATTTAATATTTCAGTTGGGTAATTTAATTGATTTGACTCATCGCATTCAGCTGTGTCCGCACTGTAATATATTCTAGTGGGTCCGGCAATTTTATCTAACACTAGGTCATTTAGTTTCATAGTGTCATCATTTTTAGGCGATAGAATCGCTCGATTTACGAAAGTGTACACATCTTGTGGCTTAATAGCGTTTGTACCGAATATTTCATCGGCTAGAGAACCTTTAGATAAACATTTTGATGGAATTGTAATTATATCATTTAAACCATTGCCAACTTGGAGTAAGTACGCGGAAAATTCTTGTTCATTTTTATTGACACGCATATTTTGTTTTAATGAAAACTTTTTAAACAATGGCCACAGTGGGCTTTGCGTCATGGAAATTTCAATTATTGCCGTTCTATGGTTCGTATATTTGACAATCGGTAAACATTGTCGAAAGTCTCCGCCTAATATTACAACTTTACCACCGAAAGGAACTGAATTGTTTTGCAAATCTTTGAGTACTAAATTGATTGCTTTAAGTGCGTGCCACGGTGCCATGGTAATTTCGTCCCAAATAATTATAGACGCTTTTTTAATTAATTTCCCGGCGTTGCTGTTTGCACTTATTTTACATACACTATTTTCGTGTATTGGAATGGGGAGTTTGAACACAGAGTGTACCGTTTGACCACCTTTTAGCAAAGTTGCTGCTATTCCAGTCCAAGCAACTGAAATAACTGTGTGACCTTGACCCCTCATTATGCTAATGAGTGTGTTGTATAAAAAGGTTTTGCCAGTTCCGCCTGGGCCGTCAACAAAGAAATATCTATTTGGACATGTTGGGTCGTTTACCGCATTCAAAATTTGCTGTAATATTTCATTTTGTTCAGTATTGAATAAAGCAACATTTCTTTCGCCTTCGCGTTGTTCAGCGTCGCGGTCAATTTGATCGTCTAAATTATCTATATCATTAGTTTGATCTATTTCTGGAAGACCAAAGTCTTTTAACTGGAACCTTTGCATAATTAGAATTTCCTGAATGTTTGTCAGGCATTTATTTTGTGACGTTTGCCTCGAGTAATGTAACAGATAATCTTCCATCATGTCATCTTTGAATTTATCCCACAATGCAACTGCATTGATGGACGTGTGGAAACAAATTAAATATGCAAACAATTCACGCAATTGTTTTGGGAATTTGTCAACTACTGCTTCTTGCATACAATTGAGACACTCGTCGTCATTTGCCAATAACCCTTTGGCGCGAGCTGCTTCTAAATATGTATTATATAATTTTCCGTCTACTGTGCGTAAGTGTTCGAAACTTTTTGCACCGGAAGCATTAACTAAGAGCATTCGTAAATGAAATCGCTCGATGTCTTTCGGGCTAACCGAAATCATTCTGCCAATGGGCGGTTTTGATTCCCTCTTTCTTGCTTGCCATGTATTCTTGCTCGTAAACACGTAATATTTAGGTATATCCATATACCTGTATTGTTGAGCAGTAATATCTGTTTGATTTAGTAAGAACCACGCAGTGAGTGTGGTATTTCGTTTTCCCGCGCGTTCAACTGCCTGTATAACTTGTCCTGGGGCGAACACTACAGCTTGCTGGTTTTGTAAATGAACAGCGAGTTCGAAAATCGTGTGGGACTTATCGTGTAATGGATACTCGAGTAATCGCCAGATACTTTCTGGAGGGGAAACGTATCGTGTATTTAAATACCCGTTTATTTCATCCCACTGGACAGTTTTACTTTTATCTACTTGGCCAAGTTTGACCGAAGCGCAATCGTGACCTTTACAAAAGTATTTACAAATGTATTTAATACTTTTCACCGATGAACAAATCTCAACATTGATGTGAGTTCTATATTTTTTTAACAAGTAAGGATTGAATGGAATGATCCAACGGTTATCTACTGTATACTTGATTGTACCATTTCTAAACAAAATGTACATTTTTGCATTATTGTCACGGCGTTTGTAAAGCGGATATCCGTTTATGTTTTCATACGTTTCATTCCGGAAACCTTTCGGATATTTTTTTGTGCACTTATTGTCGGCCATGCAAGGCGAATTTTTATTGAAAATACCGCAAGGACCGTGTATCATGTGTGACTTGACAATTTGGTACAATTCTGGCTCTAAGTCTTCGTCTGGTATTTCTGCACTTACGATGGTATCGATGTCATCTTTGTTGCGAATTTTACTTTCTTCATCGAGTGTAAGTAACAAATGCATGTGTGGTAAACCGCGTTTTTGAAACTCGATTACGTACATGTAGGCCAATACTTTACCGACAATATCTCCGTGGAGAAATTCATTTAGCATACTTTTAATTTTACCATAAAATACACGTGTAACAATGTCGGGCCTATCTGATGCTGTTTGACCTTCATGCAATTGCGCGGTAATTTCGGGCCATTTTGGGTTACATGTTACAGTAACAAACAAATCTGGTTTGCCAAATTCACGAACTATTGCCATTGAATTTTGATACATTTTTTGCATAAATCTACTGCCCCCTTGGAATGTTGATGGTAAAATGATCATTGTGCCAGGCTTTGCACCTTCTAGACTTGCTAAATTATTTATATGATCCATTAACCCACTGTACAACTCTACTCTGAAGGTAGGTTGATTAAGACGAATGTACGTTAATCGTTCGCTTTCAATTTTCACGTAAGCATCAACAATATATTGTTGTGTTAGTTTGCCGGCTTGTAAACAAGGATTAAACTCACCCCGGTCAGCTAAACGATTTGTATAAAATTGAAGTGGTGTCATTTTTTTAATACCGTCAGCTTGGCGCAAATGCATTCCCCAACCAGCGTTGCCTCGTGGAAACAATAGCGGGTAGCACATTGGGTCACAGTTTTCACTGTACTGGTTGATTCGAATGCTATTTTGACCCCTAGGATGAATGGCAATATCACGTTGACATGGTGGTTCGCCGTTATTTGAACTAAACACAACAGCGACTTCATTGCAAGTGGGAACATTGTACGTGCGCTTGTCTTTTGTTCGATCATTTACTAACCACAGCTGTATTTCCGGTATGGCTTGATTGTGTTGACCGGCTTTAGCAATTTCAAGAGTTTCGACCTCTTTCAACATTTTGAACGCCTCGTAATATGGATTTATTTCTCGAATTATTAAATCCAATTTTTGCATAATGTCTGCTTTACATTTTTTGTTATTTTCAGCGTTCATTCGCTTGTTTAGCGCATCAGTTGTATCTACAATGTACAATTGAGCATATTTCTCTGATTCCCCGTTGGCGGGATATAAAGAAGTGGTACTATGATATATTTGACCGTGAATACGGAATGTATATGGACCTTGACCTGGGGGCGGAGCTATCTGGGCACCCATAGATGCGAACGCGAGTGCACTATTGTACTTTCGGATATTTTCTTTGAAATTTTTGCTATCTGAATCATTTCCCATCATCAAATCTTTCATGTATTCAGGATAGTCTGTCAGTTGATCAGGGATCAGCTTTCCCTTGCGACAGCAATGGCTAAATTTGCCATCTGTCGGTTTTTCAAATGCGAAATTTCTCGATTTGCATCTCACGCAAATGACATTCATGTCACCCAAGCTATGTTGTTCAAGAACATTGACACAGTTCTTAGTTGCTAATTTATAAGAGCTTTTGGAAATATTTAAAATATTGGGTTTTTTCTTAACAGCTTTTTGTTTATTTATATCATTATTTAATTTGAGCCTTTTTTGTTTCTGACTTTCTGTTTCACGCTCAGTCGAATTTTTGAATGATTCCCTAATTCGTTTTAAACGGTCGGTTTTTTCAACTGGTGTTTCAATTGAAATATACTTTTCAAAATTTGCCCTTAATTTACTCAACCTAAGCTTCCTTTCATCATCTGTTTCATTTGAAATATGCTTTTTTAAGTTTACTTTTAATCTACTCAACCTAAGTTCCCTTTCATCATTTGTTTCATTTGAAATATGCTTTTTTAAGTTTACTTTTAATCTACTCAACCTAAGTTTCCTTTCATCATTTGTTTCATTTGAAATATGCTTATTTAAGTTAACTTTTAATTTACTCAACCTAAGTTCCCTTTCTTCATCTGTTTCTTTAGCAATACGATCAAGGTTATACTGTCTTTGTCTTTTTAAGCGTTGCTCATTTTGTTCTTTTGTTTCTACCGCTTTTCTTTTCTGATAGTTTTGGCTCAACTGTACTTGACGAACGACCGGAAAGAGCGTTACTTGTCGCGATCTGAAGATTTCCGCGGCGTGCGGTCTAAGACGGGATACATCGAAAGTTTCATGTTCGGGATTTCGGTTAAACAAAATACTCGTACAGAAAGCAATCGCAAATAACCCACAATCATACCCATTCGTTTGCCTTTGAACTTGCGCTATTCTAATTGGTGGTTGAAAGGGAAACAAACGTGTTATGTACGTCTTCACATCATCATGAACGAAACCTTTATTCATGCTATCATAAATTGTTACGGTCGCCCCATCGTAATATAAACTAGACCAGTGACCGATTTTTCCCTTAAGTCTTTCGTACATAATTTGAATATGTTTCACGCCTTGTGCAATAGGTTGTATACGGTCGGGAGCATATAAATATACAGTGGGCTGTGGAACAAATTGAGATATAGCGCGCACCAAAGAAAAGAAATTATCTATATGAATGTCTTCCAAATATCCGCTTGGATTTAATACCGTGTTAATGTCATCGTTCGATAAAGTACCTAATAAAGCATTTCTATCATTTTGAATTTCTATCGCTTTAACATCAACTTTATTCGCTGGTTTCACATAATCAATTTTAACTGTTGGTTTGACAACTACTACGGATTTCGGTTTTTCTTCAACCTCATTTTGATATCTTTTGATTCTATTCTGACGTTTAATTTTATCCTTGGATGGCATTTTAAATTATTTTTATTAACAACTATAAACTATACTATAGTTTTATTAAAATTGTAGTAAATAGGTATTGTCAGAATTTTTTTTAGAACTTACAGGTTTTAGAGTTCGCTGTTTTCCTGTTATTTATTTAATAAATACCTTCAGCACCGGAATCTCAGATACAACTGGATTTGTTACTGGCTGCTCCGGATTATAGTTTGCCGTGCAGAAACTTTGCTTAGGATCAATCAGGCTGGATGATTCACAATCCAAAGGGACGCGAACAAATATATCACTTGCCGAGATCTACAAAAGTAGAGTGCCACACCCGAAATGGGTAAATGACGTGATGATATATTTATTTGTTTTTCAAATCTAAAATATAAAAGGGATTTAGTTAAAAATAAATTCAGACATGAGATAAATCGGGGTTTTATTATTTCATGACTTCAAAATTTTAATCTGATTCGCTGTACAGTAATGTATTTGATAATAAATCATAACATAAAAAATTTAAATACATAAAATAATATTTACCTTTACTGCAATTGTACAATATTGGAGACACTTGTGTTGTTAAATGAAGATTTGCAAATTTAATTGTCCTTAAATCTTGCACTAATGGCCACAAATGTCTAGGGCTGCTTAGAATAGGTAAATACTGTCCAAAATATTCTAAACACACACACACAACAATGAATCAATAAAGAAATTAATTACTTTCCAATAAATTATAGTAATTTACGGAGCACAATGAAAAATTACTACTTCATTACGAATAGTAAGCAATGCAGTTGTTTGTTTGTTGCCAAGACAATTTTCATTTCACATTTTTCTATGTAAACTCTGACTATTCGCTGAATGGACCCGTTGCCACCTGGTGGTCAAATTATGAACTGCCATGAGAAGCAATGATATTTATAGCCGATTGCACAAACGTTAATAGAAAATAATTATCCGTTGATGATCCATTAATCAGTTGTTAACGGCTCGTCAACGGAGTATAAAGATTTAATCAACAGCAGCGGGGAGACTGTTAAATATACGGCCGCTTCCATGAGTTTTAGTTCAATCTAGCAAATATAGATGACGCCACTATCGCAGTTCAAAACTCCGGATAAATTCGTATATTTGAAATGTCAAATTGGAATTTACGGTCGCCGATTGTTACAAACAAGACAGAAAACAATACTTGTTTGTTTTTCAATAGTGTTATATGGTGAAATATTTTTTTGGTAATTGTGAAGTTAGCTACGGATCGCCAATGAAGTTTGGTAGATATGACAGTATGTGGTACTGGTGATGCAAGTGAAACAAGAAAGACCTAGCAATATTGCATTCTGAAAATGCCGTTGAACAAATTCGTGTTTATTCAACCTCATTAAATCTTAGTTTCTTGGTAAGTTCTGTTTTTTTTTTCAAACATGTAGTAAATATTTTATAATTTTTTTTTTCTCAGACTAAATACATCCATATGCGTTGTGCACACAACGATCTTCCAGCTAGTGAAAGAGGGAAGTTATTTGGCTTACCAAAAATTGAAGACAAACGTTGTGAATAGTTGTTGCAAATAAATCGATTGTATTTACAAACCTTAAACGTAATTATTAGCTCAAGAGTACCATATTAGACACCTACATTTTACAATCAGTTTCGAACAGTGGGACAGTAAAGAGACAATTTATTTTTAAAAGACAGTATTGAAACTATGGACAAATACCTATAACAAGTATGATTAGATCAACAGATAACAGAGGATTATACTGATATACCATCAACGGTCCTTTAACAAAGCCTCATTCCCAATTTGAGTTGCACATTTTGGTTCCAAGTTTCATATCTGTCAAAATTTATTTCTTGAAATTCTGCAAAATCGAACTACGCAATAATAATACGGTAATATATTATTAGAAACTATTTTTACACTAATGTATAAGATATAATAAAATAACACAGTACATCAAATTTTTACTTTTATTTGTAACTCTGCTCTCTCTATGTGTACCTGGTTCATTTTCCTTTAAAATGAAGAGAAATCAAAAACATACTTTCCTTGATTTGTTTTTACGGTCAGGATTTAGATTTTTTGAAATTTTAGACTTGACAGGTATCCCTTTAACTAAAAAAACTGTCAAAATATGTAAACCATTTCAACTTCTTAAATTTCTTGAAATATCTTATTTAAATATTTTTTCACATTAAACAATATTCCAAATTACTTTCAATACCTCCCGAAATGTTGTAAAACTTCATTAAATACATTCAAATTGACACGTCAAAGCTGACATTCAAACTGTTATTCATTTTAAAATCAACAAACTGCACTTTCATAGCAACACACACACTTTGATCCGAAAACGCATTTTCGCCTTCTTTAATTAATATCTCGCACATCATGTATACTAAAAATATGAATTCACCAAAAGGACCTATTCCAAAACAATCTCTAACTTCCAGTAAAGGTTTCACTGAAATCCATCAAACCGTCTAGGCTCTAGAGCTGCGCACAAATTTTGGTTACTAGGCAGATGAAAATATATATAGATATATAGAAAGTGAATTAAGCCTTTTAGTATATTGGATAGCGGTCCGACCTGCTTCGCAGGTCTGACCCCTAGGCTCCGCGACTCTAAAGAAGAGAGCAACTAAAACTATAGGAAAATAAATTGGAAGTTTAATCAAATACCTTAAATTTGTTAGCAAACTATTGTCGAATAAAATTTGTCTCTTTATTCCCCGCTTCCTTGTTAGTAAATTGGCGAAGAAAGCTCGTCACTTCGTTCCTCGCTTTCATGTCAGTGCATTGGCATAAATACCCCTAAGTTAGGTTTTTAGTAATTACCACAATAACAATTACTGATCGTTATTATTTATGACAAAGAGGTTTCATCACTACTTTTTCCTACTTTTTGAACCTAAACCATTGCATTCAATACTCCACAAGCTAGGTTTAGGGAAATTTTCAGTAAATTAATTGCCAATCGTACTGATTTGTAATAAAGATGGGTCATTTCCAAGTTCCTCAATATTTCACTTCTAATACATATCACTAGGTACTCCACAGGTCGCATATTTATGAATTTTAATGAAAAACAATTGCCGATCATAATTGGTTTGTGGAAAAAATTTCAACAAATATAATAGATTTTTGTGGACATTACCAAGATAAAGTATTTTATTTTTACCCCTACAATAGATTTAAATTTACTTTAAAAAAATAACTATCTGCCAACTCCTGAAACATTTAGTTAGATAAACTACAAGTTAGGTATCTACAAAAATTTTTTAAAAAGTTTAAACAATTGTCGATTCTAACGATTTTTGATAAAATTACGTCACTTCGACCTTTCTTTCGATACCGAATATGTGATTTTTAAAAGAATTTTATATTAAATACAACTTGCATTAATATCTGATCATGTAATGAAGACTTTTGTCAATCTGATATTTCTATTATCTTTTTGACAATTTAGAAATACCGTCAATAATAATGTATAATAATTTGCATTCCATATTGAAAAATTTGGCAGATATACATTATTTTTACTAATTTGTTCGTGTAATACCAACCTTATCCAGTCTTACGTCAGCTTGTCAGTTACACTTCAAAGTACAATCGAAGCGAAAAAATTAAAAATTGTCCATCAAGATTCTTATATGATACCAAACACATTTTTCTAATGCCTCTTATGTAAAAAATCGGCCAGCCTCCATTTTTTATATTATCATTTATTCAGTCTTTTCGACAACGGTCTTTTGATACCCGCGTCACTAAAGAAGGGTACAACGGTAGAAAAATAAAATGAGTAGTCTTAAATAACTACCATTTAATACCAAACAAATGGCGAAGCAAGCTCATCGCTACGTTCCTCGCTTCCAAGTCAGTAAATTGCCGAAGAAAGCTCGTCACTTCGTTCCTCGCTTCCATGTCAGTACATCGGCGAAGCAAACTCGTCACTTCGTTCCTCGCTTCCATGATACTACTTTGTGACACTTAATTAATTACCAAACAATTGACGATCGTGCAAAATAACTTTTTGATACTAAAGTTTAAATCCGCTCCATGAGACGGTAGGATAAAAATAACATTTACACAAAACAATTGAAAAACGCCCAAAACAACTTTTTGACATTTTAGTTCAAATCTCCTCCGCGAGACCTTTAATTTGGTTCCAAACACGGTAGGATTTAAATAAAATTTATACAAAACAATTGACAATCACCCAAAACAACTTTTTGACACTTGAGTTCAAACCTCTTCTCTGAGACCTGTAATTTGATTCCAAACACGGTGGGATTTAAATAACATTTATAAAAACAATTAACGATCGTCCAAAATAAATTTTTGATACTTGAGTTTAAATCTTATGAGTGAGACCTGTAATTCAATACCAAACACGGTAGGATTTAAAGAACATTTATACAAAACAATTGACAATCGCCCAAAACAACTTTTTGACACTTGAGTTCAAACCTCTTTTGCGAGACCTTTAATTTGACTCTAAATACTGCAGGATTTTAATAACATTTATAAAAAACAATTGACGTTCATCCAAAATAACTTTTTGACACTTGAGTTTAAATCTCATGAGCGAGACCTTTAATTCAATACCAAACACGGTAGGATTTAAATAACATTTATACAAAACAATTGACAATCAACCAAAACAACTTTTTGACACTTGAGTTCAAACCTCTTCTCCGAGACCTGTAATTTGATTCCAAACACGGTAGGATTTAAATAACATTTATAAAAAACAATTGACAATCGCCCAAAACAACTTTTTGACACTTGAGTTCAAACCTCTTTTGCGAGACCGTTAATTTGATTCCAAATACTGTAGGATTTTAATAATATTTATAAAAACAATTAACGATCATCCAAAATACATTTTTGACACTTGAATTTAAATCTCATGATTGAGACATTAATTTCAATACCAAACACGGTAGGTTTAAATAACATTTATAAAAAACAAATGACGATCGTCCAAAAATAATTTTTTGACACTTGAGTTTAAATCTGATGAATGAGACCTTCAATGTAATGCCAAACACGGCAGGATTTAAATAACATTTAGAAAAAACAATTAACGATCGTGTAAAATAATGTTGTGACACTTGATTAGAAATAAAAACAACTGATGATTGTTTAAAATAACTTTTTGACAATTCTACGAATTAAGATAAAAAAATCTGAAATTTATTATAAATATTTAAAACGAACTTTTTTATATTAGATAAGTAATTAACTTGTTTAAATTTTACCGCCTAAAATACTTAGAAGCATCGATGTTGTCGAGCAGAGACATCTGTTGTATTTGTTGAGACGAAAAATAATCCAGCTATAAAGTGAAAAATAGTTTTCAACTTTTTATTATTAGATAAGAAGTTAACTCAATTGAATTTTACCGCCTAAAATCCTTAAAAGAATCGAGGTTGACGAACAAAGACATCTGTCACATTTATTTTAAATTTAAAAAAATTACAAAATAATAATAAGGTTCCTCATTTATCCTAAACACAAATGAATTACCAAACTTGTCTAAATAGACTACAATTAAAGTACTCGTAATTTATATTTAACATTTCAGACAGAAATGTCAAAAATTTGTTAAAAATTGACAGCTACAATTTTAATTTTTTTAACTGACTTAAAATATTTTCAAAATAGTACACATGTTTGCTTATTTATTCAAAACACATATAATTTACAAAACATCTTCAAGTTGTCTAGAATATATGTAATTTATACTTAATTTTTGAAATAGATCTGTCAGAATTGACAAATTGAACATAAATTTTTGTAAAGTTACAACCATAATCAACAAACTCCACTTTCGTAGCAACCCGCACACTTTGATCCATAACCTTATTTATTTAATATCTCGCACATCATGTGTAAGAAAAATGTGAATTCATGAAAAGGCGCTATTCCCAAAAAATCTCTAAGTACCGGTAAAGGTTTCACTGAAATCTGTCTAACCGTCTAGGCTCTAGAGCTGCGCACAAATGGTTACTAGGCAGATGAAAATATATATATATATATAGAGAATGAATTTTGCCTTTTAGTATATGGGACTAGCGGTCCGACCTGCTTCGCAGGTCTGTCCCCTAGGCTCCGCGTCACTGAAGAAGATTAGAACTAAAAATGTAGAAAAATAAATTGGGTAGTCTTAAATAACTTCCAATTTATACCAAACAATAGGCGAAGCAAGCTCGTCACTACGTTCCTCGCTTCCATGTCAGTACATTGACAAAGAAAGCTCGTCACTTCGTTCCTCGCTTTCAAGTCAGTGCATCAGCTAAGCACGCTAGTCACTACGTTCCTCGCTTCCATGTCAGTACATTGGCGAAGCAAGCTTGTGCCTTCATTCCTCGCTTTCAAGTCAGTGCATCGGCAAAGCAAGCTTGTGTCTTCGTTCCTCGCTTTCAAGTTAGTACATTGACGAAGAAAGCTCGTCACTCCGTTTCTCGCTTTTATGTTACTACTATTTGGCACTTTAGTTTAAATCTCTTCCGTGAGATATTTAATTTAATACTAAACACGTTAGTATTTAAATAACATTTATAAAAAAACAATTGACGATTTACAAAAATAAAGTTTTTGACACTTGAGTTGAAATATCCTTCATGAGACTTTGAATTTGATACCAAACACGATAGAATTTAAATAATAATTATGAAAAATAATTGACAATCGTCCAAAACAACTTTTTGACACTCGAGTTCAAATCTCCTCCGCGAGGCCTTTAATTTGATACCAAACACGGTAGGAATTAAATAACATTTATACAAAACAATTAACGATCGTCCAAAACAACTTTTTGACACTTGAGTTCAAATCTCCTTCGCGAGACCTTTAATTTGATACCAAACACGGTAGGATTTAAATAATATTTATAAAAAACCCCTAGGCTCCGCGTCACTGAAGAAGATTATAACTGAAAATGTAGAAAAATAAACTGATAGTCTTAAATAACTTCCAATTAATACCAAACAATTGGCGAAGCAAGCTCGTCACTACGTTCCTCGCTTCCATGTCAGTAAATTGACGAAGAAAGCTCGTCACTTCGTTCCTCGCTTTCATGTCTGTGCAACGGCGAAGCAAACTCGTCACTACGTTCCTCGCTTCCATGTCAGTACTTTGACGAAGGAAGCTCGTCACTTCGTTCCTCGCTTCTATGTTACTACTTTATGAAACTTGAGTTTAAATCTCATCCGCGAGACCTTTAATTTGATACTTCGGAAAAGATTATTAATTTATTTCAATTTATTTCGTCTTTGACGACGTTTCGGCTATGGTTACAGCCATCTTCAGCTCTAATTTTAAATTACAAAATATATTTAAATGTAGTCAGTTACATGTTGAAATTAAGTTACGTTTAGTTTATAAAAAAGAATTTTTACACTAAATAATTACATTTTGTAATAGAAATTTAGTTGGAAGTGTACACTTGTAAACCATAGCCGAAACGTCGTCAAAGACGAAATAAATTGAAATAAATTTACTTAAAGCCAAGTCATCCAATATAACATAGTGATTTATTTACTATTTTCCTTTTTAATTTGATACCAAACACAGAAGAATTTAAATTCCATTTACAAAAAACAATTAACAATCGTCCAAAAAAACTTTTTGACACTTGAATTTAAATCGCATGAGTGAGACCTTTAATTTAATACCAAACACGTTAAGATTTACATAACATTTATTAAAAAACAATTGACTATCGTCCGAAATAACTTTTTTATAATTGTGTTTAAATATCCTTGATGAGACCTTTAATTTAATACCAAACACGTTAGGATTTAACTTACCTTTATAAAAAACAATTGACGATCGTCCAAAATATCTTTCTGACACTTGAGTTAAAATTTCCTTTATGAGACTTTTAATTTGATACCAAACACGGTAGGGTTTAAATAATATTTATAAAAAACAATTGACAATCGTCAAAACAACTTTTTGACACTTGAGTTCAAATCTCCTCCGCAAGGCCTTTAATTTGATACCAAACACGGTAGGATTTAAATAATATTTATAAAAAACAATTGACAATCGTCAAAACAACTTTTTGACACTTGAGTGCAAATCTCCTCCGCGAGACCTTTAATTTGATACCAAACACGGTAGGATTTAAATAATATTTATAAAAAACAATTGACAATCGTCCAAAACAACTTTTTGACATTTGAGTTCAAATCTTCTCTGCGAGACCTTTTATTCAATACCAAACACGGTAGGATTTAAATAATTTTTATAGAAAACAATTGACAATCGTCCAAAACAACTTTTTGACACTTGAGTTCAAATCTCCTCCGCGAGACCTTTAATTTGATACCAAACACGGTAGGATTTAAATAATATTTATAAAAAACAATTGACAATCGTCCAAAACAACTTTTTGACATTTGAGTTCAAATCTTCTCTGCGAGACCTTTTATTCAATACCAAACACGGTATGATTTAAATAATTTTTATAGAAAACAATTGACAAACGTCCAAAACAACTTTTTGACACTTGAGTTCAAATCTCCTCCGCGAGACCTTTAATTGAATATCAAACATGGTAGGATTTAAATAATTTTTACAGAAAACAATTGACAATCGTCTAAAACAACTTTTTCACACTTGAGTTCAAATCTTCTCTGCGAGACCTTTAGTTCAACACCAATCACGGTAGGATTTAAATAATTTTTATAGAAAACAATTGACAATCGTCCAAAACATTGACACTTTAGTTAAAATCTCCTCGGCGAGACCTTTAATTAAATACCAAACTCGGTATGATTTAAATAATATTTATAAAAAACAATTGACAATCGTCCAAAATAACTTTTTGGCACTTTATTTTAAATCTCTAACGTGAAACTTTTAGTTTAGTACCAAACACGGCAGGATCGAAATAAGAAACAACTGATGATAAAATAAATATTTCTGTAATTGATTATAAATATTTAAAACGATCTTTTTATATTAGATAAGTAATTAACTTACTTAAATTTTACCGCCTAAAATACTTTGAAGCATTGAGGTTGTCGAGCAGAGACATCTGTTTTATTTTTTGAGAAGGAAAAAAATGAATTGAAAAATAATATTTTACATTTCTGTGTTAGATAAGAAATTCACTCATTTGAATTTTACCGCCTAAAATCCTTAAAAGAATCGAAGTTAACGAACACAGACATCTGTCATATTAATTTTATATTTGAAAAAATATGAAAAAAAAAACTCACATTAAAAAAATTTACAAATTAGTAAATATGTTTTGCTCGTTTATTCTAAACACAGATAAATTTACAAAACTTTTTCATTTGGTCTAGAATTAATTCAATTTATACTTACAGTTTCAAACATATATGTCAAAAATGGCAGGATGAACACAAATTTGTGAAAAGTGACAGCTACAATTTAAATTTTTTTAATTGACTTTTAAAATATTTTCATTATAGTACACATGTTCACTCATTTATTTTAAACACAGATAAATTTACAAAACATCTTCAACTTGTCTAGAATTAATGTAATTTATACTCAAAATTTGAAACAGATCTGTCATACATGTCAAATTGAACAAAAATTTGTGAAAAGTTACAACTACAATCAACAAAGTACACTTTCGTAGCAACCCGAGGCCCCCCTTGATGGAAAATTTTAATGTCTTTCGCATTTAATATTTCGCACATCATGTGTAAGAAAAATATGAGACACGCAAAAGGCACTGTTCCACAGGGACCTTTAACACCCAAAAAAAGTTTCACCCCAATACATGAAACCGTCTAGGCTGTAGAGGTGGCCGATGGCCGTTGTTAGATTGGCTAAAATATAGAGTGACAGTTCAGACCCACGCCGATTAGTATGTAGGACTAGCGGTCCGACCTGCTTCGCAGGTCTGACCCCTAGGCTCCGCGTCACTGAAGAAGATTACAACTGAAAAAACTAAATTGAGTAGTCTTAAATAACTCCCAATTTGTACCAAACAATTGGCGAAGCAAGCTCGTCACTACGTTCCTCGCTCCATGTCAGTACATTGACGAAGAAAGCTCGTCACTTCGTTCCTCGCTTCCATGTCAGTGCATCGGCGAAGCAAGCTCGTCACTACGTTCCTCGCTTCCATGACAGTACTAGACGAAGAAAGCTCGTCACTTCGTTCCTCGCTTTCAAGTCAGTGCATCAGCGAAGCAAGCTCGCCACTTCGTTACTCGCTTCCATGTCAGTACATTGGCGAAGAAAGCTCGTTACTTCGCTTCTCGCTTTCATGTTACTACTATTTGGCACTTCAGTTTAATTCTCTTCCGTGAGATATTTAATTTAATAACAAACACGTTAAGACTTAAATAATGTTTATAAAAAACAATTTACAATCGCCCAAAACAACTTTTTGAAACTTGAGTTCAAATCTCCTCCGCGAGGCCTTTTATTTGATACCAAACAAGGTAGGAATTAAACAACATTTATACAAAACAATTAACGATCACCCAAAACAACTTTTTGACACTTGAGTTCAAATCTCCTCCGCGAGACCTTTAATTTGATACCAAACACGGTAGGTTTTAAATAATATTTATAAAAAACAATTTACAATCGTCCAAAACAACTTTTTGACACTTGAGTTCAAATCTCCTCCGCGAGACCTTTAATTTGATACCAAACACGGTAGGAATTAAATAACATTTATAAAAAACAATAGACAATCGGCCACTTTATGACACTTTATTTTAAATCTCTAATGTGAAACTTTTAATTTAGTACCAAACACGGCAGGATTAGATATAAAAACTGATGATAAAAAAAATAATTCTGAAATTGATTATAAATATTTAAAACGAACTTTTTATATTAGAAAAGTAATGAACTTATTTAAATTTTACCGCATAAAATACTTAGAAGCATCGAGGTTGTCGAGCAGAGACATCTGTTTTATATTTTGAGAAGAAAAAGAAACTACATATGAAGTGAAAAATAAATTTTAACTTTTTTTTATTAGATACGAAATTAACCCATTTGAATTTTACCGCCTAAAATCCTCAAATGAATCGAGGTTGACGAACAGAACATATTCATTTTGAATGGAAAAAATATTAAAAAAAAATTCACATTTAAAAAATCTACAATATAGAAAACATGTTTCCTCATCTATTCTAAACACATATAAATTTACAAAACTTTTTCATTTGATCTAGAATTAATTCAATTTATACTTACAGTTTCAAACAGTTATGTCAAAAATGACAGGTTGAACACAAATTCGTGAAAAGTGACAGCTACAATTTTATTTTTTCAAATTGACTTTTAATATATTTACATTATAGTACACATGTTCACTCATTTATTTTAAACACAGATTAATTTACAAAACTTCTTCAACATGTCTAGAATTAATGTAATTTTTACTCAAAATTTGAAACAGATCTGTCGATATATGTCAAATTGAACAAAAATTTGTGAAAAGTTACAACTACAATCAACAAAGTACACTTAGGTAGCAACCCGAGGCCCCCCTTGATGGAAAAATTTAATGTCTTTCGCATTTAATATTTCGCACATCATGTGTAAGAAAAATATGAGACATACAAAAGGCACTGTTCCACAGGGACCTTTAACACGCAAAAAAAGTTTCACCCGTATACATCAAACCGTTTAGGCTGTAGGCGATTCCGATCTCGGTTGTTAGACCGGTCGATGAATAGAGTGACAGCTCAGACCCACGCCGATTAGTATATAGGATGGTAAATTTATTTCTGTTTAGAATAAATTAAAGTACATGTTTAATATTTTGTTAAATTTTTAAACATCAATTTAAAAATAACAAAATTAATTTCAGAGTGAACTGTCAATTCCCTTTATCTTTGAATTTTTAACAGTGGTAGCAACGCGTGTTTATTTAACATAAACTACACGGAATACGAGGCCCCCCTTGATGGAAAAATTTAATGTCTTTCCTATTTAATATTTCGCACATCATGTGTATGAAAAATATGAATTCATAAAAAGCACGTAGTCCCTAGTGCCCTTTACATCTCAAAAAAAGTTTCATCCGAATCCAGCGCACCGTTTAGGCTGTAGCGATGAATAATTATGGTTGTTAGATTGGCTAATCTATAGAGTGGATGATGCCGAATAGTATATTGGACTAGCGGCCCGACCTGCTTCGCAGGTCTGTCCCCTAGGCTCCGCGTCACTGAAGAAGATTACAACTGAAAATGTAGAAAAATAAATTGAGTAGTCTTAAATAACTCCCAATTTATACCAAACAATTGGCGAAGCAAGCTCGTCACTACGTTCCTCGCTTCCATGTCAGTACATTGACGAAGAAAGCTCGTCACTTCGTTCCTCGCTTCCATGTCAATGCATCGGCGAAGCAAGCTCGTCACTACGTTCCTCGCTTCCATGTCAGTACTAGACGAAGAAAGCTCGTCACTTCGTTCCTCGCTTTCAAGTCAGTGCATCAGCGAAGCAAGCTTGTGCCTTCATTCCTCGCTTTTAAGTCAGTGCATCAGCGAAGCAAGCTCGTCACTATGTTCCTCGTTTCCATGTCAGTACATTGACGAAGAAAGCTCGTTGCTTCGTTTCTCGCTTTCATGTTACTACTATTTGGCACTTCAGTTTAATTCTCTTCCGTGAGATATTTAATTTAATACCAAACACGTTAAGACTTAAATAATATTTATAAAAAACAATTTACAATCGCCCAAAACAACTTTTTGACACTTGAGTTCAAATCTCCTCCGCGAGGCCTTTTATTTGATACCAAACACGGTAGGAAATAAATAACATTTATACAAAACAATTAACGATCATCCAAAATAACTTTTTGGCACTTGAGTTCAAATCTGCTCCGCGAGACCTTTAATTTAATACCAAACACGGTAGGTTTTAAATAGTATTTATTAAAAACAATTGACAATCGTCCACAACAACTTTTTGACACTTGATTTCAAATCTCCTCTGCGAGACCTTTAATTCAATTCCAAACACGGTAGGAATTAAATAACATTTATAAAAAACACAAGACAATCATCCTCTTTATGACCCTTTATTTTAAATCTCTAACGTGAATCTTTTAATTTAGTACCAAACACGGCAGGATTAGAAATAAAAACTGATGATAAAAAAAAATAATTCTGAAATTGATTATAAATATTTAAAACGAACTTTTTATATTAGATAATTAATGAACTTATTTAAATTTTACCGCCTAAAATACTTAGAAGCATCGAGGTTGTCGAGCAGAGACATCTGTTGTATTATTTGAGAAGGAAAAGAAACCATATATAAAGTATAAATATATATAAAAATAATGTTGGATAAGAAATTATCTCATTTGAATTTTACCGCCTAAAATCCTTAAAAGAATCGAAGTTGACGAACACAGACATCTGTCATATTAATTTTAAATTTGAAAAAAATATAAAAAAAAAATCACATTTAAAAAATTTACAAATTAGTAAATATGTTTGCTCTTTTATTCTAAACACATATAAATTTACAAAACTTTTTCATTTGATCCAGAATTAATTCAATTTATACTTACAGTTTCAAACAGATATGTCAAAAATGACAGGATGAACACAAATTCGTGAAAAGTGACAGCTACAATTTTAATTTTTCAAATTCACTTTTAATATATTTACATTATAGTACACATGTTCAATCATTTATTTTAAACACAGATAAATTTACAAAACATCTTCAACTTGTCTAGAATTAATGTAATTTTTACTCAAAATTTGAAACAGATCTGTCATATATGTCAAATTGAACAAAAATTTGTGAAAAGTTACAACTACAATCAACAAAGTACACTTTCGTAGCAACCCGAGGCCCCCCTTGATTGAAAAATTTAATGTCTTTCGCATTTAATATTTCGCACATCATGTGTAAGAAAAATATGAGACACGCAAAAGGCACTGTTCCACAGGGACCTTAAACACCCAAAAAAAGTTTCACCCGAATACATGAAACCGTCTAGGCTGTAGAGGTGGCCGATGGCCGTTGTTAGATTGGCTAAAATATAGAGTGACAGTTCAGACCCACGCCGATTAGTATATAGGACTAGCGGTCCGACCTGCTTCGCAGGTCTGACCCCTAGGCTCCGCGACACTAAAGAAGATAGCAGTCTCTTTGTTCCTCGCTTCCAAGTCAGTAAATTGGCGAAGAAAACACATCACTTCGTTCCTCGCTTTCATGTCAGTACAATGGCGAGGAAAGCTCGTCACTTCGTTCCTCGCTTTCATGTCAGTGTCTCTTAACTTCCCATCCCTAAAACAGTTCATTTAATATCCCTAAGTTAAGTTTCTAGTAATTTCCACAAAAGCAATTGCTGATCGTAATTATTTGTGATAAAGAAGGTTCATCACAACTTTTTCCAACTTTTTGAGCCTGAAACGTTACATTCAATACTTCACAAGCTAGCTTTAGGGGAATTTTCAGAATAGCATTTGCCAATCGTACTGATTTATAATAAAGATGGCTCAATATTTCACTTCTAAAACATTTTACTTGGTACCCCACAGGTCGCAAATATTCATGAATTGTAAGGAAAAATAATTGCCGATCAGAATCGGTTTTCGAAAAAAATTACAACAAACACAATTATTAAATTTTCCGTGGATACTCGTATTACCAAGACTAAGTGTTTGAATTTTTACCCTTGCAATAGATTTCAAGTGACTTAAAAAAAAAAGATTATCTGGGAACTCTTAAAACATTTTATTTCATACACCACAAGTTAGATACCTAAAAAAAAATTAAGAATTTAAATTAAACACAAATTACATTAATATTTGATCATATAACAAATATTTTGCCAATCTGACATTCCTATTGTCTTCTTGGCAATTTAAAAATACCGTCAATAATAATGTATAATAATTTGCATTCCACATTGTCGACTTTACCTAATCTAACGTCAAAGTAGAATAAAATCGTGAAATTGTAATGGAATTTTTTTCCTTTAAATTTCGCGGTTTTTAAAATTTTTATAAAATTTGATCGTGTAATACCAACCAACCAGTCTTACGTTATCTTGTCAGTTACATTTCAAAGTACAATTAAAGCTAAAAAATTTTAACTTGTCTATTCAAGATTCTCATTTGATACCAAACACTATATTTTTGTGATGTTTTTTATGAAAATATTCGACAGCCGCCAATTTTTATATTGTCATTTGTCCCGTCTATTCGACATCTTTTTTTGGATACCCAAAAAGTGATTTTAAAAAATAATTAAATCAAACACAACTTAATTAATATTTGATCATGTGATAAATAATTTTGTCAATCTGATTTTTCTATTGGTAATTTTAAAATATCAATAATAATGTACAATAATTTGCATTCTCTTTTGTCTACAAATTTGACGGATTTACTTTATTATTACCAAATTTGATCGTGTAATACCAAAGTTACTTATTGTAAAGTCAAGTAAAATAAAAAAAAAAAAAGGTTAGAAACTTTTTTTTTCTCAAAATTTCATATTTTTATTTTATTTTTATTAAATTTGATTATGTTACAAAGACTTCTCTAAATCTGACATTTCTATTATTATCTTGTCAATTTAAAAGAACCGTCAATAATAATATATAATAAATTGCACCCTACATTGTCGACAAATTTAATGCATTTACTTTATTTTTAATAAATTTGTCGTGTAATAGCGACTTTTCCTAGTTTAAAATAAAAGTAGCATCAAAATGAAAATTTTTTATTTTACAACTGAAAATGTAGAAATATAAATTGATAGTCTTTAATAACTTCCAATTAATACCAAACAATTGGCGAAGCAAGCTCGTCACTACGTTTCTCGCTTTCATGTCAGTACATTGACGAAGAAGTGCATCGACGAAGCAAGCTCGTCACTACGTTCCTCGCTTCCATGTCAGTACATTGACAAAGAAAGCTCGTCACTTCGTTCCTCGCTTTCAAGTCAGTGCATGGGCAAAGCAAGCTCGTCACTTTGTTTCTCGCTTCTATGTTACTACTATTTGGCACTTCAATTTAAATCTCTTCCGTGAGATATTTAATTCAATACCAAACACGTAAGGATTTAAATAACATTTATAAAAAAACAATTGATGATTTACAAAAATAACTTTTTGACACTTGAGTTGAAATATCTTTCATGAGACTTATAATTTGATACCAATCACGGTAGGATTTAAATAACATATATCTTCTTTGCGAGACCTTTTATTTAATACCAAACACGGTAGGATTTAAATAATTTTTATAGAAAACAATTGACAATCGTCCAAAATAATTTTTTGACACTTGAGTTCAAATCTACTCTGCGAGATCTTTAATTGAATACCAAACACGGTAGGAATTAAATAACATATATACAAAACAATTAACGATCGTCCAAAACAACTATTTGACACTTGAGTTCAAATCTCTTCCGCGAGACCTTTAATTTGATACCAAACACGGTAGGATTTAAATAATATTTATAAAAAACAATTGACAATCGTCCAAAATAACTTTTTGACACTTGAGTTCAAATCTCCTCCGCGAGACCTTTAATTTGATACCAAACACGGTAGGAATTATATAACATATATACAAAACAATTAACGATCGTGCAAAACAACTTTTTGACACTTGAGTTCAAATCTCTTCCGCGAGACCTTTAATTTGATACCAAACACGGTAAGATTTAAATAATATTTATAAAAAACAATTGACAATCGTCCTAAATAACTTTTTGACACTTGAGTTAAAATCTTCTCTGCGAGACCTTTTATTTAATACCAAACACGGTAGGATTTAAATAATGTTCATAAAAAACAATTGACAATCGTCCAAAACAACTTTTTGACACTTAAGTTCAAATCTCCTCTGCGAGACCTTTAATTCAATACCAAACACGGTATGATTTAAATAATATTTATAGAAAACAATTGACAATTGTCCAAAATAACTTTTTGACACTTGAGTTCAAATCTCCTCTGCGAGACCTTTAATTCTATACCAAACACAGCAGGATTTAAATAATATTTGTAAAAAACAATTGACAATCGTCACTTTATTTTAAATCTCGAACGTGAAACTTTTAATTTAGTACTAACCACGGCAGTATTAGAAATGAAAAACAACTCATGATAAAAAAAATTATTCTGAAATTAAATAAATATTTAAAACGATCTTTTTATATTAAATAAGTAATAAACTTATTTAAATTTTACCGCCTAAAATACTTGGAAGCATCAAGGTTGTCGAGCAGAGACATCTGTGTATTTTTTGACGCGGAAAAGATACCATCTATGAAGTGAAAAATAATTTTCAACTTTTTTGTGTTAGATAAGAATTTGAATTTTACCGCCTAAAATCCTTAAAAGAATCATGGTTGACGAACAAAGACATCTGTCATATTTATTTTGAATTTGAAAAAAATATAAAAAAAAATTCACATTTAAAAAAATTACAAAATAGTAAACAATGTACGCACTATTATTCTAAACACAAATAAATTTGCCAAATTTATCTAACTTGTCTACAATTAAAGTAATGTATAATTAAAACTTCGAAGTGAACTGTCAAAAATGACAAGTTTTCATTCTTTTTTTCAAACAATTAAAGATAAAGTGTATTGACAGTTCACTTTGAAATTGTAAAAATAAATTACTTTATTTGTAGACAAGTTAGATAAGTATGGTAAATTTATTTCTGTTTAGAATAAATTAAAGTACAAGTTTAATATTTTGTTAAATTTTTAAACATCAATTTAAAAATAACAAAATTAATTTCAGAGTGAACTGTCAATTCCCTTTATCTTTGAATTTTTAACAGTGGTAGCAACGCGTGTTTATTTAACATAAACTACACGGAATACGAGGCCCCCCTTGATGGAAAAATTTAATGTCTTTCGCATTTAATATTTCGCACATCATGTGTAAGAAAAATATGAGACATGCAAAAGGCACTGTTCCACAGGGACCTTTAACACCCAAAAAAAGTTTCACCTAAATACATCAAACCGTCTAGGCTGTAGAGGTGGCCGATGGCCGTTGTTAGATTGGCTAATCTATAGAGTGGATATTGCCGAATAGTATATTGGACTAGCGGTCCGACCTGCTTCGCAGGTCTGACCCCTAGGCTCCGCAACACTAAAGAAGATAGCAGTCTCTTTGTTCCTCGCTTCCAAGTCAGTAAATTGGCGAAGAAAACACATCACTTCGTTCCTCGCTTTCATGTCAGTACAATGGCGAGGAAAGCTCGTCACTTCGTTCCTCGCTTTCATGTCAGTGTCTCTTAACTTCCCATCCCTAAAACAGTTCATTTAATATCCCTAAGTTAAGTTTCTAGTAATTTCCACAAAAGCAATTGTTGATCGTAATTATTTGTGATAAAGAAGGTTCATCATTACTTTTTCCAACTTTTTGAGCCTGAAACGTTACATTCAATACTTCACAAGGTAGCTTTAGGGGAATTTTCAGAATAGCATTTGCCAATCGTACTGATTTATAATAAAGATGGCTCAATATTTCACTTCTAAAACATTTTACTTGGTACCCCACAGGTCGCAAATATTCATGAATTGTATAAAAAAATAAATAAAATAAATATATCATCACGCCTTTTACCCATTACGGGTGTGGCACTCTGCTTATGCAGATCTCGGTAGGTGATATATTTTTGCGTATGAAGTGCGGTTACCAGCCGTCAAATCATAGCCCCCAAGGATGTTAGTGGAGGGGGAACCACAGGGGTAAATTTAAATTTGTAACTGTCGGCAGAGGGGTTCGAACTGAGGATCTCACGATCCACAGTCCGACAGTCATGAATTGTAAGGAAAAATAATTGCCGATCAGAATCGGTTTGCGAAAAAAATTACAACAAACACAATTATTAAATTTTCCGTGGATACTCGTATTACCAAGACCAAGTGTTTGAATTTTTACCCTTGCAATAGATTTCAAGTGACTTAAAAAAAAATGATTATCTGGGAACTCTTAAAACATTTCATTCATTTCATTAGATACCTAAAAAAAAAATTAAAAATTTAAATTAAACACAAATTACATTTGATCATATAACAAATATTTTGCCAATCTGACATTTCTATTGTCTTCTTGGCAATTTAAAAATACCGCCAATAATAATGTATAATAATTTGCATTCCACATTGTCGACTTTACTTAATCTAACGTCAAAGTAGAATAAAATCGTAAAATTGTAATGGAATTTTTTTCCTTTAAATTTCGCGGTTTTTAAAATTTTTATAAAATTTGATCGTGTAATACCAACCAACCAGTCTTACGTTATCTTGTCAGTTACATTTCAAAGTACAATCAAAGCTAAAAAAATTTAACTTGTCTATTCAAGATTCTCATTTGATACCAAACACTATATTTTTGTGATGTCTTTTATGAAAATATTCGACAGCCGCCAATTTTTATATTATCATTTGTCCCGTCGATTCGACATCTTTCTTTGGATACCCAAAAAGTGATTTTAAAAAAATAATTAAATCAAACACATCTTAATTAATATTTGATCATGTGATAAATAATTTTGTCAATCTGATTTTTCTATTGGCAATTTTAAAATATCAATAATAATGTACAATAATTTGCATTCTCTTTTGTCTACAAATTTGACGGATTTACTTTATTATTACCAAATTTGATCGTGTAATACCAAAGTTACTTATTGTAAAGTCAAGTAAAATAAAAAAAAAAAAAGGTTAGAAACTTTTTTTTTCTCAAAATTTCATATTTTTATTTTATTTTTATTAAATTTGATTATGTTACAAAGACTTCTCTAAATCTGACATTTCTATTATTATCTTGTCAATTTAAAAGAACCGTCAATAATAATATATAATAAATTGCACCCTACATTGTCGACAAATTTAATGCATTTACTTTATTTTTAATAAATTTGTCGTGTAATAGCGACTTTTCCTAGTTTAAAGTAAAAGTAGCATCAAAATGAAAATTTTTTATTTTACAACTGAAAATGTAGAAATATAAATTGATAGTCTTTAATAACTTCCAATTAATACCAAACAATTGGCGAAGCAAGCTCGTCACTACGTTTCTCGCTTCCATGTCAGTACATTGACGAAGAAAGCTCGTCACTTCGTTCTTCGCTTCCATGTCAGTGCATCGACGAAGCAAGCTCGTCACTACGTTCCTCGCTTCCATGTCAGTACATTGACGAAGAAAGCTCGTCACTTCGTTCCTCGCTTTCAAGTCAGTGCATGGGCAAAGCAAGCTCGTCACTTTGTTTCTCGCTTTTATGTTACTACTATTTGGCACTTTAGTTTAAATCTCTTCCGTGAGATATTTAATTCAATACCAAACACGTAAGGATTTAAATAACATTTATAAAAAAACAATTGATGATTTACCAAAATAACTTTATGACACTTGAGTTGAAATATCCTTCATGAGACTTTTAATTTGATACCAATCACGGTAGGATTTAAATAGCATATATCTTCTTTGCGAGACCTTTTCTTTAATACCAAACACGGTAGGATTTAAATAATTTTTATAGAAAACAATTAACAATCGTCCAAAACAATTTTTTGACACTTGAGTTCAAATCTCCTCTGCGAGATCTTTAATTGAATACCAAACACGGTAGGAATTAAATAACATATATACAAAACAATTAACGATCGTCCAAAACAACTATTTGACACTTGAGTTGAAATCTCTTCCGCGAGACCTTTAATTTGATACCAAACACGGTACGATTTAAATAATATTTATAAAAAACAATTGACAATCGTCCAAAATAACTTTTTGACACTTGAGTTCAAATCTCCTCCGCGAGACCTTTAATTTGATACCAAACACGGTAGGAATTAAATAACATATATACAAAACAATTAACGATCGTGCAAAACAACTTTTTGACACTTGAGTTCAAATCTTTTCCGCGAGACCTTTAATTTGATACCAAACACGGTAGGATTTAAATAATATTTATAAAAAACAATTGACAATCGTCCAAAATAACTTTTTGACACTTGAGTTTAAATCTTCTCTGCGAGACCTTTTATTTAATACCAAACACGGTAGGATTTAAATAATGTTTATAAAAAACAATTGACAATCGTCCAAAACAACTTTTTGACACTTAAGTTCAAATCTCCTCTGCGAGACCTTTAATTCAATACCAAACACGGTATGATTTAAATAATATTTATAGAAAACAATTGACAATTGTCCAAAATAACTTTTTGACACTTGAGTTCAAATCTCCTCTTCGAGACCTTTAATTCAATACCAAACACGGTAGGATTTAAATAATATTTGTAAAAAACAATTGACAATCGTCACTTTTTTTTAAATCTCGAACGTGAAACTTTTAATTTAGTACTAAACACGGCAGGATTAGAAATGAAAAACAACTCATGATAAAAAAAATATTCTGAAATTAAATAAATATTTAAAACGATCTTTTTATATTAAATAAGTAATAAACTTATTTAAATTTTACCGCCTAAAATACTTAGAAGCATCAAGGTTGTCGAGCAGAGACATCTGTGTATTTTTTGACGCGAAAAAGAAACCATCTATTAAGTGAAAAATAATTTTCAACTTTTTTGTGATAGATAAGAATTTGAATTTTACCGCCTAAAATCCTTAAAAGAATCATGGTTGACGAACAAAGACATCTGTCATATTTATTTTGAATTTGAAAAAAATATAAAAAAAAAATTCACATTTAAAAAAATTACAAAATAGTAAACGATGTACGCACTATTATTCTAAACACAAATAAATTTGCCAAATTTATCTAACTTGTCTACAATTAAAGTAATGTATAATTAAAACTTCGAAGTGAACTGTCAAAAATGACAAGTTGTCATTCTTTTTTTCACACAATTAAAGATAAAGTGTATTGACAGTTCACTTTGAAATTGTAAAAATAAATTACTTTATTCGTAGACAAGTTAGATAAGTATGGTAAATTTATTTCTGTTTAGAATAAATTAAAGTACATGTTTAATATTTTGTTAAATTTTTAAACATCAATTTAAAAATAACAAAATTAATTTCAGAGTGAACAGTCAATTCCCTTTATCTTTGAATTTTTAACAGTGGTAGCAACGCGTGTTTATTTAACATAAACTACACGGAATACGAGGCCCCCCTTGATGGAAAAATTTAATGTCTTTCGCAATTAATATTTCGCACATCATGTGTAAGAAAAATATGAGACATGCAAAAGGCACTGTTCCACAGGGACCTTTAACACGCAAAAAAAGTTTCGCCCGAATACATCAAACCGTCTAGGCTGTAGGCGATTCCGATGGCGGTTGTTAGACTGGTCGATGAATAGAGTGCATATTGCCGAATAGTATATTGGATGGTAAATTTATTTCTGTTTAGAATAAATTAAAGTACATGTTTAATATTTTGTTAAATTTTTAAACATCAATTTAAAAATAACAAAATTAATTTCAGAGTGAACTGTCAATTCCCTTTATCTTTGAATTTTTAACAGTGGTAGCAACGCGTGTTTATTTAACATAAACTACACGGAATACGAGGCCCCCCTTGATGGAAAAATTTAATGTCTTTCCTATTTAATATTTCGCACATCATGTGTATGAAAAATATGAATTCATAAAAAGCACGTAGTCCCTAGTGCCCTTTACATCTCAAAAAAAGTTTCATCCGAATCCAGCGCACCGTTTAGGCTGTAGCGATGAATAATTATGGTTGTTAGATTGGCTAATCTATAGAGTGGATGATGCCGAATAGTATATTGGACTAGCGGCCCGACCTGCTTCGCAGGTCTGTCCCCTAGGCTCCGCGTCACTGAAGAAGATTACAACTGAAAATGTAGAAAAATAAATTGAGTAGACTTAAATAACTTCAAATTTATACCAAACAATTGGCGAAGCAAGCTCGTCACTACGTTCCTCGCTTCCATGTCAGTACATTGACGAAGAAGGCTCGTTACTTCGTTCTTCGTTTCCATGTTAGTACATCGGCGAAGGAAGCTCGTCACTACGTTCCTCGCTTCCATGTCAGTACTAGACGAAGAAAGCTCGTCACTTCGTTCCTCGCTTTCAAGTCAGTGCATCGGCGAAGCAAACTCATCACTTTGTTCCTCATTTCCATGTCCGTAAATTAACGAAGAAAGCTCGTCACTTCGTTCCTCGCTTTCAAATCAGTGCATAGGCGAAGCAAGCTCGTCACTTCGTTTCTCGCTTCCATGTTACTAATATTTGGCACTTTAGTTTAAATCTCTTCCGTAAGATATTTAATTCAATACCAAACACGTTTTTTGACACTTGAGTAAAAATATCCTTCATGAGACTTTTAATTTGATACTAAACACGGTAGGATTTAAATAATATTTATAAAAAACAATTGACAATGCTCCAAATCAACTTTTTGAGTCAACACTTAAGTTTAAATCTCCTCCGCAAGGCCTTTAATTTAATACCAAACACGGTAGGAATTAAATATCATTTATACAAAACAATTAACGATCATCCAAAACAACTTTTTGACACTTGAGTTCAAATCTCCTCCTTGAGACTTTTAATTTGATACCAAACACTGCATAATTTGAATAATATTTGTAAAAAACAATTGACAATCGTCCAAAATAACTTTTTGACACTTGAGTTCAAATCTCCTTCGCGAGGCCTTTAATTTGATACCAAACACGGTAGGATTTAAATAATATTTATAAAAAAACAATTGACAATCGCCCAAAACAACTTCTTGACACTTGAGTTCAAATCTCCGCCGCCAGGCCTTTAATTTGATACCAAACACGGTGGGAATTAAATAACATTTATACAAAACAATTAACGATCGTCCAAAACAACTTTTTGACACTTGAGTTCAAATCTCCTCCGCGAGACCTTTAATTCAATACCAAACACGGTAGGATTTAAATAATATTTATAAAAAAACAATTGACAATCGCCCAAAACAACTTCTTGACACTTCAGTTCAAATCTCCGCCGCCAGGCCTTTAATTTGATACCAAACACGGTGGGAATTAAATAACATTTATACAAAACAATTAACGATCGTCCAAAACAACTTTTTGACACTTTAGTTCAAATCTCCTCCGCGAGACCTTTAATTCAATACCAAACACGGTAGGATTTAAATGATATTTATAAAAAACAATTGACAATCGTCGAAAATAACTTTATGACACTTTATTTTAAATCTCGAACGTGAAACTTTTAATTTAGTACCAAACACGGCAGGATTAGAAATGAAAAACAACTCATGATAAAAAAAATTATTCTGAAATTAAATAAATATTTAAAACGATATTTTTATATTAAATAAGTAATAAACTTATTTAAATTTTGCCGCCTTAAATACTTAGAGGCATCAAGGTTGTTGAACAGAGACATCATGTGTATTTTTTGAACAGGAAAAGAAACCATATATGAAGTGAAAAATAATTTTCAACTTTTTTGTGTTAGATAAGAAAATAATTCATTTGAATTTTACCGCCTAAAATCCTTAAAAGAATCGTGGTTGACGAACAAAGACATCTGTCATATTTATTTTGAATTTGAAAAAAATTTAAAAAAAAAAATTCACATTTAAAAAAATTACAAAATAGTAAACAATGTACGCACTATTATTCTAAACACAAATAAATTTGCCAAATTTATCTAACTTGTCTACAATTAAAGTAATGTATAATTAAAACTTCGAAGTGAACTGTCAAAAATGACAAGTTGTCATTCTTTTTTTCAAACAATTAAAGATAAAGTGTATTGACAGTTCACTTTGAAATTGTAAAAATAAATTACTTTATTTGTAGACAAGTTAGATAAGTATGGTAAATTTATTTCTGTTTAGAATAAATTAAAGTACATGTTTAATATTTTGTTAAATTTTTAAACATCAATTTAAAAATAACAAAATTAATTTCAGAGTGAACTGTCAATTCCCTTTATCTTTGAATTTTTAACAGTAGTAGCAACGCGTGTTTATTTAACATAAACTACACTGTTTACGAGGCCCCCCTTGATGTAAAAATTTAATGTCTTTCCTATTTAATATTTCGCACATCATGTGTATGAAAAATATGAATTCATAAAAAGCACGTAGTCCCTAGTGCCCTTTACATCTGAAAAAAACTTTCATCCGAATCCAGCGCACCGTTTAGGCTGTAGCGATGAATAATTATGGTTGTTAGATTGGCTAATCTATAGAGTGGATGATGCCGAATAGTATATTGGACTAGCGGTCCGACCTGCTTCGCAGGTCTGACCCCTAGGCTCCGCGACACTAAAGAAGATAGCAGTCTCTTTGTTCCTCGCTTCCAAGTCAGTAAATTGGCGAAGATAACACGTCACTTCGTTCCTCGCTTTCATGTCAGTACATTGGCAAGGAAAGCTCGTCACTTCGTTCCTCGCTTTCATGTCAGTGTCTCTTAACTTCCCGTCCCTAAAATAGTTCATTTAATACATCTAAGTTAAGTTTCTAATAATTTCCACAAAAACAATTGATGATCGTAATTATTTGTGATAAAGAAGGTTCATCACTACTTTCAACTTTTTGAGCCTGAAACGTTACATTCAATACTTCACAAGCTAGGTTTACGGGAATTTTCAGAAAAGCAATTGCTAATCGTACTGATTTATAATAAAAATGGGTCATTACTAAGTTCCTCAGTATTTCACTTCTAAACCATTTTACTAGGTACTACACAGGTCGCAAATATTCATGAATAATTTCCGATCGGAATTGGTTTGCGAAAAAAATTACAACAAACACAATTAATAAATTTTCCATGAATACTCGTATTACCAAGACCAAGTGTTTTAATTTTTACCCCTGTAATCGATTCCAAGTGACTTAAAAAAATGATTATCTGCGAACTAAAAATATTTCATTTCATACACCACAAGTTAGATACCTAACAAAAAATTTAAAAAATTTAAATTAAACACAACTTGTCTTAATATTTGATCATATAATAAAGATTTTTGCCAATCTGACATTTCTATTGTCTTCTTGGAAATTTAAAAATACCGCCAATAATAATGTATAATTATTTATATTCCATATTGTCGACTATACCTAATCTAACGTCTAAAGTAGAATCAAATCGTGAAATTTTAACGGATTTTTTTCCATTAAATTTCGTGGTTTTTAAAATTTTTATAAAATTTGTTCGTGTAATACCAACCTTACCCAGTCTTACGTTATCTTGTCAGTTACACTTCAAAGTACAATCGAAGCGAAAAAATTTAAACTTGTCTATTCAAGATTTTCATTTGATACCAAACACTATATTTTTCTGATGTCTTTTAAGAAAACAATCGACAGCCGCCATTTTCTATATTATAATTTGTCCCGTCTATTCGACATCTTTCTTTGGATATCCAAAAAGTGATTTAAAATAAAAATTAAATCACAACTTAATTAATATTTTATCATGTGATAAAGACTTTTGTCAATCTGATATATCTATTGGTAATTTTAAAATATTATCAATAATAATGTACAATAATTTGCATTTTCCTTTGTCGACAAATTTGGCGGATTTACTTTATTATTACTAAATTTGATCGTGTAATACCAACTTTACTTAATCTAAAGTCAAGTAAAATAAAAAAAAATATGGTTGGAAACTTTTTTTCCTCTAAATTTCAAAGTTTTGTTTTATTTTTATTAAATTTGATTATGTAACAAAGACTTCTCTCAATCTGACATTTTTATTATTATCTTGTCAATTTAAAAGAACCGTCAATAATAATATATAATAAATTGCCCCCTACATTGTCGACAAATTTAACGCGTGTACTACCGACTTTTCCTAGTTTAGAGTAAAAGTAGCATCAAAATAAAAATTTTTATTTTACAACTGAAAATGTAGAAAAATAAATTGATAGTCTTAAATAACTTCCAATTAATACCAAACAATTGGCGAAGCAAGCTCGTCACTACGTTCCTCGCTTCCATGTCAGTACATTGACGAAGAAAGCTCGTCACTTCGTTCCTCGCTTCCATGTCAGTGCATCGGCGAAGCAAGCTTGTCACTACGTTCCTCGCTTCCATGTCAGTACTAGACGAAGAGAGCTCGTCACTTCGTTCCTCGCGTTCAAGTCAGTGCATAAGCGAAGCAAGCTCGTCACTTCGTTCCTCGCTTCCATGTCAGTACATTGGCGAAGCAAGCTTGTGCCTTCGTTCCTCGTTTTTAAGTCAGTGCATCGGCGAAGCAAGCTCGTCACTATGTTCCTCGTTTCCATGTCAGTACATTGACGAAGAAAGCTCGTTACTTCGTTTCTCGCTTTCATGTTACTACTATTTGGCAAGTCAGTTTAATTCTCTTACGTGAGTTATTAAATTTAATACCAAACACGTTAAGATTTAAATAATATTTATAAAAAACAATTTACAATCGCCCAAAACAACTTTTTGACACTCGAGTTCAAATCTCCTCCGCGAGGCCTTTTATTTGATACCAAACACGGTAATAATTAAATAACATTTATACAAAACAATTTACGATCATCCAAAACAACTTTTTGACACTTGAGTTCAAATCTAATCTGCGAGACCTTTAATTTGATACCAAACACGGTAGGTTTTAAATAATATTTATAAAAAACAATTGACAATCGTCCAAAATAACTTTTTGACACTTGAGTTCAAATCATTTCCGCGGGACCTTTAATTTGATACCAAACACGGTAGGATTTAGCTCATTATTATAAAAAACAATTGACAATCGCCCAAAACAACTTTTTGATACTTGATTTCAAATCTCCTCTGCGAGACCTTTAATTCAATACCAAACACGGTAGGAATTAAATAACATTTATAAAAAACAATAGACAATCGTCCACTTTATGACACTTTATTTTAAATCTCTAACGTGAAACTTTTAATTTAGTACCAAACACGGTAGGATTAGATATACAAACTGATGATAAAAAAAAAAAATTCTGAAATTGATTATAAATATTTAAAACGAACTTTTTATATTAGAAAAGTAATGAACTTATTTAAATTTTACCGCCTAAAATACTTAGAAGCATCGAGGTTGTCTGTTGTATTTTTTGAGAAGGAAAAGAAACCATATATGAAGTGGAAAATAATTTTCAACTTTTTTGTATTGGATAAGAAATTATTATATAAATGAATCGAGGTTGAGGAACAGAGACATCTGTCATATTTATTTTGAATGAAAAAAAAATATAAGAAAAAAATTCACATTTAAAAAATCTACAATATAGAAAACATGTTTCCTCATTTATTCTAAACACAGATAAATATACAAAACTTTTTCATTTGGTCTAGAATTAATTCAATTTATACTTACAGTTTCAAACAGATATGTCAAAAATGACAGGATGAACACAAATTCGTGAAAAGTGACAGCAACATATTTAATTTTTTATATTGACTTTTAATATATTTACATTATAGTACACGTTGAATCATTTATTTTAAACACAGATAAATTTACAAAACATCTTCAACTTGTATAGAATTAATGAAATTTTTATTCAAAATTTGAAACAGATCTGTCATATATGTCAAATTGAACAAAAATTTGTGAAAAGTTACAACTATAATCAACAAACTACACTTTCGTAGCAACCCGAGGCCCCCCTTGATGTAAAAATTTAATGTCTTTCCTATTTAATATTTCGCACATCATGTATATGAAAAATATGAATTCATAAAAAGCACGTAGTCCCTAGTGCCCTTTACATCTAAAAAAAAGTTTCACCCGAATCCAGCGCACCGTTTAGGCTGTAGCGATGAATAATTATGGTTGTTAGATCGGTCGATGAATAGAGTGACAGTTCAGACCCACGCCGATTAGTATATAGGACTAGCGGTCCGACCTGCTTCGCAGGTCTGACCCCTAGGCTCCGCGTAACTGAAGAAGATTACAACTGAAAATGTAGAAAAATATATTGAGTAGTCTTAAATAACTTTCAATTAATACCAAACAATTGGCGAAGCAAGCTCGTCACTTTGTTCCTCGCTTCCATGTCAATAAAATTTATAAAAGACAATTGACGATCGTCCAATTTTGACACTTGAGTTTAAATTTCCTTCATGAGACTTTTAATTTGATACCAAAAACGGTAGGATGTAAATAATATTTATAAAAAACAATTGACAATCGTCCATAACAACTTTTTGACACTTGAGTTTAAATCTGATAAGTGAGACCTTTAATTCAATACCAAACACGGTAGGATATAAATAACATTTATGAAAAACAATTGACAATCGTCCAAAACTACTTTTTGACACCTGAGTTCAAATCTCCTCCGCGAGACCTTTAATTTGACACCAAATATGGTAGGATAAAATAACATTTATAAATAACAATTAACGATCGTTCAAAATAAATTTTTGACACTTGAGTTTAATTCTCATGATTGAGACTTCTAATTCAATACCAAACACGGTACAATTTAAATAACATTTATAAAAACAGATGACGATCGTCTAAAATAATTTTTTGGCACTTGAGTTTAAATCTGATGAGTGAGACCTATAATTTAGTACCAAATACAGTAGGATTTAAATAGCATTTATAAAGAACAACTAACGATCGTCCAAAACAACTTTATGGCACTTGATTTGAAATCTTTTCCGTGAAACTTTTAATTTAGTACCAAACACGGCAGCATTAGAAATAAAAAAGAATTGATGATTGTTCAAAATAACTTTTTGACAATTCTACGAATTTAAATTAAAAAGAAATTTAGAAATTGATTTTAAATATTTAAAACGATATTTTTATATTAGATAAGTAATTAATTTATTTAAATTTTACCGCCTAAAAAACTTAGAAGCATTGAGGTTGTCGAGCAGAGACATCTGTTGTTTTTTTGAGACGAAAAAGAAACCATCTAGAAAGTGAAATAGTTATTTACATTATACGTGCGGTAAGTTTAGTTTTACAGCGCGAAGTTTTGTATTGAAGCACGACGCGCAGCGGAGTGCTTTAATAAAACTGAGCGATGTATAATAAACTTAACGCACACATAATGTATTACATTTTCTGGCCGATATACTTAAAAAGAAAAATTTCCAATTATAACCTAAAAATATGACAATATAATAATTCTCGCATGGACTATATGAGCGATTCAAATGTTACCTACCTTTCTCGATATTCTGTATTACAATTCATTTAATATAATTAAAATAAAATAAATCACCAATTCTCATCAATCCAATCAATCAGTTTTATCTTTTGACATTTAATTGGTTGTCACAATTACCAACTGTGAAATAACGATACTTAATTAGGATAAGTGTTAAGAGATGGCGCTGCTGTCAAATGTCATTTTTATATAAAATTTTTAGTTTTATTTATTTCTATGTTACTTTATTTAACGATTTTGGCGGTAACTAGAGTTTTTTTAATCATTCTTTATTATTGCAAAGTTACTTTTTATTTTAAAGGCTTCAAAAAGCTAAAAAATATCGGTGCGCATTCCCGCACCGCGGTGTTTCAAAAAGTATGGAAACTGTAAAATCGTAGTTACCGCAAACGTAAATGATGTGTGATTGTTATGTTTACAGTTCAGGAGGCCAGAAAATAATTTTCAACTTTTTTGCGTTAGATAAGAAAATAACTTATTTGAATTTTACCGCCTAAAATCCTTAAAAGAATCGAAGTTGACGAACAAAGACATCTGTCATATTTATATTAAATTTGAAAAAAATATGAAAAAATAATTAACATTTAAAAAAATTACAAAATGTACGCTTATTTATTTTAAACACAAATAAATTTGCCAAATTTATCTAACTTGTCTACAATTAAAGTAACGTATGATTAAAATTTCAAACTGAACTGTCAAAAATGACAAGTTGTCATTCTTTTTGCCAAAAAATTAAAGATAAAGTGAATTGACAGTTCACTTTTAAATTTTAAAAATAAATTACTTTATTTGTAGACATGTTAGATAAGTATGATAAATTTATTTGTGTTTAGAATAAATGAACGTACATGTTTAATATTTTGTTAAATTTTAAAACATCAATTTAAAAATAAAAAAAATTTTTTTCAAAGTGAACTGTCAATTCCCTTTATCTTTGAATTTTTAACAGTAATAGCAACGCGTGTTATAACAAAAGCTACGCTCGCACACTCTGATTTCCGCCTTATTTATTTAATATCTCGCACATCATGTGTACTAAAAATGTGAATTTATAAAAAGCACGTATTCTAAAACAATCTCTATAGGCCTTTAAAGGTTTCACTGAAATTCGTTATATCGTCTAGGCTCTAGAGCTGCGCACATATTTGGTTACTAAGCAGATGAATCTATATATAGAAATATACTCTAACCGATTAGTACGTTGGATGATACAAGTGTATAAGTAAGCTTTTAAAGCACGTACGACGAGTTTAAGAGCACGACGCGAAGCGGAGTGCATTTAACGTCGCTAGTGCTTTAAAAGCACTTATACACGTGTGTCATACGCTATTTTTTTATTATACCTGCATCATACTCTGGAAAAAACTGAAAAGCAACATTTTGATTTTAATTCATTTCATAATTTTGCGCGTGTGACGTTTGACGTATATCGTTTACATGGAGACTGGTTAACATTTGTTGTTTACGTTTACAGTTTTGACAGATATTAATAGTAAATATTGTTGTTGTTGCTTAGCAACTTTTAAAACACGGCGTGTTTTAATCTTGCGTTTATGAACGCTGTAGCTTGTTTTAAACACGGATTATGATGCAGGTATAATAAAAAATAATTTTTCTTGTATATATTCTACATATTTTCTAATATTTTCGCACAAAATATTATGTAGATAGTATTAAAACTTATTTTTTAGAATAGAGATTATAAAATATAATAGTATTTTTCACAATTAATATTACAAAAACTACTACAAATTTTCTGGGGTCATATTGACCCCAAACGTAATAAGTGTAAGTGTAAGGCGAACATAATACAAGGGTTAAGTTAACTTATATAATGTAATCACCATAGAAATAAGATGTAAAAATGTGTGTAGATTCTAAGCCTAAAGGCATGAATAAATAAAATTAACTATCTATTGGATCCTTGGATTGGGTTGGTCTCAAGATGATTAAAAAAAATGGTTGCAAAAATCTCAAAATTTCAAGGGATGGATTTAAAATAATTGAAAATATGCAAATATGAATTCAATGACAAAATTCGACTTTTTGAAGAAAGGAGTTTTCCAGCCTTTAAACATTTTAGTTCGTCATTGAACTCAACACCTTTAATTAAAAAATAAGTTTGTTGAGTGCTTGATTGAACTCGATCACAGTAAAAAATCCTTGTTTTCTTGCTGTCTTTGCAATATTCGCACAGAATCTGAAACATTTCGCAGTGTCCCGAATTAGTTTTTGTTTGTATACTTATCTATTATTATTACTGCTGTAGAAATGAGATATTTGAGAGGAGTTTGTGGGTATACGAGACGTGATCGTATACAGAATACATTGGTGTATGATGAGTGTGAGATTGAGAAGAATGTTGTTAAGAAAGTGGGAGTGAGTCAGTTGAGGTGGTTTGGACATGTTGAGCGAATGTCGAATGAAAGGTTGGTGAAACTAATATATGTGGGTGAGATTGAAAGTGAACGATTGCGTGCGCGTCCGAGGAATAACTGGTTGGGTATAATTGATGGTTTGTTGCGTGAACGAATGATTCCGAGTGTGAAGAATAAACGAGCATGTATGAAGCGCACTATGAATTTGGACGAGGCGAAAGTGGTGTATCAGGATAGGACTGTTTGGAGGAGTTTGATTATTGCTTGACTGTGTTTCTGCGTTCGTGCTACCCCACTAACTGGGACATAGCATAATGTTATGCATGTATCTATTATTGATAAATTCTAAGTTGTAGTGCTGTGTAGAATCTTTATTGGTAATTTTCGCTCCTCTTAATGCACATCTTCGGTTTCAACATGACCAGAAGTTTCACGCCAATTGTTGGTTGTAAGCCATTGTAGTCCTTTTTAACATAATTCAAATTTCGCTGGTTCTTGGATAGTAACTCAAGCAACCGCTCAATAAATGCATAGCAACCGTTCTACAAATAATTATTATACAAAATACAAGTATAAGTTATAACTACTAACCAGATACAAGATTGAAAAACTGGGTAACAGATTTTTAAAACATGTATCAGTAAATAAATGATTTTTGGGTAATTATAATGTATTTAGCTAAAAATTTTATTTGTAATATTTCTCATCATTTACTACAGTTTAAAGAATAAATTAACTACAATTTGTTGAGTTAATAGATATATTTTGTTTATGCTGTTTCACCAAGAACAGCATCTCGATCAAAACGCACGTAAACATCAATTGAACCTAATATTAATTGCTTTTTAATAACTTTAAATACCAATTTGACTTGTTTAAAAGGCATATTTGGAAAACGGCCGCCTTTTGTATAATAATTATGAACGGTGTAAGTACCCTGCAATCATAAAAAGAAACTAGTAATAGTCATTTGCATGCATTATTAATAACAATTACCTTTTTTATTGGACATTTCGGAGGAAGAAAGGTTGCACCCACGTCTTTGTAATAAAATAAATGGTAATCTAATCGTATGAATTCACAAATATTCTTTACAAAGTGTATCGCAAATTGCTTGTACTGGTTACTGAGGAATTCATATGTTGTTAATTCCATCTTACAAAAAAACATAAAATATTGAAATTTGCTGAACTACTTTTTTATAAGACAAAGGAAAATTCATGTTAAAATATTCATTAGGCGATAGTTCGTTTCCTATGAATTTTATAAAAAAAGTGTAAATATAAAAAAATATTCAAAAACAAAAACTGCTCAAAATGAACAAAAATGATACATTTCTGTCATGAGATAGAAGTAAAATAATATTTATAATTTTTAGCTATTTCCAGAGTGCTTTGGTAAACAAAACATACAAACAGTCGTAAGTTTGACAGAAGACATTTGGTATAATTTTACTATTTCCCTCGAAAAATTTCAACCGATCACGTTGCAGTATTTTCTGAATTTCCGCCAATGACAATCGAATACAGTGAATATTTTGCATATCGAGTATTTGCACAAGTGCAATACCCGAATATTTATATTAATTGTAAGTACAATGAGGAATAGTTTAATTTCTTCGTTTTTAAAGGACAAAACGGGTAATATCTTCAATTTTTCAATTTCTACAAAAGAATTACTTTCAAAACGCTGATGACTCATTTTTAACTCAATTTGACAAATGACATTTATCAAAGTCTGACGTTTATGTGACAGATTAAAATAAATATATATTCGATAGTTTAAAATAATCTTTCTCTAGGTAGGTTCAATTTATTCGCGATTAAACAGTATGGACCTGCTTAATCACGTATCTAAAATGCAAAACAATGCAAAATGAGATATTCTGATTGGTCAAATTTGTAATGAGTGAAATAATCGTCCTACATATCCCTCGTGCATAACAAATTCAACTAGAACATTTTAGGTATTTGCCATGCACTTGGGATATAACTACTAATTATTGACTTCTTAATTCTCAGTAATCATGGACAAATTTACCAGTTAGAAATAATTTAAACAAGTAGATAATAATTATTAAGACTATGCGAAATGGCATCTGCCAAAGTCCAACAATATGACTGTTTGTATGTTTTGTTTACCATGGCACTCTGGAAATAGCTGGAAATTATAAATTTTATTTACGTCTATCTCATGGCAGAAATGTATTACAGCAATAAATTTAGGCTTATTTTGTAAAGTTTTTGTTTCTGAACATTTTTTGTTCTAAAATTCATAGATAACGAACTATAGCCTAATACAAATTTTAACATTGTATTTCCTATGTCCTATAAAAAATGAAGACACGCGGTATACAGCAGATGCCGGCAACCTATGTCTCGCAGGTCAATTAATGACCCATTTCATAATTTCGAGTGACCCATTTGGGTTTCGCAAGTAAAAAAAATAATACTTGTAACCTTCCAACATTTACTAAAAATTAGAATTTCAAATTTGTTTTTATCACAAACGTCTTCTTAATAGTCAAAGGGTATAGCCGGATGCATACAAAATCTGCCCCCAGTGATTTTCAAAAATCCATATGGCTGATCAATTTCTAATTAAAAATAAAAATTTTCCTGAAAATTTCAGCTTTTAAATCCAAAGACTTACGTCATAATTAAAGAATACGTTTTTTCAGTTTTTATTTTATTGGAACTATTCCACTGAATATTTTTTAACAAGAATTTTTATAGTAAGAATAATCAATAAGGGACGTTAACATGAAATTTTTTTGTAAGTTTTAACCATTACTTTTTTTATAAAAAATTTTAAAATTTTTATCTTTTTTTTTAAATATGTTCCTTCAAGGTGTCACTCACGAATTTGTCACTGAATACTCCTCTCTTAATCTTCTTTACTCAATAAAATTTTCAACTTGATCCATTTGGTGCAACATTTTCAGGAAAATTTCTATTTTTAATTAGAAATCGATCAGCCATATGGATTTTTAAAAATCACTGGGGACAGAATTTGTATACTTATCCGGCTATACCCTTTTGGTTGTTTTTGACCCACAGACAAAAAAGATTGCTGATGCCTGATATATAGTGTATGAGGAATTAAACCAATTTAGAGTTAAATACTGTACTTCATAGCCATCGCCCTCATGAACATCTTCCAGGAAACCGAGGGAAAAATTAACAGCGGTCGGTTTAATTTAAATGTTTTCCCCCATACTGTCAATAAACTAGGTTCATTGGAAAAAACATCTATGTGATCTATATATATTTTTCCTAAAATTGTAATTATCTATTAACAAACATACTTTACAATCCATTACTAATTTATTTTTAAATTATTTTTGCTTCAGCATACGATATTATTCCGTAATATATTTTTGACTTGTCTGGCAGCAAATCTAATCTTACACTATTTGCTGACTAACATATTTGCGGGAATATTAAAATCAGCACTTACCGCACTCCTCTATCAACCATCGTCTTTTTGTCTTTACAAAAGACCAAAACGTATAATAAAATTTTACACAATTTTTGTATGTTGAACTTTCTAGTATTAACATTTTTATTATAAATTCTACTGGGCAGAAATTACCGCAATATGAAAATTTACAATTACCAATTCTATCCATAAAAAAATAGAGACGCGATATTGTATGTCAAATCCTAAAAAATGTGAATAAGTAGTTAATATGAATTATATTTACCTGGCTTAATACAGTAATAGAATATATAACAACTAACATAAATATTAGACTTTTCATTTTGAAAATCGAATTTTACATGTGGAAGGATGCGTTGCCCATATCAACTTAATGATATTAATAGTAGCGACCGAATTTATACTCCATGAGGTAATGAATCTTCAACAATAATATCACTACCAGGGCCGGCTCAGCAAGATTTAAAAGCAAATTGCTGATAAAATTAAAGCAAGTTAAATGAAAGACAACTTTAGTATTTTCTATTTGAAAATTTTCTTTCTCATGAATTGCCAGTAGAATTTTATAACCCACCGGATAATAGCATCCTCAAAAGAAGCACCTTCGGCCTTCTAATATTTTTTCTAAGTTTGATCCAACCCTGTAACTAACGTTTATTTAATTAATTTACTCCTAAAATATATAAGGTACACTATAATTAGCATTGTATTCATTTGTCCGGAATTTAACATCCGGGTTGATAGGAAGCGATACCATCTTTGATAAATAAAATGATATATATTTTATAAAAATGATATCATTTATCTGATATATTTGTTAAAATGTGATTTCATTTCCTACTTTGAAGTGAAGGCCTTGTAATATTTCAGCCCAACAGTGACGTTTATTTGCTTCTCCAGTCGAATTGGAAGTATTTTTCTTCTTCTTCATCTCTGCAACAACATTCCTAAGAGAACCAGAGCTTCATGTACCGAGGTACCTGATTCGCGACCAATTTATCCTGGTGCAGTTAGATTCTCATTCTGTGCGACTGTCTTTGGTTACTTACTAGTGTAACCGAAGCAACATCAGAGAAGTTCACGTTTCAAAAACCTTATTAACAACGTGAACCGAGTGTTTTTCTTATTTTTATTTACAAATACGAGGATCGTTCAGAAAGTAAGTTTAACGACGCTAGCATCGCCCTTGGTGACAAGGTAGAAATATACAATTTCACGAAAATGTTCTCTCCTGTATTCTGATTAGTTCAGTATGTCGCAGAGTCTGGTCTGTCAATTGTTGCGTGTTTTATAACATTTTATCATGGAGATGCCGATAAAATCCAAATATGAACCGGGAAGAATAATACATTTTTTAACGCCAAAAATTTCACTGCCACAGAAATTTATCGAGAATTATGTTCTGTTTACGACGATAAATGCATGAGCCTGCAGATGGAAGCGCATTGGTGATCAGCGTTTTTAAATTGGCGCGAAGGTTTGCACGACGAAGTGCGCTAAGGGCGACCAGCTCACGCAGTCAACGAGAAGAACGCTGCGCTTGTGAAACAGCTGATAGAGGAAGATTCGCGGTATACCCTGGACGTGTTGACCAAAAATACTTCGAAATGGAGGTGAATGTAGTCGATCTTCCATTCGAACCATCATTCACGATGAACTTCAACTGCGTAAAGTATGCACGCGATGGGTACCTCGTCTTCTCACAGAAAAATTGAAAAAAAAATTAAATGGAAAATTTTCGAGCATCCCCCCTTCTCGCTTAACAATGCCCCAAGTGACTATTCACCGTTATGATGGGAGCGTTTGGGGGCCAGCGATTCGATTAGGCGCAAGAGATCTCAGGCGCCGGCGTCTCAGTACTTCAACAAACTGGACGAAAATCATTTCGACTTAAGAATTAAAAAGCTTGTAATTTATTATACGAAATGTATTGAAAGATGTGGCGACTATGTAGACAAATAGAAAATAGTCTGAAATTTTCAAAAATGGTCTTGTTATTGTGTTTACATTACTCTTTCACTGCTTTATTAGACCGTTAAACTTACTTTCTGAACGACCCTAATATGTTTCAACGAGAGCCAACATACGCTTCTATCAATCTTATCAGAGAGTTTCTTATGCGACCAGAATTACATTTAAGGTAAAATCGAATTATTACAATTATTAAAAAATATACTATCGGTCATTCTAATCGGAATAAAAAAGAAATATTAGAAATACAGTAGAGCGTAAATAATCGGGATTAATTGGGATCGAACCCCATCCGGATTTTTGACGAAGAAAAACTTCGTCGTGTAATGCACACTTAAGTTTTGGAGTTTTGTGGGGCTAACTCTAATTTCCACTTCAGACATTGCATCCAATTTGCATAAAAATGCAAAATTGGCGGTTACTGCGTCATACGAAGATTTGCGAGGCCTCTTCAACTTGTCCAACAATGGGGTCTTTCACCATTTTTTTTTTAATATTTTTTTATGAGACTTTATCTATATTGAAGACTATCTACACTTTTAAAAAGTCTTAATTGTTATTCATTAATCCACAATGATTTTTTAAAAATGTTGTGACGTCATAGTAGAGATCTAAAACAGTAGAGATTTATATAATTTTTCTTACATAAATGTTCTATTTTATTGTAATAATAATAATAAAATAAGTAAAAAATATATGACAACAATTACTTACAATCTGTACTGTTTTAGATCCAACAACATCTCTACTATGACGTCACAACATTTTTTAAAAAATCATTGTGGCTTAATGAAAAACAATTAAGACTTTTTAAAAGTGTAGATAGTGTAACAAGCGTATTTTTGTTAAGGCTTTCAAATTGTTTCGTCGTTCTGTGAATGTCACGTACTGTCGGCGGATTCATTTTTATTTGACGAGTAAAGTCTATTGGACCTTCAGTCCCAAAATTTCTAAATTTACTTTTTCGATGTAAGAATTTACTATCCTTATTTAGAAAGTATTCCGGTTATGGGTTTTATGGTTGGAGCGCTAGTCCCTTTTTTTTATTGAGGTTCCTTTGAACCGGCGGCGTTTTGATCTGACCTTCAGCGGTATTTGTCGCTGAAGGTCAAGCTAGAATTTCTCTTCGCTCCTTCGGGGGCGTAGCGATCTTCTGGTTTGGGACCGATTTTGCACTTGGCCGTATTGGTGTCCGGTCTTTGGGGGTGGTTTTAAACTTGTGGTATTGGTTATTTTTACTTAAAAAGGGGCAGGCCGATTCCCTTGCATTTTGGAAAGGGAACGACGAAAAACTTACGTTTTTGACATAACTTTCAAGCTTCAGTCAGTCGTTTCGTAAAACCAACATAAAAAGTGCTAAGTCGGGTCCCGGTGGTGTAGCGAACGTTTAACAGTATAGTTTATTGTGAAAGTTATTTTCTTCTACTCCAAAGCTGAAAATTGAGAGCCGACTTCCCTGCTGAAGCGGACTGAAAGATGTATAACTGTAAGTAAATTGTCTGTCGCTTATCTACTTAAGAATAAACATATCTATTTGTATAACCGAGACCACGCAGTAACTTTGTAAAATATTGTAGGTAATTTATATAAGTGGCTTATTCTCTTTGTGTTTGAATATAATTGTATATGTGTTAATCATTTGCTAATTCTTGCTTTTTATATTTTTGTACATTTTAAACATATTACATTCTATCTCTATTAAATATTTATATAGTTAAATTTATTTATTGTCTGATTTAAAATTGACTCTCCCGTTCCTCCACAAGTTTTTGAACATAGTTTCTAGTAACCAACCGGTTACAACTTTAGGCTTAAGATGTAATATTTATATTCTCCTTCGGAAAATATAATTATTCTAAGGGGTGAAGAGTTGTAACAAGCGTATTTTTGTTAAGGCTTTCAAATTGTTTCGTCGTTCTGTGAATGTCACGTACTGTCGGCGGATTCATTTTTATTTGACGAGTAAAGTCTATTGGACCTTCAGTCCCAAAATTTCTAAATTTACTTTTTCGATGTAAGAATTTACTATCCTTATTTAGAAAGTATTCCGGTTATGGGTTTTATGGTTGGAGCGCTAGTCCCTTTTTTTTATTGAGGTTCCTTTGAACCGGCGGCGTTTTAATCTGACCTTCAGCGGTATTTGTCGCTGAAGGTCAAGCTAGAATTTCTCTTCGCTCCTTCGGGGGCGTAGCGATCTTCTGGTTTGGGACCGATTTTGCACTTGGCCGTATTGGTGTCCGGTCTTTGGGGGTGGTTTTAAACTTGTGGTATTGGTTATTTTTACTTAAAAAGGGGCAGGCCGATTCCCTTGCATTTTGGAAAGGGAACGACGAAAAACTTACGTTTTTGACAAAACTTTCAAGCTTCAGTCAGTCGTTTTCCGCGTTTCGTAAAACCAACATAAAAAGTGCTAAGTCGGGTCCCGGTGGTGTAGCGAACGTTTAACAGTATAGTTTATTGTGAAAGTTATTTTCTTCTACTCCAAAGCTGAAAATTGAGAGCCGACTTCCCTGCTGAAGCGGACTGAAAGATGTATAACTGTAAGTAAATTGTCTGTCGCTTATCTACTTAAGAATAAACATATCTATTTGTATAACCGAGACCACGCAGTAACTTTGTAAAATATTGTAGGTAATTTATATAAGTGGCTTATTCTCTTTGTGTTTGAATATAATTGTATATGTGTTAATCATTTGCTAATTCTTGCTTTTTATATTTTTGTACATTTTAAACATATTACATTCTATCTCTATTAAATATTTATATAGTTAAATTTATTTATTGTCTGATTTAAAATTGACTCTCCCGTTCCTCCACAAGTTTTTGAACATAGTTTCTAGTAACCAACCGGTTACAATAGTCTTCAGTATAGATAAAGTTTCATAAAAAAAAAATTAAAAATAAAAATGGTGAAACACCCCATTGGTCGCATATTGGGAAGAAGGTATTTACCCTGAAATGATCACGTCCTTGTAACAACACTTCTCCCTCGCGATACTCATCGTCTCGTTTCTTCCTCTTAATATTTTTCTTGTGGTCGCTTCTGTATTTTTCTGTTGAGGATTTTTTTACCAGCGTTTTCAAAAGCATGAAACTATTTCCGTTTATTGCTTACGAAAGTGATGAGTAACTTGCAGAATTGTGGAAACTATATTATACTGTTATCCTCGTCGTTTTTATCGCAAGTCCCGGGGTTAATTGACGGCAAAAGCAAAATAAATAATTAGTTGAATCTTGTCATTCGTTTGAACAACCACAAAATTAAATATTCGTTTCTAATACATATGTAAAGTTTTACAATTTCATTTCCCAACATTTATTTTACATTTTGTAACGGCTGATACCCGTTACAACTGGTGTCTCCTTCGATTAAGCCGCGACCTTGCAACGTGACTACGCCCAGTTCTACCTTTGAAGACTCCGCCACGACAAACAGCATTGAACAAGACCAAGCTAATATTTCAGCCCTTACTTAAAGCAAATTACCAGAACTTTGGGCCGAAGATCTTGAACTATGTTTCCAATAAGCCAAAATTATATTTGATTCTGGAAGCATCACTTCTGATATTGGTAGGTACATATAACGCACTAATTACTTCACTTCGACCAGAACATGCAATTGAAATCAGAAGGTTAATATTTGAACCGCCTAACTAAGAATCCTTACACTACGACAAAAACAGAACGAAACTTTCTATTTCAAAATTTAAACATTAAATATTAAGAATTTTGACAATGAAGCAACTTGCAGGAAGCAGCAATCAAAACAGTAAGTTACTAGAACATTTCCTTCTACAAAAACTACCAACGCATATTCAACAGATGTTTATGTTCAAAAAAATTGCCAATTGAAGGAAAAGCTGATTTAGCTGATAAAATGATTGAGACTAATGTTACGTTTGCAACTGACGGGTTCGGTGAAGTTTAATAATCAATCATTAAAACATCAGTTGAGTTTATTTACTAACACTTATATTTATTTATTTAAACTACTGATTTATTTTTGCAGTCTTATTGATAAACACTAAATAACGATTAATCAATACTAAACTAAGAATATTATACAAGAAATATTTATTTACACTATTTATATTCACTTCGCAAACATTTTATTTATTTCCACTAGATTCGATACTTTCTGAACAGCGTGTGCGAGTTAAATGACCTCACTGGGTATGCGAGCGCATTTATATACCGGTTGAGCTGGCGGTCTGGAATGATCTAGTACATTCGTTAATGGAACATTTCGAGAACGATGAGTCATCGTTGCGCGCTGTCTGTACAGTGCCGTACTGGTTCGTTATACTAATGTAGTGACATCAAGTTATCCTCGTATGTCTTAGGTTATTGTTATTCTTTATTCCCGAGGTTACTTGACGACAAAAGTAAAATAAATAGTTGAATTTTGTCACTCGTTTGAACAACCACAAATATAAATATTCGTTTCTAATATGTATTTATAGTTTTACAATTTCATTTCCCAACGTTTATTTTATATTTGGTAACTGCTGATACCCGTTACAAATATAGATCCTTAAATTTCCGATAATATGGCCGTTTCTAGGGAATTTAGTTGAGTTATAGTCCTGTAGCTTCATTTTTAACCAAAGCTTTTTGGTGGGAGTCACTTTTTACAGTTTTTAGATCCGCTATTATTTGGTTTCAATCTTTATTAAGACTGGCACAGGCATCGCGTATGTGACAAATTTTTCAAGGCTACGTTTTCAGGCTTAGTTAAAAATTATTGCTGTAATTTTGTAAGTTTCGTTGACGCTGTAAAAAATACTTATTAATTTTGCAGCAATCCGAAAAACTTTGTAGCTTCTGGGCAACATTCAACCAGTGTTTTAACTGAAGAAGAAGAAGAAGAAGATGACTACAACGCAAATGAAGACCTGACTGTTGCGAAATTGTTGGCACACGAGGCCGAAGAAGACAACGAAGATGTTGATATCAACGATCCTGGAACGTCTAGGCCTAAGGCATTAAAACGGAAGAAAAAACATCAGTAAATAGCAAATTGCGGACTAGGTTTAGTGGAATACCACATAAAAAAAAACACGCCTCTCACTCTATCTATCTATCTATAGCGTTTTCAAAAGCATGAAACTATTTCCGTTTATTGCTTACGAAAGTGATGAGTAACTTGCAGAATTGTGGAAACTATATTATACTGTTATCCTCGTCGTTTTTATCGCAAGTCCCGGGGTTAATTGACGGCAAAAGCAAAATAAATAATTAGTTGAATCTTGTCATTCGTTTGAACAACCACAAAATTAAATATTCGTTTCTAATACATATGTAAAGTTTTACAATTTCATTTCCCAACATTTATTTTACATTTTGTAACGGCTGATACCCGTTACAACTGGTGTCTCCTTCGATTAAGCCGCGACCTTGCAACGTGACTACGCCCAGTTCTACCTTTGAAGACTCCGCCACGACAAACAGCATTGAACAAGACCAAGCTAATATTTCAGCCCTTACTTAAAGCAAATTACCAGAACTTTGGGCCGAAGATCTTGAACTATGTTTCCAATAAGCCAAAATTATATTTGATTCTGGAAGCATCACTTCTGATATTGGTAGGTACATATAACGCACTAATTACTTCACTTCGACCAGAACATGCAATTGAAATCAGAAGGTTAATATTTGAACCGCCTAACTAAGAATCCTTACACTACGACAAAAACAGAACGAAACTTTCTATTTCAAAATTTAAACATTAAATATTAAGAATTTTGACAATGAAGCAACTTGCAGGAAGCAGCAATCAAAACAGTAAGTTACTAGAACATTTCCTTCTACAAAAACTACCAACGCATATTCAACAGATGTTTATGTTCAAAAAAATTGCCAATTGAAGGAAAAGCTGATTTAGCTGATAAAATGATTGAGACTAATGTTACGTTTGCAACTGACGGGTTCGGTGAAGTTTAATAATCAATCATTAAAACATCAGTTGAGTTTATTTACTAACACTTATATTTATTTATTTAAACTACTGATTTATTTTTGCAGTCTTATTGATAAACACTAAATAACGATTAATCAATACTAAACTAAGAATATTATACAAGAAATATTTATTTACACTATTTATATTCACTTCGCAAACATTTTATTTATTTCCACTAGATTCGATACTTTCTGAACAGCGTGTGCGAGTTAAATGACCTCACTGGGTATGCGAGCGCATTTATATACCGGTTGAGCTGGCGGTCTGGAATGATCTAGTACATTCGTTAATGGAACATTTCGAGAACGATGAGTCATCGTTGCGCGCTGTCTGTACAGTGCCGTACTGGTTCGTTATACTAATGTAGTGACATCAAGTTATCCTCGTATGTCTTAGGTTATTGTTATTCTTTATTCCCGAGGTTACTTGACGACAAAAGTAAAATAAATAGTTGAATTTTGTCACTCGTTTGAACAACCACAAATATAAATATTCGTTTCTAATATGTATTTATAGTTTTACAATTTCATTTCCCAACGTTTATTTTATATTTGGTAACTGCTGATACCCGTTACAAATATAGATCCTTAAATTTCCGATAATATGGCCGTTTCTAGGGAATTTAGTTGAGTTATAGTCCTGTAGCTTCATTTTTAACCAAAGCTTTTTGGTGGGAGTCACTTTTTACAGTTTTTAGATCCGCTATTATTTGGTTTCAATCTTTATTAAGACTGGCACAGGCATCGCGTATGTGACAAATTTTTCAAGGCTACGTTTTCAGGCTTAGTTAAAAATTATTGCTGTAATTTTGTAAGTTTCGTTGACGCTGTAAAAAATACTTATTAATTTTGCAGCAATCCGAAAAACTTTGTAGCTTCTGGGCAACATTCAACCAGTGTTTTAACTGAAGAAGAAGAAGAAGAAGATGACTACAACGCAAATGAAGACCTGACTGTTGCGAAATTGTTGGCACACGAGGCCGAAGAAGACAACGAAGATGTTGATATCAACGATCCTGGAACGTCTAGGCCTAAGGCATTAAAACGGAAGAAAAAACATCAGTAAATAGCAAATTGCGGACTAGGTTTAGTGGAATACCACATAAAAAAAAACACGCCTCTCACTCTATCTGATGGTGGTGCGGAAATGAATAAGAAACGGTGGTAGGTATTAAGTAATCTATATTTGCTGAAATTTCGTGAACAAATTTAGCGATTATGCGAATTGCAGTAATTTGCTGAGTTTGATTCTGCTGTAACTCGAACTATTCATCTGATTGGAAAATGTTTAAAACACAAGTTTCTGGAAGTTTTGTGGTCTATATTTTTTTTAATAACTATTTTCAACTGGCTGTGACGCTGGAGGGATGATATTCTCGAAAAACTGTTTTTTTGTAACATTTTTTCAGTATGGCGGCGTGAGCGGCGGTCGTTCAACATCGCAAATATTAATTACGATACCAAACTGTAAAAATCTAACAAAGATGAACACTCCTTGACATTTTGTTACTGCCTGGACTATTATTCAAACTGGTGTTTTAAAATTAGTAATTTCTCAAAGAGCGAATCTGATAATATACAGCGCCATGGAATGGAAATAAGGCCTACCTACGAATGAAAATAATCTTTCAACAGTAGCTGAGGAAAGCAAAATATCGTCATAATTCAGAAAAATTCCATTGATATTTGGAAAATTACTAAGAAATTTTGATCTGTTGATATTAAAACGGAATTTTCGATTTAATCTCATTTATAAAAGAAGTCTAAGTATTGGTCATATTGTTCATGAAAAAAAAAGTAATTGTCATTGTAATTGAAATTACTATGTAAAAGTATTAGAATTATTAATTACTTGCATAAATAATATAACTAATTAGTGAACTTTCCATTACAGACCGAATGTATTTGAAAATTTAAATAACCAATTGCTTTTCTGAAAAATGTAATTAATTACGTAATTTAATTACTTGGAATTAATTACTGCCAATCTCTGGAATAGAAAACAAGTCATTTTTTTATACATCGAGGATAAAATGTATATTATAGCCAAGTCTGACGTAATAATAATAATAAATTTATTTAGAATGCACCAATACAGAGAGTAAATCCAATTACATGTGTACAGGAAAATAAATGAACAATTAATAAGAAGTAAATGCGATAGAACAATTATTCTTTGTAATATAATTTACATACGCAAAAATGTACCACCTACTGGGATCTGCGTAAGCAGAGTGCCACAGCCATAATGGATAAAAGGCGTGATGATATATTTATTTATTTAAATAATTTACAAAAATCTTACTTAGGCATATTAAATAATATCGGCAATATTATTATCATTTGTTTGAATTAGACATTGATAAATTGAAGAACATGATTTATTTTAAAAATAGTGTTAATAAAGATCGTATAAAATTAATATTAAGAATTTCTCTTCTTTTTTCAAAGTATCAATTTGAAATCCTTGCAACTGGGGTGAATAAGATATTCTGAAGAGGTGTTCTTCATATTTTTTGAAGAACATTGAATGTAAAAGTTGTTTCTGTATTTTGTCCAGGTTTTCTGATGCTACCTCAGTTGGAGAGTTCCAAATTACAGACGAGTATTCCAATTTTGATCTCATTATGCAATTAAATAATCGGATAGTAACTTCAAAGCGGAAGTCTGATGTATTGCGTACTGTGAAATACAGTTTCCTCTTGCCATTATTCACCAAATAATCAATGTGATTCGAAAAGTTAAATTTATTTATTTATTTATTTATTTATTTATTTATTTATAATACCATGTCCAAACAGGCGAACCCAATTATTTGGACAGGAATAAATAACACAAGTAATAGAAAAAGAGTACATGTGTATAAACAAACATATATATAAAAAAATAACAATATAGATATAAACAATATGTCAATATGTAAGTACATATGTATACAAGAAAAATATAAATGAAAGGTATATAATTCAAAATCAGCTTGTATTTGTACCGCGCAAAAAAGACTTAAATTTAATAAGTGATACTTGAAAAATATCAATTCTAGACTCAATGTTTTTATGAAGGGTATACATATGGTAGAGAGGCGAATGTAGGAGGATATTTTTACGAGCACGTGGAGGTAAAAAGGAATTCTGGTTTCTGGAATTGAATGCTGGAACACGAAAATTTATTAAATTTAAAGTTAAAGGATCATCTATTAAATTGTTAAGGAGCTTAAATAAATGTATTAATTGACAATTATCTCTACGGTCTGAAAGTTTAACAAAATTAAAGTATCTTAATAAATGTTCATATGAAATGTTGTTATCAGGGTACACATAATTCTTTTTAAAGTATAAATAGCGCAAAAATTTCTTCTGAATTGATTCTAATAAGTTAATGTTTGTAGCATACAAAGGATTCCAAACAATTGAGCAATACTCAAGTTTGGAACGTACGAAAGCATAATAAAGTGTGAGTATTGGATCAATGGTAGTAAAATTTTTCGAGTTTCGTATAATAAATCCAAGCATTTTGTAAGCACTGGAAGTAATATATTTTATGTGAGCATTGAAACTTAATTTTGTGTCGAATATTATACCTAAATCTTTAAATTCAAGGCAACGAGCCAGCGAAATACCTTTAACCTTATAGGTATAATTAATTGTTACGAATTTTCTTGTAAAAGACATTGTTTTACATTTTGCAATATTTAGTTGCAATTTATTTTTATCACACCATTCAAGTAGTTTATCGAGATCGTTTTGAAGTAAATCACAGTGTGCGGTATTTGAAATAGAGCGAAATATTTTGAGATCGTCTGCATACAAAAGTGTGTGATTTAAAATATTAGCTGGTAAATCATTAATAAACAGAAGAAAAAGTAGTGGGCCTAGATTAGAGCCCTGTGGTACTCCTGAAGTAGCAATAAAAGGTAATGAATCATAACCGAGATAGTGAACGAAGAGACGGCGATTACTTAGATATGACGACATTAAATTAATTAGTGAGTAAGATAAACCAAATGTATGCAGTTTCTGTAAAATAATATTGTGATCAATTCGATCAAATGCTTTTGTAAAGTCGGTGTAAATAACATCGACTTGTAAATTTTTATCTAGGGATTCGGAAATAAACTGTGTTAAATAACATAAGTTTGTAGCAGCTGATCGACGTTCAACAAAACCGTGCTGAGAAAATGATAAATTATTATGAACTTGTTTATATATTGTACGATAAATAATATTCTCATAAACTTTACTGAAATGTGATAAAATTGCAATTGGCCTATAATTAGTTATTTCGGAAATATTTCCAGACTTATGTATAGGAACTATTCTAGATTGTTTCCAAATTTCGGGGAAAGTGTTAGTTTTTAAAGATATATTTATTATTTTAGAAAGACCTACTTTAAATGATTCCGCACAATCCTTTATGATTAAAGAAGGAATCATGTCTGGACCAGAGGAAAGCGTTTCTTTAAGAGCTTTTATAGCAGTTAATACGTCATCTTCGGAGACATTATTAAGAAATATGCACTAATTTTGTGTACTTATTTGATCAAAATTGTTATTATTAATATTGCATGATATAAATGTACTTTGAAAATAAGTTGCGAATCCATTGGATATACTATGTGGATTATTTAACTTAATATCATTGTATGTCATATTGGTAGGAGAAGAGGATTGTTTCTTTTTGGTTTTAATAAAATCCCAAAATTTATTTGGATCCGACTTGATGGATAGTTCAGAGGATTTTATGAAATTTTTATATGCTTCTTCAATGTCATGTTTTGTTTTAGATCTATAGTGTTTGAATTTTTCAAAGTAATATGTGTTATTATATTTTTTATATAGCCGATGAAAATGTGCTTTTTTTTTAAGATCAGTTTTTATTTGGCTAGTGTACCAAGCAGGGTAAGAGGATTTATATATAGGACGATAGGGTACACATTGGTCGAAAAAGTTGTATAAAACGCTATAAAAAAATTTGCAGGCCTCATTTGCGTCAGTAAAAGTTTCAAGCTGATTCCAAGCAAAAGAATTAATTAACTGATATAATTTTGGATAATTAGCCTTTTTAAAATTATATTTCTTATAACTTATAGTTTTTTGAAATTTATCATTTCGAATGTTGATTTTAGCTTCAATGTGAAGAGCAGGATGAGGCGCATATTCAGTATTTAATAAAAGGTCTTCGGCATGTGTAACTTCACAATCAATATTCGAAATGACTAAATCCAATAAACGATTATTTGAGTTAGTAATAAAATTACATTGTTCAAATTCAAAAAAATTAAGGAAATTGTTCAAAGAGTTAACAATAATTGTATCAGTTTTATTGATAAATTCGGGAACGTTAAAATCACCTACAATTAGAGTATACGCATCATATAGAAAAGTAAGTGATTGAATACTTTCAAGTACATTATTATAGACATCTGCATTACACGCAGGAGGAATGTATACATTAAATAAATAAACATCTTGAGTATTTAAATGAAGTTTAACACATAATATATCAACACATGCTGGTATTCTTAGATTCAGTTCATTTAAATTAACTCTGGTTGAATTAATATAGTTCTTAATTGCAACGAGGACACCTCCACCCCGAGAAGTACTAGTATCACAAAAATTACGATCAGATCTATAGATAATATGAGATGTATCGCAAAACTCTGAATCTACAACACCTTCATGTAGCCAAGTTTCGGTAAATGCAATAATATCATATGTAGTGGAGAGCATGGTAGTATAACAAGTGTCTAGTTTATTTTTTAAGCTCTGAATATTTTGATAGTAAATACTTAAATTAGGTTGTTTAGAAGGAAGACTATTGTTAGCCAAAGAGCTGCCTAGTTTTTTGTAATGTAAGGAACATTATTTTTATATTTAATGTAAATATTAGTTTCACCATTTGCTTTTCTCTGATTCAATTCTGATTTGATTGTTTTAAAATAGTCCATTTGTAAACGCGTTTTATCAGCACTTATATATACACCTTTGTATTGATCATAGTTTCTTAGTTTTTTAGCGTTACGGATTACTGTCTTAGCATTTTCAGCAATGTTGAACACTACTTTAATAAGTCGAGGACGTGTATTATTGTCAATATTGTTACGCGAACCCAGTCTATGTATCTTAGTGAAGACAGGACGTAAGGTGGCAGGGGCAACAGCTGTGGTTAATTCCGAGATGACGGATGAAAGATCTTCGCTATCTGTTTCCGGGATGCCCGAAACTATTATATTATTTTCACGAATTTGTCGATCACTGATTTCATTAATGACTTTATCTATTAAAACAATTTCATTGGACGCTGTTGCTTTATTAGATTCAAGTTTTTCTTCTAAGTGTATGATTTTAGATTGCAGATCTATTATAAGATTTTTTAATGAAGTAAGAGTATAGGTTTCTTCAGAGCATTTATTACAATAAATCCGAATTGCCTTAGAATTGGTGCGAGTAATACGACTTACATCTTCCGGATTGAGTTTTATGCAGGACAGATGCGTTGCTTTCTTACATCCATCACATTTTATTGTTTTCTGTTCTTCATTTGCTGGTTTATTACAAACTGGGCAGATAGAAGCCATGTGAGACACGATTGGAACCGACACTGATCGAAGTGTTGAGATCTTGACTTAAATGACAAGCGTAGTCGCACAAACTCACTTAATTTAATTAAGGATAAAACGAACGATTTTAAGCCTTAAAGACCCACATGTATCGGAAATTCAATCAAAATAGCTCACTATTTCAAAATTGGCCCAAATCAATAACAAATATCTGATAAGAACCTCTTTAACTATCACTTCCACGTATTATACAAAATATAAACTTCTTATAACTATGAAATTTTGCTAGTTTTATTGCAATTAATTTCACACAGCTGTACTCTCTCTTTATTATTAAAAATAACATCCAAATCTGACCACATTTCTTTGAAAAACATTCAATCATTTGTTATATTATTATACTACACAATATTAATTATTTCTGTTAAATTCTTCAGATATTCGTTCGTAAATTTTGTGTTGTGTATCGTGCCAGATTTTCATTGTAGCAGTTATTACTATGTACACATTTACCACTATTCATAAAATTAAGTATTTAATCCAGAAATACACAGCAGCATTTTGAGAGATTGCAGTAAAAATATTACAAAAATCATAATAAAACTTTAAGATAAAATAAATACATAGTTATCATCATATTTTGATTTCATTACATATGATTCTGAACAAGACTATGAAATACCTCTATTTTTATAAAGCGATGAATTGTTTATATCGGGTGTTTTTTTTAAGAGGTAAATAACTTTAAAATGAAATAAAATACTTAAAAATTGTAGTAATTGCCATGATATTGGCTTTATGGGAAGATAATTTTATGCCATTTGTGTATGAATATGATTTCGGAAAGATGGCTGGCTCCAATAAAGCAAAATCTGGAAGTCTAATTTACGATTAGTTTTTGATGCAGCTGGGGCCGTATATCGGCAATAACGCAGCGAATGTTGGATTACATACCGCCCATCGTCTCTGGTTTATCGGGGTAGACTAGCGACTTCTAATAACCCGCAGAAAATGATCCGAAGGTGTTCAATCACAAGATCTTGCAGGGCAATCCAAAGGTTCATTATGCAGTCATCGAATATGTCCCTCGAAAAATCGATTTAAGCGCTTTAATATGTTGCGCCGACTTGTTGAAACCATATTAACGTTATAACAAAAACGTCAGTAATCATTGCTCTCTGTATAGCGGTCCCCATTGACAGTAACGTTCTGGTTGTTATTATTTACAAACTTTATAATTTGTTTTTTTTTTTAATTCAATTAGGTATATTGTTTGTTTGATCTTATTTATTTATAATTCAACTAGTGCACAAAAATATCCGAGTAGGTTGAAGGTTTGTGGATGAAAAATAATAGTGCCCAGAAAAGTGATAATTTTTGTTCAGAATAAAGTGCTTCGGTCGCTAATCTTATTCTTCGATATACCAAACACTGATACCACCACCGTTCAGGTAAACTAAACTACTGTGCTTTAAATGTCTTATTGAAAGTCTTATATTTGAGTAGCTTCTTCAGCTAGCATAATATCGCGATCAAATCGGGCATAAAAATTTATTGTTCCTAATAATTTTTTTTTCTTGTAAAACTTTAATTCCAATTTGAGTTGTTTAAATGGCATATTTGGAAAACTTGCACCACTCGCATAATAATTGTATACACTGTAACTACCCTGCAATAGAAAAAATATATAAAATTCGTAAATAGAATAATTATGTGTAGACCTACTGTTTTAACTGGACAACTCGAAGGCAGAAAGTACGAACCCATATCTTTATAAAAGAATAATTTATACTCAAATAGTAAATAATCACAACAATTTCTGACAAAATGTATTGACGATCGTCTGTATTCATTACTGAGGAATTCATATGTGGTTACTTCGATCTAACAAAAAGCATATGAAAGTCATTTTTGTTAAGAAAGTAAAGTTTTTAATTATGTTAGAAGAATCAAGACACTTTACGCTCGGTGGATGGAATGCGAAATTGGAAACACCTTTTTTTTTAGAAAGGTATTATAGATACCGAAAAATAGTTAAAATAAAGTTTTTAGTATTTTTAATAAGCTAACTAAATCTGTAAAACTTTGGTAAAAAAAGTTAAATTTTTGTAGATATTGCCATACTTGTCCTTTTTTAAATGGAGTTTACTATATTATTGCAATAATTAATAGAAAATTAGTTTCAGAGTTTTTACCTTCTAAACCTGATACTTGTTTCTTCTCAAAATAAAGTGTGCGTTGCAAATAAAATTTGTTGACAGTTGAGATATTTTGTATTATATTAGCACAAAATGAATGAATAAATTTCAATATTATGGATGATATGCCATTAGCAATTAGACGCAGAATGATATTTCAGCGACATAACCACCTCGGCACAATTCATTAGTTGTAACTGCGTATTTAAATCAAGAATTTCCAAAATTCCTAGTTTACAACAGAGGCCCTACATTGTAGTCCGCAAGATCTCCGATTCTATCCCCTACTTTTTTTTCTATGGAGCGCTCTCAAAAAATTAAATAATTTGATGCTCATTCTACACTTGATGAACTTAAACACAGAAAAAGACAAACTGTTGTTAATTAAATACAAATAATTTAAAACAAAATTAAATAAAAAGGCTTTATTTATGTGTACGAGAAACTGGTGGCAATTTTGAACTTTTTTGTGGTACGATAACATTTATTTTGTATTTATTTATGAGCTACTAATAAAATAATTGTTTATCTTATACATTATTTTTAATAGTAATTTTGTTTTCAACGCAAACTTTATTTTGAGAAGAAACATTTAAATTTTTTCATTAATATCTCAAAAACTATCAAGTTTAGAAGGTAAGAACGCTGAAACTTTTTTAAAGCAAAAATTATTTTCTATTAATTAGTGCAATAATATGTATATAGGGTATTCTATTTAAAAAAAAGTACAAGTAAGGTAATATCTACGAAAATTGAACTTTTTTTTACCAAATTTATACAAGTACTAAAAACTCTATTTAAAATTTTAAAGTTCTAGCCTGTACGTAAGCGGGTGAGTCTGTCGATGTACTGCTTCACCTCCAGAATAAATGAAGCTTTGTCAAAAAATTAATCTAAATATAACAATAACAGGAAAAATAATAACAAGTTGGAGTCACACTCGGATGGCCTTGAAATAATAATTTAATGGGTCCATTACTCTTGGTCTTGGCGGTCGGACTTGGCTGACCTTTAGAACACAGTTTAATATTACAATTACGAAAACAAACACTTATTAACGTAAGTAACAAAACTATCTGTCACCTGTATTATTTGTTTGCATTTCTTTACTGCATTGCCTATTTCAATATTGTAAAATTATTTCTGATTTTTAATATCATTTTTCTCAAAATAATTGTTATACAACCTCAAATCATATTTATATCGTTGAATTTAGAAAAAAATTCTCTAGCTAATGGACTAAAAATTTATAAAGGTTACTATTTAAAAAAATATATAATTTAATTCTATCGTTTGAGAACCACTGTTTTACTTTTCTGTTTGTTATTTCTATTAAATAGGGCCCTTTTTCCTGGTCATTTTTCATGTATAACATTTTTCTCTAAAGTCAGTAGTTCGCCCAAAAGAACGAAGAATCGTCCATTTTGTAGGTGAAGCAGTACATCGACAGTTTCACCTATAATTGTTTCGTCGACTGTTTTGAAAAGTTGACATTTATACTTGAATTTATTAATCCAAAATTATAGCTTCTTAAGAAATTTACTTTCCGGTTTGTTTTCAATAGTAACAAGAAATAAATTCATTATTGTTCGGTTAAAATAAAGTTATCATTGAAAAGTAGATAATGTCGTCTAATGAGTTAATTTACTAATTCATCACCATGGATACGCTGTAAGAGAATAGTTACAGCAATCAGTAACAGGAATGTAACCGCATTTCATACGAAACAATATATCACTTATTGAGATCTGCATAAGCAGAGTGCCTCACCCGTAATGGGTAGAAGGCATTATGATATATTTATTTTATTTTTATTCATTATATTTTGATGAAATTTCCTATAATAATTATTGTTACTAATTAATATTCGTCGAAAAAATTATTATACTATTCGAGTGCAAAGAATGTCTGCCGCTCTCACATGATTGAAAAATACAAAAAAAAAAAATACTTTCTAGCGCGTTAACATGCGAGATTATTTCCGTAGCAACATAAATTTCACCAAATGAAAGCATGACTTCAACTCTTCACAGCAGTCGTAGAAATAATAAAATTTTTAAATGAATTAATAGTTAATGTCAACTAATTTAGTTTAAATGTTTAGCCAATAAAAATACATTACCTCATAATTATCTTCATAATAAACATCTTCAAAAATATTCAAGGTAAAATTCAAGGCGCTAAAAGTACGATTGAGTTTAAATAATTTTGCTTCTACTGTTGGTGCATTTTCCACAAGAGGAATTGTCTCTATACGATCTATATATATTTTGTACCTGTCCTAAAAAATTCAAATAATTTTTAGTAATTCGAATTATTAAGTACACAATTAAAAATCTGACGGTTGGGGTTCGCATCCCGCAATGATAAACAACCACGGATGGATCATGAGAATCAGTGGTCCTTTGCAATAGCGTGATAAAGTAGAAGAACTTCGCCGTACCGTATACAAGTTGGTGACTCACTCAGCCGGTCATAGGTGTTGAAATTGAAGAGATTTAATATCTGCATCTGAATCAGTGAGCATGATTTTAATTATTTAATAAAGGCTAAAAAGGCGTTAATCATAATTAACGTATCAAGGGTGTTATAAGGACAATAATGCGTGAGGGCAATAGTAACAATGTGTTGCGGAGAGCCTTGGCCCGAGGTGTGTACGTAGACCGAATGCATTATTGTCCGGTTAACGCCCGTTTAATTTTCGACCGTTATATTATTTTATAAAAGATTATTTCGATTTTTTCCTATCGTTGTGTGTTTTTTTTTTTTTAGAGAGATTAATCTATTCGCTTGCAAACACTGTAATTAGGTAACGCAATATTCTTATTTGTTTATAATACCGATTTGTTTACTTCAATATTTCTGTCTGCCAATAGAAGTCAGTGTTTGTATGATCTGTGTCTAATAACAACAATGTCAAATTTATAACGCCCTAGCTAGCCGGGCAGTTATAACATTATTTAAACGGTCGGACATTAAAAATATAAAAATTTCTTATTTTTTTAATGAGTAACCGTGGAAATGGAATTGAATTCGACCAAATACTTTACGTCATTCATAATCAAGAAGCACTTGAACCATTTATTTATTTAATTTAATATCGAAATAAAATTTGTTAATAACAATATCTATTCAATGTTCGCCAAGTAAAACCCAAGTTCTTATGCCGGTCTATAATATTTCAAGGGCTACTCATTATAAAAATAGATTTTATTTTGATATTTTGGAACGTTTTCTTAGCATTTATCAAATAAATTAAAATTAATTTGTTCACTGAAACAGATTCAGATATTAAATATTTTCAACTTTTATTTGAAACATTTTTTTCTAAAACTTGGAATTTTTTTATATCTCGAAAACTACGCATCGTACAGAAAAATTTGTCGAATGAAAACTTTAATATCTCCGAGGGGGGCATCCATTATTACCAAATTCCGACCACTTTCCCGCCCCAATGAGCCTGGCGGGGGGTAACTTTTAAATCTTAAATAGGATCCCTTATTTTTATCACAAATCCTAATTCTACGTTGAAAAGTACAAAAGATTTGCCAAAAAAAAATTTCAACTCACGATAGATAGCACAGTAATCGCAAAAAAATTTGAACCGAAATTAAAAGAATTACAAAACAAAAAAAAAACTTATTTTGAAGGGTTATTCATTGATGATACGGTAGATCCCCCAACCCCCTTGGGTGTGACGGTAAACCCATCATCAGACAAACAAATATTGGTATTTAATTATTTACACGCAAAATATTATTAGAAGTGTGGAAAAATAAGTATTTTTGCTATGATATTTTTACTATTCGTTCCATTAAATATATATATATATATATATATATATATATATATATATATATATATAATTTGTACAATTCCTAAGACAGCAAAATAAGACACAAACAATATTATTGAAACTATCTGACCTACTTAATAATTGCGTATTCTATAATGTGCTGACTTAATACTTGCATATAAATAAAATTTTCTAGCTGAATCTATTTCGTGCTAGATTTGATTTCCTATGAAAATTTATCTTCTGGTGGTAAATTTCCGGAAATCAAACTAGCGCTTAATAGATCATGTATAAAAATTTAAATCTCAATCCATAATTTCTGATACACCGGACGATTATTTGATCGAAACACTGAAACTAAAATATAGTTTCACTGAAAGCAATTTGACCAATTCGTAATCTCGCTGAAATCTTGTTTCACGAATTAGCCTCCACACAATATTTCGAAAGTGCAATGATAATGATTTTGTTATTTTAAAACCTAAAGTAGCCATGTTACATATTAACAATAAGAAAACATGTAGGATGCACAATCGGTTAGTTAGCAGTTGAATAAAACACAACGAAGTTTTATATTTATTTCTATACAAAAATTGTACGTACCAAGCATAACACGACATTAATATATAAAATAACATTTATAAAGATCTTCATAATAACTTCAAAATGGCATCCTATTTATATCTTCACTTCAAACTGCAATGAATTCTGACATACACACATACACTGGCATTAAAAAGGTAGCAATTATTTTTATGTATTAAGCAGGTTTCTTTTATACAAAATATTTACAAAATTATGTATATCATGATCAAATTCTATTGTTCTGTTTTCCTTTTCAAAACCCAGCAAAATAATGAAGTTATCTGATTACAAATTAAATATGTATATTTTTGGTAAAATTGAATTAGTTATTAAGAATAAAAAGTTGTGATTTTGAATTTTTGATAACAATATAATGTACTCCTATTCTACAGTAATCAAAATAAAATTAGTCGAATTTGATAAAAATCAAATAGAATCAGAAATATTCAACTACCCACGCATATTTGTGTTCTACGTATTTAGAAATTTGTAAAGCAAGGATAATTTTAACGAAAGTAGTTGGAATAAAATACATTAAACTGTAACAAATTTTCATGTTGACTAAAGCACACTTCTGCTTAAATATTTTTGATGGAACTACAATTGGACAATACTATACAGGATGTTTCCTTGAAATCAACCTGCGCTTTTTTGGGCGAACTAATGACTTTAGAGAAAAATGACCAAAAAAGGACCCTATTTAATAGAAATAACAGAAAATTAAAATAGTGATTCCCAAACGATAGAATAAAATTATATTTTTTAAATAGTAACCTTTTTTTTTTCTGATTTCAACGATATAAATATGATATGAGGTTGTACAACAATTATTTTGAGAAAAATAGTATACATAATCAGAAATAATTTTACAATATTGAAGCCGGCTATGCAATAAAAAAATGTAAACAAATGATACAGGTGACAGATAGTTTTGTTACTTATGTGTTAATAAGTGTTTGTTTTCGTAATTATTTAATGCCTTATTAATAAATAATGGCTTTGCAGATGCAAGCATTAACAAATTTAGACTATTTTAATCTTACTGTTATGTATTGAGAGTGTGGAAGAAATTTAAATTCAACAATACAAAGATTTTCAAAGCTTTATCCACAAAAAGTGCAACCCACTCGTGAACTATTGGGAACAATTTTTCGAAATGCCCAAACTGTTCATTCATGTCATAAGTTGTAAAGGGAACGTCAATTCAGAATAATTGATGAAGATATTGGAATTGCTGTGCTAGCGTTTTTCGAAAAATTAAAAAAAAAAGCATAAACATCGTCCTTATAAATATACTTTGACTCAAAATTTGCACCAAGATGATGGACATAAGAAGAATACAGTTTTCTAAAAAAATTATTTGATCAGAGTAAATTTACTAAAAATGGACTATTTATGCAGCACAATATTCATTATTGGACGGATGAAAATTTAAACATAAATTAATCTCTCTTAATTTCTCTTTTTTTCTAGGATTTTCTTGTACTTTCTCCAACTTCACCTCAAATTTTCTAGAATTCTTGAAATTCTTCTGCCAGGCTTCTCGAATTTTCATCTAACTTGGCTCGTACATCTTATAATTCATCCTTCAATGCTTTGGATCTTTCTTTTAATTTGTGTTTCATAGTTCTGTAATTTTCTTCTAATTTGCTTTCCATAGTTCACGAACTTTCTTCTAATTATTTTTTCATAGTTCTGGAACTTTCTTCTAATTTGCTTTCCATAGTTCTGGAACTTTTTTCTAATTTGCTTTCCGTAGTTCAGGAACTTTCTTTTAATTCGCTTTTCAATTGTTTCAGGATAGCGCCAAAATCGCCAGAAATTTCAAATTGTAATTCATCGGGATTCTCGCCAACTTGTCTCTACGACTAACGAAGACGATCTTACAACAAATTTTTCTTCCCTGTAATGTCTAAATCTCATTCTTATAGTTCATTCTTGAGAGTTGTAATTTTTAATTCATTTGAAGAAACTTCAAGCCATTTTGATTTATTTTAAGCCTAAACTTTTATTAAATAACACAACCCGTACGCCTGACACCAGTTGTTACGTTTGTAACTGACGGGTTCGGTGAAGCTTATTAATTAACAATTAAAACAACTTTTAGAAGTTACAACGAGTTTATTTACTAACACTTATATTTATTTGAACTACTTATTTATTTTTAAATACTTATTAATAAACACAAAATAACGACAAATCAATCATAAACTAAGAATATTGCACAATAAATATTTATTTATACTATTATATCCACTAGGCAAAAGTTTGATTTATTTCTACTATATTCGATATTTCCTGAACAACGTATTGGAGTAGATTACGTCGCTTGGTAGGCCAGGGCATTAATATATCTGGACGTTTCTTGATGCTTCTATCATGGAACAAGGTGAGAATTTTGCTAGAACGACGAGTCATCGTTGCGCTGTCCAGGGCCGTGCTGGCTTGTTATTTATGTATGTGTGTGTGTGTGTGTGTGTGTGTGTGTGTGTGTGTGTGTATGTGTGTTTTTTTTTACTCAATTATTTATTCAGCATGCCCCATAACAATATTAGATGCTACTTAGTAACATTTTACGATTACTTAAAATACTTAAATAAATTTTTTACATACTATCATATACAATACAATAAATGCTAGACCTAAATACAATCTATATGTATATCTATCGTATAGTGCAACTATTGTATTTTAATTATCCTACCATAACACATTTTATAAATTAAATAAATTAATAATTAGTGTAGATTTTAACACATCCATATACAAATTAAACAACCAAGGAGACACTCCACAACCTTGTTTCACGTGTGTGTGTGTGCGTGTGCGTGTGCATGTGCGTGTGTTTGTGTGTGTGTGTGTGTTTAATTTATAAATAAATTGTCTGAAATAAACATTGATTAATTGAAGAACATGATTTATTTTTAAAATAGTGTTAATAAAGAGGTATAAATTCGTATAAAGAAATTCTCGTCTTTTTTCAACGTATTAATTTGAAATCCTTGCAACTGGGCTGAATAAGATATTCTGAAAGGGTGTTCATCATATTTTTCAAGAACATTGATCTTAAAAGTTGTTTCTATAACACTGTTTTGGAAACTACACATTCTTCAACTAAAAATTGTTATGGAATCACTAACATTCCATACGCCGCGTATGGAATATTTTTGACGAATCAGAACCGCGATATATGAAGTATCTTGATTCAGTTGCTATGGTTACGTCTGTTTGTTTTGATTTAATTTTTTGAGTTTGACATTTTCAACAGTTTTATATTTGTATTTTTTGTATAATTACCAAAACCTTGTTATAGAGAGTATAGTCTACACTCTACAACATGTAACGGAATGGCATATCCCACACTCGCAAACCGTAGTCAGCTCGGATTACAAACTTTTTGCTCGCGTGGAATATGTGCCATTCCATTACTTGACGTAGAATATACTATTCTGTATTTTCTCCAGGTTTTCTGATGCTATCTCAGCTCCAGAGTTCAAAATTACAGACGAGTATTACAATTTTGATTTCATTATGGAATTAAATGCGGATAGTAACTTCATAGCGGTATATTGCGCACTGTGGAATACAGTTTGCTCTTGCCATCATTCACCAAATAATCAATGTGATTCTAAAAGTTAATTTAATTATTATAAATGTTAGCAAGGCAATGGTTTGGTGATCTGACGAGCCAATAATAATCAAAGATAAATATTTTAAACGTATATTGTGATTATTTTTATTACATGTCACTTTTATATTAACTGAAAAATACATATCAATACGACTGTCATAATAAACTAATGTCATGGCAACCGTTACTCGTCAAGGCCTACTTCGTATTCTAACAAAAAATAACACGCAAATCTGACACTTACCCCATATTTATTTGAAACACATTTAATCATTTATTATATTATAATACTACACAATATTAATTATTTCTGTTAATTTCTTTAGTTATCCTTTACATAAGTTCTTAAAATGTTGTGTTGTGTATTGTGCACGATGATCCAACGTGGCAGTACGGGGTTTTTCATTGTAGCAATTATTGCTATGTACAAATTTACCACTATTCATAAAATTAAGATTTAATCCAGAAATACATCGAAGTATTTTTGGAGATTGCAGTAAAAATATTACAAAAATTAATAAGATAAAATAAATACATAGTTATCATAGTTGGATGGTAACCCTGGTGTAAAAACCTAGATTGACCTCTGAATTACCTTTACAAAATATTGTCAGGAATTAAGTTAAATTAAATATCAAATGTAGTGATAGTGAAGAGTTTGTACTCCAATAAGTGTTTTTAGTTAAAACTAGGACCTACTTCGAACGCAGTGAGTGAGAATCACATGTTTTTAACAATATACAGAATGTCCCAGATTTAAACGGCCTAACTTAATCCATATATTAAACACCTAAAAATAAGGTGACAAGTTCATTTGAGCAAATGTCCGTAAATGCTTCATTCCAGAGATATTCATGTTTTTCTTATTGAGCAGCGCTACTTTAAAAAATCAACTTTATAACGAAATATCCAATATTATCTAATAAAAGTGTGCCATAATAAGTAAATTAAATTAATAATAAATTGTTTATTACCTAATTTCAATACAAAATTTAGTTTGCTTGCTCTGGTGCCTGGGAAAAAATGAGAAACTATCAATGAATTTACAGAAATTTATGGTTTAAAATAATAAAGTAGTAACATAACTTCATAAACTATTTTTTTAAATAATATTTGTGCAAAATGTTCACTTAGAGTACGTAAACAGGCACGACAACGATCTGCTACTGCATTGGATGCTGCGTGACATTGCTTGGGAGATATGATTTCGTAGTGAGTCTAAATTATTTATCGGTTCATCATAGACTGTTCCTTTTATGGCATCCCAAAAAAATTTCCTTAAATTCATTGATAGTTTCTCATTTTTTCCCAGGCATCAGAGTAAGCAAACTAAATTTTGTATTGAAATTAGGTAATAAACAATTTATAATTAATTTAATTCAATTATTATGTCACACCTCAATAAGATAATATTGAATATTTCGTTAGGAAGTTGATTTTTTAAAGGAGCACAACTCAATAAGAAAAACATGAATATCTCTGGAATGAAGCATTTACGGACATTTGCTCAAATGAACTTGTCACCTTATTTTTGCGTGTTTAATCTATGGATTAAGTTAGGCCGTTTAAATCTGGGACACCCTGTATTTGTCAAAGTAGCCTATAGATAAGTAGTGCTGTGCGAATACAAACGTGTTTAATTTACGACTAAGTAAAAAATGCAGTGTTCCCAACTGTATTGACAATTAATAAACATACAATATGACAAACGAAGAAGAATCTAAATTCTGTAAAATATGTAACATCGAGTTCAACGGGGATAATATTATAGGATGTGATGGAAAATGTGGCGGCTGGTTCCACTTGCACTGTGCTAAATTAAAGGAAAAGCACTATAATGTGGCTAGTGCCAATCCTAACTTAATATGCAACGAAATAAAATTAACTACTCATAGCAATTAATCCCCAACCATGTAAATACTAATCCAATATTACTGCTAAACATCCAGAGCATTAACCCACGAAAAAATGAAATAGAACATCTAGTTACTGAGAAGAATCCCATCTTATTCTGTTTAACCGAAGCGAGAACAACACAGGACTTAAACAACCATGAAATAGAAATTAAAAATTACAATGTCATAAGGTGTGATTCCAGCAGTAGATTTACCGGAGGAGTAGTACTGTATATAATAAACAATATTAGCTACAAAATTCTTGAAAACTACAGGATTAACAAGGAATTATGGTATTTATCTGTTAGGATTTTAATCAGTGGTAAATATTATACTATATGTCCTCTCTATCGATCTCCAACTTCCAGTTCTTCAAATTTTTTGGATTGGTTTCGGAACTGGATTATTAATATGTCAACTGTAAGTGATATTATTATCTTGATGGGCGATTTTAATATTAACAAGTCGGACAATAATAGTTATTACACTAAACAGCTAAAAAGATGTATTGAGGAATCAGGATATAAACAAATTATTACTGAATACACAAGAATAACGAATGTTTCCAAATCCATAATTGACCTTGTTGTTACAAATGATCCTTATATAAAGACGGAGGTGTGGAATAATTGGAAGATTTCTAATCACGACATTTGTGCAATATATCCAGTAATAAATAATTTTACAAAACATGATAATCATAAGACGATTACAGATATAAACAGTGAACAAATGTTAATTAAACTAGCTGAATGTAACTGGAGGTATGACATTAGTGATGTTAATAGATTGTATGATGTTTTCTGCAATAATATTATAAAAATTAAATCTGAGTGTAGTACGATACAAGTTTCTAAACAAACATTTCACAAAGCGTGGCTAAATAATATTTCTATTATAAATGCTAAGAAAGAACGCGATAAGAACTACAGCAAATTTCGAATAACTGAATCTAATTACGATTGGGAATTATACAAAAAGTCGCGAAATAATTATGTTGCCTTGGTGAGAGAGCATGAAAAAAAATACTACGAAAACGAAATTGATCTGAACAAGGGTAATCAATCTGAAATGTGGAAAAATATTACTAGGGAAGAACACAGCAAATAAACAGAACAAAATTACATATAAGGATAAAGACATTCTTGGTGAGAAAGAAATTGTAAATGTATTTAATCAGTTTTACATTAATAGCATAGAAGAAATAGTAACAGCAATTCCGGACGTAATCAATTCCGATATCAATACCAGTAAAACATACAACAGAAATTTTACTTAAAAGAATCTTTGATTGTACCAATTCCCAAAATACCTGGAACTTCAAAAGTTGAAGAGCATAAACCGATCAACATGTTGGTTGCTCTTGAAAAACTATTCGAAATAATAGTTTACAATCAAGTGAAATTGCACTTGGAAGAAAACAATACACTCAGCAAGTGGCAGTCAGGTTTTAGAGAAAAACTTTCTTGCGAATATGCTATACAATTTATTCTAAAAAATTGGAAAGATTCTTTAGATAGTGGAAAATCAACCTGCGCTGTTTTCCTCGATTTTAAAAGAGCGTTTGAAACTATAGACCGAAACAAATTACTTAACAAATTAAGACACTACGGTTTTGAAGGAACTGTTCTTAACTGGTTCAGCAGTTACCTTGTAAATAGAGTACAAAGAACTAAATACTTAGATACGGTCTCCGATAAACAATCGTGCGACAATGGTGTGCCGCAGGGCAGTGTGTTAGGTCCTTTACTGTTTATTCTCTATATCAACGACCTTCCTATTGTGCTTAGCGAATGTAAAATTCATCTCTTCGCCGATGATACTTTGATATACTTCGACAATGAAGATGTAAATACATTATTAAATGTAGTAAATACAGAACTTGAAATTGTAAATAATTGGTTGATTTCAAATAAACTTAAATTAAATACTACCAAAACACAGTGTATGCTACTAAAGGCAAAAAACAATAAACATAAAACAAGTGATACGAACAAAAAGGTTAAAATTAACGGATGTGAAATAGACTTTGTAACAAATGTTAAATATTTGGGAGTTATCATTGACAATAAATTAAAATTCACCGATCACATACAGAAGACAATTAAGAAAATTGCAAAAAATGTGAACTTTTTGTGCAGGATAAGGAGAACTTTGTCTAAATGGACTAAAATAATTATTTATAACACTATAGTGCTTCCTCATCTAACCTATTGCGGGTCAATTCTTCTTCAGTGTAACAAGTCTTAATTGGCGCAACTTCAGTTATTACAAAATAAATGTATGCGATGTATTTTAAAATGTAACAGGTACACTAAAATAGAAGATATGTTCATATCATTAAATTGGTTGAACATAAATAAATTTATTAGGTATAATAGTATTATATTTGTTTATAAAATTGTACATCATAAGGTGCCTGAATATCTATATGAGATGATAACCTTCAATAATGAGATTCATCCATACCACACAAGAATGAATAATAACTTGCACATTAATAACTATAAAAATGTTAACACTAAAGGATTTATTTTTGTAGAAGGTTTTAGTTTATGCAATAACTTAGATAAAGACATTAAAAATATTAGTTCATTTAATATTTTTAAGAAAAAAATTAAATAATTATTACTATTAGAATGATTATTACTTTATTACTTCGATTTCTAAATAATTTATATTCAATTTGGCTATTTGTTTATTATATATTTTGCACAATATTTTGTATACTTTCTTAAATGTATGTTATATTATTTTTTTTATTAATTATCTAGCCTAGTGCTAACTAAATAAATATATTATTATTATTATTTTTTTTTATATATATAAGCGGATCGACTGCTAGGGTCATTACCGCTTATTAACTAGAAGGTGAGGACTAAGTTATAAAGGTGAAAAAAAAAAATTAAATAATAGAATTCTATATAAATTTATATGGCAAGGAGAGAATAAGCAATACGTTAGTGGGGGAGACTCTAAAATGGTATGGGATGTTAAACAATTTCGCTAATTATGCCAATAGCATTTAAGAAAGCTATTAGTTTTTCCATCTTAACCTTGTAGTTCGACAATATAGATGATAAATTATTATCTATCGCATATATTTGCCTTTGGTGACGGTATTTAGAGCATTGGATCAGGATATGGTGAACTGACTGACGTACATTACAAGTCATACACATAGGAATAGGTTGTCTCAGTAGAAGATATAAATGTGTTGCCTTCATGTGACCTACACGCAGGCGCGTAATGGCCACTTGTTTTTTTCTACTGATGGATATAGGACTTTTCCATTTATCAATGGACTGCTTGACTTGCCTAAGTTTCTCATTTGATCGAGACCATTAATCTTGCCACTTGGACTGACAATACTGTGATATGGTCATCAACATGTCCGGGTATCCACATGAACGTGACGCGTAGATTCCGCATAAATAGGTTGAGGATGATGCTTCTGATTTCTAAAACCAGTGGATCTGTACTGAATGTATTTGATATCCCAAGGATTGCACTGTAGGAATCAGTGCATACAAGTATATTATTCAAACCTTCATTACCTAAATAGCAATGTTGTAAGGCAAAGTAGATAGCATATAATTCTGCAGAATACACTGAACATGTGGGCGATAATGAATATGAACGGATTTCGCCATTAAAGGAGAAAGCACATCCTGCAGTATTCCTGTCCGTTTTTGACCCGTCTGTAAATATATGTTGTGACCCAACATAATTGAATTGATTGAATTCTTGGATATACAATTCATTTGGTGTGGAATCTTTCTTGTGGACAGCTAGGCTTAAGTCGGTTGAAATCGGCGGCAGGTGCCAAGTTGGAGTGTTTGGTATCTGCAGTGGTAGTACCTCTTCAAATCCCTGTTCTAAATGGTCAAATTTCCTAACTAGTGAGACGGCAAGTGGGCATAATGAAGTTGTACTGTTTAGGAAAAGTTCATTAGAACGTGGGGGTACGAAAAAAGTGTTATATAGGAAGTGCCATGGTTTTGATCTAATTCCAACAGTATATTTCATACACTGCCGCAATCCACGAATATGAAGTGGGGTAATGCCTGATACACAGTAAAGGCTAGTAACCGGGCTTATGCGGAAAGCGCCCGTAATTAGACGTATTCCTGCATTGTGTACAGCATCTAACCTCTTCAAGTGAAGCTGCTTGGCGGTGCCGGTGACAATTGATCCGAAATCAAGTCTTGACATCACTAGTGCGAAATAAAGGCGGCGTAAGCATTCTGAGTCAGCACCCCATTTGAGACTGGCTAAGCATTTAACTGCGTTTAGCGTTTTGCAGCATTGTGCTGCAAGTTCAAGAATATGTGGTTTCCATGTGAGATATGGGTCATATATAAGACCTAAGAATTTAACTTGTGGCACATTCTGAATTGCAGTACCATACAGATGGAGAGTTGGGTTATTGTGTGGTAATCGTTTGCGACAGAAGTCTATGCATTTGGTTTTTTCTGCAGAGAAACGAAAACCGCGTTCCATTGCAGTTCGAGATACGGTATCAATGGCCTGTTGTAGTCGGGATTCACATTCCTCCACAGTGCGTGCGGACGTAAAAATAGCCAGGTCATCAACATACAAGCATTGATCCACATATACAGGTAAATCACGTGCAACACTATTGATGGCAATCATAAACAGTGTCACACTGATGGTAGATCCTTGAGGCAGTCCATTCTCCAGACGTCGAGTTGAGGATTGCGTATCATCGATACGAACCCTACATGAACGGTTACTTAGGAAGTTCTGGATGAAGAGTGGTAAGTTGCCACGTAGACCCCAGTCATAAAGTTGCTTGAGAATGGCATGTCTCCAGGTCATGTCGAATGCTTTTTCCAGATCGAAGAACACTGCAACAAAGTGGTTACGAGCAAGGAAATTGCAATGGATAGCATTTGTGAGATATATATGTAGATCTGTAGTAGAATGTTGTTTCCGTGAACCACACTGAAACGGATCAAGAAGATTATTCGTTTCAAGGAACCAAACGAGCCGATGGTTAATCATTCGTTCGTACACTTTGGACAAATGACAAATCAAGGAGATGGGTCGATAGCTGGTCGGTTGAGAAGGATTTTTGCTAGGTTTTAGCACTGGGATAATTATTGCTTCACGCCAGGTCTCAGGGTATGCACCAGCGTGCCAGATTTGGTTGAAGTAGTTTAATATGTATGTTTTCATTTCGTAAGTTAGGTATTTTATCATGGTATAAGAGATACCATCAGGGCCTACTGATGTATTCCCTGTGGTTTTAAGTGCGTTCTCAAATTCCTCCATAGAGAAAGGATGATTGTATACTTGGTTCACATCAGTAGTGAAATCAAGTTCTACTTCAGCCTCATCCTTAATGAGCAAGAACTCAGGTGAGTAATTATTTGTACTACTGACTGCTGCAAAATGATTGACTAAACACTCGGCTACATCCTGCCGTTCAGTATATATATATATATATCATCATTGACCTGGAGCATAGACAAGATATTGAGCTTTTTGTAACCGTGCATGTATCGGATTTTTTTCCACAATTCAGCCGGGGGGCGGTCAGAAGTTATGGATGACACGTAATTCCTCCAAGAGGTCGTTTTCGCCTGCAATATGGATCGTCGAGCTTGAGCGCGTGCCTTTTTAAATGCTATCTGATTAGCAAGGTTTGAATTCCGACGATATATTTTAAGTGCTCGTTTCTTTGCATTTACAGCATTGGCTACCTCTGCGTTCCGTCATGGAACGTTTTTCTTATAAGGTCGAGACGAAGTCATAGGAATATTGGTTTTTGCTGATGTTAAAATACATGTGTTAATGTCACGGAGTGATATGTTAGCATCATTTGACGGTTCCGGAACTAAGATGTCATCAGCAAAACCTGCCCAATTGGCTGCATCATGTTTCCATCTTTTGAATAGAGAAGAAACAGAAAGTTGACATGGAGAAGAAATAAGTATAGGAAAATGATCACTGTAATGTGAATCCTCCAACACTTTCCATGAAAGATGGGGTGCAAGTACTGGGGAGCTTATTAATAGATCTATGGCTGAGAATGTGTTGGATCGAAGGTTAATATAAGTGGATTCCCCCGTGTTCAGTAGAACCAAATTATTTGCATCTAATAGGTTTTCAATAAGTTGTCCTCTGCCGTCATTATGAACTGAACCCCATAGTTTGTTGTGTGCATTGAAGTCACCTACAAAAAGAAACGGTGGCTCTAGCTGGTTAATAATTACCTCAAGATCATTCAAGTTCCAATTGAGGTTAGGTAAGTAAATATTGCATACTGTTATCTTTCTCGGTGTAAGTAATTGCACTGCAATTGCCTGAAGGTACGTTTGAATATTACAGACTTTAAATGGCGTTCGAGTAGTCAAAAGCAGTGCAACACCGCCATGCGCACGTCCGTCTGGTATAACATCATGACGAATAATGTTATATCCGCGTATATGGAACGATTCTTGAGGCTTCAGATGTGTTTCCTGTATACAAGCACAAGAAGGGTTATACTCAGCTAGTAACATTTGTAGTTCAGTAAGATGATGAACAATGCCGTTACAGTTCCATTGGAGGAAATTAATGATGGTTAATTATGAATTATTATGTTATGTGCTGTAAAGTATAGCTGAAGAATGAAGAAAAAGAAAGAAAAAAGGAAAAAACGATTGCAGCGTGAGTGATAACGTTACGGGAATAATTAGGAGAACTACGAGTGAAGTTGAGATTTTACGCTTTTACTTTTCCCTTTCACCCAACCTCTTCTATCTTTTTTTTGTTTTGTTTCAGTGGTGTTTGATGAGGCACCGCTTGCAGATGTAGCACTGCTTGCGTCGGAATCCTCAATGGGGGAATGATAAAGTACATTTGGTTCATTAACATTGGTTTGTCGGACAATAGGAGCAGGGAGTGCAAACCCTGAAGTTGGTATTTGAGCGGTGCTGTTATTTGCTTTTCCAGTTGTCTTATTTGTTTCGGTTACTGGTGCTACAGTTGACGGTCTCTTAAGTTGGACTAGTGGAGCAATTATTTTTGCAAATTCAGTAAACATGTCTTGAACCATTTTTCTCATTTCAGGAATGATAACAGATACGATATCGGACACATTGACAGGGGGGTTTGATACAGGCTTAGATGTTACTTTCGCGTATGAGGTTGTGAGGGGTGGACTGAGCTTGGTGACATATTCTCTAGCTTCAGGAAAACTGCATTTATTTATTGTTTTATACTCTATGATCGAATATTCAAACTTAAATTTTGGGCAATTTCTTGAGCTCGCGGGGTGGTTACCATTACAATTAACACATTTGGCATCAGCGCAGCCGGTTCCTTCATGAGTAGGTTCACCACATATACAAATTTTTGGATTATTACATTTAGCGGACGTGTGTCCAAATCGTTGACAATTGGAAATATAGGGGCGAACGGAAAGTCTGTACATTGCTGCGTAGACATATTTTGGCACGTCACAAGACTTAAACGATAATATGAGAGATGGTGTTTTTTCTTCTGTTCCACTTTTTTTGGAAGTTATCCTTCGTACTTCATAAACTCCCTGATCTCTCAGTTCGGTAAGAATTTCGTCAGTTTCACAGTTCATGAGATCACGACAGTAAATGATGCCCTTACTTGTATTCAGTGTGCTATGAGCAGACACTGAAACTTCAAATTCACCAAGCGATTTTAATTCTAATAATTTACGAGACTGGTAGTTATTTTTAGTTTCGATAAGTAAGCCATCCCTTATTTTTCTAACTGCTTTCGTTTCCCCGGCAACATATTTGATTAACTTAGATATTAAAAAGGGGCTTACTTTGTTAAAATCTCCATCAGTGCGCTTGATTATTAGAAAAGACGGTAGCTGTTCCTCATTGTCAGATGAGACTCTCGGCCTCTTCTCACGTGGGCCAACTGGATCAGAGTCCAGGGCCATTTTACAGCCTGGTGGGCCGAAGCCCCCAGACGAAATCAATAGAACGAAAAGTGGCAAAAGGTATTTTTATTTTATTTAAAAAAATTAAATAAAATAAATTGTGGCACTAAATGCCGGAAAAGCGAAGAATTAATGCTCAGAAAGCTATATTTAATTTATTAAAATAAATTTAAAAATTATTAAGAAAGTGGAGGCAAAAAAAACGCACCACAGGTGGGCGTGGCCGGACAGTGATAGATTTTTTCACAGATAAAATTAAACAAAATCAGACCTGATCGGAGAAAACCTTACACTGCACTTGTAAATAACAATTAACTGAAGCACTTCACTGCAAATTTGCTAAATAAATATCCGAAGAAACCACTTTTTCAATTGGAAAACTGCGGACCGCTCACTGACAGATTTGACCTCTGACAGGTACGTTCGCATTATTATTATTATTTATCATCATATTTTGATTTTGATTTCTTTACTTAGGGTTCTAAACGAGAAAATGTAATACCTCTATTTTTATAATGCGACGAATTGTTTATATTGCCGGATTTTTTTAGAGGTATAGAAATTTAAAATGAAATAAAATTCTTAAAAATCATAGTATGGCCATGGTATTCGCTTTTTGGGAAAATAATTTTATGCCGTTTGTGTTTGAATATTATTTCGGAAAGATGGACATCGCGGCTGGCTCTAATGAAGCACAATCTGGTAGTCTAATTTTCGATCACTTTGTGAGGTAACTGGGGCCGTATGTCGGTAATAACGCAGCGAATGTTGGATTCCATATCGTCCATCGCCTCTGGTTTATCTGCGTAGACTAGCGATTTCTTATGTCCCCACAGAAAATGTGTCCCTCGAAAAATCAATTTAGGCGATGTCATATGTTGCACCGCCTTGTTGAAACCATTTTAACGACATACAAAAACTTATCGTTCTGGTTTGTATCATTTACATAATTTATAATTTGTTTATTTTCTATAATTCAACTATGTTTTTTGTTTGATTTTATTTATTTATAATTCAACTAGTGCACAAAAATATAATTATAAATCCGAGTAGGCTAAAGGTTTGTGGATGAAAAATAATAACGCCTAGAAAATGATAATTTTTGTTCAGAAAAAAAGTAAGTAAAAATATTGTCCGCGAAATGTGTTTGGCATTCCTAGAAAGTTGTCTGCTTCGGCCGCTAATCTTATTCTTCGATACACACTAAACACCAAAATACAGGTAAACTGAACTACTGTGCTTTAAATGTCTTATTGAAAGACTTATATTTGAGTAGCTTCTTCAGCTAGCACAACATCGCGATCAAATCGGGCATAAAAATTTATAGTTCCTAATAATTTTTTTTTCTTGTAAAACTTTAGTTCCAATTTGAGTTGTTTAAATGGCATATTTGGAAAACTTGCACCATTCGCATAATAATTGTATACACTGTAACTACCCTGTAATAGCAAAAATATAAAATTCTTAAATAGAATAATTGTTCCTATACCTACTTTTTTAATTGGACAGCTCGGAGGTAGAAAGTATGATCCCATATCTTTATAAAAGAATAATTTATACTCAAATCGTAAATAATCACAACAATTTCTGACAAAATGTATTGACGATCGTCTGTACTCATTACTGAGGAATTCATATGTGGTTACTTCAACCTATCAAATAAAAAATACCATATTAAAATACGAGTGAAGAAACTAAGAATTTTGTTCACGCATATGTCAGTTTTGAACACGAAGCGTTAGCAAAGACACATAGTTAAGCTAGTTCGTTTCTTCACGAGTGTTTATAGCGTTGTGTTCAATCCTGCTATTGTAAGTACTCGCACCCATCCTTGTGGTCCATATACTCAATGTTAGGTTAGGTTCAATTTGGTAATGACAGATGAATGGGTGAAAGTAGTGAGCGAAAGAACCACCCACTCACCTGTCATTACCCATCCCGTTGCCGTAGGACTGAGGTGAGTGGGCAAAACAGAAGGTTTTGAGCTCTGTATCCAAGTAAGAAACAAGTTCAATAGCAGGATTGCACAAAATAATTTTTTGCTAAAAGCGTTATGTAATTAATAATATTTGAAGAATAAAGACACTTTATGCTCGCTATACATGTATACATAATTGAGTTCAACTGTCGATTTATTACTTCACCTCCAAAATAAATGAAACTTTGTCAAAAAAATTCATCTAAGAGTAACAATAACAGAAAAAATAATAATAAGTGCCAGTCAGACTCGGATGACCTTTAAATAACCATTTAATGGGTCGCATTATTCTTGGCGGTCAGGCGGGTAGGCGTGAGCTGTGAGCGTGCATAAAATTCAACGAATGCTATCCAATTTCCAATGTTCATTTGTCAAATATGCAACGATCTAAAATGGCTAAATTAGCAGAGATACGAAACAAAATTCGTTTTTAGGTTAGCTCACTTCAATCGCGTGTTTTCTGAACGAACACTAAGCCCGCAGAACTCACACCCAACAAACTCGAATCGCAGTACGCATTTTTAATGGAAACATTTCATAATTATTAATTCATTTTGGTTTATATCTCTATTAAGCCGGCCATTTTAAATTTATGCACATTTGACAAATGAACATTAGACAAGTTTGAATTGGAAACTTAATGAATTTTAGGCAGATGCATGCGTTACCGTTCAGATCGAGGATCGAGAAAACAAGTTTATCTTCAGATAAGTTCCATTAAAAATTACTACGTAATTCGATTGGGTCGAGCATCAGTTGTGTAGGTTTAGTGTTTATTTATGAAAAGTACGAGTAAAGCGAGCTTACTAACAGATAAATTTCACATAAACATAGTAAATGTTTTTTTCAGCGGTATTAAAACAACGATGTATAAGTTATGCTTATATGGAATTTGTATGTGGAAAAGCTCTCTTCGCTCGCACTTTTCAAAAACAAACCCTAAGTCTACACAACTCACGCTCGGAAAACTGGAATCACAGTACCCATTTTTAATGGAACGTATATAATGATAAACTCGCTTCCACTCTACGTTCCACGTTGAAGGCCGTTTGAATCCACCGCCGCGAATAAAGTGACTCATTAAATTTTTATTTCAAGGTCATCTGAGCCAGATCGGCACAGGAAATAATTTATTTGTTGTTCGGTTAAAATAAAGATGTCATTGACAAGTAATGTAATCTAATGAGTTTAATTACTAATTCATCAACATGGATACGTAGTATAACAACAGTGACAGCAATCATTGATGAGAATGTAACAAATACATTATATTTTGATGAAATGGCATAAAATAATTATTCTTACAAATTATAATTTGTCATGTCAACTGAATTAGTTTAAACGTTTGAACAATAAAAATACATTACCTTATAATTATCTTCATAATAAATATCTTCAAAAATATTCATGGTAAAATTCACGGCGTTCAAAGTACGATTAAGTTTAAATAATTTGACTTCTACTGTTGGTGCGTTTTCCACAAGAGGAATTGTCTCTATACGATCTACATATATTTTGTACCTTTCCTAAAAAAATCAAATATTTTAAGTGTTTCTCGTTATAAGTATGTTTTTAATTTGGTCTCTTTTAGGGTGTAGTAATAATTCGATTTAGTAAATCTAAATACATTTAGGAAAATTCAGCATTTATTGTTATTTGTTAATTCTGCATCCCGAACCCTTCCTACTCCACTGAAGTTATCCAGTCCTTTTAGCTGCTAATCCAACAGCGTCACCAAAAGCGTCCGAACCAGTAGAGCAACCAAGGAAAGTGACGTCTACCTTTCCCGAAGGTACCATCACACAACAGTTAATCGTTAGCACAAGGGATGTGGTGTTTTCTTCACGGCCATTTTTCCTGCTTATTATTCTTCGCTTTTGAGTGACGCTTTTCTTTCTTAGCTCACTTAGGGCCGTTTTCATCAACCACGGTTAAGTATTTTAGTCTGTATGTTTAATTTAACCGGAGGATATATTCGACATTTCCATTTCACCAACCTCGGTTAGCGCTAACCGACGTTTAAATCGACAGTTAAAATAACCTAGCTTATTTTCATGGGATAATTATTTTTTCTACTGTTATGTCGCGCTTATATATCAACATTTATTACATTGTTTTGTAAAATTACTTTGTTTGGTAAGTAATTCTTACATTTTTATAGAATATTGAATTTATATTAATTTAAATAGAATTATGTTGACATAAATCCAAGAGTACAGGTTATAAACATACAAGTTGTAAACATAGGTTATAAATGGTAAATATTTAAAAGTTACAAACATGTTCTCATATTTTACGAAAATGTCATCCAACAAAGTTTATTGAGCAGTAATGAATAAAATTTCTCAACTGATGAGTTTATCAGCCAGTGATGAAGAAATTGTTATATACTCGAGACCACGAATCATTAGAGATAAAAACAATGTGATTGTAATGTTTGATGATTGATTTTAAGATGCCCTTTGGATTTTCTAAAAGAAATATTGGAATTATTAGAACCTCGAATTTAACCAAACAAATTCGAAAGGAATTTATCTTTTCATTCGCCACCATGTGCATATATTTCTCGATAATATTGAATAATTCTTCCTTCTCTTAATTTCTTCCCCTGTTTCTTCTTGTTTTTACGATATTCATTTTGATTTAATTTAAAAAGAAAACACCCTGTTTTAATATTCGAAATGCAAAATGTGATTAATTTTCAATTGTCAGTTGTTCCTCAAAGCCAAAATATCGATAAAACAGGGCACTGAACAGTCATACATCTGGTGACGAATAGATAATTTAAAAAACATGAATAATCGACGGTTAACAAACCGAGACGCAAAAGACGTTGGTGAAATGTCAAACTAATATAACCTGTAGAATAAGTATAACTCACTGTTAGTTAACAGTTGATTTAACAAAAGTTGGTGAAAACGGCCCTTAAGATTTAACCGGTTGAACAATTAAGAAAATACAGTAAGTAACACCCTTACAGGATTGATTTCCTGTCTTAACTTCAATAAGAAGGCAGTCTTTAATTTTTACATCTCCAGTTATGGTCTTAATTAACCGAGAAATTAGGAAAGGGCTAACTTTGCTAAAATCATCGATTTCTATTTTTGCCTGTAGGAACATAGGTGCGGGGTCTTCATCATTATTTTTATTTTATTCAAATAAATTTAAATAAAATATATTATAGCAATAAATGCTAGGAAAACAAATGTAAGAGTAGATTTAATTTATTAAAATATATTAGTAACATAAAAAAAAAAAAAAAAAATGAAGGCAAAACACCTTGGAGAAAAAAAGATAAAGGAAAGAGCAAGTGGCAAGGGGAATGTAACCTGGTGAAGGCAGACGCATGGAAGCCATGGTTCTGGTTGGAGTGGAGATTTGCGCAGTACATAATAAAAAACAGTACGGCTGCCAAATGCTGATGCTTGCTATAACAAGGCAATAACTGCGGCTCTGGTTGCAGTGGGGTAAGCGGCTTCACTATCGCTTGCTAACGCTCTCTCCTTTATATTCTTTTCTCCAAGCAAAAAACCGCACCTGAGGTGGGCGTTTACAAAATTTTAAGGGTTCAAAATAAAAATTAATTTAGACCTTACCGTTATAAATTTTACACTGCACTCATTCACAACAATGAATTAAAACCTTGAGCACAAATTTACAAATAATTTGAGGAAAAAAAAAACACTTTTCTAATACCGGGCCTTAGTGGCCCTAGTACAATAAAGCAAGTAAATTAGGTATGTGTAATCATTTATTTATAAAATTTAATTTGTTAAATCAAATGTCACTTCATTCATAAACCCATCCTCAGACGAAAAATATCAGTATTTAATTATTTACATGCAAAGTATTATTAAGGCGGCTCTATAATAGCCCTGGAACGAAAACGAGAACGAGAACGGTAAAAAAGTTAAGGGTATGTGTTTGTAATGTACACAGGCACAATAAAATTCCGAGAACGGAAAGCATTACGTCGCCCGGGAACGAGAACGCAAAAGTTCACCAAGATTTGTCTTTCCCGTTCCCGTTGCAATTCAACAACCAATAGGATGAAAGCAAGACGTACCCATAATTCCTTGATACTCGCTACGTAAATAGTAATAATCAACCCAATTCTCTAACTTAGTTGTTAACTTTAAACCATTTGCTAATATTTTTGACAAATAAAAACAAATGTTAAGTGACAGTTTGATTTTTTCTTGTGTGTTAAGAATTTTCATTGGATTAAAATCTTAGCAAGTGGTTAAAAATTAACAACTGAGTTGGGCCGAATAAATAAATAAAAACATCAATGATGTGCAAATAATGTCTTCATTATCAATTTTGTACACATGCAAAACTGAGATTCAACTGTCACTGTCAAAAAATCTTCCGAATCCGTTACCGGGCAATTGAGCATCTCACAGCGTTTTCGTTCTCGTTAGCTTTCCGTTACCGTTCTCGTTCTCGTTCCAGGGCTATTGTAGAGCCCCCTTTAGTAGTATAGAAACTTACACATCGTTAAAATAAGAAGAAAATAATGATTTTTCCTATGCTATTGCTCACTATTCATTCTATTACAAAAAGTAGCATAGTTCTCTACTCCATTGATTTAGACATAAAAAATATGTAATATTTTTAATTGAAATATTGTTCTTAATACGTCGTAGTTAAGAAATGATATAAAAATGAAAAATGAACGAAATATTTATTTATATACTTAGAGCGCAAAGCTATGTTTTGTCACTCGAACACGAACATTGCAACGAAAGCCGCAGGCGAACGTTGCAATCGTATGAGAGCAACCATAAATACTTTGCTCTCGAATAATACACAATATTTTTCCGACGTCTGATTATAAAAAGAGAAATATTGATGTAATTTAATTTAAATAAAGTCATGTATGACATTCCTGTCATTGATTGATGTAGCTTATCTTTTACCTCGTATCCATTGTGATGAATTAGTAAAAAAAAACCAAACTTTTGTCGCTTTTTGCTAAAGGAGACGAGCTACAAACATTTTGTTGCTTATTGCTATTGGAGACGAATATTAACTTTGTGTTGACAAATGCAAGCGTCAAAGGCAAATTTCTATAGCAGTCGTCGGAAAATCGGATTTTTGTCCGTGACAAACACATAATAAATTTAGTCGACTAGTGAAGCAAATTTTGTTTAATTTAACAGCAAACCATTTTACATTCTAGGGTCCATAAAAATATGGACATGCAGTATAGGAAGTCAAATTCTGCAAATATGCATAACGGGGTAATTTGAATTATATTTACCTGGCTTAATACTATAGTAGAATATAGAATAACTAATATAAATATTATTGTTTTCATTTTGAAAATCGACTGTATAAATGGGAGGATGCGTCGCACATATCAACTTAACGAAATTAATAGCAGCGCCCGAATTTATACTGCATGCGGTAATGAATGTTCAACAATAACAATGGTGCTTTGTAAAATTGCCCGCTGCCAGGGTCAGCTGAATAATATGTAAAAACATTAAAAGATAATATATTTTTATTTAAAATTTGTTCCATCTCATAAACTGCCACTAAAATTTTATAAACGATAATATCGGCTTACTAATATTTTTGCTATGTGGGCACTTCTCCGTTGAACTTAATGTATGTATAACTAATAATTTTAGTCTAGAATATATTAGAGAAGGTACCTATACAATAATAAACATTCTAATCAATTGTTCAGAATTTAACATCCAAGTTCAGCGGAAGCGATAAAGGGGTATTAATTAATCTGATATATTCGGTAAAATGCAGATTCATTTCCTGGTTTTGGGTGAAGGCCTCGTAATGCTTAAGCTAAACACTAAAATTTATTTGCATATTCAATCCAAGTATTCTTCTACTTCTCCTATATGACACATTTCCCAAGAGAACCAGAGTCTCAAGTACCATGGTAATTAATTGATTCGCAACGAATTCGTCCTGGTGCAGACAAAATCTCAATATGTCGACCTTTAGTTAATAGTGTAACCAAGGCGGCATCAGAGAGATTCTCGTGCGGCTATTATATTAAGTTATTGAACGTAAATGTAAAGTATTTGCGTTTGAGAAGAATAATTTGGTGACTCATTATAATATGTGAATGGAGTGAGAATGGAACAAGAGAATGAATTTGTATATTTGGGTAGTATGTCAGGTGGAGGTGATAGCTGTCATTATTAAATAAGCCAGATAACTCCTAAATAACCGAGAAGCACAATAACGAGAATAAGGAGGAAGTTGACTCTCGAATGAAAAACCATTTAAGCTGCCACACACATTGGAGTGCAGCAGCATAGTTGTATCCTTAAAAAAAAAACTGTTTAAAACAAATGAAACTAATCTAACCTGAAAACCTTAACTTTAAATATTAACCAAGGATTTACCGTACGTTGTCGTTCAATCACAGACAACTAGAGACATGCAACCAATCAAAAGACAATCATTACAAAAAAAACGAAATAATTAAATCGCCGCAACCAGCATAACATTCATGAATATGAGCAAAGAAGAACAAAGCAAAAATAACCTATCAGATAATGGAAGAAAACAAAATTATTCAGGCGATGGCTAAGTTGATGACAGATATTAACTGGCAAACGAAATAAATACCCTACGCAATGACTGCGTAGACGAACAAAAAATATTAAAAGCCGATGTTAAACAAATGCGAAACAAACTAAGTGAACACGAAAAGAGACATAAACAACAGGAAAAAGAAAATAGAAAAAGAAATATAAATTTAAGAGGAGTAAAGGAAGATGAAAAGAATATTCAAGAACTCGAACAAACAGTTATACAATTTATAAACGAAATTTTAAAAGTAAAAATCTCTATTACTGACATTGACAAGATTATTAGACTAGGCCGACCACAAACCAATCAAACTAGACTGGTACTCGTCAAGTTCCGCTCATAGAGGAAAACAATTGAACTACTAAACAACAAAATCAATTTAAAAAACAGATGAATGAAGATTTCCCAAGGGATGTAGTCTTAGAAAGGAAAATATGACAAATTATTTGTAAACCACAGTAAACTAACAAATAAAGAAATTACAAATATGGAAGCATCAATAAAGAAACGGCAACTCTCCGACAAAGAGGAAAATGAAGTATCTAAAATGAGGAAGGAAGATAACACCATAACCGAAGAACCGAATTCCTTTCAAGTACCAAATCCCAAACTATCGAAAAATCAAACAACGGAAACAACTAAACGAGGACGTCCTAGAATGAACTCGCAACCAAGTTCGAGATCCAATTCAAGCTCAAATAATAAGCAAAACAGAAACCAGGAATATCAACACCCACTGCAATAAACCAGTCAAAGGATCCTCTATCTGATGAAATCACAGCCTCACAACTAGCAACAGCGCTAAATAATATTATAAAACAAAAGTGACAATTAATGACGAAAGGCACTTAATCTCAACAACAAGATAACTATTCTCACAGACATAACAAAGTAGAAGAACACTCTCCGAACACACACCTAACCTCTATGCCAAACAACACCAATAAGCCAAACCTAAATTCAACACAACTTCCAAACCGGCCGGTCACCGTGGAAGTTTACGACCACTCCCTTCATCAAAATCAAAAATGTCAAATACATCAACAAAAACCATATCATATTTTAAAAATCTGCACTCTAAATACAAAAACACTCCTTTCAGAATTATAAGATTTACAGGAAAAACCTGGACATGATCCGCCAAATACAGAAACAAATGGAAAACGATAAAGGAGGCCTTCGTCCAACAGTGGACCTAACCTACAAAACTTGTAGAAATAAAATAAATTTAAATTTGTAAAACATTACGTAATTCAATCTTTAATTATATATGTATAAATTAGGGTTCAATAAAGGCTATTATTATTATTATTTATTATTATTATTATTATTATTATTATTATTATTATTATTATGTTTTCGAAAGATGGACGTATTGACCGGGAGATAGAAAAGCAGGTATCTGCAGGATGCAAGGTATTGAGTGCTCTGGGTACATTTGCTAGAAACGTGAGTCAGTTGATGTGGTTTAGCCATCCTAAAATAATGTCAAAAGAAAGGTTGGTGATACTGATATAGGTTTACGGGTGATATTGACGGTGAACGATTGTGTGGGCGTCCGAGGAATAATTAGTCAGGTATGATTGTTGGTTTGTTGCATGAATGAATGATTTCGAGTAAATAGCACAGTGGTAACGTGTCGGACTGTGGATCGTGAGATTCTCAGTTCGAATCCCACAGCTGACAGTTGCCAATTTAAATTTACCCCTGTGGTTCCTCCTCCACTAACATCTTTAGGGACTATGACTTGACGGCTGGTAACCGCATTTCATAGGAAAAAATATATCACTTACCGAGATCTGCGTAAGCTGAGTGCCACACCTATAATGGGTAAAAGGCGTGATTATACACTCGGCAACAAAAAAAACGCGCCACTTGAAAATGCACGAAAAAACGCGTATTTTCAAACCGCTGTAACTTTGTTCAGTTTCGACGAAAATGGATGAAACTTTGACTCCGAGAAAGGTTGAAAGGTTTTCATTAAGGCCGTGTGAAGGGATGAGTCGTAAGTTGGAACCTAACCCCCATAAAACCCCTGTGAAAAAAAAATGTTCAGAATGACAAAAAATGTCAAAGTTTGACAACTTGTAACACACGCGAAAAAAATCGTGGCTTAGTGCAACATACAAGGTGATGAAGTTCACTCAATTTCCGTTAGATTTAATAACCATTCAAGCCGCTACAATAAAATGGCGGGAAGTTATGAATTTTTTAAAAAAAAGTGTTTTTTTCTCTTCAGGTGACATGCCTAAGTTTTTAAAAAAATTACAGTTCACCCTTTTGCACCCCCTAAAAATGAAAAAATGTTCGTACCGTCAAAACATCAATGTTTGACATCTTGTACCGTGCGCAAACAATAACGTGGATTCATGTAACATGATTAACGATACAATTCAATCATTTTACAATAGATTTCGCAAAAAGTTAAGGATATTCAATGACTTTTCGCAAAGTTATGAATTTTTGAAAAATGTTATCAGACCAAAATCTCGGTTAATTTTGATCTGAAATTGAAGAATTTTTCAGATCTGAAATGGAAAAATGTTGTAGAGTAAATTTCATGTGGTTTGCCAACCCATCCCTAATAACAAAAAAAAAAAAGGTTTTCGACTTGGCTACAGTACTGGTAAATAGCTCCGTGGTAACGTGTCGGGCTGTGGATCGTGAGATCCTCAGTTCGAATCCCACAGCTGACAGTTGCCAATTTAAATTTACCCCTGTGGTTCCCCCTCTACTAACATCTTTGGGGGCTATGATTTGACGGCTGGTAACCGCACTTCATATATATATTCATCAAAAATATATCACTTACCGAGATCTGCGTAAGCAGAGTGCCACACCCATAATGGGTAAAAGGCGTGATGATATATTTATTTTTATTTTATTTATTTTACAGTACTGGTTTATGTGCATTCAAACGACAAGACCTACAAAAATTTAACACAATGTCATGCATCTTAAAATTGTTTTTTGTGGCATTTCGGCTCTGGTAAATAATCAATATGCAAATGCACAACGAGTCTACTCTACAACATTTTTTGTCACACGAAGCCACGTTATTGTTTGCGCACGGTACAAGATGTCAAACATTGCTGTTTTGACGGTACGAACATTTTTTCATTTTTAGGGGGTGCAAAAGGGTGAACTGTAATTTTTATAAAACTTAGGCATGCCACCTGAAAGAGAACATTTATACGCAGCAAGATCCCAAAGAATCATCCATTTCCGGCAGAGACTGCCAGAGTAATACCTAAAAATACACTTTTTTTTTTAAATTCATAACTTTCCGCCATTTTATTGTAGCGGCTTGAATGGTTGATAAATCGAACGGAAATTGAGTGAACTTTATCACCTTGTATGTTGCACTAAGCCACGATTTTTTTCGCGTGTGTTACAAGTTGTCAAACTTTGACATTTTTTGTCAATCTGAACATTTTTTTTCACAGGGGTTTTATGAGGGTTAGATTCCAACTTGCGACTCATCCCTTCACACGGCCTTAAAGAAAACTTTTCAACCTTTCTCGTAGTCAAAGTTTCATCCATTTTCGTCGAAACTGAACAAAGTTACAGCGGTTTGAAAATTCGCGTTTTTTCGTGCATTTTCAAGTGGCGCGTTTTTTTTGTTGCCGAGTGTATATTATATCGAATAAAAAATCATATATGAATTTAACTGTGAATGTGGACGAGATAAAAGTGGTGTGTCAGGATAGGAATGTTTGGAAGAGATTTATTGTTGGTTGACTGTGTTTCTGGGTTAATGTTACCCCACTGTGTGGGATAGATAGATGTACTGTCAACTGAGATAGACGTGTTCTCTTGTGTTCTGGCATTGTGCTCATATTCAATATTTCTTTTTATTTAAAAGTGATTCTATTTATATTCAAAAGTTTGATTTACTTTTATATAAAATGCTTACCCGTGACGATAAAGAAACAATCATTGAAATGATTAGTGGTGCTATGCAGAAGTTAAGCTCCAATAAAATGTTTATTGAGATTATCGTCAACGAAGTTACTAGTGCTGTGCAAAAGGATTTTGAGGCTAAATTTAATGCCCTCGAAGAAGAAATTAACAAAGTGAAACAAACGAACAGTGATATAGAGAAGTGTTATGCGGAGTCTGAAAAAAAGTGTAATGAACTAGAACAGTATACGCGCAGAAATAATGATCGAATTTTTGGACTTCCCGAAAGTAAAAATGAGAATATCGACGACCGTATTGTTACTTTGTGCCGTGATACACTTAAAGTTACCATTTCAACCAACGATATAGACCGATGTCACAGAATCGGACCGCTCAAAAATAATTCCAACAGGCCGGTAATTGTAAAATTTGTGAGCTATCGAGTGCGCGCCAAAGTCTACACACAAAAGAAGAAGCTCAAGGGCAGCGGCATCACCATACGAGAGGACCTAACCAAGACCAACCTGGCACTCCTGAAAACCGCAGCAGATAAGTTTACTTTTAAGAATGTGTGGACATCAGATGGCCGTGTTATTGTTCTTGACACTGTTAACGGCAAAAGTAAAAAATACGTGCTGAATAATTTAGAGGACATCAACAAAATCAAATAAAATCTTTCAATGTTCGATATATATTCTTATCCTTATTACTTAAGTTATAATCTTACTGAATCACTCTCTGTTTCAGTCAAATATGCTTGAACACGCTTATAGGAGATTTTGTCTGTATTGGTAATTTGTATTGGCTTAACCTTGAATTTATTTAATTGTTGAAACTATAATTTAATTTTTTTTTTTTTTGCCTAATGTCAGCATCAAATGTTTCTAATTCAGAGTTCTCTGAATTTAAGGATGATTCGTTTACATTCGGTCAATTAAATGTAAGGTGGCTTAACTCTTGTTTTTTAAATTTTAAGGATTTTTTAAATGAATTTAATTTCGACATCTTAGCTGTTACAGAAACCTGGATTAGCGTCACTTCTCCCGCGCAATTATATAATATTCCTGGATACAATTTAGTTAGTTCTGAAACAACTCATAAACGTGGTGGAGGTGTCGCTTTTTATGTGCGTAACAGTATATCATTTAAAGTTCTTCACACTGATTTCGTGGAAAATAATAACGTTGAACATTTGTGGATACAGTGTTGCATTCATAATAAAAAAATTATTTTTGGTGTTGTTTATAATCCCCTATCAGAATTCTATAAAGATTTGGAAATACTAGATAGCATCTTTACTGAATTTATACCGCAGTCAGATCATTTGATTTGTTCTGACGATATTAATATTAATCTCCTAGTCAATGATACTCGTAATAAATTCTTTACTGATCTAATATCGTCTAATAGTATGTATCAGTTAATAAAGCAGTACACAAGACCAATAAGTCCATCTTTACTGGATGTAATATTAACTGATAGTAAATCTATCTGCACAAATTCAGGTGTTCTGACTACTAACTTCTCAGATCATAGTTGTGTTTTTTGTAGCATCAATTTTTCAAGGCAACCTGTTTCCGCCAAAGTAATAAACTACAGAGATTTCAAAAATTTTGACTACAATAATTTTATCGCGGATAGTGAGTTAGTAGACTGGAAAATTGCTAATTTAAATGATCATATTTTAGCATTATTTAATAAACATGCTCCCATTAAAAACATCAAAGTAGGTAAACATTATTGTCCTTGGATTACACCAGTTATTAGAATAATGCAGAAAAAAAGGGACAAAGCATTAATGGAGTACCGAAAATATAAAACAGAAGTTAAATTCAATTACTATAAACAGCTACGTAACCTTACTACTGCTGCTATACGTAGAGAGAAACAAGCATTCCTTCAACATGATATCAATAATAACCTCAAAAACTCTACCAATTTGTGGAAAAACTTAAAGCGCGTTGGAGTTACAAATGACACAGAACAAAAAATCCCATCTACATTACTAAATCCTGAGGCTTACGGTCAATATTTAATAAACAAAGTAGGAATGCCCAGTATTAATATTAATAATGATAATACCGTCAATAATTTTAATAACAATAAATATTCAAACTTGCGTACAGAATGCTTTAGTTTTAAACTTGTTGATAATTTAACTATAAGAAACATTTTATACAAATTAAAATCTAATGCAGCTGGGGTGGACGATATTTCTCTAAAAATGATTGTTCTTCTTTTACCGGTGATAAATGATCATGTTACGCATATCATAAATACGAGCTTGTTGAAAAGAGTTGTCCCTGATATCTGGAAGGTGGCAATTGTTAAGCCGATTGCAAAAAAGAATAATTCTTTGACCTTTGATGACTTGCGCCCAATCAGTATCCTTCCAACATTTTCTATAGTCCTGGAACGAGTATGCATTGATCAAATGATGAGCTATATCTCTGATAATAATATCTTGCCAAGCACACAATCAGGATTCAGACGCGGATACAGCACTCAGTCCTGTCTCATAAATATTATTGATACTATTATATCCAGTCTAGATAAATCTAATTTGGTCGCTCTTGTTCAAATTGACTTTACAAAGGCGTTTGATATGGTAAATTACAACATGCTCCTTGCCAAACTAAAATATTACAACTTTTCTGAGAGTGCCATACAGTGGTGCAGGAGTTACTTTACCAATAGATCTTTATTTTTCTTAATTTATATTGCGGACATGCCATCTGTCTTGAATTATTGCTCAGCATACTCTTACGCTGATGACACACAAATCCTTGCATCTTTAAATCCATCATAAATTCTAGATAAGACTGATTCTATCAATAATGATCTAGATTTGCTCACAAAGTGGATATAAAATAATGGCCTTAAAATTAACGCTGAAAAATCATCTCTTATTATCTTTGGCTACAATGATGATCTTGATATTATGCTGGATAGTGTAAAATTACAACGTAGTTGTACCATAAAAAGCCTAGGTTTAGAAATCGATGAGATATTAAATTTTAGAACACATTTAACAAAAAAATTAACAGCGGCTAAACTGAAACTACGCCACCTATATCAGTTCCGACATCTTTTATCCTCGGAAGTTAAGCGATTAGTCAATACTCTAATTTTGCCACTACTTTATTATTGTGCTTGTGTTTACGTACCAAACCTAACACAATCAGATAAAAATAGAATTACCCTATTTCAAAATGCATGTCTCCGTTATGTTTATGGTATTCGTAAATATGACCATATATTCCGCTACCGCTCACTAGCTAACATGGATACCATTGATGACCATGTAAAAAAATTATATAATTGTTTCACTCACAAAATTAAACTTACCGGCATTCCTCCCTACCTGCATGAGAAACTTGTTGTCAAAAGTTATCATTATTCATTACGGGAAAAAGACTTGTATGACGTTCCACCCTTTAAAAAATCAAAATTCAAATGTTCTTTCTCATATTTAGCTCCAACCCTTTATAACAATGTTCCTTCTCATTTGAAATCTCTGTCTGTTAATTCATTTAAAGCTAATGTAAACGATTTATCGTAATAAATGTGGTTCATAACATATTTGTAAATGCATCCCACAATTGTATTCACATTTGATAAATAATTTCTTTGTTCCTGACATTTGTAATTATCTTTAATTTATGTTTCAAAATATTTCATTATATTATGTATATGTGTTGACTTTCAATATTGTAATATGTCTTAATGTATCGGTTAGGTGGAAGAACAGCCTATGGCTGAACCTCGCCGTTGACTTGAGCCAATAAAGAAGATATTATTATTATTATTATATAGCGTGACGTTATGTATGTACATATGCCGAACAAATTTGAGAAATTTGAAATTGAAAAAAAATTAATTTAAAAAATTTATTAATTACTTAATATTTTCACAATGCAATAATTTTATAATTTAAAAAAAGAAATACTTATTTTTTCATGTTTATAGGGTTATTGTATTGTTAAATAAACAACAACATTGATGCTGAAATGCAATTGAGTGCGAAAACTTTATTTGTAAATTTTACATACATTTGTAATATGTGTAAATATTTCCAAGTACCAAGACCTACACGATATTGACCTTAATGCTGTACCACAGTATAGAATACAAATACATTGAAATTCCGCTACTTGCCGTTACTAATTTTTCCTTGCAAAATTATAAGTTCCGCTACCTATGGCAACACTGGTTATCACTTGTTCCTTTACGTACCTTTTTTACCTCCCGCCATAACCTGTAAGAGGGACGTAGAAAACACTAATCTGCAGGGGTCGTTGGCCTCCATCTGCTGCTGGACACACGTCCACGCTGACTTGGGCGCTCGTGATGATCCTCGCTGCTTGGATTGTCACGAAAACCACTACTCGCTGCTTTTCTTCTTTGTCCTGGGCCCCTGCTGGCTGTGCTGTGGTTACTCTTAATTTATGGGATTCAATTGGGTATCATACCCGATGTCCTTAAACCATAAAACCCCGGCATAATCTTTGTCTTTGAAATCTTACACTAACTACAGTTAACTACTTTAATTACACAATGATATTCGCGACACAAAAACTAATATCGGAAATAATTATAAAAATTTTAATCTTACTCTGATTTACCACTGAACTACTTTTAATAAATACTTTCTTTTCTTAAACTTAAATCCATTCATATTTTACTTTTCAAATCCCTCCCATTTAACAATTTCTGTTTACTTATGACCGTTTCACCAACCACTAATAAGTATTTTATTCTATAGATTTAATTTAATCGAAGGATATATTCGACATTTCCATTTCACCAACCTTGGTTAGCGCTAACCGACATTTAAATCGAAAGTTAAATTAACCTAACTTATTTTGACGAGATAAATATTTATTCTACTGTTATGTCGTGCTTATTGCGATCTGACATATAGCGATATGCCATCTAGCGGATTATTTTATTTAACACAAAGTAGGGTGAAGATCCCGTTAGAAATACATTACGTCAAATGTGAATAACGATTTTTGAGATAAAAAATGACCGAAATTGTAGTTAAAACACCTCGAAAAATCGAAAAATACAGTGTATTGTGCAGTAAAAGGGTGTAATAATAAGTCCCGTAAAAATATGGGCGTTACATTCCATTATTTTCCGAAGTTAGTCAAACATTTTATTTATAAATTAAACCAATTTGGAGTGCAAAAAACCTTGGAAAAAAACTAGCAAAAGTAAACAACATGAATGCGTTTACAATAAATAATATGCTCTGAATATTTTGTACTAGACGATTATGTACCTCTAAGTAAGAAAAATTTTTGGTTATTATGCGAATTTGCTTCGAAATCTTTTCACTTTGTATTTAACTATGTTTATAAATTAAATTAAATCTGTATTCAAAGTTAATGTTCCTTATGTTTGTTCATTTTTAGTTGTTTGTTTATCTAGTTGATTTAGATCAAGAAACGTAAATTAACCTATAACAGTACAACAACGTAGGAATGCAGTTTTTGCATTTTTCACTCAAAACCAGCCATGCAGGAACAAACAACACTCATCACATGTTCACCTCCTATAATTTTCCTATTCATTTGATGGGGATCACCTCGTAAATTCGACGTTGACATACAGAAAGCCACTACACCCACAGCCAATCTGTCTTTTTATTCTCCACTATATGCATATATTTATCAATAATAATGAATAATTCTTTCTGTCTCTTAATTTCTTACTTTGTTTCTTCTTGTCATTGCAACATTCATTTTGTCATAATTTAAAAAACCCTCGTTTTAAAATTCGCATTGCAAAATGAGATCGATTTTTAATTGTCAGCTGTTCCTCAAAGCCAAAATAGGGATAAAACAGGGCACTAAGCTATCATAATGGCTTAGTAGCTATCTGGTGACGAATAGATAATTCAAAAAACATTATTAATCGCCGGTGAACAAACCGAGACCTAAAAGACGGTTGGTGAAATGTCAAACTAATATAACCTACAGAATAAATAAAACTCCATGTTAGTAACTGTTTAACTTTTTAATGTTCTTCCGTAGTTTTCTTGCTATTTCTGGACTCCAACTGCTTTACAATGAGATCTTCTTTCTTCCTGCTTGGCTAATATAAATCTTTATTCACAAAAATTTCCTGGTTTGCTCTGGTTCACAGGCTGGCTATCTTCGGCTATACTACTCTTACAAAAATTTCTGCGAACTCACTAACATTATAATTAATTTGTGAAAAATACTGATTACATCCTTGATACCTGAAATAGTTATTTGTGTATCAAGTGCGGATAGAGCATTGTTTGTTGCACGCGGCGAGAAAATTGTTGATCGAAGCAAAAACCGAGATCAATAACTCGAACAGTGCACCAAACAAACTCTATCCGACGAAATAAAAACAATAATTTTTCTACAATCGTTGAACAATGTCAAGCTGTAGTAAAAAATTAATTTTCAAATTTATCTTTGGTCACTACTAGAACAATTCAGCATTCAGCGAAATTGCAGTTACCCATGTCACCGTAATCATGACAACTTTTATAAACAAAATAAAAATTTTCAAAGAAAACATAAATTGACACACGGAGTATATTTGACATAAGGTTCACAGAGTGAATAGGTTTATGGTGATTAAGCTAAAGTGTATATACGTATATGCCAACTGCATTTGCAATAGCAAGATTATTACCAGAAAAATCTAGTGCATCATTTACTTCTTCTACCTAATTTATTTTAGTTTTATATTTTTGTCGCACTCTGAATTGTTATGCATTTCTGCTTCAATAACAATTATATTGCGATACTACTACAGATTTATTTTTAACACGCTCAGAATGAGTACTAAAAGGTGGTGCGTACGTAAAATCTAACGAAATTTCTCAAAATTATATTTCCTTGCACTGGAATTGGTGTATCCGGTCGCTTTACTATTTCATTATTTGGCTCTAAATACAACTGTAATCTATTCACATTAACTACCAATTTTTTATCACTTGCCATATCTTAGTAACAAAATTAACTGGATTTGTTTCTTTAATTATTCTATACGGACTTCACAAATTTTCTACTTAAACCTTGCTTTACAACTTCATTGTGTAACAAAACTAAATCTCTAGCTTTTAACTTGCACGGTGCTGCTTTCTTGGCACACTGTATCTAATTTCTACTCTGAGCTTTATTAATTCGTTCATCAGAATTTCGTAAATGTCATTTATTCTAGTCTCCATTTCTGCATTATAGTCTGTATTATTCTCTCTACTTAAAGGTAATTCGAACTCGAGACCATACATTAAGAAAAATGACGTTTCACCGGTTGAATTACGAACTGAATTTCTAACCGGTGTTAAAGAATAAGGAATCCACAAGTTCCAATCTTTTTTATCTATAGCATTATAATATGACATAGTGTCTGCAAAAGTTCTATGAAAACGATATACCTCCATTTCCCATCGGTTGATACACGGTTGTTCACAACTTTTTAATTCCGAATAATCTTCTAACACCATTAAATAATTTTGACCTAAAATTATAACATCTATATGTTAATAACAGTCGAGGAACACCATGCCTTGAAATAATTTGTTCTACGAACGCATTAGCTACCGTTGCTGCTGAATCATCTGGTATTGCTTTAGCCGTTAAGGGCAAAGAACAAACCCACAATATCCATTGAAGTTTGTTCAAATGACTTCGATATTTCACTAAACTGCTGTAAAGGTGCTGGTTTTAAATGTGGAGATGTTTTTCTCTGATTACATGAAAAACAACGTAAACAATACTCTTTAATCTGTGACGGCATATTTTTTCAATAAAACTTTTTCTTAATAATATTATTCCTTTTCAAATCCTGGATGCCCCGCATGAGGTAAATCATGATATATTCTGAAAACTTTCTAATACCATATTTTTAGGAACAACTAATTTATCTTCACGTTATGTATTACTTCTCAACTTGTAAACTACTTCATCATTGTCTCTATAAAATTTAAAATCATTACTAATCTCTTTATTAACTAAGTTTTGTTCTATGTTTTTATTTTGCTCTGATTTTATATGCGCTCTATCTCAAACTGGTTCAAATTTATTAACACAATTAATTTGTACACGTGAAAGAGCATCTGCAACATAATTTTGCTTTCCTGATTTGTATGCAACATCAAACTCATACTCTACTAATTTCTACGATTCTTTTACATGACTATAAAGTAAATTTGTCGTACTTTTCTCAAATTTGTAAAAAAAACATAGTATGTTTCATATGAAATTTCAAAGTTGATATTAATTACTATTAAAATGGAAATGTTATCTTGAACATACGCTATCAATTATGTTATATGTTGTTGTATAAATCATGTTATGTGAAACAAACTGCTAAGTTGATAAATAATCAAGATATTTGCTGGTTCCATTTGAAAATAACATTCTGTAAGGGAGGTATTGTGACAGGTCTAGATTTTCGATAGTGAGTTTTTTTACACATTAAGCACGTTTTAGGACCTCTAAAATACGATTTCACTATTTTCACGATGACTTTGTGTATCGCATCATATTTTGAATTTAAACACATGCGATAACTGTAATATTTTTGATCTCTCTAGCGGCGAAAATACGAATAATTTTTTCTTTAAGAACATAATATCCATCAAAAAATTTTCGCTCTACAACTTTGCCCTCTTGACATTTTTTTCTAAAATTAAAAGGAAACCTAGAAAACGCAATTATTCTAAAAAAGACTATTTTTCAACCCTTAAAATCAAAATTAGTGTATGAAGCCATAGGAATAGCGTGCTAGATGTTGGATATTTTTAATGTACGAGCAACAAGGAATAATATTCAGCCATAAAATATACTTTCGTTTAGTGTAGATTTTTACTAAAGTTGGAAAAAAGAATTAAAAGAACTATTTTTTTTTTTTAAGAATAAAGAGAGTTTGGTGTTCATTGTAAACATATTAATTATGGTATAATATTATCACTGTATCGGAAATAATTAAGATCTATATTTTAATTTATTGGTATCGCGTTGGACATAGGAGAGGCAACCCTCTATTTTCTATTTACATTTATATACATATTATTTAAGTAGGCAAGATTTCTTGTTTTGATGAAACAATAAAAAAAATGTGAGAAACATTCGAAGAGTCCCAGAAACAATTCCTGTACCTCGATTTTCACTCAATATAAGCAAATATATTAAATGTAAATAAGTTTCTGCAGTTTTGTATTTTTACATAAATAATTTTTAATCCTGGAAAGTATGGTTTCATTTGAAATTTGTGCGTAATGTCACTCACAGGCGTCACTTCCGTTTGACGAATTGTAATTATTTTAATCTTAAATTAAATATCATTAAATTATTAGATTAAATTTACTTTAAAATAACATAATGCTCATTTTTTTTTATTCGTTTAATTATTATTAGCGCTTTATTCCACATTTAACGTATACAATTTGATTTAATGTTTTAAATTACAATAGGTGGTTAATACAATTATTTAAAAAAATGTAATCGAAATTAGATTGCTAAAAATTCTTATTAAAGAATAAATATTGCTATTGGATTTTACATTTTAAATTGAAATGTTTTCGGTGGATACCGCCCCTAATGGACATAGGCCTCCCCCAAACTTCTCTATTTTTCTCAATTTATGACCTCTCTTGGCTCCAACTTTCCTGCAATTTCCTTTATGTCGTCTTTCCATCTTGTTTTTTCTTTCCTTTTTTCTTTTTTCTTCCAATGGTATTCATTTTGTAATTATTTCATCCAAGCCGTCTTCTTTCCTCAGAAGGTGGCCTGTCCAGCGCCATTTTAGGTGTTTTATTTTATTATATATTTCTTCTATTGTCTTTTTGTGATATCAGTTTACATTTAATATGCTTTTCAGCATTTTGTTTTGGCGAACTTTTATTCTTTTTACTGTTTTTTTGCTTAGTGCCCATGTCTGGCAGCCATAAGTGATTGTAGGACATGCATGTGTCAAATATTCTTCTTTTTAATGTCACTTGTATGTTTCTTTTACGGAAATATGTTTCATAGACCAGTATTTTCTCCATGCCATATCTATTCTTATACTTGTCTCTTTTTTCTTCTTTCTATCGAAGGAAATTAGTTGGTCTAAATATATGAATCCTTTGCATATTCTATTTGTTCATTTTCGATTGTTATTGAAGTTTCAATATCATTGGTCGTTGTCTTTGTTTTTGACTTGTTTATTTTTAGTCTTGTCTTCTCGCCGTGTTTGCTTCGGTTTTCTAATTGCGTTTGTAGCTCTTCACTTGTTTTCGCGAATATTATAAGGTCATCAGCGAATCATAGGTTGTTAAAATATTTACCATTTATTTTAATTCCTGTGTTGCTTATATTTTCTAATGTTCTTATTCTTTCCTCTAATGCACAGTTAAATATGTCAGGTGACAGTGGGTCTCCCTGGCGTACTCCTTTAAAATTAGGAATGATTTCACTGCTCTATCTATCTTTATCGACGCTGTGTTGTGTTCGTACATTATTTTAATTAGATCGATATATTCTTCTTCGACATTTGACTTTTTAAAACTTTCCATATGTATTCGTGCTCGAAGAAATCAAATGCCTTTTCAAAAGTATAATTACTTACCCCATTATTAATATATTTAGTAATCGTAAATGTAAATAAAATTAAATTCAACAAAAAAATTAATTTTTTAGTTGTTCGTTTGATATTATTTATTTATAATTCCAACAGTGCGTGCAAAAATACAATTATAAATTCCCAAGGTTTACTTACAAAGGTGCAGTTTTTCTTTCAAGAATAAGAAAAAAAAAATTCCGCAAAATGTGTTATTTTTCGACTGGTCAACCACCAATGTAAAAATACAGGTATACTGAGCTAGTGTGCTTTAAACGTCTTATATGAAAGTCTCAAATTTTATTTTCCTCGAGTATCTTCAGCAATAACAACATCGCGATCAAACCGGCAATACAAATTTATTGTCACTAATAATATTTGTTTCTTGTAACATTTCAATTCCACTTTGATTTGTTTAAATGGAAAATTTGGAAAGCTCGAACCTTTCAGATAATAATTGTGAAAAAAATAAGTACCCTGCAACAGGAAAACAATTGAATTTTTAAGTAGCATACTTATGTACAGAGCTACCTTCTTAACTGGACAACTTGTAGGTAGATATGTGGGACCTAAATCTTTGAAAAAGAATAATTTATGCTCATATTGTAGAAAATCACAAAAATTTCTGATAAAATGAATTGCAGATTGTTTGTACTGATTACTGAGGAATTCATATGTGGTTACTTCGATCTAACACAAAGAATATAACTGTTATTTTCGTATTCATAGCATAAAGTGAGTTATTATTAACTTCAGCACGGCAATAATGTAAGAGGAACAAAGACACTTTACGCTCGTAACATAAAAATAATTTTTTCGGCAACTGCTATGGTAAGTTGACATTTGCACTTACATTTATCAACGACAAATTGTTGTTTCCAGAGAAATTTATTTTATCGCGCGTTTTCAATAGCAACGAAAGAATATTTCTTTGTCGCTGGCAAATAATGACGTCTCTAACACAAAGAGTTATGTACTAATTTATCACCATGGACTTATCCATGGTGATGACAGTTACAACTATCGGTGACCGGAACGTAATGCGTACATCAATTTTAATGAAATTGTATCCAATTTTTTCCTATCTAAGCATTTTTTGAAGAAATATATAAATTATGCATTTTCCTCTCACATGATTGGAAAATGCAAAAAAATAAATACTTTATCGCGTGTTACCATACGAAACTTATTCCCTAATAAACATTGCAAAAAAAAAAAAAACATAAATGATCTTTATAGCAGCATACTTTACCTTGTAATTATCATCATAATTAATATCTTCAAAAAAACTAAGACTAAAATTCAAGGCGGTGAAAGTTCGATTAAATTTAAATAATTTTGCTACTACTGCAGGCGCATTTTCCGCCATAGGAAATGTCTCTACACGATCCATATATATTTTGTACTTGTCCTAAAAATTCAAAGAAATTTTTAGTATTCTGCAGTAATAGGCATACTTTTTGTAATCCGACGGCAGCGTTTGGAGAGATATGCCGTAGTTTCAATTTGTTCATATACACAGGAGGATGATTCATAAAGATGGAAAATATTGAAATTATAGCTAGGGGGGCAAAAAATAAGTTATTAATAAACTTTTGATAAAACTCAATAACCAAAAATATACAGCAAATTAAAGTATTTTATATTAACGCCCACCTATTGCTGAAAATAATTGGGAAGAATAATTTTATCTCGTTTACATAGAAATATATTTCTTACAAAGCTGGCAATTTACTGATATTTTATTTTAAATTTAGCAAAAATAATAGAAAAAACGGTGAATTATACGAATCTTTTTATAAATTAATCTTATTCCATAGCAGACCATAATCATGTCATTTATTTCTACATATTCCTCGTTACTGAAAGTATTAACCATTTTGCACTTAAATTCTTTGATGTTTAATGAATTGACATTTAAAGGAATTTCAACGCCAATGTGTTATCTAGTAGCGTTTTTGTTTTTAAATGTCTCTCAACCATGTGGAGAGCTTTTGAACAATAAAAGAAAAATTAAATAGTTGTAATTTTGATGATAATACATTACTTCTAATCTTTAATTAAACATTGTTCTATTATTTTAAAACTATTCCCAATATCTATTTATTTAAAAATTAAAACAAAATTAGTAGCTGTAATTTGTAATTTGGTATTTTTATATATTGCTTTTAATGCGTACCTATTCATTTTACAGCAAAAGTATTAATGTAGAAGTTATTTATAATTAAAAAATGCTTTCAATAAGGCCAATTTGGGTATCTGAATGTAAATATTAAATCAATGTTTATTAGGAAAATTGTAATACGAATTAAACAAAAACGAACAATTTTTGAAAGTTAGTAAACCAATTTTAGAATCATTATTTTTAAAATATTTGATTTCCTGTTTGTATACTGGAAATTTGTTTCGTTCAAGCGTCATTTAATTATTTTAGATGCTAATAATATTAAATATAATATGAACCAATTTATAAATAAGGTATTTCTCTCCAAATGGTGGTCAATTTCACTAAAGATATTAAGCCAAATTAATTAAATAGTTTACAACATAATTCTGACCAATTTTCTTTTGAGATTAATTATTTAAAAAATCATTTACGATGTAATACGAGTAAGTATGATATAATTTTACCAAATTAACCTCGACACAATATTTCGACGATATCTTTTGTGTAATTAATTATTGAATTTAAAATTTAAAATATGAACAATAAGCAAACGTGAAGGGTGCACTACTGGTATTTTCTATTCAATTTAATGGATACATCACAAAGTCTATATGAAAAAAATATATATACCGTGGATAATACAACATTAATATATAAAAGAACTTGTATAAATATTATACTCTTCATGGTAACTTCAGACTGATATTCTATTTATATCTTCACTTAAAACTGCAATTAATTCTGACACACTCTGACAATAGAAAGTTTGTAATTATTTTTATGTATTTGGCAGGTTTTATTTATATACAATATTTAAACAATTATTACGTATATCATGATCAAATTCTATTGTTCTGTTTCCTGTTTATTACACATTTAATATGTATAATTTTTGTTATAATTGTAGGTATTAGGTAACGGAAAATTTGATGTGATCTCAATTTAATTATAATATTCTGCAGTAAACAAAAAATACTTAGTTGAATTTGATAACAGAAAATGGACAAGCAGGCGGAAAAATAAAGCGAGTTGTGAGAAGGGGCAAACATCGACCCGTTGAATTGAAGCCCCAGATACTTTCGTACAAGTAGCAGCCCTTTAAGAACAAGCTAGCAGTGTCTTCATTGATGAGAAGATTAATGAGAGAACTTGCCGCCTCCTGTAAGACACAGGAGCTACAAAACGATAGCTAGGGCTGATCTCTTTAAATCCAAACGAGACATAGTACCTACGAATTGAAGACTGCGCACTGCCTCCGGCGATTGGGCATATGTACCCGGTGAGATGAATGCCAGACCCACCATTGGAAATGCCACCTTTAAACATCAAATACTGGTAGGTGACATAGAAGAAGAAGAAGAAGTGATTCTCGGTATGGACATCATGAAGAAACACGGCTTCAAACTAGATTTGCAAACCGGAATACTGAAAATCGGCAATGAAGAAATTATTCAACAGGACGAAGTGTGTTGGTTGCGAAAAGCGTTATTCTAACATGATAAACATCAACCATTACCCCGTATTACTGAAGGAAGTTACCTACAGTTCTGGGCTACTGTTCAACAGTCAAATCGATCACAAAACCAATAGAAAATGTGAAGAAGGAACCTTCAGCATCGTCAGAACAACTTGACGGTTTAATTGCCTCCGCGAGTCAGGAATTAACATCTTAACAGAGGACAAAGGTAGAAAAGTTAATAAAACGATATTCTGACGTCTTCGAGTTAAAAAATGGTACTAAGGAAAAAAATATGTCCAAAACAAGATTGATACTGGCGATTCGAGACCCATTCGGCAGGAACTCGTACCTAGAAGACTACCTCTGGCCAAACGTTAAAAAGCCGATTCAATAATCAATGAAATAAAACGAGACGGAGTGATAGCAGAATCAGATAGTCCATGGACCATGGGCTTCACCGAAGGTATTAGTGAAGAAGTAGGACTGTTCTACTCGTTCATGTGTCAATTATCGACAGCTAAACAATTTCACAGAAAGGACAGTTACCCTGTACCCCGGACTGACGATACGTTAGACACACTTGCGAGATCCAAAATCTTTACAATTTTGGATTTGAAAAGTGGTTAATGGCAAATGGGAATGGAGCAAAAGGACTGTGAGAAGACAGCATTTACTGTTGGATCTGGACTTTGGAAGTTTACTGTAATGTTATTGCTACATTTGAACGTCTGATGGAATCCGCACTGACAGAGTTTATCCTGGAAAACTTGTCTAGTATATCTCTATGATATAATTGTGATTAGAAAAACCTTTGAAGACCATATGAAGAATATAGAAGAAGTTTTCCAAAAATTAAGAAGCGCCAACCTGAAGTTTAATGTAACTTGTTCAGTAAGGAAGTTCGTTATCTTGGCCACATTGTCTCTGGAAGAGAAGTAGCTGTAGACCCAGAGAAAGTAATAGTTGTTAAAGAATGACCAATAAACATGTCGGAAGAAGTTTCCTTGGTCTACAGAAGATACGTCATGGGTTTTGCAAACATTGCAAAACCATTAACTAATCAAGATTGCAAGAATGCTTTTGCACATCTAAAGCAGGCATTAGTAACTGCTCCTATCCTGAGTTGTCCACTGCCTAGCGAGAAGTTCATCCTGCTTACTGACGCTAGCAACATTGGCATTGGATGAGTGCTGTCCCAAGTACAAGATGGTCAAGAACAGGTTATCGGCTATTTCGGCAGTGTTGTCAAAACCTGAACGGAATTATTCCGTGACTACAAGAGAGCTGCTGACTGTAGTCAAAGCCATTGAACATTACTACAAATATTTATATGGTTGACGGTTCCAGATAAGAACGGACCATGCCGCACTAAATTGGCTTCTGCAATTTAAGAAACCAGAAGGACAGGTGGCCAGATAGTCCAGTAAAATTGATAAAGTATATTTCATGACTGAATTTTATTCCTTGTTGCTCGTACATTAAAAATATCCAACATCTAGAACGCTACCTCTATGGCTTCATACCCTAATTTAGATTTTAAGGGTTGAAAAATGCCCTTTTCTCGAATAATTGCGTTTTCTACATTTCCTTTTAATTTTAGAGGAAAATGTCAAGAGAGCAAAGCTGTAGAGCGGAAAATTTCCTATCGATATAATGTTCTTAAAAAAAATTATGAGGGATCAAAAATATTACGTAGTTACAATACGTATTTAAATTCCAAATATGACATTTAAATATGATGTGACACACAGCCGTCATCGTGGAAATATTGAAATCATATTTTAGAGGTCCTAAAACATATTATAACATAAATCTAACGTAATTTGAAAATTTGTAATAAAATATAGTGTGTTCTATTTGAAATTTTAAAAATGATATTAATTACTAGTAAACAGGAAATGATATCATGAATGTACATCTGCTATCAATTATAATACATGTCATTGTATAAATCATGTTATGTGAAATAAATTGCTAAGTTGATAAATAAGCGAGATATTTAAAAAAAAAACTCCCTGTGAGGGAGGTATTGGGCCTGGTCAAAATTTTCGATAGTGAGTTTTTTTACAGATTAAGCATGTTTTAGGACCGCTAAAATACGATTTCACTATTTTTTTGATGACGTTTGTGTGTCACATCATATTTAAATGTCATATTTTGATTTTAAATACCTACTATAACTATGTAATATTTTTATCCCTCTAGCGGCGAAAATTCGCATAATTTTAGAACATCATATCGATAAGACATTTTCCGCTCTACAACTTTGCCCTCCTGATATTTTCTACTAAAATTAAAAAGAAAACGTAGAAAAACATCATTTTTAAACCCTTAAAATCAAAATTAGTGTATAAAGCCATAGGGGTAGCGTTCTAGATGTTGGATATTTTTAATGTACGAGCAACAAATAATAAAATTCAGCCATAAAATATACTTTATCAATTTTTCTAGATTTGGCCTCTGTTTCGTGCAGATTTTTACTGGACTAAGATGGATCGAAAGACTACATGAGTACGATTTTGAAATTGAACACCGAGCTGGGACTAGTCATCGTAATGCCGATGCCCTGTCAAGTAGACCTTGCCCGTTAAATTACACTAACTGCAGTCGTGAAGAAAAACCTGGGCTTCTTCTACGAGCATCTGCTACTGGTGACCAATGGCCGTTGAAGGATATTGAAGATAATCAAAATCAAAATCTTGATTTAAGCAACGTAATTCAATGGATGAAACGGCTCCAGACAAAATTGGGAAGAAATATCATTACAGTCACCCAGTGTGAAGATATATTGGGCACAGTGGAATTCTATGATGTTGGATGATGGCCTATTGAAGAAGGTATTAGAAAATGAAGATGGCTCCCAAGAGAGGTTACAATTATTGTTTGGCAGAAAAAGAGTGCCCGAAGTACTGAAGCAGTGGCACGACGGTGTATCAGGTGGACACCTAGAAATTAACTAAGAACAGCATTGACTGGAATTTTCTTCTGGTTTGCAATAAACTGACATTTAATATTTGTTTTTGATATTTATATGACACGAAAATAGGACTTTGCTGAATTTTTTTTGTATTTTAAATACCTAAGCATTTTCATTTGCACTTTTAATCTTTATCATGTCACAGTGATTTAATGTTTTTGGCGACTCAATTATGAATGCGTTCTCTAATTTACTTCTAACCATATAATTGAATAAAATAACAATAGTTTCACATCTAAATTTGCATCCAACTCTTAAAATAACACTTAACATTCTTTATTCATCTCTTACTACAATTTATATATGGTCTACAAAATTGAAATGTTATTCCTAGATCAGTATTACGTAAACTCTCTCTAAATATTATGAACTATCGAATAGTTAAAATTTATACATTCTTTTTTTTCCTTAGTGAAACTTTATATTTTACATTTGGTTATATTGAAATTGAATTTATTTTGTGTACACCATATACATATAAACAAAATCAATATCCTTTTGAAATTCAAGGCAATTCAAAATACAGTGGATTTCTGCATACATTTTCAAATCATCTGCAAATAATAAACATTTGCAGAAATTTATAGATAAGGATAGGTTGTTGATGAACATAATAAACGAAAGGGGGTCTAAAATAGTTCCTTGAGGAATTTCTGTCGTAAGTGTAAATTGCTCTGATTCCGAAATACTGATAGATACGTACGTAAGTATTCTACTCGTATTATTCAAGAAACTGTCAAAAATATATCAGATTAATGTCTATGTGGAATGATAATTAAGGTAAAGTATTGTCGATAGCTTTCGCTACATCTTTAGAAAATCTACATAAATTAGTAACAGTTGATTTATTTGGTACAAATCCATGTTGTTTATCGTTTAATACATTTTTTGAAAGCACAGATAAAATTGTTACAGGTCTATAATTTTCAATACAAACTCTGTCTATCTTCAATGTCTTTGAAAAAATATTATTATGAATTATTATTGAATACAGTGGTTTAACAAGAAATTCTGAGTACCTACGCTTTAATTATGCGCACTGGAATGAAATCTGCACCAGCAGCAGTTTTTCCATTGATATGTTTTATTTATATCACTAGTCATTTTCATTTATATTTGAAATGTAGTACTCACAATCTATTAAGTTATCATCGTAATAAGGGACTCGCATAATTTTCAAATATAATTTTAAAATGTACTTTATACTCCCTGTATATATATATATATATATATATATATATATATATATATATATATATATATATATATATATAGAAAAATAGTAAAAATGAATTTGTTTATTCTAAGTGGGTAAATATTAATACTTTAAAAACTAGTTAAAAAAAAAAACGCACGTTGTCTGTCGTGACGTCACATTCCTAGTTCACATAGAACATGTACTTGTAGACCATGCTGTTTTCGTGTGTTTTCATGTGTTATATATAATATATCAGGATTGATAAATAAAATATTAAAAAAGTAGAATATTGTGGTTGAAAGCAATAAGATGAAATGAAAACGATATCCCTCAGCAATCAAAAGGACATGTGTGTGAAGTTTTTTTATTCTCCATCTTCTACCATGTTACTATTAGTGCATCAGTCATCGACAACCCATTCCGCACCAGAGTGATAGTAAATTTAAACATTATTAAAACACTGAATTAAGAATTATGCTTTACAGTTTATTTATTAGCAAAGAAAAACTGTATTTGATAACAAACATTAAATTGCTTATTAAAAAAAATTAACTAAAATTATTGCAAGAGCTCCACTAAAAACTGTTGTGAAGGAAAACTTTGAATTTTGCGACTAAGGAATATTTTTCTCCCCATTTTTCTTCCAATTCAAGCAGATAATTTTTTTAAAATTCACTACTTTTCATTTTTTTGTCTTGTAAACTTGAAAAACTCATCTTGATCTTCTTCACTATGTTAAGTCATAAAAGAACATTATTGCACCAGAACCCATAGTTTACAATCCTAGGTCTGGAAGTTTACTGTTACATTAACATATATTGCAAACAATGAGCAAATAGTATCTCAGATGACCTATACAGCAAGTTATATGTTTTTTATTCAGTGCAGTATAAGTCTGACGTGATTTAATGTTTTTCTAGGTATTTAGTATTAAAGATTAATATTGTTACTTTTAAAAGAAAGTATTGCATCAGTCACCTAATGCAGGCAACGTGTTAATATAATTATTATAATTACAATTGTGCTCTAACACCAAGAATTTATTCCCCACTAAAAAATATCATTATGTGTATCCAATTCCATAGGCATAAAAGCATCGATATTCGGCAAATTATCGCTTTGTACCTTGATAAAGGCAATCTCTGTCATTGTATATTTATAATGAAATGTTACAGTAGAGCTTATTGTAACGTAAATATACCACCAAATACTTATAAAGTTAACTGTTATGAATGACAACTAAGAATGTGACGTCACATACCCTTTGTGTAAACTCGGCAATCTACGCACAGTGGTCGGCTGTAGGTTAAATTATTAACTTTTAAATATTAATTTCTTATAAAAATTATGAGCAAAATACATTTTGTGTTTTACGATACTAAACAACTAACATGTATGTAAAAAACAAACTTTTATTGATTTTAAAATTTCATACGTAACCCCTATTGTTCTCGTCACTATAAACTCATTTAAAGAGATTCCTGTGTAGACAATGTAACATTGTACATATATATTTCATTATCAAAAATATCTTCGTGTATTAACCAGATTTCAGTAATTAACACAATTTCATAATTTTCAGTTAGCACGCTGTTTCTAATATTTACTAATTTAGTTAGTTATTTAGTTATATATATTTGTAGAAGTAATAGTTTTAAATCTTTAAAATTTCTTTTCAGTTTCCATTGATTTAAGTGACTGAGGTAATTTATAAAATATTTGTAAAACAACTACGACGAAACAGTTTTCAATATTTAATTTAGATATTGGTACATACAAATTATTTTTATTTCTAGTATTGTATTCTAGAAGAAGGAAAATCAGTTTAATTCTTATGAAACATTCATAAATGTGATTACAAGCTAATGTAACAATATTTTTTTTTTAATAAATCATTGCCAGATTCGTTATATTTATACCATACATCTTGTAATTGTCTTCTGGCTGACAAAGACAATTATTGTTTCACAAGAATCCAGACAAGAAGTATTTTTTATTTCCCAAGACAAGTCAAGAAAGTTACATCTTACAATTTTTTTGTGCAACCGGACCCGAAATAAGCATTTCGCAGCCACAGTACAGACCGCGAAATTGAATTTCGCAGCTGTTGTCATAGTAACGGCCGCGAAATACAAAATGTTTGTTTTTTTACCTATTTCGCGTCCGCTACCATTAACAACGGACGCGAAATAGGGTAAAAAACAATAATTTTGACACCCGAGATTTGACATTATTTTTTCAAAACTAATTGTTTTGTTTATAAAATGTCAATATCATAACCACTTTCTATATACAATAAAACTGTATAAAATTTGTAATAAAAATTTTACGGTTGCACAAAAAGTACCTAGTGTGTACACTTTGTCCGCGAAATCCTTTATCGCCCTGTGCTTCGAGCTTCAAGCTTTATGCTCGTGCTACAATGCAGCATTTTGCACCCTTAATACACAAATAACTAATGTATAACTTGAAACTATTTATATACAATTTTCCTTTTTCTCTACATATATGGCCGAACTGCATATATATCTTAAGTTTTGCCAAAACAGCGTGCCATACGCCGCGGCCAACATCTAAGTAAGTAACATTTAACTAAAAATAGAAGAAAGGGGCAAGGCCAGACGCCAACGCTACACAATCGAACTTTCGGATTGGATAAAACGACAGAGAATGGGAATTCCCCTAAAATGCCAAGAATCAAGAAATATCAAGAAATCTTGAAACAAGACAAAAAATACGTTAGCAAGACATGAGAAAGACAATAAATGTATAACTTCTTGTCTTGAAAATCAAGCCCAAGACAAGAAGTGATCATCAAGACAAGATTTCTTGTCTTGATGAAACACTAAAGAAAATGTGAGAAACCTTCGAAGAGTCTCAGAAACAAATCCCGTACCTCAATATTAGCTAATATATTAAAAGTAAATAAGTTTCTGCAGTTTCTTATTCTTACATAAATAATTTTTAATCCTGGAAAGTATGAGTTTATTGAAATTTGTCCATAATGTCACTCATACAGATGTTCCATCCATTTAACGACTTGCAATTATTTTAATATTAAATTAAATATCATTATGTTATTAGATTAAATTTAGTAATTTTACTTTAAAATAACACAATACTCTTTTTTTTAATTCGTATATGATTACTTAAGCTATTATTTTTGTACTCGTATATGTACCGGGATTTTTTTTTATCAGTATACATACGGATGTGTCATTACAATAGATACAGTTAAAATGATTAACAGCAATGTATTAAAGCTTTTTTTTATGAGTAAACATAGGAATAACTTACAGTAATTAATAATAATAATTCTTATTTGTTTAAACTTACATTGTTTGTTTCATTATAATAATAATAATAATATATTTTATTTCCTACAAAGTCAAAAAGACTAACTATTATTAATAATCAATGTAAATGTTTACTCTTAAAAAAAAAACGCGTTAATACATTGCTGTCAATCATTTTAACTGTATCTATGGTAATGACACATCCCTGTTTATATTGATAAAAAAACTCCCGGTATAGTAATCCTAAATGTAAAGAATATTAAATAAAAAAAAAATATATATATATTTTTTTAGTTATTCGCTTGATACTATTTATTTATAATTCCAACAGTGCGCAAAAATATAATTATAAATTCCTAAGGTTTGCTTAATGTGCAATTTTTCTTTCAAGTAAAAAAATATTGTCCCTAAAATGGGTTATTTCTCGACTGGCCAAACACTAACTTAAAAACATAGGTATACTAAGCTATTGTGTTTAAACGACTTATATGAAAGTCTCAAATTTTATATTCCTAGAGCATCTTCAGCAATAACAACATCGCGATCAAATCGGATATAAAGATTCATTGTCACTAATAATACTTGTTCCTTGTAGTATTTGATTTCCATTTTGATGTGTTTAAATGGTAAATTTGGAAAACTAGAATATTTTCCATAATAATTGTAAAAACTATAAGTACCCTGCAACAGGAAAAAAAATTAATTCTTAAGTAGCATACTCATGTATAGAGCTACCTTCTTAACTGGACAACTTGTAGGTAGATATGAGGGACCTAAATCTTGAAAAAAGAATCGTTTATGCTCACGGTGTAAAAAATCACAAAAATTTCTGATAAAATGTATTGCAGATCGTTTGTACTGATTACTGAGGAATTCATATGTGGTTATTTCGATCTAACACAATGAATATAACTGTTATTTTCGTATTCATAGCATAAAGTGAGTTATTGTTATCTCCAGCACGGCAATAACGTAAGAGGAACAAATACACTTTACGCTCGTAACAGAAATAATTTTCTCGACATCTGCTATGATAAGTTGACATTTGGACTTGCATTTATCAACGTAAAATCGTTGTTTCCAGATAAGTTTATTTTGTTGCACGTTTTCAATAGCAACGAATGATGATTTCTTTGTCGCTGGCAAATAATGACGTCTCTAACACACAGAGTTAATGTACTAATTCATCACCATGGAAAAGAACAGTTACAACTATCGGTGACCGGAACGTAATGCTCACATTTATTTTAATGAAATTGCATCAAATTTTTTTCTTCATAAACATTTTTCGAAATAAATTATGCATTTCCCTCTCACATGATTGAAAAATGCAGGAAAATAAATACTTTATCGCGTGTTACCACCATACGAAATTTGTTCCCTAATAAACATTTCGAAAAAAAAAAAACATAAATGATCTTTATAGCAGCATACTTTACCTTGTAATTATCATTATAATAAATATCTTCATACATATTAATAGTAAAATTCAAGGCGTTTAAAGTTCGATTGAATTTAAATAATTTTGCTTCTACTATTGGCGCATTTTCCGCCATAGGAAATAGCTCTATACGATCCATATATATTTTGTACCTGTCCTAAAAATTCAAAATAACTTTTAGTTTTCTGCAATAATAGGATACAATTTGTAATCGAACGGCAGAGTTTGGAGAGATAATGACGTAGTTTAAATTTGTTCACATATACAGGTGATTCATAAAGGATGGAAAATATTGAAAGTATAGTTTGGAGGGACGGGGGAGTAGTACAAAATAAAGAATTTTTATTAATAACCTTTTGATAAAACTCAATAACCAAAAAGTTACAGCAAATTAATGTTCTTTTAAATTAACGCCCATTTAATGCTGAAAATAATTGGGAAGAATAATTTTATCTCGTTTACATAGAAATATATATCTTACAAATGTGTCAATTTGGAGATATTTTAATTTTAAATTAAGCCAAAATAATAGCAAAAGCGGTGAATTGTACAAATCTTTTTATTAATTAAACTTATTCCATAATAGACTATTCCACAGCTTACAGTTGCCAATTTAAATTTAGCCCTGCGGTTCCCCGTCCACTAACATCTGTGGGGGCTATGATTTGATGGCTGGTAACCGCATATCATACGCAAAAATATATCACTTACCGAGATCGGCGTAAGCAGAGTGCCACACCCGTAAGGGGTAAAAGGCGTGATGATATATTTATTTATTTTATTTTATCATGTCTACATATTCCTCGTTACTGGAAGTATTAACCATTTTGCACTTATATATTTTGACGTTTAATGTATTGACATTTAAAGGAATTTCAACGGCAATGTGTATTCTAGTTGTGTTTTTGTTTTTTTCTACGACCGAGCAGAAAATATACATTTCCAACTGTCAGTTGAAAGCAGAAAATTGACGTATGCCGCTTGCCAAGCGGCAATAAGATTTTTGGCGCTCGGCGAGCGGCAAAATAAATTTTTCTAGTAGAAAAGAAAAATGGACTGATGTTATGGAAAATAAATTTTTCTAGTAGAAAAGAAAAATGGACTGATGTTATGGAAAATTTTAATTTAATATTACATTCTTCGTAGCTTCTTTGATGTGTGGTGGAGTACATTCCATTTCACATTCGTCACTGTCCATTATTTTATGATGTTTCACAAAATTTTAACGTCATAATTGAATTGAAAAATTAATATCTGTCATGCGATTCAAACAAATAACAGAAGAAACAGTATCCATCACCTTGGAAATGGTTTAACATGGCTAACGGTTAAATGAATTGGAATGAAAGTTCAAACAGAAAATGGCAAATATAATATTTTCATTCAGTTTTTTTATCATTATTGAATCGGTCGTAGAAAAAATAGTGTGTGTTTCTCGAGCAGAAAGTGTCCTTGCCGCTTATGCATGGTTGTCCATGCGCAAGCGGCAATAGACTACTTTCTGCTCTAGATACACAAATAAATATTAAGTGGCTCTCAACCATGTGAACAATAAAGGAAATATTTAATAGCTGTAGCTTTCATGATAATGCATTCTGTTCTTTAATTTAATATTGTTCTATTATTAGTTTTACACTATCCCCAATATCTATTTATTATAAATTAAAATATAATTAGTCACTGTAATATGTCATTTTGGAATTAGTATATATTGCTCTTAATGTGTACCTATTCATTTCACAGCAAAAGTATTAATACAGAAGTTGCTTTCAATAAGACCCATTAGGTTGCCTGAACATAAGTATAAAATCCATTTTTATTAGGAAAATTGTAACACGAATTATCAAAAACAAACAGTATTTGAAATTTAGTAAAACAATTTAAAAAAAAATTAATTTAAATTTCCTGTTTGTACCCTAGAAATTTGTTTGGTTCAATTTAATTATTTTAGGCGCCAACAACACTCAATATATATGAATCAAATTGTAAATAAGGTATTTCTCTCGAAATGATGGTCAATTTGACTAAAGCTGTTAAGCCAAATTTATTAAATAATTTACAACATAATTCTGGCCAATTTTCTTTTGAGATTATTAAGAAAAAAAGTAATTACGATGTAAAGCAACTATAAATCATAATTCATATTATAATTTCACCAAATTAGCCTCGACCCTATATTTCGACATTGTGGTGATATTTGTTGTGAAATGAATGGTATTTTCTATTCAATTTAATGGAAACACTACAAAGTCTATATGAAAAAAATAATACATAGTTACCATGGATAATACAACATTAAAATATAAAGTAATTTTTATAAATATTATACTCTTCATAATAACTTCAGGCTAATATTCTATTTATATCTTCACTTCAAACTGCAATTAATTTTGACATACACTGACAATAGAGAGTTTGTAATTATTTTTATGTATTTGCAGGTATCATTTATATACAATATGTGCACAATTATAATGTATATCATGATCAACTTCTATTGTTCTGTTTTCCTTTTTAGTTCTATATAAGCTCAGCAAAATAATTAAGCTAACTAATTAAACATTTAATATGTATAATTTTTGTTATTATTGTAGGTATTATGCAATAAAAATAAAAATTTGATGTGATCTCTGCAGTAATCAAAATATACTTAATTGAATTTGATAACGATCTCATATAATAATTTGAATAATAAATTATTTGACGAATTTTCAATTATCCACATACATTTGTGTTATATGAAAATTTGTGAAGCAAGGATATTTTTAATGAAATACGGTTTGACATTTAAAATTTACTAAATTTCAGTTTGACTAAAGATTAAAGCACACTTCTACTTAATTATTTTTGATGAAGTTACATTTGGATAAATCTGTATTAAATGTTCGTTAATGGTGATTTATATGATTTTCTGCATACAATAAGAAAGATGTAAAAAATATTTTTCTATTTGTCCAAAATGAGTGCTTCCCTATAAACATAAGAAAAATAATTAACAAAAATAAAATTATATGTACTTATGAAACAATGAATTTATTCAAATAAATACACTAAAATGTAGATTTCTCTACTGGAGATGAATTTATTGAAAAGTTCTTGTTAAAATTCAACAACACACAAAAAAAAAAATAAAATTATATTAAATTAAAAATTCTTGATCTTTATTAGTGTTTTAAAAAATTATAAAATTATTTTGTCATTTTAATCAATGAAGCAGCCTAAATAGTTTTGAAAATTTTCTTGATATTGCGCAGGCCTTTCCAGTGCACTACAGTATGTCCCATTTAAGGTACGAATGCATTGGGATCTCGTGAACCGTAAGAGCTACGAGCTTGGTAAAACTAGACGATAGTTGTCGCATTAACAGGGTATTTGAACATGTATTTATTTTTCCTATTGAATGCATAGGTCACTAGATATTGGATAAATATAAATTTAGCGATTTTCTTTTTATGCTGATAACTTTGTTATATGACATAATACGAGATTCTGGTTTGCACTTTCTTATGACAGTTTTTAATGGTGAATTTATTTATTTATTTATTTTTATTTATTGGAATTCGGGCTCTCAACAGGACAAGTCCCAATAAAAGAGAGCGTCAAGTTACAAAGTGAGTACAAGGACTATGAATAATTTGCAGAAGTACTAATTTTTTTTCTATTATCTTAACATTTACGAGTTACTGGTATCAACTTTCATTTCTCATACTGAGATTATAGTAAGCCATGATATTTTTGAATAGAGATTTTTTTTGCTTTACAACTATATAAAACAGTAAAAAATATTTCTATAATAAATAGAAAAATTAACGATAAATTTTAATCATAATAAAATTGAAATAAATAAGTGGATCCTATGCTGCTATGAAAGAAAATAACAATTTCAGGCAAATCAAAAATAATTCACGAAAACTTTGCAGTAAATATTCTATTAATTGGCTATTTCGTTTCAAGCACTTCTGCACCTTTAACTTACTTAACATTTTTGGCCTAATCTGATTCAGAATTTTTACTGTAGCATTTCGTAGTACATTTTTATTCTAATATTCCAAAATAAAAAGTTTATTTTCTAAGTAACTCTATAAAAAATCTAATTGTGTTAAATCCCTAACCATTGTCCTGCAAATCAAACATTTAAATATTGTACTATGACCTGGGAATTGTGAGCAGAAGTTCCGCCCTGCTGAAACTACATATTTTGTATCTGAAGAAGTGCCAATTTATCTAAAATATCTGCAATATCAATTTGTTACATATTTAAATATCTGGGGCCATTTAAAATTTCGTGAACTATGATTGGACCAATTAGTATAGCACGCCATGCATTGAAACTAAATCTAACTTCTATTCTATTATTTATAATTAAATGTTTCCATAGCACCCTGCGATTCACTTTATATTTTCAGGCAATTTAGCATCACCAAAATCCACTTTTTATCTAGCCATTATGAACACATTTGGCTTTTAAGTAATAAAAATATTTATAAATATTATACAAAACAAATCTAAAATTATGACAGACGTTATTCATAAAAGAATTTAAAAAAATAATATTTATTAATTATTAATGATATTAACGTCTTTATATTCTGAAACCGATAAACTAATGAACAAACCACGGATGTTATGAGTCATAACAGGCCTTAGATGTCTTAAAATTCTCGCTCTACGAGCTCGGCTGTTATGATAGTCATAACATGGCTAGGAATGTTAATAATTATTACAATTTTTATTGGTATACACTGATTATACGTTTTGTAAATATTCTTAAATAGTAAATCTAATAGTTTGTCTGGATGGGTTTCATTTTAAATATATCAGATAACTGTACATCACTCATTAAATTATATAATGATACATAATCACCTTTTGTGAAATTATAAGTTTTACTTTGAATATTTTTAACTTGTTTAATGTACCTTGTTAAATAATTGATTATTATTGCCAGTAGTGGATGATACGCATCTGAGAAAACAAACGGATCTTTATATTCATGCACCTCTGCATCCATTGCTGAGTTCAAAATTTAATCTAACGTACTGGAATTGTTGTTAGTACAATTATTGATTGAGTATAAATTCAAGGAACACATCAATTAGTTGACAATTTTTAATTTTAATTTCCATGCACATAATCGAATTTTGATCCCTTTATCTCCCTAATATTCTAATCTCCATAATGACGGTATTTTCGCATTCCATGAGTTCAGAATTAGTTCAATGTTCTCACTCTCAGTTAATATTTTATATGCTTCAAGTTCAGTTTCTAGTGGGAAATAGATACAAATGACTAATTGACTACATGATTTAAATTGTTTATTGTTGCCTTCTTCCAGAGCCATTCATAGATTTCTGCTTTACTTTCAGCAATTTTATAAGCTTGTATTTGTCTTTCACTGTTACAAGTACCCCACCACGACGAGATTTCTGTGTAGCTATTTATCGCTATCTTTTCTAAAGAAAATGTAACGATTATCATAAAATTTATTATAAAAATATATTCGTGAAATCGGGTTTCAGTTATCAAAATAATTTCAAAATTTTCAGTTAGCACGCAGTTTCTAAAATTTACTAATTTAACAAATCCAGTCACAAGGAGGGAAAGGGATAAATAAAATTTTAACTGTTGTAATTTTATATCGTATATTATATAAATAAATAAATATTTATTTTCTGCAGGTACAGTACATATATAGAAAATAGAAAATGTATATTATAAAAACAAAAATATGAAAGTTGTAACAGAAATAATATATTTATTGACAAAGACATAAACTCGTTGAAATTGTAAAAACAATGTTGTAGAAGGAATAGTTTGAAATCTTATTAAAATTTCTTTCCAGTTTCCACTGATTTAAGTGACTGAAGTAATTTATAAAATATTTGTATACTTCGATGAGAGAGCTTTAAACGACATTTAATTTAGATATTGGTACATACAAATTGTTTTTATTTCTAATGTTATAATCGAGTAGAAGGAAAATTAGTTTAATTATTATGAACCAGATGACTTACTTCGTACATGTTATTACAAGTTAACGTAAAAATATCGTCTTTTTTTTTTTTAAGGAATCAAAGAAAACCTTGCCAGATTCGTTATATTTAGCACCCATTATAGCACCATACATCTTATAATTATCTTCTGGCAGAAACAAATTCCATACCTCGATTTTCACTCAATATTAGTGAATATATAAAATGTAAATAAGTTTCTGCAGTTTTGTATTCTTACATAAATAATTTTTAATCCTGAAAAGTATGGTTTTATTCAAATCTTTGCTTAATGTCTCTTACAGACGTCACTTTCATTTCAAGACTGGCAATTATTTTAATTTTAAATTAAATATCAGAAAATTATTAGATTAGATGTAGTTTTATTACTCTAAAATAACATTATGCTCAATTTTTTTAAATCCGCCCTTGATTACTTAAATGTAACATAAAAAATTGAAATTTTTAATTGTTCATTTGATATTAGTTATTTTTATAATTACAACTGTGTGCAAAAATACAATTATAAAATCCTAAAATTTGCTTACAAAAATGCAATTTTTCTTTCAAGAATAATTTTTAAAAATGTTATTTTCCGATTGGCCAAACACTAACGTAAAAACACAGGTATACTAAGCTATTGTGTTTAAACGTCTTATATGAAAGTCTTAATTTTTATTTTCCTAGAGTATCTTCAGCAAGAACAACATCGCGATCAAACCGGATATAACAATTTATTATTCCTAATAATATTTGTTTCTTGTAATACTTTAATTCCACTTTGCTTTGTTTAAATGGCAAATTTGGAAAACTAGAACCTTTCGCATAATAATTGTAAACACTATAAGTACCCTGCAACAAAAAAGGAAAAAAAAATAATTCTTAAGTAGCATACTCATGTACAGAGCTACCTTCTTAACTGGACAACTTGTAGGTAGATATGAGGAACCTAAATCTTTAAAAAAGAATAATTTATGCTCATATTGTAAATAATCACAAAAATTTCTGATAAAATGTATTGCAGATCGTTTGTACTGATTACTGAGAAATTCATGTGGTTATTTCGATCTAACACAAAGAATATAACTGTTATTTTCGACGTCTGCTATGGTAAGTTAACATTTGCATTTATCAACGCCAAATTGTTGTTTTCAGAGAAATCTTTGTCACTGGCAAATAATGACATCTCTAACACACAGAGTTAATGTACTAATTCATTACCATGGATAAGAACAGTAACAACTATAGATGTCCGGAACGTAATGCGTAATTTTATTTTAATGAAATTATACCAAATTTTTTCCATTATAAGTATTTTTCGAAAAAAAAAAATATGCATTTCCCTCTCACATGATTGAAAAATTTTAAAAAAATAAACTTTATCGCGTGTTACCACCATACCAAACTTGTTCCCTAATAAACATTACGAAAAAAACATAAATGATCTTTATAGCAGCATACTTTACCTTGTAATTATCATCGTAATAAACATCTTCAAATAGAGTAATAGAAAAATTCACGGCGTTCAAAGTTCGATTGAATTTAAATAATTTTGCTTCTACTTTAGGCGCATTTTCCGCCATAGGAAATATCTCAAAACGATCGATATATATTTTGTACCTGTCCTAAAAATTATAAATAACTTTTAGTATTCTTCAATAATAGGATACAATTGGTAATCGGGCAGCAGCATTTGGCAGCATGTCGTAGTTTCAATTTGTTCACATATACAGGTAAAGGATGGAAAATATTGAAAGTATAGCTTGGGGAATGGGGGGCAAAATAATGAATTTTTATTAATAAAATTTTGATAAAACTCAATAACCAAAGAATTACAACAAATTAAAGTCTTTTAACCTAATGCTGAAAATAATTGGGAAAAATAATTTTATTTCGTTTACATAGAAATATATTTCTTACAAATCTTTACTTGCTAATATTTTAATTTTAAATTAAGCAAAAATTATAACATAACTGATGATTTGTGCGGATCTTTTTATTAATTGAACTTATTCCATAATGGACCATAATCATGTCCTTCATGTCAACATATTCCTCGTTACTGAATGTATTAACCATTTTGCAAATACTGTGACGTTTAATGAATTTACATTTAAAGGAACTTCAACGGCAATATATTTTCTAGAGCGTTTTTGTTTTTAAGTGGCTCACAATCAATAGCTGTAACTTTTATGACAATGCATTACTTCCATTCTTTAATTAAATATTGTTCTATTATTAGTTTCGGTCTATTCCTAATTTCTATTTATTATAAATTAAAACATAATTTGTCGCTGAAATTTCTAATTTTCGAATTTTTATATATTGCTCTTAATGTGTACCTATACATTTCACACCAAAAGTATTAATTGCGGAATTTAAAATGCTTTCAATAAGGCCCACCTGAATGTGTAAAATCCAGATTTATTAGGAAAATTTGAACACTAATTAAACAAAAACGAACAATATTTGAAATTTAGTGAAACAATTTTAGATTTATTATTTTTTTAAAATGTGATTTTAAATTTACTAGTTGTACACTAGAAATTTATTTTGTTCAAGCGTCATTTAATTATTTTAGACGTCAATAATACTAAATACATGTGAACCAAATTGTAAATAAGGTATTTCTGTCTAAATGATGGTCAATTAGACGAAAGATGTTAAGCCAAATTGATTAAGTAGTTTACAACATAATTCTGAACAACTTTCTAAATATAAAAAATAAAAAAATATATGAAATATAACATAATTTTACCATATTAGTCTCTGCAGAAGATTACTATATTGTGATATCTTTTGTATAATGAATTATAGAATTTAAAATACAAGATATGAACAATAAGAAAACATGAAGGATGCACAACTGGTTTTCTCTTTTCAATTTAAGGGAAACACCACAAAGTCTAAATGAAAAAAATTGTATATACCATGGATAATACAATATTAAAATATAAAATAGCTGTTATAAATATTATATTCTTCATTGTAAATTCAGACTGATATTCTATTTATATCTTCACTTCAAACTGCAATTAATTCTGACATACACTGACAATAGAAAGGTTGTAATTATTTTTACTCGTATGTTTTAGGTAGATTTTATTTATATACAATATTTACATAATTATGTATATCATGATCAACTTTTATGGTTCTGTTTTCCTTTTCACTGCTATTTAGGCTCAGAAAAATAATTAAGCTATCTTATTAAACATTTATTATGTATAATTTTTGTTTTTAATGTATTAGGTAATAAAAATAAAAATTTGTGATGTGATCTCAATTTAATATAATATAATGCTAATATTCTGCAGTAATCAAAATATACTTAGTTGAATTTGATAATGATTTTATATAATATTTTGAATAATAATGAATATTTAACGAATTTTAAATTACCCACATATATTTGTGTTCTATACATATGAAAATTTGTAGATAGAGATATTTTTAATGATGGCAGATTAAATAAAATACAGTTTGACATTTATATTTTTCTATATTTAAGTTTGACTAAAGCACACTCTTACTTTATTATTTTTGAAGAAAAGAATTTGTTACTGGTAATTTTGTATTTCTACGGAACCTTCACCCTACTTTGTGTTCGAAAATAAAACGCTAGATGGCATATCGCTACATGGCAGACCCCAATAAATAATATAAATAAATAAATAATATGACTACTAAACCAATGAATTTTCATTTAGAACGAATGCATAAAGGCCGTAAGCAGTTACAGTTTGCAAATTAAACTCAAAAGAGAAAATTTATATAATACATCAGAATTTCAAACTAACTCCAATTTTTCGCTCGTCAGTGTTAATAAATTTGTTTCGGGAAATACCTTTGTTTAAAAAATATATTTTAAATTAATAATTTCTGTAATGTAATTATTATATTTTTTTTCTTAATTTGTCTGATAAAATACATAAAACTTTTAAACTAGAAATTTTGATATTTTGTACATATCAATTGTATATACTTGGGAAGAATTGATTAGTTTTTGGTGATACTGATCCACTAACCAAAAGTGGTATATACTTCAAGCTCTACCAAGTTATTTTGTAATATCTCTGTTATATCGAATCCCCTGACAGTTGCCAATTTATATTTACCCCTATGATGATGAATTTTATTTTTATAGAATAATGTTTCAAATATTACTATTTACTGTTTGAAACATTTTCCTCTTAATGCCACCATTTACAAAGTACAACAGTTTAAAAAATATATTTTTGTTCAAATCTGAAAACCTGTGCTTTTTGAAAAATAACATCACAACAGTCGAGAAAATTTTTTACGTGTCATACTTGAAAACTTTTTTAAGGGATGAGCGTTTCTTAACAATGGTCCATGTTCCTGCATTAATTGATACGAAATCTATTGTGGGAGATTTTGTGGTGCTCACATAAGATATTTTGTCTCAAATTTAAAGCCTAGCCTGAATTCGCCCTGAAAAATAGTACCTATAGTGTATTGTAGAAGTGCACTTAGGTAGTGACTATTTATAATGTATTATAATTATAGTCTTTTAAGGCAGGTACTGCACTGTGTTAGAAGAAAGAAAGAAAATAGGATTTTTTTTCTAAATTTTGGAGTACGAATTCCTTTAAAATGTCTATGTAGTATATTTGTATTTATACACCTCTTTTTTTGTCAAATATCTGAAATAAGATGCTCTAAAATGACATTTAAAGATGGTATTTGAGAAATTACGCCATTGCTTTATTGGTACTATTTTGTTTAAATTTTTCTTATAATGTAATTTTAGATTTTATTTCTGTCAAAATCCAAGGAGGGTATTAAACATTTTTATTGCTACACGCTGATCAAATATTTTGTAAAAATATTCACACAGTAAATCTAATAATTTGTCTGGATGGTTTTCATTTTCCAATATATCGGATCACTGCACTTCACTCAATATAATATATAACGATACATAATCATCTAGTGTAAAATTATAAGTTTTACTTTGTATATATTTAACTTGTTTAAAGTTCTGTGCTAAATAATTGATTATTATTTCCGCATCTGAGAAAACAAACGCATCTTCATATTCACGCACCTCTGCATTCATTGTTGAGCTCAAAATTAAATGTAACGTACTGCAATTGTTGTTGATACAATTATTGATTGAGTAATAATTCAAGGAACACATCAATTCGTTTACTATTTTCGATTTGGAGTTTTCATGCACAAAATCGAAATTTGATCCATTTATCTCGCTAATATTCCAATCTCCCATGATGATGACATTTTCGTATTCCATGAGTTCAGAATTAGTTCAATGGTCTCAACAAATATTTTATATGCTTCAAGTATAGTTTCTAGTAAGAAATAGATACAAATGACTATATTATTTAAATTATTTATTGTTGCCTTCTTGCAGAGCCATTCATAGATTTCTGCTTTACTTTCAGCAACTTTCTAGGCTTGTATTTCTCTTTCACTGCTACCAGTACCCCACCACGACGAGATTTCTGTGTAGCTATTTTATCGCGATCTTTTCTAAAGACAAAATAACGATTATCACATATTTCATTATCAAAAATATATTCGTGTAAACAAGTTTCAGTAATTAAAACTATTTCAAAATTTTCAGTTAGCACGCTGTTTCTAAAATTTACTAATTTTGTTCGTAGACCCCTGACGTTTTGGTAATAAAATTTTATTGTCTCATAAATACGTCGATATTATTTGATTGCTTAATATGTTAAGCAATTCCAGTCACTCAGAGGGAAAGGGATAAATAAAATTTTAACTGTTGTTAATTTATATCGTATAGTTTATTAATAAATATATATTTATTTTCTGCAGACACAATAGAAATTATCAAAATGTAAATTATAAAAACAAAAATATCAAAGTTGTAACACAAATATATTTATTTACAGAGACATAAACTCGTTTAAATTGTAAAAACAATGTTGTAAATGGAATAGTTTTTAACGACATTTAATTTAGATACTGGTACATGCAAATTGTTTTTATTTCTAGTTTTATAATCAAGTATAAGGAAAAGAAGTCTAATTCTTATGAACCAGACGACTTACTTCGTAACTGTTATTACAAGTTAATATAACAATATTGTGTTTGTTTTTAAGAAATCCTTGTCAGATTAGTCATATCGTATGTCTATCTTAAAGGTATTCATAGAACATTAACATGGGAAATGAGTTTTTTGCGTGCTGTTGCTCGGTGTTCTACCGGACAATAATGATTATAGTATCAATAGTAAGGTATCTTCTTTCCGAATCAAACGATTGAAAATACATTACGATTTAGTAGTATTTGGGTTCCATAAATTAATTTTTATACGTCAAATAAATAGCTTCAAAGAAATCAAGACATAACAGTCAAACATAGTTAGAAATCTGAAGTTGCTAAACTTTTGTATATAGAATTTTTTAAATTGACTAAAAATTAAGTAATATTAACAATTAAGTTTGTTATAATCAATATTTGTTTTTTAAAATTTTAGTTTGATAGAATTTAACAAATATAATTGCCGGGATTTTATTTAACAAATAGCGTTCTTATTACAACAAAATAATTCGTATATAGTAACTAAATTTTGTTATATCTGTTATCAAAATATTGTTTCTATTTTTACATTAAAAAGTTGTTACTATAAGAAAATGAAAGGTAATAATAGAATAAATGATTTTGTTTTATTTTTGCACGAATTTTGTTAAACTAACACAGTTTTGTTAAAATAACAAATAATTTTATTACTTTAACAAAATTATTTGCTTCTTGTACAAAGTAGCAAATTATTTTGTCAATTTTAAGAACATGGTGTTTTGACTGAGCTGAGGCGCAGTTTTGTTCTGACCAAATGGGAGTTACGAGTGTACGTGCAGTGGAAAATATTTTTTTGGTCAACGTATTGTCGTTTGAGGTCTATCTATCTATTTTATCTCTCTTATTTTAGGAAGAGTTAAGACAAACATGGAGAGAAATCTGGAGAATATATTTTTATATCCTGTTATTGGAGTACAAAATGTATCTTTAATCAATTTAATGCCAAAGCCCCAAATATCGTTTATATATTATTCTCGCACGATTATTTATAAATCGAATATCTTCCAAATCATCCATACCGTCATCGTCGTAAACAATATCATAATAATTTAACATTTTCCTAACCAAAAATATTTGACAGTTCCTTTGTTAGTAGACGTTAAGTGGCCAATGTCGCACACTTAATTTAAGGATTCCTTAAACCCAATTTAAAAACAGAAATTTGGCTGGTGCAATTTAAGGAATACTTAGAATTTTAAGGAATACTTAAAGTTTAAGTATGAGTAGTGGAACTGGGCATAAGACAGACACACGGTATTTAGCACCCACCATACATCTTATTCTGGCAGACAAAGACAATATGAGAAAAATTCGAAGAGTTCCAGAAACAAATCCCATACCTCGATTTTCACTCAATATAAGCGAATATATTAAATGTAAATAAATTTCTGCAGTTTTGTATTCTTATATAAATAATTTTTAATCCTGGAAAGTATGGTTTTATTTAAAATTTGTGCACAATGTCACTTACAGACATCACTTCAATTTTAGGACTTGCAATTATTTTAATTTTAAATTATATCATTCAATTATTAGATTATATGTAGTATTATTACTTTAAAATAACATTATGCTCTTTGTTTTAGTCCGTCTGTGATTACTTACATAAATCCAACATAAAAGTATAGAAATATTTAGTTATTTATAATTCCAACAATGTGCAAAAATACAATAAAAAATCCCTAAGATTTCCTTAGAAAAGTGCAATTTTTCTTTAGAGAATAAGTAAAAAAATATATTATTTTTCAACAGGCCAAACACTAACGTAAAAACACTGGTATATTGTGTTTAAACGTCTTATATAAAAGTCTTAAATTTTATTTCCCTTCTTCAGCAAGCACAACATCACGATCAAATCGGATATAACCATTTATTATTCCTAAAAATATTTGCTTCTTGTAATACTTGAATTCCAATTTGATTTGTTTAAATGGTAAATTTGGAAAACTAGAACCTTTCGGATAATAATTGTAAAAACTATAAGTACCCTGCAACAGAAAAAAATTTAATTCTTACGCAGCATACTCATGCACAGAGCTACCTTTTTAACTGGACAACTCATTGGTAGATATGACGGACCTAAATCTTTAGCAAAGAATAATTTATGCTCATATTTTAAATAATCACAACAATTTCTGATCAAATGTATTGCAGATCGTTTGTACTGATTACTGAGGAATTCATATGTGGTTATTTCGACCTAATGCAAAGAATATAACAGTCATTTTTCCTATTCATAACATAAAGTACGTTATTGTTATTCGAATACAACAATAATGCGTGAGGAACAAAGACACTTTATGCTAGTAATATAGAAATAATTTTCCCGAAGGTTATTATGGCAAGTTTATATTTGCACTTGCATTTATCAAAGTCAAATTATTGTTTCCATTTATTTTATCAAACACCTCTCAATAAATACTCTATAACTATGGCGATTTTGAACAAGACAAATAACAGATTACACATTGGTGAGTATAATTTTGAGAAAAGTCAGTAGTGAGTAACTTTCTATTTATAACAATAATAATAACTCAACACCTTGGTAACCACTTCGATTGACATTTTAATTTTAAAAATCTAAAGCATATGTAACTGTCAATATCTCTTTAATAAATTTTGCTTTTATTAAAAGATGTTGGATAAACGTTTTACTTCATACGTGAACAAAGTGGAATTACCCACTCAGCCTTTGACTTCGTGTGCTAAAATTTCTCTCGTGGGTAATTTCTTACTTTGTCCACTTGTAAAGTAAATAATAGCAACGAAAGATAAATTCTTTGTCGCTGGCAAATAATGACGTCTCTAGCGTACATGCTAATTCAATAGCATTGATACGAAGTAAGAGAATAGTTACATCCACAGTATAAGAATGCACACAGTAGCGACACTTGCTGTCGGTACCTATGATCTTCATATCACATCGACTGATGACCTTGAACCGAGCGGCTATATTGGCAGCTACGGCATAAGGCGGTAAATTTCAAGGTAAGTTGCAAAGGGGATATAATCTAGAAATATTTTTCACATGCACTATAAAAGTTCCTACAATTTTTCACTGTACAAATAAGTTTACCTCTCTGTTTTGCACTCATTTTATGAACTTAACATGACAGAAATACTGTGGCTTTATATTGTGGTTACTAAGACATTTGCAAGCACTAAGGAACTTTCTTCCCAGTTGCGCACCACTGAAATATTGTGATCATGAAATATTTGAAGTGTCGCTACTGTGTGAATGCTTATACTGTGGTTACAACTATCAGCGACCGGAACGTAATGCGTACATTTATTTTAATGAAATTACATCAATTTTTTTCCTTTCTAAGCATTTTTAGAAGAAATATTGTGTATTCGGCGAATATAAATTATGCTTTTTCCTCTCACATGATGCAAAAAACAAATTCTTTAACGTGTGTTACCCTATGAAGCTTGTTGCCTAGTAAACATTACAAAAAAAAAACATAATTTTTCTTTAGCAGCATACTTTACCTTATAATTATCTTCATAATAAACATCTTCTAATAGATTCATAGTAAAATTCAAGGCGGTCAAGGTTCGATTGTATTTAAATAGTTTTGCTTCTACTGTTGGCGCATTTTCCACCATAGGAAATATTTCTACACGATCTATATATATTTTGTACCTGTCCTAAAAATATAATATTATTTTTAGTATTCTGCAATAATAGGTACACAATTTGTAATCGGACGGCAGCGCTTTGGACAGATGTTGAGTAGTTTCAATTTATACACATATAAAGAATGATTAATAACAGACAGAAAATATTAAAAGTATATCTAGCGGGACACAAAATAATGAATTTTTATTAATAAGCTTTTGACAAAACTCAATAACCAAAAAGTTACAGCAAATTAATATTCTTTAAAATTAACGCCCATCTAATGCTAAAAATAATTGGGAAGAATAATTTTATCACGTTTACATAGAATAGTATATTCTACAACAAGTAATAGAAAGGCACATATTCCACGCGAGCAAAAGGTTTGTAGTCCGAGCCGAAGGCGAGGGCTACCGTTTGCGACTGTGGTATATGCCACTCCGTTACATGTTGTATATTTTACTTTCTATAAAAAGATTTTAGAAATTATACAAAAATACAAATATAAAACTGTTGAAAACGTCAAATTCAAAAAATTAAATTAAAACAAACAGACATAACCATAGTCACTGAAACAAGATACTTCATTTATCGCGCTAATAGGCGGCTCTGATTCGTCGAAAATATTCCATACGCAGTGTATGGAATGTTAGTGATTCCATAACAATTTTAAATTGTGGAATGCCTTGTTTCCAAAACATTATTATATAAATATATTTCTTACTTTGCTGATATTTAATTTTAAATTGTGCAAAAATAATGGCAATAGCGGTGAATTGTACAAATCTTTTTATTAATTTATTAACTTTCATAGACCATAATAATGTCTACATATTCCTTGTTACTGAAGGTATTAACCATTTTAAACTTACATACTTTGACGTTTAATGAATTGACATTTAAAGGAATATCAACGGCAATTTGTTTTACAATAGTGTTTTTGTTTTTAAGTGGCTCTCAGCCATGTGGAAAGATTTTGAACAATAAAATACATTACTCTTTTTCTTCAATTTAACATTGTTCTATTACCTCTACAGTATTCCCAACGACGGTTTTTTAGTAGGGTATAGAAATTGTATAAAAATTTCATTGCTATTTTTTATATATTGCTCTTAGTTTTTACATATTCGCTTTACAGCAAAAGTATAAATATATTATATAAGTCGTTTAGAATATAAGTATAAAATCAAAATTTATTAGGAAAATTGTAACACGAATGAAACAAGAACGAACAATATTTCAAATATAGTAAAACAATTTTAGATTTATTATTTTTTAGAAATATATTTTTAAACTTACTGTTTATACACCAGAAATCACTCAATTTACTTTAGGCGCCAATAATACTAAATATATATGAACTAAATTATAAATAAGGTATCTCTCCCTTTCTTTTGATATTAATAATTAAATAAATAAATTACGATGTAAAGCAATGACATAATGTTTCGATATTGTGGTGATTACTTTTGCATAATGAATTTTTGATTTAGAATTATAAGAAAAATTAGTATATACCATGGATAATACAACATTAATATATAAAATAGCTTTTATAAATATTATACTCTTCATAGTAACGTCAGCCTGATGTTCTTTATATATCTTCACTTCAAACTGCAATTAATTCTGACCTACACTGACAATAGAAAGGTTGTAATTATTTTTATGTATTGGGCAGGTTTCATTTATATAGAATATATTTGCTCAATTATGTATATCATGATCAACTTCTATTGTTCTGTTTTCCTTTTTAGTGCTATTTAGGCTCCGCAAAATAATTAAGTTATCTAATTACAAATTTAATATGTATAATTTTTGTTATTATTGTATTAGGTAATAAAAATAAAAATTTGTGTTATCTTATAAAATAATTTAATATATAATATAATGCTATTCTGCAGTAATCAAAATATACTTAGTTGAATTTGATAATGATCTTATAAAATAATTTGAATAATAATGAATATTTGACGAATTTTCAATTATCCGCATGCATATTTGTGTTTTATGCATATGAAATTTTGTAAAGCAAAGATATTTTTAATGAGGGCAGATTAAATCAAATACGTTTTGGCACATTTAAAATTCACTAAATTTCAGTGTGACTAAAGCCGAGACAGCACACTTCTATTTAATTATATTTGATGAAGTTACAGTTTGATAAAACTGTGTTAAATGTTTGTTACTTGTGATTTATAATTTTTTTCCAGACAATAAGAAAAATATAAAAAATATTTTTCTTTTTGTCTAAAAATGTGTTCTTTCCTAGAAATAAGTCACAGAAATTGGCAAAAATAAAATTATAAGTACTTACAAAACAATTAGTTTATTCAAATACATACATTCAAATGTAGATTTCTGGACTGGACAGGAATTCAAAGATGAAAAGTTCTTAATAAATCAGTCAATTAGTTAAAATTCAATAATACGCAACATACAATAAAATTTTAGTAAACTAAAAAATTCCAAGTATTCTAGATCTTTAATATTAATTAGTATTTGAAAAGATTCGAAAATTATTTTGTCGTTTTAATAATTCTGCAGTTTAAAATTCAAACCATAATTTTATTTAATATTATTTAATAGTGTGATAAATAGTAATAATACTTACCTTAAAACAATGTGCCTGGCTAATGGCCCTGGTAGCCGATGTCTTAAAAAAAGTTACATAGTAAGTCTTTTATTAATCGATTACTAATTAATTGATTTATCGATCCTTTGTGTACTCGCCCTATCGGTATCTTTATATCATATAACGAAGTGTATAATAAATCTATTAGACTAAAATCAGTCAGATATTATACCAGTTTAATTTTTCAATATTCAAATAATTAATATTTTGTTGTAAAAGAGATATTCTTTAAGAAAGTAAACTTATCTTTACATTTTGATCTTTCGTGGTAAATTGCTGAGTTGAGTAACCTTGCAGTTTACAAGTACCACTTGTCATAACACCTAAATCTCTCCGTCATACAGAAGCGGATTGTGATTGTAGGATATCAGTTCCGGTGATAATCCTCTAACCGATCTGTTTTCCTAAGCATGCCAATAATTTAATCACAGAATTATTGATAACTTAAACATATTTTACAAAGTTGTAATTTAAAAAGTATGTATTACCAAACCTTTGAAAATCAAAATGGAATCTAACAATTATAATCTGAGAATCTGAGTTTTGCGTTACAATAATTCATAGGAACATATTGTGCATAAAAGGATAATTAAATTCTTTGGCAACTGGACAAAAATATTCGAAGCAATGGTACTTAAATATTTTACGACTTCTGATTTTTTTTCCATGTAAAATAATTTCAAATATGAAATACAGGTTATAAACATGCCTCTTTTGGTTATGTACAAACTAATTTAATAATATACACTTGAATGACAATCTTCTACTCTTTTTACCTCCCGCCAACCTCTAGGTAAGGGAGGTATTGTTTTTGGTCAAAAAATTGGGTAGTGAGTTTTCAATGAATAAGCACGTTTTAGGGTCCCTACAATACGATTTTACTATTTTCGCGATGATGTCTGTATGTTTGTATGTATGTATGTATGTATGTATGTATGTGTGTGTGTGTGTGTGTGTAGTCTGTGGCAATTTTTTCGTCTCGCATAACTCAAATACCATAATACCAAAAAATACAATTTTGTGAATTATTGCTTCTTATATTTAAATGAAGAGCTGATTAGATTTTGGATAAAATTAGTCAACCGGAAGTAGCAGTTTACTTGAAGCCCTTAACAGTTTTTCGTGAAAAACACGGTTAAAATTGCTTTTTCAACAATTTATGTTATTTTGAAAGTTGAAGAATATTTAATTTTACATGTGTTTTGATTACACTAATTTTATTAATTTTCATTAGCTTTAGAGATAATAAAATATAAAGAAATTAGATTTCACAAATCTTGCATTCCTAGTACACCATGGAAAAATTTTCAATTTTTTACGAAATGTGACACATGTCATTGTGATTGTGAAGCTGTTTTCTTAGTGAAATATATGTAAAAAAAATTAAATAAATATACGAAAGAAAATTAAAATTCTCAAATATAAATAGAAAATAAACAAATAAGAAGGTATGTTTCTGTATAATCAAATACTATTTTTACCGTTTAATAGTATTGGGCGGGAGGTTATGTGCTGGCCACATCAGATTTTTTCTCTGTATTATAATTTAATTTCTAACTATAAAATCTCTTTATGAAATAATTTTAACAATTCACAAGCTACGTAATTAATATGGCTGGAAAAAATAATAGATTAATCGATTAAACGAACACTTGATAATTTTTTAAATAATCGATTAATCGATTATTTGATTAATCGTTAATCAAAATGATCGATTATTTTATATTATTGTTTATTGAAAACCATAATCGAACAGCCCTAGTATAGATATTGTGCAGGCCGTTTTCAGTGTATAGTTATATGATGTTTAATGAAGAAATATTTTTATTTATATATAAATTATTATACATTTTATTCTATAACATTAATACTGATGTAAACAATTTTTTGATATAAGAAAAATCATAACTTGACAACAGAATTTAACAGACAAATATATCTAATATATCGTTATCTCAAAAATTAAACACTATTGTGAAAAATTGATTAATTGTTTTATGATTACACCTGAAAAAGAAGCCTAAAACTAACATTGGAAATGGTCACACGTAATTTTGTATACCAAACTATATAGGTCTACTATGATTATGATTACCACTGGAAATAAGATTTAGTTTAAAGCTATTGAATTATTAGATAACAATATTTCGAGAACTGGGGAATTCATTAGGATTTTATATTACAAAAATTTGCAATAACCAATCGGATATAACAATAATTATAAGTAGCAATATTCAGTAAATACTTAATAACTATGTTGGGTATGGAATGAATTATTTTTATAACAATTATCTTTACCGTAGGTCCTATAGCACAAAGTAGCTAGACAATAACACGATGCAGTGACAAAACGAAGAAGGTTATAAAAAGACGACAAAAAATAGACTTTTTTAGGTGCTATTCGATACTTTTTTTAGATATTAATTGTAGGCATTCAAATATATAAGTTCAATTTATTTATTTGTATACATCCGTAGCACATGTGTTACTATTAAATCACAAAAGAACAACGATGATCTTTTTTTGACTCCGCAAAACGATATCTCTGATGCAAATACATTGAAGCAAGTCCAAAAAGCAGATCTTCAAGCATGCGATTTCTTAGCCAGGTTTTGAACCGGTGCTAAGCTGAAAAACTTCTTTCCGCGGAAGTCAGACTGATTGGGTATTTTGTCGCACACGCACATACTAAACATTTCCGCAACAGTAAATTCGCCGCTATTTTTTAATTCTCGGTTACAATTTAACATAAAGTAGCCTTTGTAAACTATACAAAACATCAATTTCCCAAATTTATGTACATACGAGGTACCTGGCCAACGATCAATATTAATCGTAAATAAGTGTCACCAATCTAACTTTTTTTAATAGAAATTGTCCATATTTTTTATACAGACGATGTAAATTAAATCCTAAGTAAAGAAAATAAGTAGTATAACACTAGCTATAGAAGGCTATTCAAGCACTCGTGCTAAAATTGGTTGACTTTTGTAATTGGAATTTTACTATACAATTCTAAAATTGGAGATAACTGAGTAAGAAAAAGGGATGGACCTACTAATATGCGTATTGAAAATCCCTATTAAACTTAATAAAATCCCTTGTTATACCCAATACGGGTTGTTCATCGGTCTGTATTTTTTATTTTATGTATATCAGCTGCATATAATTGTGTGAAAATCGAACAGTAGTTGCAGAAAACTTATACTGCAGACATGTGAGCATTTTAATTTAAGGGCGCCATCGAATTGGGCTTGTCAAACTAATCCACTACGCGTCGCTACAATCACCGGAATAGACGCCAATCTCTCTTCAGAGAGCAAAATTTAAAAATGCTAGATAAAGGTTGCGGATAGCGCTAGTATAGGTATGACATCAAGAGAGGTGGTGGCGAGCGCGGTGCAGAGAGAGCTAAGACAGAGCTTCAAATCGCGCTCCGGCAAAACATTGCACTAAATTTACAATATAAAACGGCAATATTCTAATCCTGTTCGTTTACAACAATTACTTGTTGTATTCAATTTTTCTTTTCATTATTCATTATAAAATATTTTTCTTCACAGTTCACACATACATTGAACACTTTTTTTTTGTTTTTCTGCATTATTTATTGTTATAAACATTGCAGTTATTGCTGAAAATATTGAATATTACTGCAAATCATAGATATGCATTTCCTAAAATCAATAAATAAAAGTGCATTTTTCTATAACAATTCCTTCAATCAAACGAATGGAATTAGGGTTGGACTGTATTATACTGCGATCTAAAATAAACTTGAAAGAAATATCAGTAATATTTAAAATAAAAATACAGACCTATGGACCACCCGGTATAATTTTAAGTTTTACCAACTGTATGTATTTAGAAATCTTTAGTATTTATTACTCGTATATAGTCATGTGCGTCGGGTAAATACCCTGTAGCAAATGCTGAGGTTGGCTATAGGATAGGGCTAATAAAAGGGAAGGAAACTTTATTGAAGGAACGGGAACAAACCAGTCGGAGCGAATCAATTGGAAGCTGATAAATCATGGCACTCGAAACACTGTAAATAGTGTAAAACTTGTAAATATTGACTTTATTAAATTGCAGAACTTCTTATAACTAACTTAACGTTGCACTAACTTATGTAATAAATGAAACTACTTAAATAACTTAAATCTACGTAAAAATACATATTTTACATAGTACGACTACATTTTAAACTGTATCTGCTCACGACCAATGCAGAACTGACTTCAGATGCCCAAAATTCCAAGGGGTCGTCTGGCTTAGGGATGCCAGGGGGTGTCATCGAATCTGAACTATCGTTTCTAAAAATAGCTCGAGATAGCGATAGCTCAGAGCGTAACCGATGAATGTCATCTTGTTACAACCCAATATGTAGATAAATAAAATTGGTATTTACCCAAGGTCTGTTTATCTACCCTAAAATAGTTTTTAATAACAAAGTATTTATGTTCTTCGTGACGAACATTAAACTTGATTAAAATGATAAGAAAAAAATTACTGTGTGGAATTTTTTCAGAAGGAGAAAGGGATAGTTTGCAAATATTGTTCCGCACAACTTCATGCACATGCAAATAAAATGGAAAATTACATTATTGAATGCTTGAAGTATCCTGTGGAATTAAAAAGTGTTTTTTTTTTGTGCAATCGGACGCGAAATAAGCATTTCGCAGACGCAGTATAGATCGCGAAATTGAATTTCGCGGCTGTTGTCATGGTAACGGCCGCGAAATCCAAAATGCTTGTTTTTTAACCTATTTCGCATCCGTTACTCGTTAACAACGTACCCGAAATAGGGTAAAAAAACAATCATTGTGACACTTGAGAATTGACATTATTTTTTCAAAACTAATTGTTTTGTTTATCAAATGTCAATTTCATAGCCACTTTCTATTTACAATAAAATTGTTTAAAATTTTCTACAGTTGCACAGAAATAATGTGTACACCTAGGCCGCGAAATCCTTTATCGCCCTTGAGATTGTCTTTCCTCGGCCTCAAGCGGCTCGGCGACAATTTTTCTCTCGGTACGCTAACGGGTGATTTTGCTGCCTTGGTATACAAATAACTATTAAACAAAAAAGTAAAATTTTTTTATGCTTTTATTTAGGACTGGTATTTCCAATCTCAGATAAACTAGATAATAAATTAATCATTGGAATATGAATTTTAATGTGACTTGGCAATAAATACTCATATTTGCACTATTTTAATCAATAAATATATACACAAAATTATTTTGGAGAAGACGCACCTCATCAAAAATATTACTAGATAATGACGTCACTATGCGACAACGTGTAAATGGGATACTAATTTTTGTTGAAATGAAAATACATTACGTGTTGCATCACATTTTTAGACGTGATTTGCTGCAATAAGCACAATATATTTATACATACATATTATAAAATTCTGGATCACGAGGAGCACAAATTTTAACAACACAATAAAGTCTGACAGTAAAGTGACAGTTCGATATGAATTTTGTATGTAAACGTGATCATTTACCAATAGCAACAACATAGCGAGCAAAAATTGAACTAGAATTATTTTTAATAATTTAAAATTCCATTAAAGGAATAAAATTGACTATAAAATCACTGTAAATTGCATTAATATATAATTTTCTTAGCGCTAGTAATTCTTACGTCGTTTTTTTAAACATTAGCATACCTCAATAAATTTGACAAGTTATTTTTCACTTTATAATTTATTTTTTTTCAGGTTGATGACGTGCGTCTTCTCCAAAATCATTTTGAGTATGCACCCATTTATTGGTTAATACCCAGGTATTTACCCTGCGTATTATCTCTGAAAAATAAATACCAGGGTATTTTACATCACTACTCATATATTAAAATACAGAAATATATAGTTCATACATATTTTGTCCACATTTATCATAAAGTCTTGTAATGTATAATTTTCATATACATATATATTTTTAAAATAAAACAAATTATGCTATAACTTTTAACTAAACATTATCTAACCAATTTTAACTCATCAGGCTGTAGACCCACGAGGCGCACGCTCTGTTCCCACACCTTGGCCCTTGTCTTGGACGTCAAATCGGCCCACAATTTCTTCTCGCGACAGTCGCTGAAGTATCGTCCTGAAACCCCGTCTACAGATTCGCACACTGCCAGATGTACGGATGTCTCGGCACCTTCCTCTGGTGTCTGAAACATACACATTATTGTAGCAAAATCGTATTTACTTTCAATAGTTTTTGTATGTTAAGATAAAAAACCTTCTGTTTAAAAGTTTGCTTGTTATAAATTAATATTTTTTGTCTCCCGCAACGTATAAGTGAGGTATTGCAATGAGTCAAAACGACGACCTATCTTAGCGAATTGAAGTAATTTAGAATGCGGTAAGGGTAAAGTTATAAAATAAAAAACCTAGGCGTACCAAAAAAATAAATTAATAAATGTATAAAAATTACAGGAAATAGTAATATTTTATTTATTACATATAACATAAATAAGGCACTAATGTCAGGTACGAAACGCAGGTCATAAATGGCTGAAGCTGTATTTGATTGAATTTGTGGAAGCTTAAATTCTGTATTATTTGCTTTTGAATTACAAGCCACAATTACTTTGATTATTCAAAGTCATAGAAAATAAGCCAATAAGACGCTTACACGTCATTTATTAATTCTTTTCACTTAAACGTCAGTGTCATTTTTTGCAAAATATGTGATAATTTACGTTTTGGAAGTGGTTCCATAAACAAAATTGATGAAAATATGTATCTTGTTGAATAATCTATTCAAATACCACTCGATTTTTTTTTAATTTTGTTTTTTTTTGTAATGATTTGCAAATTATAGCATATTTCGCTCGTCAAAAATTTCTCAAATAATTTTACCGAAATTTTTGATTCGCGAAATTTCGATGTAATTATTTGCAAAAACACAAAATAATTTCAAAAAATATTAACCTCTACTGGTATTACCCTTGAAATACTTTTGGTTGAAAAATATCTAATCGAATTTCTGTATTCTGATCACGTGTGCAAAAGTAACCAAACAGGTCAGTTGTTGATAGTCGATTGACAGTTAATTCAATATTTGATTTGTCTATTTCGAAAGGTATGTGAATGAAAATAATAATAACTATCGCAAAAAAAATTCTCACCGAATATCCCTCAACCATTCATAAATACTCATAATTTGATCACAACTACCTCAAGAACGTTGTTTGAAGGCAACTGAGATAAAATTATTTCGAATTATCAATGGTCTATGGATATTACAGCTGAAAATAATTTCTCTACCATCATCACTTATAACTTTGTTTACTTTAGCCATTTTTTCATTTCAAAACATTCAAAACAGAATTTAACTTTGTTACAGTTACACTGACTGTCCTCTAATTGAACAGAAAGAGTGTAAATGTTTTATTTTATTCTTTAACTCTAGATTACTGTGACGATTTTTACATATACATCTTATAAATTATTAATTAGTATCCTGAAGAAGACTAATTAATAGTCAAAACATCGGTGTAAAATTTTTTTTTTATTATATTGACTGCATCCCCAACTACCTGTTTTATTTGAACTGGATGTTATTTCGACATTGTATATTGTGAAATTGTCAGTTTTGGATGTTTTCTAAAAACTGAATGATTGCTTACGAATGTATTTGTTACATGATTGTTTGTTGTAAGATCTTATTAAACCTAAAGAAGAATAAATGCTGCTTGATAACTTTAATACTCACCTTATAAACCATAGGCCCAAGAATTCCATTCAACCACTTAACATTCTTTTGCATCATCCTGTAGAAGATTTTCGTGTCAACTGCTCCGGGATGAAGACAGTTTACTGTGACACCGCTATCACGCAGTCTCTCCGCTAATTCCACTGTGAAGAGTACCATGCACACCTTACTATTGCTGTAAACAGACATCTCGTGCAAGCCCCCGGTGAGGGGCCAGGAGCCTCGGACACTAGTGATGTCGGACGCGTCGAACCCGATGGAGATGTTGGCGAGAAATGATGCCACGTTCACTATGCGGCTTGGCGCAGATTTCTTTAAGAGCTCTGAAGAAATTAAGGAAAGATCTTTTCTTTTACTTCCCGCACCTATACAGTGTGTCTCATTTGAGGTACGAATGCATTGTGATCTCGGGAACTGTAAGAGGTACCAGGTTGGTTAAATTAGACAAAATTTACCTCATTAGTAGGGTAGTTTCAGCATGTATTTGTTTTTCCATTTGAATGCATAGGTCACTAGATATTGGCTAAAATGTAAATTTAGAAATTTTCTTTTTTTGCTAATAACTTTGTTATATGACATAATACTCTTTCTTATGACACTTTTTAATGGTGAATTTGCAGAAGTACTCAAAGTGCAAACCAGAATCTCGTATTATGTGATATAACAAAGTTATCAGCAAAAAAAGAAAATCGCTAAATTTACATCTTAGCCAATATCTAGTGACCTATGCAATCAATTGGAAATACAGAAACATGTTCAACTGCTCCACTAAAGAAGAAAATTTCGACTAATATACCCAAACTTATATCTCTTACAGTTCTCGAGATCACAATGCATTCGTACCTTAATAGGGACACACTGTATATAAGGGAGGTATTGTAAGGTTTCAAAATTTTCCGGTAGTAAGCTTTTAAGAGATATACTTTCTTGGTGTTGTTTCTCTCTTTCTCTTTTTTTTTTCTCTCTTATTGTGTGAGAGTATGTGACAATTTTTTGTCCACTCAGAAGTAAATGACGCTATCAATGTCAAATTTCAAATTTAGATTTTGAGAGGAATTTATATTTTACATGAAAGCATATAAAGTAGATAATAGAAATAATTAATTAAACAATGTTATATTCATTTTTAAGTAAAATTTTACCTATTTTCAATCAACTCCTCCCAAATATATCCAAATATTCACAGTTATTTTAATTATCTAAATGTCTTTCCTCTTCCATATTTTATGAAAATTATCTTCCCTATTAGGACAAATTTAACACTTCAATAGTATCTTCCTACCTACTTCATATCAAAAAGGTAAAATACTACATCAAAAGGTTTATCTTTAAAAAATCTATCGTTTTTAAATTTTTTGACAACTATATGTTAATCATTACTTTGTTTTTTACATTAACGTTTTAGTCTTGAGGATGCCCTATGTAAAGTTGAAACGTTGGATGAATAATAATTTAATAAAAAAAACTGATACCCATCTAATTATTTATTTTGCACTTGGATTTGAAAATTGAAAAGTAAACAGGTAACCATAGCAAAAAGCTAAATTTTTATTAAAATAATTTTATATAAATTATATGAATTATTAATAGTTTTATACAGTTGATAACTTCAGAGTATATTCATAGTTACTTACTTTACAAGTGGGCAAAGTAAGGAATTACCCACGAGAGAAATCTTAGCTCACGAAGCCGAAGGCTGAGTGAGATAATTTTATCGAGTGGGTAATTCCACTTTGCCCACGTGTGAAGTATAACGTTTTATCCAACACTTCTTAATAAATGAAAAATTTATTGAAGAAATATTATTTGACAGTGACATATGCTTTAAATTTTTAAATTAAAATGTCAATCGAAGTAGTTACCAAGGTGTTGTGTGTTATTACTATTGTTATAAATAAAAAAATACTCACTAGTGGCTTTCCTCAAAATTATACCCACTAGTGGATAATCTGTTACTTTGCTTGTTTAAAATCGCCATAGTAATATAGTATTTATTGAGAGGTGTTGGATAAAATATTTTTTGCTAAAATTCATTACTTTGACCATTAAAAAATCATTGCCTGGTGCATGTTAAAAGAATTGATCAATTTTTGCTGTACTTCTGAGCTTTTAGGTTAATAGCTACCATTTTTTTTCTTTTAACGTAAGAAATTAATTTCGGGAACATGCTTATATAAGTATTATTTCTAACCACCATCGAATATTGCGCTCAATGATAGAAGCTTCCACAATTTTTGATTGTTCATAAAAATACACTAGCAGCACAGTTTCCAAAACGTGTATTTTTTGTATTTTTCTGTTGTCACACCACTTTCTGCAAGTTTAGAATTGTTTTTATATAATTTTATGAGCTATAATATGCCTAGGCCACTGATAATTACGTAATAATTTTATTACAGTTACCTTCAATTGGTCGTTTTTTTTTTTTTGAGCAAATTAATTTTATTCTAAATCTTTTCATTTAATATAGGTACTTCTTGTATTTTATAACTAAATTGTTGTATTAAATATGTTCATGTATTTGGTGAATTCTTTATGAACACATTTATCTTAAAATTATACATAAAATATTAAAATATTCAAGATTGTTTATAGTTGTTAATAAGCATTTAATTAAACATATCAAATTAGTTCCCAATTTCATATAGTAACATGTCCTTTGCTAGCACTTAATTTTTTATTGCATTATTAATAAATACAAATTATAATAAAATGTTGACTATTTGGGTTAAGAGGTTGATATAATTAAGTGAAAGTAAAAACGCCATTTAACTATTACCTATCTGTTACTCGCAAATAAATGAAGTCATGATTTTCATAGTTGCGAGACACTTTAAAATATAAATTAATGTAACGGACGCGCACTGACAAGCTTCAGCTTGTCGGCTTGCGCCGCCGAGTAAAATACGCAAAGCCGTCTTGTTCGAACTAGTCTGTTCGCGCCACAATAGAGAATATACCAGGCGTTTCTCGAATCAATGAAAGTGATATATAAAAGAGCAAATCACCGGGAACACTCAGTTAGTCCAATAATTGACTCAGAGTCAGTCAGTACTATGAAGAACTTCTGAACATAAATATATCGTCATAAATAAATTTCTCTCGACTAGTTTATATAAATAATTGTGTTTATTTACGGTAATGATAAGTGTTAATGTATAAGTTTTTTGTATTCGTTATTTTAGTGTTATATACCTAGTGTTAATTAACTTTTACTCTTTATTATAATAATTATTAAATATTTGTTATTAATAATATTTCTTTTTATTTAAACAAGAACGTTTTAAACCCACGAACGTTACAATCTGGTGGAGGAGCTGGGATATTCTCTATTGTTGCGCGAGCGGACTAGTTCGAGCAAGCCGGCGTTGCGTCATATATTCGGCGGCGTAAGCCGACAAGCTTCAGCTAGTCAGTGCCGCGTCCTTTACATTAATATAACTTATTTTTCTCTTTGTGTTTGGATAACATCAAAAGAATCATACCGAGTAATAAATAAGTAAGCAAGAACGGTCCAAAATAGTTGACCTGCATGACCGGTAACAAGCCATCCTTGGTAAGAGTCTCCCCCAAGCCCAAGGCTCCCGCGTTGTTTACCAGGATATCCAGACGCTCTTCTGTGGCGACGATATACTCGGCGAAAGTTCGTACACCGTCCAAAGACAAGAAGTTTAGGTGTTTAGCCACGATGTTTTTATTTCCAGATTCGTGTGTCATTTGTTTTCGAGCACGTATCAAATCTTCATTGTTTTCACTTGTTATAATGACACGGGCACCACGTTTAGCTAGGTTCAGGGCTGTCATGTAACCGATGCCTACAATTAAATAAATGTAATGTTATTATTAATGGTGGCTTAGAAAATTGTTGAAAGTCATAGGAATATATGAGTCCACTAGATGCAACAATGAGTATATGCTACATAGCTAGATATTCAAAAACTCGTATTATTATCTATACTTGGGGGATGCAAAAATATGCATTTACTGTGTTATCAAACGATGCTGTATACAAACCTCTGTATACGTTTAAAATTCGATGCAAAAATTTGTATTACCTTACTCAGCCAATGAATACAGTGTGATATTAAATTAAATGCTATTATTATTAATTTCTGAAATATATATGATTGTTTATAATTTCTCTTTATAATATTATTTTAAATTTAATTATTTTCATTTCTTTGTTAGAAAAAGTACACAAGTTACCTACAACGCCGGCAGCAAAAATTTTTATATATCTCTTAATTACAATATTTCTGTAAATATCAAAGTTATGATGAATGTTGTTATACTAATGTTTTAAGTCGTTATTCAAGTGGTACCTAGAGACCTAGACCTTCACAGCTAAACAAGGCTATTTCATTAATTCAATGAAAATTATCCTATTTCAACGTACAAAAATTAATTGATTTATTGAAATTAGTTTTTATAACCTTTGTTTTTATTAAATAATTTATTAATTTAGATCAAGATTAATTTTAATTAGATAATGTTCATTAGATACCGGAATATTTGCATATATATATATATATATATATATATATATATATATATATATACAGGGTGTTCATTTTAAGTGGTACACTATTGCTATTTCGAGAACTATAAGAGCTACGAGGTCGGTTAAATTAGCAAACAATTTCTATATTATAAGACAATTAAAATGAGCGAAACACGAATTTTTTAGACCAGTGGTTCTCAAAATGCGGGGTGCAACTTTCTTATTTTAAATGGCAACCTACTTTTTTTTATTTGCTTATTCCATTCAGTATTTTTTTTTTTCTTCCATGGCAAACTTTGTATATGCATATTTAAATAAAAATGATACATTTTTAATTTAGCATTTTTCTCAATTATTTTGTATTATTTGGTCATTACATGTGAACATCATTGAATTCAGAAAAAAATACTGAATCGAATAAGCAAATAAAAAAGTAGGTCTAAAAAAAATCTTTTTTCGCTCATTTTAATTGTCTTATAATATAGAAATTGTTTGCTAATTTAACCGACTTCGTAACTCTTATAGTTCTCGAAATAGCAATAGTGTACCACTTAAAATGAACACCCTGTATATATATATATGTACTGATTTTTTGGGAAACATGCACTATACATGCACAAATATGACAATATATGCAGAAAAATGTGAAAAAATCTTAAATTATAAGATGATTAGTATAAATGAATGTATTATGAATTTTATTTCACAATACAGTGTTAATCCTTATTCACAGATATACAGATATACTACTAATATACATATAAACTTAGTCTAGAAACTTCATATTATAAGATCATGACATATTTACATAATTACAATTCTTTTACAATTCAAAATTTTCTAAAAAAAAAAAAATGTATACATAAGTAAAAGATATATCCAGCTGAGAATGCTCGGTCTTATATATTCATTGTACCCACTTTTACCAGCATTCGTGTATACATTGAATACCTACCGTTACAGGAATTTAGCTAGAAATATTGGAGTTTATTGGTTTGTGTATTTGCTTATTGTATTGTTTATTGCTTTTTCCGTTGCATTCTTCTATTTATTGCGGCCTCCTCCAATATTTGGGAATTATCAATGTGCATTACCAGAAATTACAGATTGTTTATCACAAGGCAAGGTCTTAAAAATATTGAAATATGCAATTACATGCAACTTTTGTAAAATATGCATAGAATTGCCCAAATATGCAATATATGCAATTAGTAATTAGCATTAATTAACTTTAATCAATGTAATTCGTCCAGAAAATGGATTTCGTTTAAAGATATGCAAAAATTAAAACATATGCACTGATCATATTGGAAGAACTATTTAATTAATTGTAAATAGTGAAATACCTTGATAAATTTAATACAGTGGTTAGTTAAATATGCATTTAATCAATTCTCAAAATAACGCTCCCAATTGTTTCTATGTTTACATATAGCATATCTTAAAGTTATAATTTCAAAATTTAAATATAGGCTCTCAAAGAATGAAGAATATTAAATGGTTGTTTTCAATGATTATAAATTAAATGTACAGTGCCGTTTCGTATTAAATAATAATTCACCTACACACTACGCATGCGTGGTCAGTTTTAAAAAGTGTCAAATTTTTGTATAATTTTCATTAATTTTTCTATGTTCTTAAACGTGGTCTGTACGTATCTGTGTTAAAATTCAAGTTTGACATATGAGTCTTTAAAGTAAAATTTTGACATAAGGGTCTGTAAAGATTTACTTTAGCTCCTTTTTTGACTAACTTCGCAAAGTGATATCGTGTACTTTAGTACCGATTTCGGAAAAATGTAATTTTCATATTTATTGTTGGAAATATAGTAGGTATTTGAAACAAGTAGAAAAAGGCCACTAAGAATTAAAACACTTGTTGTCGCCCGTGTTTTAACCCTTTTTTTTATGCTTGTTTTGCAATGAAACCTTTTCCTCATTTTTATTACAAGATATTATTTCAGTTGCAAATAAAATCAAAATACGTAATCACATACCTCGATTGGATCCAGTAACTAGAGCAGTTTTCCCATGTAATTTTCTTTGACTGTGACATTTTCCAAGAGTTAGCACTGCATACAATTTCCACAGAAGCAGAAAACTGCCACACAAAATTAAGAAGAACATGTTCACTGTATGAGATTGTCAAACCTAATACTCATGAATATTTAGTGGTTGACACAAATATAGTAAAGCAATATAAGATCGTAAACGATTTAGAAATAGGAAGTTCGAACATTCTTTTTTGCTGAGCAAATTACAAGGTTAATTTTATATTGAAATTTTTTTGAACAAAGATTGAAATAAATTGCATACTCCTGTTCATACGGTAACTGTAATAATGCTTTTGGGTAATTAAAACCCATTAACAGTCAATGTTGCGTTTTCGCAACATGATGATTTTGAGTTTTTTGAGGTACTTAATAAAAACAAAAACATGCATTATTCTAAGTTGTGCATTTCTGAACGGTTCAAACTACAATGCAAAGTTATAATAACGTGTAGATATTTGTTAAACGTCACGTGTAGAAAATTTTGAATTTGATTAGAATTGGGTACATTGCTCAGTAAATTAATTTTAAAGTTTTGAAAATTCTTCGATTTATTAAATTTTTATCGTCACCTATGACTGTTTTTTTTTTATTTCTTTCAAGCTATTTATTTGATGTTTAAAAATTAATATTACAACAAAATTCTAATGAATTTTACATCGTTTCATTCAGTAAAATGATATCTTTCGATTGATATCACAATGTCTATTGTCCGGTAGAATACCGAGTAACAGCACGAAAATAACTGATTTACCATGTTAATCTCCTATGTACACATTTAAGACACACACGGTATATATATATATATATATATATATATATATATATATATATATATATATATATATATATATGTTTAGAGTAATATTCTCTAAATAAAATACGGTGTTTTGAATAAAAGTGATATCAATAGTTTATTTTGGGCATTATTATATACGAAAAGGTATTATAAATTTCGGATGATGCATAAATAATATTTTTACCTAAAGATGACTTACGATCTCAAGAGATCGCTTAAGGACTTAGAAGATATTAATCTTATTAGCGTCGTGTACATTTCACTCCAGATCGGCGAAGTTACAGATGAGGAACATGAAAAATAATTTTTCAGAACAGAACTATCAGCAGAAAGGAGAAGAAGAAATTATTATTTCAAAATCCGATGACATTGGTAAATAAAAAATACCTATGGGTGGAATAGACCTACATGACAATGGCATAACTAACTATAGAATTAGAAACATAGAGAAGAAAAACTATGGTGACCGCTGTTCATAAACATGTTTGACAGTGCTATAGGAAATTCATGGAAAATTTACAATATTGCAAATGAAAATCAATTATCCCAACTTAATTTCCGTTCTTTACATATTTTTGTAAAGATGGTCCTATGTATTGTGTGTGTGCGTGCGTGGGTATGAATCTCAGGAGTTACGGTTTCTCAAAAATTGGTGAAGTTTCTTGTGTGAAATATCGTAAATGCTTTAAATAGACAAAAAAAATTTGAGTAATATATTTTTATATAAAAAGTTATTTGTGATATGTGTTAAAAGTGACATTTTATGAGTAAGTGGGGTAGTTAATGATCCGGGGCGAAGCCGAGTGAAACAATCCCACGAACGAAATAAATTTCTTTTAACACGTATATCATACAAAATTTTATCTACGATCTTCCTAGTGTATTAGTAAATACTAAAAAATGTAGAATGATATTTTGATAGGTAGGGTTATATTTGTTGATTTAGGCCCGATTGTACAAATGCGAGTTCAGCTGAAGCTTAGCTAAACTGAAGTTTAACTGAACTTAAGCTTAACATTTTGATCTGTTGTACAAATTTTGTTTACATCGAGCTTAGCTAAACTACAGAGAGCAATGTTTTTATGTGGTTAGTAGATGCCACGCATGCGCGTTTTTCAGATTTTTGAGAATAAAGTAGAGTGCTGACAGATGTCAAATGTTGAATTAACCTCAATAAATACAAAAAAGGGTAATTTATATTACTAAATAATAGTAATAAAGATTATTTTAGATTGGAATACATTACTTTCTGTAGAGATTATCGTGTAGCATAGATATCAATATTTATGGAAGTTCGCCAAGTACCTGGATAAATTATGAGTGTTAAAAACGGCAGCCAAGTTTATCTCAAAAGAAGAAACTTTGTTGATGAACTTGGTCAAAATATACAAAAGTATTTTAGAATGTCAGGTTTGACATTATACCGTTCTGTAGGGTGTGATATTTCTTGACATACTACCCAGAATCCTCCCCAGAATCATATCATTTGGCTCAATTATGACTTTGTACTGCTGTACTCAATTTATTTGTAACTGAAATAATAACAAATTAATAAAAATGGCTAACATAAAGATTTCATTTTGCCCAACGGTATGTGAATCTGATGACATAATAAATATAGAAAAATGTTTCAAATAAAATTTGTAGGTTTTAGTTATTTACTAAGATATGCCCAAAAACCTTGATAGGCCTTCAAATAATCTAGCATTTACTGTTGATGAATTGTTCCCAAAAATCTAATCAATTGATAACAAGAACATAATACCTCCCTTACACATAGGAGGTAAAAATGATGAATTTTCCTTCGTATGATTTTAACTGTTCAAGCGATATGATTCTGAGCTCGTATTCTCTAAAATAAAACATTCTCAATTTTTTTTGAAAAACTAAATCTCTGAATTCATTCCATTTTCTAAATTATGAAGTTTTCACGAAGACGAAATACTTGAGCTCGGTGTCGATCCATAATATATACCAGCTCTAACATGTCTTCATCTGTACCATGGAATCTTTCCATATTTTATATAGTAACAATAAAACTACGAAGTTAGAGAATAAAAAGGAATATTCATTAAAACTAAAACAAAACTGAGGTTCGATACCGTTAAATAAAGCTTAAGCCCTCAAATTCGGCGGCTCAAATTGAACCAAGCTTAAACTTCCTTGCAGTACTAAACTCGTATTGTACAACTCATGTTTTTGAAAAACTGAAGTTCATTTGCGGTTTAAGATTAAACCAGGCTTAAACTCGCAATATACAATCGGCCCTTATTGATACAAATCGTTAGTAACGTATTAATAGTAACAATAAAATAACTTTTAACACGTTGGCATATTACTTTTAACACGAGTGACACTTTTAAGTTGCTTCGCAACCCTTAAATGGGCCGGTTTTAGCAACAGTCGTAGATAAATAATATTATATTATCCTATACAAAATTCAAATATTTGAAAAACTGTTTCGTTTTCTACTTATTTGTTCCAGATCTGGAAGGGGCTGGGGGGCGCTCCACCTCCTGATTTTAAACGGAGGAGGCCGCCTAGATTTGGATAATATAAGTAGAACTATTTCATAAAACAATTAGCATATTAATATTTTTACTTTTCATTTAACAATAATTTATTCAATAGTTATATCACGAGTGCTAAGAATTTAATCGAATAAATTTGTCTAGCTTATGCATAAAATTTTGCTTAAAAAGTGTTTGAGTACATAATAATTTGAAAAAATACCGAGACCGCAGGTCGAGGGATTTTATCTTAAATTATTATGTACGATAACACTTTTTTAAAAGCAAAATTTTATAAATAAACTAGACATCAAATTTAATCGATTAAATTCTTTAGCACGAGGGGTATATGTCAAGATTATTTCGTGAATTCATAGCATAAACTTTAATACATCCCCAAGAAATTGTACTAAAACGTTGATTTTGACACATTTTCACATAAATAAATGGGTACACACATAAGCAAAAGGCACCAAAAAATTTTGTTGTTACATTGTAACTATGGCTAATTGTTTGTTTTTCTTTTTACTTGTCAAATAAATGTTAAAAATTTGTAAATCAAAATAGCTTGAATTGAATAATTCAGCATGTTTAAAGATATAGAATACCAGAAGGTAAAAACATGTAAGTATCGTGCTTCTGCTACTAATTATCCAGCTAAATATGCCTTCAAAATATTCAGAATTTGCATGTAAAAGCTAGCTTCAATTTAAACGCGAATAAACAGCATGATGCTATTTATTCACTTATCTAAAATGTACAACAATGGAAAATGAGACATTCTGATTGGTCAAATTTGTAATGAGTGAAATAATCATTATTATTTAAGGTAATGAGCGCTATAATGTCCTAGGGCGTAAAAAGGGACTAAATGTTATCGCCCATCCTCAGTGCCGATCGATAGTACAATCTTTACTTTAACAAATTCCCATTAAAACTTTCAATTCATTTATGTATTCAATGAGTCTATAGTCCTCTGGCGACGTGGAACCTTGGCCTTCCAAGATTGTCTGAGATCCCAGACATATTCAAATTGTCCTTGATATACTATATCATTCATTAAATATGTCATTACGGATGATGATTCAAGATAAACTCTTTATTCGTAAATGACTTTGTTTCTATGAAAAAGTAAAATGATACGATAATTTAATCTAAGCATGTGTGACTTTAGAAAAAACCCTATCAAATCAGTTTCTAACATGACTTTAGGTGCACATTCTAGTACCAGTATCTTTCTTAGCTCTTTTGATAGTAAAATAATACATCGTATTCTAATCAACATGTTACAATATAATTTAGAAGTGGATAAATAAATATCGAGGAAATATATGTGTATTAATTAATTTTATGATTTAAAGTATTCGAATCAAACACAAACTAAAGAAAAAATTTCAAAACACCATTGAATAAATCTGTCACGGTCACCAAACACGTATGTATATATTATGAGATTCTCCATTCGAATTCAACATTCGACAATGACCCCAATTTTAATTTTACTCTTGTGTTTTTATCTTCATTAACATGTCTAGGTGCCACAATTTGACGACTGGTAAACTTAAATCTCGCGTAAAAATTGGATAATATTTCCAGAGGTAGAAATTAGAGTGCCATATTAACCCTCTATTGCATGAATTATTATTTTTTTCAAATAATGGCTCAAAAACATTATTTTTTACAAAAGAAATATTATTATATTTAAAATAAGTGTGTTACATAAATTTTTTTCCAAAAATAAAAAAAAATTTCTTTTTACAGTTTTGTTCACTATTGGGAACATTATGAACAAATTCAACTTACAATAGAACTTTGGTCTATTGGGTCGTCTTCGCGTACTATACAAAATTGTTTGATAAACAACCTCTTCTAGGAAAACATCAGATAAAAAAAATTTTTGGAAATTTTGTAAAGGTGTATTTGGCTGTAATATATCAGCAGGTAATAAACTGCTTCCTTCAAATTTTACATTTTATATCTCAGTTTCTGTAATTATCCTTTTTCCAGTAAATTTTTTTTTTATGTTGGTCAAATTGGAAGAAATAGCCTAATTGGCAATTGACAAAGTGTATATAATGTTCCCAAATGTTACAACATGATTGCCATGAATGTAAACTGCATAAGAAAAGAAAAAAAAAAATTTAAATTTTATGTTCCCGTTCGGGAACAGTATGCAATAGAGGGTTAAGTACAATGGGTAAATGGTGTAACGTCATATTTGTATTTATTTAAAAGAACACACAGAACGATATGCTTTTTTCTTTAATTTATTTACTCTAGGCCGAGCTCTAGGCCTTACACAAGACGTGGGCCGCAGTTTAATTTCATTGCCAAGCCTAATGGCTTGCAAAAAATATTTACTTTATTTATTGGGTTGCTAATTGACTAGAATTTTTTTATTATTATTATGGTGGTTAATAGACGGAAAATAAATTGTCCCTGTTATGCAAATGTAGAACATGTTTTTTATTGTAAATAAAAACTGTTCAAATGACTCTAAATAAATTAATATATACGCATTACGCATTTCTTGACAAAAACTGTTAAGCAACTATTTATACAAAAACATTCTTTGATTTTAAAACTGCTATATTTTTTGTGCATTTACGTTTTTATTGCGTGTTATAAATACTCGATATTGTATTTAATTTATTGATGTTCGTTTACATTAACAATCAAAATTAAGGTCGCAATAATTTTTTTTTATTATAATTGCATCATAATCCGTGTTTAATACACGCTACAGCGTTCATAAAGGCAAGATTAAAACTCGCCGTGCTTTAAAGGTTGCTAAGCAACAACAAAAATATTTATATCTGTCAAAACTGTAAACGTAAACAACAAATGCTAACCAGTCTCCATTTAAACGATATACGTCAAACGTCACTCGCGCAAAATTATGAAATGAATCAAACTTAAAATGTTGCTTTCAAGTTTTTTCCAGAGTATGATGCAGGTTTAAAAATATAGCGTATGACATACGACACACGTGTGTAAGTGCTTTTAAAGCACTAGCGACGTTACAAGTACTCCGCTTCGCGTCGTGCTCTTAAACTCCTCGTACATGCTTTAAAAGCTTACTTATACACTTGTATCATAATATACTATTAAAAATTGCGTTATCTAAATTTTATTGTTCAATAATTACGCTCGTAACAACTATATGAACTTTATTTTATTCCGAAATATCTTTCATTTATCTGTTTCTATATATGAAATATATTATACTTATTGCTTTGTGAGTTCTGTAAACTTCCACGTCCAGCTTTGCAATTATGACTGATTTATTTCAAATTCAGATTTTAGATGTTAATATTAAGATCTGATTAGAATTTAATTGCAATACATCAACCAGTAGCGGTAGTTTATTTGAAGGCCTATCAGGTTTTCAGGCATATCTCAGTAAATAGTTGAGTTCAATTATTTGTTATTATATTCTTACCAGCCGTTTAATCTTATCTTTGATATAAATTATATTGGCTACAATTTTTATTTCAAACTTTTGTCTTTATTTTGTACCTTGAAGATATTAAAATATATAGTTTAACAGTGCATACATCAGATTCTAATATCAGTAGCATTTACATATTTCATATTTAGAACTGAGATGTTCCAACTACGAACTGATTAGACTTTAATAGCAATCCGTAATCTGGAATGTTAGTTATCTTACTTCATAACTTTTTTCTGTTTTTTTACCGTTTAACAGTTGCTTATATTCTATTAGAGAATGAGAAAGTAATAAATAAAAATTTGCAATAGTATCATTAGATTTTTGTCAGCTATGCGACAAACAAATCCATCAGAAAAATAATGTTTTACTCGTTACTCGGGTTCGGTGAAGTTGAAAGAATGATATAAAAATGTATTCCACGTACACAAAATGAATTTTGTGACACTGTTTTACTCAAAAACAAAGTCACAAAATTGAATTTCCTACAACTGTCAAAAAAACTTGACTTTATTTCATTGCTTTCAATACGCAAAATATGCTATTTCTAAACAACACTTATGTTTCCCCGGTAACGTAAAGAAAAGTATTTGGCGCACATGGGTCAAAATCAACTGCATATTGCTTGCCTGGTCCTAGGGACGAGCAAAAATTCACTTTTATGACGTTACTGCCCGTCACAGTTGTCGGGAGTGGTTGGATTAGTTTTGGATAAAATCGATTTAGTTTTGTTTATGGCCTTAAGATATAAAATTCATGCATTTTTATTGTTTTCAGTTGGGCTGAAACCTCATGTACCCTCCTCCATTATTTTATTTATTGAACACAAACTAGCAACTAATTAAAAACAGAGAGATCTTAATAGAATTTCAAGGAAGATTGACTAATTCGTAAAATAATAAATTGAATTAAATTAATAAATTATGACCTTAACATAACAAAAAGTTATATATTTGGTAAGAAAAAACTTATTTAAGGTAACGTTACGTTCAAAAGTTAATTATTTATTTACAATGGTTAATATTAATGCCCGATGATTTATTTGCTGAAGACTATATTTTTAGCTTTAATAATTATTTTTTTAGTATTTTTAATACTTGTGGCAGAGTTTTACTCGCATGTTTTTCGTCATTACATTATGTTTATGTTTTATTTCTTTAACCTTTTACTTATCTTTTAACACGTCATGTATGTATGAAATATTAATTATTATTATTATTTTAATTTAATGATTTATATGAGCCATTTTATTATAAGTTTTACTTTTTTATCCTTAACTTTTAACTTGTCATCTGTATGGAATATTAATTAATTAATCGTCCGCCAAGCGAAAAGGCGTCGCCGGTGTAGGTACGGTTTCGTGATGTCTGTTCTCAAGTCTTCCTCTCTATTCTTATAGACGCCACATAAGAGAGAAGTTAATTATTCAACAGGACATAGTCCCAATTACAAAAGAACATCAACAACAAAAATATTTGACTGCGAGAAAAATACAAGAAAAAAGTGCACCTTACACTTAAATATTACAACAAAAATATTGGGTACATTATAATCCAAAAAAAAGCAAATAATTACAAAATCATACAGTTAAATATTTAAGAGTGAACATACGGTAAAAAGATTACATTGATTATTTTTTGACGTTTCTTTAAACCAATGAAATGCTTTATTGTATGTCACGTGTCTGCGTTTTAACCAATCCTGTCATTATTATACTGAGAAAAATGCTCTTGTGATTATTCCCGGCAATTTTCTCTGTAGCTTTTTTGTTTTTGTTGACAGAATTCAGATATCAGATAGGTATCATCAACACAAGTAAAAATGAGCAAAGAAGATAGATTTAGTGCTGTGCCCGATAGTGAAATCAAAAAACAATCTAATTAAATACAACTCGAGAGTTCGATAAATTAGAAAATAATTCTCCAGGATCTTTCTCAAACTTGTCGCCATTTGGTAATAGCCACTCAAGCCCTTCGGGCATTCGTGGCTATTGCCTGGCAACAAGTTTTCGAAAGATCTGTCAAATTATTTTCAATTTATTCTCACTCTCTTGTTATATTATTACTGAAAATAATTCATTTATATAAAAACTGAAATATTGTCATAGAAGTCCCGATCTTATGACGTAATGTAGAAATTACCTTAACAAAAATTTAAATTATTATTAATCTCTCATTCCCAAATGGAATATAGGTGGAATGTTGTGTTAGACAATTAAGATTTGTTGGTAATATTTCTCTAAATAATTGACTTAAGATAAATTTTGTTAGCATGCAAAAGTTGTAGAATAATATTGGCTATAATTTGTATTTGAAATATTTTTCTATTTTGTATCGTTTAAAATTTGCAGGAGGTTAGGCACAACGAATTTAAATAAAATATTTTCTATAATAATTGTTCACGTAATTAAATTTTGCAGATGTTCAATTCGTTTCATTTGCTCTAGAAAAAAACCTACTGCCAACCACACAATGAAACAGCGTGAACGTAGCTTTCATTGCATGCACCGTTCATTCAGCCAATTATTCGGCTTTGAATTAAACCACCAACAAAATATATATTGACAGATGACTATAAACATATATTGCAGTGCAGTGAGGGCAATTCCAGTGGATGCGGCTGGTGCCAGAAGAGGAAAGCCCAGCAATGCACTCGCGCTGCCAAATCTGCATGCGTGGCTTTATGGCAGCCCATTTGGAATGAGTTCAAACTATAACACAGTTCCACTAAACCGCCTCAATGCACCGCACTTGTATTGAGCACTACGCTGCGTGCAACGTTGCCTATTGTAGGCGGATCGGAATAATGTTATCGGTGTCTGTATCCATCAGTAATTGACTGTGACTGCATTGCCAATAGTTGGTGTCTACATTTCTATATCGAATATGTCACATTACAAAGTTATAGCTTTTCAGATGATTTCATTAAAGAATAATTATTTTTACCTTACAATAACAGTTATTGCTGTACATTATTTATTTGTTTTAAGTGACTTAAAACAAGGGCAAGAAACCGGTTCATTATATCTGGTTAACCGTTATTTTTTGGTTCAAATCAAATTTTTAACCGAAACCGATAATTATATTTCCTAAAAAACAGATAGCCATTAATTGAAAAACCGGTTTTTGGAACAGGTTACTTAAGCCAGTCCAAACTCGTTTATTCTTGTATGTTTTTTCAAACCGTTTCATAAATCAGTATATTAAAACGGTTTTGTAGTCAATTAACCGTTTTTAGATGGAAAACCTATAAGAAAATTTCGTTCCAAATTTCGGTCAACCTTCAATATTTTTTTTTCTGTTTCTTGCCCTGCTTTTAAAACAACTATTATTCACATGTGAGTAAAATGCTGCATGATATACAGAACTGTCAGTTAAATAGCATAATCCTAGCAACCGAACATAACTTGAGAAATTTTTAATAAAACATCATTTTAATATATTTAACCAAACATAGATATAAATAATCATGTAAAAAATTGTTATTGTAATTTTACAATTTCATTCACAAGGATTACCACTTTTGCTCCGCTCGAGTGCTAAAAGTCACTCATGAATAATATCTAATTTCACTTACTTATAATATAATATACTATTATCCAGAACTGTCAAATAATATACACATAATTCTTTTATCAGTTAACGACCTTTGTTACTGTTGCTTATTAGGTAATAATATTAATCAATCGTTATGTCAAATTCAAATCTTCCCTGTAAAAAGATAAAAAAACTAAGTAATTTTTTCTACATAATAAGCCAAAGATACTAGTTTTTTCATTTTCCATATTTTTTCTTTTCTTTTTAAACTTAAACCGCAGCTGCCTAATTGGTTATAAAATTTCGGACAATTGTTAAATTAGTTCAAAATTTTGTTACAACATTACCTAGCCTAGCACTCGTTGTTATAACAAGCATGCCTACATTTGTCTATGTTGACAAACCATTTTTTGTATTTGTTAGAGCAAAAGTTGTACTTATCTTATATTTCAAAACAAATATGTCTCTGAAGACGAAATGTGTTCTACACTTCCAAATATTAAAAAGTTGTGGATAAAGTATAGTATTCCACTCACATGTAATGCCTGTTACTCATTCGAATGAGTTACATCATTCACGTTCGTGCATGATGCAAACTTCATTCTCATGAGTAATTGCATACATTACATGCTCAGTGAATAAAGTACTATTATATATAACCTAAAGTAATGATAACTTTGTTATTATCAAAATCATAACTTCATTATTTACAGAAGGACATAAAAAGAAAGTGATACTAGGCCATTTGGCAGTGCCTCCTAGAATGAATTTTATTTTCTTAGTATTCTTTATTAATTAGGTAATATTGATTTACAAATATTTTGGATTATATTTACGATGACGATTTTTTCGCCCACAATAACACAAAATTTAATCAAGCTATCAAGGCCAAATTTTAATTTTAAATGTTCCATGTCACAAGCTAATTTGATTTTGGGAGCAATCTATCAACCAAAAGTGGTAGTTTATTTGTATGCTTATAAGTTTTTATAAGCATATCCGAGAGCAAATCTTAGAAAAAAATGTGTTTTGTTAAAAAAATACGTTATAAAATTGGTTACTATGTAAGTTTTCAATTTTTAAGGTGATTAGATATTGGTACCAATCTATTAACTGGTTTCTTGAGCAAATCTCAGTAAATAATTAGTAAAGTTTGCCTGGAATAATTAAAATATATCAATATGTGGGGAAACTTAATTTTCAATGAAACTTTGTCCCCAGAACTCGTTATAATCTGAGAGCCAGCGTCACAAATCGTCTTTCATAATAACGACATTCATATTATGTAAATATGTTGTTTAGGCTAGTAGAAGACGTGTAGTGACCGGCAGTTGGTCCACTAGGTGGGACACTCGGGCACTACGGCGCCATGATTGTTGCAAACTAGAATTATTTGGATATATCTCAGTAAATAATTGAGATAAAATTTTGGTATATTAAAAATAGATGTAGAATAGTATTAGTTTCAATTTTTATTTGAAACTTTTTCCATATTTTATATCGTTTAGAAATTAAAATTTTCTGAAATTTCTTTGGTGGCCGCATTTGATTCTAATGAAAATGTAACCTACCACTCCCGGTTGATGGCCAACCACCAAAATCAGCTCTTCATTTTGACGTCTATAAAATTTAGAATGTATATTGTCCTTACAGTCAAGTCATTGTTGTACTGTAATCAGTAAATACATTACATAATCAGTGCATTGTTGTAACCGGTACATTGTTGTAATCCATGAATTGTTGTTATCAGCACATTATTATAATCAGTACATTTTTATGATCAGTAATTTTTGTAATCAGTACATTTTTGTAACCAGTGCATTGTTGTTACCAGTACATTGTTGTAATCCATGCATTGTTGTTATCAGCGCATTGTTATAATCAGTACATTTTTGTAAACAGTGCATTGTTGTAATCAGTACATTGTTGTAATCAATGCATTGTTATAATAATTGCATTATTGTAATCAGTGTTGTAATGATTGCATTGTTGTTATTAATACAATGTTGAAATTAAGCAGGATCTTATGTGCTGAGATATCTGATTTTTTTTACATTATTGCAATATAAGCTCACACTAGTACCTACTTGTATAAGAAAATGTTAAATAATTATTCATTATCGGAGTGGTACTCTGTTTAGAGTAGATCCCGAGCTCCCTAGTGCAAACAACGTTAATAACTCGCCATGATTTAATGGTAGGAATGAACGAATGGGGTAAGGAAGAAAGAAGCTGCTTGCAAGTCTGCATTTGCTTACTTGTGTCGCAAATGCAAAAACGCGCTAATATTGTGCAGAAAAGCCCTTAATGTGTTTTGACCAGCAAAAGTATTTTTGAACGATTTTTTTTGTAATTATTCAATTACCATTAATAATAATATTTTATATATTTTCTTACTTGTAAATTGAACCTTAAAGTTTACGAAACAGTAATTTTTATCAAGTACGCCGCGCTGTAAATGCGCCTTTATAAACTAATTACGCTTTCGCATTTAACGAATTCTGAACGTGTCAACAAAATATAAACAAAAAAGTCCTTGAACAGTAAAAGTGAAATAACTCTAATATATTATAACTAAAATATGGTAATAAATTGAATTTAACAATTTTAAATCATCACAGGTAAGAATAAGAATAAAAACTTATTACATTACATTGTGCAAATCTTTAACTAAACATTTCTAGGTTAACAAAGGAAAGGAAACAAATAAATTAATGAGAAAGGATCTAAAGGATATGGAATTTAAAAAAAGGAATGGAATACGAAATTGGAACGTAACAATTTTGAATGAAGTTCGACCAAATTTAGATGCGAGTACGGTTGAAACATTTTTCATGGGTAAGGTTGAAACAGGTATTAACCTCATTTCATTAATGAGATACGTGAAAAAAAAGATGAGCAGGATAAAATAGTGAATTACTCTTGAAATATATGTTTTTTTTTTAAGAGAACTTATGTATTACCTACCTATAGTTTATATAATTTATGACTAATCCTTTAAGACTGTAGTACTGCGATTTTTAAGTAATAAAACTGCGTTAAAACTTAATAAAAAAAAAATGTGTTTCAATGAACCCCAATATCTGCTTCAATCGACCCATGCACTGGGGCCAGTTGAAACAAGAACAGACTTTTGTTTGGAATGCTTTATCAGGGTAACTATTGTATCTGTAAGAATAATTATTATGTATTATTAAAGATCGATAAACACCCTTTGATTTGATGTATTTCATTCAAAAATCCGTCATGTAGTAAAGACGCCATGGTCGATAAATGCGAAACTACTTCAACCTTACCAAGTCTCCCCTACTCATAGAGTAATTAGTATTTAACAATGTTCGATACTTTTTCGGCCGTGATAATTGATCTGAAGATAACATTATCAACAGTCACAAAATACGAGAAATAATAAATAAAAATTGTTTGTGTATAGTATATGTCGTATTAACGACAGAATAATAAAATTATAACGAAATCAAAATGTCGAAGAGTAGTGCTTACACAAGAACCCAGAAAACTTATATGAAAGAAAGCAGTGAAAAGTTTTCTGTTGATTAATACTCGTATTTGGAAAGTTTTTCTTTCAATAAAATACAAAAGAAAGATATTACACAGAAGAACAATATAAAATTCGCATTAAAGCTGTTAAATTTGACTGATGCTCGCGAACAAAGAAACAGTTTGTAAAATAAACGATATTTTTATGCTGCCTGAAGCAACATGGCAAATTCTTTCTCCATTAAATCTAAAGTTATAAATTACAGTGTCATGGACATTACTTAGCAGTTAATCTTCATTTGCCATTTCCGCCATCGCATTATGCATTTTCCCTCTTTGCTACTCACCCTCCATTGTGTTTCTATTTTGTATTTGTCTGCTGCAGCACCCGTCAAATTATTTTTTATGTACGAACATTTATTTCTAAATTAATACAAATGCTGCTTAGCCATATTTTTCCTCTGCACAACAATATAAAACCGAGAAACCCCTAATTTTTTACTCGATATTCTGTGCATTTCTACGCTCAGTATAATTTGAAATAGGGTTCAGTTGAAAAGGTATGTCAATAATAGTTGTAAATTCCAAATCCTGACTATACAGGATGAGTCATCGAAATGCCCGTCTTCGATATCTCCCTTGTCGATAGACATACGGCATAAATTTATTAACAAAATTTATTCGACTACTAAAGGAGCATAACGTAAAATTATTTTCACATATACAGGGTGTTACGTAACGGCTTGGCGAGAATTGTTTGTCTTTTTTTAAATGGAACACCCTATATATTTTTATATATTTTGCATTGTATTTCATTCACCTATACAGACGTATGTATTTTGTTTTAGTTTTCCGCGGCGTTGTCAAGTTTTTCCGTTTTTTCTCTAAGAAAGGCCGAATACATGCATTGCTTTGCGAAGGCGTACTGAAGTTATTTTAATAGTAAAATTTAAGAATTTATTTTCTGCACAACTGTAGCTATACTCTATGTTCTGACATATTTTGTTTTAATTGCAATTATACAGGTTGTTCAATAAAGCGGATCAAATTTACTCCACTTCAAATGACTATAACTCATCATTTTCAAATGGAACATCCTATATTTTATTATTCTGCTGTATACCATTTTGTATTAGCTTCATTTGTTATTAAGGGTATCCTATGTCTAAAATCATTAATTTCGGAGTTTTTGCCATTTTTCACTAAATTAATTTATTGAATTAAAAATTAAATCAAGTAAACAAAAACGATTCATAATAACAATAATATTTAGAATAATAGTAATTTACATATCAAGGAAGTAAAGATTTCACAATTTCGTAATTAGAGTAATGTATTATTTTTCTGACTCGTAAAAATCTTCACTTCAACTCAATATCACAGTATGGTACCTATACTGTGTCACTATAGTCTATTTCACGAGACCTTTCTTTAAAGGGAAACAAATGCACGTGGATTCTTGTGCTGTGATAGGTCTTCGAAGACGTGCTAAACACTATGCAAAATACAAACATGTATATACTGTTAAAATGTTGCACTACACTTTAATGTGTTGAGTTATATGCAGGTATAGGATTGTCCATTGTATTTTTATTTTATCTTGTTGCTTAAATTTATAATTTTTTTTTAAATCTATATATTTTTAAAGGATGTGCAATAAACCAAAACAGCCGAGCAATTTATTGTACCCTTTCTTAATAACTGTGTACGAACTGGTAGTGGAATTTTGGAATTACAATTGTGCATATAAATTAATTCAAAATTCAGAGCTTATATTGCCGAATGCTTGTAATGGTATACTGTATTTTTTTAACCAATAACAGGTCTCTTTAATGAAAGGTCTCGTAGAATAGACTATAGTGAGAAAAGCATTTTCTCATACTCGTAAAAAATTATTATGAGATATACTGCTATCTGAACCGTTTGTTCAACTAGCCTCCTAGCGGAGAGTTACATAACTAAAATGTAAGCTCTCGCTACAGAACAGCAAACAAACATTTAAACTAGGGTTCAGTAAAGCCTGACCCGGATACATAAATATCTCAACACGATATTTTAAAATATTTGCCGCGTTAGTCTTAAATGACCGTTTCTAAAAACTAAATGTCTAACAAAGTAACACATACTATGGTGCAATAAATATTACCCAAGATTCTCTGTCAATTCGGATTCCGTCAAATGGGTATAACGATTTTTAAGATAAAAAATGACCGAAATTGTAGTTAGACACCGCGATAAATCGAAAAATAAAGTGTACTCTGCAGTAAAAGGGTGTAATTATAAGTCCCGTAAAAATTTGGACGTTACATTCCATTATTTTTCAAAGCTGGACAAACGTTTTATTTATAATGTAAACCATTTTGGAGTGCGAAAAAACCTTGGAAAAAACTAACAAAAGTAAACAACATGAATTCGTTTACAATAAATAATATGCTATGTATATTTTGTACCAGACGGTTATATACATGTAAAATTTTAAGTTATAATACAAATTTGCTGCGAAATCTTTTCACTTTGTATTTAACTAAGTTCATAAATTAAATTAAATTTGTATTAAAAGTTAACGTTCCTTATATTTGTTCATTTTTAGTTATTTGTTTATTTATTTGATTTAGATCAAGAAACGTACAACTAACCTATAACAGTACAACGTAGCAATGCAGTTTTTGAATTTTTCACCCAAAACCTGCCATGCAGGAGCAAACAAAACTCATCACTTGTTCATCTTCAATTTTCCTATTCATTTGATGGAGATCACCTCTTATTTTCGACGTTGACATACAGAAAGTCACTGCGCCCACAGCCACTGTCACTTTCATTAAATTTTTTCCCGCATTTAATCAATTGTCAAGTATATGAAATGCGTTCAGCTTCTTAAAAATGCAGTTTCCAGTATCTGTTGTAGCGCATTCGCAAATATTATTAATCGTGAGACTCATTTTTTATATTTTATACGCGAACAGTACTAATGTCACATTCGAATCTTTACCCTTATTGACGCCATCAGATCCCAATATTAATATTTTTTTAAATTTGCTTACGTTATCCGCAACGCTTACATACAGTATAATTAAATTAATACTCTGTGTGCAATTAAATTCCAAATATTCAGAAACATACATCCATAACTTGTCAGCTTTTTAAAATCTAAACAAATATCTTGGGCGCTTAACATTAAACTGAAATTGCTTCCCATCTGCATACATTTCCCACTAATTTTACTTTCATCTCCAATGTGCAGTTGCGTGCTTTGACGATCTCATTTCATTTAGAAATACTCTGCCAATTATAGCCTTTGTACATGGTGAACCCGGCTGAATATCTCGCATAACCGTAACATAAATACCGACGATTACCATTGGAACGATGGACCCGGTGAGGCCTGGGACGCCCGCCGCCCGACGCCGACGCAAAGCGAGCCGGCGCCGAAACGAATTTCCCAGCGATCTCATTTTCGATTCTCGTTGGAATATGAGTCACTCGGAATGTAAAATGAATTTTAACCGGCAATTTTCTACTACCTTTGCTTAAACCCTTCCGGATCCGGATGTACTTATTAACTAAATTGCTAAGCTTCTGCAATTATCCTTGAAAAAACCATTTGGAAAAATTTGCATTTTAATATGAAACATGCGCTCGACGAATCCGGTCTATGGAAATCTAACGTTCACGCTGCGTCCCTGAAATCGCATGATGACACTTCATTACACTACACAGATAATACAGGTATTGACTTCAAGTTTACATAATTACTTCTCAAATTTATGGGTCAATTCTAAACAATTTATCTCTAAGATCGTTAATTCGTAAACCTGTTACCTACGATATGCCCGTAACTAACAACTTTACAGATTTACAGTTTTGGAAATTCTCGGCAAATATCTGTAAGAAGACAACTTACAAATCAACTTTACGGTCACGAGATGATTATTTTACGACATGCGCCTAACGTCTAACTTCACAATTAAATAGAGACAATGTGTCGTTTTTTAGAATACCAAATATTACAGATATCAATAAAAAAGAAAATGAAATGAAAAAATGCAGGAACCAAGCTTATGCATTAATGCAGTAATGTATTAATTACAGCATGTAATAATGCAAGTAATATTTACTGTTAGTATTTATTCAAAATAAGTCACTCCAACTAACTACATATCATGGCTACTATTTAAAAATACATTGGAATGGTTCCAAATGTCATTGCCTGGATTTTATTAACCTAACCACACTTAAAAAATTTATACGCATCTATCTGCGTGTAATCACTTTTTGCGTATAATAAAAATAAATAATTAGTAATGTTTATAAACGTCACTTTAGGAAAATTTTTAATGGGTTATACAGCGTCTATTAATGATATTTTCTCTAAATATCTAGCCGGACATTCTTCTCCATAGTAAAAAATAATTACTATTCGAAGACAAACATAAAATTTAGTAAACACCACATAAACAATAGTAAATCGAAAACAAGCCGATGCATTCAATAGCAAAATTAATTTTGTTTGCCTATCAAACAGCTGCCATTAGCCATTTTGGTGACGTAACTGCACGAACCTTATTCCCGAAGCTTCTCAAAACAAAAAAAGCAATATAAAAGAGCGAATCACCGGGAGCAGTCAGTTAGTTGACTCAGTTAGTTGAGTTGACTTAGTTGAGCCAGTCAGTTAGTTAACTTAGACTCAATCAGTCAGTTGACTCAGTACTATGAAAAACTTGCGAATATAAATATATAGCACTGTTTGAACATAAATATATCGTCTTAAATAAATATCGCTCGGCTAGCTTATATAAATATAGTGTTTGTTTACAGTAGTGATAAGTGTTAGTGTATAATTTTTTGTATTCGTTATGTTAGTCTTTAAATATAGTGTTAATTAGCTTTTACTTTTTATTATATAAATTAATGATTATTTGTTATTAATAATATTTCTTAAAGTTTAAATACTTTTTGAAACCCACGAAAGGTACAATATTTACTCTGTAGATAGCAGATGTACTTTTCAAGCCTGAAGTGGTTCAAACTCCCATGTAATGTTATTACCCCATATATTTATTTATAAACTGATATAATAATTAATATTTCTTCCGAAAATAAGCAAAAAAATTATGATGAATTCAGCATATAATCTCCCGTCCAAAACATTTCTGAAACGATACAAAATAGTATTTGACGATACAGAAAAATACTTTCTTATTTGTTTATTTTATATTTATATTTGAGAAATTTAATTTTCTTTCCCAAATTTATTTAATTTTTTGACATGTATTTCACTAAGAAAACAGCTTCACAATTATAATCATGTGTCGCATTTCGTAAAAAATTAAATATTTAATAATTCGATTATCACACAATATAAAGTTTTATAAATTAATAAAATCTATATTACAGATAACAATGTTAATATCAATATCGCCTATACTGAACAACGTTTAAAAATATCAAATGTATATGTATATGTATATAAGTATATGTTTACGATACTACTATATTATCATTCAATTATTTTGTTTGCAGCTTGTTAACGTAAAATATTTAAAATCAAAAAACTATTCCTGGAACTTCTTTATCTCTAAATTTAATGAAAATTAATAAATTTAGTGGAATCAAAAAAGATGTAAAATGATATATTCTACAATTTTTAAAATAACATAAAATGCTGAAAAATTATAAATAATTTAACCGTAGTGAACTGCTACTGCCGGTTGACAAATTTTATTGTAGGAGCCCTAAACGTGCTTATTTGAAAACTCACTACCCAATTTTTTGACCAAAAAACAATACCTCCCTTACCTAGAGCTAGGTAGGAGGTAACAATAAGTTATATAAATTATAGCAAACAGCAACGTAACCAAATTAAGCAAATAATTTCCAATTTATAAAACAATTTCGTTCAGCTGCACGCTGACATGCTGCATGTTTCACATATGACCCAGTTACACTTACACATCGCATCACATGCAAATGAAAAATCTCTGCGTATTATATGATGCATGTGCAAAAAGTTGCAACGCTGACACTGAGCAATAAAACTGCTTCGTTCGCATGCGGGGGCGGTGGCGTTGGTGGCGTTACCGGCGTCATCCTGCCCAGCTCTGACTGCAGGCAATATGCGTCGTGACATTGCTTGCATGTTTGTGAATGCGACTGGTGTCATACATTACCAGCGAAAGCATCGCTTCATGCTTTCATATTGCAATATATCGTGCGAGTAGGACTTGGCATATGGCTTAATTTATGTAATTGAAATCATACAAATGGGATCAATTGCTCCGTGGTAATGGATCATGAGATCTTTCGTTCTAATTTGGAAAAGACCTGAATGTAGGTAGCGGGTGTTTTTTAGAGGTTTTTCCAGTGACAGCCAATTTAACAGCAGACTGCTATTTTGTGCTCAGTTTGGTTTGCCATTTCAAAATTTAGGATTTTCTGTAATCTTAGCAAAGCTTTTGATTGTGTTGATCATGCACGGTTTATAGACAAACTTAAGCACATAGGTATACGAGGGGTTGCCTATAAATGGATTTCTACATTTTTATCAAACAGACAACAGATTATTTCTGCCAATTATTCTGATGATTCGCTATTTAATCATACCGTGAATTCAAACTGTTTGGAAATTAATGTAGGTCTGCCACAAGGTACAGTACTGGCTCCGGTGTTGTTTACAATTTATATAAATGACTTACCTAGTACTCTTACAAATAATTGCACAGCTACCATGTACGCAGATGATACAACCTTGATCATCTCTGACAAGGATAAAAATAATTTGATTAATAACTGTAATCAATATGGTGTTATGAAAATAATTTATTCCTAAATGACTCAAAGACTAATATTCTTCACTTTCATACACAACAACTTCATATTCAATTTGGTGGTTTAAAAAAGAAGAACAATGATTCTACGAAAGTTTTAGGAATGCTAGTTAAGGATAACCTAAGTTGGAAACCTCATTGCGACGAAGTCGTTAGTAAACTTAATTCTATTTGCTATCAAATAAGATATCTGAAAGAATACTTAAGTCTAAATCAACTTTCTTCTACAACATTGTTTTTATAATTTAAATGAGTAAATTACTTATATTATTTCTGTAACAACTTTTATATTTTTGTTTTTGTAACTTACATTGTGAAGTTTTCTACTTACATGTATTGTGTCTACAGAAAATAAATTATTATTATTACAATAAATAGACTTACGCCAGAACCAAAAGGTATATTGACCAGAACTAAGCTTGCAAATTACGCATATTTATTTTGAAAATTTTATTAAGAATAAGCAGAGTTACCGCCTTTCGAGAAAAGAAAATCCACATGCCATTATTGAGATACCGTTACATAAACAAGAAGTCACTGTTTGGTGTGCTTTACAGGCTATTGGAATCATGGGTCCACATTTCTTCAAAGATGATACCAGTCAGAACGTTACAGTCAATGGAAACCGCTATGGAGACATGATTACTGAGTTTTTTGTTCCTCTATTGAATGGCATTAATGTGGAAGAGCGGTTATTTCAACAAGACTGCGCAACATGTCACAAAATGTGCGCCTCATTCGATTAATTGAGAGACACATTCGATGAGTGTATAATATCACGCAGTGAACCTGTGGATTGGCCTCCAAGATCTTGTGAATCAACAACTTTGGATCATTTTCTGCGTTGATATTTGAAGTGTCTAGTCTACGTTGATAAACCTGAGACCACGAACGACATGGAAGCCAACATTCGTCAGGTTATTGTCGATATACGTCTACAGCTGCCTCGAAAAGTGATAGAAAATTTTACTTCCAGATTGCGCTTAATAAGCCACGGCGTCCATCTTTCCGAAATCATATTCAAATGGTATAAAAATCTTTCCAAAAAAATTAGATTTTGATGTGCTTTATTTCATTTAAAGTTCTATACCTCTAAAAAAACAAACACCCGTTACATGGTCTTGCTTTTGTTGTTGAGTAAGAACTTCAAATTTGTATTGTAAGCATTTAAAAAAAAAAATTGTGAAACTATAGACAAAGTTAAGTTTTCTATTGGCGACATTTTGTAACCCAAGTTTTCAAATATCTTGGTATAAATATTGGCGAACTTAAATCAATGATATTTATAAATTCATGAAAAACTAATGACATGCCAAACAGCCAAAGTAACCTAAATGAAAATCAGTAGACAGAAAGTGAACAAAATATATGTATTCTTTTTGAGATAGGCTTCCTAATTCAGAGAACAATTGCCCATCAATAATGTTGAGTATTTAAGGTTGAGAGCTACTTAAAAACAAAAACAGAATTGGTAAAAAAGTTGACGTTTAAATTAATTTAAATGTCAATTCTTCAAGCGTGAAAGTATAATAAAATATAGTTAAGTGCAAAATGGATAATATTTTCAGGAACGTGAAATATGCAGACATAATTATGGTTTATGGAATAAGTTCATTATTCAAAAAAATGTCAATAATTCATTGCTTTTGCCATTAATTTTTGCTGGGTGCATACTTTAAAATTAAAATAACAGAATATTATTAGATGTGAAAGAAACATATTTCCACGGAAAAAAATTTATTATTTTCAGCGGTATTCATTATGTAGGTCGGCGTTAATTTAAAAGAACTATCATGAAGTTTTTCACCATTTTAAAATTTTTTTTTTGAAACTTTATTTAAATTGAAGACTATGTACACTTTTAAAAATTATTAATTGTTATTCATTAAGCCTCAATGATTTTTTTAAAATGTTGTGACGTCATTGTAGAGGCGTTGCTGGATCTAAAACAGTACAGATTGTAAATAATTGTAGTCATATATTTTTACTTATTTTATTATTATTACAATAAAATAGAACATTTATATAACAAAAATGATTTAAATCTCTACTGTTTGAGATCCATCCACACCTCTATAATGATGTCACAACATTTAAAAAAAATTATTGTGGCTTAATGAATAACAATTTAGACTTTTTAAAAGTGTAGGTAGTCTTCAATTTAGATACTTTATTAAAAAATATAAAAAAATAATTGTGAACGACCCCATTTGCTGTAACTTTTTAATTAAGGTTTCGTCAAAAGATTATTCATATACATATTATGAATCAACCTGTATAATAGAGGTAGGTATTGTTACGGATCAAAATTTTCAATAATAAATTTTTCAACGGATTAACAAGTTTTGGAGCCCTTTGAAGACGATTTCTTTTCATATATAGAATTTGGATGTTTAGGATTTGGTAACAATCCGTCAGTCTAAAGTATTAGTTTAGTAGTAGGCTTATTTTATTTATAAGCAATATCTCAGAAAATAATATAAATATATATGAAATATAAATATAAAATCGACATAAGGAACTAAAAAACAAAGTGCAACCTGCAGAGAAATATAATTTATTATTTAACACAAACAATGAAATATTGCCAAAAAAAAAAGAAACATTACAATTTAATTGCCTGGCAATATTTCCTCTCTAATTTTTGTATTTCAGTGCTTATAGATTCTGAAATTTTAATGAGTTTTGACTGACAATGGATGGAATTATTGACGTGTTACATCAAAAAACATATTTCAGTGTTCAGTGCAACGTGGGGACATGAAACAATGAGGGTTCAGTTATAAATCCGGTGCGTGCTAAAAAAGTTTTAAAAATTTTTCATCAGTGGTTTTACGTTTGTTGTATTCTCGGAATGATGACTGTTTCAATTCGCGGAAAATGGGAAAATCTGTTGACTGATGAAACTTTTAATCTGGTCTGGTGTCCATGCCCATATACGCAGTCAATAATATAGTAGACCTAATACACATACATTTGGTTTATCCACAAGCGGTAGAGTGTAATTGAAACGACTGCGGTATTATTTTACAAGATTGAAACAATTTTATTTAATACAATTAATATATATTTATATATCATGTGGTATCTACTGAGTGTAGAACTGAAATAAATAAATTAAATAAATATATCATCACGCCATTTACCAATTATGGGTGTGGCACTCTGCTTACGCAGATCTCGGTAAGTTATACATTTTTGCGTATGCAATGCGATTACCAGCCGTTAAATCATAGCGCCCAAAGATTTTAGTGGAGGGGGAACCACAGGGGTAAATTTAAATTGTAGAACTGAAATGTGTTATAATGAGATTTCAATGCTATTTTTTTTGACATTGCTGCAAATAAAGTGATTCAGTTGGCAATACAATTCTAGGGATATTTTATTCTACAGTTTGCTAAACGTCTGGTAAAGGCGAAAGTCAAAAGTGCTATTTGACATTTAAAATAAATACAAATATGTCAAGTCAGGTGCCCGATACCCGATAATTTATTAATTCACGGTTTCCATAATAAATGTGTTTTAAATTTCATATCTCACGGGTATATTTGGGGTTCCACAAAATTACATATACATTGTTCATAATGTTGAAAGTCGTTCTTAACACGGATTATTATGTCCATTATATTTGTTAAACTTTGTATTATTTCAAACTTTTGAAACTTAGCTATGAGAACATTTCCGAAACAATATTGTTTCCGTAAACAACACCACGTTAATGCAACGGACAATGAATTATAATATTTTCAGTTCTATTCCGCAATATCGACAGGGCTGGTCCCAAACTATCAGCCGTCTTTTTTAACTTCCACCAAAGAATAAAAACTTCGTAATATTAAATAAATAAATATCACTTCATTTAACCATCTTTGATGTGAAAGACTTTTTTGCAGATCTCGAAAAATAATAATTTTTTGACGCGTGAAATGCAGTGTTCCTGTTACTCCTATTGTGGAGCATAGGGCCGAAATTCCACCGTTGTTGGTGACCTCTGAATCACTGAGACTCCTCTGTCGCTATTTGTCAGAGCTACGATTTATTAGTATATTACAATATGAGTGAACAAACGAAGAATTTCGCTCAAGCATGTGTCAGTTTTGAACACGAGGCACTAGCCGAGTGGACAAAGACACATACCTAAGTGAGCGAATTAGTTTCTTCACGAGTTTTGTAGAGCGTTTTGTTCAATCCTGCTGTTGGAAGTACGTGCTCCCATCCTTGTGGTTCACATACTCAATGTTAGGAATCAGTCAATTTGACAATGACAGGTGAGTGGGCGAAAGTAATAAGCGAAAGAACTTTCGCTCGCTCACTTGTCATTACCCACCCGTTGCCACAGGGATAAGCTGAGTGGACAAAACAGAAGGTTTCGAGCTCTGCATCCAAGTAAGAAACAATAAGTTTCAATAGCAGGATTGAACAAAATAATATTTATAATTCGAAATCTGAGCGCTCTTAGCCTCTTTACCATCAGTAGTTTTACTACAATGGTAAAGATAAAGTGGCAACTCTCGAATGCTATATATGTATTATCCCTCTTGAAAAAGTTATTTGAAAATAAATACTAGTGTTTCATCAAGACTAGAAATCTTGTCTTGATGGCTATTCCTAGTTTTGGGCTTGATTTTCAAGACAAGAAATTAAAAGTTTCTTGTTTTGTAGAGTATATCTTGATTATTGTGAAACACTAATAAATGCATTATATAATAATAAGTATGTACTATATAAGTGCCTTCAAATACATGCACACACATCATTGAATTTACTAAATAAGAATTTACGTGTTTCTTGAGTGGTAGAAAATCTTCTCTTGAATCAAGAATTATTTTTAATTTGAAAAATTAAATTTAAGGGAAATATTTATAAATTTACGTAATTTGTACAATACAATAAAAGTTCGTATCTGGAGAAATTATTAAATTAAATGTTAAAAAAACATTTTAAAAATGAATATTCTAGAAATTTTATTTCTTCAGTAATATACACGTTCATGTTAGTCTGGTTGCATATCATTTACAATTATAAAAATTTATTTGTGATGCTTCATTCGTACAAGCTGATTAGTACAAAATGATTCAGTTGGTAATACAATTCTAAGGATCTTATAATCTACAGTTTGCTAAACATCTGGAAAAAGCGAAAGTACTATTTGACATTTAATATAAATACAAATATGTCAAGTCAGATGTCCGATACCCGATAGGATTTTGAGTATTAAATATTAGAAATACTTTAGATTATTGCTCAGATAACGTTAAGAACTAAAAGGTTGTGGGTAGAATAAAAAACAATTATATGAATTTAAGTTTTGAAATATTACTTTCTAAATGTCACTATCAACAACCGGAAATGAATTTGTATATTAATCTTACTACTTTTCAGTTAATTAATTAACTTTTTACCAACTGAATCACTTTATCTGATAATCCTATATTAAAAAAAAATGCTTTAAGTATTGATCGTATATCAAGCTTTATATCTATTCTATAGACTAGTTTCTTTTATTCTTTTAACATGATTGTTCGGAAACATGCCACGTATTATTTTATATCCCCTTGCAAGCAATCCATTGTTATTTGAAGGCGAGGTTAGGTATGTGCTGACCACATCAGATTTAGATTACTCCCAACGAACAACATCTCTTAAATTTCGTCATATAAAGCAAGGAACAATTCTCTGTAACGGGGTCAACGATGATGACAACCCACAATCCAGCTGCATGCTGCTGCATCCCAGCAACAAATACCACAACGACAGTAACGACGCACGAGCAAGAGCAGCGCGAGGACGAGTCAAGAGTCAAGGGTTCTCCACTTGCAGCGATGTTACTCTGCTGCCAGGAGATAACAAGTGAGTGTTTGGTGCTGCTGCAGTGCTCGGTACGCGGTGCACGTCCAAGGGCAGCGACGCCGCCAGGATGAAATAATCGTATTTTTGTAGGTAAAGAAACATTCAGCACGGATTCTAGAGCTACGCAAATATTTAATGCCCATAAACTTTGAAGGGTGCTACGAGCAGAGCTACAGTTAGATATCTGTTCACATATCTGATCAAAACCATTTAGATAATTTGAATATTAGGCATTGACTTGCAGATATTTCATGAGATCTGCGCAGAAAAAATCATTTCAATTTGAAAGCGACACATAGATCTCAATACCGAGGTGCGTCTCCAGTAGTTCTTAACGAATGTTACACATTAATTTTGACAAGAATAAACTTAGAATAATACTTGGTAAAATTAATGACAGTGCATCTTTTTTGTATTATTTTATCTTGTGTATTTTATATACATTGACTAATGATTTATAAGTTTTTAATTTATTGACTTTTAACGTAAGTGTAATTTAAATGTTTTATCTGTATAGTTTTATGTTTGTTTAAAAATGAGGTATTACATTGTAATGTTTGGATTTTTTGTACCATCAGCTCATGATGATGACCCAGGTGGGGTTCGAAATCGATTGAGGTTGAGATATAATAAAATATTTGACTGATTTCCATTAGTTGTAATATTTCCTATAACTCATTAATAAGTATAGATGTCTCATTTTAACATTATGTTTCTGCCAGGCTATGGCATTTCAAACTGGATAAACTATGCCAGGTTATTCATTTGATTTGGCTGTGTATATCTAAATGTGAAATACTTACTTGCAAGTTACCAGCATACAGAAAAATAAAATCAATGTGTAAGAAGAGTACATTACACATCAAGGGAGAGAAGTGTATGATTTTTTCCCAGGGAGAAATTGAAGCACGGGTCGTAGGCAAGAGCTACAATAAAGGGTAAAAATACGCTTCTCTCCTGCGGTATATATACCTACTACTTTTCATGACCCCAATATTTATGATATTTCATGTATTTCACAATTATTACAATTGTAATATAATTTATGATATGTACCTTTGATTTGTTTAATTTTGTTCATTTCTCACATTATTTAAGCACTTTACGACATGATGGGACAGAAAGTACACAAATCTCCCGATGATATGAAATTGGCTGTTTCTGTCATGATTCTAATATCACAGAAACTGAGTTTCTCTGCCGGTCGTAAAATAAAAATAGTTCTGAGCAATAATAGGCTACGAAATTATATTCAAAATGTAAAATTTTTTATAGCAATTTTTATTGATTTATTACGTTAAATGTGACTTTTAAAAAAGGAGCACGATAAAAACGCGTTTAATATTATATATCGTGTGTATATTTTTTCTAGGACATATGAAATACAATGTTAAAAATTTCATTAAGCAATAATACGTTTCGTACGTATTTTAGAACAAAAGTGAAAATACAAAAATTGTCCAAAAATAAAAACTGATCAAATGAGTATAAATTTATTTATATAAGACATTTCTGTCATGAGGTAAATGTAAATTAAAATTTATAATTTTTAGCTAGTTACGCAACGTGCCATGGAAACCAAAACATACAATTCAAACGAAAAAATTGCATGTTGTGAGTGCATCAGATTTTTAAAAGGCACAACTGAAAAAAATTAACAAATTAAATTAATATTTAATGCATCCTACCCCACCCAGACTTAATCTTGCTTAATGATTGCATACTTTAGTTTAATTTAGCACAGGAATAAGGAATAATTTTTTCTACTACCACTAATGAAAATTGCACTCTCTTTACACTAAATAAATCCCGAATAAATAATAAAATAGTATATTTGAGGGCAATTACTCCCACATTATTCCATACGCAAGTGTGACCAACTTACTTATAATATAATACTGTATAATATTAATATGTCAAGTATAATTACAGTTATATTTCATAGAATAATTAATAATTATTCCAGAGTTTATATAAATCTTCGTTTTCAAAATTGATTACGAAGAAACTACAACATCAATTATTTAATAAAATGTGTCTATATAGTTTGTACATTACAATCTATGGATTTATAGTTGGTAATACTGCACAAATCTGCGCTTGCGCCATGCTTTATGCTTGTAATCAAGCTTGTAATCATAAACGTCAAATAGTTTGAGATGCCATTTCTTGTTTCTGAAGAGTAAGAATGATTATTAATTAAATCTTGACAAATGTGTGATCGTAGAAAAAGTATTTTTCCTATTTCACGTACACAAAGTCAATTTTGTGACACTATTTTTCTCAAAAACAATGCTACAAAATTGAATTTTGTGCAACTGTTTTTGGGGAAATTATTATTTGTAAAATTAATAGTCTGTCTAACTTGGGGCTGTCATTGCTCACATAAAATTATTGAATCGGAGCCCCTGCGTCGGGGTTGCGGCCTGGGGCTCGATAGGCCCCGCGGGCAAAGCCCCTTGGTGCCCAGTGCTATATTAAACATGCCCTAAAATTTTATTTAATTTTTATTTTTATTGAATTTATGAACGTGAAATAGGAAAAGTAGTATGAACAACTCGTGTTACAATGCCTAATTGTAATACTCGTATTTTGCGTAACTCGCCTGCGGCTCGTTTACGCAAACTATACTCGTATTACAAAAAAGGTCATTGTAACACTAGTTGTTCAATATACTATTGTGCAACTCGTGCAGAAATACCCATTTCACGCTCGTGTGATTTCAGTACTCTACTCGTCTTGTGCTAAAACTCTCACAACTCGCGTGAAATAGATAACTTTCTGCACTCGTTGCGTTGCACAATATTCTATTATTCATTCCTGCTTTTGAAACTTGTTTCTTACTTGTATACAGAGCTCGAAACCTTCTGGTTTGTCCACTGAACTCATTCCTGTTGCAACGGGTAGTTAATGACAGGTGAGTGGGCAAATATTCACTTTTGCTCACTCACCTGTCTTTCACATTCACTAATTCTTAACATTGAGTTCATTTATTGTGACAATTTCAGTAATACCAGCATGATATCAGCTGTCACTTTTGTTACTAAATTTTTGGTTTAAGCTATTCGCACAAAATTGACAAATAACCTACGCAAAAAAAATTGGACTGTTTGGCAATGACAAAAATCCTTTAGAATTCCTTAAAAAATTGTTCTAACGCGTCAATAAATTGATCAACTTATTAGTCAAGAGAAATTGTTGCAGTGTCACACACGACAATAAATTGACAGAAAACTTGGCCAATTTATTACCCAATAAAGGCACACATTTGACTATTTTCCAAATAAGCTAACACAAGATATAGTAAAAAATTTTGACGAATTCTAAAGAATTGTCATTGATATTGTAACGAACGCGGCAACGACAAGCTGGAACTTGTCGTTTTACGCGGCCGAGTAAATGACAATGCACCGGCTTGTTTGAACCAATCCGCTCGCGTCACAATAGAGAATATTCCCGAAGCTTCTCGTAACAAGAAAACCAATATAAAAGAGCCGCCAGTCAGTCAGTCAGTTGACTCAGTTGAGTCAGTCAGTCAGTTGACACAGTTGACTCCCGAGCTACTATGAAGAACTTGTGAACATAAATATATCGTTCGGTCTGAACATAAATATATTGTCTTAAATAAATATCGCTCAGCTAGTTTATATAAATAATAGTGTTTGTTTATAGTAGTGATAAGTCTTAGTGTATAAGTATTTGTATTCGTTATTTTAGTCTTTGAATATAGTGTTAATTAACTTTTACTCTTTATTATTCATTGTTTGTTATTGATAATATTTCATTTTGTTTAAATAAAAACTTTTGAAACCCACGAACGATTCGATATATTTTCCGCTGTAATACGTAAGTGATTGGTCAAAAGTGAAGAAATAAAACCAAATGATTGGTTTATTTTATTTGTGAGATATAGACAGTTAAATTGACTGGATAATATAATAAGAGCAACTGAACTACTTTTTTTAATCGATTTCTTTTTGTGCTGCAATATGTTGGTGAATTGATACCACAGAGCTAATTTTTATGAAAATTAATCAGCTATGGAGCTCGAACATGAACTGATGATTGAACCATTTCAGTGGCGCTTTGATATATAAAGTAATCTATGTATCATCAAAAGAACTTCACAGAAACAGGAAAACGTGGCTAACGTAATTTATAAACCGACTGAGGTTAAACAGGTTATCAGAAACTTTCTGGAATCCAGTTTTGATGCTGCAATTAAAAGTTTATTCCAATAATAATAACTAAATCGATTAGCCACGAGATAGAGTCACTGTGGTAGCGGAGGTTTTCACTTGGGAAATGAGCAAAAATTAAACGCAAATGTATTAATTTCTTCTAATCAAGAATATGACTCCCTCTTGACGCCGTCCATGTCGAAGGTTCTCTGCGAATTTGCTGTGCATGTGCAAACGGCGAGCTCGGGATTGTAATGTAACGAAGTCCGGAGAACGTAGCTGCACCAGCGCTAGACACGTTCCGGAGCGCTACCACAGCGAGGAAATAAAAACGAGTGTGAGGAAAGAGTTGGTTGTTTTAATGAATGTGAAGCTACGTGGTAGATAAAAACAAGTACCTGCGTTTTATGTTTGATTTTACGACATTGCAAAGTTTACGTGGTATTTCATAATGCGAATTATACGTAAAATAAGACTAAGGTTGGTAAAGTATTTCGAATATTGCAAATACTTTCTTTATTTGTAAGATGATAATTGGTTTTATCAAACGACGCGACGTTTTGAAAGAACATTGAAGAAAATAAACTTTTGTAGTTAACGTTAAACGTTGAATAATGAAAATCTATCAGAAAAATATGTTACATTTTTCAATCATGGTTTTATATTTTCAAAACGCACAGGTTAGCAGATTTAAATGAAAATGACAAAATATAATTTTTCTTTATAGTGTTGTAATTCGTAAATGGTGGAAGTAAGAGAAAAATGTTTCAAAAAACAGTTGTAAATAATATTTGAAACATTGTTATAATACCGAAAAAACATCATTATACCATAATTTACTGAGTTATTTCAAAATAACTTGATAGGACTTCTAGGAAACTACCTCTTCCGGTTATTGCTTTATTACCAAAAACTAATCAGTTCTTCCCAAATGTAGTTTTTATGTTTCGAGACTAATATGTTTTGTTTCAGTATTTTTATTTGTAGGTAATCTTTATGTTGACCCTTGAAGAAATATCCTCCCCACGGCCCCGCATCAATCTACGTAAAGAATAGCTGGGCCAACCCAAACTCAGTTATTATTTACCATTTATGAAGTTAAGACATAAATCTGCACATCTTAGGTGCGGTACAAAACGTTCCAAAGTAATTTTTTTAACTATAAGTTTTAAATGTATTCATATGTAGTTATTTGTAAATATTTTTCCCTCTTTACTGTTTTAATAAACATTAAATTTATATTATCATTATCTTTCGGTTGGCTCTTTTATTTAAGTTCTTTGTTCTCGAAATACGCATTTATATTTTTTTGTTTATATTTAAAAGTTTAAGGTTTTAATTTTATTTATTAAATTATGTTAATGAATTAAAAACAAAAATAACATTACCAGTAGCGAATTTAAGAATGAAGCGCCACTGGGCAGTAGACTTTGTGCCACCCTTATTTTCCTAGAACTCCGAGTTTTACGGTGTGAATAAAAAGTCAAATTACTGTACTTTAAACTGATGAAATCTTTCATTATACAATGTTTTATACTATAAAAGTATAAAAAATACAAAACTAAATTGCTGGACGCAGATTGCAACAAGGCACAGAACCTAAAACTGTAAAACTTCTTTCGTCTTACTTTTTACAAAGCAAACTGTTTGATGATGTCTCCATATTTGAATGATAGTACTAATTCGGGTTCTATTGTTAACACAGCAATCGAATTCAATAGATCTTCAGTGATAGTTCTTCTGAGATTACTCTTTACTCGTTTCAAACACGAAAAAAATCTCTCAACTCTACAAGTTTGCGTGCCTGCAAACAATCATCCGATATAAAATTGCAGTATTGGAATACATTATATGAAGTTCATTTACACGTAGGAACTTACAGACGAGGAGCCAGCAAAAAAAAGCACGTATGATAAGACCAAAGCTGAATGTAGTTGAGAAGTTAGCCAGTGTCATGGGGGAAACGCAAATATGATGGCCTGTAGGTTTCATCGTTGTGCTGTGAACTTTTTTGAATTAAAAAAAAAAAAAAAACTATGCGTTTGGGGAACGAGAACAAAGCTAATTCTTGTTTTATATCGTTCGTTAGATAGCCAATGTAAAGAAAAAGTTGTATGCCATACAGAAGCGGCGTCCCAAACAGACCGCCATATTGAATTGAAACAGGTAAATTTTTTACAGCCCTCTTGGATTACTAGTCCAAAGTTAATTTTTTGCACATTAATAGAAATAAGAATTTTATCTCCGATTAAGATTATGCCATATACTGTTCCGGTGTCTCTGAGTACTCGCCATACTGATTCAAAAGTGTCAAATTTTTCACTAGTGCATGTATCATAGGTACAAGTATGGCGGTGGGTAAAAAAATTGACATTTTTGAATCAGTATGGCGGGTATTCAGATACACCGAAACAGTATGGAAAGGTCATAATTGGTGATAAAATTCTTTTTTCTATCAATGTGCAAAAAATTAGCTTTGGACTCGTAAGCCAAGAAGGCATAAAAAATACATATTAATTCAATATGGCGGACTATTTGGGACGCCTCATCGATATGTCATGCAAGTTTTCATACTTAGGCAATCTAATGAACAATATAAAACAAGAATTACCATCGTACTCTTTCCCCAAATGCATAGGTTATTCGAAAAATTTCACAGTACAACGACGACACCTAGAGGCCGCCATACTTGCGTTTCCCTGTTAACTGTGACACTGGCTAACTTCTCAAATACATTCAGCTTTGGAATTATCACACGTGATTATTTTGCTGGTTCCCGGTCTATTAACCACATCGATTTTGGATTTTTAATAGTGTTTCACAAGAATCAAAATATACTCTTGATCTTCTGTTGAAATCAAGACAAGACCAAAACAAGAAGTATTATTCATTTCCCAAGACAAGACAAGAAAGTATTTCTTGTCAAGAAATCTTGATATCTTGATAATAAAATTTTGCATTCCGCATTTATGATATAAATAAAAATTTGAATCTATGACTATGATTTTCAAAACAAATATTTTATATTTATCCCATTAATTTGTATATATTTTATATAATTAAATTTTATTATATATTATTTTGTATTCTTGCATTTGGGTACATCATTTTGCATTCTTTTCCATTAAACTGATTTTGAAAAAATCTGTTACTTTTTTATTAGAATGAAACGGAGAAATATTATTATGGGATATAACCGATTCCGATTTTCTGCTAGTAGAAGAAGAGGGATCATGTTAAGTTAAGCTAGATTCTGTTTGATCGGTTTCATCATTATCCGATTAAATCTAATTAATATTTCTTTAAACACTCATTGTTTTAAATAAAAACACGGAATATCGAAGTGCAAAACGACGCGACCAATATTTAAGAAACAAAAAAAGGGACCCACATGGGCCAACGTGTTCTTGAGCGTTCGAATTGGATAAAGCGATAGAAAAAGGGGATTCCACTAAAATATCAAGAATTAAGAAATATAAAGAATTCTTGAAACAAGACAAGAAATACGTTGCCAAGAAATGAGCAAGACAAGAAACTTTTAATTTCTTGTCTTGAAAATCAAGCCCAAGACAAAAAATGGTCATCAAAACAAGATTTCTTGTCATGAAGAAAGACTAACTTTCAACGTGTTTTTTCATGCAGTGTGTTTGTTACATTTCTTCTCCCTTGTCTCTTATAAATCAGTCGCTTAAAACTTTCCCGATAAATAAGATTTTTTCTGTACACTGACTACAGTTAAAGAGCAATAATCACATGAAAATGCTTCCCGATCTGTCTGTAAGGTTGGTTTTTTTGAGTCAACGTACATATTTAACTATCTCTTATAAAACACTGACGTGAATTTGAAACAATTTTAGTCATTGAATTCTGCTTTCCTACATCGGATCTCATCATAATGATTTGTCGTCTTCTTTTATGTGAAAAAATCTCAACCTAATAGTTATATTTTTGCTTGTAGTAATTATTATATTCTGAAAATTTGCCGCCCTTGGGCAACAGTCCACGTTGTTCATGCGTAAAAGAAGAATAAGAAACAACAATTTAATATTTTCGAAATGTTCGTTTTAACATTATCATAAAGCTACGTTTGAAAGTAATCGTACTCGTATCTCTAAGTACGTCTATAAAATCTGAAGTTATATGAAAGCAAAACAAATCACTAAAATAAAATCTAAAGTTTATGAGTACATTTAGATTATAATCACTTAAGTGCAATCGCAAGAAAACCCGCCGGTTCTTAACTTCAAATAACTAAACTTAAACGGAAACAATGAAAAAGTACACAAAAATTTACTATAATTTTTCATTTCCCCCAGTTCATATAACATAATGTTAATATAGTGACTAATAAAAATTTCTCATGACGATAAAGCAGCGTGTATTTCATGTCACGGAGCAGTAAACGCCTCAAGTGGAAATATTTTCAGCTGGTCGCGACAAATGTCGCCGGCTATTATGTGGGGATGGAATGGTTCACCTCACCAGGACTGGACTAAGTATGGCCATTGAGCCCTCGTATTATTTATTTATTTTATTTGACACTTTGCCCAACAGACAGTAATTCTCAATTATAATACAATAGAGCCTGTATTGGTTCGATATAGTGGAATCAAAACCTCATGGACATAGCTGAATTTTTTTATTGGTCTTCTCAAGTGTTATATATCCACATTGCCACAGCCAACCAATTTTATTATATTTACGTAATGTTAGTAGGTATAATATAACATATACTCAAAATGATTTTGGAGAAGACACACATCATCAAAAATATTACTAGATAATGACGTCATTATGCAACAACGTTTATATAGAATACTAATTTTTGTTGAAATGAAAATGCAATGCTTGTTGCATCACACGTGCCGCCATTTTTAGAGGTAATTTGTTGCAATAAACATAATATATATTTATACATACATATTATAAAATACTTGATCACGAGGAGCACAAATTTAGCAACTCAGTAAAGTCTGACAGTAAAGTGACAGTTCGATATGAATTTTGTACGTAAACGTGATCATTTACCAATAGCAACAACATAACGAACAAAAAATCAACTAGAATTATTTTTAATAATTTAAAATTCCATTAAAGGAATAAAATTGACTATAAAATCACTGTAAAGAAATACTTTTCTTAATGCTAGTATTTTTTTCAAAATCTTAGCATACCTCAATAAAGTTTACTAGTTACTTTACACTTCATGTTTTTTTTTTTCAGGTTGATGAAGTGCGTCTTCTCCAAAATCATTTTCAATATAACAAATGTATATTATAAGGTAAATTTTGTAGGTCATAACTGCGTTTACTCGAAATAATGCAATATATTTATTGTATTGTAATTATTATTGGTCAGCAAACTTTAACTTAACTTAAAGATATTTCTTCGATTATTTACAACATTATTCTTTAACTTAAAAATTACAATAATGAAATATTGATGGGCTCTATTTCGCTCAATCATTCTTTTTAGTGTTTCACAAAAATCAAGATATACTCTTGATCTTGTCTTCAAGTCAAAACAAGACCAAGAGAAGAAGTACTTTTTATTTCCCAAGACAAGACATGAAATCTTGATACCTTTAAAAAAAAATCAATTTTGCATTTATGACTAAAATATAAAATTTAATACTCATTTGTCAGTAAAGTAGCTTTGAGGTTTAATCCACATTTATATATAGGTTCTAATACCATCTGGCGGCCTTAATGTGAAGTTCGAAATTTTATGAATATGCAACACAAGATTAGACGCCAACGCTCCACTCTTGAGCGTTCAAGAATTGTTGAAACAAACAAGAAATACGTGGTCAGGAAATTTTTAATTTCTTGTCTTGTAAATCAAACCCAAGATAAGAAATGGTCATCAAGACAAGATTTCTAGTCTTGATGAAATACTACTTCTTTTTACTAAATTATGTTGTTGAATGCTAGAGTGCGTACACGTTAATTTCAAGCCACCTAGCCTAACAAACTGATGGGCTTGGTGGCTTGAAGTTTACGTGTACGCACTCTACTATGTATACTACTATGTATGTATGTATGTGCTAAGTATAAATATAAATATTTTCTATAGTTTAAAACTCAATTTACTATTTTTACAGCAAATATAATTGATTGAATCAAATTTAATGAAATTATTATAGAAAGCGAAACAAAGAAAGTGACAGAGGGAAAACCTGACTATATTCCTATTAATAAATAACGAGAGCCAAACATAATCTATACTAGTATTTTCGAACTTGTAAATTAACATAGTTTTCAAGCAAACTAAAATCAATGACGATTTTGGAATATTTGTTAATCCGGCCCTGGTATTTACCCTGCATGCAGTGTGTGTGAGAGCCAAGGCCTGGCACGTAGTTAATCCGCTTAGAATTGTTACTGATTATATATATGAAACGGTTGGATTATGATTTATACATGCAAATGTGCATATAATGTTAGGTCCGGCTGCGTTGCTGAATTAATATAATTTGTAACTAGCCACCCTCGTTCGGTTTTACTTTACATTACCAATAAATTGCTGCAATGTAGTACCTGTATACATATCTAATAGGGGAAATATGAAGCAAAATTTGGGGGAAATTAAGACGTACGCTACTTTCCTTTTCTGATGAATTACCTGAAAGCTGTATTTTCAAAATAACTAATTAAATATTATTACCATTTTGATGTAATAATTTTGCTCCGGTATTAATAAAAGTTTTCGATAATACGGAATACGATTTAATATTTTAATGTTAAGACGACTTCGATAGACGTAAATTTCAAAATATGTTAACACTTGTTCACAGTTGAATTGATAGTGAATTTTTACATAGGATATAATCTCGGATTTAATTTACTGTCGCAAAGATTTGCGTTACTTTTGTTAGATTTTTAGTTGTCTTGAAGCATCATCCGTATTAACATGTCTATATTTCTGGAATAAATTCAGTCTAGTTTCAGCTTTACAGCTAATCTTTGGTTGGCACTTGAAGTGATAACCATCACCGTATGTATCAGAGATGGGCAAATTACGACAAAATTTAATTAATTACTTTTTATAATTACTGTCTCTATAATAATTAAATTCAAAATGTAATTAATTTATTAGTTCAATTACATGCAAATAATATAAATAAACTACATTAAATAATTACAAATTACATTTACTTTTTATTATCAATAGGAATTTAAAAAATCAATATTCATATTTTTATTTATTATAGAACTTCATACCATATATCAAAAAAGTTAAATATAAATCAATGGCAAAATGTAGGAATATACAATTATTATTATTAAAAAATATAAAAAAACTTAAGATTAGAATTCTAAAACAAAATGTTCTGCCTAATATTGTGGATTATAGTTATTTAAACTAATATTTTACATTTAGTAATTTCTAAAAGAGAGAATCTAATAATCTAAATCGCCTTGGATTTAAAATGAGGCCTACAAATGAAAATAATCTTTCAACAGTGAGTTGGGCAAAATATCGTTATGCTTCATAAAAATTCGGTTGATATTAGGAAAATTACTAAGAACCAACAAATTTTGATCTGTTGATATTGAAACGGAATTTTTTATTTCATCTCGTTTATTAAAAAATAGAATGGGTCATTTTGTTCATGAAAAAAAAGTTAATATCAATGTAATTGTAATTACAATGAAAAAGTGTTAGAATTACTAATTACTTGCGTAAATAATATAATTAATAACTAAACTTTCCATCACAGAGCGAATGTAATTGAAAATTTAAATTACCAATTGTATTTCTGAAAAACGTATGGAATAGCTGGATGCATTTGGCTAACCCTAAAGATAATTGTGGTTCAGATTTTGACAAGAAAGATATGTTTGCACGTTTTCGGTGTACTACAAAAGAATCAAAGTTAAAATCATTTATTTTGAAATATTAATTTTGTTAATTTTTAATATTTTAATAAATATCTATGTTATCATGAAAGTTATTTCAAGTTTCCTTTTTGGTTCATTGCGGTCCGTCTGTCATCTTGTCTTTTGTGTCTCTTATGTTTGATTAAGTAATACAAATATTTTTTAAATTCACCTCGACTGAAGATACACTAGTTTTTAAAGGAGGCTAAATTTATTTATTATGTTGCTAAGTTACATTAATTTTTTATGTCGATTTATATTAAATGTGCGATTTTTTAAAGTTAGCAGTCTGTAAAATGTCACTACATAAAAATTTTTTTTTCTTAAAATGCCATAAGTGTACGTTGTTATGTATTTGTTTTCAACAAGCAGAAGTTCAATATTGTCGCCCCCGGCGTAAAAGTGTATCCTTGCCAACACTTCTACTAGCATGTGTTATTCAGAGAACTGCTAACAGTTTTTAAAGTGTCACTTTTACGTCCTAGGCTGTACAAATATTGTAACGCTTTACTTGTTACTCGGGTTCGGTAAAGTTTAAAGAATACACAACAATTTTATTATAACTAACAAAATTTATTTATTTATTTCCACTTATTTATTTAACACTAATAACTACATTTATTTTCACCCGTATTATTTATTTCTACTGTGTCTTCAGATGTCCAATCTTTATTTAAACAAATGCTGACGGTTAATCACAGGTTCCCGGTTTATCACAGACTCACCGTTTCTCACGGACTCACGGTTTATCACGAACTCACTGTTTATTATCACACATTCAAGGTTTATGAAAGACTGACCGACGGCCCACCACATACTTGACTGCCTGTCGTTAACCCGGCAGCCACTTATATATTCTTGTGGTTCTCGAACGTTCTATGCTGCTCTTGAAGCTATGAGAAGCGCGACAGCACACTGACAGCTTTCAACAGGTCTATATTCGTTACAATATTTTACATAGCAATCGCTCAACAAACGCATAGCAATCGTCAACAAATGCGTAGCAATCCTTCAACAAACTCATGGGCGCGTAATTTGGTGGTAATAACATGCAAAATATGTATAAAAAATAATCACTAAATTAATATTTACAACATTGACAACATTCATTACTTTGGCTTCGCTTTATCGACAGCCTCTGCTATAAATCTAAAATAAACATTATTAATTAAGTGCAGTAAACACCCCAGTGCTACAATTAAAAAAATTGAGATTTATCTAATACCATTGAAATTTTGAGTTACTTCAAAAATATATAGTTTAAATGAAATTTGACTATCCGATGTTTCATATTTTGTGCATAAACTTGATACCTTTCTCTGAACCCATGTAATAAATAGCGCCATAGTAACGTATGGATTATTTAATATGGATTCCTCACGTTCATTCTCCCTGCCGACAGAAACTGTCGTCATTTTTAATATTACCCTTGTGGTTTTCAGTGTTTTCACATAGCTGAGGTGAATAGCGTGTTTGTATATTTATTTATTTCCATTTGTACGATTATTAATACACAATATTTTACTTTATTTCCCAACAGGCATTATTAATAATCTTCTTTTTTTATGGAAAACGTAGGAATTGCGCCATCGTTAATAAGATATACATTTAAAATATTTAAATTGAATTAATTTTTCAATTATAAATTTGTAACTATTGGTTCCATTCAATCTTTTTTCTGAATCTCCCAACAATATAAATTAATATAAATTGAAGAATATTGTTACCTCGTGCAATATTTGCATATTTTAAATTGAAAATTTTAGTATCCCCAATATTGACCACCAAAAAATAAAATAATTAAATTTGAAATCAAATATCTGAATTCGTTATTTTTATGTATTTATTTCATACCCGAATTGTATTTGTTCTCACAAAAGTTCCCCTTTTAATTTTATTTCAACTTTTCTAAATACCTAAATTTAAATACTGAATTTCTGATATTACTATGTATAATATTTTACTGAATTCGCAAATTAAGTTATCCTATCCACAGGACTTACGAAGTTTAATAAATAAATAATTTTCACAATGACGTCTATGAGGGTAGGTTTAATTGAATATAGTTGCAGAACCAAAAAGAAATGTCATATGAAAGAGGTGTGCAATAATCGTGGAATAAGAAATGATTGCATTAGCTCAATTTTTAGAATACTATATTATTTTTAACAAAATAATTTTAAAATGATAGATTTGTATATATACAGGGTGTTTCAGGACTAGTGTAACAAACTTTAACAGCTTATTTCTGAGGTCATTTTGAGCAAAAAATGTCAAATGAACACATGTCCTATTCCTTCTAGTTACCGAAATACAAGAGGTTGAAGTTCTACAAATAGCACGACATTTTCTAATTTTTGTAATCAAGGTACTTTCGGAAAACAAGAGTTTTATTGAAAAGTCATACCTTATTTGTCTTAGGGCCGGTATTTCCAACCTCAGATAAACTATAGAATAAATTATCAATGGAATAAACAAAAAATATCGCAACAAAAAAAAAAGATGACAGCTAGAATAATATTCACCATTTAAGCTATGATTTTGATACGATATTTTTTGTTTATTCTATTGATAAATTTATTCTCTAGGTAACTGAGTTTGAAAATACCGGCCCTTAATTAATTTTATTTATTAAAGTTAACAAATACAATTTGGAAAACAAAACACAAAATGACACAATTAAATAGACAAATAATTAAATTCTAAACACAGAACAACATAACAACAATATTTGTGACAAATAAGGTATGACTTTTCAATAGAACTCTTGTTTTCCGAAAGTACCTTGATTACAAAAATTAAAAAATTTCGTGTTATTTATAAAACTTCAACCTCTTGTATTTTGGTAACTAGAAGGAAAAGGGCCTATATTCATATGACATTTTTGGCTCAAAATGACCTCAAGCTGTTAAAGTTTGTTACACTAGTCCTGAAAAACCCTGTATATATATATATATATATATATATATATATATATATATATATATATATATATATATACCGGGTGTCTGTCTTAAAGGTGTACATAGGAGATTAACATGGGAAATCAGTTTTTTGCGTGCTGTTGCTCGGTGTTCTATCGGACAACAATGATTGTAGTACCAATCGAAAGATATCATTTTTCTGAATCAAATGATGTAAAATACATTACAATTTAGTAGTAATTTGGTTCCGTAAATTAATTTTTAAATTTTTATTTCTGTCAAGCTATTTATTTGACGTTTCTGTCAATTTGTAAAATATGGTTATATGCAGTAATGACAAGCGTACTTTTATAATTTTTGCGTAAAGATTTTATTAAATAAATTAAAGTCTAAAAACCAGTTTTCTTTAAATAATATTAATTTATTAAGAGTTAAGTTTTTCTTAAATCGATGACAAAAAATTTCATTTTTATTAGCTCTGTTTTGTATATCTTCACAAAATATTCTTCCACTTTCTTCGTCAAATGGAAAAAAGTTCTTGATTGCAGTGCATTTTGTAGGAATAAAAAGAACTTTTTTTAAAAAAATATGAACGATGTACACCCAATTCATTTCCAAAAAATCTAGTGCTATACGAAGGATCTACATTTATCATTCGTAAAACCCTTTCTTCCAATAAAGCACGTTCTTCTGCTCTTGCTAAATTGCAATTACTAAGCTCACGTGTATTTTTCGTGGATACTGGCATTTGTGGTTGCACTTGGATTCGGTCGATTCATAAACTTAATAGAAAATAGATCTCGCACTCTGAGCTAACTGTTTCCTCCAAAAAATAGTTTTACTATAAAAATACGCTCTTCAGTAGTATAACTAGCCATATTTTTACAAATTGTCTTAAACAAGTCCAAAAGTCAGAAACGTCAAATAAATAGCTTGACAGAAATCAAAACAAAACAGTCATGGATGACTATATTTATTTACGATAAAAATTGAATAAACCGGAGAATTCTCAAAATTTAAAAATTAATTTACGGAACCAAATTACCACTAAATAGTAGTGTATTTTACATCGTTTGATTCAGAAAAATGATATCTTTCGATTGGTACTACAATCATTGTTGTCCGATAGAACACCGAGCAACAGCACGCAAAAAACTGATTTCCCATGTTAATCTCCTATGTACACCTTTAAGACAGACATCCGGTATATATATATATATATATATATATATATATATATATATATATATATATATATATATATATTAAATGTAGATACATATTTCATCTATACGTTCATCCTCATTCCATGATATATAGATACACAAACAATATTGAGAAAATGAAGTGTTTATCTACTGGCTTAGATATATGAAGGGTACAAAAAAATACTCAGGACTGCAGTCAAGTTGTATATATTATTTAATCAAACGCCGATGTTCCGCCAACACTTATGACTTTATCAGGGCAAATAAGTAAATTAGTTAGTAAAATAAAATAAAAATAAATTTACATAACATGAATTTAGTATCGTCAGTGAAAAAATTGTAACACACGTAAAATTTTACAAACCACAAGTTAACTTTTACATAATATTGAGAAAATTCAGAGGTTCTCTAAAAACTGTATGTTCATATATTATAAAATATACAGCATACCGTGAATTCTAAAATGAGGAAATCACCTGATACTATAAATTCCCCCTTTAGAAAGCTTCAATTTGATAGAAAACTCAGTTCTACTCTACGAGACCTTTAATTTTATATTTAACTCGACACTCAACGAGATATAATTAAATGTTGTAAAAAAAAAAATAATAGAATAGCCATCCTGGATATTTAATATGATAGGAACCTAACTCGGTAGGATTCAAATAACAAGTACCTATAAATAACAATTGACCAGCGTTTAAATATAATTTTTGTATTTAAGATAAAGTCTTCTCCTTGAGACGTTTAATTAGCACTTCTCAAATAGTATTACTAAATTAATAATTAGTTTCTCTCTAAATTATAGTCAGGTACAAGTAAATTGCAAACATTATTTTACATTAAAAATTATATTAATAATATTGAGGACAAAATACATAATTTGAGTATTGTTTAAGATAACTTAAATGTTCGAGGTTGGCAACACTGAGTGTCAGTTCTAATTGACAACTGTCAGTTTTTTTTCTAATTTTCGATTTCAAATAAAACTTAATATGTACCTCGACCTAACCTCGACACTGAATTTCCATTTTATCACTCACATTGTTAATTTTCCTCGGCCCTGCGGGCCTCGACAAATAAATTCCATATTCGAGGTAAAAAGTTAAACGTCAGTGCCTTGATACATAAATAACTATTATTTAATACTTTTTTCGCAGTTGGTTTTATATAGGAAATAAGATGAATTTAATTTTTTTTTTGTGAATAAACTTCTATTTCCGGTTTTACAATATTAACCAAATACAACTCAATATTTTACATCATGAATTTTAAAATTTGAAGTTTTGTTACTCTACCTTTTCTCGTTCGTCACTTATTGAGTTATCCATCAATCCACACAGACATTATGGGACTTCAAAACATATACTTCCGTAAAACTCACGCTATTTTTTTATTAATACATATCATTTAAATTGATTTTTTTCAAGAGCCCATTTGAATAGATCAATGGGAACCAAAAACCAAGGTGTACAACTAGAATATCAATCCCAAAAACAAAATTTCAACATTCTGTGACTAAGGTTGAGTTTGAAAAATTAAAAAATCCTCCAAGAAAAGTATGCCCTTTTTCACGGCTGATTGTAATAAAAAGAGCGGTGTACAACTATGTGTAACTCGTAAATGTTTAGATATAAAAAAAATTGAGTACTTCTGCAAATTCACCATTGAAAAGTGTCATAAGAAAGTGCAAACCAGATTCTCATATTATGTCATATAACAAAGTTATCATAAAAAAAATCGCTAAATTTATATTTTAGCCATTATCCAGTGAACTATACATTCAATTGAAAAAAAAAAATACATGCTCAAACTATTCTATTAAAGAGGTAAATTTCGTTTAATTTAACCAACCTCGAATCTCTTACTGTTCTCGAGATCCCCAATGCATTCGTATCTCAAGGTCAACCATACGGGCTGAAGTTAGCGCAACATGAACATGACTTTTTTGAAACAATATATCATTATTATAATAAATGAAACATATAAAATAAATAAATAAATATATCATCACGCCTTTTACCCATTACGGGTGTGGCACTCTGCTTACGCAGATCTCGGTAAGTGATATATTTTATCGTATGAAGTGCTGTTACCAGCCGTCAAATCATAGCCCCCAAGGATGTTAGTGGAGGGGGAACCACAGGGGTAAATTTAAATTTGTAACTGTCGGCAGTGGGATTCGAACTGACTATCTCACGATCCACAGTCCGACACGTTACCACGGAGTTATTTACCCCATATAATGTTTTAAACTACATTTGTAGATAAAAGTACAAAGTTTTTTTAAAAAGTTAATTTTATTTGCAAATTATACATGAACATAATTTTCAAAGTAGTAAAATTTATGTCACATTCCCATGAACGACTACAGTAATGCAAATAATTTGTATATTTTAAATATGATCGTCTATAAACATACTAAGATTATTTTTCATTTGAATTAACAGTTTTTGAGAAACAAATAAAAATATACCAAAAAGTGTGTCTTCGACGAGTATGTTTGACCTTAAATGGGATATACTGTATATAATAGTTTCATTGACTCCAATGAAAATTAGAATTATTTAATATTTTAGAAACAAACAAGCAAATAAATACACTATATCAAAATAAATTTAACTTTGTTAGTGTATGTGTCAGAATTTGGTGTTTATAAAATATATATTTAAAATACACAACCGTGTATTAATACATACTGACAAAGATATTTAATTAAATTTGTTTGCAACCAACACGTGAATTTAATATTAACCACAGTAATATTATTTAATATATTTTAATTATTTCAAACGTAGTAAATAACTGTACACCAAAATGCTTTTCCAATACCCTAAATCTGATTCAAAACTGACATTTCAGAATGAACTTTTCATCCGCTGGCAACGACCGAATGCGTAATTTATGTAAGCACATGGCGCCGAAATAAAAATCATTTCAATAACCGGGTGATGTGACATTCCGGCGCGGCTGTGCCATCCACGCAGCCCAGCGCCCGCGGCGTCCGCTGCGTACCAATGCGCAACAGTAACCCACATCCGCGGCCGAGGGAGGTGTTCGATATTCCGCGCAGGGGCGGCCACGAGGGCACCAGAGCTCAGCGCTTCCCGATACGGACCCTGGTACAATCTTGGGAACTGCATTTTGATCCAATTATAACTTTATACTTCAATGATTCATTTATTTCAATAAATATTAGTTTTTTGCTAATTAAAAGTCACAGACTGAATCGCAAATTCTATAATTAATGTAACGTGAATTAAAGTATGTATTATATTACATCACACCCAAATAACGTCCAGTTATTTTAATAGATACATTTTTATCAAAACGAATTTGTCAATTGAATTTAACATTAAACTTAAATACGACAACCGCATATAACACAATCCGCAGGTTATAGACTTGTTTCTTTGGACTATGATTCGTAATCAAAGTGATCAAAGTGAACATGAAACATGATGAAGAAGAATCATGTTTCTTCGTTCGTTTTACGTTATCCCCACTCTTTCATTTTTGTGATTAAGCACTGCATTCCCCTTTCCCTTCTGAAACATACTTTGTGCGAGTACTGCGATTCGAATCACAAATAAAATGGCGGGAAGTAGTGAAAACTGGAAGGAATTTTCTATGTGCATCATGCTTAATTCAAGGAGATATAAATATCGAGAAATGTTTCACACCTTTCCTAATGTAAACAATAATGAAAATGGTACTGGTAAGGAATATATGAGGTTATGGATAGAGTTTAAATCACGATTTTTACTTGTTCTTTGGTATTCCACTTTAATTATGATTCAAATAAAACATGTTTAAGCGAATCATAATTTAGAATATCACAATCATACGACGAAGAAACACGTCTTTCATCATTATCTGCGTTACTTCTCGCACATATAAGGGAGCTATTTTAACGGGCCTTATATTTCGATAGTGGGATTTCAACAAATTTACACGTTTAAGGTATCAAGAATACAATTTTTCTGCCGATATTTTCAACCACGGCAACTATAATGCCGATATTAATTCCAAAATTCACATTTAGAATTTGAAAGTTTAAGTTAATATTTCATTAGAGGATTAGATTTTGATAGTAATTTTTTTCCAGAAGTGGTAACTTAAAGGCCTCCTGTAATGGTTTGGGGCAAATCAATGCCAGCCCCATCAAGTTTGATATTTCACGCGAAAGCAAGCTCCGGACACTTTTATACTAACTCTATCTAGCTCCATTAAAACAAAACCTAGCACCGCCCATATTAGTAGTTCAGAATGGGGACTTTCACCATTTTTTTTTTTATGAAACTTTATCTATTTTGAAGACTATCTACACTTTTAAAATGTCTTAATTGTTATTCATTACACCACAATGCTTTTTTTAATAATGTTGCGACGTCATAGTAGAGGTGTAGCTGGATCTAAAACAATAGAGATTTAAATAATTTTTTTTACATAAATGTTCTATTTTATTGTAATAATAATAATTAAATAAGTAAAAAAATATATGACTACAATTATTTACAATCTGTACTGTTTTAGATCCAGCAACACCTCTACTATGACGTCATAACATAAAAAAAAAACATTGTAGCTTAATGATTACCAATAAAGACTTTTTAAAAGTGTAGATAGTCTTCAAAATAAAAAAAAAATTAAAAAAAAACATGGTGAAAGACCCAATTGTAGTACTGTCATAATCCTACAAATACCATTGTTTTTAATAACCATACAGATAAAGACGAGCTTCTCCTTCATTGTCCCCTAATGTCCTGTATTTACACGACTAAAATATTTATAGCTTTTATTGTAATGGAGCTAAATAGATCTAGTATAAAAGTGTCTGGAGCTTGCTTTTCGCCTGAAATATTTGGTTCCCCCCGAATATAAACATTAATAATTTGGCTAATAAGTAGGTGCTAACTATAGATAGTGGAGCTAGGTAGGGCAAACTATAAATAATAAGGAGCTAGCTTTTGACTCGATTATCTTTAATTGAGGGGGCTAGGATAAAATTTTCGTAATAACCATGTTGTGTTAATAGTTCCTTCCAGTTTCATAGTATAATACAGAATTTTATGCCAGTTCATTGATACCAAAAAAGGGATTACATTAAATTAACTCATGTATTTAGGTAATGAAAAACACTAATCTAATAATACGAAACAGTGAGAAAAACAAAGTCGTCTCTAAACGGAATATCAGTTTGCGATGGTATGAAAAAGGAATGGTCGAATAGAGCCGATATCCTCTGATCTCTGATGCTGCTCCCGCGCCTGCCACCCGCGCGGTACTCTGGGATGTTTTTTCTTTTACGAGGCACGCATTAAAACCTGACTTGGAAGAACAATTTCCTTCAAGTTTCGGCATCGGGAACGGGAGGATGCGAACAGAACACTGATTCGGGATTTGGTGATTCTGAAGAGATAATTGAAATTAAACTTAAAATGAGGTCTGTTAAAATATATAGATGGCGAGTGATGCCTTGAATTTTGCTTTAGTTTTATTTCAATTTGGAAATTGTTTACATGCGTGCCTCAAATAAATTCGGCTCTATAATACGTGTAAGTACAACATATTCTATTTTATAACGTAGCATATATTTATTCAACGACCACTTTGGAATATTGTCCTTTTCACATATTGTACATATCTATAAAGTTGCTAATTAAAAATATTAGATGCCTAAAACGTGTGTTTTTATTTTGTACAAGAGTTGTTAACCACAATTATCGAATACTAAATAATTAAAAATTATTATACGAGGCACAAGAAGACAGAATGTAAGGTAGATAAAATTATGGAGAACTGAACGGAAAAAACTTTGATGATACAAATGTAAGAGCGACATACTTTGCCCTTGAATTATACACAATACTCCTCCGACAAATGATTTTTTTCAGTAAAATAAACACATGTATGACATACCTATAATAGATTGTTCTTTTACTTCGTATCCATGGTGATGAATTAGTAAAAAAATAAAAAACAGACTTTCCGATGATTGTTAAAGAAAGTTGCCTTTGACGCATGTATTTGTGAACAAAAGTTGATATTTTTAGAGGAGACGAGCGACAAGTTTTTTTTTTTCGTTTTTTTTACTAATTCATCACCTTGGGATACGAAATAAAAGAACAGCTACATCAATCTATGACAGGATGACAGAAATGTCATACATGCGTTTATTTTAATGAAATTAGATCAGTATTTTTCTTTTTATAATCAGTCTTCGGAAAAATATTGTATATAATTCGAGCGCAAAGTATTTATGTCGCTCTCACATAACTGCGGCTCACGTTGCAATATACATTTTCGAGCGACAAAACATTTCGTTGCGCTCTAAATATACAAATAGCTATTATTTATTGAATACGAGCGACGAAGTAAACAAAAGTCAACTCTTATTTTTATTTGTTAGATGGAAGAACAGCCTTTGGCTGAACCTCACCATTGATTTCAAATCAATAAAGTTATATTATTATTAAACATTCCATAGCACTCGAAAAAAAAAAAACCATTTAATAGAAATGAACGTAGACAACGTACAAATACGAGCATGCTTAATCTTAGGTTAAGTTTTCGCTATAGAATAAAATGCTTTTATCAAAAACTGTCAAATAATATACCCATAATTCAACCGTTGCTATCAATTAATGACCTTTGTTCCTGTTGCTAATGAAATAATATTGACAGTTCGAGAAAATAATATTATTCACTCGTTATGTCAAATTCAAATCTTACCTGCCAAAAGAGTAAAGTAAGAATAATTTTTAAGTAATTTTTTTCCACATTAAAAGCCAAAGACACTAGTTTTCTCATTTTTCATACCTTTATTTTCTTTCAAAGCTTAAACTGTGACTGAATAATTGGTTTTAAGATTTTCTGCTAAATGTCAAATCACTTCAAATTTTTGTTAGAACAGTACGTAGCCTAGAGATTGTTGCTAAAATTTGTCTCTGTTGATAAACCAACAATTTTTTGTGTTTGTCAAAGCAAAAATTCTACTTTTCTTATAATTTCAAAACAAATATTTGGCAAAATGTTGTGGATAAAGTGTAGTATTCTATTCGCATGTGATTGCTATTACTTATTCAAATAATTTGCATCACTCGCAATCGCTCGTGAAGCAAATTGTATTCTCATGAGTAATGGCTTACATCACATGCTCATTGAATAATGTACTATTAATTTGCTATATTTTGGAACACACAAAAGACTTGGAAAGACGTTTTGCCTCTACAAATATTAACAACCAGCAACCGCTATCTTAAAAATTGACCAAAAGAACCCAACTATACTTTACCTGGATAAGTTAGGCTAGATTACATAACAAAAGAACTGTAGATTTTTCTTTATTTTAGAATTAAAAATATTTGGACTGAACGCAATAGCAATTTTATGGTTATAAGTGTGAGCGAATTCTTTGCTTTTGAAGCGAGCGTTATATTTAAAGTACAACAGTAAATTTGGGTAATAATCACCACTATAAACAGAACAACTATTATAATTCAATTGTTTCTGATTATTAAACTCAATCGTATATGCTATTATTTGATAAACTTTTAATAAAAAAATCGTTTAAACAGTGCTTTTATAGCAAATATTTAAAGTGGATTAAAGGTTCAATTTATTGGTTTTATTTTGGTAATTACAGTAAACCCCTTGCCAATGAAATTTTGAGTAAATTTAGACACTTTTCAAATAAATATGAAATTGTGAAACGTTATATCATAAAGTCGTAAATGTGGGTTGCATTTGAAAATAGCCAACTGCCTGATGGAATGTTCCTGAATGAAATGTAATTAAAAAGGAAATTGAAAATTATCCTCAATTAAATATCCATTTTCATGAATAAAGCTTTTTGATGCTCGAATGAACACAAAAAGTGTATTATGCCTTTGTTACAAACTTTATGTTTGCAATGAGAGAATTTCAAATACGCAGAAAATCGGAATACGAAAAATGCATTTAAATGGTATATTCCCTCTGAACCAAATACGAATAAAAGTAGTGGGAGCATCTGTAAAAAAACTATAAAAATTAGTAAAACAAGTATTTACAAATTACGACAACAACATGTAGATTAGTCATGTTAAATGACCGCTCATTTATTTTTCGGTAACTGACCATTATAAATAACCGGTCACTAACCTAACGTAACCAAGTAAATGACCAATATAAGTAACCTAGATTACTTGTATAGATACACTTGAACTTGAGTAACAGTTACCAAAAAATGCTATTACAGCGTACGGAAGACGTGAGGAAACGTCTTGTTTCCAAAATGTAAAACTGCTAACGTTCTAAGTTGACAAAACGCACCTAACTATCCCATATAATAATAGTTCTGTATTGCCTGGAGGGTATAAAGCACTACGCCAGTATCTTTTACCGGATGGATATTCGGGAGTATTCTGGCTTTATTTTTACCCCTAGATTTTACTATAAAAATTTGAACTTTTGATTGAATTATAAGTTAGAAGTCCAGTGATGATTACTATTTCAACGTACTGTAATGTCTCTGTAGTTTCCAACGTTGTAAGTCCGTAATGCTGTAGTGACCTGGCGTGTGTCTCGGGGTCACAGACGCAGCATCCCCAAGAGTTGTAGTGCTCCTGGGTAGCGATTACTAGCGATGTCGTGATCCATCCTGCATTAGCCGAAGCAGAGTTTCTCAATGTATGGTACATACACACAAGATCTTTGATTCAAAAAAATAACAGTCCTTGCAAATCATGTTTCTATCAAATATATAATACATTCATCATGTTCTTAACACATTAAATGTAATGTGTTTCATGAGGATCCCGACCTACTTTAATTACGAATTCTTCGGGTCATTTTAAATCAAGAAGTACACATAAGCTAGGAAGTATTTTTCTCCGTTTTATGATCACGAAATTAGTAGTTATCGTGAGTGGATATGATTAGCTTTTGAAGTTTGACATACGTGTTTCTTCCGTAGTATTGTTAACAATGAAATCAGTACAATTAGTGTTAATTTTTGTTATCACAAAAGATTACATAGTCCAAGTTTTGGTTCGTAGTTAGCAACTTCAACGAATCCGAGAACCAATCAAATAGAAGAAGAAAAGCGACAATAGTTATCTATGATATATGCGTTAAAAGCACGGTGTAAGAAGCGAGGTGTGTCGACTCCGTCGAACCGAGCCAATCATACGTTGTTAGTTACATTATTTCCCACAGGCGCTGCGATCGCCGCATCGAGGGTAAAATGGCGGCCACTGTCCGGTTCATCTAACATATTTACATGTCTTTAAACCATCATGGGGAGAAAGTGTATTATCGCGAATTGTTCAAGTGACACAAGTGATTAAATTTCGGTTTTCAAAGCTCCGTATAATCATAATGAACTTGAAAATTGGATTGAACATGTTCCGGATAAATTGTGATAGGTTATACCTTATGTCAGTTGTGAGTATATATATTTATATTACATTCCGAATTGTAAATGTTATAATGATCATTCTAACCTCCATCAACTTTTATCTAATAGCGTTTTTTGGTCTCAACTACAGTCGTACTAATTTTAGGTAGTTTTAAAGTGACACTTCATTGTTAGTCGCTATTTTAGCCTCTAACGACACCAGCGCATCGTACGGAAAAGTGAATAACTAACGAGACAAGAAATCCCCATATTGGAAAGTCGACACACCCTCTCTTCTTACACCGTGGTTAAAAGTGACATTTTATAATTAAGTGGGGAAGTTTGCGAAACGAGGCGAAGCTGAATAAAAAAACCCCACGAACGAAATGAATAACTTTTAAAACGTACATCCTAGACTGGGCATAAGCCGCTACGGTGCATTCCCAATTGAACGCCGCCATGATGGTCAAAATAGGAGATTTGTGACACTTCAATATTTAAAAATGTTCGATGATTGGTATGACTTGAAGAGTGGTGGTAGCGAGCGCGGTGCAGAGATAGTGAAGAATGCTAGATGATAGGTATGACTTGAAGAGCGCGGTGTGTCATAAAACCTCAATTTCACCCGTTTCATTGGGAACGCTCTCAGATGACAGAATATGGCCTATGCCCAATCTAGTGTTATATAGAAATGAGGGCGTACATCATACAAACTTCCTAATGTAAATACTAAAAAATGTAGAATGGTATTTATACAGGTAGGGTTATAGTTGTTGATTTATTGATACAAATCAATAGCAACGTGTTTAAATTAAAAATAAAATCACTGTTTCTACAATTGTTGCACAATATCGACATTGTTATTCAATTTTTGGTTAGGAAATGTTCAAAATTGTCGCCCTAGGGCGACAAAGTGACATATTGTCGCACTAGCTCGACAAAAACATAACAAAAATAAATTAGGTAAAAGAAGTAAATGATGCATTGGATCTTTCTGGTAATAACCTTGCTATTGCAAATACAGTTGGCATATACATACATACACTTCAACTTAATCACCATAAATGTATTCACTCTGTAGACTTTTTGTCAAATGTACTCCATATGTCAAATGTACTCCATATGTCAAATGTACTCCATGTGTCAAATTATGATTTCTTTGAAAATTTTTATTTTGTTCATAAACGTTGTCATGATTACGGTGACATGGGTTACTACAATTTTACTGAATTGTTATAGGCGTGACCAAAGATAATTTTGTCGAGTTGTTGATCTCGGCTTCGCCTCGATCAACAATATCTCGCCGCGTGCAACAAACAATGCTCTATCCGCACTTGATACACAATAGTTAATTATCTTTGGTCACGCCAATAACAATTCAGTAAAATTGTAGTTACCCATGTCACCGTAATCATGACAACGTTTATGAACAAAATAAAAATTTTCAAAGAAATCATAATTTGACACATGGAGTACATTTGACATAAAATCTACAGGTCTACAGAGTGAATACGTTTATGGTGATTAAGTTAAAGTGTATGTATGTATATGCCAACTGTATTTACAATAGCAAGGTTGTTACCAGAAAAATCAAATGCATCATTTACTTCTTTTACCTAATTTATTTTTGTCGCGCTAGTGCGACAATATGTCACTTTGTCGCCCTAGAGCGACAATTTTGAACATTTCCTAACCAAAAATGAAATAACAATGTCGATATTGTGCAACGATTGTAGAAAAATAACTATTGTGCACGGTGCTGTTACTTTTAACTGTGTCATAAAGTGTGCTACGCAGCCGTTAAAAGGACCACGCAGTTGCATAAATATCTGTATTCATTCTAACGCCGCTATATTTTCAAAACTAATAAATCTGCAAAGAAATTGCCAAAGCAAGCTATTTGCAAGTCATTTTCGAATACTATACAAGTAAAAGGCGAACGCCGTAATTTTGAGAAACAATGTGTTAGCCAGCTAGTCGTTAGACTGTGTCTCCGGTTCATCAAGGAAGCGACAGTGATCTGTACTAAACCTATCTTAAATGTATGTCTCGGGGTTTGTAGATGAGCAGTGGTTAGTATACAGTAGCCTAAGGAAATGATCGATATTGTTAACTGTGTAAATGATCATTATTATTAAATTGTTTAATTGCTGATTTACTCATTTATTTATAAACATTTATTACTATTTATAAATACAAAAATATCGTATTATTAAAAAATAACACGTTATTAAATTGTATGTAAGTATTATATTACAATATTTATAAAAGTACAATAATATAGTTTTTCAAATGGTTGCCCCTTGGACGGCAGTTTCTCCTAGTGTTTTTAATTTTCTTGGATTCTTGCTATGGTTCGCCAGTAAGTCCCTGGAACTTTTTTTGAAATCGTCCCTCCATTAAATCTTGCTAGGACCTCTTTTCCTAGTTCGCTCTAGTGATTTATCAAAATTTTACAATTATTTTAATTTTTATAGTTGCTGGCTGATTTACTTTAGCAAAAAGATCAACAATTGCGATACCTAATAAATTCACTATGTGCGTTATAATTTTACAAAGCAATATTCAATCCTAAGAAACGTTGATATAGTGTAGCCTGAGTTCAAAATACGCTTTATTAAAATTAGAACAATACCAGAAAATACATTTTTTTATTGAATAAAAAATTTCGTCTTTTCGTATTGTTCAGGAAAAAATCATCATTAAATTGTCTTACTATTGTAGTGTAACACGCGCATTTTTCTAAATTGTCAATTTAATATTTTGTAGTTCAATAAGCGTGCTTGTAAGAATACTGCGGATATCATTGGTAATTTAACACAACTATTGCGTGTTCAGAAAAATTATTTTGATATTTGCAGATACTATCGATGATGACACGATCAATTTGATGACAATAGGTTTTCAGCTATTTAAAAAGGACAGTCTTTCAGTTCAAAAAGAAGTTCTGTTTTGAAACTCGGAATAGTTCAAACATTTTTGAGACGTGGGTCAAATTTTGTTCATATTTTTTTAGTACCAGCTCGTGGGTCACTAATGCCCATTTGCACCAGAGTTAAGTTTAATATATTTAAAATTCAATTGGCTTAACGGGTAAAAATGGGCGCGGTTTGACGATTTAAAAATTTTTAGTGGGGTTAAAAATTCGTAAGTGTTTGGTGCAAATGGTAATAAGAATTTGAATGAAAGCAAACGTGAGTCAGTTAAAAAGCTTGCGTGGGTCAGTGTCTGACCCACGGGTCATAGGTTCGCCACCACTGTCCTAGAGCGCTATAAGATGTAGCCAAATTGTAGTATCGTTTGTTAAATGTTTTTGCAACTGTAACTATTTAACATATTTATGCGTTAGCGTCAATTGTAATATTTGTATTTGTTTGACAATTTGTTGTTTAGTTTGAATCTTTTAATATTTTATTAAAATAACGTTTTCATCATCCTTAAAATGTGTTTTAGTAATTTATACATTGGCAGCTCGGCTGTTACAGTAGTAACTGGTAACTTTTGTCTACTTTAGCCGAAGTCGTAGCTCTTAGTACTTGAGAACCTTGTACTGAGGCTCTAAACTTAAACACACTGTATATTTATATTCGAAATTATTGATAGTGGTAATGGGTCTGTATATAAACTGAAAATTCATTTGAAATTCCCAGGCTGTTATTAATCGAGCCTGCGTACTTACTTGGCCAGTATGTCAAACGTTCTTTTTTTAAAATTTAATCTAGTAAATCAGTCATCCAGTGTAACTAATTCCACAAAACGGACAAACGTTCGCAGTTATAACATTACGCTCAGCACAGCAAGTTGGTACAGAGCGTTACGTTCACGTCCACATTTACGGTAACGTTGTGTAGTGTTACGCAGGGAGAAGGGACAGCGCGACTCGTTGAGAATAGTTAATGAAGCGGCTGACAGGTGTCGCAGTCCCGCTGTCCGTCCACTCACCATAGCCAACTGGATTTTACATTAAATTGTGTAAATTTGTCATTTCTGTCGTCCGCATGTGCCCCGACCCTTGCGTCATCTGATTTAATTATTTATTTAACCGTGCATGGGGTTGGAAAGAGTGTACTTCCTGCAGTTATAAAGTGCAGAAATATTAACTCGCCTGATTCGTGCAGTTCATTTATATATAAGTGTACTTCAACTGATTTAAAGCCCTGAGAGGTGTGACTTCAAAGGCCGCTAGTGTCGCCTACATTCAGGGACAAAACTTAAATGGCAGTCTATACAACATATTATTATTATAATAATTGGGAAAATATTAAAATCTTATTCTAGGGATCTTAAACGTGCTCATTCCCTTAAGAGGATAGACTGCCAATCTTTAAGTTTCTGAGGGGCGCAGACGTGTGGTGGCGGGTAGCCAGTGGGCTGGACCATGGCTGGACTACGTTCAGTGACACATCGTAAGGGATTGGTTTTTAGTACCTGCCACGGGTACCTGCTCCTTACTCCGCTCTAGTTATGCAGAAATACTTAGATCTCTCCCGGGATAGTTCTATCAGTGGCTCAGAATAATTAAAATATTTTAAAACTTATATTGTATTATTTTGCAAACTAGGTACTGAAGATATTTCATTGCAATTTTGTATGAAAATGAACTATATTATGCTCATTGCAAGTATGTAATTATAAAGTAAATGTTTTCAACAATTAAGTAAAACATTATATTATTTATAATATTATTACTTTTATTTTTATAAACATATACTTGTGTACACTTTCTTTTCGTCATATAGACGATACAAGAGAACATTTTCATTTGGCAATAGTTTTATTGCTATTAATTTTACAACAAAAGTATAATAATTCAGAACTATTATTCAAAGATTAAAAATAATACATATACATAAACATTTCATTTAATACTGAACAAAAGTGATTAAATCGGTAGTAACAAATATTTCGGAACAAAAAGTATTTTTATTCTAAATGAATAGTTTTAAACAAATATGACATAATAATGTACAGTTTGTATTTTTTTACAAAGTATTTATTACATTGTTCTTTACACATATAAAATAGCAATTTTTGTTTGTAAGGAATTAAATTACATACATATTTAATATATAATAAAAACATATCATCGGATCTAATATTCAATAAATAATTATGTAAAAAAGGTTTTTAAACGAATTAATTTTGATACTTTATTTATTTAATTTGGGATTTATAAGTTCTGGTAGCAAATAATTGAAATAAAAATGTTCTAATTTATTCTTCGTACTGTTACTCCAGAATTCATCGTCACGACTTATCTTTTCCATGAGAAGACCTTTGGGTGTCCACAATACAAAGTAACAGAATTTTTTTCTAGTGACATGTAATTGGCCCTGTACCTGATAATAATATACATGCGTACGTTTTAACTGAAATTTATTACAACTAAAATTTACAAATTTTACTATTTTTAAATGAATTGCTTCTTCTGGAGTCAATTTTGCTGCTGTTGAAGGACACTTAATTTCTATTATGGCTTCGTCACCGACAAAACCATCTGGGCTTGCAGCGAGGTAACAGTCATTAGGATCTACAAATAAACCACAATTATTTACCTTTTTGTTAAATTTGTTTTCAAATTCTTGTTTGGCTATTGGTTCATAATCAATTCCATATTGAGTGCTTTTATTTCCGGAAAATTTGGAATATAAAATATTTTTTACGGTATTGTTTCTGTTGGTACTCGCTTTCATTCGGCATATTCTCCCGAAATAAGAAGCGGTAATTCTTTTTAGCCTTTCAGTGTGCCATAAATTACTCGACTTTTGTTCGACTGTTAAAACCTGCAATTGCTCTATTTCTTCGGGAGTCTTACATAAATTTTTTAAAAATAATTCTTTTTTCTCTGCATACATTTCTTCATCCATGGTTTCAAATTGTGCTGCGTATGGTCCATAATCTTGGTCTGCACCCTGATAAATTTTCCTCTTCGGCTTCACAAACAATCGTCTTCTTGAATGATACTGCCTCGTATGCTTATGTTTCCTGATAAATTTTTTCGTATGGGCTCCTGGACTTGTACCTGTTATTTTTTTATGCAGTATACTTTGCATGTTCCCTTCTGCATTGTAAGATAATGCTGCTGCATTGCAACGCATAGTGTAACTGCCTCTTTTGGAAAAACATACACGTTTTCCACCTACAAATTTGGCAAGAATTGAATTGTATTGTTCAGCTCTATTATTGGTCATGTTGTACAACAAACTAGATGAATTATATACTAGTCTATTCAAAATAGCTACAATATCTTGCAACATTCCGCATTCTTTCATCTCTGATATAAAATTTGTTTCATTTGCAGATTTTCGTTGACAGAAATATTGAGCACATGCTGAATGTTGGCCAAATACATGATGTGGAACATTCAAAATATCTTTTTTTAAATTTCGTACAGTTTCAAGATATTCTAATTGTTCATTTCTTCTGTGCATAGTCGCTTTTTCTACCGCAACTCTCAAACGTTTTATGTTATTAGCTAACATATGACGCAAAGAAACGCTTACAAATTTCCCGCTTGAACTGTATCTTTTTTTAGAAAGATCACGCAATTTATTACAAAAATTTCTTAGTAGATGATTAGAGCATTCAATTTTTTCCACTGCTAACTCACTGCCATATGGTCTTGCATCCATTAATTTTTTGTATACACTGCTATCTCCATCGCCAATAATTTTAGAATATTTGATACCATGCATTTCTATACTTCTCATAAATCCCTCAACTATGATATCACTTTCCATTGAAGTTGATGTACCTGACCAGTTCTTATAGCAAGTATGAACACTGGGCGTCTTTTCCAAATTTTGTGCATGGGCACATATACAGCAGTACTTGTTTCGTACAGCAAGGAATAATAATTTGCCTGTTTTTTGTCCAATTATGCAACCAACTCCTGATAGAGAATCATAATTTGTACGATAACTTCTCTTGCACCAGGCCCCATCGGCAATTACTGTAATAAGAGGGACTCCATTTTCATCGACGGATCCTGAATCTCTTGCAATTTTTACCTCCTCTTCACCAGCTTCTTTCATAGTGTCCCAAGCTGCATCACGAAATATTTCTGCCAAAAAAGTTTGATTTTTCTGATATAAGTCTGCGCTCATACAGGGAATATTTAAAATACTGCTTATTTCGGCAAGTTGTGCAAATGTTCCACCAGTTGAAATCATGGCATTCACTGCTGCAGTATTTACATCTATTTCACTGTTACTGCTACCATTTTCACTAGAAATGTATTTTTCAGTCCGACATATAATACATTTAACCAAAAAAGATGATTTCAAACCGACTTTTCTTTCTTTACAAATTTTTAAATTTTTACTAGAACAACTAAAAAGATCATTATGTTCAAAATGGATAATTTCATCAAATAAATGTTGCAGTTCTACAATTCTTCTTCCTTCGACAACAAATTCAGAATCATCAGTCAATTTTTGGGTTTCAGTCATTAATATATACTCTTCAGATATATCGGTATTAGATTCAGGTAACATGATATGAGATATATTTTGAGACGTTACTTCCGTCTCTTTTTCAGCTAAAGTTGATAGTTTACGCAGCAAACAAAGTTTTCTTGAAATACTTTTTTTACTCTTTCTTCGCTTGGACAAAGCAAGATGTTTTTTATCAACTTTTCCCATGATCACAACGTATTGTTGTATCGCAACAATTATATCACAGGTGTGATACACCTAACAAAAAACGGAAATAATAATAATAATCAACAATTTAAATAGTTATTCATTACTTACCTTTATGGACGTTCGAAATATTCAAATACTGCAATACTCGTTTGAATACGTATGTTGTTTGTATGTGTACAAACACAGACAAGTCTTGCGACTTCCACAAGATAGCGTAATAAAACTGCACAAGATGATGGACTTTAATAACAACAAATGCACATGAAAACACTGTTTGATAATAATCTCAGCTCTGTTTGAGTACTTGGCTTATGTACCGGCGATTTTAAGATCCCTTCAAATAAGGGTGGGTGTAGCTGTAACTTTATTTGTTGTAACATACGTACATATTTAATTAGCGCGATCATAACTAAGAGGTAAATACACAAACAACAATAGCTTTCTTGTTGAGCTATCTTTAAATACTGTATAATGTGCAAGATAATAAGATTCCGATTCTAAATATCATTTGCGGATAATCTTTCAAAATGCCCTAAAGATTAGTATTTGCTATTAAATTAGAATTTTCCTTTTATAAATAAATTGATGTTCCGCTTAAATTAGTTTTCTAAACTAAGAAATCGCTTTATGACTGTTTGTTTGCTAATAACTAAATCCGAAGGCTTTTCCCAAAGCATTATTTAATTATAAACCGCCAGTACGGGCCTCTTTATGTTTTATTTTGAAAATAAGTTCCTGAAATCGTCAAAATCCCAGAATTCTACAGATTAAAATTCAAAATGTAATGTTGCTTTACGATCGTATATTATTTACAAAACAAAAATAACATTTCAAGTATGCATTTAAACGAAATATAATTTCAACATTAAATGTGTGCATTTTTTTGCATTATTTCATTATTTTTGTTTAAATATTTTTTTCTTAAATTTTTTAAATAAATAAAAAACGTGAATTGTATATTTTTAATTACGCAATAATTATAGATTTGTCTTTGTCAATGTATTTGAGTTTTTGAAGACGCCGCGCCGGGGCTAGTGGGCTGGCCTTATTAGTGTAGTAGAGGGGGAGCACAGTATTTTGCGATATTACCCCGGCTGTGGGCAACCTGCTTCACACCAAACGGGGTTCACCAAATTTAATTTTACGGCTTGAATAAGAAATATGAACAAAATATTTTTTCACAAAAGTATAAATTAAAGTTACCAGAATGGGGCTGCGTAAATAATATTTCATATTAATGGTAATATACCCATTGAAAATGTATTTGAAAAACACACTTTTTTAGTATTTATTTGAGTTGTGTTTTAATATTTAAAATGTTAATATTAACAAAAAATAAGTACGGAGCCCGATCAACTTACTCTTCTGTTACGTGCTAAAGAAAAATTTATTTTGATTGCTTGATCGGTGCGTCTGTAATTTGAAATTTAGAAAACTGCTATTTTAAGCAGCGCCGGTTATGGCCTTAAAACTCAGTACCCAATTTTTAGCATGATTCCTACACCTCACTTACAGGATGTGCCGGTAGGTAAAAAACAGAAATGTGTAGATACAAGTTTTTAATTAGAAAAAAAATATAAACAAGGCAACAATAATAATAAAATGAAATAATTATTAATTAATCATATGAAGCTTCGTTTTCAGGTTATGGCAAATCTTTAAGCAATGTTTTCGAACGACAAGTCTGATAAAAAGTCATTCTCAATGAACAATATAGAAAGCGCTGCAAGTTAATGTTGTCGTACAGTGGAACCCTTTTTAATGCTGGAAAAAAAAATCGCCCGCACTACCTTTCTCGTTGCGCCCTCTAGAACCTTTCTTTCCACGTCTCCAATCCATGTTTGAGATAGATTGTTGTGTTCGGCCAACTCAAAAGATAGTGGTAGCTTAGATTTTTTGAGACTAGAGGTCTCTGCAAGTCTTCTGTGCATTTGTATTTGTTTTTATTTAATAGTCGTTTACATTTGGTCTATTTGTGTCACGTAATGTTAGCAAAATCGAATTATAAAATAAATAAATAAACCATAATGTTGTATCATAATATTAATAAAAACTACATACAGTTTTATTGGTATTTTCAATGTGAAATTGGAAGAGGTTTATTGAAAGAGGTTGTAGTTCTTAGTAGTTTAGTTTGTCAGATCTCGAGTGATATAATCTTATAACTTATACTTTAGAAGTATATTTACGTATCATTGATATTATGCAAAAATTTAAAATAAAACTATAATTTCTAAGATTAATAATTATTTGTATATTAACAAAACAGAACTTAAACTTACCTACCTGTAAATATACAATACGGGTTGTCCATCGGTCTGTATTTTTTATTTTATGCGATTATTATAAATATTAACGAAAAAGGTTCAGACAAAAATTATTTTACATTCAAATGCCCATGTATTTGCAGTATAAGTTTTTTTACCGGGTGTACCATTTTCTCGCAATGATACGCAACTTTATATTTTTTAATGGAATTTGAAAGACATTTTGTTTCTCTTTAAAATAGTTATTATTTAATATAGTCTTAAAACTATTCACGTTTTTATTAAAGAAGAATCACGCAAAGAAAGTATGCCATGAAATTATAAACAATAAATAAATTTATAAAAAATGTTCGATTGGAACAAACTATACCAAATATAACAAAAAATGTTGATAACCTAAGTGAAAATAGTCAATAATAATTATTAAAGATCTGACAGCAACTAATCTGATTGTTTAAACATTCACACACAATTTTCTGGCATATTTTCTGTGTGATTATTGAATCATAAGAACGTGAATAGATTCTATACTGATCATTTTAGGACTATAGTGAATAAGAACTTATTTAAAATTTTATAAAAATATATAGGGTGTTCTATTTAAAAATACTAAATTGCATACCATTGCGCAAAAATGGAACACCCGATAGAAAAACTTATACTGCAGATACATGGGCATTTTAATGTAAAATAAATGTTGTCTGAAAATATTTCAAATATGTAATAATCGCATAAAATAAAAAATATAGACCGATAGACCAGCCTGTATATAAAATAGCAATAGATGGTATTTGTATCTATTTGTTTCTCTTTAATATGTCCATCTATCTCATACCAAAACTACGTCATGTATCTCTTCTTCTAGTTTTTAATAATTTCTTCTCATAAACTTATATAAAAATAATAATTTGTTTCTGTTTCTCCTATAGCGGAGCATAGGGCCGGAATTCTACCGGCAACCTCCGTACATTCAGACCCATCAGTGGTCGTTTAGTAGAGCTACAAATTATGATTATATTTTATAATTCGAGATGTATCGTGCGAGGCGCGAGCCCCGACCGACAGATTACAGATTGTAATGCTGAGCGCTCTTAGCCTCATGACCAGGGATCACCAATGGCTTAAACTATATACAACTTATTAATTTAGAAAATATCGGAAATATTATTTTATTTTCAGAGCCCATTGTTTACTACAACATAAGAACAAAATTATCACTCAAAACATAAATTTCCACTAAAATTACTACATTTTTCATTTGAATTTATATTCTCCCCGCCACACAATCAAACTAAAGATAATATTTATTTTCTGAACTGTACGTAAAATGGTGAAGTGCAATAAGTCTCGCCATTCGTTATGTACTTGGGTGGGCGGAGTTAATGCCCGTTACTGCCGCGGTCTTATTTCGGTTTATCGAGATAAATTTGTGAGATAAAAAACAGAATTATTTAGCTTAAAATAAATTGAGAAATATAGGTATATTCTTCATGTTATTCCCTGTAATTATATCATGTATATTTGAAATTCTCAAAACAAAATTTCCATATCTGTTTTAGGTTAAAAATATAATTAATTAATTGCGAATATAACGTAAATTGAAACTGGGTGAACCTGAAACTAAGCAATTGTTTAATTAATTAACTAGAAGACATTAAATGGAAATTGAATTGTTATTTTAATTAAATGAATTGCTGTAATTAATTGTTATAAATAAAAAATTCTAACGGGTTCTCCTTATTTTGGATCCGTTGTCTTGAAGCTATGGATTCTGTTTCACCTGTGAGTCACCGAACATTTTTCACACTTTCACAAAATTTTAATATGAAGTACCTACTATAACTAAAGGTAAGTTCTCGGGAGTGATATTTTCATTAATCATTTTCAATAATTTTTGTTTCTTAGCAATGAAATGAAACATATTTGTTCACATGCAACATATTCAAACTGATCATGTACTGTTTCATTTTACAATTTTAGAAATTGGTCCTATCTTCTACGCGCCACTTGAATACCATTTTATTGCGTTTACAAATATTCACTGGTTATGCGACGTGCGGAACGTACACAAATCTGACAGTTTATAGGTTATGATATGATTATGAAAACATACCCAAGTTTTAATCATGGCACATGTTCTCACGCTTCATTTTAATTACATTTATTAATAATGATAATTAAAGTAGAACGTCTTTTCAATTTTCATGAAGGTAAAAAATGATCTTAGATTTTAAGGAATGAACTTTACAGACGTTGATTCTTTATCAATTATACCTTTAAAAATAAAAAAGGTAAATATTGACATACATTCATACATACTTACTTTTTATTTTGTTTTAATTTTTTTTTTACATTAAAGCTGAAATTCTTTTCACTATCAATGAAGCATAGAGTGTCTTTTTTTCTTTCGATTATTTCAAGTATTCAAACGATGAAATAGCAAAACCTGTTTCCTACATAGTTACGGGCAGATAGAGTGATTTTGAGCTTGTTCATGTACTAGCGTTTGCAGATCTGGTTCTGTTGTGGAATGTACTTTTCTATAATTCGTTTGATTTCCTGCCGTTCGAAAGTTCAATGTAATTAATATTTCCCCATATTAATTTAGGGCCGATATTTCCATCTACGTATAAAGAACCGAATAAATTAAAATAAATGAAAATTGTTTGCATCTAAATCATAGCTCAAATGATACTTATAGTTCTAGCTGTCATTTTTTGATACGTATTTTTTATTTATTCGACGAATAACTTATTCGAAAGTTTATTCATAGATGGAAAGACCGGCCCTTATTCCTATATTTTTTTTTTAATGTACTCATAGAACCTCGTAAAAAGGTTAAAATAAACCGTATTTTCTAAAATAATTATTTGAAAATGTATTTTGTTTATAATTATCTATTCTTAAAGTTATTTCCAAAAATAGTGTCACTGTTATTTGTAGATAACATTCTATTCTTCAATAGTTTGTTAACTTTAGTTTGATGCAGCATAGGTGCATGGTACTGCATTTCTGTTAATATTGTAGTCGGGATAAAATTTACACTAGTTTCAAAGCAGAATTAAATTATATTTTACAAGTTTTTCCAATTTGTTTTAAATTTCTAAAATACTGCTTTAGTTTGAATGATTAAATGTACGTAGCAATAAAACAACTTTTGAAATTCTTGTTTTTTAATACTGCAGCAACAAAATTAACAGCCCAGCTCAAATCTGTGTCATTCGTCCGTAGTTCGACTTGAGCGTGCGTAAACATTGAACATTTAGCATTCAGCAGAATGTTCCATGTTGCATTCAGGACCGGATCTGCATATATTTGATTCTGATTCAGGAAGAAATAAAGGGACCCATTTTTAAATGTTGATTATTTTTTCCGTGCCATAAATCCTACATTATACAGGGTGTAACATAAATAAGTACATTAAATTTAACCAGTAATAGAATTCGTCGAGAACAACAATTTTTCTTAATAACTTTCTTTCTAAATCCCTTTTTTTTTAGAATTTTTACCACCCCATAAATTGACTAGTTGTTCATGATTATCCACAATTTGGTCCAGTAGCAGTATCCATGGCAATAGTAATGAAATTATTGATATTGACAAATGTCACTTATCAACTTTTTCAAATAAATTTTGACAATATCAAATAAATCAACTAATAAATTATTATTATGAAAGTAATAATATGTAAAAGTGTCTGATTTTCCGAACAGCGAATTCACAAACATGTTCAAGGTAACGCTGCTCCATCCTGTCAAATTTATTTGGGGCGTTTTACAAATCATCATTTTACGAATGTTCGCACTGTTACACATGTTTAGCTTATTCGCGATCATGAATCTTTTAAGTCAGTTCAAGTTCGGGGTAAAATACAATCTGATCACTGCAAATATCGAACAGAATGATTTGGACTGCGTCGAGGGTTAGCCAGAGTCTAGTAAGTACTACAACACACATGAAAATTGCATTAATTAATATTACATTAAAAGAGCAAAACTTACGTTCTTACCTCATACAAAAAGTCCAGTGTTTGATACCAGAAAATTAACCTTGCACAGACGTCAATTTTTGCGAATGGATGGAAATTAGTTGGTAATAAATTAACAGTAATTAATGTTGCTACTTGCGTAATTTCGAGTGGTACTCTCATTGGAATTTGTTCTTCATATTCCATATCGTTTGAATACATTTTTATTGCAAAAATACAAAATTTAGGTTAGCTTTCACGACGAAAAAACCACGTAATGCGCAGCACAGAAGTAGCGCAGTGTCTACATTAACGCCATCTATATAGTCATATGTTATCCATTGGGGGGGGGGGGGGGGCATCTAAGTTCTAATAAATTTTTAAAGAATTTTAACTCGAAAACTAGATCTTTTAGGAACAAATTTTTATTAAGAAATATTGTTCCTCACGACGAATTCTATAACTCTATAACTGGTTAAATTTACCTATTTATGTTACACCCTGTATATAAAAGCTTTGAAAAGACCATAATTAATAATAATAATATGTTCGTGAATCTCACTCTGCATACACTGAGTAATTTTACACATTATCTGTAGATCACTAGTACTTACTTGCGTACCCAAGATAATTGAATAAAAAAACTGTATAACACTTATAATGAGAGATGGACTTATACTAGAATATGATTCCGGATTTTCGAACATCAACTTTACTCTAAAAAATCCTGCTGAGATCACCAATCTACCTATATGGAGTCATTCATATATATTTAAATATTTAATAATAACACTGATGTATAGAATATGTAGAAGAGATATTTCATATGTTTATTTGTTCTCATAGCATTTATGGTCATTAAAATATTTATATTTTTAACATATAATTAATTCTTCGCAATACTGGAAACATATAATTGCAAATGCAAATTTAATCCTACAGTAGTGTTAAATTTGTTATTGACTATTTTCTTTGAGCTGATTCTCTATTTGAAATAAGCTTTATTCTCTATCTTTTCTCGTTCATGAGTTATTACACAGAAGAAAAAATCCATCCATCCATTGATACAAATTTCAAGGGAAAAGTGAAAATGGATTCTGAAAACCTCAAAACACGTTCCGCAAAAATCCTGCTATTGATTTGTTCCTGTACTTTATAACTTGATTTTGAAAATTCCTCATGTGCAAGCATTACAATGCAACAGCAATTTTTTACATGTCCAGCCCTTCGTGTGAAATGTTCATTCAGTTCAGCTCCAGATTTAGTAGATGTTAGATCTATTAGTTTTAACTATGTATATTTATTTTTTTTATCTTATGACTATTGTGTACATATTAACATTTTGACTCAGATTTTTTCTACGTGTTTTTTAATATGTTTTTCTACAATCGTTGCACAATATCGATATTGTTATTCCATTTTTGGTTAGGAAATGTTCAAAATTGTCGCTCTAGGGCGACAAAGTGACATATTGTCGCACTAGCGCGACAAAAACAAAACAAAAATAATCTAGGTAAAAGAAGTAAATGATGCATTGGATTTTTCTGGTAATAACCTTGCTATTGCAAATATAGTTGGCATATACGTACATACACTTTAACTTAATCACCATAAACGTATTCACTCTGTAGACTTTATGTCAAATGTACTCCATATGTCAAATGTACTCCATGTGTCAAATTATGATTTCTTTGAAAATTTGTATTTTGTTCATAAACGTTGTCATGATTACGGTGACATGGGTAACTACAATTTTACTGAATTGTTATAGGCGTGACCAAAGATAATTTTGAAAATTAATTTTTTTCTACAGCTTGACATTGTTCGACGATTGTAGAAAAAATATTGTGTGTATCTCGTCGGATAGAGCTTGTTCGGTGCACTTGTCGAGTTGTTGAACTCGGCTTCGCCTCGATCAACAATTTCTCGCTGCGTGCAACAAACAATGCTCTATCCGCACTTGATACACAAATAACTATTGTATGTGTTCATGTTATTTAATTGTTTTTTGACTTCAACTTGTAAGTAATATTTCTATATTTGTATAGTTTATTATTAAGTTCACTATATCACATTTACAGAGCCCTGAAGATGACAGCCATTGTTGTCGAAACGTCGGCATAGTTTTTAATAAATTATTTGACTGCTAGTCCGTTTTTGATTTACCATTTCCTACATTAGTCGATCATTGCATCCTTTTATAATTATGTTCAGTACGTTACAATTACAGAGCTCCGAAATATGGCAGTTGTAATTGCCGAAAAGTCGCTGTAATTTTATTAAATATTTTGACTACAAGTCTGTTTTTTTTATTCTCCTCATTTTCTCATCAGGCTTATATTGCATCCTTTACACCTGTTATAGTTACACGTTAATTTAGTTTGTATTGGCCGCAGATTATAATGAAGTTAAAGTTGTAGTTGAAAAATTTAGTACGCATGTTTACTGTTTTTTTGTAGTAAAACTTGGATAAGTTCTTAAGTGGGGGAGGGTCTAGTTTAGAAGCATGATTTTATACCATTTTAGTGAATTTTATTAATAGTGAATGGCTAATTAGATTTTTTCAAACTATTTACCCTATTTATTTGCGGAAAATGTGGACGTCACAATTTCCATCTAAAATTAATACAATTTTATAATTTTCTTAACAACATATTTTTTGAGAATATGAACTAAACTCCAATCGAAAAAGTTGAAAGCTGCATGTTTTAGAGATGTTTTAACAATATGGTATGGGTTTCAGAATTTTTTGCATAAGAAAAAATATTTTAAACAGGAATATCATCCCTCCTTCTTGAATGATTGGTTGATAACTTTATGAGTTAGAGTTTAAGAAAAAAAAAATAGTTTTGAAAAAAACGCGTTTGAAATCAAAGTTACAAAAATTGAATAATTCTAGGCATTATTAAACAATATAAACTGATAAATGATTAATCGGCTGTTCAAGCACCATATAGCAACACTTCTTCGTAATGATTTACTACATGTATATTCTCAAAGTTTGAAAAAATTCTAATTATTCTTGCACTGTAGTGCTCATAACATTGGAACAGATCAGAATTTTGTTATAAAACTTGGAGGACATATTCTTGAATAGTTTTACAAACGATATGTGGAATAAAAGAAAAATCTATTTTAATAACCCTCTGAACTAGGTTCCCTCCTCATGAATTTAAATTTTATATAAGCTGTAGGCAAGAATAGCTAGATATGTAATGCATACAAAGAATATTGGTTAAGTTCTGTAAAATTTTATTAAAATTCAATATTTTGAAATACTACATGTAAATATTTGTCAGGTTAAGATGACTTTTGTGTTGTGTAATTATTTTTGGTAACGTTCTGCTTATTTCTCCAATGTAATATTTTCCACAGTCTCAAGGAATTCTATATAAATATAGAATGAAGGACTAAAACGGGAAAAGTAATATTTAATTAATTGTTTCTTACTACTGCAACCCTGAAACATGTTAAGCGAGTATTAATGCTTTATTAAATAATAAAAGATCGACGGATATTTGTATTTACCGTATGATTCTTACCGCTAAAATGGAGCCCATCTACAGTGGGTCTGAAGCGGTAAATCCAGCCCTGGCTCCATGTATGAAGCTCCCGCTGTTTTAATTTCGGGTGCACACCGCCACCGCCACTCGCACGTCGTGGCCGAAATGCGACTGGCACCGTTTTTAATTAGTTCGTGTTTTATAACGTGAGTTAATTTCAATTAAAAGCATTTAATTAATATTTACGCTCGTGAACGCACGCGCACGGCATGGCACGGCACGGCACTCACGTACACTTAATCAAGGCCGTAAATTAACTTTGGGAAACGTGAATCTCGAGATGTGTAGCAGTAACAGGGGGCGGGAAGGAAATTCTACAATTTATATAGATATCATATTAAACTCGTAAATTTTAGCGGGGAATCCGCGATATTACGAGAACGTCCTTAACTTATGAGCATCCTAACTTCTGATAACTCATCGCACGACCGCGCTTCCTTTCGGGCTTTCAAACGGAAACGGAACTAGACGCTGATATGCAACAACACCGCCGCCTACCTCCCGCCACCATCCTGCTCCTGGACTTCGCAATCCTCGATCTACACTAAATTATTTATCTCATATTTTACTGTGTTCTGTGCTCAACTATTTACTGTAGAATTTAGTTCCATTATCTTATATTAGGTTTCTACAGTGAAGATTAAATCATAGGATCATCTATTATATTTTGAGCCCGAGTGCAATAACATTTAGATAAGCTACAACTTCAACATAGAAAATTATAATACTCGTGTTGTTTCTACAGGTTACAGGAGGTGTAACTTAAATAAGGGATACTTGACCACTCCTTAAATTCGGAATAATAATGATTTTTTTTTATTTTCCAATCATAGTAATATTAGTATGTAAAGGAGTTATTCTAACGAGTGACAATTTTTAGTAGTGAATTTTTAATATGCACATTTCGAAGTCCCTAGAATACAATCTCGTATAACAATTTTTTCGTCCACATAAACGTCAAATTTAATGTAGCTGTCAATGTTAAATTTCAAATTTATATTTACGAGCTGATTAGATGCTGGAGGCAATCTATCAACCGAAGGTGGTAGTTTATTTCCAGATGTTTCAGATTTTACTAATATTTAATAATAATTTTTATTTCAATATTGAGTAAACCGTTTAATGTTGTTTAGATGGGAACTTATGTTAAGAAGTATCAATTGTTTTAAAACTGTGCAGTCTATTACAACCTATTTTGTTAATTAACTTTAAACGTTTTGCAATAAATCTATGATTCATTGTTTTTAGTATAAATATGACATTATTTTCCACGAACTAGTAATAGGTGCATATTGGGAAAAAATTTACTACCGTGTACTTTAAAGAAAATCAAATACTTAATATTAAATTGATAGTTTTATGGGGCTCGTATACATATAGTTGGGCGGAGATAACGTACATAGTGTATAATCAAGACAAGAAATCTTGTCTTGATGATCATTTCTTGCCTTGAACTGAATTTTCAGGACAAGAAATTAATTTCTTATCTTGCTCATTTCTTGGCAAGGTATTTCTTGTCTTGTTTCAAGTATTTTTGATATTTCTTTATTCTTGACTTTTTTGGGGAAGCCCCTTTTTCTATTACTTCATCCAATCCAAACGCTCAAGAGAGCCCTTATCCCTCCTTTTTAGTTAAATGTTACTTAGATGTTGGTTGTTGGTCCATATTTTAGTATAGTCTGTAGCATTGCGAAAGGAGTTTTGCTTTCTGCGCCGCAGCCCATCACGTTTGGAACGGACTCTACCAAAATAATTTTAAACCAAATAGCTGTATCACAAATATGTGTATTGAATTATATTTGTTTCTTATAATATTCGTTTACATTCTTATCTATATTAAGTATAATATATTGTTTTGGCATAATAGAATAGAATAGTTTATATAATTAACAATCAGTTGGTTTTGTTGTTATAGTGTTTCCTTACTCTTTTTTTAAAAACTTTTAAGGAATTAGATTCTTTAACATTATTTGGTAACATACTAAACATTCTTATTCCTTTACAAAATATCAAATTCACAGTGCTTGTTTTATTGGCTCCAGAAAGGTGAAAGTTTTATTCTTGTCGCGTACAGTAATTATGTGCTTCTTTTCTTGTTATAAATTAATTTTTTTAATTAATTTGGTAACTTATTATTCCGTCAAAATATGTACGTACAATATTGAATTTAATTAAATAAAACATATACAAGTATGTTTTATAATATTATCTACCTACATACTTCTACTTTATCTTTACATGGTCGAGTTATTTACTCGAAAATTTAGACGTGAGTCTTCAACTATTATTTCAACAAAATACTTGTTTTGAAAATCATAGTCATAGATTCAAAGAAAAATTAATGTCAAGAAATCTTGATTTTTGATGATTTTTTTATTTTAAATTAGAACCTACCTTTTTTATTAGCTTATTCGATACAATATTTTTTCTGAATACAACGATATAACACACTTATAAGTCCTACATAATAAAAATGTTGAGATAAATGCAAATAAGAATTGTTATTATTTCAATTTAATGATACAGATGAGAATTCACACCCTTCGGAATACTATTCATATGCTATGGTAGTCATAATGATAACATAAATGTGCCATTAAAGCAATATCTCTCTCGTGTAAAACATTTAATGTATATTTGATAATTAAAAGTTGAAACAGTGGAATGTTAAAAATGGTTCATGATGAAGGGGAACAGAGCAGGGGCTGGGACTGGACTGAGATAAAACGTTCCGACATAAATTTGTAAAGAATTAAAATATGTACATAGTAATGCCATCTGTTATCCGCTGCACGTGGTAATGACTCCGTCACGTAGCGAGGGGCGCGAAATTACACGACAGCTCGCCACGTTCGCGCCGAATTTATTGCCCGGCATTTGTTATAGAAAATTCTCTTACTCTTATCCCTTTTAAGAAACTGTTCAATGCTCCCTCATCGAAATTTGTAGCACAGACTCACCTATTTTACTTGTTTTATTAAATGAATTTGGTAGTTGGTCGTTCTTCAGTGCAAATTTAAACACAAGTTTCACACACTATACTCAAGTATTATACAATGTGGTGAATCGAAGGACGCACCAAAGCATTTTCAATGATATTTTTGAAATGTTCAATTATTGGCTTCGCTAATTGTCTTACATCAAAATAATTAAATAGTTTTCTACTTCTGTGTAAATATACTCATTATTTAAATTTTTCGATTAATTATAGTAATCATAATTCACTCTTTTCGGCCAATCACGGAATCAGAAATAAATTATTCCTGTTTGTTATAAAGCCTACAGCTCGTGTCGCAAATTTCATCTTCGTAGATGTAGATGTAGATGTAGATGTAGATTTATTTACTATTTTACAATAAGTATACATTGTTTATAGCAGGTCAAAAACACATATATAAGTATAAAAAATCAGGTTCTGAGTACTAAATTAAGTCCAGTTCTCGTCAACAAAATTGTAATTTAAAAAATCTTGCACTGAATAGAAACAGTGAAGTAGTAAGAATTTCTTTATTTTTCTTTTGAAAGCAACATTATTAAATTGTTTAATTTCTTCGGGTAAAGCATTATACAGATTGACATTTAATGAGTTTTTCAATGATTTATTTAATCTGAAACGCTGTGATCTAATTTGATTTGAATTTCTCGTATCATAATTATGGAAATTCGATGAAATTAGAAAACTGTCTTTATTTTCATGAATCGTTACAAGTGTAGAATAAATAAACAGACAAGGAAGAGGTAAAATGCCCAAATTTATGAAAATTTGTCTACAGTGTTTTCTAGTGCTTACTCCTGCAATGATTCTTATAACTTGCTTCTGTAATCGAAAAACAGTAAGTGCATGTGATGAGTTACCCCAAAGAATAACACCATAATTTATTAAAGAATGAAAAAGGCCGAAGTATGTTGTTAACAATGTACTGAAATCTACAATCAGACGAAGTCTACGTATTAAAAAAATAATACTTGCCAGTTTCTTAGATAAGTAATAGGTGTGGTAATACCAGTTTAAACGGTCGTCAATATAGATGCCTAGTAATTTAACAAATTCTCCTTTAGGCACACAATTATTTGAAGAAATGACAATCATTTGTGTTTTGTCAGAGTTTAGTCTTAACTTGTTAGCTTTAAACCAATCTTCTGCTTGCGAAAGGCAGGATTTTGCAAAGATTTTTAATTGAGAAAGATCACTATTAGAACAAATAAGACTGGTGTCATCAGCAAATTGAACCGATTTAACAGGCGACATGAAATATGAGAAATCGTTGATGTAAATTAGAAATAAAACGGGGCCAAGCACACTACCCTGTGGCACACCGTGAATTACTGGTAAAAGATCAGAACACTCTTGATTTATAGAAACACATTGATTGCGGTTTGATAAATATGAAGTAAAAAAAGTTAACGTTTTACCGACTACTTCACTATGTTTTAATTTCTCTAATAATACGCTGTGTGAAACACAATCGAAGGCTTTAAACAGATCACAAAGCGTTACCGCTACATGTTGTCTTTTCTCTAACGCCTTAACAATATCCTGTAAGATATTTAAAATCGCGTTTACTGTAGTTCGATTTTTACGGAAACCAAACTGCGACTTGCTATAAACTTGGTTATTTTCGAGAAAACTCACTAGTTTAATTTTAATAATTGTCTCAAAAATCTTGGCAAACATTGGAATAATCGAAATAGGACGATAACTTTCTGTATTTTCTTTATCCCCTTTCTTATATAAAGGATACACCTTAGTGCATTTTAAACAATCAGGAAACACACTTTCAGCTATGCATTTATTAAAAATAAATGTTAATGGTGTAATTATTTCATGAATACATTCCTTAACAATTCTAATGTCTATATCAAAAATATCTCTACATTTCGAATTATTTAAGGATAGGGTGGCTTCCAAAACTTCCTGCTCCGTAATTTCTGTTAACTCAAAACAAATATTACTATTTTGTGGGTTATTTATGAAATCACGTGCATTAAAGTTAGCATTAGATAATTCCAATTCATTTATAATATTTTCGGAAACAGAGGTGAAATATACGTTAAAGTCGTTACATGAGATATTAGTACTTTGCTTTATATTTGCTTGAATATTTCTTTCTTGATTTATAATTCTCCAACAATCTTTCAATTTATTTTTTGATTCAGATATAATATTATTGTAAGTGAATTTCTTACATTTAGTTATTTCAGTTCTATATAATTTCCTGAAGATATTGTAGTTAGCAATATCAGTATCTTTAGCTGTACAAACAGAAACCGTTTTAAGATAATTTAATGTGTTTCTCATATTTGAGAGAGATTTTGAGAACCAATTTCCGCAAGTACTTTTTGAATTAACTGTAACTTTAACTAATTTAAATTGATGTTGAATTAAATTAACAATAATTTGTATAAAAATATCCATGAAAAGAGAAACCTCAGATTTTGAATCAGTAATTATAGACCAATCTAAACTATTCAAGGTGTTTTTCAATTTTTCAATATTTTTTCTGGAGTACAGTCTTCTATATGTAAAATTGATATTGGAGTTAGCCTGAGTATCACAAAGTAATCTAATAAATTGACCATAATGATCCGATAATAAAGGGTCAAAAACTCCAGTCTCTATTTCGTTTATATCCATGTTTGTCAAAATGTTATCGATGCGGGAGGAAGTTTGAGGTGTAACACGCGTAGGATCAGCTATCGTAGCATGTATATTAAACGATGAAATCAGATTCGTAATAATAGCTATCATAAAAAATATTATAAAATATATAAAATAACCGAGATCTGCGTAAGCAGAGTGCCAAACCCTTAATGGGTAAAAGGCGTGATGATAATGATGATGATATATAAAAATAATATACTATTATTATAGAAAAAGAATATGTGATTTTTTTTACATTAATATTTATATTTTTACTCTACCTGGAACCGAAAAAATCATGGAAATGTATATTGGCAATTTTTTTTTAAATCATTAGTGCCATGAAATATCAAAACGATCATACCAATTGAAAGTTATTGGTTTTATACGTCATCTGCCTTGATGTATAATTTGGAAGAAACATTAGATATAGTGAAAGAGTTTTATGGTCATAAGAGTGCTCGACAAAAATGTATTAAATAAAATAAATTTTAAATTAATATAACATTTATTTTGTTATTTCATGACATTGAAGATTTTAAGAAAATGGCCAATTAATGTTACCAACATTTTTTGGGTTCCAGGGAAAGTAATAATTATTTACTGGACAAAGTAAGAAATTACACACGAAAGAAATTTTAGAACTCGAAGCCGAAGGCTGAGTGTGATAGTTTTATTGAGTTTTATCCAACATCTCTTAATAAATGCAAAATTTATTAAAGAAATATTATTTGTCAGTGACATATGCTTTAAATTTTCTAAATTAAAATGGCAATCGAAGTAGTAGGTATTTAATGCTATTATTAATGTTCTAATTAGAAAATTACTCACTAGTGACTTTTCTCAAAATTATACCCACTAGTGGGTAATCTGTTACTTTCCTTGTTTAACTTAGTTATAGAACATTTATTGAGAGGTATTGGATAAAATTATAAATATTTGTGTCAAAAAATACAGAAATGTTTCCTATACAATAAACTATTTAAATTTTTTGGTGTACAATTATTGGGGAAGCCAATATATAGTGAATATTGCAAAAATAGCATTGAAAACACCATGGTGCGTCCTTCGATCACCAGCCGGTGATAATGTATCGTACTATGGAATATGAAATCCTCAGCTCGAATAGCATAATACTATTGCCAATTTTAACTTTATATCTGTGGTACCTACCGCCTCCATTTTGGGGGCCGTGACTTGAAAGTTGATAACCGCCCTACATACGGAAAAATCACTTACAAATATAAGATATTAAATGGGTAAATACCGTAATTAATTTTATTCATTTTTACCTCCCACAATATCCTGTAAGGAAAGTATAGGAATCATGTTAAAAATTCGGTAGTAAGTTTTCAGTGGATTATCACGTTTTAGTTTCGCGATGATGTTTGTACGTCTGTAAGTCTGTCTGCCTGTCATTCTGTGCGGATCTCTGGAGTTACGGTTTCTCACAAACTGCTAAACTTAAAATTTTTATATTTTGTATATACCGGGTGGAACATCATACCTGTGTACATAGGCGATTAACATGAAAAAACAGTTTTTTCGTGCGCATTGCTCCCTAAATTATTTTAGGCAAAAATGCTTCAAATACATGTTGTACAGCATAAAATTCTGCATTTAAATCAATAAACAGAATTACTTTTACTTGCTTTGTAACGACAGAAATTAAATATGAAAACATGAAAAATTACGTTGAAAATATCAAATAGCCATGGAATTGAAACAAAAATAAATAAATGCTTGCCGTTTTTCTGTCTATTTGATATTTTACCCGTCAAATTAATCATTCATCTGTCAAATGTCAAGCATTTATTTATTTTTGTTCAATTCCATGGCTATTTGATATTTTCAACGTAATTTTCACTGTTTTCATATTTAATTTCTGTCGTTACAAAGCATGTAAAAGTAATTCCGTTTATTGATTTAGATGCAGAATTTTATGCCGTTTTTCTGTCTTTACAACATTTATTTGAAGCATTTTTGCCTAAAATAATTTGGGGAGCAATGCGCACGGAAAAACTGTTTTTTCATGTTAATCGCCTATGTACACAGGTATGATATTCCACCCGGTATATACCGTGTGTCTGTCTTAAAGGTGTACATAGGAGATTAACATGGGAAATCAGTTTTTTGCGTGCTGTTGCTCGGTGTTCTATCGGACAACAATGATTGTAGTACCAATCGAAAGATATCATTTTTCTGAATCAAATGATGTAAAATACACTACTAATTAGTAGTAATTTGGTTCCATAAATTAATTTTTAAATTTTGAGAATTCTCCGGTTTATTCAATTTTTATCGTAAATAAATATAGTCACCTATGACTGTTTTGTTTTGATTTCTGTCAAGCTATTTATTTGACGTTTATTACTTTTAGACTTGTTTAAGACAATTTGTAAGAATATGGCTAGTTATACTACTGAAGAGCTTATTTTTATAGTAAAACTATTTTTTGGAGGAAATAGTTAGCTCAGAGTGCGAGATCTATTTTCTATTAAGTTTATAAATCGACCGTTTTCAAGTGCAACCACAAATGTCAGTATCCATGAAAAATACACGTGAGCTTAGTAATTGCAATTTAGCAAGAGCAGAAGAACGTGCTTTATTGGAAGAAAGGGTTTTAGGAATGATACATGTGGATCCTTCGTATAGCACTAGATTTTTTGGAAATGAATTGGGTGTACATCGTTCATATTTTGAACAAAAAAGTTCTTATTCCTACAAAATGCACTGCAATCAAGAACTTTTTCCATTTGACGAAGAAGGTGGAAGAGTATTTTGTGAAGATATACAAATAGAGCTAATAAAAATGAAATTTTTTGTCATCGATTTAAAAACTTAACTCTTAATACATTAATATTATTTAAAGAAATCTGGTTTTTAGACTTTTATTTATTTAATAAAATCTTTACGCAAAAATTATAATAATACGCTTGTCATTACCGTATATAACCATATTTTACAAATTCACAGAAACGTCAAAGAAATCACTTAAAAGAAATCAAAACAAAACAGTCATAGGTAATTAATTTTCGATAAAAACTGAATAAATCGGAGAATTTTCAAAATTTAAAAATTAATTTATGGAACCAAATTACTACTAATTAGTAGTGCATTTTACATCATTTGATTCAGAAAAATATCTTTCGATTGGTACTACAATCATTGTTGTATATATATATATATAAATTGTATTTCCTTGGGAAGAGCTTATTAGTTTTTTGTGATAATCCAATGATTGGAAGAGGTACACTCATAAAATAACTTCTTGTTTAAAGAAAATTTTCAGTTTTTCTTTTGTATGCATTACTTAGAAAATTTTATTTCTTACAAAATGATTAGGTTCGGTTCATAAAAATATGAAATTTGCAAATAAATTTTATTTCTTCTTTTTTCTGCATTGAAAGAAAACGAATATATTTTAAATTTTGTTTTTAAAAATAATAAAAAGAAAACCGTTCAATTTTAAACAAAACTTTTTTTATTTAAAACGTTATTTTTATTAATTAAAACTAATCCTATTCAAACTGTTTCGTCTCCATAATGAGTCTCATTTGAATACTTGGATGTGTTCCTTCAAAACTAAATTAATTTTTGTACAAGAATATTTATTAAACCTACAGAAGCTTACAATGAAACGTTATCGTATTGGCAATATTCAAATCAATTTTTCTCTTCATTTAAGAGGAATCTGTTTGTTTCAAGAAAACATTTTTATCAGTGGAGTTTACTTGAAGCCCTATCAAGTTTGAAATATCTCAGTAAGTTATGGTTTAATGACAATTTTTTGTTATTAGAATAATGTTCCAAGAAATGGCACCTACGACTCCAGATTTTTTATCAAACTTTTTTTATCATTTTAAAATTTAATAATTTAATTATACAGTGATAATAGTTATTTACTATACGAGTGGGCAAAGTAAGGAATTACCCACGAGAGAAATTTTATCGAGTGAGTAATTCCACTTTGCCCACGTGTGAAGTATAACCAGCACCTCTTAATAAATTCTAAATTTATAAAAGAAATAGTATTTGACAGTGACATATGCTTTAAAATTTTAAATGAAATTGTCAATCGAAATAGTTACCAAGGTGTTGTTTGTTATTATTATAGTTATAAATTAAAAAAATACTCACTAGTGAATTTTCTCAAAATTATACCCACTAGTGAGTAATCTGTTACTTTCCTTATTTAAAATCGACATAGTTATAGAGCATTTATTGAGAGGTGTTGGATAAAATTGTTATTTGTTGTATAAACTATATAATTTATGTAGCAAATATATCTTTTTATGCTATTTTGGAGAGAGATTTTGTCTCTATTTAATTATATGTACGTGGAAAGTTTTATGTCTGTAAGCTTCTCTGTCATTACGCCTGGATGTTGTAATAATTTTGAAGGCTAGCATTGGTTCTGGTAAATCAAAAAGTATATGTTAATATTATTTACAAATCATAATTGATAAAATAATTAGATAGCTCTGAACGCACCTTTAGTACTTGAAATAGGTACGTGTATATTTTGTTTCTAGGAATTGTTCTCAGATTTAGATTTTAAAATATATTCCAATCTAATGATGAAAAATTTAAAAAATGCTCTTGGAAATCCAGCACTGGACTTCCTTTTGGACTCAAAACCTCACAACTGCAGGTACCTCGCACTTGGTACCAGGAGGTAACTGACATACGAAAGGGTTTTACTTGATTAAATGAATAATCAAGGGTAGCGTAGTCGCTGGCCACCACGGAATATTTTAACTCGATTCCGAAGAGTATTTAGAAAAAGACTTCTGATCAATTGGCGGGAAATATGCGCGCAGGCGGGAATCAAACACGTATTCAACAATAACAAAATTATTTAATATTTAATAACGAACAAGCAAAAGAAATTATATAAATCAAATACTTTTATGAGCTGAATAATTCGACGCTATATAATCCATTAACTTTTACAATAACTTTCAAAAATCGAAACTGATATAACATTTGCTATTAACAATACTCATACATAAAACTCAAATCTACTTACATGTACTCACAAAATAAACTTCACAAAAACTATGTATACAATCGAGAGAGGAGCCCTTAAACTGTGTAGTAATTCTTTCAACATTTCACAAGAAAAGCCAAAATGCAAGTGTCTGCTCACAGCCCAAGGTTCGCAATTTATTACTTTAGGGATGGGACAGTGGCACTCAAAATAACTCTAACTGGGCACTACTCTCTCATAAGACTCTGGTTAAATATTTCCTACAACATATTGACTTCCGCTGATTAGGCGGGAATTGAACTGAAATACTAAAGGAGTGGAATTTTCCACGAACAACTAACAATGAACCATTTACTTAGTTTGAAATCTCTAAATATCGTTTGCAATCTTTAATCGTAATAAACGCAAATACCGTTTATTACACAACTCGTGCGAAATAGAAAAAGTATCACTTGAAAAATAAAAAATTTATGCAGGTGTATCCTTCCAAGTGAAAAAATAATTTGAATTATGGTTAATTATAAATTTAAATAATCATCTATAATTAAACATCCATTCTATATGTAAAATGTATTCATCAAATATTCAAATTTAGATTAATATCCTGCGTATAAGAAAGTCGTGTGCTTAATCACCACATATTTTTATTTATATAGATTATTAAAATAGAAGTGCCTCATACGGCTTCAATGAAACAAGAAATCGGAAATGTGTTTTTATTTTATGGACATAAATCATAAATATATATAAGCGCATTTGATTTTAACTGGCATGAGTTAATTAATTTTCCCATTGTTTTTATGCAAATAATGCTAGTTTTTGTTTGTGGTAATTATAATTTACGGTCATTTTAATTTACTGTCTTTTTTATACAGATATTCATGTTAAATTTACTATACAGTGTTAAGAATAAAAATTAAAATAAATATCGTAATTAGGTTTATGTTTGTGTGCATTAAACTAAAGTTAAAAGTTTACAGTTTTTTTACTAGCTTATAACAACAACAAATTATATTATTTATATCTGCCCACGTAATCATATACGAGATAATCGTGAAAAAGTCAGGGACAATGTATAGGTAGGTCAAGCCGCTACAAAAGCTGAAGATGAGATAACAAGTAAATTCCAATTCTTTCTCTAATACATAACCTTGAGTAACATAAATAATTGCCTTCGGGCTGTTACCAGGAAAAACAATTTAATCTAACATCAAAAATATTATTAAAGTCATCTTGAAACGTACCTAGCAGAAAAATATATCAATGTGCAATACTAACAAGTATGCTGTTTACTATTATCACACATATTAGAAATAGTACTCAGTTGTTCTGGCAATGACCTACATCTCAAGTTCAACCGGTGGTTCTTCATTCAGCAAACAAGAATTCAACATTTTTTTATAATCACCGGTTAGACAAGAATAAGCCAGGCGTTTCGTGAGACGCGATGCAGACAAACAGTTTAAATGAAGATCCGTAGAAGCAAAAACGCAAAAGAGTGGAGAGTGATCAGTGATGAACCTTATACCAGTGGGTGGTGATCTAAGTGAGGTTATGTGAACAAGTAACAAAATAAAAATGGAGTTACAACAAAAGCAAACATCTGAATCGACTACAGAACTGCATCAAAATGACAGTGTCGAAAATATTGCAGCAGAACCGCAAAAGCTGTCGGTTAAAGAAAAAATAATATCAGTATTTAAACTGATCACAGTCGAGCCAGTTCTGTTTGCGTATTTATTTTCGTCGACATTAGCGCTCGGCGCTATTCAAAACATGCCTTTTGAAATGGGCTGCAGGACCAATCTACATCTGAATGATACATTATGTTCCGATATTAGGGTTGGAATAAGGCATGTAGCAGTTTTGATGGTGAACACGCACGCTTGGAGCCATCCTATTGCAACCACAGTTGCTGCGTTTTTAGTTTTGTGTTTTAGCTCATTTAGTGATAGGCATAAAGTGAGGAAGCCGTTTTTTGTGTTACCGATACTTGGAGAAGTATTCTCTGCAATTGGGTTGATGTTGTGTGCTGTGTTTATTTCAAAATGGCCCATAGAAATGTTTTTTGTTTTCGCTACAATTTTACCAAGCTTTTTTGGAGGAGGACAAACTGTTATTATGGCTATTTACAGCTACATCACTGATATTAGTACAAAGGTTTGTAAAATAATTACAATAAACTAATATATTCGGTGTTAGTCAATTGTGATAAATATCAATAATTGATGTTCATGCCGATAGATTATATTTTGATAATTTTGAAGAATCCAAATAATAATATTTTAAGTTTAAATTATACATTTAAACTGATAGATTATTGATATCAGGTGATATAACCTCTACATAAATTTTGTTGCTTTGATTAAGGAGTAGATTATTATTTATTTCACATTTATCAATAATTTTCTAGGTATATATAATTGGTAATTAAGATATATTATAACTTTTAAAAGGTGATAAATGAGAGATGACATTTGCTAACTTTTCTTTCCCACTTGCTCTTAATCTTTTGCCGTTCGAAAGTCACATAATTTTTAAAAACTTCTTTCTCAATTATAAATCATGATTAAGTAAAAAAGAATGATTTTTTAATATCCTTGTTCCGAATCATAATTATACAGTGTTTTTCAATTTCGAGGCTCACCATTGGAATTTCGAGAACTCTAAGAGCTACGACTTCGGTAAAATTTGACAAAAGTTGGCAAACCAGTAGACCAATTTAATTATGTTTTTTTTTCCCGAAAAAATGCAGTGTTTCATAATTCGTATGGCTGGTTTATACTGGATTTAATTTACAAATTTAGATTTAGAAATTTAGAATTTATATTTGCGATTTACCTCCTGGTTCATACTGAATTTATTATATTTGAAATCTGCCAATCAATATTAGGTTTCAGCCTTATGATATATGTTTTAAACAACAAGAAAATAACTTTATCTTGTCATATGTGATGTTCTTCAATTAAAAATATTAAATTAAATTAAAAATAAATACTATCCGCATCCATGTTACAACAATATTTTATGATGATCACAAATAAAATCAGTATGGCAATCTTGATACCTTTTATTGTTGTTAAAGTTGTTTGTGTTTCCCAGTAAAGTTGACTGGTTGAATTTGGAAATTTATATTTAGAATATGAAATATGGTCATATTTTAAATATAAATTATAAATTTGTAAATCCAGCATTTTATATAAACACATTTTATAATAGCTTAGCGTATTAATAGAATCATCCATAGTTTTTTGTTGACGGTATTAATTTTTTTGTCTTAATTCTGGGATTTTAAACAGTTATAAACTTATGTGTGGGCAATGACAGGTTCCACATTGTTTCTTTTCTAGTTAACATTGGCCGTTGTCATTGACCTATACACAAAAACGAGACGCGCTTAATACTAAGCCAATATACCTCACCAAGGAAGTAAATAGCATCAATGACACCGTTTGAAATAAACAAAATTCTTTAAAAAGGTTGATTTATATTAAATAAAATACTAGTAAGAATACAAGTAATCACACCAGGCAAATAAAAATATATCAAGCATGTAATGTGAACTAAATATTTAACCAAGAATCCACGTATATACGTAGAATAATAGTTTTACCAATATTAAAAAAAAAACAGACTATTTTTGTTTATTATTTGATAATTGTACTTTCATTCACACTGCAGTTGATGTGTAACTAACATTAAAAACATTTTTTTAGTAATTGTGTAGGATTAAATTAATTTTGACACAAAAATATCAATGGGGAAAGACTGTGGATCATAAGATCGTCGGTGCGATCCTTACACCCTACAAATTTTTGAAAATAATTTCCGATTATATAAAAATTTTCATGTTCTTGTAATTTTAGTATTATAAAGTTTTTTCATTGATTGACTACGCGAAGCGAGATTACCAGATATTTTTATTAATAATATAATATTATATGAGATTTTTGAAATATTATATAATGTCAAATGCAGTTTTGGGGTTTTGAGGACTAAAGTAACTACAAATTTGGTTTAATTAGTTGACAAAGTAGTAGTAATTTAACCTTTAACTTTCTTAAGTCTTGTGTTCAGTATTTTGATGACACTGCTGTGTCTGATATTACCTTTTTAAATAACCTTTAACTTTCAATTGATGAACTGATAGTCAAGGTTATAGCCGGTATTCAGTCGTGTCCTGTTCTCAGCATTCCACATATCTGATTGTGTTACAATGTTATATGAAGTAATGTAGTTATTATGTTAAAATTTTTGTTTGTAATTGGTTATACGAGAACACTATTAATTACACAGTCCCACCAAAAGAAATTTTTTGGAACTGCTATCGAGACATTTATATTCCGATGTAATTTTCGACCGAGATCAAAAAAATCGTACAACCCCAAAATCAACCCCTAGCGCTTAGGAACCTCAACAGGGTAAAAATGACAACGCTCCACGAATAGTTTTAAATCTAAATAAATCGAATTAAATATGAACATTCAAGTATACGAGGGTTGCCTTTTATATTTCGGGATTAGAGAAAACAAATGAATATTTATCATCAAAAATGGCTTTATTGCTTTTCAAAATATTCACCATGTAGATCAATACACTTTTGCAACGTGTGAACCAATTTTCGAAGCACTTTTTCCATTCCGATTGAGGTATCTCCAAAACATGCATTTTGAGCTCATCGACCGCTTCATCAAGTGTCGAAAAATGTTGACCTCGCAAATTTATTTTTAATATTCGGGAATAAAAAGAAGTCATTGGGTGCCAAGTATGGACTATACGGCGGATGACTCATCAAATCAACGTTTTGAGTGCTCAAAAATTTCCTTGTCTCAGCCGATGTGTGCGAGCTCGCATTGTCGTGGCGAAGAATGATCCGTTTTCAGCGGTTGGTTTTTCTTATTTTTCCGAAGACTTCTGGCAAACAAATGGTTGTGTACCATTCAGAATGGACCGTTCTATGTTACCCCAATGGTACGATTGAGACAGGTCCAGTTTTGCCGAAAAACAGGCGACCATTTGATTCGAAGTGCTTCGTGCCCGAACTACTTTTGTTGGGTTTGGCTCGCCTTAGAAGACCCCTACAGTCGACTGCTGTTTACTTTCGGGCTCATACGCATAGATCCACGATTCGTCACCTGTCTCGATGTCATACACATGTTTTGAAGCACCGCGATCGTATTTTTGAGCATTTCTTGCGACCCATTGACACGAGCCTTTTTTTGAGCGATTGTCAAATTATGCGGGATCCAACGTGAAAAAATTTTTTTTACAGCCAAATGTTTATGCAATATTGTATGTATGCTGGTCCCACTAATGTCCATAGTTGCTTCAATATCACGATAAGTTACATGACGATCTTGCAATATCAGTTCGCTCATAGAATCAATGTTTTTCGGAACAACAATCGATTTTGGACCACCTTCACGAAACTCGAACTACGGCCGCGAAATCATCAATAAACACTGGTCCCTGATGGTGCTTCATCGACAAATATCGAAATAAGTTCATCGATTTACTGTTGTTGACTTAATCCACGTCTAAAGTTGTAAAAAATAATTGCACGAAAATGTTCACGATTTAAATCCATTTTTTGGCCGACATGAATTTTTCAAATTACTGTTAACTACGCAAAAAATGTTCGTACATCAAAACGTTCTGAGTACATATATTGTCAAAAATGCCAAACTTTGCTATAGGAACGTCAGTTGCCAGATAGCAGCACTAGGATTGCCGAATCCCGAAATATAAAAGACAACCCTCGTATAACGCATAAAAGTAGAGTTAACACTACTTTCCATTAAAAATCACCCCCATGAATTGGTGTGAAAACTATACAACAATTATACAACAGAAAACTTAAAAAATGCAGGGCTTACGTTGCCCAGTTTTTTTGGAAAGAGTGAGTCTCGATACAATGCTCAAAATCTATATTGGCCCGCCTACTTGTTTCTCAGCAAAACAGTCAAACAGTTTTTTTTTTATAAAGAATAAAATTCTGGATGTTGCAATTCATATTTTTTAAGCTTGCAACGAATATTCGGTAACTATTTGGTATTCGGACTATTCGGCAACATATATACTATTCGGCCGAATACCGACTAGTAAAACATTATTCGATCGAAGACCGATTAGTTTAGAATATTGAGGTGAGTGAAAATTTTGGGTATCTCATTCGGTAATAATACAGGGTATGCATTTTTTTATTTACTTATTCGATTCACTATTTTTTTCTGAATTCAATGATATTCACATGTAATGACCAAATAATACAAAATATTTGAGAAAATTTCAAAATTATAAATGTATCATTTTTATTTAAATATGCATATACAAAGTTTGCCATGGAAGAAGACAAATAAATTAAATTCAGAAATAAAATTATATTGTATCTTGTTTATTAACTAATAATTAATGACAAATTTAAGAAAATTATTACAGTTTTTGCAATTATTTCTGCATTTGATTTATTTGTTTTCTTCCATGGCAATCTTTGTACAGGCATATTTAAATAAAAATGATACATTTTTAATTTTGCATTTCATTTTGTTTTATTTGGTCATTACATGTGAATATCATTGAATTCAGAAAAAAATACTAAATCGAATAAGCAAATAAAAAAAAAATTGGTTGCTACATAAAATAAGAAAGTTGCATCCCGCATTTTGAGAACCACTGGTCTAAAAAAATCTTGTTTCGCACATTTTAATTGTCTTATAATATAGAAATTGTTCGTTAATTTTGCTGATCTCTTATAGTTTTCGAAATAGCAATAGTGTACCACTGAAAATGAACATCATGTATACTTATACTTGCTAAGATTTTAATCCAATGAAAATTCTTAACACACAAGAAAAAATCAAACTGTCACTTGTAATATTTGTTTCTGCAACTAAGTTGGAGGATTGAGCCGAATATGTATAATATAGTAGATATTGCAATAGCGGCTAGGCAGAGAAATAGGGAGGGATGCTGTTACATATCTCACGAAGAATTGGCGCCAAACCAGCCGAATACTATTCGCTGAATATTCGGATATTCGGCCAAGGAGTCCGCCGAATATTTAGTATACGGCCTATAGCCGAATACAGTATTCGTTGCAATCTTAATAATTTATCCAAAACAGGAATAATTAATTAAATAAATGTTAATTTTTATCAAACCACTAGCGCAACGAAATTCAGAAAAACTAATTTGATTTCAAATGAATGGTTATCCCGCTATGTGCGAGAATATTTAATCTATATTTAAAATTATAAAGTAATTGGACTAAATTGTTACTTATGTTTTACCACTTTTTCTTTGGGGGTCATTTGAAATCTAAAATTTGTTATGATTGACTCGAAAATATTGAATTAATAAATGTATTAGAGCAGAATGTAATATAATATCTGACTACAAATTTTCAGACGGAATTTTATGGCAGGTTAAGATATTGTTCGGCAGTAAGTGGAAACATGTTTGAATCTTTGTTATAATTTATTTTTTGCTGTACGATATTAAATAAAATATTTATTCTTTTGTGCGTTACTATGCTTGTAGTTTGTTATAAAATGTCAAACGTATTTAATTCAAAATTTTTTTTGTTAATTTGATGGTACTTAGTGATTTGATTAAAATTGTTAACAGGATATCAATGATAAATATAAAAATCTATTTAATTTGTTTCTGAGAAATATTTAAAAATTAACATTGAAATGCCTCTGTATACATAATAGGTTTGTTCCAAGTGGTCATTTCTGACAAGTTTGCGAAAAATGTAAACAAGTTAACTTTGAAACATAAACTTAATTTCTTTTTTTGTAGAAAAAAATGTATGAATTTCTTTATTTATATTTAAGGTTTGCTGTCAAATCAAAAAATGAGCATGCACATGCGTTTCATTCCATTCGCCGTTCCAGTCTATGTTTCAAACTTAACTTGTTTACATTTTTCGCAGGCGCACTGAAATTATCACAAACATGTCACAAACTTTCCAGAATTTACCACTTGGAACACACCTAATATTATTCAAGTATTATCATATCACATATGATCATATTCTTAGACATAAAATATTTAGGTTCAAATTTACAATAATTATTCACTGAAGTATTACAAAATTAGGGTAGAAAATATTGAATTGTTGTGAAGGATAATACAAAATTATTATTTCAGTACTCGCGTTTTTTTTTAATTTAGTACAAGAGGAATATTGAATTAATTTTTTAACAGTGTAAATTATTGACAATACTTTCATATGTGTATCTATATCTACTTCTTTTTCTTCTTGAACAATAATAATCGTGTTATTACAAAGTTACAATTTGTTGTTAATAGTTTTATCGAACTTCCAATGTTGTGTACTTCATCTGGAACAGCCAATTTATTATTTCCCAAAGGCGTAACGCAAATTCAGACAAAAGTTATATTAATAGTATGAAATTCATAATTATCATTTTATTTTGTTAGAAAGAAGTTTGAACTTTTCTATTTTGCGCCCTTTATCTTCTCTTTAATAAAATATCGTACTCTCAAAATTTGGGTAATTTAATATTATGTGGTGATATTGTTATAAAATTAATTATTTGAATTTGAAGCTCTCAACTTACTACTTATTTAAAGTAAATATGTTCGTTGAAATGTGGTATTTTCTCAACAACCTTAATAATATAAATTTTACTGCACAATTACAACACTCAAATGAGTTATAAAAACTTTGTTATAGACGTAAAATAAAAAAAAAACACATTTATTGATTATAGCTAAATGAAAACCGCAGATGAAGGTTTTTTATATTTATTACAATTAAAAACAAATAAACCATAATAATGAAGATTCATTCAATTATGATGACATTATGATTTTTTATTATACTTTGTGTTTACAACTTGTGAAATTATGATATCACAAATAGAATTACTGTGATTAAATTTCTTGTATTTTCAGGAAGAAAGAACAACACGAATAGGCTTCGTGGAACTTGCATCTCTTCTGTTGACCCCATTAGGGCCCGCCCTAAGTGGCATATTATTCGAAAACATAGGATACTATGGCGTTTATTCAATATGTTTGGTGCTGTACATATTTGCTGTGTTATACGGGTTAATTTTCATAAAAGAACAGAAAAAGCCAGTTAAAAGAGACAAAAATGTTTGTGTGGATGTATTTAACGTGAAAAACGTCATTGTTGATATGTTTAAAATTGTGTTACGGAAAAGACTGGCTTACAGACGAATGCTTTTGGTTTTGACATACATATGCTATATTTTAATAAAAGGGCCGGTGTCAGGTAAAGTGTAAATAAAATTTTATTGTTAGGGATAGAATTAATTGTTGGAATATTTTAGCTGAAGGACCCTACATAAGAAACTATGCAATACAAGAGTTTTCGTGGAAATTAGACTATTTTGGATATTACCAGGCATTTGATATCGTAGTTCATATTTTTGGTATATTTGGAATACATAACTATGGGATGGCCCATCGGGTACGCCGGATTTAAATTTCCCTCCATTTTTTTTATATTTGAGTTGATAACTCTAATGTTTGACATTTGAACGGCGTATTGTTATTGTTACAATGAATTACAAATTTGGCGAAAAAAGTTCGTGGAATAATGATATCCAACTTATTGTGGGATCAATTGAACGACATGGATCTCGAAGAAATGTAGTTTCAACAGGATGGTGCCACATGTCATAGAGCAAGAGAAATCATCAATTTGTTAAGGCAACATTTTTCTGGTTGTGTGATTTTCAAAAAGGCTGCCCAGATCCTGCGACTTGACGCCATGCGTTATTTCACAATTTGAGCCAACTGTCTAGCAAAAAGGCTTCGAAAATTTTGTCACAAGGATTAGGGTATTGCGGTACAGCCGAGGGGGCCATTTGGGCATCGTATTCCATAATTAATGTCAACATGTCTACTTCATAAATCAATAAAAATTTCGAAATTAAATACTTATTCACTGAGTTTCATTTCAAAATTAAATCCGGCGTATCCGATGGGCCATCCCATATATAACATACTTAAAGGCTTGAGCACGTGACGTCACAACATGGCGGCAATCAGCTGTTTTGTAGGTGTTCTGTGGTTGCAATTTCCTGAAATTATACTTTTTTTTTATTTAAATATTCGTGTTAAATTTATAAAAATATTAGTGAAATTAAAGGCAGTTATTTATTAGCGACTTAATTTTTTTCTCTATATATTTCGCTACAAAATTAGTTGCTAAACCACACACAAACATAGAATTCTTTGCCTATGGGACAGTTTATCAATACCATGTTTGATAACAAATTGCCCAAAATGGAATACGCGAAGGGTTTTTAAGGGATACGGAAGGAATTTGAATTTAAAAAATTTACTTTTCTTTGGATTTAGTAAAGTAAATATAAAAAGAATTATAATATTTCACTGCATTTAAATTGCAAAAATAAAACACAATTATTATTATTTTTTACTTTAATTCAATTTTACATACATGAAAGTAATTTTAGCGCGTTGCAATTTCTGAATTTAATGTATAATAATTAATTAAAATAGTTTTTAAATAATCAATATTTTAATTTTAAAGCGATAATGCTAAAATGATTTAAAAATTGCTTTTAATAAGTGGAACCTTTTATAAAGAATGACATTTTTGCCTAAATTCATAAATATATTTTTTTTTTACATTTAAACTTCACTTGGGGACAAACTGTATATTACTAGAAAAATTATTACTACAGTTTTTGTAAGGGATATATATGGATCTATCTATCCCTTATATCGCAGCTAATGGCGTACTTGTTTCTGAATGTTCACACCTGTTTGTTAATTTACATTTCAATTTGGCAGAATTAAATTACATTATAATGTGTTATTTTCAGGTATGATTTTGGCTGTAACCATTTTCACAAAAAAACTACAGCTAAATGATTTAATTATAGCAGCAATTGCTTGCATATTTAAAATAGTTGTAGGTATTTGGTACGCATTTGGACACAACGTGGTAATGTTCTGCTTTGGTAAGCTGCATTTCATTGTTATTTAACTTTTTGAAGACAGTTAATTTTTAAAAAATGTGATTTTTAGACATCGATAAAATTATTTTAAAATGTATGTGTGTATGTACCTCTCATGTCAGTTAATTAAGACGTGTCTGAAATTGCTAACGTCTTTTAAAAATGACGAAGATTTAAAAATAGGTAGCTAACTTCCATACACTGGACAACAAATTAAAATTTTTTATTGCATCAGAGATGTCGTATGCATTAAATACTTAGTTTTTAAATATAAAATGAGAAAAGAGGCTTCTCAGGCCCAAGTTGTTTAGAGTTTTTCGGTAGTGTACACTGCACGTCAAAATTAATCCCCATCTGCGAATTCTGCAAAAATCATGTTCACACACATTCACGATTATTTTGAAAAATATGACTGACCGCCACGATTTTATGTCAAATATGAAAACATAATACTAGTATTATGTATATGATTTTATATGAAAATATAACATTACATAATATAATAGAGACATCTCAACAGCTGTCAACACTATTAATATTTCTTTACATAAAAATTAGAAGCAAACAGGACTTTTAAACCATGATTTTCATATTCTGTGATATCAAATCTAGTAGAAAACAACGTTCCCTTCTCTGAAGCAAAATATCTGTTGACCAGTGTAATGTTTTCAAAATGGCGGGCTAAAATATAAAGGCTGTAGTTGTAGACCAGGCTTCGACAATCTATGACCCACGGGTTACCAAGTGACCCATTTCATAATTTCGAGCGACCCATTTGAGGTTCCGGTTACGAAAATAAAAAAAACCCCTGTAATTTTCCAACAATTAGTAATAATTGTGTTAGTGATTTTGATTTACAAGAAAGTATAATATTAAAAATTGTGCTAACTAAAACATTGTTTGTATAATAATCAGAATTTTAATTTTTCGCCGATCCGAAAAGAATTCCTAATAATGACATTTTGATTGTTTTTAACCCACGTTCAGAAAATGTTGCCGACGCCTGGTGTAGACTATAGTTTATAACTTAATAGAAAAATATATTTTTTCAAAAAGTTTTGTCCCAATCGGTTGAACAGATTTAACAATTATTTCAGACAAATAAAAAAAATGTATAGATAAAATTACGATATACCGATCATGAATCCTAATTTGTATGACTTTAGCGCAATTAAGAAATATTATTATTAATATATAAAAAATATAGCGAAATAAATTGTCAATGTTTCATAAAATTCAGTCTCAGAATAAGTTACAGAGACGGGCCAATCCAATCAATCGGTATTGGTTGGATTGGATTGGCCGGTCTCTGTGACTTAATAACTTGTCTATATTTTTCATACCTATACTACTTGTTTCATAGACAGTATTCTCTTTTTGTAAACTATTAATGTTTTCTTCCTAATTATGCAGGTCCATTAATAAGTGTCTTCAGCGGTTTATTCGTGATAGCCCTACGTTCACTAGTCACTAAACTAGTAGAAACATCAGAGATCGCCAAAGCTCAAGCGTTGTTCGCTATTTGTGAAGCCCTTTGCCCTATTATATACAGCTCGATGTACGCCAAGTTCTATGGAGCAACACACGGGGTATTTCACGGAGCGTTCTTTCTTCTTAGCACAGCACTAGTCATACCGCCCCTACTTATTCTGCTGTACGTATAATCAGGACACCTATTTTGTAACTGACATGCGAACTGAATTTATCTTTTGCGCAATACTTTTAACTCTAGAACCTGTGCTGGACCAAGAAAACGAAAGCGAGTAGAATAAAGAACCCCGCACATTTCTTATGGAAAAGTGGCTCCCGCAAATAGGTTGAATTTTAAATATGTTGTTCTTGAGATATTTCTATTTCTTACGTAATCCTGGTATTCACGAAGTGTGACCATTGAGACTTTTGTTCAGATATGCCTCAAGAACAACATATTTAATATTCAGCCAATTTGACGGAAGCCACTTTTCCATGAGGAATGTGCGGGGTCCTTTGGAAAGAGACAACTTTTCATTACTTCGCTTATAAATTATTTTATAGAATTAATTTTATACTTTTGATTATTACTTCATACATACTGGTTTTGTTCCTATATTCAGTGTTTTTATGTTATATTCGCATGTCCTATCGCTTCAAATATGAACAAAAACTTATTTCAACAAAATCCAACTGCTCAAAACCAGACAGAATAAGACATCCAGTACAGAATATGTGTTTTTGTTGTATATTTAACAAATATATTTTATTTGTTGGTCCACCATTCTCATTCTCCTTTACTTCTTGGTTACAAAATAGGAGCCCTGAATGAAAATAGTTTTGTTTATTGGGTAATAATGTATTTTTTTTTAGGGGAATGTATGTTGTGCACAAGAAAGATGTTGATAATCCAGAACCAGAACCTGAATTACAAAATGGAAAAGAAGAAAATAGTAATGATATAGAAATAGAAAGATTTTAAAATATCAGTATAATGATTTGTTACATATATTACTCCTATTATAGTAAAAATATATTTTGTGTACAATATCGTGACGTTATTATATTATATTACAAATACTGTTTTTTATACACATATAGGTGAAAAATATCGAGAGAAAACACCTTAAATTATTACAATTCCGAATGTTTAATATAAATTTCAATATAGTTATTAAATTTTGATATTTATTTGAAACAATTTGTATAATTTTATAGTAACTAATAACAGTTGTATTATATATTATTATTTCAATATCTGAGATGAATTTCTGTTTAAATTTAATACAGTGAGTGAAGTTTATCACGGCAATGTAAGAAAAAAAAAACAACTACAAAAAAATATTACACGTCCAAAAAATATATTTTATGTAGTCCAGGGAAATAAATACACATTACTTCGCTTGCAAACCTTAGCTGTGATTCAAACCCAGGATCCTTAGCATACATAGCAGGAAATACATTTCTTCACCACCAAGGTTTGTAATTATTTTCAGTATGTTTATAAACATTCTAACCCTAACACAAAAATTGTATTTGAATAAGAATAGAAGAACACAAACAATTTTAAAAATGTGATGAGCGCGCAAATCACAGATGCATTGAAAAAGAAAAAAAAAATAAAACAACAAATAATTAAATTTTATTCGCTATAAAAAAAAACCTTGAAAAACATAATAATTGCCTTCAGGCTATTTGCAGGAAATACGCATTATACTTTTTAATTACGTTTATATCTAAAATATAAATACATGATCCATAGTAACAAGATTCAATTATGGAAACGTAAATATATAATTATATTTTATTTTTAAAGACTAGTAAATGTTTTAATGCAAATCGTTTTTCTGTACCTACTTGTAATTTTCTCTTGTTCTTTGCTTATCAGCAAATATTTCTACTTAGTATTTAATCTTCATTGTTCTCTCATGTCTTTTTTCTTCTTCCTTGTAATTTTAGCATTCTATGCTTTATGTTTGCCTTTTTTTGGCATGAAAGTTATATAATTCAATATTATAAATCGATTTAAAATCTAATGTAACAATTAAAATATATATTCTATCTCCATATACGTAACCAAATATAAATTAAGACATAAATGTAAAAGAATTAATAATTTTTCTGAAAATCGTATTTTACAATAAAATTTTAATTGGTTCATATTTTTTGCAAAAACTAGTGTTCCACAAGACTCTTGATCTTGTCTTGAAATCAAGACAAGATCAAGACAAGTATTTATATTTCCCAAGACAAAACAAGAAAGTATCATCAAGAATCAAGATTTTTTGTCAAGAAATCTTGATATCTTGATAATAAATTTTTCTGTTCGCATTTATGAATTAAATATAAAAATTTAATATTCATTTGTCAATAAAGTGACTTTGAGGTTCGATCCACATTTGTACACAGGTTTTAACACCATCTGGCGGCCTTAATGTGAACCTCAATAATTTGTAAATATGCAACACATGATTATTTTATAAATATGTGAAGTCAAGATTTATACATAAATTTTATGTCGCAAATATAACAAATGGGGTAAATAGCTCCGTGGTAACGTATCGGACTGTGGATCGTGAGATCCCCAGTTTGAATCCCACTCCCGACCAATTTAAATTTACCCCTGTGGTTTCCCCTCCACTAACATCTTTGGAAGCTATGATTTGACGGCTAGTAACCTCATTTCATACGAAAAAATATATCATTTACCGAGATCTGCGTAAGCAGAGTGCCCCACCCATGATGGATAAAAGGCGTGATATATTTATTTATTTTTATTTATAATATCGCAAAAATATATTAAGTTGATACGTTATATAATGTGTAATTTCTTATACATATAAATTGAAACTATTTATGTATAATTTTTCTTTTTTCTAAATATATGGTCGAAATCCGTATATATTTCAAAATTTAATATATGCCGAAACATTTACGTAAGAAACAATTAATTAAATCTAAAAGGGAGGGGCAAGGACAGATGCCAAAACGATAGAGAAAGAGGATTCCCCTAAAATATTAAGAATTTTTGAATCAAGAAATGAGCAAGACAAGATGTGTTTAATGTCTTGTCTTGAAAATCAAGACCAAGACAAGAAGTGATCATCAAGACAAGAACTCATTGTCTTGATGAAACACTTCAAATCACAAAATCTAATAAGTAAGAATAATATCCAGAAATTTTATTATTAAAGGAATAACAATTAAATACAGAATTTTGATCACTCCAGGACCAGATGAATGCTCTATTAATATTTAATAAATGTTACAGGTTTTTATAGAATTCTAATCTGAAATTCAAGCAATTATTTCCATACATAATTTTGGGGAGTAGTACTTTCAACTGCTTGGTTGTTTTCATATGGAAATTTACCTTCTAGGATATACTCGTCTTCGTCTAGTGGTAATTTTCGTAGCTATAAAAACTTAAATAAGTTTGAAAACGGAAAGTCGTCGGAAAGTGACATATCTGCTTTTACCATGGAGCCACGAAATTGTATCACATACCAAAATATACATTAATCAAAAAGAATCACCTATGGGTAAATGGCGTGATGATATATTGGTTTTAATTCAATGATAGCCTTGATATTGGTTTTATATTTTCACATTCTTATCTACAACGATTAAGGCAATTAACTTGAAAGACTGTAAATTTTTGTCGCTTACGCTTATGAGATATAAAACTACCTTAAATTATGATATAAATTAAATAATATTAAATTTTTTAACTAGACTTCTTGGTTAAACTACGTAGGTTGAGTTTAAATAGAAAAAATATTATTTAGGAATCAGATTATAAAACCTACAGATAATAAACAACATATAATTTATTTAATTATTTATTTATATACGGGACGAAGCTTATTTATGAAAAACATACAAAAATATATTTGGTACAATGATGAGATAAAAAGAAACTAGTATAACAATATAAATATACCGTCTAACAGAATACATAGTTTAAGAATTACATTTAGAAAAATACAAAATTACAGTCCAGACTTGATTATTTCTTTTGAACATGTAAATATATCTAAGTCAGACAGATATTCATTGGCCAACCTTTGACAGCGTATTAACGGGGAGCTGAAACTATAGGTATGGTTGCGTGTGGATTTTTAAAGATTGTGCTGGTTCTAACACAGTAGGATGATACCCTAAAATTTAATAATTACAAAAGTTCAGGACAGTTTAAATATTAATGTTAAGTCAATAATTATTCCCCTATTTTCTAAAGCACTTATAGAAAGCAAGTTTTTGATGTAAGTATACGATATGTCGCTAACCGGAATTCCTAGTTTGTAATTTATAATTCTCAGGAATTTAACCTGAATCTTTTCAATATTGTGTTTTTTGTTATTGTAATGCGGTAACCAGATAGTTGACGCGTATTATAAATGAGTACTTATAATACAATACAATAGTTTCATGGTATTAATGTTATTGAAGTATATGTTACGTTGTATGACCCAACAATTGAAAAGATTACTTGACTGAGCTGGGCAAAGTACCACATACAAATACTCGAGTATCGAGTACAAGTACTCAGTAATCAAATGTACTTTAATAGTATATTATTCAATGAGCATATAAGGTATGCTATTACTCATGAGAATGAAATTTGCATCACTTGAATGAGTAATAGCTATTACGTGCGAGTAGAATACTCTACTTTATCCACAACATTTCGTCAAATATTTGTTTTCAAATTCTAAGATAAGAAAATTTTTTGCTCTGACAAATACAAAAAATTGTTTGTATATCAACATAGACAAATTGTAGGAACTATCACTAGACTGCGTACTGTTTTAACAAAATTTCGAAGTGATTTTTCATTTAGCAGAAAATCTTAAAATCAATTATTCAGCTACAGTAAGCTTAAAAAGAAAATAAGATTATGAAAAATTATTAAACGAGTGTCTTTGGCTTTTTATGTGGAAAAAATTACTTAAAACTCATTTTGTTTTTACTCTTTTAACAGGTAAAATTTGAATTTGACATAAGGTATTAATAATATAATTTCATCGAACATTCAATAATATTTTAATAGCAACCGTAACAAGGATTATTAATTGATAAACAACGGTTGAATTATGAGTATATTATTTGACAGGTTATTAATATAAGAAACACAGAGGATTATACGTTTGTAGAATAGTTGTCATATTATTAGAGACATAAAAGGACCATATCATATGAAATATTAAAAGTAAATAAATTATTTAGGTATGACCAAAAAAATTATTCTTAAATTATTATGTTTATAATAAAAACGAAAATTTTACAGAATACACGTACAATGTAAAAAAATTAAGTTTACTGAATTATATATTTGTTTGCTTTTAACAAAACAACTGTACTCTAAGTACATATTAAAGTATTGAGTACGAGTATCTCGACAGAAATATCGCAAGTGCGAGTAAAAGTAACTATTTTAAAAATAAAAAAAAAAATAAAGAGAACTTTTAAGTACATGTACTCTAGTACGCCCAGCTCTGTTCATTGATAATAGATTCAACATGATAAGTGAAAGATAAGAAGAAGTCAAATATCGCACCTAAGTCTTTAACAAAATCTATAAAAGGTAATTGTGTATAATTAAAATAATAAATAAATTGGACAGGATTAAGTATGTGTCGAAATCTGATAGTATTACACTTTGCTACATTCAAAGATATATTGTCAGCAATACACCAGTTACAATGCGAGTCAATATAGCGTTGTATTTTAGTATTTTTATAATTGTGTTAAATGATAGAAAGTGGTAAATAAACAATATTTATCTTATGTAATGAATATCCAGGTCTCAAATCTGTTTATTTACATTATGTGAGCGAAGTTAATTTCCGGGTGAATAATATATGTAGATACATGGAACCCATACCTTATTTTTTATGATAGAAACTTGTTTTTATAAGAGTAAAGTTGAATTTCGCAAAATAATAATCATTTTCTCTAAACATATTAAACAGTACAAATAAGGAAAATACCGTGTGTATTAATAGATGCTTATGCATGTATCAGAGAAATATTAAACATTATTGGAATTTTATACATTTATTAATTTATGTTTGTGTATAAAACATCGCGCATCATTAATTTAATTTACTAAGTTTACATTAAGTTCTGAAAATGGTTTGAGTTCTAGTCGAAATTATAGGAAACTGTTTACATGTAATTTTCAAAACCAATGTGAAAATAGATTGGAAAACAGTTTCGACACATGCACATGTGGTTCAAGTAAGTGAGATTGGAGTGTAAAACGTAACCTCTTAGTACCGCCTGCGATCGCCTGTGTATAAAAAAACTGTACCTAAAATAATCTTATAATACTGGAACATTTATTCGAATTTTTTCTGGACCTGTGACGCTAATGCTATTTTTATTATTGCCTATTTAATATTGGTATTTCAAAGTACGCGTGCGCAATCTCGAAACTGAATTTTATTTGTTTACATGAGTTGTTTTCAAACAAATTTTGAAGCCAAGCCCTTGAATTTTCGTTTTGGTTTGAGTTAACTCAAAACGGTTTTGACACTGTATACATGTAGTTTAAAAACTAAAAATTTGATTACGGTTTCAAAACTGCATGTAAACGCAGTAACGATGTTACATTGGAACTTCTGTTTTAATAAAAAAAATTAATTAAAATTATTTTTAATTCTTTTGTTGTATAGATGTATAGTTTACATTATTTGGAATATTTGGGCAGTTATTGGTCCACGGTTATAGCGCGCTCTACATTTTATCTTCTAACTACAAGTACAACTTGGTTCCAATTCCATTAGAAGTTGCAGTATGGACGTAGCTGTACATTCCGTTACGAATTGAACCAGTGAACTCTCACTTATAAAGTGATCATTCTATCCATAACATCACAGCTGGCCATAACCTAATCTTTCCTTTCTACTTTTAGGCTATATTTCCTTATATTTTGCTGTCTCCTCATCCAGTTCAGTCCCAATTCCTTCTCACACAATGCTTCTGATCAGCTCAGCCATGTTTCTTGCCCCGAACAGCACTGTGTTTCTTTGTTTCTTCTACGTCTTTCTTTACACATGCTTTAGTGTTCCTCTTTTTTTCGATCCTTAACATGTATTGGCATTTTTCTCATTTCCACATTGAAAGCGGGCTATCGTTTTTTGGTCTTCCGTATCGCCTGTTTCAAATACCTATTTAGGGAATCCTAATAATCGCTTTTCTATTATAAAGGCTACTCTTGAAGAATACTATAAAAATGCACACGACCAAATACACGCTTTATATTATATATGTTTGTTAACTTACAACTAAAATTTTCTTCATTTATTCTATGTACATACTTCTGATGGCATTCTTAAATCCAACTTACTTTCAACTCAACTTTCCAATATTCTAATCAATGGCAGCTCATGATTTTATTTAGGTAAAGGCTGCAAAAAAAAAAAAAAACTAACATTCCTTTATATTATTTTATTTTGAAAGTAAAAACATAGTCATTAAAGCTAAGTGAATGTATTTTTTTTTTTTTAATAAAATCATTTTGTCGTACTCTTTGCATAAAGAAATGCTCTATGACACGAGTATTTAAAAAGGTCTTTTATTAAATGGATTTTCCAATAAAGACTGTACTGAATTCATTTTATCTTGTTTTTTTTTATAATAATTATAATCTATTTATTTATATCCAAAATATTAAAACTTAATTATTATATAACAATTTAATAACAATATTCTTTTGAAAAATGCGTATTTTAGTCTACAACTTTGCTTTTACTACGCTCATACCATGTATTATGGATATGGCGCTGCGATATTCGCAGCTCCACGCGCAAGCTAAACTTCACAGTGTTCCCTTCACTGCACGCCCCGCTGTGCCATTACTTTTGGAGTATCACGGAGCTGTTTCGAGAACAGCTTTTAGTCTGGTGGGGATTAGAGATGCAACGATTACGATTAAGATTAATCGTAATCAGCGATTATGAACATTTAAACGGTGAATCGTAATCGACGATTATTACTCATTCGTTTTGTAGTCTGTAGCTTATTGATAATTTTTTGATTTGTTGTATTATAAAAACATATAAGTATTAATATATACAAAACGAATATGCAAGTGATATAAATTTTGTAGATATTTATGTATTGTTTTGCAAGTCTGATTTTTTGTCCTATAATGTAGTAATAAATCTTTAAAATGTCGTAGAATAGAAAGACGAATGATGTTTGGGTACACTTAAATACAGATAATATTATCTTTAATTTTTAAATATTCACTTAATTCAATTATTTATTATAAGCATTTGACTTTACGTTTTTTATAATAAATAGTAGAAGATTTTTTCATTTATTTTCCTAAACATGACATTTTTTATTTAAATCCTAAACTAATAAATAATACAATTATTTTACAATAATTTATTACTTTTTATTGTAATACTATTATGTTAACCTATCTGTACTGAATAATCGCAATCGTAATCGTAATCGGCGATTATGAAAATTGTTAATCGTAATCGGAATCGTAATCGTAAAAGTAAGAATCGTTGCATCACTAGTGGGGATAAAGGTGCTGCGTACAGCAACTCTATGCACTGGTGTATAACAAATAGTATATATCACAAGGGCAACATTTTTAAATTTAACAAAATACTTTATATAAATTATACAATATTGTTATTGTTCATTATTTATTAATTATTATATATGTATAAAAATAGATCATTTTTCAACTCACGGCTGCAGCCCCGCAGCCCTTACCCACGAGCCGCCACTGATTCCAATAATTTCGTATTTGTTATTTTAATTCGAGTTCCTTATTTTTCTCATATTTCGTGTCTTTGTACTTCATTTTCTTTATTTATTACAAATGTTAGAATCGACTAGCCTTGTTGTTTTCTATTTTCTACTTCTACTCCTGCGATATCATTACGTTCATAGAAGCTTCACGTAAATGTACTTATTTCTTTTAATATTCTACTAGAAGTGCTTTGTCAATTATCAGGAATATATCAAGTGTATAATTAATTATAAAGAGAAATTAGATTTCGCGAAAACGGTCACATTTCATATTTATAATAAAGTTCCGAGCAGTCGGTGTTAAAAAGACAAATAGTGTGTTTTTTATTCATAAATTATGGCTACAATTCATTTTTCACAGCATCATTGCTCATTTTTTCAGTTTTAAATCATCTCGTCGTGCACAAAGGATGTCGGGTTTTATTTTTTGATGTATTACTTTTGTTAAGTGAATTATGCTCGCGTTGCTAGCGCTAGCAGGTGCCTAATGAGTGAGGCCTTTCAGCCGCCAAGCCGCGCTTATTTGCAGCGCCAGCGCTTCTCGCAGCGTCGGAGCGCACCGAGTTAGTTTGTTTTGAATTGTTGACGTGCCATCAGCCGTTATTTAGAATGAAGCGCGCCAACAGTCGGCGCCGGGCGTCGCCAGCGCCGGAGTCCCAATAAAGCGCTCGCGTCGTTCTGTCTTCAATAAACATCAAACTGTCGTTTCGCAGCACGCGCGCCTCTAGTCAAATCTATTGACTACGTTTACATTGCGCGGATCAGCTGCGTAATCCGAATGAATTTTTATTTGTTACACAGGGTAATTACGTAATATGTACAGTGAACACTGATAATCTCCTATGGTTTTTATTCACATATTGTTTTTAAACACGGTAGATTCTAAATTCCTTTTGAAAGACAATTAATAATCGATCAAATGTCAATTATATTTGATGTCTCTACCTTTCCTTAGTGGTTTATTATACTATCATACTTGGACCATCAGCCCACTTGCTTTAGAAAGAAAAACTGAAAACTTAAGTTGTCCTAGCTGTTGTTCGACTTGAAATGGGGAACGGTAATTTTAAAAGTATGTTGTCAGTTATTACTAGATTTGCAACGAATAGTGTATTCGGCCTTAGGCCGAATACCGAATATTCGGCGAATTCCTTGGCCGAATAGCCGAATATTCGGCTGGTTTGGCGTCAATTATTCATGCGATCTGTAATAGCACCCCTCCTTAGCTCTCTACCTAGCCGCTACTACAATGCTATATTATAGGTACATATTATTTCAGTATAAGTATATGTTTTTTTTTATTATTTTATTTTAGGCAAAAATTACCTAATGATATTCCCCAAAATTCCACTAAACTATTCGGTATTTGGCCGAATAATGCTTTACTATTCGGTATTCGGCCGAATAGTAAAAATGTAGCCGAATAGGCCGAATACTGAATAATTGCCGAATATTCGTTGCAAGTCTAGTTATTACAGTTGTACTGAAAAATTTGGATGTGGATTGAAAAGAGAAATAATCTGTATGGTCACGAACAGAAATAATACAGGGTGCATCTCTACTTTAGGAAAAATTAAATTGTATATAACTCGGTATATACCAGGTGTGGGCAACCTTTTGTTTAACAGGGGCCAGAATAAGATTTACGTTTCGTACGCTGGCCGTAGTTGTTAATTGATACATTTTTGTTACTTATAATTTTTTTCTGAAAATTAAAAAAACAATAATAAAACAAATTTAATTAAGTACTCCATTAATTTCTTAATTTAAACTAGACGAATTATATCGAAAATTAAACTGTAAATATCCCCTTTTTCTCTATGTTGTGTACTAACCTAATTTAAAATTTTTGTTTTTGAAAATATTTATTTATTATTTCTACTAAAGATCTCGCGGGCTGGATTGGAACTTTACGCGGGCCGGAGATGGCCCGCGGCCCGGAGGTTCCCCACCCCTGATATATACTATGTGACGTTTTGATCATGGAACTTTTTTAATTCGCAAAACTTTTGAAATAAAATATATCATCACGCCATTTACCCATTACGCAAATCTTGGTAGGTGATATATTTTTGCGTATGAAATGCAGTTACCAGCCGACAAGTCGTAGCCCCCAAAGCTGTTAGTGAAGGAGGAACCACAGGGGTAAATTTAAATTGGCAACTGTCAGCTGTGGAATTCGAACTGAGGATCTCACGATCCACAGTCCGATGCGTTACCACTGAGCTATTTACTCCCACTAACTTTTGAATTGTATTTAAGGCAACATTTTATTAGCCACTGGTTGATAGCTAGTTTTAATAATTTTATTTAAATCTTCATACATGTAATTGTTTACACAACAACAAATAAATGTATGATGTAGTGTATTTAATAATTTAATTTAGTTAAATGCAGCAGGTCAAGCATAACTACATGCTTTCTTCGATATTTTTGTTTATTTCTTTGTTGGTGTATTGTTTTGATTGTGCAGTATTAATTAAAATAAATGCACACTGTGATACTGAGTAAATGGATATGCTGTTAGTTTATGGAGCATCTATGCAAAATTCACTATTGGCACAGCGTTTGTAGACCGTTTTCTCCAAGGACGACATTCCAATAATTGTTTATTTGTGAGGTTAGGTTAGGTTACCAGCCAACGCTTTCGAGACACTAGTTCTTTTCGAACAAGTCGTGGAAGAGGCGGTGGCAATCAAAGACAACGCATTCATTTCGAAAATGCTACCTTATAGATGCTGTAGAAGCTGATCTAACTATTGGCACTCGAAGAATATCCCGATAATTAGGAGGAGTCTCTCATTAATCAGTGCACCGAATTTTGAGAGGTATCAATTACCGTCCATTTCATTTTCAACAAGTTCATAGGTTAACAGAAGCTGATCATCATCACCGTGTAACGTTTTGCGATTGGCTTTTACAGCAACATGCCGTAAACCCTAATTTCCCCTCATACATAATATTTTCTGATGAGGCAACTTTTGCACGCGAGGAATTCCATAAATATCACAGTTAACATTATTGGAAACTATAATCCAAATGTTGCTGTAAGAGGTACCTAGTTTTTAGCACCGGTTTTCGATATATTTTTGGGTGGTATACTAAATGAAATGGTACTTGGGCCTTACATTCTACCAAATAGGATTAATGGTGACTATTATTTATCATTTATACAAAACAATCATCCAGGGCTATCAGCGGATGTACCCCTAAATGTGCGTCAGCTGGCATGGTTACAACACGATAGTGCGCCACCATATTTTGCTCGAAATGTGCGAGAGCATTTAAATTAAGTTTTTGAGAACAAGTGGATTGGTCGCGGTGGTTCTGTAGAATTACATGAACTAAATGTTGTACAAAGTTACCTATCCTTTCATAAAGTTACATGAAAAATTTAATAAACACAGAATTTCATATGATGCTTAAAGGAAAGTACCTTTCTGCTTGATAAATTTTCTCCATAATCAACTGGGCTTTTCTTGAGGGATGTAAATGTTTACTTACGATTATCAAAGACTTTTAGGTAAAGTTCGAAAAATAATTAAAATAAATTTTAAGGTGAGTGTACCCATATATATTATAAAATATGCATACAGGCATAACTAAAATATGAGTAAAATTATTATGAGTATTATTATAATGAAAATAAAATTTCAAATCCTCAGTAATAATGTAAACGACTGCAGAAATACATATTTCTCTAATTTTCGGACATATTTGAATCACTATCGGTTTCAGTAGTTTACAGTACTAGTAATACTATCATGTAAATATATTGATTTTCAACTTGTACATGATTAATGTAATTTTTCTAATTATTTATTGTAATATTACTCATTTCTTCATTTATTATATCTATCATAATATTACTTTCTGTTGGCTGTCGTCGAATGTTTCTTTCTAGTTGACTCCAAATCAACTCGATCGGGTTAAAAATGCCGTGATACATTGATTTCCATATTTTTTTAAATTCTAATACTCTCAAACCAAAAGATTTGACAATACTAACAAAATTGCATAAATATGTGATATTTAAGATCACCATGAGGTAGAGTGAGAGGTGTGTTTTTATGTGGTATCCCCAATAGGCCTAATCCACAATTTATTTATTTATTTATTTACTATTTACTTATGTCTTTTCTTCCATTTCGTTGATGGTATTTACAGAAGTTTCAGATTACTTCGTTCTCTTCACACCCTCCGTTCCAGAGAATTGGTGAATTTATATCTACATATAAGCACTGGCGTCGTCGGAGATGAAAGAAAAAATTCTCATAATTCTTAAGAAAGTGGTATACTGACGATTTCCATTGATCCGCTATTGTTATATCAAAGAAAGTGTGTCGCAAAATAATCGGACGAAGACCTGCAGGAATATCTTCCATTGGAACTGACCCCATTTCCTTTAGCTCTGTTTAGCGAAGATGGAACGCACAAGGGAACAAAATCGTCCCTCTACAAAGTTTTTATACCTATACCAGACGATATTGAATTAGGAAATAGCATTTATGTCATAGATGGTGGATATCTGCTACATAGAGTCATATATGGCATAGCAAAGAATTGTTTGCATCGATCTGCACAAACTACATATAGTACGTGCAAAGGCAGTATGGTTCACAAGCTTTGTTTTTGACAAGTATCCAATTGATGCTGCTACCAAAAGTACAAAGAATGCAAAGACTCCGCCGTTTAAATAAACAAACTTCTGCTGACGTACATCTCGACGAGTCGATGGTTCCAACTATTACGCAAGAAAGATTTTTCTGAAACGAAACAAATAAAATGGGGTTGGGAAAGAAACAAGATTGGGCCTAATCCACTGAGAAATATAAAAGATCCGGCACCTGAAGCACTTCTAAAATTCATTTCACGCAAGCGTAAGAAGGGATGTAGGGTGTAGGAAAACAGGCTTGAAGTGTTCTGTTCTGTTCTGCACATGTTCCCATAGAGATGCATGTCAAAATAGTGTAGATATTTTTGCGTGATCTGAAAAAGAAGAAGAAGATGACTACGACGCAAATGAAGACCTTGGCGAACGAGACCTAAGAAGACAACGAAAATGAAAACTCGGGAGAGCAGTAAAAATAAATTTACAAGAAGATGTTGATATCAACGAACCTGGAACATTTAGGCTTAGGGCATTGAAACGGAAGAAAAGACATAGGTAAATAGCAAATTGTGGATTAGGCCTATAGGGATACTACATGTAAAAAAAAAAAAATCGCTCCTCTCACTCAACCTCATGGTGGCGGAAAAATGAGTGAAAACGGTAGTACGTATAAAGTAATCGATATTTGCTGAAATTTCGTGAAAAAATGTAGCGATTTTGCGAATTGTAGAAATTTGCTGAGTTTGACTCCGCTGTAACTCGTGATCTGATTGGAAAATGTCTATAACACAAGGGAAATGTTAAAATAACTATTTTCAATTTGGTGGCGCTGGAGAGAAGATATTCTCGAAAAACTGTGTTTTAGTATCGCTCAAGGTCGCAAATTCAGAATATTAATTAGAATACCGAACTGTAAAAATCTGCCAAAGATGAACACTCCTTGACCTTTTGTTACACCGAAAGTACCCACTGCCTGGACTAATAAGAATTTAATATAATGTGTAAGTATTCCTAAGTAATTATTATTTGAAAGTACAGTCGCTTTTCTTTGTACATACATATTTAGTAAAAGAAAATAAGACTAAGTTCAAATTTAAATTCACTTAGCGAAAGATCTTGGATAATAATAATAATAAAACGGGGTAAAGCTAGGTTTACTCACTGTTCTATCATAAATTTCTTGGTAAAATATTCTATTTAATTTCTATTTTATTAGTCACATACATAAGTAATCAGATTTCTACCCCAGGTATTTTTGTTTGCGTCTCTTCATGCAATGTAAACGTAGTGATAATCAAACTGCGGAGCGATGAAGCGAACACCCGCCCAGCTTCAACTCCAGTTGCTGATCGCGTGGGACTCGAGCTAATGAAAACTGATGAAAGCTCCAGTCGTCTGCAATATTGAGAATTATATGCAAAACTAATATTTGGTTTAACTGAAATATAGATTAGATGTTCACTTTGTTCTCCCGTAAACATTGCTACGTGCTGGGCTCCGCTGTATAATTTACTCAAGATGCTTCTGCAGCTGTTTTTAATATTCCCCAGTCAGACTTGAGATTTTATTAAGATTAATGAAATATATATCGCACAACTTCTTTGTTTCTACATTCTCCATTATATAAATACGCGCTTCATAGGATTGTGCTCGTTTCCTTTTGTTTGTTTAATAAATATGAACAAGAAATGAACTTATTTACACTAATTTCTGTTGATGATGTGCATTCGACAAGAAAGTTCATCATGCATCGGTAAGTATATTTTCGCAATTACTTCTGTAACCTTGTTTTTCATTTACCAATTAGTGTAAAACAGTAAAATTTATGCGTATGCCCTAATTATATATTCTATTTAACATGTGACACTGTGCATACACTTAGATGAAAGTGACCAAATATGGAATACCAGTTTGTTTTCTTGAAAAAAAAAAATCAAATGATATAAATTAAAGACTTAATGATACATTTTCAAGTAACTAACAGTTTTATGTTGTCAATATTATTTGATACTATTATAATTGTACAAAAACCAAAATAATAATTAAGTTAGCAAACATTAGAATAAGGTACTACATTTTTTTTATTGAAAATAACAAAAAACAAAATTAGTCTTTATCTTCAATAAACAGTAACTAAATCTACACAAAATTCACAAATCCAAGTGTGAAACTCTGAACCAACGCAACTATTATATGCCTAAAGCCCATACATTATACATATAATCTATTCCATAATTAGACCCCCAATACGTGTCCATATTTGGATTTACAGACAAATTCAAAATTGTTTTCGTATTTTATAAGCAATGTCCATACCTATATAAAATAAATCGTTTTGAAAAAAACACACATAAACACAGCATGCAGAACCAAATAATAATCAACGAATTAACGAAAAATTTCTGAATTTTATATAACTTGCGAAATTTTGTGGTACCGAACAAACAAAACACTCCTGCCACAGTTACAGCGATCGTCCGTCAGGCGACATGAAATGAGTGCGACACTAAAGTGAGTGAATGAAATAGAAGACATTTTGTATTGGGTCTACAACTATTTGTTCTAGAGAAATGGCAGTATTCCACATTACAGATCCTATTCCATATTTTGTCACTTTCTTCTACATATAAATTTAAATTTGATTATTTTATAATTACACCTTAAAAATCTACATGTATTTTATTCCTACCAAATTCTAAAGAATATTAATAACTAATATAAAAACAATTAACGATGGCTCACAGTAAATTTTGATATTTTAATTTTAAATAAAATTCTTACCTATTGCAAAAAAAAAATAATTAAAGATTAATTTATGTTTCCTCCCGCACATCTCGCATATTTAAGAGAGGTATTGTGACGGGTCAAAATTTTCGATACTGAGTTTTCTACATCACGTTTCGGGATCCCAAGAGTGTGTATGTATGTGAATATAATTATATTTTAATTCGCAATAACTTCAAATCTAATAAAAGTGTTTTGCCGATCTCGGTGGCGTAGTGGCTATGTCACTAGCCTAGCACGCCAGAGGTCGTGGGTTCGAATCCCACTGAAGAGCATGGTCTTCATTATCATCCACTCATGAGGCGGCATATGACCATAGTAGTTAGTCCGCCTCCCATCTTCGTAATAAAAAAATAAAATAAATAAAAGTGTTTATTTGAAATTTCAGATTTAGAACTTCAGTATTGAAGTCACAAGCTGATTAGAATTTGGTAATAATCTATTATCCAGAAGTGCTAGTTTATTTGAAAGCACCTAGTTTTTTGGGCACAACTCAGTAAAAACTGGGCTAAAGTAAATGCCGTTATAGTAAAAAAAAATGTGGAGTAATATTAACAACAATTTTCATTACAACTTTTTCTCTATATTTTACAGTTTATAAGTTGTTAAAATGGAATAGGATAGATTTATTTTTATTTGATACCAAATTCGATAGATTTTAATCAATATTTATTAAATGTCTTTTTCCAAAACTTGTTAATAAATATATAACGTACTTTTTCTCTACATTGGAGGTAGATACTCTTGCAACAGTTATTTCCATACCAAGTGTTGGAGCGTTTAATTCCCGCATGAGCGCTACCATATAAATAACCAGGGAACCAAGTGGATGCAAGAATGTTGTACAATATTTTTTGTACGAAAAGTATAAAACTAGTTGTTCCAGGAATTACTATTGCTATTTGTCAAAGTTGTTCTATAAATTTAAAGATACATAATAATTTGTTTAGTATATGAGAAAACAGTAAATATATTTTTAATATTTACCATATTCATCGGTAAATTTAAAAATAATGAGCGGACCCGGTAGGCAGACGTTGTCCTGCCACAGACCTTCCGAATTTTCTCACCTTTGTATATAAAATTCCGGTGTTCGTAATTCTTCTGCTCCTAAACGGGTTGACCGATTTTGATGAATTTTTGTTTGTACTAAAAAAAATCTGGATCATGACAACAGCGCCACTTATCGCGTATAAATGTAGCTAAGAACCATCCAGGTGACCACATAAGTACAATAAATAATTTCATTAAAATTGGTCAAGCCATTTAGAAGGAGAAGAATTACGTACACGCGCACACCGGAATTCTATATATAAAGATAAATATGTTCATTTTTATTTATGTTGTGAAAATAACTAACCTTACATTTGTGGGTTATGTATTTCACTGCTGTCAAGAGCTGTCATATCAAGCTGAAATTATTTAACTCCCTTCTTTATATTACCGTGTCCGTGATACAATTGAAACTTGGTTATTCTATCTTATAAATTTCGTGCGTTATTGAGTTTTCTATATTTCCTTCAATACGAAAATAGTCAAAACTACATTACCGATATATTTGTATATCCACCATTTTATCGTTATATTACTTTTTCGGTTAATATGTGAAAAACGTTATTACCATAATTTTATCATTATTGTCCATTTTAACCTAAATATTATACTCCCAAATCAGAGTAAAATTTGTAACAGTAGTTAAAACGCTGCCTCTTTTTGTAAACGTTAATTTTAAGTAACAAATAATGAAGCAACTTGCGTTTTGATTGGATACAACTAGCCACGAATTTTTTTATTATAAATCACACAAAAGTTTTTTTGCGTTGCATCCTGCTTTATTTATTTCGCTACTTCCTTACAAATCCCGCTTCGGTAATACTAGAGGTTTGGTATATTGAAAACATCAAGCATAATCCTAACCCAAATATTAGGACAAAAATAAGTTATTCATGATGGTCGCAGCAGCAGCAAGTTGCAAGTCTTCAATGGAGTGTCGGGTGTCGGTCTCTAAACCCAAGTTGGGGTCGGGGTCGAGCAGCCGGGCCTCTAAGCCGGACGCCGGGAAGCAATAATGATCGGACCCTGGAGGGATTGACGAATCTACGAACTCTTGTTAAGTTCGGCATTATCGTAAGTGAATGTGTTGTGCCGGGAGAGGCGGGCTGCGGCGCTGATCCGGAGCCTGCACCTCCCTCCGGCTCGCCAAGTCTAAGCGCTCCAGGGCCGGGATCACGTCACTTCCGGGTGCGCATCGCTAGGATTTGTCTTCGAGCCAAACGATAGATTACGGATGTGTCTGATTAATAACAGCTAATAAGTGTCTGCGACGGGCTAGTCGTTCTTTTTACATATTGGATGTAACGAGTAATGTCAGATGTATGTTAATTTGGTTGCTGATTAAAATTATATGATGTTAAATAGTAAATAATAGTTTCTCTCCGCAAAGAACAATTAGCCCAGTAGTAACAATTGAAAGTTTACGTTTACATTTTTACTGAATTCTTGTATGTTAATACGTTTTCCTTGTATAATCGCAGAAGATTATAATCATGCTTCTATATATTTAAATTGTTAAATAATATCATCAATGATAATTGTATTCTTGGCCAACTTAATATTTGTGTGCCACGCATCACTTTCAGAAATAAAGCGACCTTTTTTGTAAAAAAGCTAGGACAAATTATGAAAAGAAATCTCCAATTCGGCAAATTCCTTGCAAAATAGCTGTTTTCGCTGAATCCTGTAATTATTTCAGAAAAGATTTGAGAAATTATATACGCAGTGAACCTAATTAGTTTAAATTATAATATTAGTCTGATTGTATATTTTTATTATTATTTTTTATCAAGGCTTTGTATATATCTATCGTTATTATGTAATCATCCTGTAATTGGGACTTTTGTCCTGTTGGATTGTTTGCTTGATAAATAAATACATAAATAAATAAATAAATTGACTGTACCTATGTTATTCAGCCTGTATATTATAAATTGTTCTTATTTGTATTTACATCCTTTATTGCTACATTTATATTTAGAATTTTTTATTGACATGCCATTTGCTTTTATTCTGAAAAATTTATGATATAGATATAATTATTATTATACTTGTATATTTACATAGCGGATTCTTATATCAGGTGACATAATTTTTACTGTTATAGGTTGACAAACCGATATGATCATATGTCTGGCATCAGAAGCCGCTAGCTCCGCATACAAAATGAACTTCGATATATTACACTGGATTGAAATTAGTACAATTCGAGAAATAAACAAATTCATGAATTAAAAGAGTTTTGTTTAACATCTGTAAATTTTTTATTGAAATTCAACGTTTAGATATACTATACGTAATTCTTCGTCCAATAATAGTAGTAATAATAATAATAAGAACAAAAATTACGTACAGTAATTTGATACGTTAAATTAAAAAAAAAATACAGAACTTAAACCAAAAATATTTCACAAATACTGTAAGCATTTTTACTTATTGAAACAAATTAATTCTGATTTCAGCACTTAAACTCCTCTCTAAAAATTTTAAACTATAAAATATAGAAAAAATAACTTTATCCACAACTGTCAAATAATATACCCATAACTCAACCGTTGTTTATTAATTAATGACCCTTGTTACTGTTGCTAATGAAATAATATTGACAGTTCGATGAAATAATATTATTCATTCGTTATGTTAAATTCAAATCTTACCTGTCAAAAGAGTAAAATCAAAATAACTTTTAAGTAATTTTATCAACATAAAAAGCTAAATGTTAAATGTCAAATCACTTCAAAATTTTGTTACAACTGTACGTATTGTAGTGATGGTTGCTACAATTTGTCTATGTTGACAAACAAACAGTTTTTTGTGTCTGTCAAAGCAAAAATTCTACATATCTTATAATTTCGAAACAAATATTTGACGAAATGTTGTAGATAAAATGTAGTATTCTACTTGCATGTAATGGCTATTACTCATTCGAATGATTTACATCACTCGCCTTTGCTCGTGATGTAAACTTCATTCTCATGGGTAATAGCATACATTACATATTTATTGATTAATATACTATTATTTTACATATTTTTATTACAAAATAATTCAGTTATTAATTACGTTTGAAGAACCTCATAGACCTTGAGGTAAATAATCACTTTCGGGAGATGTATTGTTACTAAAACCAAATCAGCTTGCAACCAAAACTACAACACCGAATCACCAGTTTGGTTTTTGTTGGAATGTGTTGTTTATAAAACAAATATTGTGTGTACGCCCCTGCACACTTATCGGCGGCGTCTCCACGTGCTTCGTTTCCTGGACAGAGTACACAGTACACAAGCCGCGCGCCGGGGTCTAGGACCGGGTTCGCTTGCGCTTCTCTTCACAAAGAGGATTAGGGATTCAATGTTCGGGATACTTGGCCGCGTTTGCAAGTAACACTCACACTCACGTTGCTCCCTCCGATCTCTTCTAATTCCACCCCAGGTCGCCCCTGTTCCCCCGCCCGCCAGTGCCCGTTATACTCGTTAGGATGCGTTGGGCTAAACGAACGTTCGTCCAGCCGAACGTGGAAAACGTCTGCGGGAATTAGGCTATTCCACCACGGCAGCCAGGGATGCTTAAGTGTCGCTTGTTTTCCTTCCAAATGGTACCCGCGCAGCTCTAAACATAATCATATCCCTCCAACCACGTAGCCAAAGCTGTGTTTTTCATAAATTACTCAAGAGCACCAGATTCCAGCAAATTGTTTTTTCTTTGTCATGTAAAGCGTACAGGATTTTATGTATCTGCATTTTAAACAATATTTTTAGTTCATAATAATTTTCAGTATCAGTATTTAAATTGAAAACATTCTTACAATACACAACAAAGAGAAGCCATGTTTACATCTTGCACTTTCTTGTTCTAGGACATCAATCTTGTTCTTATACTCGTATGTATAGTATTATTCAGAAGTTATGCCCCATGACACTTCCACAGATACCAAAACTGGACTAAAAACCGACAAACGTTCTCGCTAGTCAAATGAGAAAGATAAACGATACGAAATGAAGGACAGGTATATAATTCATTGTTAACCTGATCCAGGATTAGAGATTATAAAATTTTACACTTCAGATATTACAATATTTGGCAAAATGCAAGTGAATATTGGATGCTGTACACAAGTTCGATGAGGCATCCAAACTTCTTGAAATCTATAATAATAATAATAATAAAACATTTATCAATATAAATACAAATAAGGGCCGATATTTCCATTTACGAATAAAGTACCGAATAAATTATTCGCCGAGAGAGAGAGAGAAGAGAGGAAGAATAATTGCTCTATGGCAAGCAGGGTGAAGTATCGGCGACATTGCAGAAAATCTTCAGATTGATGTAAGTATTTTTTACATTTATAAAATTTGTCCTTATTTAAAAATTTAAACCAGGAAATAATCATTAAAATTATTCATTTGTCAATCTCAAATAATACGACTGCTTGTATGTTTTGTTTCCCATGGCACATGGAAATAGTTAAAAATTATGTATTTTATTTCACGTCTATCTCACGACAGAAACATATCACATCCATAAATTTAGGCTCGGTTCGCGAAGCTTTTTAATTTTGAACATTTTACCTATTTACACTATTGCTCTAAAATTAATAGATAAAAACGAAATTAAAATATATAAATTGTATTTCCTATAGCTCAAAAAAAAAATTGACACCCGGTATTTGCGGGAGGTAAAAAATTCTTTACAACTATTCTAATGTAAATATTTTATATTTTAGAGAAAATCAGTTTGATCAACGATATAGAATTGGTGGCCCGTTTTACCTACAAAATCCTCGACGAAGCGGGACGCCAAGCAAACTGAATGTCGCTGCTATCCAAAATTTGCAACAGGCCGTCAGCGAGATTCCCATTTGCTCTGCTGCAGAGCTAAAGCAGAGACTCGGAGTTAATGCTTCTGCTTTAACCATCAGGAGACGGTTTCATGAAGTAGGGATTCATTGTAGGAAGGCTGTGACTAAAGTCGAGCTTATGCCAAATCATTTGCGAGCGAGGTTGCATTTTTGTGAAATAAATAGAGATCTCAATTTGGATAATGTTATTTTTTCTGACGAAAAAGTATTTTCGTCAGACGAAGACGTCAAAAAGCCGCTCTGGCGGCCAAACAACTCGCGTCTTCACCCACAACACGTCGTTCCAATCAGAAAGAGTGGGAGAATAAGCGTCGGGTTTTGGGGATGGATGGCGTCTTGGGGCCCTGGTGAGTTAGTGGAGATATCCGGAAAAATGAATACGGCCTACTACTTAGAAATCTTGGAGGAAGTCATGTTGCCATCAGTAAGGATGTTAATTCCTAAAAATAACTTTTTTTGTGTGTCTTATAGAGCTCCCTTGAAGACATAGAATCCTGAATTTCATGTATGTACCTCTTATAGTTATGGAATTACAAAGGTCTGAAAAGCAGCATTTTTATTAATTACTCACTGACTCAAAAACCTGGACTACTTTTCTAAGTGACTTCAGAAACTTGAAATTTGGCATCAAGATAGATAATTAGGCACATGCTAAGAACAAAAATTAAAACTTTAAAAAACTACGTTCTATCGAACTTAAACGAAATTAATACTCGTAACTAACATCACCCTCAATGGAGTTTCCATCCACTTACCAAGAGATGGCGTTGTGTAGAGTTAGATCCACGATGTATAATATAGAAAGGAGATGACACTTCGTATACCAGGCCCATGAAGCTAGCGGTACCAAAATTTACTTCGGTTGTTGAGCTTGTGGAGGGGATAGGTGGCCATCGCTGTGCTCTCTTTACGTTTGATTTGTACAGAGAAGTGTTTGTGTTTTAATTTTTTTTGTTTATTTACATTTAATTACATTTAATATGGGCAAAATTTGCTTTATGCCAAATTGTACAAGAGGTTATGCGTCAAATAATAAATAAATTTGTAGCGGATAACAATTCCCAGAAAAGACAGAGTGCTCAGTTCAAAAGATTTTATATGTGAAAAGCATTTTAAGGCGGACGATGTTATTAAGAAATAGCCTGCGGAGCCACAAATATTAATATTAATTTATTTTATTTTAAAATTAAGTTTACATATATTTGTAGGTACCATTGCAGGTGCACTTCCGACTGTTTTTTCCAAATCGCTCCAGTTATTTAGATATAAAAACAAATACATAATAAGAAAAAATATTAAATGTGACATTGCACATAAGAAAAAACCTATGATTAAATAAATAATTATTTAAATTTGGAAAGTAGTATATAAATAACTAAATAAGATATTCAAGGGTTTTAATTTGATTATTTTTATTTTGTGCCCAGATCAAAATAGAAATAAACCTGTACCATGTAAAATTTCATCAGACGCTATTTTCAATTTATCGGATAAATACTCAATTACCTAATAATTAAAGGACAAAATAAAAATTTGAAGAAAATATTAATAGTTACATATCTTTCGTTAAATTATCATTCAATTCGAGTTATCGTTTTTTTATTGAAAAATAAATTGTCCTTGATGAAAATATAAATAATATAAATTTTATTTCTAATCAATTACATAAAAATAATGCTAATAATATTACCTGTTCCGAGACATTTAATATATACTATTGAAAACCTGAATATTGGCATAGAAATATCTAAATCTTGAATTGAAGCATTTAAATTGGTTTTGCATAGAAAAGTTTGGAAAATATACTGTAACAATCAATGGTACAAAAATATATGTAGATTTTGTAAATTATTTCAATTAGACTAAGCAAAAGAAACAGTTGAAAACTCTAAGTGGTAAAAACAAATTACGAAATCGTCGAAAGAAAATCACTCGACAACTTAAAAAAAGTATGCAGTTGCAACAAAATTGAAAAATCAGTTAAATAAATGAAAATGTTTTGAATGATAAATTAAATGAATTAAACACGCCATCAATTCAAAAATTATCAATAATGCAGTGCCTTAAAATATGCCAATAAATAAAGAAACAAGGCAGAATATACAAACCAGACTGGTTAATTATTTGTCTTCTACTCCATATAAAAAATTCGAAAACTTATAGATTTCTTAGAGTAAATAACATAATTCATATGTCATATTTTTAGTATGTTGTAACAATAATATTATAATAAAATAATTAAAAATTATGTTCTACCCATAAGCGTACTGTACAACAACCGGCCTCCTACCCTCTCCCATCCATCTATCATGAATAGTAAAATTCCGTGCCACTAGCGCTGTACAAGTGCCTTCTCCTATCTATATTATATTAGGTGAAAAATGGATATGTTGGCTTAAAGTATATTTATTTATGAATTCATAAATTAGTCTACATTTGACGACGTTTCGACCTAAATTGAGGTCATCTTCAAGTCTAAAATAAGTATACAGAATAGTATCATACAAAAATGGCTGACAAGTTCATCATCACTATATATATATTATACTTCGTGGTTAGATCACGCTAGCGTTGTGTTTGCCCGACCTACATAGGCTACGGATTATCGTTCGACACTAATAATTATTGTTTACAATTACTCACCAATTGATGGCGATGTATCGATTTAAATAACTTCATAAAACTACATTGAAAAGAAACCAGTGCATCGTAAACGCAAGGAAAACAATTGAAGATCACGTATTTGTTTATACTCTTTTTCATTTCAATATTTGAATAAGAACAGAACCTTTAATTTAGATTGCTAAAGCTTTTAAAAAATTAGTGATATTCCAACAAAAACATAATTGTGAAAAAGGGGTAAAGTTCGGTAGAAACGACCTTAGAGGTAGCTGGTCTCACCAATAAAGGAGTTGCGACTTTGATTATATACTACTATATAATCAAAGGTTGAGATCTAAAGGGCGCAAGTTCCATAGCAGTTTCTTTAATCATAACTGTAGAAATGTGCAACGTTCTTCAATTCATTTAAAAAACAATTTGATACTTTCTGAGGCATGGGACTTATAACTTGGCGAGTTAATTTCGAAACTTTTGTACGTAATTTATTGACAGTAAAAACTACTGCACCTACAACGGCAGCTCTGACGAGTGTCAGTTGTATTGCCTGGTTCTGTCATATTTTATTTTTTATTGTTCAAAATGGCACAAAAAAGACATACTTATAGTTTATATACCACAAGTTTACTTCGTTATGTTGAACCTATTAGTAACCCTGATAGCAAAGTTGTTACGATAATAATAACGTAACGCATGGACATTAAATAAGAGTTACGCTGCACAAATAAAAATGATTAACTTCTATATCATATAGGAAGTAGCAAAATATGAATATTATAATAACACATAATTTTTCGCGCCGCCGTCCGACATTGACACAATTACATATCTCTAAAGCGGTCGGAAATCATGTTTTTGTCGAACTAGTTCGACAAATATTGCTAACTTTTTATGGTTATATGTTGGCATCACTTCACTAATTTTAGCTAACTTCTGACGCTAGAAATGTCAAAGTATTACATTGACTTAAAAATATTATGGCAATATATCAATTGAGTATTTGCAATACAAGAAAACAGAATATTTATGGATTTTAAACATATTTGTAAGTAATTATAAATGAATTTACAGTGTAAAATCCAAATAAAAATATGAAGATATTTTTGGTTATGATATTGGAAAATAAACAGAATTGACATTCAAATATTGTGAAGTTAGCAACATAAATAAATTCCCTGTCATTAAGAAAATGAGTAATAAATTAAGTTTATTTATTAAATTTACATAAATGTTGGCGCGAAAAATCTTGTGTATCACTCGGCTGGAAACTATTTTGCGAGTGCTCGTATTTGTATCAAAATAAACTCGCACTCTCAAAATAGCAGTTTCCAACCTTGTGATACAAATAACTATTATATTTATATTTTACAATTTAACTACTATGTAGTATTTTTGTTTAAATGATCATTTTATTAATTCAAATAATAGCATATTTAGAATAGTACATGTACAATTATATATAATAATAGAACTTGTTGAAGCACAAGTGTCAATAATAGAACACATATTTCCGTTAGTTCACAATAATTCTCTTGAATGTCACGTCGCTTAGCGCAGATCACAAATATTGTATTCAATCTCACATATCAGAATATTGAAGTACACAATACTATACGTGGGCTTAAAAAAGAGCAAGTTGATAAAATCAGAGACTGAGGAGCAGGGCGCAGTGAGTTTCGCGCAAGCACAAAGCATTTCTCAGACGACTGAGAAGTAGAACATTTTTCTGCAGAAATATAATAAAAGTTCAGTGGCGCGGTCAAACAGCATTCTACAAAGGGGTTCCAGTAATAACTTTTCTGCTACAATACGATATACGATATGGAAACCCTTTTGTATTGACAAAAAATGCAATATGATTGTATTCGTAATGCTATTTTGTCCAAGTTCACATAAAATACGAAATACGAGCTTTTCATTTCATTCTGGTATTATACTTTTACAAAAACTACTTTAGAATAACAAAATTATTTTTAAATTCTTATGAAAGAAACATTATACATACAAATGCGAATCCAAAAGTAGTATTTACTTCGCATTAAAAATGAGAAAATTATAGGAAAATTGTAAAATTTATTTGCGAATTAACTAAACAAACTATAAATGTACAAGTTTCCATTCCAAGAGTATTCTTACACCTATTCCATTCCTATTATATGAAATCTATTAAATAAGCTTTACAGTTGCAGGCAATGAATGATCTGAAATATCATAGAGAGCAAGATTTACTAGTTATCAATAAATATGTTAAGTAGTAGTAGTTAAGACCAGTGAAAAATCTCAAATATTACACGATAAGTAAAAATCTGATGTGGCCAGCACATAACCTCCCGCCCAATACTACTCTTAAACAGTACAAAATAGTATTTGATACAAAAACATACCTTCTTATTTGTTTATTTTCTATTTATATTTGAGAATATAAATTTTCTTTTGTATATTTATTTAATTTTTTGAATATATTTCACTAAGGAAACAGCTTCACAATCACAATGACATGTGTCACATTTTGTAAAAAATTGAAAATTTTTCCATGGTGTACTAGGAATGCAAGATTTGTGAAATGTAATTTCTTTATATTTTATTATCTCTAAATCTAATGAAAATTAAAAAATTAGTATAATCCAAACACATGTAAAATTAAATATTCTTCAACTTTGAAAATAATATAAATAATTGAAAAAGGAAATTTAACCGTGTTTTTCACAAAAAACTGTTAAGGGCTTCAAGTAAACTTCTACTTCCGGTTGAGCAATTTTATCCAAAATCTAATCAGCTCTTCATTTAAATATAAGTAGCAATAATTTACAAAATTGTATTTTTTGGTATTATACTATTTGAGTTGTGCGAGACGAAAAAATTGCCACAGACTACACACACACATACATACATACATACATACATACATACATCATCGCGAAAATAGTAAAATCGTATTGTAGGGACCCTAAAATATGCTTCTTCATTGAAAACTCACAACCCAATTTTTTGACCAAAATAATACCTCCTTACCTAGAGGTAGGCGGGAGGTAAAAATATAATGAGAATATCATTTTTGAACTTCATATTTAGAATTTGGGTGTTCAAGTTACGAGCTGATTAAATTTTGAGAGCGATCCATCATCACCTGGAGATTTATAAGGTTTTTAAACATCTCTGTAAATATTTGATATATATATATATATATATATATATATATATATATATATATATATATATATATATATATATATATATATATATATATATAAGAGATGTACAATGATCCTAGCTACAATGTTTATTTGCGAGTTTTGGCTTTATTTTTATTTTGTAATATTAAAAAAATTATTATTACCTATTTTGTATTATGTCAGAGATTATGTGTTGGGCATATCAGCATAGTATAATAATTCGCACAGTAACGACAGAGTAGAGAGTATGTCAGGCTTTTGGACATGTCTCGGTTAATAATTTGTTAAAGTAAATTTTGATATATTCAAAAATATGTGGAATAGCGACGGTATAGCGCACACTTGTGCTAAGCGTAAATATCGTAATTTTTTAGTAGATCAATTTTAAGTTTTAGGATTAATTATTAAGGAATACCGAAAGGCAATTGGCAATATAATTGTTGCTATCTGTTGCTAGATTATTGTTGTTTAGAATATAGGATTTTCACACTAATCCACTTATTATTTTTTCTGTAATAGGTACTAACATTCCTAGCGATGTTATGAGTATCATAACAGCCGCAGATGTTAGTTTGAAATCCGAGCTCATAGAGCTATGTTTATAAGACATCTAAGGCCTTTTATTACTCATAATATCCGTGGTTTGTTCAATAGAATACCGGTGGATAAGCACGTTTTAGGGTCCATAGAATACGATTTTAATGGTTTCGATATGATGTCTGTGTGTGTGTCTGCCTGTCTGTCTGTCTATCTGTCTGCATGTCACTCTGTCAGTCTGTGTTGATCTCTGGAGTTACGGTTTCTCAAAAACTTTGATATTTTGTATATATCAATTATATCCCCTTTGGAAGAGCTGATTAGTTTTTAATGATAATCCAATAACCGAAAGTGGTTGTTTACTTGAAGCTCTATCAAGTTATTTTAAAATATTTCAGTAAATTATTGTTTAATGAAAATTTTGTTATTAGAATAATGTTTCAAATATTATTTTCTACAATTATTGTTTGAAACATTTTCCTCTCATTGTCATTATTTATGAATTACATCACGTTAAAGAAAAAAAATCTGATGTGGCCAACACATAACCTCCCGCCCAATACTACTCTTAAACGGTACAAAATAGTATTTGATGATACAGAAACATGCCTTCTTATTTGTTTATTTTCTTTTTATATTTGAGAATTTTAATTTTCTTTCGTATATTTATTTAATTTTTTGACATATATTTCACTAAGAAAACAGCTTCACAATCACAATGACATGTGTCACATTTCGTGAAAAATTGAAAATTTTTAAATGTTTCCATGGTGTACTAGGAATGCAAGATTTTTGTGAAATCTAATTTCTTTATATTTTATTATCTCTAAATCTAATAAAAATTAATAAAATTAGTTTAATCAAAACACATGTAAAATTAAATATTCTTCAACTTTCAAAATAACATAAATTGTTGAAAAATGATATTTAATTATGTTTTTCACGAAAAACTGTTAAGGGCTTCAAGTGAACTGCTACTTCCGGTTGACCAATTTTATCCAAAATCTAATCAGCTCTTCATTTAAATATAAGAAGCAACAATTCACAAAATTGTATTTTTTGGTATTATAGTATTTGAGTTATGCGAGACGAAAAAATTACCACAGACTACACACACACACACACACATACATACATACATACAGACATCATCGCGAAAATAGTAAAATCGTATTGTAGGGACCCTAAAACGTGCTTATCCATTGATAACTCACTACCCAATTTTTTGTCCAAAAACAATACCTCCCTTACCTTAGAATAAGGCGGGAGGTAATTATATTTTGATATTTTCATTTAAATCTGCTAACCTGTTTTTGAAAAAACAAAACAATGGTTGAAAAATGTCATATTTAGACATTTGTCATAATTTTTTGAAGGGATGAGCGTTTCTTGATAGTGGTGGTCCATGTTCCTGCATTGTTTGATAAGAAATCTATGGCGGGAGATATTGTGGTGCCCACAACAGATTTTTTAAAAATAATTTTATGAATAATAAAGTGCTCAAAAATCGTCATTAAAAGCTCAGAAATCGTCACTAACGTAACCTATTATACGACGAAAATAGTTATTGTACAAGTACTACAATTTTGACAGATATATCACGTATTGTATCTATATGGGGTAGTGCTTCACCTACTTCACCTAACGAGCCGCCACTGTTAATTATAGTACACGTTCACTCTTTAGTGTTCTAGATATTAGTGTCCAAATTCCATGTATTTTACATCTACGGGGAGGTGAATCGAAGGATTCACCATATCGTTTTTAATGCTCTTTTTGAAATGATCAATTATTGGTTTTCCTATTTTATTTTTTTTTTTTATATCAAAAAGTTAAATAGTTTAAGTATAGAGAAAAATTTTTCTTTGCAGATAAAGTAAAATTATAAATGTCTGTCAATTAACACAATTATTAGGATTCAATCCTCCGAATAAATTTTTATTTTTTCCCAAAGTTTCGAGACCACTTCTCTCGTCTTCAGGAGCTAAAACAAAGTGAATTAGAAACTGTAAACAATAAGTATTAACAATAGGTTTGTTCCAAGTGGTCATTTCGGACATGTTTGTAACATGTTTGTGACAAATGTCAGTGCGCCTGCGAAAAATGTAAACAAGTTAAGTTTGAAACATGGAACGGTGAATGGATTGAAGCGCATGTGCATGCTCATTTTTTGTTTTGACAGCTAACCTTAAATATAAATATAAATATAAATAAAGAAATTCATACATTTTTCGCCACAAGAAAAGAAATGAAGTTTATGTTTCAAAGATAACTTGTTTACATTTTTCGCAGGCGCACTGAAATTTGTCACAAACATGTCAGAAATGACCACTTGGAACAAACCTAGTATTATTTGTTCTTTGACTAAATACAACATGCTACACACAAATGTATTAAGTAAATGTTTAAAACATACACATTTGTTACAGTGCGTTCACCCCATATGCTTCACAATTTATTTTTATTTATGTACTTACAACCGATTTTAGAGCTACCTTTTTATGGCAGTATCAAATCTGAACTGAACATAACATTCTGGTACCTATAGACATAATAGCTGTGCACTTAACTCATTTACCATCGAGATATTGGCTACAATATCTATTTAAACTTTACAGTAAGTCCCCATCCGAAGCCAAGCTGTTGGAATAGGGCATTTGATTCACCGAACATATGAATTTGGTTATTAAGCAAATTAGTGCCCTGTGCCTTGTTGCTTCCAATTAGAGGCACTGTATTCCAAACACATTACACTAGTCCGCAGTCAATAGACCTTTTGATTATTTCTACAGTTCTTAATAATTAATCATTTCGACAAAACTGAAAAATAATACAATGCTGGTTACGTAACTTCATAATTTTTTTTTGTCGTACACTAAAATAATTTGTCCCTCGTATAAATGTATGGAAGTTTACCCGTATGTTTTAAATTCGCATCAACATTATTCATGATCAATAAAGTGAGGTAGGTAGGTAAAAATAAAATTTTATTTTCCAATGTTGACAGAAAAGTGTAAAAAACGCCTTAGCTGGCGGTTGTACAAGCCTAGGTTGGATAATGCGGGTCCCGGTCGTCAGCTGATCGCATTAGGCAGGTAATGTGCGGTAACGACGAACGTCGCCGTCTTCTACAAAAGGATTCTTGATCAGTGGAGCGGCGAACAGCGGTGAATGGAACGCTAAAGAGAAGCAAAGACACTCGGCGAGCCGGCTTCTCACCGCGGTCTCCGGACCCGTGTAAGCGTAGACATGCTACACAAGTAACGACGACGTGGACTTGTTTCCACGGCCTATGGGCTCGGTCGTTATTTTCTAACCTAATATAAAATTACTTACCTGCGAATCTTATAGAATGACATGCTGAAGTAGGTAATGTTTCACCAATATAGGTTTTTTTTTTTTACTTTACTTATAAGAGGGGTGAGGTTTTATTTTCCGGTTGCATCACTTTGTTAGCTATGGATATAAGTTAAATAAAAAATCTGAGGTAGTCAAGATATTCCGCCCCAAAGGTAGACTGTATTCCCATGCATCCGTGATCACCTATTCGCATGGTGCGTGATGACATCTATCGACCGCATTTTTACCCTCATAAAATAATCAAATTTATCAGTGTTTATTGGACAATTTAAATGATTAGCATTATTTTAAATGATATATTCCCACGACTAGTTTTTAACCAATCATAATGCAAAACACTTGAAAATTTAACCAATAGGAACAGTTTTATACTGATAAAACCCCGTTGCCAAGGTAACGGGAGTTTTACCGGAGTTTTACCGCGGTAGAACCCCGTTGCCTGGGTTACACCGATAAAACTCCCGCTACCAAGGAAACAAATAATTGTTACTGTCAATCACTGTCAGTGTGACAGGTAATTAATATTTCAAGTTACATTTTGCTTTGTCTTTGGAATTTATCTCATCAAATACCACACGACCTTTCTGATTTTCTCAGATAAATTTTTATTTTTAAGCACTCATTTTCTTTGCTTTTAAGCAAAACCACTCAAGCAAACTGACATTAGGTAAAACCCCTCCTCCTTCGGAGTCGGGATTTACCATGCAGTTTGCTTTCGTGATTGTAGCTAAGCAAAAAAAAATCGTGCAAAAATAAACATTTATCGATAAAATCAGAAGGTCTTGTGATATTACCCTTTAATAAATCATCAATTATTCTATAAAGATTAGGATAAAAATTAATATAAAAGTGTATTAGTTTTTATCAGTACATGAACATAATTATATAAATTGGATTTGAAGCAATAGCTCACAATATAATCTTTCAACCTCGAACAATACTCAAAGGAAGGCAACTGGTGATGGCTGAGCACGTCAAAAATGTAAAAGAATTTCCAAAATCGAGACAAGGTTATTTGATATCAGCGAAAGTGATAAGACAAACGTTTTTTAATAATAATAATAATAATATTTACCAAACCATTGTTTTTTATAATTAAAAAACCTGCTTAAAGTTGTATTCTCGTTAATTTTTTATTTTTGTAAATTGAAGGAAATATTGTTGGGATGTAACTTAAACTTGACTCCTCTTCTGATTTTTTATCTTCAATAAAATGATCACGACAAATAAAATCTATTGGTTTTGGGAGCCTCAGAAGACAACAAAATATTATTTTATTTCAAATTGACACTTATAACGTAGGGTTCTACCATGCTTATTTTTTACTTTTAAAGGCTTTAATCCATTTTTTTTCTTTTTGCCACTTTCCCACTTGCTATTGGAAAATTGAAAAATTTGCACTTACTATTTCTACCGGTATTTTTGCAATTAACTCCGCAACAACTACAATGAACCATTTTTAAATAATTTTTAATTAATTAATTTAAAATTAAGAACATGAGCGTGATTTAATGCTTATTTTGTCCGCTCCTCAATCTACAGTCGATTCCCACCATATACTCTGCACCCTGCCAATACGTGATGACGTGTAACCAATGAAATCAAAAAATTAACTCAACGGATCCATTGCGAGAACGCATACTACGAAAGTAGTTTAATTTTAACTTTTCACGGATACGGATGAGTTACGTATGCGTACAAGAACAAAATTTAATTTATGTTTAATTATATTACCTATTTTAATCGTTTACTTTCATATCTCTTAACAAATTATTACTAGCACCTTGCAAAACCCATCTCTGTTATGTGAAAATTCTTCGAACACAACATTTGCGTTTAACACGATTTTCGGTCAACTCAGACCCTTCCAATAATAATTCTAGCATATAGAGTTTTTTAATTTCCTCGCTAAGACATTTTTGTTGTTATGACTTGTTGTATGTACTTGAAGATGGGATTTCTATTATAGGTTATAGGCATATACATAATAGTAATATACTGCTAAAGTTCATATCTTACCCATAAGTGGAAGAGTGTTTAACACTGAGTTATTATTGACCATAGATGACAAGCAAAGTTTCTGTTTTACTGTATATGGAACCAGAAATATGATGGAAATGTTTATTGATAATCATCAGTGGCATAAAATGACAAAACAAATGTACCAATTAAAAGATATAGACTGCTTTTCACAGGTTTATACTAATGGAATCTACCCATTTAGGTACATCGAAAAATGCAAGTCTGCCATGCAGATCTGGGTGGAGTTCAAAATGGCGTCCATTAAAAAAGGAAAGTGACCACAATTTTCTTTTTTATCACATGATACTAGACGAAAATACAAATCAAAAGACACCAGTCTCCCACTCGTATGTGGCCGGGTTGCCTCAGCAGACGAATTTCAAAATTTAAAATTTATTGCTCGAAATTTGATTCAAATGATCAAAATGTTCTTTTTACCCCATGATACTAGACGAAAATACAAATTAAAAGACACTAGTCTGCCACTCGTACGTGGTCGGGTTGCCTCGGCAGACTGGTGTCTTTTGACTTGCATTTTCGTTTAGTATCGGATAAAAAGAAAATTTTGATCATTTGAGTGAAATTTCGGGCTATAAATTTTAAATTTTGAATTTCGTCTGCCAGGACTACTCGACCATGTACGAGTGGCAGACTGGTGCCGTTTCTTCTAGTATCGTGAAATAAAAAAGAAAATTTTGGTCATTTAAGTCAAATTTCGAGCAACAAATTTTAAATTTTGAAATTCGTCTGTTGAGCCAACCCGGCCACATACGAGTGGCAGACTGGTGTCTTTTGATTTGTATTTTCGTCTAGTATCATGTCATAAAAAAGAAAATTGTGGTCACATGATTCAAAATTCCTTCCTTTACTTTCCTTTTTTAATGGACGCCATTTTGAACTCCACCCAGATCTGCATGGCAGACTTGCATTTTTCGATGTACCTAAATGGGTAGATTCCATAAAACTTACAGAATATTTTGGTCAAATGAGTCGCAATTTTTACAGCTGGCTCACGGATTATAAGGGCTACTAACTAGGGCATTTTAAGATTTAACACTCCAAGGTAATCAACTACTTTTGCAAAATAACAGTGCCAAATTATAAAATGCCCTAGTTATCCAAAATTATTTGACATATAGATGTTTAAAATGTTTTAGTTTTTGTTCCCATTATATTATTAGTCTAGTTTTTCTCAAAATTAGAAGCATGTACAAAAAAAAAATGCAAATAACATGTTATATAACAAACATTTTTGTTAACATATTTCATTAGAATCTTTTTTCACAGCTGATTCTGTTTTTGAGAAAAATGAAATTTATTGTTTTGTGTGGCCAGTAAACCTGCTGTTCCGGTTTTTCAATTTCATTCAAAATCAACTCAGCTCTTTACATTTTCATGAAACTTATAAATTCCAAGTTTCGTTTAAATAACTTGCCTGGTTCATGATATATTGCGCACACGGATATCCATCCATCCATCTATCCTCACACGCAGTCATCACTGAGAAATTTGTCTTAGCGGATTCAGTGGACTTCAAAATACGAATTTCCGCAAAAATCTTGTTAGCGATTTTTTTCATGATTCCAATACTTCCTTATACTTCGTATAAGAAAGTAAAAAAATAACGGGATGCCATCCCGTGCTATCCCGCCTTACTTCGACTACTAATAGAATCACTTTTTATTTAACTAATAACGATTCCCGCTGGGAAGTTTTCGAACCCACCTATAAAGTAATCAACTTTACTAGAAATGAAGATCATAAAGAAAATTCTGGGATTTAGGTTTTTACAGTGGTAAAACGAAAGATAGAAATGTCGTATGTAAGTATTGAAATGAATAATATAATAAAATTTGTAATCAATATGCTGAAATATTTTGGTTTCCCTAAATTTAATTTTTTGGTAAAATAAATGATATTGTATTTATTCCAAAAAAATGGTTACCTCAAAATTTGTACTCATAATTAAAAAAAAGTTGATATTATACCCTTGGAAAGAATTTATTCATTCAGATTATTACAGCGTATGACAGATCATTCGTAAAGATGTTTCACTTTAATGTTTCTGCCAGGTTATGACATTTCAAACTAAATAAACTATACCAGGTTATTCATTTGATATTGCTCTTGTATATTTAAATATAAAATATTTCACACATAATTATACTAACAAGTTACCATCATACAGAAATAAGAAATCAATGCTCAAAGAAAAACAGTTCTGGGCAAATGAGTTAAAATCAAAGAACAAATCCTAAATTATATAACTGCGTAGATGGACAATTTAAATATCGTTATTGCGGCACATTGTGTACCAGCACCTGGTATTGCTTGGAAGAATGCTCTTTGTTATCAAATGGATAAAATATACACCGTAACTGATGATGAACCTGAAAACAAATAAATAATATTACTTATCGGGCTTGATTGAATTTATTTATTAAATCCTAGTACGTAGATTATGAGACAAATGTACGTTTTGTTCTAAGCATTTAATGCACGACTTATTATAGGTATATTAAATAATAATTACAAGTATTTACTTCATCCTTGACATTCCACTGGCAAGTAGATAAACATTTTGTTTCAAAATCTTGTCATACATAATACTTTACTATTTCCAATGATTGAATTATATTTCTTTCGGGGTATTAAACTTGTTATATATTTAATAATTTTTGAGTAAATATTCAAGTTCATGTGTTAATAAATAATTTCATCTATTATTAGGTCTGTGAGTTATAACTAAAGCTGAAACGGATGTCTGAGAACTATCCGGAGGATTTTTAATAAATTTCGAAAATTTCATTAAATCTTCTTCATTTAATTTACATGTAAGTCTAAAAACAAATAAATCCTCTATATTTTTAATCAAAACAATGATTAAAATTATTTTTAACAGACGAAAAACAGGAGGAGGATCTGAAGTCGTCGCGCGTTTTTTTATGTATAACCAGTCACATCTTTTTGTACTGAGTTATCCGGGTAGAAAAATAAGTAGCCACAAAAAATTAAAACTTTAGAACAAATAAAGAAATTGAAAAGCAAAAAATAAAATAATATTTATTTACTTTACAAGCGTTCAAAGCAAGGAACTACCCACGAGAGAAATTTTAGCACACGAAACCGAAGGCTCAGTGTAATAATTTTATTGAGTGGTTAATTACACTTTGTCACGTGTGAAGTATAACGTTTTATCCAACACCTCTTAATAAATGAAAAAATTATTAAAGAAATATTATTTGACAGTGACATATGCTTAAAATTTTTAAATTAAAATGTCAATCGAAGTAGTTGCCAAGGTGTTGTGTGTTATTTATATTGTTATAAATAAAAAATTCTCACTAGTGATTTTCCTCAAAATTATACCCACTAGTGGGTAATCTGTTACTGTAATTGTTAAAAATCGCCATAATTATGGAGCATTTATTGAGAGGTGATGGATAAACCTTTAAATCCAACTCCTCTCAATAAATGCTTTATAACTATGGCGATTTTAAACAAAAAAAGTAACAGATTACCCATGCCATTATGAAAAAAAATTACACTATCAGATTACTTTTAGCTTGCTTCATGGTGGGTATAATTTTGAGAAAAGTCACTAGTGAGTATTTTATTTATAACAATAATAATAACACACAACACCTTGGTAACCACTTCGATTGACATTTTGATTTAGAAAATTTAAAGCATTGTCACTGTTAAATAATATTTGTTTAATAAATTTTGCATTTATTAAGAGATATTGGATAAAACGTTATACTTCGCACGTGGACAAAGTGAAATTACCCACTCGATAAAAATGTTAAAATTTCTCTCGTGGATAATTCCTTACCTTGTCCACCTGTAAAGTAATTACAGTTCGTAGTTCGAGAGACAAATGGTGGTGGTTATGTTGAATGAACACCGGCTTATAGGGTAGCCGGATATTCGGTATCCTGTATTCGGCCAAACAACTATCCATTTCATCTCTATATTATAACAAATTAAAAAAAAAAAACTTACATATCCCGGCACATGAAGTCCATTATGTCGAGCTCTACCGACATACAACTTCTTGCCATCTTTATTCCAACCGCACTGCACAGCGTTCAACGGAACTGCACCATTGCTGCTGCACACCCACACCGCCTGTTCGTCCTGGTGATTAACCAGCACCTGTAAGACACATACACATTTTACAATATTCTCATTGTATCATAATGCTCATTAATATTTATCAAATACCTCATATTCATCGACAGTGTGTACTTTGCCTTGATATGGGAAGAACGCCTCTTGGCGGCGTGGTATGATTTTGACCAGCAGCATGGTGTTTGCATGGCGCACTCTGCCGATGTACACGTCGCTATCGTCCAGGTCTTTGCCGCACCATACTGCATTGGGCGGCAATTCATCACAAACACTACTTGGAACCCAGTTGTACACTAAACACGAAAGAAAATATTTCTTCAGAATCGTAGGTTTGACATTTGCCAGTAATAATTTATACGCACACACATATATGTACATACATATGCAGGGTGTTGCTATACCCTTGCACGAAACTTTAATGACATGTATAATTTGATATACTAATTATATAACAAATATTATTTTTTTGAATTCGCAAAAATTAATGTATAAATTGTGTATGTAGTATATAACAGTATTATAAATAATAAAAATATTTGTTTTTGCAACTTACTACTAATATGATGTATAAATAATGATTGAATTATAAACAGTTGACTTCTCACTCAACCAATGGAATCTTAATATATTTGTATGTTCGAATTATGCACTTCTTATAGAATTTAATTTCTGAATAATTTTCCGGTAAATTGCAATCTAATCAACTTGTTACTTCCTTCCTGAGCAGGCCCTGATTAACAGAAGATTGCGACTACTTTAACATGACAGATGATATGCGCCTTTAATTTTTTAAAGAGAGTATGAAAGTTCAAGCATAAATTAATTTATGGTTCAGGTTTCCTTTCATAAATTTTCATAATGTATTTTTTATTTACAAACTGGATTTTAAAAAAATCAGTTGTGTGCCGCGAAACTGCAGAACATAAAAAAAAAATTATTATAATTTATCAAATTACATATTGACAAATCGTTGAAATACCATGCTCATAATATTCGGCCTTAACACTATCTTTGATCCATCCTCTTAATTCGCTCCAATTCACCATTTCAGTATTAAAAATGTTCTTGCACGATAGCTATTCACTTATCAGATAACTAATGCCCGGTTGCATCGCCTCGGCTTAACAGATTAAACCACACTTAACAATGAATGTAGCTTTAAATCGTTGCACCACGCGCTAAGCGAAACTTAAATGTCTTAAGCTTGGTTTAAATTTAAGCGTCAGAAAATGATGGTTTAACGAACGCCTAACAAAGAAGTGTGGTTAGATATACAAATCAATATTGCTTTTGAATTTTGAATCACAACCAAAAACTGAAATTATGGAATTATTAAACGTATACGACGATGAAGTCCAATTTGGATGCCTTAGATTTAATTATTTATAGTATACCAAGATCAATAAATATTTGAGCTGATAATTTTGATACGATTTAAATTTTTTCAAAGATTTAGGTTGACAATACAGCGTGTGTTAGATTTTTTAATTATTATAGAAGATGATCGAATGTTTGATTTTTTGAAAATTGAATTATTAAATTTATTAAGTACTTACTGAAGAATCTATAACTGCAACTGAAAATGAATTTTTTAATATTGCTGCGTTCCCAAGACTATCTAGGAAAATCGATTATACTCATATTAAAATACAGTCTCCTGGTTACTATTTCATATATGTTTTTAGGAAGTACTGAAAAGTAAAAATAAAAATTATAATAATTTTCGGAGGCGAAGATCCAGAATTGTTCAGAAATAGAAAATCTTGATTTTTTTTAAATGTTTAGGCAATATGTAATGCGAACTATGAATTTACTAATATCGTTCTTTTTGTTATCTGCCACTTTAAACCTATTTCCAATCTAGTTACAACTAACGTCGAATATTTAATAAACCATTGTCACTAGAAATTCTTCTTCTTCCCTTCATAAACTTCACTTAACAAAACTACGCTTAAATAGAACCGGTACAACAAACCATAAAATTTAAGCCCGTTTTGTTTTAAACTGGGCTTAGTTAAGGGTAGATTTAAGCGAAAGCGGTGCAACTGGACATAAACAGGTAATACACAAAAACATTTCATATATGCGCGCAAGTTCCCGTGCACCTCCTTGTCTACAATATCCTTTACAGGGACCTGAGCTGCAGGATATGTATTTCAATCCTAGATTTTGCTGTAATTCATTTAGTTTGCGATGAGCAGTAATGCTAGAAGTTATGGGTGTAATAAATAATTAATTAAATGTAAAAATTAGCCGATCTCGGTGGCGCAATGGCTATGTCACTAGCCTAGCACGCCAGAGGTTGTGGGTTCGAATCCCACTGAAAAGCATGGTCGTTTGTGTTCACATAAATTCATTATCATCCACTCATGAGGCGGCATATGACCATAGTAGTTAGACCACCTCCCATCTTCGCAATAAAAAAAATGTAAAAATTATTTTTGTATAAATTTTAAGACATATAGAAAAGGCCGACCATAATTTATGTTAGACAATTAATTTTTTTCAGGAACTAGCTGTGGTTAAAAAATTTATGGTATAATTAAACCAGAATTTGAATGTTTAACCCCTTAAAGATTAGGCCTGGGATATCTCGGGATATACTATATGGCCCAAAAAGACCGTACCCGAGATAACTAGGCCAGTAACATATTGTACGTTCCATTATGTATTTCCCCGAAAAAACACGGAAAAATAACAATAATATTATTTAAATCAAGTAGGTAAGTATAATATCTATTATTCTCTACAACCTACGTCATTTTTTATTTATAGAATGCACGTGCGTTTGTTTATCATTTTTATATTCTTATTCAGAATTATGAAGATATATTTATTATTATTTACTGGTACAGTGGGTGTATAAAATTATATTTTTTCATGACATGCCAGGAAACCCCACCGTTCTTCTCCCGAAATAGTGAGGAAAATGTGTTTTTCCTCTCTAGAAAGTATAACAGTGTTACCTATATGAATGTTATTTACAAAAAATATATTGCAAAAATTATAAATAAATACCTTATTTTATTAAAAAATCTTTATTTTGGTGATATACATATTTTAAATATTCTTACAATTATGTCATATTTTTATTTTTCTAAAGTAAATCACACTTTGACAACGTTAATTTGTATCTAAGATTGGTACATTGGCAACACTGCTCCACTGCTTTGCGTCTGATAACCTAACTTTTAAAGTGTAAGTTGTGTTTTCAAAGTGTGTTTTAGGTCCGAGCAAATCGTTTTTAAAAACATGTCGTGAAAAAAATATTGACTGCTAGTAAGAACAACCGATTAAGAGTGATTAACAAGCAGTTGACTAACTTTATTTTGCCGCTGTCAAGCGTTCCTAAATTATTTTAGAGATATAAGCTTCGAATAAAAGACACAGAATTAAATATTCTACCACTTCTATTTCAAATATTTTTCTCAATAATCATGTAAGAAGGTTTGACAGCTGAAAAACACAGATAGTCAACTGCTAGGTAGTCGCCCTTAATCAGCGATCTTACTAGCAATCATTGTGTCTAACACGAGAGGAAAGCTCTTCTTTTTCCTACTCGAGCTCGAATTTGACCGAAAGTAACTATAATTTCTTCTAGCTAAGTTTCAAATACATTCCGTTCGTGCAAACCATTTAATCTAAGGGTACCTTAAAAATTAAGCAACGCTTAACTAAGCGGAGCATTTAAGTGGAACCGGTGTAAACGGCCATAAGACATTTAGTTTCGCTTAGCGCGTGGTGCATCGCTTTAAAGCTACATTCATTGTTAAGTTTGGTTTAATCTGTTAAGCCGAGGCGATGCAACCGGGCATTAGTTATCTGATAAGTGAATAGCTATCGAGCGAGAACATTTTTAATACTGAAATTAACAGGATGGATCAAAGATAGTGTTAAGGCCGAATATTATGAGCATGGTATTTCAACGATTTTTCTATAGGCAATTTGAGAAATTATAATAATATTTTTTTATGTTCTGCAGTTCCGCGGCAGACAACTGATTTTTTTAATCCACTTTGTAAATAAAAAAAATCTTATGAAAATTTATGAAAAGAAACCTGAACCATAAAATAATTTATACTTCAACTTTCATACTCTTTTTGTATTATAGGCGCATATCATCTGTCATGTTAAAGAAGTCGCAATCTGCAGTTAATCAGGGCCTGCTCAGGAAATATTATCTCTTCTTACAAGTTGATTAGATTGCTATTGAACAGGAAAGGTCCGGTTGCATCGACGTTAGTTAAATTTTATACTTGGTTACGGGCTGGTATTTCCAACCTCAAATAAATTATCAATAGTTATATCACAAGTGCTAAGAATTTAATCGATTAAATTTTACATGTCTAGCTTATGCATAAAATTTTGCTTAAAAAGTGTTTGAGTACATAATAATTTGAAAAAATCCCGAGAACGCAGGTCGAGGGATTTTATTTTATATTATTATGTACAATAACACTTTTTAAAAAGCAAAATTTTGTAAATACGCTAGACATCAAATTTATTCGATTTAATTCTTTAGCACGAGGGGTATATGTCAAGATTATTTCATGAATGCATAGCATAAACTTTAATATTTGCCGAAGAAATTGTACTAAAACGTTGATTTTGACACATTTTCACATAAATAAATCGGTACACTCATAAACAAAAAGCACCATAAAATTATGTTGTTACAGTGTAACTATAGCAAATTGATTGTTTTTCTTTTTATTTGTCAAATAAATGTCAAAAATTTGTAAATAAAAATAGCTTGAATTGAATAATTCAGCATGTTTAAAGATATAGAATACCAGTAAAGGTAAAAAACATGTAAGTATCTTGCTTCTGCAACTAATTATCCGGCTAAATATGCCTTCAAAATATTCAAAATTAGCATATAAAAGCTAGCTTCAATTTAATCGCGAATAAACAGCATGGTGCTGTTTAATCACTTATCTAAAATGCACAACAATGGAAAATGAGACATTCTGATTAGTCAAACTTGTAATGAGTGAAATAATCAATGGAATAAACAAAAAATATCGCATCAAAAGGTGACAGCTACAATAATAATCATCATTTAAGCTATGTTTTACGCGATATTTTTTGTTTATTCCATTGATAAATTTATTCTCTAGGTAACTAAAATATAAATATAAATAAATAAATATATCATCACGCCTTTTACCCATCATGGGTGTGGCACTCTGCTTACACAGATCTCGGTAGGTGATATATTTTTACGTATGAAGTGCGGTTACCAGCCGTCAAATCATAGCCCCCAAAGATGTTAGTGGAGGGGGAACCACAGGGGTAAATTTAAATTTGTAACTGTCGGCAGTGGGATTCGAACTGAGGATCTAACGATCCACAGTCCGACACGTTACCACGGAGCTATTTACCCCATTATCTCTAGGTAACTAAATTTGGAAATACCGGCCCTTAAATAAATAAAAGCAAATCGAAGTTATATGTCATATGGAGTAATTGACATTGATGTCAAAAATTAGATACCTACGTTTTCATTTATTTAAACCAAGTTTAAAATTTAACTAATGTTGATGTAACCGGACATAAGAAGTGTAAAGCTCGAATGGAAAAAAGAAGAGATTTCCTCTCTAGTTTGACAAATAACTATTTCTTGATCTTTTTCCTGATTTGGTAAAAAAATTAATTCAAAATTATTTAATTTCGAAAATATAAAATAATGGGTGAGAAAATATATTGGAAAGTTAGTTACAATACAAATTTATCCATCCACTCTAAAATATTTGACATAATTAGGTTTAGCATATTTGCAATGTTTCATATTTTAATAATACCTATGTAGTTTTCCACCAAATAAATCTAAGGGTAAATCTTTACTTATTTAAGAAGATACAACATTTCTAAATAATTATAAATAAATTTTATAAATATAATATAATAGTTTTTTTTTTTTTGAACAATTTATTTTTTTAAAGTTTAATTATTATTATACAAAGATTACCTTAATATAATATAATAGTTACCAATTTAAATTTACAGCTGAGTTTCCCTCTCCACTAACATTTTTGGGAACTATGATTGGCGGCTGGTAACAGCACTTCATACGAAATGTATATCACCTACCGAGAGCTGCGTAAGCAGAGTGTCACACCCATATAGGTTAAAAGGCGTGATGATATATTTATTTATTTATTTATAAACATAGAAGATAATAGTTTAATTTACTTGATGTATTTTCCTCATGATGAACTATTGACTTTAAGTTTAATTCAATAGAAAATTGTATTAAAATAGAGCATAGCAACATAAGTCACAAATGTTTAAAAGTTCACGGATCTACGGAAAAAACACAAAGGGACGAAGAAACAACTGTTTAAATAGTCTTATATTTTCTCAGTTTCGGTGTTAAGGATTTCATTTACATAATTTCTCTATAAAAATAATTTATAATTAAGGATAATTTTTGAAATACCTTAGCGACGGGGATTTATGCTAGATTTTATCTGTTTCCTATACAGTGTGTTTCAATTTCGATGCTCACAATTGGGATCTCAAGAACAATAAAAGCTATGACTTCGGTTATATTAAACAAAAGTTTCCACATTAGTAAGCCAATGTAATAAAGTCATTGTTTTAACGAAAAATTGCATAGGCCACTAGATCCTATTTCCGTTGTTATTGTCATTTTTAAATAATTTCTAAACTATTGCATATTTAGAAAAATATATTTTTCTGTGGCTCATTAGTATTCAAAATACAAAATTTGAATATTGATATCGTTGTTATCAAAGCCATCCATTTTCAACGTACGAATTAGTATGTTAAATCCTTTTAAATAATCATTATTTCTAATATACAGGGTGTTTCAAGACAAGTGTAACAAACTTTAACAGCTTATTCCTGAGGTCATTATGAGCCAAAAATGTCATATAAACATATGTCCTATTCCTTCTAGTTACCAAATACAAGAGGTTGAAGTTCTATAAATAACACGAAATTTTCTAATTTTTGTAATCAAGGTACTTTCGGAAAACAAGGGTTTTATTGAAAAGTCATACCTTATTTGAGGGTTCTAGTATCAAAACCGGCTATGTCCACTTTTTTCAGTTTCGAGTAAATTGAAATTTTTAGTTTTGCGCTTAATTTGCAACAAATTGTAATAATTTATGTTTAGATGTTTAAAAACAGATCATTTTGAATTATGACAATTCTACTTTGCACTTAAAATGTTAGTATTATTTGAAATATACAGGTTTAAAAGATTGACATAGTCGGTTTTGAAACTCACTTATGCAGAATGCCGGTTTTGAAACTCATTGATAGGGATATAGCCCTTTTTTGAAAGTAAAATAACAAATGTTTACCTATATTGCATTATGACACATATTGTTATTTTAAGAATAAAAAAATACACAATTTTTGAATTGTAAAATAAACTTTTGTATTTATAAAATAAAAACACATTTTGATAAAAAAATTTCTTATAAAAATACATAAACAAAAAAAAAAGCTGTTAAATATTACAGACTTTTTTTTTGTTTATGTATTTTTATTTACGTTGGGATATTCAGTAAAGCCCCTCAAACTGCAAGACGTCAATAAATTATTAACGAAACATTTCGGCGATGACTGAAAGAAAAATAACCATTTGAAATATTATTCAGATGTGATAGATAATAATTCAAATTACGATAAAGCTGAAGAGCAAAAATACTGCGTAATGCCTTCAGAAATACCATATTTAATTGTATAAGATAAAACAATAATTTATTATAATATAATAATATTTTTTAAATATATAATATAAAAAAAATCAATAATATTATACAATAATAAATCGGACGTTTTAAATAATAACCTAACATCTGAATATTGTTTAGACCACGTGGCAACCGTATACTATCTTCCTATTGGCTAAATGGATATAGCCAGTTTTACATCTAAACCCCTAGTGGATAGAGTCGGTTTTGAAACTAATCCCATATTTCACATTAAGTTAGTACTTAATTTAGCTGTTTTTTAACTTCATCTTCGGGATAATAAAAAAGTATTCACTTTTACGAATCCAGTGGTGTGCATAACTCTATTTTCAAAAAAGTTGGACATAGCCGGTTTTGATACTAGACCCCTCATTTGTCTTAATTAATTTTATTTATTAATATTAGCGAATACGATTTAGAGAACAAAACATAAAATGACACAATTAAATAGACAAATAAATAAATTCTAAACACAAAACAACATAACCAAACACGGAATAGTTAAACACAATATGAAATAAGATAACAAATTTAAAAAAAATTACAGCAAGTGCTCAAAGAGCGCGCCTTAAACTCGTATGCATGCTTGACATCTCCGAATCATAGAATCATATACACGATAAATTACATTTTGAATGGCAGCAGATGCATTCATAATTCGGTCAAGTAACTGTTCACGCGTGTTTATTTGTATTCTATAAACTTCTTGTTGCAAGTGTCCCCACAGATAGAAATCAAGAGGATTTAAGTCTGGAGATCTTGCAGGCCAAAATTTTGGACCTCCACGACCAATCCACCTATTGGGAAAATTTTGGTTTAACCACTCAGTCACTCGTCTACCATAGTGGGGAGGAGCACCATCATGCTGGTACCACATGTGTTGCCGTACAAGAAGTGGAACATCTTCTATTAGTTCATGTAGTCTATTTTCCAGAAAGATTCTGTAGCCATCAGCTGTTAAACGGTCATTTAAAACTTCAATTTCTAGTAATTGAGTATTGAAAATTCCTGCCCAGACATTTACACTAAGTCTTTGCTGAAAACGGCACTGAACAATAGCATGCGGATTTTTAATGCTCCATAAATGATCATTATGGAAATTTTTTACTCCATCTCTCGTAAATTGAGCTTCATCAGACCATAACACTTTGGAAATAAAGTCAGGATCATTCAAAGTTTGACGGAGAAACCAACGGCAAAATTCTAAACGAGGACCATAGTCTCCGGGTTGCAGTGCTTGAACTCGCTGATAGTGATAGGGATGTAATTCCTCACGGTTTAATATCCGCCAAACAATACTGTGTGACATATGTAATTGAGCAGCGATGCGTCTTGTGCTGATTTCAGGATTATCGAGAATAGCATCAATTACATTCTCTTCATCTTCAACGTTGTTATTGACACCAATACCATCACCTCCCCGTACAGTTGTAGATCCAGTTTCCCTTAGTCGCTGAAAAATACGCGTAAATAGGCGATGGGAAGGTTGGCGTCTGTTTGGGTATCTGTCTTGGTATTCTGTAGACGCGTAACGGGCATTACCATTACATAATCCATAAATAAAAATCATGTCTGCATATTCAGCAGTACTATAACCATCCATTATGCAACAAAAATGCAATCAAAAGTACAACAATTTTTAATTAAGACAAATAAGGTATGACTTTTCAATAAAACTCTTGTTTTCCGAAAGTATCTTGATTACAAAAATTAGAAAATTTCATGTTATTTATGGAAATTCAACCTCTTATATTTTGGTAACTAAAAGGAATAGGACCTATGTTCATATGACATTTTTGGCTTAAAATGACCTCAGGAATAAGCTGTTAAAGTTTGTTACACTAGTCTTGAAACACCCTGTATTGTTGAAACGAGGGTTGGAAGTGCAAAAAATGGGTGTACATACTGCAGGACTGAAGTGCCTTTAATCTCTCAGGTGAATATTTCCCTCGGGAGTAAATCATGCACTTCAGCCCCTTGGTATATAAACTACTATTTATTATAATATTTTTGCTGTTGGTTCCATTAAAAGGTAAATGTTTGTGTCAAATCGCGATTTTGAGTCACAGAAAAAAATATTTTGCTGCTCCATTGAATAAGTAGTAAAATTATATACCTTTCGTATTCGAAATATTTTTCTAAATATGCGATAGCTTAGATATTATTTAGAAATGAAAAAATTTACCATAATAGGTTTTTATCCATACCTAGATAACTATGCATTCTTTAGGAAAAACAAAAAAAATTAAATTGACCTAGTAGTGTGGCAAGTTTAGTTTAATTTAACAAAAGTCGTAGCTCTTATAGTTCTCGAGATTCCAATGGAGAATCTCGAAATTGAAACACCACATACAATACAGTCATACCATTCCGTGGTAAAAATATGTCGCCAATAATCGCTTAAGAATGAACCTCATTCGAGTATCGATAAGCGAGGGAGAAAATAATGATGTCCGGCAAAAAATTATGCATCCAAATTTTATATCACAATACTGCCAATATCCCTACATCTTATTTAATACAGATTACTTTATTTTGATACCGCAATTTATTGAAATTAAAAATAATAATTCCTAATATCCCGCCTACTCTTTTTATTGCTACTGACGTATAGTGCCTGCAATTTGTTTTAAATATTTTAATCTGTCACTGTCAATTTCTGGCGATGGAAACCATTCAGCGTTCATTCCTATGATGTATTCAGATATTTGTTTTGCACTGCGTCCCCATAATACATTCTAATAATATTTACACGGTTCTCGACATTTAATGTGTTCTTGATGAGAAATAGAAGAGTACCTAGCGAAACTTTATATGTATTATAACTATAAGTATAATGCGAAGAACTGAGTTGATTCAATCAAATCGTCAATTAATTTTAATAGTTAATTGAATCTCATTAACTTTGGTGTCAAATACATATCTCACAAAGAAAAGTAAGATATCAAAATATATTTTCAGCGTTCGTCAATTGTTCTTCTTATATAAAAGTTGTGTGGTGTTCACACCTAATTCCGAAGAATAGACGGTTACAACATATCTGGTCTTCAGAACAGGAATAAACAACCATTGCAAAAACGTTTTTCTTTAATAGAATACAATATACCCAGTATCCGATTCGCATGATCGGTGAATATCTAAGCATTATCCGGGTGATATTCGCGGTTTTTCAGGAAGAATAGTATATGTATCTATTTAAAGATTCTAACTACGTTCACTTATATTTTTTTGCGTTTTACAGAATTAATAAAGTACATGTCTACGATTTTAGCCAAGTTTGAATATGCAATGAATGGGTGAGTATTCAAACCTAATTGCGACATTTAGTGAGGAATAGAATAATAGATTTTGATTCTTACGTCGGCATTATTCAAGAATTCCTGCTAATAATAAAAAGCGTAATTTTTAAATACTAAAATAGAATTCGTGACAGTGTATGATTTTGTCGTAGATTACTTGGCAATTAAAATGTTCTTTTTCGCTACATCATTACATCAATTACGTCACATAATAATTGCTAAACTTATCAGCGAACTAAAAACAAAAATATACGGGTCAAATATTTCCATAAGATGAAACATTAAAAATTCGAAGATTGCTTTATTAAATGAATCAGTAATATGATATGAACAACTTAGATAAGATGATGAAATAATCTACTGTGTGCAAACATAGGACTTCCCCGTAAATAAACAACAAAGATTATTATTATTTACTTGCCGAGGATTACCTTGAGTTCTTAAGAACTTATCCTTAGCTTAGTTGGTAACCTAGATTAGGTATGTTGCAGTATCCATACAAAATTTATTCATACAGTTTACCTCAGAATATGCGCATTATTACATTTCATATACCTATAACATTACACTATATTCCACACAGTGGGGTAGCACGAACCTTTAAACACTTTCAACTAACAATCCATTTCCTAAAAATAATTATATCCTGGTACGCGAATTTCGCCCTGTCCACAAATGTATAAACACGTTTATTCCTTGCACTCGCAGTAAACTAATCATACCTAACATGTATTTGATAACTTAAATTGATATCATAACTGTACAAAATATGAAATTTCTATTGCATGGGCTAAAAAAAAAAGAAAAACCACTTTTTTATACGCAAAAATCTGTTGAGGGCATCACAATATCTCCCGCCATATATTTATTATCAAACAATACAGGAACATGGACCACCCCTATCAGGAAATGCTCATCCCTTCAAAAAATTTAGTTTTCAATTATGACTACAAAAAATAACATATTATGTCAACCGTTGTTTTTTTTTTTTTAAAAAGAAAATATTAAATATTATTTTTCTTTAACGTGTTGTAATTCTTAAATGGTGAAAGGATGAGAAAAATGTTTAAACAACATTTGTAGATAATAATATTTGAAATATTATTCTGATTACAAAAATTTACTATTTATTTAAAAATAACTTGATAGGGTTTCAAGTAAAGTACCACTTCCGGTTACTGGATTATCACAAAAAATAATCAGCTCTTCTCAAGGGCAAAACAATTGATATATACAAAATATCACAAAAATATCAAAAATGTGCTAAAATCTTACTCTTCTGACAATAATAGGTAGGGGCGGACTTTGGCCTAGGCTAAAGAGGCAATAGATTCGAACTATATTTTTATATGGCTGAATCAGAGTGTTAATTCTTCAGAATTATTTACGTCTCAATACAGTGTTTTCAGAAAAGATAGAGAAAATATTGTAAGTGGCAGAAAAAGAGGAGGAGGTGTATTGTGTGCTGTGAACAATAAATACAATTCTGCCCCTGTTAATATAACATTGCCTCCTACTTCTTTGGCCGATCTTATTTGTGTTAAAGTTTATTTGTCTCCTGTTATCTTTGTCTATGTACTAGTTATTTATTTACCTCCCCCTATCTCTCTTCAACAGCAAAATTATGTTTTTGAAACTCTCGAACCACTTCTTTCAATGTCAGATAACAATTTCATCCTCGTGGCAGATTTTAACATTAATAAACTTAACAGTCAATTTCTACATTTAAACACTGACAATTTAACAACAAATTTTGAAAATTTTGTATCTTTTGTAAATGGAATTCAGTACAATAAGGTTACGAATACGTTTGGTAGATTGTTGGATGTGGTTGTATCTGATTTACCCTGCACTGTTTTAAAGGACATTGATCCTATTGTTGATGAAGACTCCCATCACCCAGCTCTTTCCATCTCCTTTAAACTTAACTCTAAAATTTCTCAGTCTACCTATAATCCCAACGCTTCTTATAAATTTTCTTCTGCTAACTTCGACCTTCTTTATGAGCTACTTTCGAATGTGGACTGGAATGTACTTAAAAATTATAATGATGTAAACATTGCCTTTTCAATTTTTTACGATATTCTTTACAATCAATATATTTGATAAATGCGTCCCAATTTCTATTAGACGTCCACCTAAATATCCCCCATGGTTTAACTCCGAAATTATTAAACACATCAGAGAAAAAAATAAATTTCACAAATTGTATAAAAAGCACAATAACGATTATTATTTAAATAAATTTAAACGTCTTCGAACACTAACGAAAACAAAAATAAAACATGAACATGCTAAATATTTGAAAAATATTGAGGATACTCTAGCCTCTAATCCAAATAGTTTCTGGAATTATATAAATAATAAAAAACGTACTCCCCGAATTCCCGGAACCATGCATTTGAACAATCAAACTTTTACCACTACTCCAACCATAGTTAAAGCCTTTGCTGATTTTTTCTCTGATGTGTATATTATGCCCAACGATTCAACTTCCAATACTTATCATAATAATTGTCTCTACAATTCCATCAATATATTATCTATTTCAGATGATGACATCTTATCTGCAATTAAAAAATTAAAACCAATGCCCAATCCTGGTCCTGATAACCTCCCGTCCTATATTATTAAAGCTTGTAGCCATCTTTTTCTAGAGCCTTTAAAATATTTATTTAATCTTTCCCTTCAAAACAGTGTGTTTCCTGGTATCCTTAAATCTTCATTTATTTGCCCAATACATAAATCTGGTGATATAACTGATATATCTAATTATCGCCCTATTGCTATTCTCTCCAACATATTCAAAATTTTTGAATCTATCCTATACACCCACATTTACAATAGTGTCAAAAACCTTATTTCTGTTCATCAACACGGTTTCGTTAAGGGAAAATCTACAACCACAAATTTAACAAATTTTACTGAATATATTCTTAATTCTCTTCATGATCATTCACAGGTTGATGTTATCTACACTGATTTTAAAAAAACCTTTGATACTGTCGATCATCATTTTCTTCTTCATAAACTATGTGCCAATTTCAACTTTGCTCCTAATCTTGTTTCTCTTCTTAAATCTTATTTAGATGCTCGTAGAATGTCAGTTCAAGTAAATAATTATACTTCCGATCCTTTTATTGCTACTTCCGGTGTGCCACAGGGCTCCAATCTTGGTCCCCTGTTATTTATTCTATTTATAAATGATATTGTTAATGTTGTTAAATATTCTGAAGTATTACTATATGCTGATGATTTCAAAATTTTTAAAACTATCAATTCTTTAAATGATTGTTTTCTTTTACAAGAAGATTTAGAGAATCTTTTGACTTGGTCTCAAAATTCTAAATTATTTTTTAACTTCAGCAAATGTAAAATAATGAGTTACTTAGTGAAAAAATTTGTTTTTACGTATTCTTATATAATGGAAAATACTTTCCTTGATCGTGTAATAATGTATGAAGACCTAGGTGTTATTTTTGATTGTAAGTTAAATTTTCACTTGCATATTAATTATATCACTAGGTCATCTAGTAAAATTCTGGGTTTTGTTATACGCTCATGTAAATCTTTTTATAATGTATCAACGCTGAAACGTTTATATTTTTCTTTTGTGAGATCGAAATTGGAATACTGTCTACAAGTATGGAATCCAATTTATAATAAATATATATTACAACTTGAATCAGTTCAAAAACGCTTTGCTAAATTTTGTTATTTTAAAATCTTTAATCAGTACCCCAATTTTGATTATAATTATAACTCACTTTTGTCAGAGGTGAATTTAATTTCTTTACATGCTCGCAGAAAAATACAGTCATGCTTATTTTTGTATAAACTGCTTAATAATATTATTAATGATACTTCATTACTTGGTAAACTTCCTTTAAATGTACCTCGTTTAACAACGAGAAATAAAGTAACTTTTCAACTTAATATGGTACGAACAAATTATAAAATGAAATCTCCAATTTTTCAAATGTGTTCCATATATAATAGTATTCCATTTAGCAATGATGTATTTTTTAATTCATTTCATGTTTTCAAACATAATGTATCAAGCTTTTTTCGTTATGAATAATGTTAATATTTTTTGTTCATATATATTCAAATTTTTATTATTCTATTTGAGTATTTGAGTGTTTATATCTTAATATTATTTACAATAAGCTGATTATTTAATTAATAATTTAATATGTATTTTGTTTGGTTTTATTTTGTATTTCATATTTCTTTGCATATTTATGCAAGGTTTATAAATATTATATTATATAATCATCCTGTAATTGGAACTTTATGTTCTGTAGGAATGGTTTCATTAAATAAATAAATAAATATACATGTATTAAATATATTTATGTTTTTACGTAGGGGCCCAAAAAGATTTTGCTTAGAACCCAAAAGAGTTTAAATGCGCTCCTGAGAATAGCCGGCAAATTCGTAAATCCGGCACTGCCCAAGTGTTGTTATAGTCCAATTAGATTACTGTTCTTTTTCAAAACTGTTCTGTTTTTCAAATTCGGGATTTTTAATAATGAAATTTCATTATTCATAATGACATATAGAAATACATCCATCCATGCATATCTATCTAATCACACACAAAACGTCATTGAGCAAAGGGGGGACTTCAAAACATGGATTTCCGAGTAAATTTCGTCAACGTATATTTTCATAATTTCAATACGTTCTTATACTGATCAGAAATTATAAAATTTATATATTTTAACTTGACAAATTTATTCATTCTTAATATAAATAATTCTTAAATACTCAGTTTAATAGACGTTTAATTGTACGATAGCTTTTTAATAAATGCTTGTGACTAGTTATTTATGATTCATCATATATTGTCCTAAAATAACAGCTAAATCATTATTATAATAAATAATATTTCGTAATGTAAACAAAATATGCGAAATAAGCTACATTCGAGTATTGTTTTGAATTTGGTATATATTTAATCTTGTTTACTTTTTAAGGAAAACTTACTTGTTTATTTGAATACATAGTAATAATATTTTTCCTTATAACAAAATAACACTTTGATCATTTACAATGTTGCACAAAAAGGAAAATTTGTAAAAACAAATTAAATTAAATTTAAACATAGTGACCTGTGATAAAAATGAAAGCCATGTTTGACCGGCTTTATCTCCAAAACTGTGCAATATAATGTAATTCGATTTGAAAATATAAATTACTGTGGGTTTTTTCATATACAAACATATATTATTGATACATGTTTATAATTTGTCTTCTTTTTTCATTACACATAATATTGTAGGGGTCATCATTATTATCTTAATAACGATAATTATTTTTCATCGTAACAAATTACCTAATGGATATTCCTATTGCATTAACGGGAAAGTGCTTCGCTAAAAATTTAGTATAAAAGTCTCAAACATTTGAATATTGAGCAAGTAGCGCACAGTTCATCAGTGAAGTAACACCAAGGCGATATAAAAACATTGTCGTTAGAATCATTCGATAAACCAAGACCTGATTACCAGAAGTAAGTAGCAACAAAACATTTTATAAAACTTGAAGTATATTATTTGTCCTTCATCTTGTAGTTATTGCTTAAAAAATTATGTTAAATAAATGAAACAAAATAATAACATTAACTAGCTTTGTTTTGCTAGATAAAATTTAATTAAAGAATAATGGTAAATAAATTCTAAATATTCTGTTAGTTTAATTACAAATATTTTAATTCTGCATTGAATATAAAATAAATAAATATGTCATCACGTCATTTTTCATTTTTACTTATTACAAATAAAAGAAATTGCGACGATTTTCATAGTGAATTTTTAACAGATTAGTAGGTTCTTTAGAATACGATGTCATTGTTTTTACCTTGACGTCTGTGTGTATGTATGTCATTTTTAAACCACGATAATTTAAAATTTAATGACATTATATGGTATTAAGAATTTGCATGTAGAAATTACGAGGTGATTTAATGGTAGCAATTATTATTTGAATTAGTAGCAGGAGATATTTGATTTAAATTAAATTTTGTTATATTTAGAAAGACGTATAATAATTTTAACTACCGGGTGTCTACTTTTTTCTATAGGACATAGGAAATATAATGTTAAAATTTTCATTATACGATAGTTCGTTCCTTATGAATTTTAGAACAAAAGTGTAAAAATAAAAAATGTTCAGAATTAAAAACTGCACTAAATGAGCCCAAACTTATTGATGTGATATATTTCTGTCACAAGATAGACGTAAAATAAAATGTACAATTTTTAGCTGTTTGCAGAGTGCCATGCTAAATAATATATACAAACAGTCATATTTAAGTTTGACATTTGCCAGAGTTTAAATGACTATTGAGTTGTTTAAATTATTTCTAAATAGCCAATGTGTCAATGATTACTGAGAAATAATTTAAATAAGTCTACAATCATTAAAACTATGCCAAATGTGATCTGTCAAACTAAAACAATATGACTGTTTTGTTTACTATGGCACTCTGGAAACAGCTAAAATTATAAATTTTATATTACGTCTATTTCATAACAGAAATGTATTACATCAATTTCATTTGGTGCAATTTTTGTTGCTGAATATCGTATAATGAAAATTTGAACATTCCATTTGTTCTTTATTAAATAAGTAGATACCCGGTATAATTATCTTTGACACTATATTCTCTATTTTGTGCCGTTTGAATGTAGTATAGGCGGGAAATTATGTGCTGCCCCCATAAGATTTATTCCATTTAATTTTTAATACAATAACAATTTCACTTCCATTTATAAGATTATAGAATAAAAACTAGATATGGGCGAAAAGTACCTGCAAATACTTGAATTCAACATCGAAATAATTCATATCCTCAGTTCGAACACCACAGACATCAGTTGCTATTTTAACTATGTATATACCTCTGATTCACCGCCCACGAACACTTGTAACGTGACTTGGTGGCTGGTAACCGCACTTTTCGTGTATAAATATAGGTAACATTTAATGAGATTTGATACACCCAAAATAGGTAAAAGGCATGTTAATATATTTGTATAATTTAAGAATTGATGTTTTAAGATACTCTGTAAACATTAAAAATAATCATTCTTCATTTCATTTGATATGAGTTAAAAATCTGTAAATAATTTCATATCATATCTAATTGAAAAATTTTATACTTCAAAAAATTCATGTTCTTCACAAAATATAAGTACGTATAGACGTGACATTTTCCAGTAGCTAACGTGCTGCTTTATAAATTTCAAACTCAAGGACACCTTAGTTGATTTTACAGTTTTTATGTAAAATATTGAATAATATTTATTTATTAGTAAAACCAAATTTAAATACTTAAAGCTGTACTATTTCGAACATTTATCTTTTAGTGTACGATTGGGTGAAAACAACCTACAACAGCGGGATGCCATCCAACGCAGTGTGGTGCGGCAAAGACGACGACGACAGCGACGTGTACGTCGGCCGCGTGCGCCACGGCGACGCGATGCTGTTGATCAAAATTGTTCCAAGCCAAAGAACAGCTTATTATGCCCACAATGGCAAGGAACACAAATCTCCGGAGTTCGAGGTAATATACAAATGCTTACAAAGTATAAATATAAGAGAAGAGTTATAAGTTGTGTATGTATTGGACAGGTGCTGGTAAATCACAAAGGCGGAAAGGCTGAGTGGGTAGGCAGCAGTGATGGTGAAGTCCCGCTCAACGCCGTGCAGGTTGGCTTCAACCAGGACGGCAAGACGCACTACGTCGGCAGGACCCATCATCGAGGCCTCCACGTGCCCGGATCTGTAAGTTGAATTAATTTGAAATCAATTAGTGTACATGCAATGTTGTTCATTCCTGATCGCGACATGTTGCTGTTGAATATAGTAATACTGAAACGCTCACTGACGTTGAAAATGCAAGCCGAGAGATACATTCAATGATTTTGAAACAAAATTATTAATATAAAAATTATATAATACATTAATAGAAAGGGTTGAAAGGGCTGTTGTGTCTGTGAATTTAAAGGAATTTTCAAATAATTAAACAATACACTGTTAAATATTATTTATTACTTTTCAACAAACGCATAGCAATAGCTCTAATAACAAGTGTTAGACAAAAAAGGATATTCTACGACATCTAGCTGTCTCAAACTCGTTTTTCGCTTACATAAAAGCCTACAAGTGCGCATTCCAGTATTACTATATTTCAATCTATGTATATACATAGTTAACGTTACAGTATATTCCACTGATGTCTATATGCAGGTTGTAACACGAAATGCAAGCCATGGGCATTTAACATGGGAAAAGTTTTTTCGTGCGTATTGCTCCCTAAATAATTTGATAAAAAATGCTTCAAATAAATATTGTAGAGCTTAAAATTCTGCATGTAAATAAGTAAATGATCATGATAAATGATCATGTAATGTATGTTATTACTCATAAGAATGAAGTTTGCATCACGAGCAAACGCGAGTAATAGCCATTATTTGCAAGTACACACTATACTTTATCCACATTTCGTCTTAACAAGACCTATTTGTTTTGAAATTATAAGATAAGTTGAATTTTTGCAGCTGATATATACAAAAAATTGTTTGTTTATCAATATAGACAAATGTAGGGATCGTTGTTGTAGCAAAATTTTGAAGTGATTTGACATTTAGCAGAAAATTTTTAAATGGATTATTCAGATTTAATTTAAGCTTAAACAGAAAATAAAAAAGTGGAAAATGAGAAAACTAGTGTCTTTGGCATTTTATGTGGAAAAAATTACTTACTTTTAACAGACAAGATTTGAATTTCACATAACGAATGAATAATATTATTTCATCAAACTCTCAACAATATTTCAATAGCAACAGTGACGAAGGTCATTAATTGATAAAAAACGGTTGAATTATGGGTATATTATTTGATAGTTGTGGATAAAATTGATTTACTCTATGGGTCATAACTGCAGAAATTAAATATAAAAATTTATAAAATTTCTATTTAATAGTTTCCGCCATGGAATAAAACAATATAACAACATATTTGTAATATTTTGACATTATTTAAAAAAAATAATGTCAAAACGTTTGACAGGAAAATATTTGTGTGTCATTTTGTTTTATTCCACGGAGAACACTATTAAATAGCAATTTATTAAATTTTTATATTTAATTTCAGCAGTTACAAACCATTGTAAATCAATTTTATTTACTGATTTATATGCAGAATTTTAAGGGCTACAACATTTATTTGAAGAATTTTGACCTAAAATAATTTGGGGAATTAATGCGCACGAATAAACTGTTTTCCCATGTTAAACGCCTATGCCCCGCTTTTCGTGTTACACCCGGTATAACTGGATGGCGTTTGAGAAAGGCAACCGTGTGATTATTAGAAAGCCGCCATTTTGCAAAAAGTGTAGTTTCTCGGCAATTATGGCTCGCAATTTAAACATTACAATTGAGTGATAAAGGAATGGGTGGTTAATTTGTGAGTTTTTATTGGAAAAAAATTGCAAAAATAACCTTAGACTTCATTAAAATGAATATGAAACAAAAGTTTCAACCACCGACAAATTTATAATAGTAAATAACATTTCCTTATGATATTGTCATGTGAAATTACATTTAGAAACAAGAAATAATATTCTGTAAATAAATAATTAAACCTTTTCCAAAACTATAAAATCACAGAAAATTTGGAAAATAAACTACCTGGAAGATACATCGCGATTTAGTATAGAATTTATTTAGTTATTTTCTATGGATACTGATGAATAAATAAACGTGCATATAGGTGGAACTTATACCGTGTCTTCTTTTCAAAGTTTGTTCAAATGTAAGAATATTAAACGAAGATTTAATGTAGTGTACTATTAAATTGAATTCCAAAACTTCCAAACAAATTTCAAGTTATTATCGTTAATGGGACAATGTCATATTATCTGAGTTCCCTCGCGGTCACCCAATCCGTCGTAGTAAAGCGTGCATGCTTGTCTTCGTCAATCACAACGCTGTCACCGAGTGACAGCCACTCTACACTGCCTGATGTCGCCAAAAATTTATTTACCATGTGTTAATTTTCAGGTTCATCCACATTATCAGTGTATTTATTATCCATTTTATTACCATGAGTATTCTTCAAAACAATATGAAGTGCTGGTAAACAACTAACCTCAAACGCAGTGCCATTGTCAATAATATAGCTATAAGACAAAAAATGCAAAACATTAAATTATATTAGAATAGTATTATAATTCGTCAAAACCAAATAACTGTATTTAAATTATTATATTGGACTAACATTTCAATATTAAAATGTATTTATAGAATAAAGAGTTACATATATAAACATATTTTACTTCATCTTTTATTTCCTGAGCAATTAGTGCTTATACAGTAAACGTCATAAGTAGATAAAAACTGATGGAATATATAATTATTAGAGTTATCGAACTTGTTTTGACGTTTACATTGTTCAAGCTGTTTGTTTCAAGTGTAGTGTATTATCTAATACTTTATCATTTTTCGCCTTCTTTCCCCTATATTTTGTACTTAATATGCACTAGTTATGCACTATCTACTTAGCAGCAACAAATTTCATTAATATCTTGTAAATCCATGTTTTGATAAATATTAAATAAATAAATATATCATCACGCCTTTCACCCATTATGGGTGTGGCACTCTGCTTACGCAGATCTCGGTAGGTGATATATTTTTACGTATGAAGTGCGGTTACCAGCCGTCAAATCATAGCCCCCAAAGATGTTAGTGGAGGGGGAACCACAAGGGTAAATTTAAATTTGTAACTGTCGGCAGTGGGATTCGAACTGAGGATCTCGCGATCCACAGTCCGACACGTTACCTCGGAGCTATTTACCCCATGTTTTGGTTTAATTAATAAAATCATTCCTATTTTAAAACTTAATTTATTATATTTACGTATATTATATGTCTATACAATTACAAATAAATATATCTGGACAAAAGTAATACTAAGTTTACATGCAGTTTTGAAAATGGTTTCAGTTTTAAGTCCAAAAAACAGGAAACTGTTTACATGTCCAAAACAGGTGTAAAAATAGATTTGAAAACAATTTCGGCGCATGCGCATTTGGTTGATATACTCGTAAGTGATAGAACGGAATGTAAAACCTAACCTCTCAATATCGCTTGTGTATAAAATATGTACCTATAATAATATATATTTTACAAAATTTAATATAACTCAGACATTTACTTAGATATATCCAAATAATTTTAGTTTGCAACAATCAAGGCGCCGTAGCGCCCTAGTGTCCAACCTAGTAGACCAGCTGACGGTCTCTACATGTCTTCTACTAGCCTAAACAACTTATTTACAAAATCTTACCGATGTTAGTATGACCTACAATTTTGTGACGCTGGCTCTCGGACTACTAGATATTTGACGCCATCAGCTTGAGGTAACCGGCAGTTGTTTCGGTATTTGAATAAATAATAATTTACGAACGAAAATCAAAGCACTTCAGTAACTATAAAAACACAAAAACATGAAAGGAAATTTATAAAATGGTCAAACAGTATTACAATATCGGGTATTAAAATATAAATAAAGCATAACTTTGTTGGACCACGATAAGCACATGGCAATTTACAAAAGGATTTGTATCCATCGTTTTCTGGATACACACTGATAAACAAAACGTACATGCAGGTGGAACATATACTTATATACCATGTCTTTTACTCCAAGTTTGTTCCGAAGTAAGAATATTAAACGAATGTTCAATATAAATGCGCTATTAAATCGTATTCCAAAAGTTTCTAACAAATGTAACAAAATATACGTTTCAAAATGTGTTTTACTTCAATTTTTTTTGTAAAATCGACTTGAAAGAGGTTCTTAGGGTCCAAAATATTGTCAAACATGTTTGATTTACTTTTGTTAAATTTTTAGTATTTCACAGCAGCAGTCATTTGCAACAAACGCGGCAAATATTCAGACGTATCATCCGTGTTGACAAATTTATGAATCCGGGTCAGGCTTTGCTGATCCTTGATTTAAGTTAAGTGTTTTTAGGCAATCATTAAGTTGGCCACGTACGGGATAGTTAGGTGCGTTTGACCAACTTAAAGATTAGTGGTTGTTTAGCTTTAATTATGAAAAGACGTGTTTGCACGTCTTCGGTACGATACAAGATGTTACTTAGCAACTACAAATAATAAATTCCCGAGGAAATTAACAGCAATAATAATTTTATCATAGTTACCGAAAGAAAGTTGATTGGTAACCGCCCAAAGCCGTAGCAACGTTCTTGAGATAGTTGTGGTCAAATTATAGTATTTATGAATGGTCGAGGGATATTCGGTGAGAAATTTTTTTTGCGATAATTATCATTATTTTCATTCACATGCCGTGATAATGACATTTTGAAATAAACAAACCAAATGTTGAATTAACTTTCAACCGACAGTCAACAACTGTTACTTAGCAACAATTGATAATTTCTCGCGGAAATTATCAGCTATAATATCCCTAGGCCATTGATAATTCGAAATAATTTATCACAGTTACCGTCCGACGCCGTAGGCGGAGGGCTGTTACATTCAAACAACGTTATTGATGTAGTTGTGATCAAATTATGAGCATTATTTATCAATGGTCGATGGATATACGGTTTGAAATTTTTTTGCGATAATTATTATTTTCATTCACATACTGTGAAAATGACATTTTGAAGTAAACCAATCTAATATTGAATTAACTGTCAACCGACTGTCAACAACTGTTACTTAGTAACAAGTAATAATTTCCCGGGGAAATTATCATCTATAATATCCCTAGGCCATTGATAATTCGAAATAATTTTATCACAGTTACCGAAAGAACGTTGCTTGGTAACCGCCCGACGCCGCAGGCGGAGGGCTGTTACCTTCAAGCAAGTATTTATCAATGGTCGAGGGATATTCGGTGAGAAAATTTTTTGCGATTATTATTATTATTTTCATTTTCTAACCGTCAAAATAACATTTTGAAATAAACTAATTAAATATTGAATTAACTGTCAACCAGCTTTCAACAACTATTACTTAGCAACAGGTGATAATTTCCCGGGGAAATTATCAGCTATAATATCCCTAGGCCATTGATAATTCGAAATAATTTTATCACAGTTACCGAAAGAAGTTGCTTGGTAACCGCCCGACGCCGCAGGCGGAGGGCTGTTACCTTCAAGCAACGTTCTTGAGGCAGTTGTGATCAAATTATAAGTATTTATCAATGGTCGAGGGATATTCGGTGAGAAAATTTTTTGCGATTAATATTATTATTTTCATTTTCTAACCGTGAAAATAACATTTTGAAATAAACAAATTAAATATTAAATTAACTGTCAACCAGCTGTCAACGACTGTTACTTAGCAACAGGTGATAATTTCCCGGGGAAATTATCAGTGTAATTGTGACCTGATTGGTTACTTTTGCACACGTGATCAGAAATAGAGGGATTCGATTGGATATTTCTTTAACCAAAAAAATTTCAGTGTAATTGTGACCTGATTGGTTACTTTTGCACACGTGTTCAGAAATGCAGGGATTCGATTGGATATTTCTTTAACCAAAAAATTATCAGTGTAATTGTTACCTGATTGGTTACTTTTGCACACGTGATCAGAAATACAGGGATCTGATTGGATAATTTTTTAACCAAAAATTTTCAGTGTTTTTGGGACCTGATTGGTTACTTTTGCACACGGGATCAGAAATACAAGGTTTTAATTATTTCAATCATTACAAATTTGATCAATCAGACTGTCTTGCATTTTAAATAAGTGATTCAATAGCACCTAGTTTTTTAACAGCTGTTAAATTGAAGCTAACTTTCATGAACAATTTTGAACATTTTTGTCATATTTAGCTGGATAATTAGTTGCAGAAGAAAGATACTTTTTTGTTTTTTGTTTTACCATTACTGATATTCTATAATGTAAATCTTTAAGCAAGTTTTTAAGACTTAAATTAGGTGCTCTTTGTTTATGTGTGTACCGATATATTTATGTGAAAACGTGTCAAAAATACTGTTTTAGTATAATTCCTTCGTCAAATATTAAAGTTTGTACAATGAATTCATTAAATATTCTTGATATAAACCATTGTACTAAAGATTTGAATTGATTACATTAGATGTCTGACTTATTTATAATTTTTTTTAAGTGTTATCATACATAACAATTTATAAATTCCCTCGACCTGCGGTCTAGAGTTTTTTCCAAATAATTATGTACTCAAATCTTTTTAAACAAAATTTATTGCTTAAGCCAAACATTTTTTGAGCGAAATTTATTGCATAAGCCAGACATGTCAAATTTAATCGATTAAATTCTTATCACTCGGGATATAACTATTGAATAATTATCTTTTCGATAATAAATTCATTCTTCTAATATATTTTTATTATTATATTATGTCTATACAATTACAAATAATTTATATCTTTATAAAAATGACACTAGTGAAGTAATTCCAGTTTTCTTATATTCTTTTATCTACTATAAAATTGTTATTGATCAGTGATAAATGACGCAATAATAACCAGAGTAGACGAAACTTCAGCCATAATCTAAAATATACTTGTTATGTAATTACGAAATATTAAAGGAAATGTTATAAAAATTACCTTGAATATAAATGTGTAATTAAAATTGAAAAAATTACAAACCATAATATTAAATTTACTATGATACATTTGAAGAGAATGTATTTGTATCTGAAAATTTAAGATATTAATTAAAAAATTATTTAAATAGACAATCTTTTATTAATACCACGTCTCTAAATTCTGCCTTATTTCTTCTATTGCTGTGCATTATCTTTGGAAATTGATTAGCCTGAAAAAATTACAAAGAAGTTCAAAATTTAAGTTGTGAGTTTTCAATTATTGCAAAATCAGGTGTAAGGCCTGTCAGGTTTTCGTATATTTTTATGAAATAATTATTGTTTACCTATAATATAATTTGTGTTTAAAATTTTTGCTCTATTTTTACACGGACTTAAAATGAAATTATTTCAAAATTACTAGTAAGGTGTGATCTGGCTTAACATTAAAATAATTTCGGGAGACTGCCATATGCCATTTTTTTAAATTATTCCTTGCTTTTGTTGTTTATTTGTAAAAATATTTTTCCTGATAAAGTCGAGTACTACATTTTTAACGCGCAAGAATGGTTTGAGGGCACGAACGTTTGTGCTTGCTCGGAGCGTACACGCATAGACAAAACCTAACAAAACCAACGTACTGACTAGTGACTAGACGCAGGGAAGACGAACCTTTTTCAGACGTCGGTCAAATTTTGTTCATATTTTTTTTAGTACTAGCTCATGGGTCACTAATGCCCATTTGCACCAGAGCTATGTTGATTTTTAACTGATTATTTTTTGACGTTTCTTAAACCAATGAAATGTTTCATTGTATGTCACGTGTCCGTGTTTCATCCAATCATGTTATTATTATACTGAGAATAATGTTGTGATTATTGCCGGGAATATTCTCTGTAGCTTTTTTGTTTTGTTGACTGATGTCACATGCCAAAAAAGATTTAGTGGCGTGCCTGTTAACGAAATAAAAAATAATCTAATTAAATATCATTCGAGAATTCGATAAATTAGAAAATAATTCTTGAGTATCTTTCGAAAACTTGTTGCCAGGTAATAGCCACGAAAGCCCTTAGGGCTTGAGTGGCTATTGTCAAATGGCGACAAGTTTGAGAAATTTGAGAAATCAAAAAATAATCTAATTAAATATAACTCGAGAATTTGATAAATTAGAAAATAATTCTCGAGTATCTTTCTCAAACTTGTCGCCACTTGGCAATAGCCAAACATGCCCTACGGCAACAAGTTTTTGAAAGATCTGTCAAATTATTTTCTCACTCTCTTGAATATTATTACTGAGTATTTTTAAAACAAAACATCTTTAAAATTCAATTGCCTTAACGCGTAAAAATGGGCGCGGTTTGATGATTTAAAATTGTTTAGCGGGGTTAAAAATTCTTAAGTGTGCAAATTGCAATAAGTGTTTAAATGAAAGCAATCGTGTGTCAGTTAAAAAGTTTACGTGGGTCAGTGGCTGACCTACGGGTCATAGGTTCGCCATCACTGGACTAGAGCATTCTTGCGCGGAAACAGTTTGCGCGCGTAAAAGGGCTCAAGTCACTAAACGGCTGGCTTATCTAATTTTTTTCGTTATGTTGTACACATTGTGATATTTTGCCTTCGTGCTGGATTTCTTATGTTCTTTTAATTGCGTGGTTAACACTTTTTGGTAAGTTATTTTCTATTTACAAATTGTTCTATTTTTGTTACTTGACTTGTTCACTGTAGGCAACTGTCTGAAGTTGGTCAAAAACATTGACCGAAACGACATGTTAATATAATTTATTCAATAAATAAAGCCTATATTCTAATAATTTCTAACCTTGATATATATATATATATATATATATATATATATATATATATATATATATATATATATATATATATATATAAGGTGGCTTAACACCCCTCGTGGGGTTGCGCCGTTTCTTTAGAAGCTCTCTAGATCTATTTATTTGGAGTAGATCAGTCTCCTTTATTTCCTTCGTTTCTTTCAAATTGTTTGTCTCTCCAGACTTTCCTGTCTCTTGTTTTATTCTTCCATTTCTCAATTCCTGCCGCTCACAGATCTTCCTCTACTTCCTGCAGCCATGTCAATTTGGGTCTGCCTCTGCTTCTTCTTCCTCCAGGTTTCCATTCAACTATTGCTTTTATTGTATCCTTTTCTCCTACTCTCCATACGTGTCCTAGCCATCTGGCTCTCTGCCTTTTTATCTTTTTTACTATATCTTCTCCACTTCTGCCGCTATTTCTTGCATTTTTCCTGTTTGAAACATAGTCCTCACGTTCCAGGTACTTATTCTAATCTTTTTATCCTTCTTCTTTCTTTTGTCTTTTTTTATTTGCTTTTTCGTTCTTTGTTTCTTTCTATTCCATGTTCTTTTTTGTCTAGTTTTTTCTCCGATTTCATTATCATATCCTGTTCCTTGCTTGTCGTCTTCGTCATCGTTCTGGACCCCGTTTTTACTTAATCGTTTTTTGAAATTGTGGTTAGCATCTCCTTCTCCATTAGCCCACCTTCCTCTTTGTTCCACTCGTACCAGATTCCTTCTACTCTTATTTTTTTGTATCCTATTTTTACTTCTCGCCCTTTTTCTTTCTCTTCTGTTGCCTTTGCTATTATTTTTCTCTGTATCTGTAGTTCACCAGTCGTTAATTCATTATCTATATATATTTTTGTGCTCTTAAGTTTATTCTTGTTTTTCATGATTTAATTTTATTCTCCCAATTATCTATCTTTGCTACAATTACTTGTTTGTTTAACTCTCTTCCTTTCTTATACGTGTCCATAACTCTCACTTGTATTCCCATCTTTTCTCCTATGAGCTCTTCCACTTCTTCATTTGTAGCTCCTATCTGTGCTCCTTTTATAACTATATTATTACGTTTCTTACTTTTTACTCTCTTCTCTTCCAATTGTTCCATTCTTGTTACATCACGGGTTAGTTCTACTATTTCTTCCTTCATTTTCTTTTCGTTTTCTTTTATGCTGTCCTTAGTTTCTCTTTTTTCTTTTTCTAACTCTTCTATTTTATTTTTCATTTCCTTTGTTGTTACAGATATACTTGATGTTTTTTCCTTGCCTGAATCGTACTTGTTTTCGAGTTTTTCCAGTCGTTGACCAATATTTATGTTTTCTCTTTGACGTTCCGTATCTTTTTGTTTTAGGTCTTCTACGTCGTCGTTTATTCTATTTATATTTTCTTTAATCTCTTTAAAGAAATCCCCTATTTCTTTTCTTATTTCCGCATTTCCTTGTTTTACTCCTTCTTTTCCCTCTTCTATATCTTTTTTTATATCTTCCACTTTTTCAAATAGTTTCACTAGGGCTTCTTGTATTCCTTTCAGTATTTCTTCCATTTCTGCTTCTTCTGTACTGCCTTGCACCTTCTTTTCGGAGTTGTTGTTCTGGTTGCTGCTCTGCTGACCACGCATAATCCTTTCTTGCGGCTTCTTGTATATTTATTTGGTTTGCGTCTTTTCTATTCTTCTGCTCTCTTGTTGTCAGATGTCTTGATATAAGTAAAGTTTTATTATACCAAAATGTTTTAAAAATACTACACAACTTATAAAAATTGTATAATTTATTTCTAAAGATTAAACTAGAGCCAGCTTAATGGCGCAAATCATCTCATACTACATAAATATCTCGGTTTTAGAAAGTATTTTAAATTATCAGTACGTTTGATTAATTTAATAAATGTAGATCTTTAAATACAGTGCTGCCATATTCGTATCGTATGTACGTAAGCACAAAAAAAACTTAAATTTATTTAATTATATAAATGATATTGTAATGACCTATTGAAATCAGTCGGAGTAACGTCACTCCTGTTCAGTACACGTAACTTCGAGAGAAGCGTGAAACGTTCATGAACCCTCACACAGGAGTATATAGGGGGGTGCCGGGCTACCATAAACAGTCTGTGATAGAAAAGAGTACCATTTACCATTAGACGGACTATTTGAAAATACAATTTCTTGCAAAAAATATAACTTTTCTTTGATTAATTTTAAAGTTAAGTTAATCTTTCGTCGGACGCGGGGTCTGGAGTATTAAAAACGTGGTGTATCAAAATGATCACGCTACGAAAATGTTAGTTTTCTAGCAGGATATTCTAAGTAGTTTATCTAGTTAGCTTGTAAAGTTATCTATATTACGTAAAGGTGAAAAAACGCAAGAAAAGATATATTAAAATAAAATAACAAGATCATTTTTACAATTATAACTGCACTATTGCCCGCGAATCCTACAGCTTGTATTACTGGATTGTCATGACAACCTATGCTCTCCCTCCACTCATACAAGCGGTAAGTGAAGAGATTGCAGTGAGATCTGCACCTTGTATTATTTTGCGTTACAGACGGTTCATTAAATAATTCTTGACATAGCTGTTCATCTGTTGATACGAACAATAATAATTAATATTATTTGCACCTGTTCTAGTAATAAGATTTCATATAACTCTTCACCTACTTTTCTTCGTACGAGTCGTCACTGATATACACAACTTGAGAGAAATGTATTTTTTACTCTTCAGAAAGAAATCATACATTTCTCTCACTATTTATGTAATATACTATTTATTCCATCTCTGGTTAACGTGCATTTCTGTCTATGGCATGTGTTATATTTAATATTCTATACATAAAACCATAACTGTATAATAATATGCCTAGGGAAAAATTTTCACTTACTTGATACACAGTTTCATAACAAATATATGAAACCAGAGTGATATAAAACAAATCAATAAAAATCCAAATCATTTCACATGTATGCTGAGATATCGAGTACTGATAAACAAAGTTTAAGAAAACCATAACGGTGTCGAATATCAAAGACGAGAAAGACATTAAGATATATAATAAAATTGCTGAAGAATATTTTTCATTCATAACTACCGCAAGATCCACCAATCTGGAATGTAGTTTACACAAAATTTTAAATTTTTTAACTTTATCGTTAACGTTATAATTGAATAAACCTATCAAAGTTATATTTATTTGGTTAAATCTTTGGTGAACAAGCCACAAAAACACCATAAATTCGAACGTACTTGCACAACATATAATCGTCATATATGTGTCGAATATTATAAATATTAAAATATCAATAGAAATTGCTTTGTAATAAAAAATATTAATAAAAACCAAAGAAATTGGTAAAATTAATATTGTTAACAATGCATGGCAAATAATTGCAACTTTAGTTTTTCGGTAATTAATTAACATTCCCAAAGACTGACATAGCACATCAATGAGCTGAAATTCGTTCATAAAATAAATAACAGATTTTTTATTTTTGAGACTGAAAATAAATACATAAGTAAATATAAACAACTTTATTGCTACCATGACCAAACCAGCAATATCTACTACAAATATTTGTGATCTTACAGCTCCGGTTTTTAGTGACGCATTATTATAAATCAAGCCACAAATAAAGAAGAATAAACGAAATGTTGCATAACCGTAATCAGATTTTGTATTAAAATATCCATACTGTACAGAATACGGGATATTTCCCAAAACCCGGGAAATTTTAAAAACTGGTTCGAGCGCCTCGTAAATACTTTTCGCTTCAATATACATTTTAGGTTAACTGATAAAAATTACGTTCCTGTTAAATTTACTATAAATTTTAATTAAATTTATGACTAGCATTGTCTATAATTTGCATAATTTATTACAAATTGCTATTATTACATAATCATTCCTCTTGTCTTGTTTGACAGTAAAACAAAAAGTATTGTTTGAGTTAGGTGGAAGAACAGCCTTGGACTGAACCTCGCCCTTGAGTATTTGGAGCTCAATAAAGAAATGTATTATTATTATTATTAATACGACTGCAGGTGAAATTTTATATTTAATATATTTTATCTACGATCGTACCATATATCGTTGTGCAAGTTTCATATTCTTTCATATTCTTATAATAATACGAAAAAGAATTATGACAGATATAATCAAAAGAAAACTTATATTGATATATTATAAATTCGCAGAAATATAAAAGTTTTTATCTTAAAAATAATTGTTTGATTTTAATGGGGTAAATAGCTCTGTGGCAACATATTGAACCGTAGATCATGAGCCCCTTATTTCAAATCCCATGGCCAACATTTGCCATTTTAACATTACTCTTTAGAGTTTGTAAATTTACCTTTGAGGTTTTGAGCTATTTCATATTGCACCATTTATTTTCTTTCTCTCTTCAAATGTTTCAATGTCTTCAATGGAACTGTAATGGTATTGTCACTCATCTTCCAGAGCTTTAGTGTAACAAGCGCATTTTTCTAAATTGTTATTTTAGTGTTTTGTAGTTCAATAACCGCGCTTGTACGAATACTGTAGATATCAATGGTAATTTGACACAAGTTTTGCGTGTTCAGAAAAATCCCATTGATATTTACAGACACAGTCGATAATGTCACGATCAACTTGATGACAATAGCTTTTAGCTGTTTAAATGGACAGTCTTTGTGAGTCCAGAAAAGAGTTCTGGTTTAAAGTCTGAATAGTTAAGACGTGCTCCCACGTCCATAGAGCACTACAAGATGTACTAAATTAGGTAATATCATTCTTAAATGTTTTGGTACATGTAACTATTTAACATATTTATGCGTTCGCGCCAATTGTAATACTTGTATTTGTTTGGCAATTATGTTTAGTTTTAATCCTTTTAATATTTTATTAAAATAACCTTTTTAAAACCATTAAACTGTGTTTTACTATTTTATATGTATGCAGCGTGGCCAGCACTGTTACATTAGACTGCTATTAGTTGATCAGAGCGCGTGCTGTGTTTGCAGCTTTAACATTGTTCGCCATGATTTAATCCTGAGAGACGAGCACATGATGGTGTGGCAATTCTCTATCTTCCACCACTCCCTACTCAGTATGTCATTTTAAACGCATTTTCAGGGAGTTGCAATTCAATTTTTTTGCGCCAAAAACGTTTCCAGTCTGTAACTTCTAGTGATCAAAGCCCCTGCTGTGTTCGCATTCAAGAAAATCATTTTAATCCTCAAGACTCATTTTCCCCAAACGGCTTTAATATTGTTCGCCATGATATTAATCAGGATGGACGTGCACATGGTGGTGTTGCAATTATATATCTTCTTCAAATCCTTACTCAGTATTCCATCTTCCAATGCATTTTCAATTCTATTATTTTTGTCAAAAAAGTTTACAGTTTGCAACACCTATTTTCCGAATTTCAATTGAAATATGAATGATCTAGAGAATATTATAAATCAATTTGAGCCACCGTTTTTACTTGGTGACTTTAATGTATTGCAGTTTCTATGGGGATCTAATCAGTCTGACGGTAGAGGACGTATTATTGAGAACCTTCTTGATAACTTAGATGCAGTTCTCCTTAATACAGGGGGCGCTACTTACTTTAATTTACGATCAAGTTCCTTTTCTGAAATAGATTTATCAATTTGTACTCCTTGGGAAGTGCTTAATGATGCACATTTCAGTGATCATTCATCTATTTTGATATTCTGTTTTCTTCCTTATTCAGGGTTAATGCTGGACATGTTATTCTACAAGCCGAGTCTACCTCCTGACGGAGTTATATTTCTTCCGTATTACCTGAGACTCCGTCAAATGAGTAGTTGAATAAAATCAAGTACATGCACGGTTATCAAAAGTCTCACTCTGTAAACTTTCTTCAAATTCATAACAGTTAAGCACCAATCTTAGTGACATTTCTGAATGCCTAGTTACACATTTTGAGTCTGTCAGTAGTACTGAAAACTACTTTTCAAGTTATCTTAAGAGGCTACAATTTCAATCTGAAAGTTTCTCAGGGGTCCAGCGGTTTGAGGCGAGGTAACAGGTAGGCGGATCCTTACAACTGCTCCCACTACACTCTTCTCACTCTATGCTGCATCATCTATCACGTGTTAATTCGTGGTCATATTTTATTCCTATAGCTACTCGATAAGGGCGCACAAGCCATAGTGTTCAACAATGAAGTGTATGCGTCTAACAACCGAACAAGCTACTATTATTTGCTACACATATGTCTTTTACAATTTATGATATTTTCATTGTAGCTTTCAGAATTATTTAACACCATTTAAATTAAAATTTGTACATAATTTATTGATGTGCGATGTACTAATTAATACTAATATTGTAAAATAGAGTTGCCAATACTGTGCCAATTGTGACCCGAAAACATAAAAGTATAATTGATTTTTAAATGAATTGCCTTTGTCTATAATAGAAGAGAAATAGTAAAATCTATCTTTGAAAAATTCAAACATATTCAATATATCTTTACACAATTATTGATATTCACCGATATCTATAGTTATCAAATATCTACTTTTGTTCAAGTATAACAAAATAATTTTGACATTTCAATTTGGAAGAAACACAGTTGTTACATATCTTATTAATACACTGATAAAAAATAATCTTGGAGCAAACAGATTCCTCTTACATGAAGAGAAAAATTGATTTGAATAACACTAATCCGATTTCGTTTTCTTTCAAAACTTCTATAGGGTTAATTAATTAAATTTGTTGTTTGACTTATTTATAAATTTTTGTTTTTAAAAAAATGTTATCGTACATAATAATTTAAGATAAATTCCCTCGACTTGCGGTTTCGAGTTTTTTACAAATAATTATGTACTCAAACATTTTTTGAGCAAAATTTATTGCATATGCCAGACATGTCCAATTTAATCGATTAAATTCTTATCACTCGGGATATAACTATTAATTAATTTAAAATTGGATAATAAACTCATTCTACTAATATATTTTTATTGTTATACTATGTCTATACAATTACAAATAATTAATATCTACATAAAAATGACACTAATGATATACAAGTAATCCAGTTTTCTTACATTCTTGTATCTACTATAAAATTTTTATTGATCGGTGATAAATGACGCAATAATAACCAGAGTAGACGAAACAGCAACTATAATCTAAAATATATTTAATATGAAATTAGGAAAAATTAAAAGAAATATAAAAATTACCTGGAATACAAATGTGTAATTTAAATTGAAAAAATTACAAACCATAATATTAAATTTACTATGATACATTTGAAGAGAATGTATCTGTATCTGAAAATTAAATATATTAATTGAAATATTATTTAAATAGAGAATCTTTTATTAATACCACGTCTTTAAATTCTGCCTTATTTCTTCTATTGCTGTGCATTATCTTTGAAAATTGATTAGCCTGAAAATATTACAAAAAGGTTAAAAATTTAATTTGTGAGTTTTCAATTGTTGCTAAATTAGGCCTGTCAGGTTATCGTATATTTCTATCCAATAATTATTGTACACCTGTAATATAATTTTTGTTTATTTGCTCTATTTTCTAGGCATTTAAATTTAAATTATTTCAAAATCTGGCTTACATGAACTATCCTAAGGATTTCGATAATAATATAATTACTCCTAAGGTGTAATCTGGCATAAAAGTAAAATAATTTCGGGAGACTGTCATATGCCGAACACTCCATTTTTATTTAATTATTCTCTACTTTTGTTGTTTATTTGTAAAAATATTTGTCCTGATAAAGCCGCGTATTGACTTGCGCATAACTCGCACAATTTGCGCTTGCGGACGTTTGTGCATATAAACTTTACCGACAAGCGACGGATAGCTTTCGTGCGTGCTCAGAGTGTTCACGCACAGACAAACCGGACAAAATCAACGTACTGACAAGAACATTCTGGCCCGCAAACCGTTTTCGCGGGTAAAGTGCTCAAGTCAGTACGCGACTTCGCTTATCTACGTTTTTTCCGTTGTATTGGTGCATGTTGCACACATTGTGATATTTTGTCTTCGTGCTCAACTTCTTTTGTTCTTTTAATTGGTGTTTAATTCAATATTAATTATTCTATGTTATGATTAGTACCTTGTAAGTTATTTTTTATTTACAAATTGTTCTTTTTGTGTTACTTGACTTTTTCACTGTAGGTAACTGCCTGAAGATGGTCAAAATTATTGACCGGAACGTCATGTTATAATTTACTCAAGAAAGCCTGTATTCAAATAATTTCAGACCATTATATATGCACACGTTTATTGTATCAAAACGTTTCATAAATACTTCACATCTCAAAAATAATTGTGTAATTTATTTATAAGTTTGAAAAATTATACTATTTCTAATTTCATTGCGGAAATCACCGTCATACTTGATGATAGCAAACTCCAAGTGTTTTCTAATTATCTCGGTTTTAGAAAGTATTTTAAATTATGTGTGCGTTTAATTAACTATAGATCTGTAAATACAAAGCTGCCATATTCGTATCGTATGTACTGAAGTACAAAAAGACGAAATTTATTTATTTATATAACTGATATTGTAACGAATATAGACACATTGAAACCAGGAGGAGTAACGTCACGCCAGATTAGTACGCTGTTAGCGTTTCTCGGAACTTTGAGAGAAGCGTGGGACGTTCAGAACTAGCCACACAGAAGTCTACAAGGGAATGCCGGGCTAACGGCGGTCAGTCTTCCATAAACAGTAAGTCTGTGATAGACCGTGAGGCTGTGATAAACAGTGAGTCCGTGATAAACCGTTAGTCTGTGATAATCATCAGCATGCCTTTAGATAAAGTTTAGACATGAGATGACTCAGTAGAAATATATAATTCGGGTAAAATTAAATGTAATTATTAGTGTTAAATAAGTGAGTGGAAATAAATAAATAATTTTTATTAGTTATAATTAAACTTGTCTGTATTCTTTCAACTTCGATTAACGAGTAAAATGTTACAATTATTGGTGTCAGGTGTTCGGGATGTATTTGTGAACTGAATTTAAATAAAAGTGAAGTTAGACGTGCAGTAGACATTACAATATTTCTAAAATTAAAAAAAATTCAAAAAATACTTGTAACCATAATTTTGAAGTACAACAGTTAATGAAGGTATTAACCTGCGGTTAGATGATTTTATAGTCGAAACACTGGGGTATCTAAACAGCTTCAGCCTCAAACTAATGAGGATGATCGATTGTCTCTAAGAAGGGTCGAAAGCAGAAATTCAACAATGTCGCGAAAATCTGTTCGCCAACAAATGTTAGAAGCAGAATTCCAAGAACAAGAATAAGTTGCTCGTGGAAAATTAACTTTCCAGTTTTCTGTCCTAACAAACCTGGAAGGTGGATATTGGTATTTAACGCAGCTGCCAAAACTCACGGAGTGAGTCTCAACAACTGTCTTCTAAAGGGTTCAGATTTACTCAATTCTTTGCAAGGTATTCTTTTAAAATTCAGAAGAAAGGAAATTGGTATGTGCGGATATATTACAGACATGTTTCATAGAATTAAGATAGTTGAACACGATCTACCGATGCAGCGAATTCTTTGGAGAGTTAGAGATGGGACAAACCCTCTGAAGGAAATGCAAATTAACGTTATGATTTTTGTAGCAGTATGTTCAGCTTCCTAATCTTAAGAAATCAAGAATAAAAACGCACAAGAGTACGCTTCTGAAATCCCAGCAGCAACTGAGTCGATAAGAAAACATCATTATATGGATGATATGCTTGATTCAACTGAAGATGAAGACAGCGCATGGGTATTAATTCAGGATATTACTGAAGTTCATCGTCGAGAAAATTTAAAAATTTGTAAGTGGAACTCAAATTCTATAGAAATCTTACGAAAAATTCCAGAAGAATTAAGAGCACCATCAACTCAGAACCTCGATCTTGAAAGTAAGGATGAAACAATCCGTGTTCTTTGATTGAAATGGAATCAACGGGCAGATTTATTTACCTTTAGACTAAAATTTGATAAAATAAATCCAGAAATATTATCGGGAGAAAAGATTTCTACGAAGCGCGAAATTATGAAACTTGTAATGTCTATCTACGATCTTTTGGATTCATTGCCCACTTTATGATAAAGGCAAAGATTTTATTGCAAGGAGTTTGGAGGTCTGGAATTGGATGGGACAACGAACTCTAGAGTGCGCTTTACAATAAGTGGCTTTGTTGGCTGGAGGAGTTAAAGAAAATCACTACAGTCAAAATTCCAAGATGATATTCATTACATTTAATAAAAAACAACAATGTACAACTACTTGCGATGTCAGCAAATAAGCATATGCGACAGTTGCTAGCGTCAGAATCACATACAAAAAAGAAGTTGAAGTAGCTTTTATAACGAATAGTCTCACTTTTGTTGGATAAATTCAGACGCTAGATGATTTAGTAGATTTGTAACGCATCGTATTGGAGAGACAGAAGAGTTAACAAATAACAAGAATTGATACTGGGTACCTACAAAACAAAATGAGCACATGAGGTGAGACGAAAGAGCCAATGAACTGCACCCAGACTGCAGGTGGTTTAAAGGCCCGAAATTTCTATATGAATTACAAACTTCTCCAAATTAAAGAAATCAAAATGATTTAGAAGTGAAAAGCGAATTCTTAAATACAGTAAAATCAATGGGTCACCTTACAGACTAAAAAAATATATCTAGTTGGTATTAACTTATTTGTCCTATTTCATGTATTTATGCATTATTTAAGAACGAAAGGACGACGAAGATTATCAATAGAACAAAATTATTTAGAAAAATCTGAAAAATATTGGTGTCAAATTATTCAACAAGAAACTTTTATGAAAGAAATTGCTCAATTTCAAAAACAAAACAGAGTAAATGGATCAAGTTGTCTAGTTAAACTAACATCGTTTTTTGATGAAGATGGACTCATCAAAGTTAGAGGAAGCACTGTTAAATCACCGGAACTGAACGATACATGTAAGTTTCCGATAATTGTATTTAATAAATATTATGTTACACAGTTATTGCTTCTAGAATACCATCACGAATCCGGAAACATCGGCTTCGAGACAAGACTCAACGAACTAAGTCAAAAATTTTGGGTGACAAAAGTACGCACTACGATGAAGAAAATTTGAAACAGTTGCATCGTTTGCAGAAGACGACGAGCAAGACCACAAGTGCCTGAAATGGGAGATCTTCCCGAGTTCAGAATTATAAAACAAAAGGCCAATTCAGGAAATGGACCATAACAAAATTCAACAGTAAATAGAGGGCAAAGGTGTCAAATGGAATGTTGTCCCTCCTGATGCACCACATGTGGATGGGACTTGGGAAAGATTAGCTCAAGCGGTAAATAAAGTACGATTCAAAATCGAGCCGCAAAGGAAGAGGTACATTAGTCGAGACAGAACTTTCGGTCAATAGTAAAACTATCGTATCAGAAAATCGAGTGGATACTGAAAGCCTGACGCTGAACCATTTCCTGATAAACGCCTCCAGTAATGTAGCCCCTTATGGTATATTCAGTGAGAAAGATGAAAATTATCGAAAAATGTGGAGACAATCACAACGCCTCGCAGATATTTTTTGGAAACGATGGATCAACACTCACTCGAAAACAAAATATTATTCAAAGAAAACCCACAGTAAAGATTAGAGAAAGAGTAGTTGTAGTAGATGATCAATTGCCGAGAAATAATTGGGTAAAAGAAGTCACAGATGAAGTGTACCCAGAAGCTGATGGAAAGATCCGCGTCGTAGATGTAAGAACTGCCATGAGAATATTCAGAAGACTTGCGTCGAAGATATGTAGTTTAAATATTTCTGAAAATTAAAATATGCAGCTATCCAAGAATGGTATTGATTGGAATGTATTCCAAAACCAGGGGGTAGAATGTCGCTGCAAACCAACTACAATCGAATAATTGAAATAACACTTATAATCATAATTTTGAAGTAGGCGAAGAAATAAATAAGTCCATTGTTCTAAAAAAAATAGTGAAAACGTAATATCATAAAATATATAAATATTAATAAAAAATAAATGGTTTTTAAAAAAAGTTTATTTTTCTTCTGCGTCCTCCATATTATTGTGTATTCGATTTTTTGTATTTCCACTTTACCAAAAGTTATTGGTTGCTTCGAAGAAGTATATTTTAGTATCGTCTGTCGTCAGTCATCGTTTGTTTGTTGTCAGCAAGGAGGGGGATCCCAAAGAAGAACTAAAAGCAATTTAAGGGTTCGAAGCAGACGAAAAGCCTACCACATTGATGCTAAAACATTTTTGTCGTAACCGAGACATACAGATTGATCTAAACCTGTGGTTATAATTAAGGTGCAGCATACGCGATGAAGTTTGCATGCCAAAAGTTCATGAAATGCATCAATATAAAACAGAAAACACAGTGAATTTAAAAACAAGTAAAATACAGACTACAGACAATCAAATGTAATATTTAATGTAAAACTAAAAATACATTCATTACTCTAAAAATATAATTGATTTCGGGTTAATAACTTTTAAGATTTTTTCTGAAATTTTAAATTATGAATGATGGGATCATTTGTTAATGTTTTTAAAAAATGGTAAAGTGGCAAAGTGCTTTATATTTGATTAAAGGTTCGGCAAATTAAAATTATATGTTTTTGAATAAAAAATATAAATATGCGAAATAATGAACGTTTTTCGTATATTTTATTTTATCCTTTTTCTCCCATGCTTCGAGTAGTTCGGAAGACAAACACTACTTATCGGCCGTAGCAAGATAACAAGTTCTTAATTATAACATTTTAATTAATAAATACAGCAAAATAATCCAAATTTTCGAAAATCATATTTAAATTTTGAAGTTTTGAAAATTAATTACTCCATACCAGTTTAACTTTTATGAAAATGGGTTTATTAATATTAAACTAAACCTTGATTTTTAGGCTTAAAACTAAGTGCAATACATATTAAGGTTTTTCATCACACTAATAATATCTTGTCTATAATAATATATGGTCAAGGAGCGAGTGCACCTAACATGCAATAGTGTGTGGCCAGGGCAGGATTTACATTAGGCGGACTAATTGAAAATATAATTTCTTGCAAAAAATATATATTTAAGGTATTAAAGAAAAATAGAAAGAGGCTCTAAGACAGGGAATCGAACAATAGAAAATTGTATTAAATGCACAGGATTTCTATACCCGTGTTTAAAATTCCAAACAATTCCGTAAATTATTATATCCAACACCTCTCAATAAATGCTCTATAACTATGGCGATTTTAAATAATGAAAGTAACAGATTACCCACTAGTGGGTATAATTTTGAGAAAATCCACTAGTGAGTATTTTTTTTTGTTTATAACAGTAATAATAACTCGCACCTTAGTTACTATAGCTTGTACAAATTTGCGTGGCGATTGATTCCATTAGTGTTTCTCAGCAGGTATTCCATAAGAGGATTAAAGAAATGTATGAGGGACTACTTTACAGGGTAGTACTAGATAATATTTTCAAATGAGTTTTACACAAACAGACACAAGTAATATCAAAATAAGAATAATTTTAATAAAATTAAATATGAATACAGTATTGTCATTGTCGTTCAGTAAATATAAACATATATTGATAAAAAAACTTATGTTTTATTTTACATCTATGTTGTTTTACTTAGGTGATTAATCGATAACAATATCATCATCAGTGTCGTCACTTGACTGTCCAACATTTATAATAAATTCATCAATAATATTATTGAAATTTAAGTAACTGTTTTCTATGTCTATCACATGCCCCCTACTAGCCCAATTTAAGTCACTAATATTATTTATTTCACTTTTAATTAATTCCACAACATTAGCGCACACGGTTGGTGTAACATTTTTTCGTCTAATACTTGTTTTTAATTGTCCCCTATTTAGTTCTATAGGATTTAATATACAGTAATACGGAGGCAGTCTTAATACAGTATGACCAAATTTTTGTGCCATTGTATCGCACACGTACATTCTTTTAACAAGTTTTGTTTGTGCTACTTCCAATAATTCACTTTTACCTTACGATTCTTCAAAAAATATATCATGATGATACAAATATTCTTTAATTTCTGTTTTATTACTAGATTTAGTGGGTATTTTAATTAATTGCCTGGAATGGTAACTAGTGAACTAATGAATTTTAAATGTCGTTTTCTGAAGGGTATATATGTATAAAATTATCTTACTTAACAGTTTTCGGGGAAACTATTGAAAAGATAATCGTATTAAAAATTTCGGAGATTTGAAGCATCTAAGCCCAAAATTATAATAATCCACTCCTGAACATCAGACAAACTTGCACCCCGCTGGCTAGGGCTGGCTTATCCCATTAGCAAGTCAAGTCAATCGCCACGCAAATTTGTACAAGCTATACTTCGATTGACATTTTAATTTTAAAAATTTAAAGCATATGTCACTGTCAAATAATATTTCTTTAATTAATTTTGCATTTATTAAGAGTTGTTGGATAAAACGTTATACTTCTTACGTGGAAAAGTGGAATTACCCTCTCGATAAAATTATCACACTTAGCCTTCGCTTCGTGTGCTAAAATTTATCTCGTGGGTAATTCCTTACTTTGCCCACTTGTAAAGTAAATAACTATTATGTTACTAAAAACAAATAAATTGGCTTCTTTCATTTTAATCACTTGACAAGAAACGACGAATGTTAAAATACTACCAACATTTATAGGTATAAGCTACGCCAATTTTAAAAATGACTTTTCACTTCTATTGCACGTGAATCGATGGATGTGACCTTAACCCACGGTGTAAGAAGAAAGGTGAGTCGACTCTCTAATATGTGGATTTCTTGTGTCGTTCGTTATTCATATTTCCGTGCAAGGCGCTGGTGTCGTTAGAGGGTAAAATAGCGACGAACAGCTTGTCACAATGAAGTGTCAATATAAAGCAACCTAAAATTACAGTGCGACTGTAGTTGAGACAAAAACAAGTTATTAGATAAAAATTGATGGAGGTTAGAACGATCATTACGACATTTAGAGTTTGGAATGTAATATAATTAAATACTCACAACTGACACAAACTATAAGCTTTTTGCCGGAACTTGTTCAATCCATTTTTCATGCTCTTCATGATTAGACGGAGCTTTGAAAATCGAAATGTGCTCACTTGTGTAACTGCCACTTAAACAATTTGCGTGTAAAAATGTGACAGTGGCCGCTATTTTACCCTTTATGCAACGATCGCAGCGCCTGTGGGAAATAATGCAACTAACGACCTACGAATGGCTAGGTTCGACGGATCGCTAAGGAATCGACACATCTCTCTTCTTACACCGTGACTTTACTTAACCAACCTTGAACATATAAAATGTACCGCTTTATTATGACACTCGATTGAGCTGTTACGAAACTCCTTTGGATATCGTAACAGCTTTGTTATAGAAGCAAAATATAAAAAAGGAGTTTTAAGGAATAGGATAGTATGTATAATTGCGTATATACAACATAACTTACAGAACGGTGCTTCAAGCACGGCATGGAAAAAAATAGATAATACCTTTGTGAATTTCTTAGTTAAATCTTGCATGTACTAGATGGCAGCAGACGTGAATTTATGTTTTATTTTCGAAGCCGTGAATTATTTAATCTTAATTTATAATTTTATTTATATTTACGTCGGACAGTGAATAAAATTTTTATATTTCGACTACATTTCGATTATTCACTATTTATATTTACTATTTTAATAGCTGTGAACGAGGCTTTGCTTTTTATTCATACTATAAAACACAACCTCTTTCAGTCGATATCTATTATTTTTAATATATATTTGTAATCTTGTCTCCAGATTTCACATCTTGACAAAAATATAGAAATAAGGTCAAAATATCAAGATGTAAATCAAATCAAATAAATCAACAATAGTATATACTAGGGTTGGGCAATCTTCGGCCCGCGTAAAATTTCAATCCGGCCCGCGAGATCTTTAGAAGAAATATTGTAACGAACGCGGCAGCGACAAGTGTAAGCTTGCCGGCCTACGCCGCCACGCCGCGCCGTCGAGTAAATGACGCAACGCTAGCGAGTTCGGACAAGTCGTTTGCTCCACAATAGGGAATATTCCCGAAGCTTCCAGAAACAATGAACGTGCAATATAAAAGAGCGAATCGCTGGGAACCGTCAGTCAGTCGTTTAATTGATTCGTACTCAGTTAGTCGAGTTGAGTCGGCCAGTCAGTTAGTTGACTCGGACTCAGTTAGTCGAGTTGAGTGAGTCAGTCAGTAGACTCCGAGCAACTAAGAAGAACTTGTGAACATAAATATATCGCGCGGTCTGAAAATAATTATATCGTCTTAAATAAATATCGCTCGGCTAGTTAATATAAATAATAGTGTTTATTTATAGTAGTGAAAAGTGTTAGTGTATAGGTTTTTGTATTTGTTATTTTAGTGTTATATACCTAGTGATAATTAACTTTTTACTCTTTATTATAATTATTTGTTATTAATAATATTACTTTTATTGTTTAAATAAATACGTTTTAAACCCACGAACGTTACAATATTATAAAAATATTTTCATAAACAAAAATGTAAATTATGTTAGGAACCAACATAAACAAAAGCAGAGATTTCGTCTTGTTTAAATTAAGAAATAAATGTAGTACTTAAGTAATTTTGTTTTATTACTGTTTTTATATTTTCAGAAAAAAAATTATAAGTAACAAAAACTTGTCAATTAACTACTACGCCCTGCTTAGGTAACGTAAATCTTATTCTGCCCCCTGTTATGCAAGAGGCTGCCCACCCCTGGTATGTAAAGCACTTGAGAGAAAAGCATTTTCCCTCGTATTATAGCAGCCTTCACCTACAATTCATGCTTTAATTTCACTTCTCAGGAAAAAATCATATATTTCTTCCACTACTTGCATAATATACTATATATTTTTCTAATATTATAGTCCTACCGGTTACCTGAAGATGAACATTAAGTGGTCGAAACCGGTCGTGATTGTATAATAAAAGAACAGTGTGTAAAATACCTACTTAAGAGTTAAATTTTTCTTTTTCCTTAATTTTACTACACACTTGGATGATTTTTATTCTAAAATAAAAAAAATGTTTATTTTTCACTTACTTGATATACAGTTTCATAACAAATGTATGAAAGCTGAGTGATATAAAACAAATCAATTAAAATACAAATTATTTCACATGTATGTTGAGATATTGAGTTCAGATAAATAAAGTCTAAGAAAACCATAACCGTTTCGGATAGCAAAGACGAAAAAGTCATGAAGATATCTAATAAAAGTACCATGGAATATTTTTCATTCAAAACTACCGCGAGATCCACCAACCTGGAATGTATTTTACACAAAATTTTGAATTTTTTAACTTTATCGTTAACGTTATTATTGAATAGACCTATCAAGGCTATATTTATTTGGTTAAATCTTTGGTGAACCAGCCACAAAAACATCATAAATTCTAACGCACTTACACAACATATGAAAGTTATGTATGTTTCGAACATTATAAATATTAAAATATCAAAAGAAATTACTTTGTAATAAAAAATATTAATAAAAACCAAAGAAGCTGGTAAAACTAATATTGTTAAGAAAGCGTGGCAAATAAATGCAACTTTAGTTTTTTGGTAATTAATAAACTTTCCCAGAGATTGATATATCACATCAATGCGCTGAAATTCGTTCATAAAATAAATAACAGATGTTTTATTTTTGTGACTGAAAATAAATACGTAAGTAAATATAAACAACTTTGTTCCTAGTAAGACGAGATCGGCAACATCTTGTACAAATATTTCTGATCTTGTAGTTCCGGTGTTTAGTGATGCAGTATTATAAATCAAGCCACAAATAATGAAAAATAAACGAAATGTTGCATAACCGTAATCAGATTTTGTATTAAAATTTCCATACTGTACAGAATATGGAATATTTCCCAAAACCCGGAAAATTTTAAAAACTGGTTCGAGCGCTTCGTAAATACTTTTCGCTTCAATATACATTTTAGATAAACTGAGCAAAATTACGTTCCTGTTAACTTTATAATAAATTATAATTAAATTAATGACTAACATTGTTTATAATTTACATAATTTATGACAAATTATTTAGATTACATAATAATTTAGTTTGTCTTGTTTGACAGGAAAACAAAATGTGATGCTTTATAATACCATAGTGAAAATTTGTATTAATTAAATTTTATCTACGACCATACAATATATTGTTAAGCAACTTTCATATTCTTGCGATAGCCTTGTCGACAGTCTACTAATTTTGTAAATAGCTTTATTGTCCATAATAATTATATTAAAACGAATTATGACAGACATAATCAAAAGGAAACTTTCGTAGATACATGTTACTTTTGCAGATATTCGCTTACATTAAATAATTGTTCGCATAAATATCTCTGTGGCAACATACTGAACCGTGGATCATGAGTTCCTTAGTTCAAATCCCACGGCAATTTTGCCATTTTAAAATTACTTGTTCATAAATCTATCTTTGAGCTCTTCAGCTATTTATTTTCTTTCATTTCTCTCTTCAAATGTTTCAATTTCTTCAATTAAACTGTAATGGTATTGTCACTCATCTGCCATTACGTGATCAACGCCCCTGCTCTGTTCGCATTCAAGAAAATCATTTTAATCCTCAAGAATCATTTTCCCTAAATGGCTTTAACATTGTTCGCCATGATGTTAATCAGGATGGACGTGCACATGGTGGTGTAGCAATTCTATATCTTCTTCTATTCCTTGCTCAGTATTCTATCTTCAAATGCATTTTCAATTCTATTATTTTTGTCAAAAAAGTTTACAGTTTGCAACACCTATTTCCCGAATCTCAATTGGAATGTGAATGATCTAGAGAATATTATAAATCAACTTGAGCTACCGTTACTACTTGTTGGTGACTTTAATGCACATAGTTTATCGAGGTTTTTATGGAGATCTTATCAGTCTGACGGTAGAGGACGTATTATTGAGAACCTTCTTCATAACATAGATGCAGTTTTCCTTAATACAGGGGACCCTACTTATTTGAATTTACGTTGAAATTCTTTTTCTGGAAAGTACTTATTGATGCACATTTCAGAGATCATTCTCCTCTTTTGATTTTCGATTCTCTGAATAAATAATAAATAAACGTGTGAAGTTTGTAACGAACCCTGAATGGCAATCCCCTATCAGGTCGGTTGAACACTCAGCAGTTACAGTGGAGACGTAGTGGGTTTGAATTCTCAAAAAAAAAAAATAATACGTATAAACAAAAGATGGTCGCCAGCTGACCTTAAACCTGTCGTTCAACAACAAGGGTTGAACAGCGCACCTAAGGGGTAAAGGGAACGAAGCAGGCAAAGCAAAGTTTCGAAAAGGTTCTTAACTATTTTAATATATTTAAACTAAAATTAAATAGCAACGTTATTCCTTATTAAAATATATTAAGAATTAATTAGCTTATAATATTTAATAAATAATAATAATATTTGACTAATTAGCACGGGCAGTACCTAAAATATTAGAAAATATAAATTACACTACTTAACTTCACGCAATGTACCGCAATTAGGCAGGAGGCAGTTAAAGGACGAAATGGCTTCGAAAACGTAGTGAAATGTAAGTCAAATTATCAACTCCCTACGTAAGAATTGTTGGTCGACCAGCGTTCGCGACGTCTTGCACCAAAGTGCAGGTAAAAAAAAAAACTAAGAAACTACTAAACAGTTCGTCCTATCGACAGAGCTACGCTAAACCTAGTGCTTAATAATACGTGGTATCGGATAAAAATATACACTTAAACAGTAATGTGAAAAGATAACAAGTGTAACATAAGTCTACAGCTGTGAATCGAAGTCAAATACACAATTAAATGCAAATGCAAATATAAATGAGTGAACAAAATATTTCAAACTTTAAAAAGGAAATAAATATAACATAAATGGCCATCCCTAGTTATCGAACAAGAACAAAAATTTAAATCTTCAGGAAAAATTAAAGATAAAAACAAAGCCTTATCTGTACTCCTGGACGTGTTTCCGGAGGTAGAGGAAAGTCCTTTATTCAGCACGGGCTGTCTCGTAGTAACTATGAGTCAATGGCTCATAAAAATGGCGGGGCCATCTTCACATTAAAATTCGTAACGATAGAAAATCCTCCTCAATAATTCGGAAAATTAGACAACCTTTCTTGTACGCTTTTCCCAGCGTAAGACGCAAAACGTAAAATTTTAAGCGTAAAAAGCAAGCTTGAAACGCAATTGTGATTGAGCACGAAGAAATTCAAACGTACGCCGCTGGCCAACAATCAATGAAAGAGTTTACGCAAAATTACTGATATCAAAATTGAAAATTGATAGTATATTGCAACGCGTCCGTCGGCGTTACTATTTGCCTCGACGATCCCGTGTGACTATAGTCGAACCACGGCTATGCTCAGTGAAGTCGGTCGTGATTCCTTTTTTTAAGTGTATAATCCGGGGCGGCTGTCGACAAGATGGGCCGTAACTGGTTCAAAAACAACAAGAAGGAGCCGACAAAAAAAAATGGGATTCGGTCTAGGAACAAATAAGGTAGGAAAAATCAATTGTAATGCAGCATTTAATACTAAACACATGAGTTTATATTGCCGGGAAGTACTGATACAATAAAATAAATCGTATTAATGTGTACAAATGTGATGATAAGACTTTAAATAACAGTAAAGCTACTAAACTTTCCAATTCTAGGGTCCCATCAAGGTTCACGTGACCTAGCCTTAGCATAAAGTACAAATACAACAAAAGCAGCAGGGGGCTGTGGCCTCCAATAGTGGTTAGGATTGCGTCGTGAGGGAACACCCTCCGAGACATATGACTAGCGCTGTCAACAATACCGTTCGACGTGTACGATGGCCAACGTATCGCGAATCCGTGCGCAATAATAAATAAACAGCAAATCCTATAGACTACGCGACACACGAGCAACTTGCCACTATCGCAATCACAACTCGTGAACTACTTAAATTAAAACCAAACGGTCCTTGACCGGATTCCAGTGAACAGGTAAAGTAAAGTATACAGATAATAAACAACTAGATGCATAAAAATGAAATATAAAGTTTTTTTTTTGGCTTAGCTGTGAAGATGATGTCCAGGTCGTGGTTGGGGGTCACGGTGGTGCGGCGGCGGAATCGACGAGGCCGGAGAACAACACTCAGGCTCCAGCAACAGTAATTCGCAACGCAATTTTCCACAGATGGTGAAGTGATCACGTGACAGGGTGTGGTCGTGTGGTCTTAAGGCGACTTAAACCCTGGAACCACGGACGTGGAGCCGATGAACCTACAATTATGTATGAAATGATGACGAAGAACGGAAAGGAAACCTTAGGGATCTCAAAACGAAACTTACTGGTGTCGATCGGCTGGTAGTACGATTGTTGAAGTTGTAGTGGATTTTCAGATCCGGAATACTTCCGTGATTATAGAAAATAATATGTGTTGAGGTAAAATAACAAATCCAGTTAAACTGGTCTAGATTCTCCAAAATAAACTTCGCAACGAGAAAACTAGCACGAAAAACTATTTCAATCAACCTAACTACTCAAACTCAAGATCTTAAGTGTTCTAGAAAAAAACGTTAAGCCAAAAAGACGAAGAAAAACCAGTGAGTACTCGCATCCCGATTCCTTACTTACTCAGAATTAAATGGTAACTGAATAAGGAATACGTGGGCAGCACTTGCCTAGTCGCTCAGGTCACTTGAATGAGAAGAATTTATGAATGACCCTGACAAATGACAGCTGACATGAGAATGAATGATAGGAAGAAAAATGAGAGTAAATCAGGACAGATGAGAATCAAACGGTAAGCAATGAGTACGAATTAATAACCAAAACTAAAGTTATGATTTTCAGGTGATTATGAATGAAGAGAAAATGAAATATGTAATGAAATCTAACCTAACCGTAACAATATAAAGTTTATAATAACAGCTATAAGAGGAATAAAACTAATAACTGATTTAAATTATAAATATGTATGATGTAGAGCGGCTTGAAGGGATTTCTCAATGTGGCTCAACAAATGCAAAATAAATTTTAACAGAAATTACGAACACCGCAAAAATTTTGATGTCACTGAATTCCGTTTTTCACGTAGAATGCGAATCTGCAAAAAAAATTTGGAGTTCCCATTTAAGATTTTAAACTTACCCCCGCCCCACCCCACCAGGGTTGGGGCGGGGGGGTTGAATTTAGTGTCATGGGATGTCCCCCTCGAAAATATTTTAGTCGTGTTTTTTGGATTTTTCATCCGATTCTTCGTTTCCGAGATATTCCTGAACGCAACTTAAAACGCCCCATCCTGTATAATAAACTAAGGAAAATTTACTATCGCATACGTGATCAGAAATACAAGGATTTAATTGGATAATTTTCAAATGGATAATAAATTCATTAATCTAATATATTTTTATTATTATAGTATGTCTAAACAATTACAAATAATTTATATCTGTATAAAAAAGACACTAATGATGTATAAGTAATTCCAGTTTCCTCACGTTCGTTTATTTACTACAAAATTGTGAGCAATCGGTGATAAACGAGAGAATAATTACCAGAGTGGACGAAACTGCTGCTATAATCTAAAATATATTTAATATAGAATTACGAAAAATTAAAAGAAATGTTAAAAAACTTACCTGGAAAATAAAAGTGTGAAATTACAAAAATTACAAACCATAATATTAAATTTACTATGATACATTTGAAGAGAATGGACCTGTATCTAAAAATTAAAGATATTAATTGAAATATTATGATAAGGGAGAATCATTTATTAATACCACATCTCTAAATTCTGCCTTATTTCTTCTATTGCTGTGCATTATGTTTGAAAATTGATTCGCCTGTAAAACCGAATCCAATAAGGGTAAAAATTTAAGTTGTTAGTTTTAAATTGTTGTAAAATTAGATGTAAGGTCTGTAAGGTTTTCGTAGATATCTAGTTATAGTTTTATATAAATGGGTTTATTAATAAGAAACCTTGATTCGTCGGCTTCAAAAATATGTACAACACATAGTAAGTTTCATTCAATATGCCAATAACATTATGTTTCAAATTAAACATGGTTGCATAAGAAGTACACCTAACTTCATAGAGTATGATTCAAGTTAAGGCCATGGCCGGATTTACCATAAGGCGGACTAGACACAAAAGAATAATGGGCCAAATTATAAAATGTAAAACATTTTCCTTGAAATTAGTTTGTTATTGCTCCTAATACACCAGTTCAATTATTTTAAATATCTGTCTATTATAATTTTAAGCTTCATTCGTAGCTATGAAAATAAAAATAAAATTACACATAAGAATATAACTAATTGTAAGAGATCTAGCAAATATATTCTTATGAAATTTTTCACAGCAGTCTAAAATAAAACTAAATATGAAATTTAAACACAAGGATATGCAAATATCTACTATTTAACACCAGGGTACTTATTCTGTAACTTTTAAAGCTAGCTATATGTCGACACTATTTCTATATGCACTGCTGGTATCTATCTTCATATCAATTTCTATCGCTTGGGCGGTTCAGAGCTACCACAGTTGGTGTTTTTATTTCATAGAGCTAGCTCCATATCATGACATTGACATTTGTGACACGTAATTCTATGAAAACAATTGGTGATTGGTGGTTGATGTCACTTTTTTTACTATTTTCGCGATGATGTCTGTATGTGTGTATGTATGTATGTGTGTGTGTATGTGTGTGTGTATGTGTGTGTGTGTGTGTGTGTAGTCTGTGGTAATTTTTTCGTCTCGCATAACTCAAATACTATAATACCAAAAAATACAATTTTGTGAATTATTGCTTCTTATATTTAAGTGAAGAGCTGATTAGATTTTGGATAAAATTGGTCAACCGGAAGTAGCAGTTTACTTGAAGCCCTTAACAGTTTTTCGTGAAAAACTCGGTTAAATTTCCTTTTTCAACAATTTATGTTATATTGAAAGTTATAGAATATTTAATTTTACATGTGTTTTGATTACACTAATTTTATTGATTTTCTTTAGATTTAGAGATAATAAAATATAAAGAAATTAGATTTCACAAATCTTGCATTTCTAGTACACTATGGAAACATTTAAAAATTTTAAATTTTTTACGAAATGTGACACATGTCATTGTGATTGTAAAGCTGTTTTCTTAGTGAAATATATGTCAAAAATTAAATAAATATACTATAGAAAATTAAAATTCTCAAATATACATAGAAAATAAACAAATAAGAAGGTATGTTTCTTATCATCAAATATTATTTTTTACCGGTTAAGAGTATTATTGGGCGGGAGCTAATGTGCTGGCTACATCTGATTTTTTTCTTCTGCTCAAATACATTTTGCCAACTTAAAAATTATGAAAACATTGACGTATCAAAATTACTAGGATAGAAACACCGTCCTTATTCTGAACATAGAGACAGCCACCGGTACTTGACGTCATCATTTTAGAGCTTGCGCTTGGCTCTATTTTACAGAATAGGTAACTCAAAATGTTGGAGAAGACGAACGTTATCAGCCTGAAAAAAAAAAAAACTTCATAAAATGAGAAATAACTTGAAAATTTTATTGAGGTATGCTTATCTTTAAAATAAAACGATGTACAAATACTAGCATTAAGAAAATTATATATTAATGCAATGTACAGAGATTTTATAGTCAATTTTAATTTAATGGAATTTTATATTATTAAAAATAATTGCAGTTCATTTTTTGTTCGCTATGTTGTTGCTATTGGTAAATGATCACGTTTACATACGAAATTCATATCGAACTGTCACTTAACTGTCAGACTTTACTGTGTTGTTAAAATTTATGCTCCTCGTGATCCAGTGTTTTATAATATATATATATATATATATATATATATATATATATATATATATATATATAAGTTACATCGCTCCAGAAGATGGGAACCGCACCGTCAGCACTGCCCCACGGTGCAACATGACACCCCTTTTAGAATAATTAGATAAGATTGTAGTTGTCTTAGTATATTTTATGTTATATTGTATTTAGTCTTAGTTGAACTGTTAAACGGAAAACATCTGAATTTAAATTGTACTTTTGTTAGTAACAAAATAAAAGTTTTTAAAAACACAGCGACTATAAATAAAACTTTAAGTGGCGCAGTCGGTAGGATTGCCAAAACAAAATTAACGGATATAATTTTGTTTCGTCTAACGATTTATTTGGCAATCGACAAAAGTCGCGAGTGAAAAGTTGAAGTCTCTGACAAAGTTGAAAGCATATCAACTGCATCCTGACCCGCCAGCTGAGCGAACATCAGCCGGTGCCTGCCTACCTGACCCGTACGAGCTGAGAGGACATCAGCGCGACCGAGCCCAGGACACCAGGACAACCCCAGGAAGAGTACAACACAGCCAAGGACCAATGTACTGGATTCTCTTGCTGTAAGTACATGTCGCTTAGAGGCTCAACACTTTTTAATTTAAATTCAGACACAGAAAATTCCACTCAGTCCGATTCTGACTCCGATCTAGAAGATCGTATACAAAATTTACACATTGATAAAAGAATAATTCTGAAACCAGCAACTCTCCTAACAAACACAATGGCAGTAGTACCACTACGTAAAGAATATTTGGACATGGTTCCTGACTTTCATGGTGAAAGAGAATTATTGCCCAGATTCATAGAAGTCTGCCAAAAATTAGTAAATACATTTTACAACTTAGCCAACCCAAATGACTTCCAAAATGAATATTTAATGTGTACTATTTATTCAAAAATTAAAGGCGAAGCCGCCGTTAACATTGCGTCCTGTGACATTAGAACATGGGATGATTTAAAAAATGCATTAATTAGCACATATGCAGATAAACGTGATATATTCACATTAAATATCGAGTTAACAGAACTCAAACAGAATCAAAACGAAACCGTTTTTGACTTTTATAATAAAATTACAAAAGTATTAAACATGATAACATCTTACATTGCTACTCATAAAAATAATAATGAGAAACCAGTTTTAACTGAATATTTTAGAGAATATGCTTTGAGAATTTTACTCAAAGGGTTGAAAGAACCCATTGGTCAGCTTATGCGTGCCAAAAATCCTCAAAACTTAAGTTCCGCATTAAACATGCTTACAAACGACTTTCAATTCGAGTCACCTAAAAATATTAAACCGATTCAAAATAATTTTAAACAACCTATAAATAATTCGCGATTCCAACAAAATAAACTACCACCTAAAATAACTCATTACTCTCAACCCCAAAAAACAAATAATTACACATATCAAACACCAAAACCATTCACTCAAAATACATTTCAAAAACCAAGACAATTTACACAACAAACAAGAGTTACGAATAATTATAAACCAACACCCATGAGTATTTCAACAAGAAACACTTTCCAACCACGACCAGGACCGTCTCAGCAATATGCTAGACCCGCGCAAAACACTGTACACGAAGAAATGTATAATATAGATGAAAATGAAATTAACGCTGAATGCGAATTAAATTGCATTCCCGAAAACGAAAACACCATAATAGAACACTCAGATGAAAATCCAAGTTACGATTTTCAAAATTTTGAACAAAACCATTTTTTAGGAGCAGTAGCCTCGGAAATAGAACAGCACCAGTTCAACGAATCGAACTGATGAATTTAACTAATAATCAAAGTAAATTACCGTACATTATTTTTCCCGAGAATAATTTAAAAGTTCTCATAGATACAGGAAGTACTAAATCCTTTATCAAACCAAATATTGCATATAAATATTATAAAAACTCGATAATTAATGATCCTTTCAAAATTTCGACAGCTCACGGTACATCCATAGAAAATTATAGTACTTTTATTCCAGCTTCAAAAATATTTAATTTAAATAAAAAGAACCTAAAATTAAAATATCACCTCTTCGATTTTCACGATCAATTTGATATCTTATTGGGACTAGATAATTTGAAATTATTAAAAACAGTTATAGACTTGAATCAAAATTTATTAATTACATTAAATTCGAAAATTAAAATTAATCATCACAATTCCGAGAATAAAAGAGACGTTAACAACATCTCATATGAAAGTAGACACGTTATCTTAGTTCCGAGAACTGAGAAGGTAATCAGAGTTCAAGTAGATAAGAAAGACGGCATAATATTAATCCCCGAAATAAAAACTAATAATATTTTAATTCCCGAATGTGTATCCAAAGCCCAAAATTATCATGCTTTTTGCACAGTAATAAACTTATCAAATGATCAAATTAAATTAAACTTATTGAAACCAATTAACGTTGAAAGTATTGATAATTACGAGACGTACTCTAGTCCGAATTTAAATTTTATACAAACAGAAAATTTAAAATTTGATTTATCAAAAATTCGTACTGGTCATATAAATGAAGAAGAAAAATTAATAATCACTAAATTAAATACAAATGCCGACGCTTTGAGCCGTATACCACAAAATAACGAAACACTTATTCAAAATTCCCCTGAAAATAAAGAAACAGAATCACCTCTTGTTCATTACCAAATGTACTTAGAAAGTAAACAAAATAATTTACCTAGCGATTATAAAATTTTTGAAGTAGAAGGTGATCTTTTTAACGCACCTCACGATGAGAGTCTTGCTCATTGTGTTAGTAAAGATTTGGAAATGTTTCGTGGTATCGCTAAACAATTTAGAGAAAAATTTCAAAATTTACATAAATTAAAAGCTCAAAATCCTGAATTATATAATTTAGTTTACTTAAAAAGTAAAACCAGATTTATAATTTATTTAATATCAAAAATTAATCATTATAATAAGCCATCAAATCAGGATATGTTTTATACACTTTTAAATTTAAAAATATTTTGTCAAAAACATAAAATAAAAAATTTAAATATCCCAAAATTAGGATGTGGTAAAGATTTATTACAATGGTCAAATGTAAAATCAATGTTAGAATTTATTTTTAAAAATACTGATATAATGATCACTGTTTATAAAAAACCAATTGACAATAAAATATCAGATTATGAACTTAATGCTAACGAAACTAATGATTGTGACGCATTCTTTAAATATATGGATGACTTTAATCAACAACTTGCAAAAGATAAAAATAATATACCGAACGACAACGAGTCCCTAATAGTAGAAGTAGACAAGAAAACTCAAGTTCAAGACGACGATGATGATAGTGACAATACTATACATTCAAATTTAGAAGACCCAATTATTGGTATACCAATAATTGAAAGTGCAGTAAATTATGGAAAAAATCAAATTATAATATCAGAAGTTGAACATAGCCCCAGTGATCCAAAAATTTTAAAAATTCATGAGAATAAACAAAGATTCTTAGTACAATTTTCTAAAACAAACCCTGAGTCAGAAATGATTAAATTTATTATAGAATTTATTGTACCTAAAGTTAAATATCATTTATATTTCAAAAATGAGTTGTATGAAAAATTTAGTAGAATACTTCAAACATATTTCAAAAATTCTAGTATAAAATTTGTAAAATGTACAAGAATGTTAACAGACGTATACGACGAAGATGAAGTGATTCAACTAATTCAGAACTATCACGAAGGAAAAACCAACCACCGCGGACTTGATGAGACATTAGCTCGAATCAAACAACAATATTACTGGCCAAAACAGAGAACACTCATCCAATCTTATATAAATAACTGTGAAATCTGTCAGTTAACTAAATATGATAGAAAACCGTTAAAATTGAAATTTAACATTACTCCCACACCTACGAAACCCTTTGAAATTATTCATGTAGATAGCATTACATTAGAAAAAGTAAAATTTCTTACAGTAGTAGATTCATTCTCTAAGTATGCTCAAGCATACAGATTAAATTCAGCACAAGGGATAGAAATTGTAAATAATTTAATAAAATTCTTTACTCACCACGGTGTACCAGACACAATCATTTCAGATAACGGCTTGGAATTTAAAAACTCTCTAGTTAGAGAATTATTAGAATTACATAAATTAAAAATTCATTTCGTTAGTTCACAACATCCTGAATCTAACGGCATCATTGAGAGATTCCATTCAACTTTAATAGAACATATAAGATTGTTTAACAATCAAGACGAATACAAAAAAGAAGCTATAGAGACAAAAGTAAATTATGCGCTTTTAGCCTACAATAACACAATACATTCCGTCACTAAGTTGAAACCATTTGAAATAACACTTGGTCACCTAGACATAAATTCCCCATTTAATATTGAAATTGATAAACAATTAGTAAATAATTATATATCTCATCATAAAGATAAAATGAAATTATTGTATAAAAAAATAAATGAAAAATTACAACATCATAAAGAAAAAATTATAAATAAACGTAACGAAGACCGCGATGAATTACCGGAAATCCCAGAACGAGTATATGTAAAAAATCGTCAAAAACAACAAAAGACGCGTAATAAATATAAAGCAGAAATAGTTAAAAGCGTAAACCCGAAATTAAAAACCGCAAAATTAAATGTAAGACACGGTAATACAGCCGAAAATATACACCTCTCAAATATTAAAAAAATTACTAATAAATTTAAAAATCTTCCAGGTTGTTCGGGTTCTGCTATGGATCCGAAATAATAAACATAGCGGAGAACAGAGGCATTCTGCCAATAAACTTGGGACCCGCAAAATTAGAAAAACTTCAACACACATTTGTACACTATTACGACCTAAACCCACTCTTAAATGAATTCAACAACTTAAACAAACAATATAATCTTCTAAAACTAAACGTGGCTAATAAAACCACTCAACTAACTGAATTTGAAAACAATAATAAAATTTTGGAATATGTTCGTGGAAATATCGTTGAAAAACTAAATCGAATGACACTTTATTCAAAATCAAGAAGTAAACGTGGCCTTATAGATGGCCTGGGGACCATATTTAAACAAATAACAGGAAATTTGGACGCAGAAGATGGCAAAAGATATAATCAAATTTTGAAACATTTAGAAGAAAACCAATATCACCTTGAAAATCAATTAAAACTGGCATATTCTGTTAATAATAAATTAATAAGAAATTTTAACACAACAATTCAAAACATTCGGCATAATGAATCTATTTTAAAAGAAAAAATTGAACATTTGAATAAATTATTAAACCTTAATCTTAATCTGAATGAAATTCTTTTCGTAAAAGACCTGTATAATCAATTAATAACACTTTATAGTACAATCTTGAATATTGTTCAAGATATTGAAAACTCAATAACATTTTGTAAGATGAGGACATTGCACCCCTCTATCATAAATATCAGAATTATATAGAATATCGCATTATTATCAAGGACAATTACCTTTTGAACCAAAGTTAGAAAATATGTTGGATTATGAGTCATTGTTAAAAGTAAATTGTAAAATTGAAAACGCACAAATAATTTATTTTATTTCAATTCCAATAAATTTCGAAAAGGATTTTGATTTATATTATTTGCATCCATTACCTACTAGGTATGAGTCAGAATTCGTTACTGTAATACCTGACGTTAATTACTTTTTAAAATCGAAAGATAACGAAATAAAGCCTCTAAGTAGCATGTGTACTAAAAGCAGAGTATACCAGTGCCCAAATGAGTTTCACACTCATTTCAACCCGTCCTGTGAAGAAGACATCCTGCTCAAGGGAAACTCAAGCCAATGCCATTTCACAAAATTAGAAATCAATAAAAACCACATCGAAATTATTCCCGAAATTAACCAATACTTGGGAATATTTCCAGAAGAAGAAAGAATCACGGTCCAGTGCCCGGATAACACAAACATTAAAACATTAGTGGGTGTATACTTAATAAAGGGAAATAAGTGTGTGATTATATTTAAACAAAAAACATTAAATTATTTGGAGAAGACATCTGGAACACCTTTAATATTACCAAAACTAAATTTCAAACTTAGTGAAAATAAAATATCAAACATAACCATTAAATTAAAGAAAATTAAACTTGAAGATATTCCAATCCACACTCCTACAATAATTAAACATAACTTAACGAGATATTATTCACTTAACATTTGGACATTATTATTATACTTTGGAATAGTTATAATAATTATTTATGTTTCATGTAAACGTTTAACTGCAAAATTGGTTAAACGAAATCAATAGAACCACCAAGCCGAACCAGAAGAATCTCAACTTCCCGGGGGAGCTTTGTTCTAAGGAGGGAGGAGTTACATCGCTCCAGAAGATGGGAACCGCACCGTCAGCACTGCCCCACGGTGCAACATGACACCCCTTTTAGAATAATTAGATAAGATTGTAGTTGTCTTAGTATATTTTATGTTATATTGTATTTAGTCTTAGTTGAACTGTTAAACGGAAAACATCTGAATTTAAATTGTACTTTTGTTAGTAACAAAATAAAAGTTTTTAAAAACACAGCGACTATAAATAAAACTTTAAGTTATATATATATATATATATATATATATATATATATATATTTATTTATTTATTTATTTATTTATTTGAGAAACCAATAGATAAATCCAATGGCAGGTTTCCTCGGAAAATTTACAAATACAATTTTGGAAATTTACAAATTACAAGTACAACAAAGACAGATATTAAATAATAATAATAATAATATTAACTTGATTTCACTACGTTACATATTAAAATACATTTGTAGAAGGTCATTAGATATAATGTATAAAAAAAAAACATACAAGTTCAAATTGCAATTATAGTATATACAGTGCCGTCAATAATTAAGTGACTACAAACGGGGTAATTAGAAAATCATTACTGCTGTAAAAACATTGTGATAGAAAAAATTTCTTTATTTGATTTTTAAACTGTTGGCAATTCAGTGCTCTAATATTGTTTGGAACATGATTATATAAATTCAGATCTAAAGAGTTTCTAGCTGAACTGGCGAGTCTAAAACGAGGAACTCTAATGTCATCAGTTTTTCGTGTCGTGTACTGGTGAATGTCTTTATTTTGTTGGTATACATGTCTGTTTTGATGAATTTCTCTTAATGAAAAATAAAGATATAAAGTAGGTAGTGGCATTATACCTAATTCTATAAAATGAGGACGGTAGTGCTCATTTTGTTTAGCGTTAAAAATTAATCTTACAATTTTTTTTTTGTAGTCTGAAGACTTTAATTGAATGAGTAGAGTGTCCCCATATGGTTATAGCGTGTTCGAATTTGCCTGGCGTTTGACATGACTTGCTAATGGGATAAGCCAGCCCTAGCCAGCGGGGTGCAAGTTTGTCTGATGTTCAGGAGTGGATTATTATAATTTTTGGCTTAGATGCCAAACTAATTTGGGGACAATTAAAAACAGTAGACAAGTATTAGACGAAAAAATGTTACACCAACCGTGTGCGCTAATGTTGGAATTAATTAAAAGTGAAATAAATAATATTAGTGACTTAAATTGGGCTAGTAGTGTTCGGCATGTGATAGACATAGAAAACAGTTACTTAAATTTCAATAATATTATTGATGAATTTATTATAAATGTTGGACAGTCAAGTGACGACACTGATGATGACATTGTTATCGATTAAGTAAAACAACATGGATGTAAAATAAAAAATAAGTTTTTTTTATCAATATATGTTTATATTTACTGAACGACAATGACAATACTGTATTCATATTTAATTTTATTAAAATTTTTCATATTTTGATATTACTTGTGTCTGTTTGTGTAAAACTCATTTGAAAATATTATCCAGTACATCCCTGTAAAGTAGTCCCTCATAAATTTCTTTAATCCTCTTATGGAATACCTGCTGAGAAACACTAATGGAATCAATCGCCAGGCAAATTTGAACAAGCTATACTGCATACGACAAGTGGCTATGGAAAAGACCGAAATATATATTAATGAGACTCTGAACGTTTAAATATTTTTTCAAATTTCTAAAGAGATATATAATGGAAGAAAGAGTTTTACACAATTTATCAACATGTACAGACCAGTTTATGGGGTTGTTAATATGTAACCCCAGAAGTTTAACAGAGTTTCTTTGGTCATTATTAGTATTTGGAGATCAAATTAGTCTTTGTGTTTTTTCTCGATTTAATTTAAGGTTATTAGAGGCAAACCAAATTTCGGCATCGTTTTCAATGGTGGTCATTTGTGTTTGCAGATTATCAAAATTTTTTCAGAGGCTATTAGGGTAGTATCATCTGCAAACAAGATACATTTTCGGGGATAAATAAAATAAAAAAAAGTCATTTATATAAATATTGAATAATAAGGGGCCTAAAATAGACCCCTGTGGAACTCCATGTTCATTTGGGATAGAGTCAGAGAGTGAATGATGCAAATATACACATTGTTGTCGATCTTGAAGATAAGATTTTAAAAGCATGAGTGGTGAGCCTCTAATTCCGTATAGTTCTAGTTTTTCACCCAAGATGGTATGGGAAACGCAATCGAACGCTTTTGATAGGTCGCATAGTGTAATAGCAGTTAGTTTATGGTTCTCAAATCCCTCAACGATCTCTGTAACCACTTTAGCTAAAGCTTTAGATGTAGAACTCGATTTACGAAAGCCGTACTGACAAGGATTAAGGATGGAAAATTTGTCAATAAATGAATCAAGCCTTTTTTTATTAATGCTTCAAATATTTTACCGATTAAAGGCAATATGGATATTGGGCGGTAATTATCAAACGACGCTGTATCACCCTTTTTATGTATAGGTATTACTTTCGCAACTTTAAGTGCATTCGGAAAGATTCCACTGTCTATAAATTTATTAAAGAGATTAGTCAGCGGTGTTGATATAATGTCAACAACGAATTTAATATTTCTGCTATTTATTTCGTAGATATCTGGGCAAGTTGAGTCATTTAAATTTAGTATGGTAAATGTAACTTCGTCCTCAGTAACATGTTCCATAAAAAATGACTTTGGTTGTGGAATAATGTTTTGAATTGTAACATTATTATTTAAACCGGTATTTGGATTAGGGAGTGAGTTTAAAGTATTTAAACCAACTTCACTGAAGAATTTATTAATAGCGTTACCAGAAAAATTAAGAGTTCTATTGGTACTCGTTTTATTTCTCTCGTAATTAACAAATTTCCAACAGTCCCTTAATTTATTATTAGAATTACTGAGAAAACTTTCGTATGCCATTTTTTGGCATCTAAAATTTTCTGAGCATATCAAGAGCGCAGTTTCCTGAATATGGTAAAATGTTCTGGAGAACGAGTGACATTGCAAATATTCTTAATTACATACAAGGTGTCTCTAATTTTACCAATTCTAATTAAACCAATTAAAGGGCATAGCAGAATGCTGATATTTCTTAAGTGGAAAATTAGAACATACCATATTTTTTAAAGTTGCCACAAGCTTATTTGCTAACTCGTTGACATCAGCGTCCGTTTAGTAAAATAGGGACCAATCAATACTACTAAGTGAATTTCTAAAGTTTTGTAAACCTCGTGTTGTTATAGATCTTTTCATGTTACAATACAAAAGTAACAAATTTGAAAATTGACAAATATAAAAAGTACATATTCGAAAGTAATTACACGTTTAATGCATGCTTAAAGCGGCTTAGTGACAAACAGAAAAGGTCTAAATGTTGAAAATTTTCATTGTAACAGTTCATGAGTCGTTGCAGAGGAGAATTTTTGTAATTATTGGAATTATAATTCTTAACATAGAATAACTGCTTGTTACGCACTGCTACAGATGGAATATGAAAATTTAAGTTGGCAAGAATTTCAGGACAATCAACAATATTGTTTACAATTTTAGATAAAAACATTATGTCAGCATTAATTTTTCTTTGCTCTAAGGTTGCCAAGTTAAGATGTTTCAATGAAAGTTCGTAGTTGCATTCGTTTAATCCAAATTTAAACTTCAGCAGTGAAACAAACTTTTTTTGTACACACTCAATTCTACAAATATTTTTATTATAAGATGGACCCCAAACTTGAGAAGCATATTCTACAATAGGACGTACATAGGTATTAAATAATAAAGTAAATGATTGAATGTTGTTAAAGCGGTTAAGTGATCTATATACAAATCCTAAAGTTTTGTATGCTTTCCTAGCTACGGTATCAACTTGTTCGTTAAATAATAATTTGGGATCAAACAAAACACCCAAATCTTTTATTGTTGTTTTTCGTTTTAAATCTAAGTTGTGCAACTTATAAGAAAAATATATAATATTCTTATTTTTAGTAAACGAAACCACAGCATTTATCAATATTTAAATGTAAGTCATTTTCAGTACAAAATTGTTGTAAATTCAGCAGTTCATTTTGTAGACGGTTACAATCTGCTATACTGTGAATTTCCATGAATATTTTCAAATCATCGGCGTACAAAAAAACTTACAATATTTAAAGCATTTATAAATTGAATTGATATAAAAATTAAATAGCAAAGGTCCTAAGTGTGATCCTTGAGGAACACCCGATAGTACTGGAAATGACCTAGATTTGTAACCGTTACAAAGTACAAACTGAGAACGATTTCTAATATAAGAATCTATCCAACGTAACAGTGAACCATGGATACCATAAGACAACAGTATAGCAATAAGCTTGTTGTGGTTAACTCTGTCGAAAGCTTTGCTGAAATCAGTATACACCACATCCACCTGAACTCTATTATCCAAACATCTACTAGTAAATTCAGTAAAAGGTATTAAGTTATTTAAAACCGATTTCTTAGCACAGAATCCAGTTTGTTGAGGAATAATTATAGTATTATAATCAGATTTGATTTTATCAACAACTACCGATTCGAAAATTTTACTAAAGCAAGACAATGGATATATGTCTAAAGTTGCAAATATTGCTTTTAATTCCAGATTTAAAAATTGGAGTTACGTGAGACACTTTCCATACGTCAGGAAATAAACCAGTTTTCAGAGACATATTGAATAGAAGGAAGAGTGGATAAGCAAGATATGGAGCACAGTTTCTTATAAACAACGGGTGTATTTTGTCAGGTCCACTTCCTTTGTTTACATTTAAGTTACACAAACATTTGAAAATGTCCTCTTCACTAATGTGTAGATTTCCCGAATTTATGGAATTGAAGTCTGGAATAGGCATATTATTAGTAGTATTAGTGAAGGAGGTATATACCGATTCAAAGTATGTAGCAAAGAGATTGCTAATATCTTCACCATTGTTTGCTTAAGAGTTATTATAATACATATAGTTTGGTAGACTGTTATCTTTTTTAAAGATTTTATGTGTTGCCAAAAATAATTTACATTTGTGTTCAGGTTGTTTTCTATATACTTAATGTAATTTTATAATCAATATCCATTTGATTTTTAACTCTTTTTCGTAGAACTGCAAAGCTGTTGTACACGTTCCGGTCTTTGAATAATTTCCACTTTTTATGAAGTTTACTTTTCTCTTTAATTATCTTTATCAAACCTTTGGAAAACCATCGTGGATAGTTTTGATTATTATAGTTAGCGATAGGACAGTAAGCATCAAGAAGACTAAACAATATGTTATAAAAAATGTTGACATTATCATTAATATTGACATGTGTGAATTTACTATCCCAATCAACTGCTGGCAGCTTCCAAATAATGCGTTCATAGTCACATTTTTTGAAATTATAAGTAGTAGGGAAACTGAAAGTTAATGATTTATAAATAAAAAGAGAAAAATAAATTTCAAGGGCAGGATGGTAATTATCTAATTTGCTTATAGGAAAGTTACATACAGTTAAATTCAAATGGACAGAACTCAAAATAAGATCAAGTATAGAATTCTTATGATTAACAACGTAATTTGATTGATGTAGATTACACAGAGACATAGTGTTGCGTAAGTGACGATAAATGTCATTTCTTGAATTAAAATTTGGAGTAAGGGTATTATTTGGCATAGGAGACCACTGGATGTCCGGAAGGTTATAGTCACCCAAGATTAAAACATTATTATTCGCATGTTGCAGGCAAACCTTACTTATTTTATTGAAATGGGTGCTTTAAATCGTTACATCACTTTTAGGGGGAATATAAACACCACACAAAAGAAATTTTTGATTATTTAAATTAGACACAGACACCCGCATATCTTCTGCTGCAGAACACCATTCAAAATGTACTCTGGATTGCAATTTTTTTTTAATAAGGAACATCACACCTCCACCTTGTACATTAATTGTGCTTTTACGATCTCGTCTATTTACTGAGAATTTAGAAGGATCACATATCTCGCTGTCACTGATAGAATCATTCAACCACGTTTCTGTAAGGCAAATGACGTCATAATTGCAGGCAGAAATTTCATTGTATAAATTGATATTTCGTTTTAAGTCCGCGAACGTTCTGATAATAGATTGAGATCATAGCAATTGGAACGTGTAATTAAAGTTTTACAAAAATGTTTAATTAATTTTACCCAAATCATTATCTGAATTAATGAGAATAATGGGTGATTTGTCGTGTTTTCTAACAAAAACATTACAATTTTTAACCCATGTATATTTGTAACTTTTCTCACGTGCAATCTCTTTGGTTTTCTTCAATAATATTTTGTTGTAGGGGCTCAGATGATCGTTCACGTATATGTTTTTCGTGTCGTTTAAAGCAATGGTACTCGAAGTTAAGCTTCTTGATTGCTTAGCAGATGCAATAAATAAATATGTATAATTATATTGTGTTTACAGCAATAAATCAAGTCTAAAAATGGCGGCACGTATGATGTAATACGTATTGCATTTTCATTTCAACAAAAATTAGTATCCCATATAAAGGTTGTTGCATAGTGACGTCATTATCTAGTAATATTTTTGATGACGTGCGTCTTCTCCAAAATCATTTTGAGTATACCCAGCATAAACATTGTTTATAAGTCTCAGCCAAACAAAAAAAGGGGGAAAGCAATATGTAAGTCCATCTTCCAACTGTAAATTAATGAGGATTTAAATAAAAACTTCATAAAATCATAATTTCATCCCAGTAATTGTGTATCACGAATCTTAAAGATATATTTACAATTTTATTTATATTTCTTATTTGCATAGCAGTTAATGAGGCTCATGCTTTTATTGGTACTGCAAATCCAAAGCTCCTTCAGTCAATACCTGTTATACCTTTGTATCTATATTTCTAAATTTCGTCTCTAGATTTAATATCTTGAACTCAGATTTAAAAATATAGTCAAAAATATCAAGATATAAAACATCTTGAACCACGATTTTACATTTTTACTCAAAAACAGTATTTTATTTCGCCCCTGGTTAATGTGCATTCCTTCCTATTGCATGTGAGATATTAAACATTCTACCCAAAATACTCACTTTATCTAAGCAAAAATATATTTAGAAATAAGTGTTTATTTTTCACTTACTTGAAACACAGTTTCATGGCAAATATATGAAAACTGAGTGATCCAAAACATGTCCATAGAAATCCAAATCATTTCAGCCGTATGCTGAGATATTGAGTTCCGGTAAACAAAGTTTAAGAAAACCAAAACCAGATAATAAAGACGAAAAAAACATTAAGATATCTAATAAAATTATTAAAGAATATTTCTTATTCAAAACTACCGCTAGATCCGCCAACCTGTAATGTATTTTACATAAAATTTTGAATTTTTTAATTTGATCGTTAACGATATTATTAAATAAACCTATCAAGGCTTTATTTATTTGGTTAAATCTTTGGTGAACCAGCCACAAAAACATCATAAATTCTAATGCACTTGCACAACATATGAACGACGTGTATGTGTTGAATATTATAAATATTAAAATAACAAAAGAAATTGAATTATAATATAAAATATTTAAAAAAACCAGTGAAACTAATAAAATTAATATTAATGACAATACATGGCAAATAATTGCAATTTTAGTTTTTTGATAATTAATTAATATTCCCAAAGACTGACATGTCACATCAATGTTCTAAAATTCGTTCATAAAATAAATAACAGATTTTTTATTTTTGAGACTGAAAATAAATACGTAAGTAATTATGAACAACTTTGTTGCTAGTAAGACAATATCAGCAATTTCTTCAATAAATATTTCTGATTTTACAGTTCGGTTTTTATTGCTGCAATATTATAAATCCAGCCACAAATGAAGAATAATCCACGAAATGCCATACAAACATAATCAGATTTTGTATTAAAATTTCCATGCTGTACAGAATACGGGATATTTCCCAAAACCCGGAAAATTTTAAAAATTGGTACGAGCGCTTCGTAAATACTTTTTGCTTCGATATACATTTAGATAAACTGAGCTAAATTACTTTCCTGTATACTTTATTTTAAATTTTAATCAAACTAATGACTAACATTGTCTATAATTTACATAATAGATGATAACATACTATTATCACATAATAATTTCTCATGTCTTGTTTGACAGGCAACAAAAATATAAATATTTTCAATTTAATGTAATAAACAGTTATCTTTTTTGTTATTGTAGCACGGCTGGCTGGGACTACACACTACACTAAAGGGTTGACAAACAAACACAAACACTATTAAGATGATAAAAATTATATTTAATTAAATGATAAAACGATGAATTGAACAGAATAGAAACAAATTACAAATATTACAAACGACGACAACGTAGGAAAATGCTTAAATAGTTACATGTTTATTGACAGGAATTTACTTAAAGTTCTACATTTTGTACAGCAGACATGAGAAGACATCTGCTAATTTCAAAGTCTAAAAACCAACTGTCTGTCTTGTGCTGGCCAAACACTTGCAACTAAAAACTAAAACCTAATCTAGGGTTCGACCAGACCTCTCCGTAAATCTCAAATGACTATTTATGATAAATAAAATTCTGACACACATGTGTAGCAATAAATTAAACTCAAGAACTCCTGTCAAGACAATTTTCGATGCGTTCAAGTCCCAACGCAGTTTGAAACTTGATTTAAAAAAAATCGTTTTGACAGTAAAAACAATAAATTGTATTCTGAATGTTCGCCTCGGTACATTATTTTAGCATGCTAATGCACAGATATTTGACATTCAATATATTTTATCTACAATTGTTGATATATCCTATATATCGTATTTCAGACAGGTAATGACTTACATTACCGTACTGTTTATTTGTTCGCCTTCGGTTTGATCCCGTGATTTCATCATTTTATTTCATATTGGTTACTAATGTTAAATTCCTAGGGCTTTAAAATAAAATTTGACTTTAAATTTTTATCATTATTTATAAACAAATACTTGTACCCATAGAAATTGTTATTTAGCCTACTTATGTATCAACTCATATTTCTACGAATTTTTCATAATTTCTGTTAATAAATACTATAATTTAACAACTTAACCAGTATGAAATAAAATTTAGTATGTACTTCGATCTAAAAGTGACTTTAAAGTTATCGTAAGTAAACAATTTGCTACTACCTTAAAGTTTCACTTTTCGTTCTAGATACATAAATAACTATTAAAAACTTTCCCGGCTTGTTGCTTCATTTATTTGAAATTAAATAATTTTCTTTTCTCAATAAGAACTATTTTACAAAATTCCAAATGATCGCGAACCCACAAATATGTCAAATAGTTACAGTTACCAAAATATTTAACAAACGATCTTGTAGCGCTCTAGGACGCGAGAGCACGTCTGAGCTACTTCGAATTTAAAGACAAAACTCCTTTTTGAACTGACTAAACTGTCCTTTTTAAACAACTAAAAACTACTGTCATCAAATTGATCGTGTCGTCAGCGGCTGTGTCTGCAAATATCAATGGAATTTTTCTGAACACGCAATACTTGTGTTGAAATACCATTGATATCTACAGTAAGTAGTGTGTAATGCAACTTCGCGCAACGCCGTCTGTTGTGCCTTTCACTCTTAGGTAATTCAATTAAGTCAAGGTCATAATAAATTTTTCGGAATGCCTATGCTTGGGGCATAACTAATTAAATTATAACTAGTTTTTTGGAATTTTTTGAGGCGTATGTAATTAGTCAATAATTTGTTTTAGGTTCATGTTGTAATTAGGTTTTGGATTTTTTTGGGGTAAACTATTAATTAGAATATAATTTGTTTCTACTGACTTTTAATATTTTTACAAAATTATTTATTAATAATGCACAAGTTTGCTTTCAGTTTTGTAAAATGTCTGAGGTGTGTGTCGTAGGACTGTGGATATATTTGGAATAAACTATTAGGATATAATTTGTTTTTAATGACTTGGAATATTTTTACTAAATTATTTATTAATAATAATGATACAGGTACAACACAAATCATTTTAAGAATAAGTGATTACAACTAAACATGTGCCTATGCAGCAACAAATAATAACACAATGCAAAATAAACAACAAAACCTTTACAATGAAACATGTAAAACTCTAAATATGCAACAACAAATTATAACACGATGCAATAAAAAAACCTTGCAATATAAAACTCGAGCACCGTTTCGTTATCGACAATTTTACTACAGCCAAGTTACCAATTTTATAAAATAAACACAAATTTTAACCTTCTATTCGTTAACTGCCAGTTACCTATCTGGAAGATAAAATTTCGTGGAACAACCGAAAAACTTTAACCTCCTGACAAGTAGGTAGAATAAATTTATCTCTCAGATAGTTAACTGAAATTTTATCAGAACTTGGAACAACTGGTCCTAAATAATGTAACATGGATTTGAATTTATTATTAATTATATGTATACAACACAATTAAACATAAATATATGCGATTACAAGTAATCAAGTACATATGCACCAACAAAAGATAATACAGCACAGAAATACACAACAAAAACTTTAAAGATTGTCGCACGTTAAACACACACCACACGTTTCAGCAGACAGATAGCGATTGAATCGAGTTCCACCCTCTCTACTACAGCTCGAGCGCATCTACGCGTCATCGACTAGATTAAAAAAAAAACCCATTATCCAGGTAAACCATACGGGCTATAGCAGGCTCAATGCGAACATGATTTTTTTTTAAACAATATATTATTATTATAATAAATGGAACGTGTAATGTTTTATACCTATATTTGTTGATAAAAGTCCAAAGTTTTGTAATAAATCTTAGAAAGCTAATTTTGTTTGCAAATTATACATGAACATAATTTTTAAATTAGTAAAATTTATGCCACACATTCCCATGAACGACTACAGTAATGCAAATAATTTGTATATTTATATGATCCTCTATTTATTATTTTCTATTTGAATTTAAAGTTTTCGAGAAACAAATAAAAAGATACCAAAAAAATTCTATGTTAATATAGAACAGAAATACACAACAAAACGACTACAGAGTTCCACCCCTTCCACTTTCGTCCGAGCGTTACACACATGCGTGTCTTCGACTTGATTTTAAAATTTTTCCATTATTAACTTAATATTGGAAAGTATTTTTCTAAATCTTTTATTTTTAATGTGTTATGAAAAGCTGATTTCACTTACCATGTTATACTTCGTAGATCATTAGATAAACCTATTTTTAAATTAAACTGAACAATTTATTTTCAAACTTGAAAAGTGAAATATATAAATGGATGGATTTTGTTTAAAAAATAATATGTTAAAACAGAATCAAGAGGACCACTAGCAAACAGAACGTAAACGATTGGCGGCACTCAAGAGACAAAATATAAATTAATTTATTATGCTTTTAAAACAAAATTTGTGTTCGTTTGTCTATTATAAATAAGTAAAAATTATTTATGTGTTTCATATACCATGCAATGAAAATAAATCTCTAATAAGGTATAATACATAAAAAGGTTTGGAAGCATCATTATTTCTAAATGGCAAAATTCAGATTTACAATGATCTCTGTAGCCTAAACCAGATATAATTCTGATGGCTGTTTTCTGAAGTTTAAAAACTTTAGACAGAACATTACCCCACCATAAAACATCATAAAAAATGAGCGAATGGAAAAGTGCAAAATAAACCGTTCTCATTGTAGACTTGTCTATTAAAGAACCCAGTCTACGTAAAAAAAAATTATGCTAGATAATCTTGCACTTAGTTTTTCAACATGTGCTTTTCCATTGAGCAAATCATCAATTTATATACCTAATAGGGACACAGTTTTATTTTCATAGAATATTCTATTACTAGAAATAATCAGTTGTTGTTTTTTCTTTATTTAACAGTAAATTATTAGCTGCAAACCATTATCGCAAGAACATTATCGCAGGGATGCATAAAATTACTAAAATCATTGATATAAATTATGAAAAATGAAGGGCCTAAAACTGAACCTTGCGGCACCCCATGCGTCACTTCTACAAAATCAGTTTAGTAAAAACTGCAACATTTTCCGTGCCTATTTACTTGCCTACAAAAGAAAGAAGCTAAAGAGTAATTCGGTAAATTAACACTTTCAAGTGACAATACGTCGAACCAATGTTCAGATAAGCAAACTTCAATAGTCTATTCATATAAAAATAATGTTAATTGGTCAATGTTGTTACATAATATTGACATGAAATATATTAAAAATATTGTTTTTGCTTAAAGTTGATTTTATGCTACTTTCATTTCCCTCTGTATTATCTGAAAAGAAGGTTTGACACAAATTCGTATTGGCCAGATTGACGAATTTAGAGCTTTCTCTTTATTTGTACTGCGCATTGTAACCTTAAAGGATGCATACATATCGTAGGAATTTATTAGTATAAAACTATTCATTTTGGTTAAATTTTTAAATGTTTTGTATCATGTTTCCAATTGGCTGAATTTTAAAATGTTGTACCACATGATTGGTTAAGAATTAGTCGTGGAAATTTGTCATTGTAATTGCGATCTAATTGGTTACTCTCGCACACGTGAATACAAGGATTCAATCGATTATTTCACACACTACAAATTTGACTAATCAGAATGTCTTCCCATTGTGAATTTGAAATAAGTGATTAAATAGCACCTACCTTTTAACAGCTATTAAATTGAAGCTAGTTTTTATATACAAATTTTAAACACTTTTAAGTGGCATTTAGCCGGATAATTAGTCGCAGAAACAATATACTTAGGTACATGTTTTTTATTATTACTTAAATTGTATAATGTAAATCTTTAAACATGCCAAATTATTTAATTCAAGTTAATTTTATTTATTATTTTTTATATTTATTTGACACAAGTTTTTATTACTTAAATAAGGTGCTCTTTGTTTATGTGTGTACCGATATATTTATGAGAAAATGTGCCAAAACACTGTTTTAGTACAATTTCTTCGACAAATATTAAGCTTTGTATTAAATTCACGAAATAATCTTGATATATACCCCTTGTGATAAAGAATTTAATTGATCACATTCGTTGTTTGACTTATTTATAAAATTTTGCTTTTAAGTAAGTGTTATCGTACATAACAATTTAAGATAAATTCCCTCGATCTGCGGTCTATAGTTTTTTCCATATAATTATGTGCTCAAATAATTTTTAAGCAAAATTTATTGTTTAAGCCAGACATGTCAAATTTATTCGATTAAATTCTTATCGCTCGGAATATAGAGTGCGTACACGTTAACTTCATGCCACCTAGCCTAACAAACGGATAGGCTTGATGGCTTGAAGTTTACGTGTACGCACTCTACCTATTGTTAATTTTCAACAGGATAATAAATTTATTCTTCTACTATATTTTTAATGTTATATTATATCTATACAATTACAAATAATTTATATCTATATAAAAATGACACAAGTGATGTATAAGTAATTTCAGTTTTCTTACATTCTTATATCTACTATAAAATTGTTATTGATAGGTGATAAATGACGCAATAATTACCAGAGTAGAAGAAACTGCAGCTATAATCTAAAATATACTTAATATGAAATTACGAAAAATTCAAAGATATATAGAAATTACCTTGAATATAAATGTGTAATTTAAATTGAAAAAATTACAGACCATAATATTAAATTTACTATGATACATTTGAAGGGAATGTATTTTTATCTGAAAATTAAAGATATTAATTCAAGTATTATTTAAATAGAGAATCTTTTATTAATACCACGTCTCTAAATTCTGCCTTATTTCTTCTATTGCTGTGCATTATCTTTGAAAATTGATTAGCCTGAAAAAATTACAAAAAGGTTAAAAAATTAAATTGCAAATTTTCAATTGTAAAATTTTGTGTAAGGCCTGTCAGGTTTTCGTAGATTTCTATCCAATAACTATTGTATACCTATAATATAATTTTTGTTTAAAACTTTTCCTCTATTTTGTACGCATTTATAATTAAATTATTTCAAAATTTGGATTACATGAACTAACCTAAGGATTTCGATAATAACATAATTACTGTTAAGGTGCGATCTGGCATAAAAGTAAAATAACTTCGAAGACGGTCGTATGCTGAACACTTCATTTTTATTTAATTATTCTTTGTTTTTGTTGTTTATTTTTGTTAAGAATTAATTATTATGAGTTTGCTATTTTTTATAAATAACGTAATCTTTTTTTATTGTAATGTATCTTTTGTTGTTGTCGTCATTGATAGAAAAGTGAAAATAAATAAAAGTCTAATACTCGTACAAAAACCAAGTTATTTATACTAAACCTCAAGAAATTCATAAATATTGAATCCCGGCGGCCACCACTTTAATTTCTTCGATTTGTAAAAGTATTTTTCCAGATAAAGCCGCGTACTGACTTGAACATTTTTAACGCGCAAGAATGGTTTTGCGCGCACGAACGTTTGTACGTATGACCTTTACCGCCAAGCGGCGGATAGTGTTAGTGCGTGCTCGCTGCGTTCACGCACAGTCAAAACCAACGTACTGACTCAAGCATTCTTGCGCGCAAACCGCTCTTGCGCGTAATAGTGCTCGAGTCACTACACGGCTTACCTCCCGCCGCATCCTGTAAGGGAGGTACTTACAGGAATCATGCAAAAAATTGGGTAGTGAGTTTTCAGTGGATGTGCACGTTTTAGGGTCCCTAAAATACGATTTTAATAGTTTCGCGATGATATCTGTGTTTGTGTGTCTTTCTGTCTGTCTATCTGTCCGTCTCTCTGTCAGTTTGTCAGTCTATCAGTCTGTTAGTCTGTGTGAATCTCTGGAGTTACTGTTTCTCAAAATTTACTAAACTGAAAATTTTGATATTTTGTATATATCAATTGTATGCCCTTTGGAAGAGCTGATTAGTTTTTGGTGATCATCCAATAACCGGAAGTGGTAGTCTACTTAAAGCTCTATCAAGTTATTTTACAATATCTCAGTAAATTATGGTTTAATTAAACATTTCTTATTAGAATAATGTTTCAAATATTATAATCTACAATTTTTGTGTGAAACTTTTTCCTCTTACTGTCACCATTTACGAATTACAGCACATTAAAGAAAAATTATCTTTTGATATTTTCGTTTAAATCTGCTAACTTGTGTTTTATGAAAAACAAAATATCGGTTAAAAAATTTTATTTTTTTAAGGGATGAGCGTTTCTTGATAGTGGTGGTCTGTGTTCCTGCATTGTTCGATAAGAAATCTATGGCGGGAGGTATTGTGGTGTCCACAACAGATTTTTTTCGTTGTGTTGGTACTAGTTGTACACATTGTGATAATTTTGCCTTCGTGGTGAATTGTTGTTTTTTTTATTTATGTGACTAATGCCCGGTTGCACCAACGTTAGTTTTAAACTTGGTTTTAATAAATAAAAGCGTATCTAATTTTTGACATCAATGTAAATTACTCCATATGACATATAACTTCGATTTACTTTTATTTATTTAAAACGGACATAACACTTTTTTGTGTTTAATTCAATAATATTTACTTCGTGTTATAATTACTACCTTGTAAGTTATTTTCTATTTACGAATTGTTCTATTTTTGTTACTTGATTAGTTCATTGTAGGAAATTGTCTGATGAAGGATTTTATTATAATTTATTCAATAATTTCTATTCATGATATTAGTACAAGTTTATTGTACCAAAGTGTTGTAAGACGTTAAGCCCCGCATGTCCACCGGTGGACACTGTTCGACAGCACCACCGGCCACGAATCCACCGGTGGACACGCCGCCTTTCCTACTTTGGGAGCGCGTGTGCATCGGTGGGTAATACAATAATTTATGTACAGTAGACGATTAGCCGGTGCCACATATAGCCGACCGGGCAATATTGAAATAGAACTAGTGATGTAGGTCATTTACCATGACCGTTAAGGCCACTTATTTTGGTCATTTATTTGGTCAGATAAAATAAATAATTGACCGGTTATTTTTTAAACTGACCACGCATGCGTAGTGTGTATGTGAATTATTATTCAAAACGAAAAGGCACAAAACACAACCCTCAAAAATCAAGATTGACTGAACGATTGTTAAAATTATTATTCAATTATTCAATTATTGTTCATAATTTAGTGACAGTGTGTTGTCGTGGACCCAATATGAGAAAAACTAAAACATTAATATGGAGTTATTATAAAAAAATTTGATGACAAAATAAAATCCAAACTTAAAATAAATAAATATATCATCACGCCTTCTACCCATTATGGGTGTGGCACTCTGCTTATGCAGATCTCGGTAAGTAATATATTTTGTCGTATGAAGTGCGGTTACCAGCCATCAAGTCATAGCCCCCAAAGATGTTAGTGGAGGAGGAACCACAGGGGTAAATTTAAATTGGCAACTGTCAGCTGTGGGATTCGAACTGAGGATCTCACGATCCACTGTCCGCCACGTTACCACGGAGCTATTTACCCCAAATCCAAACGTATGTATATTTTACCTTTAATTTATAATCATAACTGATATTTTAATATTTTTTGTTTTATTTTTAAAAAGATATATTATTAAAGAACCCATCTACCGTAAGGTTATTTGTACATTTGTTACCACAACTGCAAGGAAAATAAGGTGAAAATAGTATGTTTGTAGGTTATTTCTATTTAACAATTTTGCGATTGCATATACGGTATAATATTTCATTTTAGTCAGGAGTGTTATTTTAAATGAATTTTTAAAAATGACCGGTCTGTGAGCTATGGCACGTAATACGGTAACAGAACCAACACGAAATACCATTTAACACATAACATCTTTAATTACCAATTCTGCTGCCTCTTCGATTAATTGATTATAAAAGTATTTGCATAACCCGGCGCCTGTTCGGTTGTTCACACTTATTTCAATTTTACAAACTAAAATGCTTAAAAACTTCGAGGTTGACGACATATGTTGTTTTTTTTTGCGAAGAAATATGTCATCATCTATGAAGTGAAAGATGAATTATATTGAAGTCTGAGAAGAATATTTTATGAAGAAATTAACGGAAAAGCTTATAATTAAGCTGTTTAAAACAAAAATATGATACTGTATACATTTCTTGTTACAAATTCATCGTAAATATGGCGAATAATGTAGAAAATAATCAATAATGAGAGACGTGACCTACCCTATTCCTGTAATATAGTAGTAAGCAAGCATGTCACCTCTTTCTGTTTCTGTTTGTGTAAGTTTTATGCAATTTTCTGTTACTTTTTCTGAATGTCTGAGCTGCGTAATCTTGGCGGCGAAATACTAACGTACGTCTTGATTCATTACACCAATAATATTTTATCTCTAATAAAATAAGGTCTTGGGGGGAGTGCACCTAAATCTATAGAGAAAAGTATGGCCAGGGCAGGATTTACTATTAGGAGGCCTATTAAAAAATATAATTTCTTGCAAAAAGTATATTTTTCCTTAGATTAATTTCTAAGTGAAATTAACCTTCCGTTGGGCGCGGGGTCTGGGGTAATAAGTACGGGCGCGGTGTTTCAAAATGATCATGCTACGAAAAAGAAAAGGTTAGTTTTCTGACAGGATATTCTAAATAGTTTATCTAGTTAGCCTGGAAAGTTAATAAATTATATTACTGTAAAAGTTTTGTAGGATCCGAATAGTTTATATAAGAATTTTATAAGAGGCTTATAGAATCTCAAAAGGTGATGTAATTACTTAATTAAAATCTTATATAGTACAGCTTTCTTGTGGTGCGGTTCACGTCACTATCGTCTTTCTCACTTTCTCCCACTATTGCAAATCAGCAAAAGTGAGAAAGAAGATAGTGACGTGAACCGCACCACAAGAAAGCTGTACTATACATCTATTTGAATAAAGACAAGTGCGTAAAATTTCAAACTGAGGCTTACAACAATTTAAAATTTGGCGCCAATTTTTTGGGGAATCTTGTCAATTAGGTTCACTTCGGTTGTTGAAGTTGTCCGTCAAGGTCTTCATATTTAGTTCTTTGTCAGTCATTGTTGTTAACAGTTTAGTTTTTAAAGTATCAATTTCATTTGCCATCATAGTAATATTGACGCAATAATTTTGACCTTTGTCTAATACATTGCTTTTACAGATTACATTCGTCTTTACATACATAGTGATTCATATCGAATCACACAACCATGTAATTTATGATTGACTATTCTACCATGTAACCTTGACATGTATTCTAATTGGTATGTAGTCTGGCACATATGTTGTTAACTGTTCATGTATTCATTGTTAATAAATTTTAGCCGAAGATGAGAGGCACACTCCCGAAACGTCCAATAAAATAATTGATGTAATTTCTTCTAGTTTTGGGATTCCTTAATCCTACTATAAAATTCTTAAATTAAAAACAGTTACAGTATACTGGTCACATTTTATAGTCTCCCACCTGCATCTATAGTTGATAATCTGTGTTTCATAGTGAGGTAAATATATACTACACTACTAAATAATATTATCCTGTATTTAAATTTATTAATGTTTTAAATATGAAATGTCAAGCGACAGTGATGTGATGGAACACCACTGGAGATACAAGCTAAAGCTAAAAGTGCAACAAATAATCTTTTGGCGACTAAATCTCGAGAACGATACGAATTTGTGCACCAAAAATCATGGATTGGAGATTACAAAAATGCTTAAGGGCGGGAGATCGATGAAACCTACATTTACGTTCATATTGAATGTTCTGTATTTTGAAAAGTAAGCGTCTTAGGAAATTGTAATTTATTCGTCTGTTAGAATAAACATACACCTGCCTACAGTATTAATTTCCAAGTTTATATTTGATGGTCAAGCGAGAAAATAAATAAATAAAATGGGTACGTTTCTTAAACTGAATGCTGTAGGAAAAATCTTAACATATGTTTATAGGCCAATATTTATTGAAAACAAAATATGAATAAAATAGTTGAAGGTACCTATAAATCAATGACACTTTTTATATTTTCATATTTTGAATACATTTGTTATAAAAAAAAATAAATATGTTGAAATGTATGTTTACGTAAAATTTATTTATTTTTTATCTGCTTGTATATGAGCTATAAGAAAAAAAATTTAAAGTCATTTACACACTCGCAACATCAGTAATGTATCTCATTTTTTTCAATGTTGTTACTAGCCCTATAGAGCAACGATCTTTATTTTTCTATTTTCCCTATACCTTTACGTGTTAAATTTAGTTCGACTTTTTGCCACGGCATTGTCGCATAATGCTTGAGCTGTCAGTTTTCGGTTGGGCTGTCACGGTTATTCTCAGTCCATCCTGTAAAATCGGATGGAAAAGAAAACACATACGTTCACTTTCATTCCTTGTTGTTATGTCAAGTCTTTTACGGTAATAGAAGATATATTACTATTTCTATTTATATTTTGTTTTAAATTTAGAAAGAATATTGAGTGGTCGTACAAAATGTATAGTACATAACTTGAGATGTAAAGCAATTAAGCCGTCGTGAAATTACAAACTCGGCGCTAAGCGGCTCGTGTGTCATTTTTTTCATTCGTGCGTAATTTGCTTCTTACATTTCTCGTTATGTAATATACTATTATGTTACTAAAAACAAATAAATTGGCTTCTTTCATTTTAATCACTTGACAAGAAACGACGAATGTTAAAATACTACCAACAATTTTATTGGTATAAGCTACGCTAATTTTAAAAATGACTTTTCACTTCTTACTATTTGATGCAGCAATGTGACCACTCACAAGACAAAAACGATTGATGGAAGTCGATGCACGTGAATCGATGGATGTTGATGGATGCAGTGTGACCTTAACCCACGGTGTAAGAAGAAAGGTGTGTCGACTCTCTAATATGTGGATTTCTTGTGTCGTTAGTTATTCACATTTCCGTGCAAGGCGCTGGTGTCATTAGAGGGTAAAATAGCGACGAACAGTTTGTCACAATGAAGTGTCAATTAGGGGTGTGCCAAATGAAAAATTTAATATCGATATTCGATATTGAAAAAGTATCGATAATATTCGATATATCGATATATCGAATGATATTTGATAACTATCGATAAATATCGATAAGTATCAATAAATATCGATAAGTATCAATAAATATCGATAAGTATCGATAAATATCGATAAGTATCGATAATTATCGATAAGTATCGATAAATATCGATAATTATCGATAAGTATCGATAAGTATCGATAAATATCGATAATTATCAATAAATTTCGATAAATATCGATAATTATCGATAAGTATAGATAAATATCGATAATTATCGATATATATATATATATATATATATATATATATATATAATGAAAAATGTCGAGAAGTATTGATAAATATTGATAAATATCGATAACTATTGATAGATGTGGATAAATATAGAGAATTACCGATAAATATCGATATGAAAATTTATTTATCGAAAATAATTATAATTTTGTATCGATTCTACGAAAAATGTATAAGTATCGATAAGTTGATAAATAACTTTAAAAATAACAATATTTTGAGTAGTTGATAACAAATTATCAAATAAGTCTCAACATGGTCAAAGATGAACATGCAAATATCGCGCTTATTTATAGATTTAGCAATTTCTGTCATATAACATAATTTATACTTTTGAAACATGTTAATGATAGCGGAGTAGTGAATATAAATTTGTAATATCGTATTTGATTACCAAGTAACTAATAACAGCTTTGAAATTAAAGATATTATAATTTTTAATATGTACAAAGTAGGTACGTATATTTTGCTATGTAGGTTTTATTTTTTCTATAATTTAATTAATGATTATTCCAATGATGTTTTATCTTTGTGTAACATTGCCAGTATCTTTCTGCTCCTGTCGCCCATGGTTATTATTGCTTGAACTTTTTTCAAATACAGTGTTCATCATTTCCTCAAATATAGCTGACAAAATATCACTATTTACCGCGTATCCACCGGTGGCTCACGACGGCTATAAGTTAAAATTATTACTCATGACGCACCAGTAGGTCTCGGTAAAAAAATGCTCTAAAATAGGTAAAAATAAATCAAAATCCTTAAAAACAGGTTGTTATTATCTTAAAAAATGCATATAAATACTATTTCCAGTGAAAATAATATGTTATTTGGCGGAATTTTGTAAATTAGCTCACGTCATGAACCTGTTAATATCATTATTTTCAAATAATAATAATTTAAATTATACATATGTCCATATATGTACGAATATATCAACATTTAACGAATTAATAATACATTTTTGCAAAAAACGATATTTATGACAAATTTCTATATTAAACGATAAGTATCGATATTTATCGATACTTATCGATATTATTCGATAAGTATCGATATGTTTCGATATTATTCGATAAGTATCGATATTTATCGATAAATATCGATAAATATAGATTTTCGATATATCTATAAAATAAAATTTATAAAATTTATTCGATAATTTAAAAAAATATCGATATTTATCGATATATCGATATTTGGTACACCCCTAGTGTCAATATAAAGCAACCTAAAATTATAGTAGACTGTAGTTGAGACAAAAACACGTTATTAGATAGAAATTGATGGAGGTTAGAAGGATCATTACGACATTTACAGTTTGGAATGTAATATAAATAAATACTCACAACTGACACAAACTATAAGCTTTCATTTTTTGCCGGAACCTGTTCAATCCATTTTTCATGCTCTTCATGATTAGACGGAGCTTTGAAAATCGAAATGTGCTCACATGTGTAACTGTCACTTCAACAATTTGCGTGTAAAAATGTGACAGTGGCCGCTATTTTATCCTTTATGCGACGATCGCAGCGCCTGTGGGAAATAATGCAACTAACGACCTACGATTGACTCGGTTCGACGGATCGCTAAGAAGTTGACACATCTCTCTTCTTACACCGTGCCTTTACTTAACCAACCTTGAATATATAAATTGTACCGCTTTATTATGACACCCGATTAAAAAAGGAGTTTTAAGGAAAAGGATTGTATGTATAATTGCGTATTTACACCATGCTTACAACATAACTTACAAGCACGGTGCTTCAAGCACGGCATAGAAAAACCGATAATTCGCTATTGAATTTCTTAGTTAAATCTTGAATGTACTAGATGGCAGCAGACGTTAATATATGTTTTATTTTCGAAGCTGTGAATCATTAAATCTTAATTTATAATTTTATTTATATTTACGTCTGACAGTGAATAAAATTTTTATATTTCGACTACATTCAGAAGCTTTGCTTTTATTCATACTAGAAAACACAACCTCCTTCAGTCGATATCTATTATTTTTAATCTATATTTGTAAATCTTGTCTCCAGATTTCACATCTTGACAAAAATATAGAAATAAGGTCAAAATATCAAGATGTAAATCAAATCAAATAAATCAATAATAGTATATGTATACCAGGGTTGGACAACCTTCGGTTCGCGTAAAATTTCAATCTGGCACGCGAGATCTTTAGAAGAAATATTAAATAAATATGTTCAAAATCTAATATGTTAATTTAGGTTAGTAAACAACATAAACAAAAAATCTGATGTTCCAGCACATAACCTCCCGCCCAATACTACTCTTAAACGGTACAAAATATTATTTGATGATACAGAAACGTACTATTTTATTTATTTATTTTCTATTTATATTTGAGAATTTTAATTTGTTTTCGTATATTTATATAATTTTTTGACATATATTTCCCTAAGAAAACAGCTTCACAATCACAATGACATGTGTCACATTCCCATTAAAAATTGAAAATTTTTAAATATTTCCATGGTGTACTAGGAATGCAAGATTTGTGAAATCTAATTTCTCTATATTTTATTATCTCTAAACCTAATGAAAATTAATAAAATTAGTGTAATAAAAAAACATGTAAAATTAAATATTCTTCAACTTTAAAAATAACATGAATTGTTGAAAAAGGAAATTTAACCGTGTTTTTCACGAAAAACTGTTAAGGGCTTCAAGTAAACTGATACTTCCGGTTGACCAATTATATCCAAAATCTAATCAGCTCTTCATTTAAATATAAGAAGCAATTCTCAAAATTGTATTTTTTGGTATTATAGTATTTGAGTTATGCGAGACGAAAAAATTTGCCACAGACTGCACACACACACACACACACACGCACACGCACACGCACACGCACACGCACACGCACACGCACACGCACACGCACACACACACTCACACACACACACACACACACACACACACACACACACACACACACACACACACACACACACACACATTGTATTGTAGGGACCCTAAAACGTGATTATTCATGGAAAACTCACTACCCAATTTTTTTGACCAAAAACAATAACTTCCTTACCTAGAGGTAGGCGGGAGGTAAAAAGAAGAGGTTTACAGTTTCATTTTCGAAATAATTCGTCTTGTATAAATTAAGAAATAATTTATATTTTCAGAAAAAAAATATAAGTATCAAAAACATAACTAACTAACTAACTAACGAACTACTACGTCCTGCGTACGAAACGTAAATCTTATTCTGGCCCCCTGTTATACAATAGGCTGCCCACCCCTGGTATGTACAGCACTTGAGAGAAATGCATTTTCCCTCGTATTATGGCAACGTTCACCTACAATTCATGCTTTAATTTTACTCCTCAGGAAAAAATCATACATTTCTTCCATTAGTTGCATAATTTACTATTTATTCCGCCCCTGGTTAACGTGCATTACTGCCTATTGTATGTGTGATATTCTACATTCTATCCATAATACCATAACTGTACAATAATATATTTAGGGAAAAATGTTTATTTTTCACTTACTTGATACACAGTTTCATAACAAATGTATGAAAGCTGAGTGATATAAAACAAATCAATAGAAATCCAAATTATTTCACATGTATGCTGAGATATTGAGTTCCAATAAATAAAGTCTAAGAAAACCATAACCGTTTCGGATAGCAAAGACGAAAAAGTCATGAAGATATCTAATAAAATTACCATGGAATATTTTTCATTCAAAAGTACCGAGAGATCCACCAACCTGGAATGTATTTTACACAAAATTTTGAATTTTTTAATTTTATCGTTAACGTTATTATTTAATAGACCTATCAATGCTATATTAATTTGGTTAAATCTTTGGTGAACCAGCCACAAAAACATCATAAATTCTAACGCACTTACACAACATATGGAAGTTATGTATGTTTCGAACATTATAAATATTAAAATATCAAAAGAAATTACTTTGTAATAAAAAATATTAATAAAAACCAAAGAAACTGGTAAAATTAATATTGTTAAGAATGCATGGCAAACAATTTCAACTTTAGTTTTTTGGTAATTAATTAATATTCCCAAAGACTGACATATTACATCAATTCGCTGAAATTCGTTCATAAAATAAATGACAGATGTTTTATTTTTGTGACTGAAAATAAATACGTAAGTAAATATAAACAACTTTGTTCCTAGCAAGACGAGATCAGCAATATCTTGTACAAATATTTCTGATCTTGTAGTTCCGGTTTTTAGTGCTACAGCATTATAAATCAAGCCACAAATAATGAAGAATAAACGAAATGTCGCATAACCGTAATCAGATTTTGTATTAAAATTTCCATACTGTACAGAATACGGGATATTTCCCAAAACCCGGGAAATTAAAAAAACTGGTTCGAGCGCTTCGTAAATACTTTTCGCTTCAATATACATTTTAGATAAACTGAGCAAAATTACGTTCCTGTTAACTTATATTATAAATTTTAATTAAATTAATGACTAACATTGTCTATAATTTACATAATTTATGACAAAATACTGAAATTACATAATAATTTTGCTTGTCTTGTTTGACAGAATAACAAAAAGTGTTGTTAAATAATACCATTGCAGTGAAATTTTATATTTAATATATTTTATCTACGATCGTACAATATATCGTTATGCAACTTTTATATTCTTGCGGTAGCCTAGTCGATATCCCACTAATTGCTTTATTGTCCATAATAATAATACAAAAAAGTATTATGACAGACAAAATCAAAAGAAAACTTTCGTAGATACATGTTACATTTGCATAAATTTGCTTACATTTTAAAAGTTTTTATCTAAAAAAATAATTGGTTGCATAAATATCTCTGTGGCAACAAACTGAACCGTGGATCATGAGCTCCTTAGTTCAAATCCCACGGCCAACATTTGCCATTTAAAAATTACCTCTTTGAGTTTGTAAATCTTGCCATTAGGTGATCAAAGTCCCTGCTGTGTTCGCATTCAAGAATAGTATATTCTACAGCAAGTAATGGAATGGCACATATTCCACGCGAGGAAAAAGTTTGTAGTCTGAGCCGAAGGCGAGGGCTACGGTTTGAGATTGTGGGATATGCCATTCCATTACATCTTGTAGACTATACTTTCTATAATAAGATTTTGTAAATTATACAAAAAATACAAATATAAAACTGTTGAAAACGTCAAACTCAAAAATTAAATTAAAACAAACAGACGTAACCCTAGTAACTTAATCAAGATACTTCATATATCGCCGCTCTGATTCGTCGAAAATATTCCATAAGTGGTGTATAGAATGTTAGTGATTCCATAACAATTTTTAGTTGTAGAATACGTAGTTTCCAAAACAGTGTTATAGAAAATCATTTTAATCCTTAAGACTCATTTTCCCTAAACGGCTCGAACATTGTCCACCATGATGTCAATCCCGATAGTCGAGCACATGGTGGTGTAGCAATTCTATATCTTCTTCTACTCCGTACACTCATTATGTGATCTTCAAATGTATTTTTAATTCTATTACTTTTGCCAAAAAAGTTTATAATGTGCAACACCTATTTTTCGATTTTCAATTGAATTTGAATGACCCAGACAATATTATAAATCAGCTTGAACCACCGTTACTACTTGTTGGTGACTTTAATGCACACAGTTTTTATGGAGATCTAATCAATCCGACGGTAGAGGACGTACTATTGAGAACCTTCTTCATAACTTAGATGCAGTTTTCCTTAATACAGGGGACGTTACTTGTTTGAATATACGTTCAAATTCCGTTTCTGCAATAGATTTATCTATTTGTTTTCCATCTATAACACTGCACTTTCCCTGGAAAGTACTTAATGATGCACCTTTCAGTAATCATTCACCTATTTTGTTCTGTTCTCTTCCTTCTTCAGGGCCATCTTTTCTTAAAAGATGGTGATTTTATTCTGCTAATTGGAAGAGTTTTTCCGCTGAAATAATTGTTTCAGTTATGTCAGTTACTATTAATTTATCTCTTTGCGATATCAATTGCAGTATTTTAAGATCTGCAAATAATAATATCCCTACAACATTTTCTCGTTTCATTAGAAGAAAGGTCCCGTGGTGGAACATTAATTTTACTTTTTAAGAAGACCCGAGTTCATACTGAACGTGTTATTCTACAAGCCAAGTCGACGTCCTGGCGGAGTTATATCTCTTCTTTTTTGCATATTAAATTTGAGGCAGTAGATTTTCCTTTAATGAAACCATATTGATTAGGAGATATTAATTTTGATACGTGACTGTATAATTTGTCATGGTTGTGGAACACCGATAGCCCAGGCGGAAATACAAGAGGCCCGTTTTTATACCCGTAAATCATAATTAAACGGCATAAATCTGCAAGTTAGCAAACAAAGACAATCAAAACGTCTAGCCCTTTCGACCATTTTTGTCTAATAAATTCTAAGATAAGTTCTGTTAATTTGACAACCCAAAATAAATGAAATGAAATACATCCGTAATACATTACAGTGTTACATTTAAAATTCAAAATAATCAATAGTTAAAAAATTTACATCGAAGCTGCGCTGACGTCAAATGTCAGATGTGAGCTGTCAATGAAATGTAAACTAGTGGTAAATGACACCAAAGCAACTGAACTTACAGGTAAGTTACATATTCTGGCACAGTACAAATGTTAATATTTTGATACTTGAGGTAAAAATGAAAATAATACGAACAATGGAATTTAAATATATCTTCAAAAAATAGAAGAACCAGGTATGCTGGAAAGTGGCGATGTGATATTCGCAAAAACAAGCGAAACATGAGAAAAACTTGAAAAAAAAACAGGGCTAATCTATTATTGAAAATAGTATTTTATATTTTTGAACCAATCAGAAGTGAGAATTTTTGACGTCTCTACCAATCAAATTTCAATTATACTGGAAATCCTACTCCTGGTATGCAGAACAAGTATTTCCACTATAATATTTTGTTTAGAATATATATATATATATATATATATATATATATATATATATATATATATATATATATATATATATATGAATTGTCTTGCAATTTTTGTCATTTATAACTTTTATTCTATAGTGAAATGTCAGATCCTATTAAATTCAAACATCCCTTTAACGCCATTGTAGCGGGTAGTTGATATTTTTACAAAAGGTAGTCATCACAAAAATTTATCTGTATTTTTCATTACCCAGAATATATTTAATCAGGGGAAAGGTCAACGTGATATATCGCTTAATGCTCATTATATAATTTACTTTAAGAATCCTCGAGATAAAGCACAAATTTTACATTTATCGCGACAGGTTTGTCCGGAAAATACTAAATTTATTCAAGATGATTATAACAATGCTACGTCTGAACCGTACACTTATCTAATTTTCGATTTAAAACAATCCACACCTGAATGGAGTCGATTTAGAACCGTACGGGACGGACAGGTTTACGTATATATACCGAAAAAAAAGTATAAATGCAATGATACAAAAGTGCCTGAGGTTATTATGTAACTATGTCTAAAACGTTAACCAATAACGCAAACTTCCTGCGTGCATTACATTCATTAAAACCAATTCAACGTACTGTTTTGCTGAAAAACGCAGACAGCAATAACGTTCGCTGTATCTGTGAATGTATACTCAATATTCTGCGGGGTAAAGTTCCACTAAATAAAAAACAACGTACTAATCTGGGGCGTCATAAACAAATTTTACGTAAGCTTGTGAAACTAGGAGATAATTGGGAACAGAAGAAAAAAATTTTAGTTCAGTCAGGAGGAGCTTTTTTACCATTGTTAATCGCCCCGCTTATTTCAGGTGTATTAAGCAGTATATTTAATAAGAGTTAAAAATGGAACATGCTAAAAAATATGCTTTAATTACACCAGAAGCATTACATCATCTTCGTGAAAATACCGTAAATAATAATAATAATAATAATAATAATAATATAACTACACAGCTTGATGAAGATATGAAAAAAGTATTAAATTTACAAATTTCTGATTATGAAAAATGGGCCTTGTATCAAGAAACTCTTCAACGATACCTTCATTTTCAAAAACAATTACGTAAGCCTGTCAAAATTCCTCTTATTAACGATACCATAGCAGTTAACACCTCTAATGAATTAAAAGAACAATTAACATCTGCTGAAATAAAAGAACAATTAACTGACGAAATGATTTTAAATTCTTTACCGAAAACATATCGTAGTAAGGCAAATATTTTTTTAAATATTCTCAAATCAGATAAAAATATTACGTGGGATAAACACGGTTTAGTCAGTATTAATAATAGGGAAATACCAGATTCGAATATTATCGATTTAGTTGGTGACATCATTAGACCGAGGAAGGGTAGTAACCCTATGGGCTGGCAGCAATTTTCAAAATCGTTGAAAAAAAACAACATTCCTAACGAGTTAATTGGAAACCCTCGTAGAAGAAGAGAATTTACTGGTACGTCTCCGCCCTTTATTCGTAGTAATAAAGAGAATACGCGTAGAGTTATACGCTCATCTTCGCCCAGCGTTACCTGGGAATCGTTTAAATTTTATAAATGAATCGTACACTGGCAAATATTTATTTCGACCCTTCACATGCTGATGGCTTTACAGGGTTAGTGAATCTAAAAAAATCAGTTAAAGATAAATACTCCACTCACACTGTCAGAAAATGGTTAAGTAGCCAAGATGCATATACTTTACATAAACCGATACGAAGAAGATTTCCCCGAAACAAATACAAGTTTCACAATATTAATGATTTATTTCAAGCCGATTTGAACGATATGAGAAGTCTTAGTAAATACAATGACGGTTTTAAATATATTTTAACTGTAATTGATTTATTTAGCAGATTTGCTTGGGCAATACCTCTAACTGATAAGAAACCAGGTACTATCATTAACGCATTTAAAAAAATATTTAACGATAGTAATCGTATACCTATATATCTACAAACAGACAAAGGTACGGAATTCATAGCGAGTAGTGTACGAAAATTTTTGCGTGAATACGATATTAAATATTATGTTGCACAAAATCCTGATGTTAAAGCTTGCTTCGTGGAACGATTAAATACAACTTTAAAAACCAGAATGTATCGTTATTTTACACGCAACAATACGTACCGATATATCGACATGCTTTCGGAACTTTTAAAAGCATATAATAGTACCTTACATTGTTACATTCGTCAATCAAAATAGCACCGAAAGATGTAAATGATAGCAACATACTATACGTCTGGCGAAATCAGTATAAAAATGACAAAAACATTAAAAAAATTCTACCTAAATTAGAGGCTGGAGATACTGTACGTATATCAAGAGAAAAACATTTTTTTGAAAAGGGCTATACGAGTAACTGGTCTGAAGAGATATTTAGGATTAAAACCGTAATTAAAAGACACCCACCCGTTTACAGGCTGGAGGATTTAAATCAAGAAAACATTGAAGGTGTATTCTATGAGCCGAAATTAAAGAAAGTGTATATAAACACTGATGATGTATTTAAAATTGATAAAATAATTGAAACGAAAGGTAAGGGTAGCAGAAAGAAAGTGCTTGTCAAGTGGAAAGGATATTCTGATAAATTCAACTCTTGGATTCCCGCAAAAAATCTAAAATATCTCGGAAAAAATATCTAAAATTGAATTTTATATGTTTTACCTAGTAATGGTTCAATGAATTATTTTCTGAACAATAAAATATATCTTTGCATCTATGTTAAGAACTTGTACATGTTGACATTTCAAATACAGTTCTAGTAAATAGGTAGCATTTTCTTCACTGCACTACATTCCTGTGCTAAGACGAGATTTCCAAAACATTGAAATCGATATATGATGTGTTGAACGACGGTCAATACCATTCCAATTTGGAACTTTAAGTGTTAAGTTACACTTTAGACGCTGTTCAAAATGAAAAATTGCCCCTATCAAATTTATTATAATCATCAGGCAGGAACCGGTATTGGTTCGATTGTTTTTCGAGGTTCTGCTTACCAGCGCGGCCATGGGCTCGAGAGCTGTTTTAGTGGTTTATTTAGAACAGTCTTACCAATTATAAAAAGAGGAGCGAGTGCTGTTGGTAAAGAGGCACTCAGAACAGGCGTGAATTTCTTAGGAGACTTGGGTGAAAACCGTCCTTTAAAAGAAGCGTTCCAATAAAGACTCTCTGAGACAGGAAATAATTTGAAACGAAAAGCTGAATCAAAAATTGATACACTTATGACAGGCTCTGGTTATAAAAAGAAGAGAGCGTATCTAAAACGTAATCACTCGCGCCAGCAGGCTAGACGTGTGAAGAACAAAATAAATAGAGTTCTGGACGTATTCGATAAATAATAATAATAATAATCTAACTATGGCTTTTCTACATACACAATCATGCGAGTGTATTAAAACTGAGCTTGATTTATTTTCATTACCACCTACACAAACAAGTATAGAAAATGGTCAATGGGTTAATTATAAACCATTATCATCTATAACTGAAGATGGACCGGTAGAATTTGTAGTGCCCGGTCAGAGTGATGAATATTTAGATTTATCACAAACTATGATACACTTAAAAGCAAAAATAATTAAATCCGACGGTACGGCTCTAACAGCCGCTGATACTGCAGTTGGTCCTGTAAATAACTGGCTTCATTCCATGTTCAGTCAGGTAGACGTATATCTTAACCAGAAACTTGTTTCACGTCCAAACAATACATATGCGTATCGTTCATACATTGAAACGTTATTGAACTATGGTAGCGATGCTAAAAACTCGCATCTCACAGCATCATTGTGGTACGCTGACGATTCAGGAAAAATGGCTAAACTAACTAGCGATAATAAAGGTTTTGAAAAACGAAAAAAATATAAAGCATCAAGCCATGAAGTTGATTTGATGGGATATCTACACGTTGATATTTTTAATCAAGAAAAATTTCTTATCAATGGCGTTGAATTGAGAATGCGACTTGTTCGATCCCGAGACAGTTTCAATCTGTTATCCAGATTAGAGAATACGAATGTGAAAACTCAAATAACGGATGCTACATTACTTGCACGACGAGTAAAATTAAATCCTAGCGTCTTACTAGCCCATAACAAAGCACTACAGTTAACAACCGCTAAATACCCCGTAACTAGAGCCGAGTGCAAAACATTGACAATTCCGGCGGGGGTGCAGGGGAAGTCTTTAGATAATGTGTTTCTAGGCCAGTTACCTAAAAGATGTATTCTAGGATTTGTATCGAATAAAGCTTTTCACGGAAGTTATGATACAAATCCGTTTAATTTTGACCATTTTCAAATTAATTTCTTATCACTCTGTGTAAACGGACAGCAATTACCATCAAAACCATTGCATACAAGTTTTTCAAACGTTCAATCTTATATTCAAATGTACAATACACTATACTCTGGAACAGGAATTCATTTTTCAAATGACGGGAATTGTATTGATAGAGACAGTTTTCCAAATAGATACTGTCTAGCGGCTTTCGATCTAACACCAGACTTGTCGGCGAATACGATGAATCACTGGAATCTAACACGTCATGGCTCTGTACGTGTCGAGGTTGGATTCGGCGAGGCTCTAAAAGAAACCATGAATTGTGTTATTTATGCAGAATTTGATAATATTATTGAAATAGATAAGGATAGAAATGTTATTATAGATTTTGGTGGTTAAAAATTTTGTATACATTTATCATTATTAATAAATAAATATAATATATAATCTCTTGTATATGTTAGTTAGTTTCATTTGAACCTTTAACAACAATGGGTTATATTATCGACGTACAATATTTCAATGGTGAAAAAGATGAATTAGTTGTAAAAGAACTTGCCGTAACATCGCTTGATGGAAGGGTTTTTCAACAATTTTTATTCAAACCACCGTATTCGAAAAATCATCTGTCTGCAAAGCAAGTTTCTCAAATAAATTGGTTGAAAAAATATCATCACGGATTCGACTGAGATGATGGTTTTATTGAATATGATAATTTAAAAACCATCTTAACAACGATAATTGATTTAGATGAAAAGTTTGTATTTGTTAAGGGTTTAGAGAAAAAAATATTAATTGAAAATATACTAGAACGCAATAATCTATATGATTTAACAAGTCTGGGCTGTCCAAGCCTTAAAAACTTGCGCCGTCTTCAATATATAACATCGGAAATTATTACTAAATGTTGTATTCCGTATGCACACTGTGGTATGACATGTGCCTCGGAGAATATACTTCACCTGCGTAGATGGTACAACAATTATTCAAAAGATGAATGCGGTGCTTATAGAGACGATTCTTCAACGCTACTTCAAGAATGCCTGCCATTATGGAGTTTATGCTGCAAATAGATTACCATTCAGGGTAAACTATCCCTGTGCAGTTGTAGTCAATTGTGACGACGATTCAAAACCAGGTAGCCACTGGACAGCCGTTTTTATTGACCGCAAGGGGCGTGGAGAATATTTCGACAGCTAGGGAAGACCCCCGCAAATTTTAGAACATATTCAGTTTTTAAAACGTAATACTGTAATTTGGAATTATAATACATTTAATATACAGGACTATTTTTCGTCGGTGTGTGGACATTACTGTCTAATTTATTTGTTTTTTAGAATTAAAGGATATTCTCTGAAATATTTTTAAAAATTGTTTAATAGACATGACCGTCTGCAAAATGATGCTTATATTAAAAGACTGTTTCATTATTATTTCGGTACAATGTAACTAGGTTAAATTGAAAATATAAAATAAATACAAAAACATATTTTAATTATAACTCTGTATTTTCATGTTATTATTATTGTTACACATACCTTTTATAAACATAAGCTAGTTTCCGAACAATGTAATTAATAATAGAAAAAATACATATACATATTAATTTTTAAAAAAGTGTTTTTATTTTGGCAATGTTACATATTTTTTTTCCCTATCCATATGATGATACACATATTCTATATCCATACTTAGCTTAATATTATAATACGTAGATAATTCCCATAAAATTACTCCTATAAAACAATCATCCATCTCACAATTCTGTAACAACGTTCTATACGTTAATTTTCCTAAATCTAATGTTGTATCAATAAGTTTAAAAACGGCTATTTTTTGTAGAAATTTAAATAATATCTATAAATTTCAATATTACATATTCTATTTTCTAAACATCTTGTTATTCTTTGCAATAGCTTTTGCGCATTTATTAAATTATCAATTTCATCTTTATTTAAAACAATAAAATTTCTTTTATATAATTTTCTGCATTGGCAACTTTGTAATATTAACACCACTAACATAAAAACCCTTGTTACATCCTGATGTCTTTACCATTAAAGAATTTTTTATATTTTGATTTAAATATTCACAAATTTTTTCTACATTAATCATGTTAATTTGTTGACTGGTTCTAATGTCTACAAGTCTAACTGTTGCTTTAAATTTATTGTGAGGGTTTAAACCGATATTAACAAATTTTTTAAGTTCAACCTCATCAATATATATAAAACTTCCTTGCAGTAATCTATTGTTATGGTCGTACTTACTAATATTGACGGGTAATGTGAAACATGCATCGACCGGAGCCGTCCCTGTTATGAATTCTAAATTTAAATTGCAGAATTCTTCAGTTTCCTCGGACCAGTATTGGGCATATTGATCCATCCATGAAGGATTTTCTTCTGGCGGTACCAAGTTCACCGATGAAGACGCTATCGGCTGGGGTACATGACATTCTTCGGTCTCATTATCATCGATGTAAATGGTATCTGGTGTTGGAGCACGTTCTGGTGTACAGATTGGAGAACACCAAGGCGATTTTAGGGGTTTCACTTTGTCACAATGCTTAATAAAATCACAATCACTAACATTTACACTGATGTCGGGCATAGATTCTTGATGGACCTGGAATTCTTGGGGTTTTTCACTATCCGTAGGAACGACGACAATGTCTGGTGTCAGAGGACGCTCGGGCGTATAGATTAATTCATCCATGGTTGAACATGTTAATTGCTGTTTTTCTTTTGATGGTTTCGTAAATTTTACTTTTTCACATTTCTTTAACTTATTCTTGCTACTCGTAGACCTGGCCGACTTGACTTTAACATCACTGATATTTTTAATATTATTATTCTTCTTTTCTTCGTTTCTGGCTGGCTACAAATTTGGCTATCGTCTCCAAAGAGTTCAAAACACAATTGTTCATATGTACTCATGATGACAATTAACCACAATAGTTTCTTGTTTAAAATTTAACTTGTTCAAAACTGCTAAGTCTAAACAGATACATAGTTTTCAAAACTCACAACCCTTCGTTATATACTCGAAAAGTATTCCCCACCACTAATTCTGAACCAAATAATGAAAAATAAGGAGACATAACTGTACATGCCAGCCACATCTGTGTTTTAAGCGGCTCAAGTCAAAGCCGCTAAAATATCAAAAACACCGGCAAAAATGTCAGCACCCTAACTCATAAACAAAACAACCACCAAAGCTACTGAACACCCTACTTCAGAAACACCTGTCACGCATATATTAAATCAAAGCACCATCTAAAACGTTCCCACACTATTTGGAAATAAACATTTTTCCTCAAAATTTAACAATCCAATAAAAACATTATCCACGGATACTTAACACACCCAAAAACGCCGACAAAAGGACCGCTACATAATTCACAAATAAAACATCGCCCTAAAACGACACCGAACACCTGTCGCACATAAATCAAATCAAAGCAGCCCGAACTAATTAAAAAAACACTCAGCCAAAACCCCCCTATACTCTTCTGGTTTATTGTCCATTATAATAATACAAAAAAGAATTATGACAGACAACTAAAAGAAAACTTATGTAGATATAAGCTACTTTTACAGAAATGTACTATCTTTGAACTCTTCAGTTATTTCATATAGCACCACTGAAATAATTCTGGAACGAGCACTGCCTATGTTCGCTGAGCGAAGAAAGCGAGCCGAGAGAGATAATTACTGACGATAGCTGTTATCGCTGTCGTACACTTACGAGCATGCGCATTTGAACAAAAGTGAAAATCTTTGTTTATGTTCAACTTGTGGTATTTTGATAATATTTCTTAATAACGACAGTTGTGATTTTAAGAATTTTCCAATTTAAGTATTACATTTGTTTAGGCAGTATTATTTAAATAAGAAGTAAAAAATTAAATGTACACTCTATTGGTAGCCTATAGGTTAAGATCGAACTTCTTCAAAAAAAAACTTTTCTGGCCTACAGAAATGTAAACATAACAATCACACATCATGGACGTCTGCTGTAATTACGATTTTACAGTTTCATTATTTGTGAAATACCGCGATGCAGTAACGTGCACCGCAATTTTTTAGCTTGTATTATACGGCAATAATTAGCAATAAATTAGCAAAAAATTACTGTGTAATAGATTTCTTTAGTTTGATGATGTGGTACCGCCAGCGTGAACTTGGAGGTACCACTACAAATAATCAATTATCTCTGTTACAACCATAGCAATAAATTTGCGCTATACGGCAATAACTAGCAATAAATTATAGCATATTTTTTATACCGATATTCAAAAGTGGTATCTCTAACTTCACGGACCTAAAATTATAAGTAACAAAAATGTGTCAATTAACAACTACAGCCCGCGTACGAAACGTAAATCTTATTCTGGCCCCTGTTATACAAAAGGTTGCCCACGCCTGCTCTAGGCCACGGTAGTGTGATAGACAGAATGGCGATAATGTTCTGCGCAGTAAACTATCTGAAAACTCGTGTGAGAGGCAGTCGAAATAATAGGCGCTATTAATTTTAAATAGAACAATATTTAAAATTAATGAAAGTGCGTTTACAACAAAAGTCACGACGATGGATGTTCGTGACGCCAACAAAAGGATTAGGAAAAGAATATGAGAAGAAAACAGAATGAAACGCGATCACCTGCAACTATATTTCTCTTAAATTCCCGGACTAAACCCAAAAAACCGGGGCTACTACAAAGGCCCTACCTACCGAAGCTGGCCAGTAGGTTGAGTGGCTATTGCCAAATGGCGACAAGTACCTACGAGAAAGTTACTGGAGAATTATTTTCTAATTTATCGAACACTAGAGTTATATTTAATTAGATTATTTTTTTATTTCATCATCAGGCACGCCACTAAATCTAACTTTTTTGCTCATTTTTACTTGTGTTGATGCTGTTTATCTGACATCTGACATCTGCCAACAAAAATAAAAAAGCTTAGTATAATAATGACATGATTGGATAAAACACAGACACGTGACATATAATGAAGCATTTTATTGGTTTTAAGAAACGTCAAAAAATAATCGTTTAATTCTGCTAACCTGTGTTTTTCGAGAAAAACTAAACAACGGTTGATAAATGTCATTTTTTGATAGGTGTCATAATTTTTTGAAGGAATGAGCGTTTCTTGATAGTGGTGGTCCATGTTCCTACATTGTTCGATAAGAAATCTATGGCGGGAGGTATTATGCTTCCCACAAAAGATTTTTTTTTTTTGTGATCCTATTCATATTTACAATCTATTTGTCTAAGTAAATTTAGTGATAAAAGATTATGTGACATGAAAGCCAATTGACGGAAATTTACTTACATTTATTTAATTATTATGTGGGTAAATAGCTCAGTGGTAACGTATCGGACTGTGGATCTTGAGATTCTCAGTTCGAATCCCAGTACCGACAGTTGCAAATTTAAATTTACTCCTGTGGTTCCCCCTCCACTAACAACTTTGGGGGCTAAGACTTGACGGCTGGTAACCGCATTTCATACGCAAAAATATATCACCTACCGAGATCTGCGTAAGCAGAGTGCCACACTCTTAATGGGTAAAAGGCGTGATGATATGTTTATTTTATTTATTTATTATAATTACAATTGACTAATACTGTCAGGATAAATTAAGTACTTAATCCTAAGATTAACTATTTTAGCAATCCGGTAAACCCAGAGGGTGGTGACGCTTTAATGTTGAACATTACCGCTCTGCACGAGCTTCACGGCTTGATTATCACTTCATCTTCAGGACGAGGGTTGTGAGTATGGTGCCCATTAGCTCCATCGGACCTTTCATCATGTTTTTAAGTTCGGACATGTCGTTGGCTGAGGATGCGACTTTCATAACTATTTCGTTTTTGCCTTTCCTGATATTACTTTGCTGAACTGCTTGGGCAAAAGATTTACCAGGGTGCTATGCGTTGGCTTGAATTTAGTTCTTTGTCTCATGGTGTTTTGTGCGTAGTGATGGCATTTTTTTAAAAATTAGATCTGTAGACAGCACAACCTTTGTAATTAGCAAGGTGGTTTTCGTTTCAGAGAACACACTTTACGTTGTTTTTTATTTTCTGTGTCCATTCGCATTTGGAAGTGTGATGATCTCCAGCACATTTGACGCATCGAGCACTTCTGTAGCAGAAGCTTTTTGTATGACCATAACGTTGGCATGTGGTGCATTGCGGTATATCTTTTTTTGTGTGGGGTGGTTCGATCTTGATTTTTGTTCTCATCAAGAATTTCAACAAAAAAAAACATTGGTAGTGGATTTTTAGATAACCTACCTATTCTACGTCTTATGTTGAAAATATTCATAACGCTATGACCATGAGTCAATTTCTTGTTTTAGGTCATTCAGGTCTACTGTCTATATTTTGTCTCTAATAAAATATGGTCGAGGAGGGAGTGCACCTAATTTTATAAAGAAATGTATGGCAAAGGCAAGATTTACCATTAGGCGGACTATTTGAAAATATAATTTCTTGCAAAAAATCTAGTTTTCGTTAAATCATCAAAATGATCACGCTACGAAAATGTTAGTTTTCTGGCATGATATTCTTGACTGACATAAGATGACAGCATCAGCAAAATTCGGTTCATGTTCATACTACTTTTCATCTACTAGAATCTAGCACTAACAAACGCTAGCTAGCCGCTAGGTTCGCCTAAACGCGCCCAATGTTACGTTTGTAACTGACGGGTTCGGTGAAGTTTATTAATCAACAATTAAAACAACTATTAAGAATCACAAAAAGTTTATTTACTAACACTTATATTTATTTAAAATACTTATTTATTTTTAAACATTTATTAATAAAAACAAAATAACGATTAATCAATAATAAACTAAGAATATTACAAAAGAAATATTTATTTACACTATTTATATTCACTACGCAAATGTTTTATTTATGTGCACTATATTTGATATTTCCTAAACAGCGTATCGGAGTCAAATGAATCGCTAGGTAGGCTAGCGCATTTACATATCTGTTAAGCTAATGGTCTGTAGTTTTCTCGTAGTCATGGAACAATTCGAGAACTCGCTAGAACGATTAGTCATCGTCGTGCGCTGTCTGTCCAGGGCCGTACTGAGTCGTTACTATAATTTCCATTAAAACTAGCTTCAAAGACGATATAATATATACCTTAAAATTTTTCATTTGTTCCCTTTCGATGTATGTGAATATAACTATTTATTTACGATTAATTATTTTAGCCGGCGGCAGAAATGAGTAAGCTCATATTCTTACGCGTGACGTTAGCTACTTAAAATATCCTTTTCCAAATTTAGGCACAAGATGGCAGCACATTGTATGTAGATTTGAGACGTTCTAACGCACGACCTAGAGTACGAAAGCCTAATTCAAAGATCGAAACCAGTGTTAGTTTTATGTTCTATGTTTTATTGTATTTGCAAGTAACATTCACAAATGACGTCGTTGTTAGTTTTAATGAATAGCAATATATAGTGACAAATATAATAAATAATTTCAACTGGATCGGTAACGCAGGTATCTACAATAGGCCATATTATACTGAACTATCAGAAAATTACATATGTATTTTATTGAAATGAACTACAGTTTGTTTGTTTGTCTTGTATACGTTCTTATACCATACATTCGATTGCGATGAAATTTCGGTGAGTTGTTGTGAGCATCCCTGCAAAGATTTCTGAATTAGCTAGCCCTGGGGTTGGGATATTTTGAAAAATTGTATTTATGATCAGATTTGAATTATTTTCAGAATATATCTGATATAATAATATTAGTTAGTAGAGATGAATTGAAGCGTGGGACGAAGTGACGAGCTTGCTTCGTCTATGTACTGACATTGAAGATAGGAACTAAATGAAGAACTTCGCCAATTGGCTGGTATCAAATGCAAGATATTTCGGAAAATTTCTTTGAGTAGCATTACAATGCATGCTAGTGATAAATATATTATAAGAAAAAAAAATTGCCGATCCGCCTTTATTTTTTTATTTATAGCATAAACGTGTCGGACTGTGGATCGTGAGATCCTCAGTTCGAATCCCACTGCCGACAGTTACAAATTTAAATTTACCCCTGTGGTTCCTCCTCCACTAACATCCTTGGGGGCTATGATTTGACGGCAGGTAACCGCACTTCATACGAAAAAATATATCACTTACCGAGATCTGCGTAAGCAGAGTGCCACACCCGTAATGGGTAAAAGCGTGATGATGATGATATATAGCATATTTGTATGGATGCTAATATCCGAATCGGCAAGTGTTTTTTTTTTTTTCTGTTAAACTAACAGAACTATCAAAACTAACAGCAAATATGGTTTTTAATTTTTACATGTTATGATTTTGATTTTTTAAAGTGAATTTCCAACTTGCCATATTAAAATGGTATCACTTTTTTTTGTTACCATCTGTACGACTCTAGCCGCATTTGGAAGATTTTTATTTCAATTTAAATTCCCTATTTTAATAGCTGTAAAGGGGGGGCTTTGCTATTATTCATACTATAAAGCTACAAAACCTAACTTCTTTCAGTCGATACCACTAACTTCTGAATCTATATTTGTAAATCTTGTCTCCACATTTTACATCTTGACAAATATTTAGAAATTTGATCAATATGTAAACTTGAAAATCAAATCATGTCAATAATAGTACATACACCACTTGAGAGAAATTTATTTTCCCTCTTATTATTGCAGCCTTCATCTACGACTGGTGTTTTATTTAACTCTACAGGAAAAAAAATCATACATTCCTCTCACTAGTTGTATAATATACTATTTATTACACCCCTGGTTAACGTGAATTCCTGTTCATTGCATGTGTTAAATTGTTTATTTTTCACTTACTTGATACACAGTTTCATAACAAATATATGAATCCAGAGTGATATAAAACAAATCAATAGAAATCCAAATCATTTCACTTGTATGCTGAGATATTGAGTTCTGGTAAACAAAGTTTAAGAAAACCATAACCGTTTCGGATATCAAAGACCAAAAACACATTAAGATATAAAATAAAATTACTAAAGAATATTTTTCATTTAAAACTACCGCGAGATCCACCAATCTGGAATGTATTTTACACAAAATTTTGAATTTTTTAACTTTATCGTTAACGTTATTATTGAATAAACATATCAAGGCTATATTTATTTGGTAAAATCTTTGGTGAACTAGCCACAAAAACATCAAAAATTCTAACGTACTTGCACAACATATAAATGCCACATATGTGTCGAATAATACAAATATTAAAATATCAAAAGAAATTGCTTTGTAATAAAAAATATTAATAAAAACCAACGAAACTGGTAAAATAAATATTGTTACAAATGCATGGCAAACAATTGCAACTTTAGTTTTTTGGTAATTAATTAACATTCCTAAAGATTGGCATATCACATCAATGTGCTGCAATTCGTTCAAAACATAAATAACAGATTTTTTATTTTTGAGACTGAAAACAAATACGTAAGTAAACATAAACAACTTTGTCGCTAGCAAGACGAAATTAGTAATATCTTCTATAAATATATTTGATCTTACAACTCCGGTTTTTAGTGCTGCAATATTGTATATCAAGCAACAAATAAAGAAGAATACACGAAAGGTCGCATAACCGTAATCAGATTTTGTATTAAAATTTGCATGCTGTACAGAATACGGGATATTTCCCAAAACCCGGGAAATTTTAAAAACTGGTTCGAGTGCTTCGTAAATACATTTCGGTTCAATATTCATTTTAGATTAACTGAGCAAAATTACGTTCCTGTTAACTTTATTATAAAGTTTAATTAATTAAATGACTAACACTGTCTATAATTTGCATTATTTATGACAGAAAACTATTACTACATGATAATTTCTCATGTCTTGTTTGACAGGAAAATAAAAACGTTAAATATTTTTAATTATTGTTATGAAAAACATTTCACTTTTTTATTATTTTATATTATCACTGCAACGATTTTTAATATATTTTATTTTCGTTCGGTTATCAGTGAAGTGAGCGGTTGTGTTTCAAAGTATCAACAATAAAACCTAATTTATATGGGAATTGTTATACGACTGAAATTCAAAACACATTTCAATATAGTGAACACTAGAAAAGAAGATTCACAAAGAGTAAAAAGAAAAACGACGAAACCAGTTATGCATGGTGGAAACACAGGCAACATAACCGACAGGGACAGCGAAGATTAAAGACGATATAATATAAAGTAAGTCATAAAAAAAAAACAATGTTATCGTTTTGACAGCGGATAAATAGGAAAGTAACTGTTTGAAAGTGATAAAACGTTATTTATCTTTCTCCTAGCAACCAGATCAAAATATTAACTACATTAATATCATTTGTATTATATGTCAAAAATATGATATGTAATAATTGTATTTTCAACAATTGCAGTTTTAAATAAACCTTTTCATAAATAATGTCGTTAAATTATCTCGCCGAATTACACTCAAGCATTTTATTTTCTTCGGATAAATTTCAGTTTGAAAACCCAATCTTGTAACCTGACAGCAATTTGACTCGACCTCCACCTGTGGTGTCGTAATTTTATTAAAACAATTTTCTTGTCAAATTGCTAGGTAACAAGGTTTCGTTATAAACAGAAATTTATCCGACAAAGTAAAAAGCTCTTGTGTAATTACAGTTGATAATAAACGTAGGCGAAAGATAGTGATCTCGAAATAGCTACAAGGAGAAAGAGCAAATTAACACTAGTTAAAGACAAAAGTAGAGAAATGGATCAGCAAAGAAACTTAATGACTGATATAATGAATGAAATAAAAGAAAAAAAAAAGAGAAAACCAGGAATACAGAAAGGAAATAGAGTAGGTGAGAGAAGAAAACACTCAAATAAAACAAGATTTGAAGCAGGTTAAAAACAAATAGAAAAACTAGAAGGATTAGATAGCAGTCTGGCAAAAATGGAGAAACTCAAAGGGAAAATAACGTTGTTATAAGCGGAATTCATATACAAGGAAATGTAGAAGGGACAATGTCTGAAAAAATAGAACATTTCTTGGACCAATACCTAAAAATCAAAACGCAAGTCAAAACATCTTATAAAATAAAGGAAAACGTTATAATACGAGTAGCTGAAATTTAAAATTTTGAGAAGAAATTGCATATAATGTAAAACAAAACGATGCTGTGGAACACAATATACAAAAAGGTGTATATAAATAACGATCTGGCAGTAAAAGAAAGAGAAATACAGAAAAAGCTTACAGAAGCTGCATAATAATTAAGAAAAGAAAACAAAAATGTGCAAGTAACGTAACAAAAACTAGTTATAGATGGAAAACTGTGGATATGGAACAACAACTTAAATATACTGGAAGAAGCCTCAGAAATCGAAGATCCGAAAAACAAGAAGAAATAATAAAAAATAAGGAAAAAAGGACGGTATGGAACCATTATCCATATAAAGCAGTAAATAAAATATATGATGCAAATAAAAAACAAAAAATCTGGAAACTGGGAATATGGAACATCAGAAGCATAAAATACAAGGAATGGGAAATATGCAATGAATTCAGTGAATCAAAAATTGATAAATTGGCAATAACGGAAACCAAGAAAAAAGGACAAGGAGAAATAATACTTGATGAACACATCCTTGATATACAGTGGGGTGAAACAAGATGAGAGAGCGGCAGCAGGCGTTGGATGCATAACGAACAAACGATTAGCGCAAAACGTACAAAATGGGAAGGGGTGTTAGAAAGATATTACAAATAGAATTCAATAATGTAAATAAGGAAAAGACAACGATTATTAAATTATTATTAGCTAATGTAAAAAAAACTGCTAAGGATAAACAATACAAATTTGTGTGGATTAAATCTAGTAGAATCTATGTACGTAAAACGGATAACTTGCCAATTATAATTATTAATGATGAAACAGATATTTCTAAAATAAAATAATTCATCGGTTTCGTTTTAAACTCTTAATTATTAGCAGTCGGTTTAATAATGAACATCAGTGTTTATTATCAAAATGTCAGAGGCATTAAAACTAAAATAACTAATATTTATAATGAAATTTCGTGCTGTGATTTCGATATTGTAATTCTTACAGAAACCTGGTTAAATAGCAGTGTATCAAACTCTGAGATATGTGACCAAAATAAATATATAATTTATAGACGCGACAGAAACGACCCTTTAAAATGTGAAGGCGGTGGTGTTTTAATATTAGTGGCAAGTAAATTCAAATCTAAAATTCAGTTATCCTGGTGTTCTCCGGCAGAAAACATCTGGGTAACTTTACTTCTCTCCAACTACAAAATTCACATCTGCAGCGTTTATATTGCTCCATCTTCCAATCCCGACATCTACTATCATCACTCAGTGAAATATGTTTAAAATATTCAGAAGACATCATCTTAATTGCTGGTGATTTTAATTTACCCCACATTGATTGGACACCTAAACTAAATTATTTTCAGCCCCTAAACGTTAAAAGAAATGATGTTTACTTTGAATTTGTTAATTCTATCAATATTTGTCATTTATTTCAATACAATGGTACCGTTAATGTTAATAATAATATTTTAGATTTTACATTATGTAATTTGGACTGTACAATCAATTTATATGAATCAAGTATTTCAAACATTGATGTACACCATCCGCCCCTTGAATTGTTTCTTGAATTATATGACATACCACAGCTTCCACCTAACATTTCATTTATACATAATTTCAAAAATTGTAATTACGAAGATCTTATTTTCAAACTTTCTAATATTAATTGGGAAATGAAATTAAACGAAAAATGTATAAATGTCAACGTAGATACATTTTATAATATTGTACGGGATCTTATTAATGACTTTGTTCCTATCAAATGTGTTAATAAAAATTCTTTTCCTTCGTGGTTTTCATTTTCTTTAAATAAATTATTGAAGGAAAACATAAATTTTTCAAAAAGTGGAAGGTGTACAAAAACAATTCTCAATTTCAGTTGAAAGTTAAGCAAAAATTAAAAGAGGACTTCAATAACTATGTTCTTAATGTTGAAAATAATTTTGGAACTATACTAAAACTCTGAGAAAAAACAGTGGTATTTCTAATAATGTTAAATATCTAGATCACATTGCTGAAAATGGTGTTGAAGTTGCAAATCTGTTTGCTGATTATTTCGAATTCATGTATGTTAACGATGTACATAATTACACTGTACCAAGTCGGGCTTATGAGGCCATTAATTTAGGTTCTGTCTATCTTGATTACGATAAAATTTTATATCATTTACTTCACCTGGATACAACTAAAGGTGGTGGACCTGATCAAATTCCTGCGATTTTTATCAAAACTTGTGCTTATTACCTTGCAAAGCCGCTACATATTCTTTTTAATCAATCTTTGAAATCAGGAATTTTTCCAGATATTTGGAAACTGTCCCATATTACTCCAATACATAAATCGGGAGATATATGTGATGTGTCAAACTACAGGCCAATTTCCATTCTTTCAATTATTCCAAAATTATTTGAATCGCTGGTAGTGAAAGAATTAAAATATAATTTAGAAAATATTATAATTCCCGAACAAAACGGCTTTTGTTCTAAAAGATCTGTTCTAACTAACCTTGTTCCGTTCCATTAGTTCTAACATGGACAAAAAACTACAAATTGACACAATTTATACAGATTTTAGCAAAGCGTTTGATCGAGTACATCATCCTACTCTGATTTACAAACTTCAAACTATTGGAATACATGGTACATTATTAAGATGGATTGAATCCTATATAACCAATCGGTCACAATTAGTTTATTGTAATGGTTTTAAATCTCATTCTATATCTGTTCCTTCTGGTGTACCGCAAGGATCCCACCTGGGCCCTTTATTATTCAACTTATTTATAAATGATATTTCACAATGTTTTAATAATTCACAATTTTTATTATATGCGGATGATTTGAAGATATTTAAAACCATTACAAACATAAATGACTGTATTGCTTTACAAAATGATCTCACACAATTAATCCTTTATTGTCAAAAAAATTATTTACATCTCAGTTCATCTAAGTGTTATGTTATGAATTTTACCAGAAATCGTAACGCAATCAACTATAACTATAAAATCAACAATGTGTCTTTTGAAGTGAAATCAATAATACGAGATTTAGGTGTACTTTATGACCCTAAACTTTTGATGAAATCTCATATTGATTCCATCAGTAGGGATTCATACCGTACATTGGGCTTTATATTTCGGCACTGTAAAGTTTTTAAGAATCCAGATACGGTGATTTGTATATATAATTCATTAGTACGCTCCAAACTTGAATACGCGTCCGTAGTATGGAATCCAATGTACAGAAAAAACATTAATATTATTGCAAATGTACAAAAAAGGTTTGTAAATTTACTTTGATATAAATTTAATATTACCTGTTCAACTTATATAAGCAAACTAGAAAGATTCAATATGAGCAGTTTAGAAGACAGGCGAACATATTTTGACATGATTTTCTTATATAAAATTTTCGATAATTTGCTTTACTGTAATAATATTATTTCATTGTTTAATTTTCATGTTCCACCAAAAATTACTAGATCTTGCAAACTTTTTAAGTTACCAAAAAGTAACACAAATAATTACAAATACTCCTGTGTTAACCGTATTATGTTTACTTACAACAATAAGTTAATACATTTAGATCTGTTTAATATGTCTTTAAACTCTTTCAAGACATATTTAAAATCGTATGTACTGTAATTATATAATGGACTCTTGGTGTCTGTTTGCTGTATTTAATGTATGCTACTGATTGTAATTAGTGAGAACTTTTATTTGGCCTTTATTGTGCTGTTGGTTCTCCCATTTCCTTAAATAAATAAATAAATAAATTATAGTTGCATATGGACCAGATGAAAATGAGAAATCTGAAGTGAAGGACAAATTTTGGAGGAACTGACGATATCAACAGAAAATATATACTCGTACATCGCTGGAGATTTCAATGGCAGAGTGGGAAGAAGTTAAACAAACAATACAGAAGTAGTAGGGAAATACCAAGATAATAAAATAAATAATAATGGCAAGAGATTAATAGATTACTGTATACTAAAGGACGTGATAATATCAAATATGCATAAAGATATGCACAAATACACGAGACAGGGACCAAATGAAGAAGAAAAATCAATAATAGATTACATACTAGTAGAGAGGAAAAACAGACAAATAATTAAGGACAAAAGAGGAACAGAAATACACAGTGATCACTACTTACTTGAAGCAAAACTCAAACAGGAAATGAACAAACAGCCAAAAACAGAAATAAGTAAAATGAAGAAAGAATATGAGACGATAAAGATGAAACTGAGGGATACAGAAATATCTAAAAGTATGAGTAGAAAATTAAAGAACTAATAGCAAGAGACGAAATAGAAACAGAATATAATAGCGTAGAACAAGTGAGAAATAGGTTTAAGAAAATAATTACAGAAGCCGCGAGTCAAGTATGTGGTGTAAAAATAAAAATAAATATATCATCACGCCCTTTACCCATTATGGGTGTGGCACTATGCTTACGCAGATCTCGGTAAGTGATATATTTTTGCGTATGAAGTGCGGTTACCAGCCGTCAAATTATAGCACCCAAAGTTTTTAGTGGAGAGGGAACCACAGGGGTAAATTTAAATTGTCAACTGTTAGTTGAGGGATTCGAACTGAGGATCTCACGATTCACAGATCAACACGTTACCACGGAGCTATTTACCCCAAATAAAGTAAACATCAATAGAAGGCAAACCGCATGGTGGCCCCTTTAATTAAAGAACAAATTAAAATCAAGAAAAAGAAATGATTAGAATACCTACAAAACAGGAATGAAAAAACATACAACGAGTATTAGAAACAAAGACAAAATGTGAAGCAAATGATATGCAAAAGAAGAAAGAAACATGGGAGAAATTTGGAGAAAAATGGAAGAAAAGAGTAAAAGTAACCAGAAACAATCTTACAAGACAATCAAGACAATGAGAAAGGACAAAATAGAGACAAGTATGACGATCAAAGATAAAAACAACAAAATAATAACGAACGAATACCAAATTATGGAAAGATGGAAACAATACCTTTGTAGGGAATAAATGAACTACAAAATATATTTTAAATAAGTGTTTATTGTAAGGAACGGATACGTGGAAGTGTTTACAAAAAAATATAAAATGTTAACGGTTGAGCTGTCACTGGTGATCTGTCACTGTCGAGAATTATACAGGTAAGTCATCGAAATGCCCGTCTTCGATATCTCCCTTGTCGTTAGAAATACGGCATATATTTATTAACAAAATTTCTTCGACTACTAAAGGAGCATAACGTAAAATTATTTTCACATATACAGGGTGTAACGTAACGGCTAGACGAGAATTGTTTGTCTTTTTTAAATGGAACACCCTATATATTTTTATATATTTTGAATTATATTTTATTCACCTATACGGACATATGAATTTTGTTTTAGTTTTCCGCGGCGTTGTCAAGTTTTTCCGTTTTTTCTCTAAAAAAGGCCGAATACACGCATTGCTTTGTGAAGGCGTACTGAAGTTATTTTAATAGTAAAATTTAAGAATTTTTTTTTCTGCGCAACTGTAACTATACTCTATGTTTTGACATACTTTCAATTAAATGTAATTATACAGGGTGTTCAATAAAGCGAATCAAACTTACTCCACTTCAAATGAGTATAACTCGCCATTTTCAAATGGAACATCCTATATTTTATTATTCTGTTGTATGCCATTTTGTATTACCTTCATTTGTTATTAAGGGTATCCTATGTCTAAAACCAATAATTTCGGAGATTTTTGCCATTTTTCACTAAATTAATTTATTGAATTAAAATTAAATCTAGTATACCATGGAAATTATTTCCAATATAATTGCCATTCTTATGCAAACATATTTGCAGACAGTTTTTAAATGAGTAATTTACTCTTCGCAGTATATTTGCGTTGACAGTTTCAAAAGAGTTACGAATTCGCTCCATCATATCCATCATATCTCTCGTGTAGTTGGTGCTGCCTGATAAACCGATAAACAAGAAATAATGTAAGTTTGTAAGATCCGAAAATCTTGCGGGCCAATTACTTGGACCACCTTGTCTAATCCATTTTTTAAGAAATTCTTCATTTAAATAATGCCTAACCTGAAGACTGTTGTGAGCTGGTGCACCATCGTGTTGAAACCACAATCTCCGGATAATATTGAGAGGTAAATTTTCTAAATCGTTTAGAGAATCAGTTTGTAAAAATTAACAATAATTTTGTCCGTTAATACTCGTATTATTATCAAAAAAGTATGATGCAAATCCGTAACTGATTTGGAATATTCGACGCAAGCGAAGAGTAAATTACTCATTTATAAACCGTCTGCAAATATGTTTCCGTAAGAATTGCGGTTATATTGGAAGTATTTTGTAAATTAAAACAAAACAATAAATTTAAAAAAACCACTAGATTTAATTTTTAATTGAATAAATTAATTTAGTGAAAAATGGTAAAAATCTCCGAAATTATTGGTTTTAGGCATAGGATACCCTTAATAATAATTGAAGGTAATACAAAATGGCACACAACAGAATAATAAAATATAGGGTGTTCCATTTGAAAATTGCGAGTTATAATCATTTGAAGTGGAGTAAGTTTGATTCGCTTTATTGAACACCCTGTATAATTACATTTAAAAGAAAGTATGTCAAAACATAGAGTATAGTTACAGTTGCGCAGAAAAAAAAATTCTTAAATTTTACTATTAAAATAACTTCAGTACGCTTTCACAAAGCAATGCGTGTATTCGGCCTTTTTTTAGAGAAAAAACGGAAAAACTTGACAACGCCGCGGAAAACTAAAACAAAATTCATATGTCCGTATAGGTGAATAAAATACAATTCAAAATATATAGGGTGTTCCATTTAAAAAAAGACAAACAATTCTCGTCTAGCCGTTACGTTCCACCCTGTATATGTGAAAATAATTTTACGTTATGCTCCTTTAGTAGTCGAATAAATTTTGTTAATAAATATATGCCGTATTTCTAACGACAAGGGAGATATCGAAGACGGGCATTTCGATGACTCATTCTGTATATGTGGTTTCGGTTTTGGTTTTCACCCCCGCTATGTCCCTTGGCCTACCATCAAGTCTTGGTACCTGCTCGGCTCGGTCCTTTTGCCAGATGGCCCTAGCCTGGCTGTCAGTGAAGTGATAATTTAGCATATTTTATGAGCAGCGATTAGGAACAACACTGTTTGCTACACTTTCAAGAGTTATTAGATGCAATGAATGAAGAAGACGAAAGAACATGCAACATGATTACAAAGACAAATGAAAATAAATAACCAGAAACTTGCAGTCCAAGCAACAATATAACAAGAGAAGAAATGATCAAAGCACTAAGAAAACTTAAACATGGAAAACCAGCTGGAAACGGCAAAATAACTCTTGAAATGATCAAGTACATGGGGAACGAATGAGGAGAACTTTTTTTGGAAGTACTTAATTTAACGTGGAAAGAAGGAATGGTACTGAGAGACTAGCAGACAGGTGTTATAGTACCTATACATGAGAAAGGAGACAAACAAAAATTGTAACAACTGTAGGGGCATCACACTACTTAGTACAGCTGTGAAAATATATGAAAGAATACTTGAAAGTAAATTAAGAAAAATAGTAGAAGCTACACTATAGCAATCCCAGAGTGGTTTTAGAAAAGAAAAAAGCGCTCAAGACCACATCTTCACAATAAACAGATCATACAAAAAACTATAGGCAGCAAATCAAAAGCTTATTTCGCATTCATAGACTTGGGAAAAGCCTTTGATAAAATGAAAAGACAGAGAATGAGGGAAATATTAAAATTGAGAGAAGTTAACAAAAAACTACTAGAAGCCATTCAAAGCCTTTACAAAGATAATAAAAACTATATGATCAGCAGGAACATGAAATCTAGTGAGTTCACAACAAAAAATGAATTAAGACAAGGCGGGGTTCTTAGCCCTGTATTATTTATAATTTTATGGATGAGATTATCAAAGAAACAACACAACATGAAGGAACTCACAGTGATACACAGACACCTGCAGACAGTCAAAATAATAGTATACGCATTTGCTGAAAACGTGGTTATTATGGCTAATAATGAAGTAAATCTACAAATGAATCTAATAATCTGGAACGAAGTATTAACAAAATACGAAATGAAAATAAATGTAAATAAAACAAGAGTATTAGCGACACTCAAAGAACCGAATGACATAAATATAAGAGTAGAAGGAAAACCAGTGGAGCAGGAACACCAATTCGAGTACCTAGGAGTAATAATACAAAACGATGGAGGGCAAGAAGTAGATATAGGAAAGCGATTGCAGAAAACAACCAGAGCACTATATGTAATGACAAATAATATTATAGGTAAAAAAGAAATCTCCCAGAAGACCAAAATAACAGTATACAAAGTAGTATATAGAAGCATACTGATCTATTGGTGCGAAACCTTGGTTCTAACAAACAAAATGAAGAGCAAGCTACAAGCCTTAGAAATGAAGTACCTAAGAAAAGTTAAAGGTATAACAAGACTACATAGATCGTGGGCATCAGAGAAGAACTAGAAGTAAAACCACTTTTAGAATATGTAGAATAAAGATAACTAGAATGGTGGGGACACATAAAAAAAATAGAGAAGGATGGACCCGCAAAAAAGATGTGGAAAGCAAGAATTCAAGTGAAAAGAAATAAATTTACTTAAAGCCAAGTTATCCAATAACGCATAGTGATTTATTTACTATATTCCTCAACAATTTTTCGGCTTAATAACCTTCCCCAAATTATTATTTAGGAAAGCCATATCGATTGGAAATTTTCCGCTCTACAACTTTGCCCTCTTGACATTTCCCTCTAAAATTAAAAAGAAACAAAGAAAACGCAATTATTCGAAAACAGACTGTTTTCCAACCCTTGAAATTAAAATTAGGGTATGATGCCATGGTAGTAGCGTACTATATAGATGTTGGATATTTTAAATGTAAGAGCAATAAGGAATAAAAATTCAGCCATAAAATATACTTTTGGTGCAACCGGACGCGAAATAAGCATTTAGCAGCCGCAAAATAGACCGAGAAATTGAATTTCGCGGCTGTTGTTTTGGCAACGGCCGCGAAATCCAAAATAATTTTTTTGTATCCTATTTCGCGGCAGTTGTTAATGGTAACGGACGCGAAATTGGTGAAAAAACAATCCTTTTGACATTTGAGAAATGACATTATTTTTTCAAAACTAATTTTTTTTTTTTATCAAATGTCAATTTCATAGCCACTTTCTATTTACAATAAAACTGTTTAAAATTTGTAATTACATATTTTTTACGGTTGCACAAAAAATAGTGTGTACACCTTGGCCGAGAAATCCTTTATCGTCCTCGAGATTGACCTGCCTCGGCCGCATGCGGCCTCGGCGACAATTTTTCTCACGGTACGCTAAAAAGCGATTTCGTGGCCTTGGTATACAAATAACTATTATCAATTTTTCTGGATTTCAATGCAGATTTTTACTGGACTATTTATGTTCCATTACATAAATAGTTCCTTGGCAACGCATCTGTCAATAGATCATAGATCCATAATTCATGTTGAATGAAATAATAATAATAATAATAATAATATATTTATTTTGCCTTCCAGGGATATCCCTGATACAAAAGAGGTTCAGTATAAAGTACAATATAGTATAATTATTTGATATGTAAAAGCTTAATTTTTTAAACTAATCTGAATTTTACATTTATCACTTAAATATTTATACTTAAATTAATTAATATTTACTAACACAAAGTAAGAATTATTCATTTATTAAAAACGAGCGTAATTTTAAGACATTGGCCATAAAATAAAATAAATTGTATGCTTCCTTTTTTTCTGTAATATTCATACACTGTAAAATAGTCTCTTCTGGGGATGATAACCAGTACTCTCTGAGATGCTTATACATAGGACAAGTATATATAATATGTTGTAAATCTTCCACTTCATTCAAGTTACATACTGTACACAATTCATTTGGATTAACTTTGTAACTGATATTATTTACAACTATCCTAATTATAACACAGTTTACTGTACGTAATTGAGCTATTACTCTACAAATATTAATGGGAATACCTAAAGTTAAATATTGTTGCGGTCCACTATTTAGTGACAAATGTTTGTAAAGATTACAGAATTTTCCATTTTGGGCTCTAATTAAGTCTTGTGCTCTTAGCTGATCTTCGTATGTAGTTACAATTACGTTAATACTATTTTTTAATAATAATACATTTTCGGATTCCAGTATATCAGTAAAACCAATCGTTTCGAACATATTTTTAACCTGTGTTACCCAATTATATTTTACTTTATTATTTACTAATTTATCTAACTTACACAAACGTCTGTAACAAATTTTCGGATATCTGTATTCCGGCATGTTCCACAATTTAATGATCCAGTTAATAATTAATTTCAATATTTCCACTGCAATTTTTGATATGCCGACTTCTAGGCGAACAACATATTGTGGTGTGTTTTGTGATAAATATAACAATCTTTTAAAATTGTTTGAGCTTTTTCGATTACATCGGTATATCTGACTCCCCATATCTGGGAACCATATAACAGTGTACTAGCAACAATAGATGAGTACAGTTTTATTTTACTATTCCAATCGCTTGATTTAGCTTGTGCCAAGGTATTTAAAACAGAGCCAGTTGCAATATTGGTTTTTGTGACTGCATTAGTTGCCGTCTCGAGAAACAGAGATGAACTCGAGAATGGAATCCCCAAATAAATATATTTATTGTTAATTTGGATTTCGTTATTTTTGTACAAAAACGTACCTTTATAATTACTTGAGCCACCTCTATGAAATCGAATGACTTCTGACTTTGTTTTATTTACCGTGAGACATTTTAAATTACAATAATTTTCCAGAATATTTAATTTTCGTTGAACATCAACTGGAGAGTCAGCAAAAATTACCAAATCATCTGCATAGAGCAGCATAAGGATGTCATTTTTATTATCTATATTTAAGCCCTTTGCATCATTATAACGGAAAAATCTTTCAATATCATTTAAAAATAAACTAAATAACAGTGGGCTTATAATTTCGCCTTGTAACACACCTTCCGTAATATCTATGTCATTTGTGTGCGAATAGTCTTTCAGTCTTATTTTCATATGAGAGTTTTCATACAGTTTACTCAACACTCAAATTGTTTTCCCACTTATACCTAGTTTATGTAGTTCATTCCAAAGTAGAATATGAGGTACAGAATCAAATGCTCTTTTGAAATCTATAAAAATTGCATAGACATATTTCTTTGTTAGTCTTAATTGTATTTGTACTGCTGCATTTAAAGTAAATATATTGTCTATGCAGGAACGACCTTTACGAAAGCCAGATTGGCATTCCGGTATAACGGCTTCTGAATTTGCCCAAATTAATAGCCGATCATATATAATTTGAGTAAAGATTTTTACTATACTGTTAACAAGGGCAATGCCTCTGTAATTTGCTGGATTTTCTTTGTCACCTTTTTTATGGAACATGATCATTTCGATTTGGGACCAGCGCTCCGGAATAGATTCGGTTTGCCAAATTTTGTTGAACATTGACACTATGTATAACAGCCAATTATTTGGAAGATTTTTATAGAATTCATTGCTGATTAAATCTAGTCCGGGCGCTTTTCCCAATTTACATTTCGATACTGACAAACAAATTGTTAAAAATAAGTATATCATTCGTTACTAAATTTGTAGGCAAATTTTCATAATAATTTTCCCATGTGTTTTTATCTATATTGTTACTTTTATGAACTTTACTTCTGTATTTATTGATTGTTTGCCAGAAGATTGTTGAATTATTGACATTTTCCAATTTTTTTATTACTGCCTGTTCGTAATCTATTCTTTTCTTTTTTATTAATGCTTTATACTCTTTTTTTGAATTTAAATACATATTTTTACAATTGACTTCAAAATTGGATGATTTACAAATTTTTAAATTATGTTTTACTAGCTTATGACACGCTTTACATTCAAGATCAAACCATGGTTTGCGATTATTAATGTTCAATGGGGCCACATATATATATATATATATTTTATACATTCCTAGTATGTTAGCTACATAGAAAATAGAGTTTAATAAATTTTCAATTAAATCGTTAACAGATTGATTTACTGACCACACAACACTGGGGACTACTTCCATAAGTTCAGAATAATTTTGTGTTAAATCTTTGTTCCACTGTAAATAGTGTCTTTCTACACTTTGAATATCTTTTGGTTCAATTTGTAATGTCACGTTTAAAGTTAAAGACACAGGGAAATGATCTGAGTCATTTACACAGGATTTAACCAACAAATCATTGATTATAGCACTGCTTAGTAAATCGCACCACACTAAATCTATAACACTTTGCCCTATAGCACTACAATATGTGAATTGAGCAGGGTAGTCACTTTTGGCTCGTCCATTAATCACTATGAAACCATTTTCTTCCATAAAATCTGTTAAATTTTGGCCTTTTCTTGTTGTTGTGTTGTCCATTGTTTCTCGTGATGCTATCAAATCAATATCACCTAAAACATCCTCTGAAATAGAATTTAGGTATCCAATTCTACAATTAAAGTCTCCTCCTATAATCCAGTAACAATTATTGTATTTTATCCTTATATCATTTATAGTAGTTTGTAGAAGATCTAGAATGACGTTAATATCTAAATTTGGTTTGAAGTAAATTACTCCTATGATAGCATTAAAGTTGCTATGTGTAATTTTAGCGAAGATCCAGTATTCACATTTATTAATACATATAACTTCTTGTATACTCTTTTTTGTAAGAATTGCGAGTCCCCCGCTTGCGCGACCCCTGCTTTTTTCTTTAATGGCTTCTGTGCTGATGATGTTATAATATTCTAATGTTTTATTATTATTTTTTATTTGATTGGTAAGCTATATGTCTCAGTTATAGCAATTATTTCTGATGACTCATTAATTTGGGTAAAACTATTAATTACATTTTTAAATCCTTGCGCATTCCAGAAAGTAATTTCTATGTATTTGTTTCTCGTAGTATTGTTATCTTTCGACATTATTTTGTTTTCTTTTGGTTTGGGGTGTTTCTTGGTCTTAAAAAATGATGCAATGTTTGTTGTGCAGGGGTATCGTTTTTTAAAGTATTAGCGTTTGAAGTTTGTTGTTTGTTAATGATTACTTCCTTTTCTGAGTCTTCATCTGACGATGGTTCCTCATCATTTGATTTTATATCCGGTTCTTCATATACACTGGGTAGTGACATAGACCTTCTTCTTTTAGGGGTTTGAGTTTTCTGCCGTATAGACGTACCTGTTTTTAATTCTTCTTCAGTGTAATACTCTCCATTAACCAATAGTTTCCCGTTTCTAATTGTCGCCTTTAACCCTTTGCTTTTTGCGTCATTAAGAAAGGGTTTTAAAAATTTGTAAGTATTTCTTTCTTCTCTAGAATAATCTTGAGTTATGTATATTTTTTCTTTTTGTACCATATGTTTAGCACCCAGTATTTCAATTTTCTTTCTTTCAGTCGTTAGTATTAATAGAATAGGTCTTGCTTTACTTGATGGTCTTCCTATTCTTGTTATATGGTCTATTTCATTGGAGAGTGTAGGTATTTTAAGCTTTTTATTTACTAAGTTTATTATTAAATTTTCTAATTTTTCTCTAGTTTCCTCTTCTTCTTTAACTCCAAAAATTACCAAGTTTCTAGATCTTAATTTCTTGTTAAGGAGTGATATATTTTTTGTTTGGATTTCTATAGTTTTCTCGAGCGTAGCGTTTTGTAATTTTAATTGCCCTACCTCATGTTCTATATTTTCAACTCTTTTATTAGTTGCTCCAATTGCTGCTAGTAATTCTTGTTTACTGCTTTCTATGGCTTCCAAGATTTGGGAAAAATCCATTTAAATTGATTTTATATATATACAAATAATTTTTGCTTTGATAGAGTTGGGAACACTGATGATTTAAATTTGATTTGCGCGTTAATAGCCGATTAATTAGCTTTGCTAACAAAAATTTATTCAAGGTTAAGCACCAAAAACTAGTTAATAGATGTTTGATAGCGTATATTTTGTTATACTAACTTGGTTTTTTTAAGTAACACGAAATTTCAGATGATTATTTACAATCGGGTGCAACACTTTGATTTAATTGACGGCTAGAACTATATAAAAGTGATAAATTTTAACGGAGCAAAATAAGTTGAATTTTCTACACAATAGTACCAACTGAACCATGTTGAATGGAATAAAATTAGTAAAATTTATCAATGGTAACCGAATATTTGACTTAAATAATCTTACATATTATTTATGTTTCTTCCTGGAATAAATGCTATTCATGTATAATTTAATTATTTACCACGAAAATTATTATAATTCCATTTAAATAATTTTCTAAAGAATAAAATAGAATATTTATGTAACTATAATTATTTACAATCACTACTATTTGAGATCCACAACACACGACAACTCTGACGTCACAACATTTAAAAAAAATATTTACGGCTTAACAAATAACAATTAAGACTTTTTAAAACTGCAAATAGTCTTCAATTTAGACACAAAAAAGGACTCCTTTGCTATTTTATCATTGCAACTGTGGTTTTTCATCTACTCACATCGTAAAGGCAAGGCGACTAGGGCATTAATAATTATGAAATAATTTTATCACAGTTACCGAAAGAGTGTTGCTTCGAAACCGCCCGACGCCGTAGGCGGAGGGCTGTTACCTTCAAGCAACGTTCTTGACGTAGTTGTGATTGTGATAATATTATGAGTACCTATTTATCAATGGTCGAGGGATATTCGATGAGAAAATTGTTTGCGATAATTATTGTTATTTTCATTTACATACCGTGAAAATCATATTTGGAAATAAACAAAAAAAATATTGAATTAACTGTCAACAACTGTTACTTAGCAACATGTGATAATTTTCCCGGGAAATTATCAGTGTGATGTGACCTGATTGGTTACTTTTGCACACGTGATCCAAAATACAGGGTTTTGATTGGATATTTCTTTTAACCAAAAAATTTTTGGTGGTAATGTCACAAGACCTTATTTTTTTGCTTAGCAACACGAAAGCATACTGCGGTAAATCTCGATTCCGAAGGAAGAGGGGTTTTACAAAATGCCAGTTTGCTTAAGTGATTTTATTTAAAAGCAAAAAATTGAGTGCTTAAAAATAAAAATTTATCTGAGAAAATTAGAGAGGTCGTGTGGTATTTGATGAGATAAATTTCAAAGACAAAGAAAAATGAAACTGGAAATATTAATTAACTGAAGTTATAAACAATATCAACTGTTTGTTTACTTGGTAGCGGAATTTTATGGGAGTAACGGGGTTTTATCGTAGTAAAGAAATCTTATTAGTATAATACTATTCGAATTATTTGAATTTTCAAGTGCATCATAATTGGTTAAAAAGTGTATTTGTGATCTGATTGGTTACTATCGCATACGTGATCAGAAATACAGGGATTCAACTGAATAATTTTCAAATGGATACAAAATTCATTAGTCTAATATATTTTTATTGTTATAGTATGTCTAAACAATTACAAATAATTTATATCTGTACAAAAAGTACACTAGTGATATATAAGTAATTCCAGTTTTCTTCAGTTTTTTATCTACTATAAAATTGTGATCGATCGGTGATAAATGAGACAATAATTACTAGAGTAGACGAAACTGTTGCTATAATCTAAAATATATTTAATATAGAATTACGAAATATTAAAAGAAATGTTATAAAAATTACCTGGAAAATAAAAGTGTAATTTAAATCGAATAAATTACAAACCGTAATATTAAATTTCCTAAGATACATTTGAAGAGAATGTATCTGTATCTGAAAATTAAAGTTATTAATTGAAATATTATGTAAAGAGAGAACCATTTATTAATACCACGTCTCTAAATTCTGCCTTATTTCTTCTATTGCTGTGCATTATCTTTGAAAACTGATTAGCCTGAAAAAAAAATACAATATGGGTAGAAATTTAAGTTGTTGGTTTTAAATTGTTGTAAAATTAAGTGTAAGGTCTATCAGGTTTATATTTTATATAAATGGATTTATTAATACGAAACCTTGATTCGTCGGCTTCAAAAATATGCACAACACATAGTAAGTTTAATAAAATATGCCAATAACATTTAGTTTCAAATTAAAGCTGGTTGAGGAAGAAGTACACCTAACTTCATAGAGTATCATTCAAGTTAAGCCCAGGGCCGGATTTACCATAAGTCGGACTAGACACCAAAGAATAATGGGCCAAATTATAAAAATATCGTAATTGAGTTTGAGAATGCAAAACTTTTTTTTTAAATTAGTTTGATATTGCACCTAATAACACAATTTATTTTAAATATCTGTCTATTATAGTTATAGGCCAATTCTGAGCAATTCTGTAAAGTCTGTAAATGCTTACAGGTCAAATGGCAATTCTGATAGCATCTGTTCGTTACAGAAAATCGTAAATATGTTACAGATATCTGTAAAAGTTACGGTGAAATTTGAGGTGCCTGTAAACTTTTACGGTCACTGTAGAATGCGAAAATTCATCATTATTTTATGAATAATATTATCACTACTATTATTTATTCCCTCTAGAGCCTTCTAAGTATTCAATCAGTGAAAAATTAATAATTAAGGTAATATTATTTATTGGATTACTTAGCAAAGTTTAACAATAATTATCCAACAACGCGTATTCCTTTTTAGGTATTTTGATACAGAAATATTTACTTGCCAGTTTATATAAAATATCAATTAGTTTAAGGGTTTTCGTAACTTTATATTTTCTGTGGTAGTTCTTTTCAAAATCCAGTTGGTTCAAACTGTTGGATTTGTTTAAGTCAGTCTGTGAGTAAAGTATTAGAAAATACTAGTAATATGTTAGCGCCTTCACAAGTAACAATGGGCATCCGTTTTCGTTTTTTAATAATGTTTTCAGTACCAAATTTGTAATTCCATATATTCAAACAATTAAAAATTTAATTTCGACTAAGTTATTTTATTATTTAAGTATTTTTAGTGTTTACTTCATTTTAAATGGATGTATAAGTATAAATAATTAAATATTTTATTTTATCTGTCACATGTCGCTTACAGATAACCAAAATATTATTGTGAAGTTAGACGAATGTCGTAAAATGACCGTAAAGTTGATCTATAAGTTGTCTACTTACAGGTACCTGTCGAGAATTGCCAAAACTGTAAATCTGTAAAGTTGTTGGTTTCGGGCGTATCGTAGGTAACAGATTTACGTATTTACGATCTTACAGATAAAATGTTCAGAATTGACCCATTTTAAGCTTCATTCAAAGCTATGAAAATAAAAATAAAATTACACATACAAATATAACTAATGGTCAGTATCTAGCAAATACATTCTTATAAAAGATTTCACAGCCGTCTAAAATGAAACTAAGCATGAGATATAAATACAAGGATATGCAAATGTTAACTATTTAACACCACCATAAGCATATTGTTCATAAGACGCAGCCAAGCAGTAAAAAAGGGGAAGGAAAATATATATCTCCATCTTTGTTCTTTTAAAGCTGTAAAGTATAGAGGATTTAAATGTATACTTAATTTAAAAGTGGTTTTAAAGAAAAGGATTTCGTATATTATTGTATATACATACACTATATTTAAAATATAATCTACAGGCAGAGCTTGGAAATAGGTGATACGTTGGTAATCTATAATGTACTAGATGGCAACAAACGTTAATTTATGATTCATTTAATCATTAGGAAATGGGTCTGTTGAATTGTAGTAATAATAAAATGAAACACAATTTGAATTTAATACCAGTAATTATGTTTCATTTTGTTTTATTTTCGTAGCTGTGAACACGAATCCGAAAAGAATAAATCAAAAATTTATATATATTTCTTATTTGCATAATTGTGAATGAGGTTTATGCTTCTATTTGTACTAAAAATCCAAACCTCCTCCATTTAATACCGGTCACATTTGAACCAATATTTCTGAATCTTATCTCTAGATTTTATATCTTCAGCCAAGATTTAAAAATATAGTCAAACTATCTTGAACCATGATTTTGCATTTTTACTCGATATAAGTGTTTAAATCTGCCCCTACTTAACTTCTTGCCTATTTCATATGAGATATTCAACATGCTACCCACAATAATACCCACCTCATCTGTGTAAAATAATTATTTACTTTACAAGTGTGCAAAGTAAGGAATTACCCACGAGAAAAATTTAAGCAAAAGTGTGATAATTTTATCGAGTAGGTAATACCACTTTGCCCACGTGTGAAGTATAACGTTTTATCCAACATCTCTTCATAGATGCAAAATGTATTTAAAAAATTATTATTTGACAATGATATATGCTTTAAATTTTCTAAATTAAAATGTCAATCAAAGTAAATACCAAGGTGTTGTATGTTATTATTATTGTTATAAATAGAAAATAACTCACTAGTGACTTTTCTCAAAATTATACCCACTAGTGTGTAATCTGTTACTTTCCTTCTTTAAAATCACCATAGTTATAGAGCATTTATTGAGAAGTGTTGGATAAATATAATTAGGAATAAGTGTTTATTTTTGACTTACTTGAAATACAGTTTCATGACAAATACGTACAAACTGAGCGAGACAAAACATATCAAGAGAAATCCAAATTATTTCAATTGTATGCTGAGATATTGAGTTCTGGTAAACAAAGTTTAAGAAAACCAAAACCGAGTCGGCTAATATAGACGAATAAAACATTAAGATACTTAATAAAATTATTAAAGAATATTTTTTATTCAAAACTATCGCGAGATCCACCAACCTGGAATGTAATTTACATAAAATTTTGAATTTTTTAATTTGATCGTTAACGTTATTATTAAATAAACCTATCAAGGCTATATTTATTTGGTTAAATCTTTGGTGAACCAGCCACAAAAACATCATAAATTCAATTATATTTGCAGAACATATAAAAGTAGTGTATGTGTTGAATATTATAATTATTGAAATATCAAAAGAAATTGAGGTATAATATAAAATATTTAAAAAAACCAATGAAACTGAAAAAATTAATATTAATGACAGTGCATGGCAAATAATTGCAACTTTAGTTTTTTGATAATTAATTAATATTCCCATAGACTGACATATCACATCAATGTGCTGAAATTCGTTCATAAAATAAATAACAGAGTTTTGATTTTTGAGACTGAAAATAAATACGTAAGTAATTATAAACAACTTTGTTGCTAGCAAGACACCATCAGCAATATCTTCAACAAATCTTCCTGAATTTAATACAATTCCGGTTTTTATTGCTGTAATATTATAAATCCAGCCACAAATGAATAATAATCCACGAAATGCCATACAGCCGTAATCAGACTTTGTATTTAAATTTCCATGCTGTACAGAATAAGGGATATTTCCCAAAACCCGGAAAATTTTAAAAATTGGGCCGAGCGCTTCGTAAATACTTTTTGCTTCTATGTACATTTTAGGTAAATTGAGCTAAATTACTTTCCTGTATTCTTTATTTTAAAATTTAATAAGACTAATGACTAACATTGTCTATAATTTGCATAATAGATGATAAAATAATGTTATTACATAATAATTTCCCATGACTTGCCTGACAGGAAAACAAAAGAGTAAATATTTTCAATTATTAATATAATAAACATCTCACTTTTTTATTATTTTATCATGCCAATACAGTGAAATTTGACAATATTATCTACAAACGTTCGATTTATACTACAAATCCCATTTCAGACAGATAATGACTTGACTTACATTACTTGACTATTTATTTGTTCACCTTCGGCTTGATCCTTTGATTTTTATCGCGTTGCTGTATCATTTTATTTTATACTGGCTACTAATGTTACATTTTTCGTACTATTTATTGTACAAAAAGTGAAGCTTTAAAGTCTTAGTACTTTTAAGTAAAATTTTACTTTCACTTTTTTTCATTATTTTGTAACAGTGCTTGGCCGAGCTGATAATGTGTAAAAATACATTTTATAGCGAGGAAAAAGGTTACTTTAATATAATATTGAAATGATTAAACTAAACAAGAAATACAAATATTACAATTGACGCAAACGTGTAAATATGTTACAGAGTTACAGTTACCAATATATTAAATAAACGATATTACTTTATAGCTACATCTTGTAGCGGTGTAGAATTCTTTCGACTGTCGGAACATCACTCTTTTTGACTTGCAAAACATCACTCTTCGACTTCCCAAACATCAATCTTTTTGTGGACTGCCAAATACTGTCCTTTTAAACAGCTAAAAGTAGAGCTGTGCGTTTACATCGATGTATCGATATTATATCGATATATCGAATAACGATATTCAATAGAAAAAATATCGATATATCGATATATCGATATATCAATATATCAATATATCAATATATCGATATATCGATATATCAATATATCGATGTATCGATGTATCGATATATCAATATATCGATGTATCGATATATCGATATATCGATATATCGATGTATCGATATATCAATATATCAATATATCGATATATTGATGTATCGATATATCGATATATCGATATATCGATGTATTGATATATCGATGTATTGATATATCGATGTATTGATATACCGATGTATTGATATACCGATGTATCAATGTATTGATTTATCGATGTATTTTGTGAAAAAGAAATAAAATTTACCTATAATGCCATCTAATGAAAGGGGTTGTGCCCGATTTATTGATAGCATTGCATACTGATATTTATTTTTACTTTCACTCTGGAGTCGGGATTAAGGGAGAATTAATAATTGGGACGATGTATAGGTACAATTTCCAGCAGAAGTTTTCATAAAACTACCTCCCAGTCATGGCATAGTACAATTTCTTATATTTTAAGTAGATTCCCGTTTGTTTTATAATGCTGGCGCCCAGCACCATAAAGCAAGTACACAAACACCCCAGATGTTAAAATTTTTCGCCTTTGAAACACCCGTTACTTCTCTTCACAATAGAATTGCCGAAATCCTGAACCATTGTAATCCTTCCATAAAATCTTTCTGCATTATATTGTTTACTATTTATATAGTACAGATCGATATCCTGAATCATTGTTTAATTACCAATAAAATCTAACTATATTAGATCGATACATCGATTCATAAAAATCTCAATATATCAATATATCGATATATCGATACATCGATACATCGATACATCGATACATCGATATATCGATATATCAATATATCAATATATCGATACATCAATACATCGATATATCGATATTATCGATATTTTTCTAATATCGAATATCGATATTCAAAACAAAATATCGAACAGCCCTAGCTAAAAGTATGTCATCAAGTTGATCGTGTCATCATTAGCTGTGTCTGCAAATATCAAAGGAATTTCTTTGCACACGCAATAGAAACCTACTTGTGCACTAATTACAATTGATATTTGCAATACTCGTACAAGCGCGGTTATTGAACTACAAAATGCTGAATTAACAATTTGGCAAAACGCGCTTGTTACAATTTATAAACAAATACTTGTTCCTATAGAAATTGTTAATTAGCTTCCTTCTATCAACTCATATTTAACAACTTTAGTAACCAGAGTGAAATAAAATTTTGTACGTATCTCGAACGAAAACTGACATTAAGGTACAAGCAAGTAGCTAACTTTTCTTTCTAGATACATAAATAAATATTTAAAAACTATCCCTGCATCTTGCTGCATTTATTTGAAATTAATTAAATTTTTATTTCAATAAAATATATTTTACATAATTCCAAGCGATCGTAGAATAACTTTTATACGCAATATTTGGGATACGATATTATATGTTTATCACATTAATGTTATAAATATATTCTGCCTACTGCCTCGTTGTGCAACTTTCATATTCTTGCGTTAACCTTGATGTCTATATCCCACTAATTCCGTAAATACTCGTAGCTTTATTATTCATAATAATAATACAAAAAAAATATGTCAGACATTGTCAAAAGAAAAGTTATGTATATATTTTGTTACCTTTTTTGTTTTGTTCAATCTTGCTATTGAAACTTGTTGTTTCTTAGTTGGATACGGAGCTCGAAACTTTCTGTTTTTTTTTTTTCACTCAACTCATTCCTATGGTAACAGGATGGGTGATGACAGGTGAGTGGGCGAAAGTTCTTTAGCTCACTACTTTCACCCACTTGTCATTTGTCATTACCAAATTGAACCTAACCTTACATTAAGTATATGGACCCCAAGAATGGGAGCGCGTACTTTCAATAACATGATTTAACAAAACGCTTTACAACACTCGTGAAGAAACGAATTCGCTCACTTATGTGTTTTTGCCAACTCGGCTGACGCCTCGTATTCGAAACTTACAAATTTGTGAGCGAAATTCTTAGTTTCTTCACTCGTATTGTAATATACTATTTTTTTTTAATTATCTGGTTGCATTAAGTGGGGTAAATAGCTCCGTGCAAATATTTTAGACTGTGGATCATGAGCTGCTTAGTTCAAATCCCATAGCCGACATTTGCCATTTTAACATTACCTTTGTGGTTTCCCGACAACCCATATTATAGAGAAGAGGAGCGTGACTTGACAAATGGCAACCATATTTTAAAGGTAAAAATATATTACTTACCAAGACCTGTGAAAATAGAGCCCTACACTCAAAATAAGTTAAAAGGCGGCATGAAGTATTTATATAAATATACCTATACCACCATGTAAATCTTTATTTTACAACGCAGTATTGGCAACCGTACGATAATTATTGTACTAGTCGGCCGGTTTCGGCAAGTATACGATGTACGATAGTAAATTTGTTTGTAAAATGACAAAAACATTATGTTGTAAACGCTAAGTCACCACACAGAGATTCTAAAATTTAATAACGTAATAAGTAATGTCAGCATGTAGAGAGAGTTCAATACTCGATAGCGTAATAATTAAAAATGCATGTGTAAGTAATTGTCTAAATTTAAACTGGTAATATATGTCATGTTTGCTGATTTAGCGTCGACAGAATTATTAATAATTGAGTGATTATGTTATATTGTTTGAGTAATATTATTAAGTTAGCACTTATTTTGTTGATGTAGAATTTGTAGTAATACATATAAATATTAGGATGTACAACACAGAGGACAGTACACAGCAGAGTATAGTAGAGAACGTTGTTTGTTAAGAGTTAAATAAAGAGTATGTAAGTTAGTCCACGAAATCAAGTCTTTTATTCTGCTGACTCCCAGTCTCGACAGGACCCTTTTTATAATGTACCCTCTTTTAGAGGTGTTACAATGTGCAAGAATAAACACACTAATTCCAATGAAGAAGTTGGGTACCATACACATCATTTTGAGTGTTCTTTACGATAAATTTAATGTCCTACGTTGGCAAAACTGAGTGCAAGTTTCAATATTTGACTTAACTGGGAACTAACAAATATGTAAATTTAACCTATAAAATATTTGGTTCTGATTTCATATTTAAAATAAATTTTATTTCATACTTGTTACTTATGTTACATTTTGCGGACTTCTTGTCGTAAGAAAAGTGAAACTTTAAAGTCCTAGGACTTTAAGGTAAAATTTAACTTTTAATTGGTTCATTATTTATAAACAAATACTTGTTCCTATAGAAATTGTTATTTAGCCTACTAGTATCAACTAATATTTAACAATTTTAGTAACTAGTATGAATAAATAACTTGATAGTAGCTTAAAGTTTCACTTTTCGTTCTAGATACATAAGTAATTATTAATATGTACCGCGTTACGGAAGTTTCTTTCATAACTTATATATGGTTTATTTTCCTCGGCCCTACGGACCTCGGCAAACAAATTCCCTATTCGTGATAGAAATTTTGAGAGATTACAATTACCACCCATTTCACTTTCAACGTGTTCAAGGAGTAACTGAACCTGACCATTATTCCCGAGTAGGGCTGTGCATTTATATCGATATATCGATATTATATCGATACATCGATTTATCGAATAACGATATTCAGCACAAAAATATTGATGTATCGATATATTGATATATTGATATATCGTTTCATCGATACATCGATATATCGATATAAATGTATTAACATATCAGTTTGTTGATGTATTAGTAGCGAAAAGCGCTACTAATAAATACGCAAGAATTTATTGCTAAACTTACGGTCGGGCTATGCATCCGGCAAGGGACTGAGTAGGCACCTAGACTTGTCGGGCGGCGCCTACCGCCAGAAAAACACCCCAGATGTTCAAAATTATTCGCCTTCATCTTAGGAACACCCGTTACTTCACTTCACAGAGACATCCCGAACCATTGTTAATCCCTCTATAAAATCTATCTACTTTGGGTGGTTTACTATTTATATAGTCCATACTGTATAAAACAAGATATGCCTCCGTTGTTTTGTGTACTTAACTGAATATAACAAAAATAAAATTTTTTTGGTAATTACATCGACCGAGCTAGGCATAAATTATTTCAAACCAAATTGTAAAATTATATGAAGAATTTAATTCTCTTTTATTTGAAGTAATTTTCTCTAAAATTAAGCAACGGCGGGTAAAAACTGATTTAATGCATATGATCCACTTTTTGATTAACACGCTGTATCAGCATATTCCAAAACCAGATTAAGCATAGTAAACATCGTTACACTTCTATTGATACATAAAATATCGATACATCGATATATCAAAACATCGATACATCGATATTATCGATATTTTTCTAACATCGAACATCGATATTCAAAACAAGATATCGAACAGCCCTATTCCCGATTTATGTTTTGCGAATGGGCTTTACAGCAACATGTGTTGTGACGCACGCGATGCTTCTTGGGAGCTCGAGGTCACCGTAATTCCCTGTAAAAGCTTAAAGGGGGCCGGGAGCTCAATGGAGTAGGGTAGGGTTTTATCCTTGAGTAAAAGAACGAGGTTTGTAAACAATATTTATTTGTTCACACACAATAACAATAAAATAAATAGCGAACATACTCAGGGTTACAGGTTAGACCCACGCTGCAGTCAACCAAGACGCGGAGGACCAGCGACTGTGCATTCATTCAGCACACCGAGCAGGGAAGGCCTGCGCTCCGGGTACCCGGCTGAGTCGTGGAAGGCCGACGACAGCACCGACACTCACGCTGCTAGCGCCTTGCGAAATTTTTCCACTTAAAGAATCGTCCCGCCGTCAACTAGCACTCACGCAATCCAAGAAAAAATCTAAGTCTCTAGCCGTGGTGGGCCGACAGGTAGAGCGCAAACACAAGAAGCAAGAAAAACAAACAAGCAAGAGACTTCTAAGTTCTCTGCCGTGGAACACCGACGGCCGAGAAGCGCAAGAAAAACTATAAGTCTCTAGCCGTGGCGGGCTGACAGCTAGAGCGCAAACAAACTAGATAGCCAAAAAACGCAAAATAACTCATCAGTGGAACTGCTCTTCGAAGACGGAAGATTCGAGCGGAAAGCCAACTCGGAATCTGACTGACTGATGGACCGTGCAGGCCGGCTTTTACACCAGCAATTCTTAATTAAACGGCAATATTCGGTAAGTTGTCAGACAGAGACAATCAAAACTTCTCGAAACTTCGACTATTTTTGTCTAACAAATTCTAATAAATGTTACAATAAGTCCTGTTGACTTTACAAGCAAAAATACGGGATATAAAATACATCTACAGTGTATTGCCGTGTTACATTTAAATTTGAAATTAAATAGTTAACTAAACTACATCTAGGCGGTGCTGGCGTCAGCCGGCAGTGTCAGGCGATAGCTGTCAAAGTGTAAACAAACACATGAATGTCATAACAGAAAAACACAGTAAATTACAACAGTTTTTTGATATTTCAGGTACAACGAGCACAAGGAATAGTACAATCGGTGAAATATATTTCCAACGTAAACAAACCAAGTCAAAATGAATTTAATTTACAGGTACGTAATCAGTCTCACAGAGTACAATTGTTAACATTCTGCTATTCCAGGTACAATTGAAAAATATTAGGTTTGTTCCAAGTGGTCATTTCTGACATGTTTGAAACATGTTTGTGACAATTTCAGTGCGCCTGTGAAAAATGTAAACAAGTTAAGTTGAAACATAGACTGAAACGGCGAATGGAATGAAGCGCATGTGCATACTCATTTTTTGTTTTGACAGCTAACCTTAAATATACATATAAATAAAGAAATTCATACCATTTTTCGCTACAAAAAAGAAATGAAGCTTATGTTTCAAAGTGAACTTGTTTACATTTTTCGCAGGCGCACTGAAATTGTCACAAACATGTCACAAACATGTCAGAAATGACCACTTGGAACAAACCTAAACAATATAAACAAAACACATGACAAGGAAAATACAAGAAAATAACCAGAACTAGGCTAGCTAAGTAAGAGTCGAGGTGATGTTCGCAAAACAAAAGTTAACCACATGAAAACTAATAAAATCCAGGGTGAAACATCACTGCCTTAACAGTTAATTTTTCCCTCATACATAATATTTTCCGATGAAACTACTTTTATGCAAGAGGTAATAATTATCATTATTCGCATTATTGAAGTCAAGATAATCCACATGTTGTTGTAAGAGGTAGTTTTCAGCATCGCTTTTCATTAATCGTTTATGCTGGCATTGGAAATGGGATGTATACGAGTCGAACATTCTACCAAATAGGATGAATACTAGTCATTTTTTACTATTTTTACAAAATAACCTTCCCGAGTTATTAGAGGATGTAGGTACCTACGTCTTAAGAGGGATTTATAATGAAGTAAAGTAAAAAATAACGCAAGATGCTACGCTGGCTGTGACAAAGAAGTAAAGCAAGAAAACTTCGGTAGGCTTTAGAAACGAAGTATTCGTGCAGGTCAGTTTGAATTTGGCGTTTGTACTGTATAGAGAGAGCACTTGCTATTATATATATATATAGTCGAATGTAGAACTGAATCGGTTTTAAGTGGAATGCTAAAGTTGAGGGTGGTAACCATAATGCACCCTTCAAAGAGAAGGGCTGAACAGGCCACGAAAGAGGTATGAAAAATTCCCTATGCCAACATTCTGGGAATTTATGAATTTGCAGATGTTCGCACAGACGGTAATTAACAGCTTCGGCGTCAGCCTGTCTAGTACTAAATGAATACAAAGGCAATAAACCAATCATATAGAAATGAAATCTTTTAAGTGCCTTTACGAATACTTAAAAATTAACTAAATAGCCAATAGCGCAAACTAAAAATCAGAAAAAATAAGATGAATTCAAGTTGTGGTTTGAAATCTGTTCCGAGAACACAAACATACATATCGGTAATAAAGCTTTCTACACTGTAATTTTAAATTGGTTAGTGGTAGAAAAGTAACTCAAAAAGTTGGAAGTTTGCCAATTTCTTAGTTGTTTCTGCCACAGCTTCTGCGTCTCTTCGTTGCGTTTTGTTATAAAGCAGTATGCGCAGTCCCGTTAATTTATCTTTTGTGTTACTTTACTTCAACCGCGTTACTTCTTGAGTTACTTCATTATAATTCCCGCTTTAGACTGTCAAAAACTTGGATTCATAGCCAAAAGGGACCGACCTATATAATATATTAAAAAACTAGAACTACTTAACCTATTGCAAGGTAAAACCTTTTTTTAACCTCTATTCCCTGAACTAATGAAGATATTAAAGGCCAGTTGCACCAATCACTTAAATTTTAAACTTGGATTTGTTTTACAGCAATGTCAATTATTTCATATGACATGTAATTTCGAATTGCTTTTATTTATTTGAACCAAGAAATTTAAGCTTTCTTGGTGCAACTGGTCATAAGGTATTCATATTTGTCTAGGACGTTGCCAAACTACGAAACGGAAGCCGAGAAGTTACTTGGCGACGTGACGTCCGAGTTTATTTTGAATCGTTAATATCCGTGTTAAATCCAAAGCTACATCAAAACACTATAGCGAACAAAACTCTTTTTTATAAACAAATATAACGAAGTGTCAAATAACCTAGTGATGGAAAACTTGGAAATTATTGGGTACATTCCTAATGATAATTTGTCGAAGGGAGAAAAATAACTTTGAATTTGTTACCAGAAAAATCTATGCAATTATGGCTTTTATATATTAGTTATGGACTCATAATATTATAGATACAGTACTGCATTGTTATGGTCAACACCAGGCTCGCAAATATATGAGCTCAACACAAAAAGACCTACTTCAATTCCTCGTAACATTACATACTATTGTATAATATTATCAGCTAGGGCATTGATAATTCGAAATAATTTTATCACAGTTACCTTTAAGCAACGTTCTTGAGGTGGTTGTCATAAAATGATGATTATTTATCAATGGTCGACGGATATTCGATGAGTAATTTTTTGCTATAATTATTATTATTATTTTCATTCGCATACCGTGAAAATAATAATTTGAAGTAAACAAATCAAATATTGAGTCTACTCACTGTCAACAATTGTTACTTAGCAACAAGTGATAATTCCTCGCGGAAATTATCAATAGTTATATCACGAGTGCTAAGAATATAATCGATTAAATTTGACATGTCTAGCTTATGCATAAAATTTTGCTTAAAAAGTGTTTGAGTACATAATAATTTGAAAAAATCCCGAGACCGCAGGTCGAGGGATTTTTCCTTAAATTATTATGTACGATAACACTCTTTTAAAAGCAAAATTTTATAAATAAGCTAGACATCAAAAATAATCGATTAAATTTTTTAGCACGAGGGGTATATGTCAAGATTATTTCATGAATTCATAGCATAAACTTTAATACTTGCCGAAGAAATTATACTAAAACGTTGATTTTGACACATTTTTACATAAATAAATTGGTACACTCATAAACAAAAAGGACCATAAAATTTTGTTGTTATAGTGTAATTATAGCAAATTGATTGTTTTTCTTTTTACTTGTCAAATAAAAGTCAAAAATTTGTAAATATAAATAGCTTGAATTGAATAATTCATCATGTTTAAAGATGTAGAATACCAGTAAAGGTAAAGAACATGTAAGTATCTTGCTTCTGCAACTAATTATCCGGCTATAATTCCTTCAAAATGTTCAAAATTTGCATATGAAAGCTAGCTTCAATTTAATCGCGAATAAACAGCATGGTGCTGTTTATTCACTTATCTAAAATGCACAACAATGGAAAATGAGACATTGTGATTGGTCAAATTTGTAATGAGTGAAATAATGAGCTATAATATCCCTAGGCCATTGATAATTCGAAATAATTTTATCACAGTTACCGAAAGAACGTTGCTTGATAACCGCCCGACGCCGTAGGCGGAGGGCTGTTTCCTTCAAGCAATGTTCTTGGGAAATTATCAGAAATTACCTGATTGGTTACTTTTGCACATGTGATCAAAAATATAAGGTTTTGATTGGATATTTTTTAAGTAATAGTTATTTGTCAAACTAGAGAGGAAAGCTTTTTTCCACTCTCGCTGAGCTCATGAGGCAATCTTCGAGCTCGAGTGTGAAAAAAAGCGCTTTCCTCTCTTGTTTCACAAATAACTATTATTTGTCTTTCTTCATCTTCAACTGCATTACGGCGTAGATACTTGCAAGGACTTTCCTGTTTTATTATATCTATCAATAATACGATATATTGTCGATTTGCCCGGAATTGGACGATCTGATAACTACTTCGACTGCAATGCAATTTGATAATGAAAATTATTTCTACGGCTACAAATTTAAATTTACCCCTATGGTTGCCCCTCCACTAACATCTTTGGGGGGTATGATTTGACGGCTGGTAACTGCACTTCATACGAAAAAAATATATCTCTTACCGAGTAAGCAGAGTGCCACACCCGTATTGGGTAAAAGGCGTGATAATATATATATATATATATATATATATATATATATATATATATAAATACAAGTTTCGCGACTGTTATGTTGTAGGAAATTTTTTTTAGCAGGTATAGCAGTCGTTTGGGCAAAAAATTAAAACGCTCTTTTTAAATAGTCAAGCTTTCGGAAATTTTTATTCCTTCTTCAGGACATAATACAATAAATACAAAATAGAAATTAAAAGACACACAAAGATAACAATAAGACTTACATTTAGATGAGATTAAATATAAAATAACATCAATGTAATAGAAATACTTAATAAGTGGACTTAACAGCAGAATAGTAAAAATATATAACTGTCTTGAAATAAAAGTATAACATGAAATATAAATATGAAATAAAATATTGACAGTTCAAAAATATTTTTTTTAAATCAACTACGTACATGAAAAATAAGCTAAATGTCAAAAAATAATCTGTCAAAGTGATGTATGAAGTATAAATATTATGAAATGAGTAATAACGGGTAAAAAAGAAAAGCAGTTTCAAAATGTTTAAGTATATGATCTGGATTTAGTTAATAAATATGAATAAATAGAACTTAAACTATAGACATCTGTTTTCTTGTTCATCGTGTCAGACTCATTATTAATATGAAACATTTCTAAAAACAATATTTTATGAAGATTCTTTTCAGTTTCTAGAACTGTAACTTCTTCATAGTTAATACCATGCAAATTCTTAAACTGATGTTCTGTCACACAAGCATTAGGTCTTAGTTTGAAGTCACTTTTATGTGAAATTATCCTGCTTTTAAGATGTCGGTTAGTTTGGCCTATGTAAACAAAGTTACAATCTTTACATGGAATCCTATACACAACATTGGTTTTAAGTAAAACGGGCGTCCTATCTTTTAGATTAGTGAATAACGATCTTGTTGTAAAATAATTCCTATTAGCTATTTTAACGCTTTCGTCTTACAATGCACTAGCTAAAGATGGTGTTAAACCAGAAATATATGGTAGGGAGCAATATTTAATCCGTTCAGAAGAATCAATCTCAGGTATATTACCATCTATGTTGATAGTACGTGAATTAGTATTAAACAAAAGACTGTTAATCAACTTTTTTGGATACGCATTAGATAGAAGAACTTCTCTGAGTTTGCACAAGTTTTTATGATGCAGTGTTGGATGACAAATTGACAATATTCTCCGTTTAAGTCCCAAAATTGTATTAATCTTCATTTTCTTAGGTTGATCAGAGAGAAAATTAGGTCAACATTTCAAATTATTATCATGAATTAAAATAACGTAATTTTAATAATCATGGTGCCATCTGTTATCTCGGAGGAAAATTAAAATGCTTCCAATAGCAACGATATCCAATTTGCTTGACCATGATGTAGATACAACGATTATAACAATTAATGTGAATAATACGGAATAGAACTGTCAGAATGAGAATTTGTTTTATATTTCAATGGCTATCTAATTTTTGACCAAAATGTCTTTTTTTTAAATATCTAATGCTTTAAATACAGATATTCTATTGTAATAAATAATAGTATATTACGTACCGTGAACTGTAAGTGATAGTTTGTAGGTCGAGAATGTAGTTTTGGATGTCGAGACCCGTAGGGTCGAGATTTCCTAAACATTCGATACCTAAAAAATCTTTTACAGTTCGAGGTTAGTAAGTCATTTTTTGCAATACCTGCGTAAATATAAGAAAAGGAAAAATTAACAGCTGTCAGACTGAGGTTAAATATAAAATTTGAATGATATATATTCACTTACCGTCCAACATGAACGGTAAGTTTCACTTACCATCCACCGTGGACGGTAAGTAAATGATGTAACCATGAAAACCAATTGTGCAATAAAAGTTCCACTTACTGTGTTTAAATTTTGTTATTAATGGGTAACTTACAGTACAGGTATTGCAAAAAGACTTTTTTAAAGTAACAACAACTTTTTTAATTAATTTTAAACTACTTCTCATTCTTGTACTTTTACTCTAAAAGTCTAAAATATACAGGAGAATCAATATCCGCACATTCTAAAAATCCAACTATGTTCCGCATTTCGTTGCATACCCGGCATGTTATAAATCTTTAGTAAAGGCACCATATAATAAATTCATTTTTATAATATATTTTTATTGTTATGTATTTCTACACAATTACAAATAATTTATATCTATACAAAAATGAAACTAGTGATATGTAAGTAATTCCATTGTTATCTACTGTAAATTTGTGGCTCATTGATGATAAATGAAGCAATAATTACCAGAGTAGACGAAACTGCAGCTATAATCTAAAATAAAATTAATATGAAATTACAAAAATTTGAATGAAATATAATTAAAACTACCTTGCAGATAAAAGTGAAATTTAAATTGAATAAATTACAAACTGTTATATCAAATTTACTATGATACATTTGAAGAGAATGTATTTGTATCTGAAAATTAAGGATATTAATTGAAATATTATTTAAATAGAGATTCATTTATAATACCACGTCTCTAAAGTCGACCTTATTTCTTCTATTGCTGTGCAAAATTTTTGCAAATTGATTAGCCTTAAAAAATTATAAAAATGAATAAAAAATTAAGTTGATAGTTTTTCGTATTTTGCTATCTAGTAGTTGTTGTATACAACAAATTTACATTCTATGTCTATTGAATTATCCTAAACTTTTGTTGATTTGTAAAAAAATTTTTCCTGATACAGGTACACGTTTTTTGTACTAAAATATTTCATGAATATTATTATATAACTTTAACAAAAAATTCGATTTTTTTACTTCCCGCCTTAGGCCTTACCTTTAGTAAGGGAGGTATTGTTTTTGGTAGTGAGTTTTCAATGAATAAGCACGTTTTATGGTCCCTACAATACTATTTTACTGTTTTCGCCATGATATCTATGTATGTATGTATGCGAGTGTGTGTGTGTGTGTGTGTGTGTGTGTGTGTGTGTGTGTGTGTGTGTGCGCGCGCGCGTGTGTGTGTGTGTGTGTATACCTTGTGCGTGTGGTCTGTGCGGATTTTTTCGTCTCGCATAACTCAAATAATACCAATAAATATAATTTTGTGTATGTTTGCTTCTTATATTTATATGAAGACCTGTTTAGATTTTGGATAAAATTGGTCAACCAGAAATAACAGTTCACTGAGGCCCTTTACAGTTTTCCGTGAAAAAACAACAATTTATGTTATTTAGAAAATTGTAGAATATTTAATTTTACATCTATATTGATTACACAAATTTTATTAATTTTTATTAAATTTAGAGATAATAAAATATTAAATAAATATTATTTTTTTTACAAAATGTGACATGTAATTGTGAAGCAATTTTTTATCATTTTCATAGTATGTGTCAGAAAAATTAAAGTAATATATGAAAGAAAATTATATTTCTCAAATATAAATAGAACATAAACAAATAAGATGGTATTTTTCTGTATCATTAAATACTATTTTGTACCGTTTAAGAGTTGTATTGGGCGAGAGGTTATGTGCTACCCACATATAATTAATATTTTATACAATGAAATGTAATTACTATTCAAATTACTAATTGTTTATAATAATACTTAGATACTAAGTTTACAGTTATAATTCTATTCTTCCTTTCTTTTGTGAAAATCATTTGAACGTAGAGGTGACACTGAGTGGGTACATAAATTTCAATATACGCTATGGAAGTACGATTGCAAAAAATAAATGAAATGCACCAAAATAAGATAGAAAACACAGTGAATATACAAAAGAAATAATATACACACCAAAATTAAATGTTTTATACACTATGCATTTTTTACATTTAACCACATCTAACTTTAAATTAAAAATCCCAAATATCTTTTCATTTCTATTCCTAAACTGTGCTTAAATTTGAATTTAAAATATTATTATTTGAATGCTTCACAATTATTATTGAAATGCATAGAGTATGGTTCACTTTAAAGCCAGGGCCGGATTTACCATTAGGTAGATTAGGTACAGTCTAAGAGCGTGTTTTAGGGACGACAGTTTTTATAACTATAAAACAAGACAAAATAATTGTATACAAAGATTGTACAACTCGTAACTAATTCAGCCAATGGCATTTGAGAATTTTACTTAGTTACCATTTATTGATAAGCACATATACTCTTGGCGACGTGGTATATTCAAAGTTGATACACTCAACGTAATAATACGTTTCGTGGCAACAACATAATATGTTCGATAATACCATCAACATTGATTATCGTTCAATAAAGATCATGTAAGTAATCGACGAAACCCAGTTTTATTTCTGCTGACTCCCAGTCTCGACAGGACCCTTTTTAATAATGTACCCTCGTTTAAGGGGGGTTACAATAGGAATATGGTAAATTCTTAGTGTGTAATTATTTACTCCCCTAATTATTTTAAAGCAAAAGTTTATGTATATTTTATCTAGAGAAAAAAATTCTACATCTATTGATATAATTGTTTATAAGTTTCCATTGTCCGGAAGAGGACAAAGCGAAGATATTAAATTTAATATTTTTGCAAAAATCATTGATGCCATGGAATAATTAAAACAAATAAAAAACATTTATGAACAATAGTATCAATAGATGCTGATTTTTTTTCTCTAGATAAAATTTTAATAAACTTTTGCTCTAAAATAACAAGCAAATAATTGCATCAAGATAAAATAATATCTATATAAAAATATTACAAATTATTTTGAAAGTATTTACAGCATTCTAAAATAAAAATAAACATAAGACAAAAACACAAGGATATTCAATTCAAATATTTTACACAAGTATAAGACTTAACCAAACAGAAACAGTGGAAAGGGATAGCTGTATCACTCCGTGTTTATGAAATATTGTTCAAAACTGTCAAGTTATGTAGACAATTAAAAATGCAGTACTAAGATAAAAGAATTGCATGTATAATTTACACCATACTTATAAAATAATTTACAAGCAAGGCATGGAAACAGCTGATAAGGTGGTAGGTGTGAAATTTTTAAATAGTTAAATCCTAAATATACTATATAGCAACAGCGTTAATATATGGGTAATTTTCGAAGCTGTGAACACATAACATAAAGTTTTAATTTATAAATTATTTATATTTTTTATTTCCGTAGCTTTCGCTTTGCTTTTATACACTACAAAACCTAATCCTTTTCAGTCAATACCTGACACTTTTGAATCAATATTTCTACATCTTTACCCAAGATTTAAAAATATAGTCAAAACATTAATACACTCATAAAAATAACTCCTTGTTTCAAGAAAATTTTCAGTTTCAGTCAAAAATCAGTGTATGAAAATCGTGTTGAACCACGATTTTACATTTTTACTGGAAAAATGTATTTTAATCCGATCCTGGTTTACGCACATTCCTGTCCACATATTTTATATGAGATATTCAACATTCATAATACCACAACTGTGCAATGATATATTTATAAAAAATAAAATATTTTTCACTTACTTGAAACACAGTTTCGTAACAAACATATGAAAACTGAGTGATATGAATCAAATCAGCAATAATCCAAATAATTTCACTTATATGCTGAGATATTGAGTTCTGGTAAAGAAAAATTAAGAAAACTAATACCGTGTCGGATAACAAAGTCGTAAAAGACAGTAAGGCATCTAATAAAATTACTAAAGAATATTTTTTATTCAGAACTACAGTAAGATCCACCAACCTGGAACGTATTTCACAAAAAATTTTGAATTTTTGAATTTTATCCTTAACGTTATTATTGAATAAACCTATCAAGGCTGCATTTATCTGTTTAAATCTTTGGTGAACCAGCCATAAAAACATCATAAATTCAAATACACTTGCAGAACATATGAACGTTACATATGCGTTAAATATTATTAATATTAAAATGTCAAAAGAAATAGTTATGAAATATAAAAAAGTAAAGAAAATCATAGTTAATGATAAAATTAATATTAATAACAGTGTATGGCAAGTAATTGCAATTTTAGTTTTTTGATAATTAATTAATATTCCCAAAGACTGACATATCACATCAATGCGCTGAAATTCGTTCATAAAATAAATAATAGATTTTATATTTTTGAGACTGAAAATAAATACGTAAATAATTATAAACAACTTTGTTGCTAGTAAGGCAATATCAACAATTTCTTCTATTAACAATTTTGATTTTATAGTTTTTTTTTCTACGGCTATAATAGTGTAAATCAAGCCACAAATAATGAAGGATGCGCGAAATGCTGTATAACCGTAATCAGATTTTACATTAAACTTTCCATTCTGAAAAGAATATGGAATATTTCCCAAAACTCGGGAAATTTTAAAAATTGGTTTGAGAGCTTCGTAGATATTACTCGCTTCAATATTCATTTTAGATAAACTGAGTAGAATGACTTTCAAATTAACTTTATTAAACATTTTAATTAAAATAATGGCTAACATCGTTTATTTTTTACATAATTTATAGTAAATGACTATTATTACATATTAATTTGTCATGTCTCTTTTGACATGAAAAATTATTTCATGTTTTATAATGCCACTGCAGTGAAATTCTACAATTATTACATTAGTTGCACCTAATTGGCTAAATTTTGGCTTCGTGGCGAGGCATCGGACTTTGGATCATGAGATAGAAAATAGTTATTTACTTTACTAGTGGGCAAAGTAATAAATTACCCACGAGAGAAATTTTATGGAGTTGATAATTCCACTTTACCCCCATATGAAGCATAAATTTTTATGTCTCTTATTGTTACTATTCTACACCATTAAGTTAAAAAAATAAAAAGTTATTATTAGTCATTAGTCAAGGGGTTGAATATGACCACTACTCTACTTTTCATTGTAACATAGAGTTTAGAACTATCTAGATTGCAAAGGTTACTAAAATAAAGCAAACATTTATTATTATTTTTTTATTGCGAAAAAAAGTTATTCGGCAACTTGGCTATTAGAACCGATACATACGTTATTAAAGTATAATTATATACAATGTATAGTGTCTTATATTTCGTTAATATCCTTAATGTCATACTGTTACGTTATTGTTATCATAACAGCCCAGCTAGCTGGGCAGTAATATACCATATAACGCTCTCGGGCATTATAAATTTGACGTTGTTGCTATTGGACACAGAATACACAAACACTGACTTCTATTGGCAGATGCAAACAAACACTGATTTATATTGGTAGATAGAAATTGTAAACAAATTAGAATATTGCGTTACCTAGCTACATTGTTTGTAAGCAAATAGATTAATCTCTTTTCCTTGTTACTCACTTGTAAACACCATTAACTCAAGCCCTCTATTGCCTATGAAAATAAATCTTTACAAGTTATAATTGACAGCTGTATTGTATAGTAATTTACATTATAAGCAAGGTAAAACAGTTTTTTATTGCTGAATTGAGGAAATGACTGGCGAGCCGATTAGGCGAGGCTGCCACCTCCTTGAAGCAGTAAAAACTGTTACCCTGCGTGTATTGTACATTTTACTTATTACTCATTTGTAGTATATATAATTACAAATAATTTATATCTGTACAAAAATGAGTAGTGATATATAAGTAATTCCATTGTTATCTACTGTAAAATTGTGGCTCATTGATGATAAATGAGGCAATAATTACCAAAGTAGACGAAACTGCAGCTATAATCTAAAATACAATTAATATGAAATTATAAAAATTTTAAAAAAATATAGTTTAAAATACCTTGCAGATAAAAGTGAAATTTAAATTGAATAAATTACAAACCGTTATATCAAATTTACTATGATACATTTGAAGAGAATGTATTTGTATCTGAAAATTAAATATATAAATTGAAACATTATTTAAATAGAGAATCATTCATAATACCACGTCTCTAAAGTCTGCCTTATTTCTTCTATTGCTGTGCATAATTTTTGCAAATTGATTAGCCTTAAAAAATTATAAAAATGAGTAAAAAATTAAGTTGATAGTTTTTCGTATTTTTCTATCTAATAGTTGTTGTATAGTACAATTTTACATTCTATGTTTATTGAATTATCCTACACTTTTGTTGATTTGTAAAAATGTTTTTCCTGATATAGGTACCCACAAGTTTATTGTACTAAAATATTTCCTGAATATTATTTCTTTATTGTTAAATGGAATTAGGAAGAGAAAAATTCTCGAAAGCGGGTCCGAGACATATAATCAAGCAATAAAAAATTGTTTTAAATGCACAGGATTAACATTTCCAAAGAATAATGGGCAAATTTGTAAAATGTCCTATTTGAGTTTGTGAATGTAACATTTTCTTTGGATTTAGTTTGTTGTTGCACCTAATGTACCAGTTAAATTATTTTAAATAGCGGTCTAGCTTGTGATACGAAGATTTTAGTTTTGAGCATGATTCATATCCATGAAAACAAAAATAAAATAATCTGCTAAAAATATTACATATTCTTTTGAAAGTATTTACAGCAGTCTTAAAAACACAAGGACTTAACAAATCAGAAAGAGTGGAAAAGGATAGCTATGTCACTCTGTGTTTGTGAAATATTACTCAAAACTGCCAATTGAAAGGGATTTATGTATACTTAATTAAAAAATCAGTTTTAAGAAAAGGGTTACATGTACAATTATGTATTTACACCATACTTAAAACATAACTTACAAGCACGGCATGGAAATAGCTGATAAGGTGGTAGGTGTGAAATTGTTAGTTAAATCTTAAATTGAAGTTAGAGTTGTAGGTCTCAGGATCAATAAAATAAAAAGATTTTAATGTATAATTCAGGGTGACTCTGGACTAGTGTAACAAATTTTAAGAGCTTATTCGTGAGGTCGTTTTGAGCCAAAAATGTCATATGAATACAGGTCCTATTACCAAAATACAAGAGGTAGATGTTTTATAAATAATACAAAATTTGCTTAATTTTTAAATCAAGATACTTTCGGAAAACAAGAGTTTCATAGAAAAGTCGAAGTTTATTCATCCATACGATTTCAAGGTACTTTGATCACTTGCAGTAATTGTGTGAACGGTTAACCTATTCCATGCTTTGTTACGTTGTTCTGTGTTTTGAATTTATTTATTTGTCTATTTAATTTATCGACTTGTTTTGTTGTCCAAATTAAATTCGTTAATTTATGTCCGGTATTATGAAGACTGTCACTTAAATTTACTTTTGAAGTAAATTTATTAGTTTTTAAGAAGTATACACAATTTGAAATGATTTTATGATTTATTTAACATTATCATCAAAAATTATATTATCATTTGGATAATTTGATGTTTTATTATGAAAGTAAATTTATGCCGAGTTTAAACTTTTTTATAATACCGGGCATAAGACAAATAAGGTTTGACTTTTTCTATGAAATTCTTGTTTTCCGAAAATAATTTGCTTAAAAAATTAATCAAATTTTATATTATTTATAAAACTTCAACTTCTTGTATTTCGGTAACCAGAAGGAATAGGACCTATGTTCATATGACATTTTTAGTTCAAAATGACCTCAAGAATAAGCTGCTAAAATTCGTTACACTAGTCCTGAATTACCCGGTATATTTTTATTCGAACATTTCGACTTTCATATAAATCATCATCAGCTATAAAAATATAAATTATTAATTGTCGAACAATGTATATTAATTAACAAAAATCTTACCAAATAGTAAAATTAAAAGTCATAAAATATGAAGTAAAGAATTAAAATTGTAAAACATATACGCTATGTAAGCATCTATGTTTTTCAAGCACGGTGACATCTAGCGTTATGCGTTATAAGTTTATCCGGGGAAGTATCATAGACTGTATACAGGATTTCAATGGGAGTTTATTCCAATAGTATAAGAAAAGTACGCAAACTGTCAAACAGTAATCATGTGGGGCACGTGAACGAAGAAATTCAGGATTCGAGACGGATATTGCGAGGGACAGTTATACCGGAAACTCCGGGCGGTATTAGTACGAAGAACAATACAATCTTTTATAAACCCGTCTTTGAGGTACGAATGAAAAAATTAACTAACCTGCAAATTGAAAAATGCATGTTCTATGAATGTTGTGTTTTGCCATGGAACAGTGATTAATGATTAAGGTAATAAAATATATTAAATTATTGCAATTAATATTTCATTTGACTGTTAATAATTACATTTACACTAATCTAATACAATTTAAATACAATAAACTTGTACATTTTTGACATTTTATGACAAATAATTGTTTCAAATAATTTTCAGTTGCATGATGATAGACAAATAATAAGTTGCATGTGCATATGTAAGGGAGGAAAGAGAACTTGCAAGCCAAAAAGACCCAAAGAGACCTTGACAGAGAGATTATGACTTACGTTTATCGGCGAACTGCATTGACCTCTTCTTTCGGTCAATTTGTCAGGCTTTATTGGGAAATGAGTAAAACTTCATAGTGAGAGTATTTCCCCATGTATTTCTACAGCCCACCGCACTGCAACACTTATTCGGTTCCTTTTTTCCGTCCGAACTATTCATTTTCACGCACTTTCCCTATGTTACAATAGCTGTATTCTTTTTGGTCAAAATCTCAGTTAGTCTCAGCTCACTTCAGATAAACTCAGTAAAGTGTTGTTCTTTTTGTTACAACCGAACTGAGACAAACTGAGAGAACTCACTTCCCCCCTTTCCGATGCTGCACCACCGGCGAAATAAACTCAAAATGATCTACGCAACTCAATTCGGTGGAAGGGGTAATGTTTGGTTTGTGTTGTCTGGAGAACTGTCATATTTATTAGGTTATGTGCACCAAATTGCTACAATAACAAAATATGTTGATCTTTTTCATTGTTATATTAAATGTTTAAACTTATAGTAAAATATTTTCAGTGTCCTCAATTTTAATTGCATGTGTATATATTCTTGTTCAAACCCACCTTTCTATACATAAAATGCTGTTCTTTTTGGATGCCTTTCAGCTCAACTCAGCTCAGTTTATCTCAACTCACTTGTCAACTGAGTTGAGCTAAAACATTCCAAAAAGAATATGTTTCGGCGGCGCGCCGCATGATGGCGCAGGTGTCGATGCTTACTAGAGCACTAGAAGAATGTAGGTATTCTCGTCCGCCATTTTGGGTCCAGATGTCATAAATAAAACAAGTTATTGGAATCCAGTTACTTAAAAAAAACATTTAAAATTTGTATCTGTCAAATTTGAAAACATATTTCTTGAAATTCTGTAAAATCCAACTACACAAATCAAACGGTAATATATTAGAAAGTATTCTGTACACTTACCTGTTAGATATGAAATATAATAATTAAGAGAATGATATATCACAATTATTAATCAATATCAACTTCAAATTTGACAGAAAAGAATTAAAGTAACTGGATTCCAATAATTTGTTTTATTTATGACACTTGGACCCAAAATGGCGGATGAGAATACTCATATATTCTAGTGCCTTAATGCTTACATAGCGTATACCTATCAAAAATATTTTGACAGTAAATATATCAAAAAAAAAAATATAGTCCTGAAATTAATCAAGAAAATTTTGAAAAAATTATGAAAATTTAAAGAATTTATAAACGAAAATCTTGTGGGACATCGATAGTTATGCAGTATATCAACTTATCAAGGATCGATTGAGCAAAAGACATAATTTTAACTTAACAGCATACCTTACTTAATTAATTTTTTTTAATTTTCATAATTTTTTCAATTTTTTCTTGGTTATTTTCACGACTACAATTTTTTTGACATATTTCCTGTCATAATATTTTTAATATATATATAAATAAAATAAATATATCATCTTGCCTTTTTTTATCCATTATGGATGTGGCACTCTGCTTACGCATATCTAGGTGAGTGATATATTTTTGCACATGAAGTGCAGTTACCTGCCGTCAAATCTTACCCCCCAAACATGTGAGTGGAGGGGGAACCACAGGGAGTCTTAAGATCCACAGTCCGACGCGTTACCACGGAACTGTTTATCCTATTTTTAATATATGTTTTACAATTTTAATTCTTTAATTCATATTTTATAACTTTTAATTTTAATTTTACTTCATGGTAAGATTTTGGTTAATTAATTTATATTGTTCGATAATTAATGATTTATAATTTTGTAGCTGATGATACTTACTTCGAATAAAAATATAAAGACCTACAATTAAGATTTCTAAAGGATCTAAAATATATTTTTAATTATAATTAATGTACTAGATAGTAACAGCGTTAATTTATGTGTAATTTTCGAAGCTGTAAACACGTATCATAAAATTTTAATTTATAAATTATACACATTTTTTTATTTTCATAGCTTTCGTTTTGCTGTTATTCGGACTACAGAACCCCGTTTCAATCAATATCTGTCACTTTTTAATCAATATTTCTACACCGTTATACAAGATTTAAAAATATAGATAGAACATTATTATGAAAATAATCTTGAACCACGATTTTACATTTTTACTGAAAAAAAAGTATTTTAATCCGATCCTGGTTTACTCACATTCCTATCTACATATTTTATGTGAGATATTCTACATTCTATTTATAATACCATATCTGTGCAATGATATATTTAGAAAAAAATATGTTTTACTTACTTGAAACACAGTTTCGTAACAAATATATGAAAACTGAGTAATATGAAGCAAATCAACAATAACCCAAATAATTTCACTTAGATGCTGAGATATTGAGTTCTGGCAAAGAAAGATTAAGAAAACTAATACCGTGTCGGATAACAAAGACGAAAAAGACAGTAAGGCATCTAATAAAATTACTAAAGAATATTTTTTATTCAGAACTACTGTGAGATCTACCAACCTGGAACGAATATCACACAAAATTTTGAAATTTTTTATTTTATCCTTAACATTATTATTAAATAAACCTATCAAGGCTACATTTATTTGGTTAAATCTTTGGCGGACCAGCCATAAAAACATCATAAATTCTAATGCATTTGCAAAACATATAAAAGTTACGTATGTGTTGAATATTATAAATATTAAAATATCAAAAGAAATTGTTTTGAAATATAAAATACTTAAAAAAATCAAAGAAACTGATAAAATTAATATTAATGACAGTGCATGGCAAATAATTGCAATTTTAGTTTTTTGATAATTAATTAATATTCCCAATGACTGACATATCACATCTATGCGCTGAAATTCGTTCATAAAATAAATAATAAATTTTATATTTTTGAGACTGAAAATAAATACGTAAGTAATTATACACAACTTTGTTACTAGTAAGGCAATATCAACAATTTCTTTCATTAACAATTTTGATTTTATAGTTATTGTTTCTACGGCTACAATATTGTAAATCAAGCCACAAATAATGAAGGATACACGAAATGCTGTATAACCGTAATCAGATTTTACATTAAACTTTCCATTCTGTAAAGAATATGGAATATTTCCCAAAACTCGGGAAATTTTAAAAATTGGTTTGAGCGCTTCGTAGATATTACTCGCTTCAATATTCATTTTAGATAAACTGTGAGAAAATGACTTTCCAATTAACTTTATTAAACATTTTAATTAAAATAATGGCTAACATCGTCTATTTCTTACATAATTTATGGTAAATGACTATTATTACATAATAATTTATCATGTCTTGTTTGACATGAAAAATAATTTCGTATTTTATAATGCCACTGCAGTGAAATTGTACAATTATTATATTATTAATTGCACTTAATTGGGTAAATTTTGGCTCCGTGGCGAGGCATCGGACTTTGAATCATGAGATAGAAAATAGTTATTTACTTTACTAGTGGGCAAAGTAATAAATTACCCACGAAAGAAATTTTATCGAGTGGATAATTCCACTTTAACCCCATGTGAAGTATAACGTTTTATCCAACATCTCTTAATAAATGCAAAATTATTAAATAAATATTATTTGAAAGTGATATGCTTTAAATTTTCTAAATTAAGATACCGATCGTAGTGAATTATTATTATTATTACCGTAATATGAGGGGAAGTTGAACAAGTTGAAGTTTAGTCTCAAAAATTCATTAGACAATGTAATATTTAGAGAAATTAAATTAGACAATTACATGTTTACTAAAATTAAGCAAACATTTAATTTTGGTTCAAAATACTACATAAAAAAATTATAATTACTACAAAAAATTATTAATTTTAATGCGTACAGAGTTATTAAATTTTACTTGAAATTAAAATTTAGCTTACTGGCATCAAATATAGTTCACCCCTACGACACAACTGGTTCAATTAACTATTTTTATGTATTTTACTGAAATTGTTAAATGTACAGTATTGTTCAGAAGTTAAGCCCCATAAGCCCTCCACAGGTACCAAAACTGGACTAAAAACCGACAAACGTTCTCGCTAGTCGAATGAGAAAGATAAACGATACGAAATGAAGGACAGGTATATAATTCATTGTTTACCTGAGCCTGAGTACATTAAGAGTGGTGAAGGAAAATTCCCATTTTACACGTTATTGAACCTTCGACCAAGTCAGGGACGGATGGGACGACCGGGACACCGGGCATTTGCCCGGTGGGCCGCAAGGTTTAAGGGCCGCCGGGGCCGACGTCGCGATCAGTAAAATAATTTTCATTTAGAATAGAATATACATGTTTAGAAATGGATAAGAGTAAAATTAATTTTTATCTACGATAATATATAAAATTGATATTTAGTTGTTAGTTTTAAGTTTGTAAAACGGTCGTTTAGTAACACAATTTCATTAGTCATGGGTTGCCGTTTAAATACGCCAAATTAAAAAAAAATATATATTATCATGGTAAACTTTTCATTTAATATTGTTATCCTAATTTATAAATAAAAATATTTTTATTATATTCATTGGGTTTTTGCATTATATCAGAGATAAAATATTGTACGATACACATACGTAAAGTGTCTATAGTCATTCAGGGATTTGACCCATTTGTGACTAAAGACTAGCTTTATATACTTGTATCGTAAATAACTATTAATATACCTACTTACGAGTATATAGCTAACCTTCATGGACAACTCTTTAATAATTCATTCGATTTTTCAATTCATTATAGATTTGCTTACAACTTACAACAGTTATACTCATCGTTTGCTCACTGTACCTATATCATCATTTGAGTACCTAAGAGAACTTAAAATTATTTTTATATTCATCAACAAAAAACGTTTAAAAAATTATTCAATTAAAAATAAAAAACAAATTATAATATTTGTTTATTTGTTGGTAAGCTGAGTATCAAAATTAAAAAAAAAATTGTTTCTTAATAAACTCGTATAGAGGATGGTGAATCGAAGGACGTCCCATAGCGTTTTCATCAATGCTATTTTTGATATGTTTAATTATTGATTTCCCTTATTATTTCACATCAAAAAAGTTAAATGGTTAATTATAAGGGAAAACTTTTTCCATTTTTTTATACTAACTGTTATAATTTTACTCTACTTGGAACCGGAAAAATTTAAATGTTTATTGGTAATATTTTTAAAAATCATCAGTGTCATGAAATAACAAAATAAATTTGATATTAATTAAGAGTTAATTTCTTTAGTGCATTTTTTCGAGCACTACTTTGGCCATAAAACCATTTGAATATATCTAATTTTTCTTCGAAATTATACATTTTTAATAAAAACACTTGGAATCAAATACTGATGACAGCAGATGACGGATAAAAACAATAATTTCCAATTGTAACATTTGTTATTTCATGACACTGATGATTTTTGATTTATGATGATCTAAAATAATTAGGGAAGCCAATAATTGAACATTTCAAAAATAACAGTTAAAACATTATGATGCGCCCTTCGATTCAACATCCTGTATAGGAAAACAAAAATAAAGTGTAGGTTCCAGGGCCGATCGCACCTAATTTCCCGGGCCGGTGTAAGTTACCCCATCCGTCCCTGGACCAAGTCATCATCGCATCTACCTCACTCTATTTACAAGTATACTTTTCGAAATGTACGTTGTTGAAGCGCATTAAAGTTTTCGTATTTTTCTTCTAGAACTTATGTTAAACAATTTTTTTAAGTTTCTTAAGGCATTTAGTACCCTATTTATATGTATTTACCCGCGGAATAGTAAAGGAACATAATACAGGTTTAAATGTCAATGGTCAACTTTACCCATTAAGTCAACTTAACCCCAAATTACTTCAAAAAGTTCGTAAATGTAAAAATTCATCATACAATGGAAGGTAAAGCAATTTATTAAGTGTATAATATCGAAATTTATATCTTAAATTGCTGGTTTTTCAAAAACATTCACTACTTTAATAAAACTTGTATCATTTTACATTTAAGGTTTTTCTTAAGAAAACTTCAAAGTCTTCGTTCAGTGTTATAATGCAGCTGTAAGTTTATCATTTTTTTTTTACTCATGTTCAGTAATGATACACTTTTTTTATATGTTATGAACAAGTAAAGTGTGCTTTAAAGAATATAGTAATGAAAATAATTTTATAAAAAACAATGTATTAATTAAGAAGTCCTGTAACATTTTTCTACTTTTCGGTCAAATTCAACAAAGGTAATGTCATCTCATTTTACGGTAATATAATTGCAAAATTAATCACTAGTGATCAAAATTATACCCACTAGCGAATAATATGTTACTTTTTTGGTTTAATGCAGTCATAGTTACATATCATTTATAAAAATCATTCCGCTTCGTGTCGTTCTCTTAAACTCGTCGTACGTGCTTTAAAAGCTACTTATACCATTGATTATACATTAACGTAGTATATATATATATATATATATATATATATATATATATATATATATATATATATATATATATATATATAATCAAAGCTTATATACTCGTATCATAATATACTATTATTAAACTTTTACGATTAAAAAATTGACGTTTAAATTAATTTCAACGGCAACTAGTTTTCTAGTTTTCTAGTTATGTTTTTGTTTGTAAGTGTCACTCAACCATGTGGATAGCATTTTTTTAACAAAAAAAGAAAAATTTAAATAGCCGTAACTTTATAATAATTCAATACTATTAATTTTTTAACTAAACTTAGTTCACTTTATAGTATTCCCAGAGTTTCTATTTCAAACATAATTAACAGCCGTAGTTTGTAATGAGTGCTCATTAATTAAATTAACTTTAATGTGTTGTAACTCTTTTGTTATTGAGTTTTTGCCAAAAGTTTATTATGGAAAATGCATTATTTTGGTCCTCCCTGGCAACACTCTAAATCTTTTCCGTAAGTTATGAATCACCCTGTATTTGAGACTGAAAATGAGTACGTAAATCATCATTAACAACTTTGCTGCAAGCAAGACTCTATATCAGAAAGTTCTTCAACAAATATTTCTGCTGCTACAGTTTCGGTTTTTATTTAATTATAACTATTAATAATTATTTATTCAATTAACACTAAGAAACACTAACACTACATTTATTTTCACATGTATTTTTTATTTCAACGAGTCTTCACGTCAAATATTTATTTACATACTTTATATAACAGCACCCATAATATCACAGACTCACGGTTTATTACAGCCTCACAGTCTCAGGAAAACTCACATTTTATCACAGGCGGACTGCCGTTAGCTTGCCATCCCCTTTTATACTCCTGTGTGGCGGCCTCTCGAACATTCTACTTTGAGAAACACTACCGACAAGTTTCAGCAGGTCTATATTACTATCTTCGATAAAATACTATAATTTAAACCACCAATAAAGAAGAATACACGGAATGTTGTTTATAACAGCCTCACAGTCTAAGGAAAACACACAGTTTATCACAGAAGAACTGCCGTTAGCCTGGCATCCCCTTTTATTCTCCTCAAACATTCCAGTCTGTGTCTTGTTTAATATGAAAAAAAAAGTGTAAATATTTTCAATTATTAATGTAATAAATACCTTAAGTACCTTTTCATATTTTATAATACCATGTTACGGTTTAGTTCTAATTATTTTGCTTGTATTTTTGTTTCGCCTTTTGAGTGCACCACCTACTACGCGACGGTGTAGCTCTGGTCGTCGGAAGCTGTGATTTCGGCTTACTGGCAGGTGCGCATCGCTAAGGTACTTGTTGCAGTTAGTTTAATTGTTCCTTGCTTTGACCTGTAAAAAGGATTTTTCACGTTAGAAGAGTCGTTACTGAGTTTTAAAGAGATCTGGTTGTGTTACCTTTTTTTGTGTAGAAATTCAGTGTTGAATTGTATCAGATTAGTATCTGGATTATTGGTAATTTAAACCATTTTGGAATTGTTATATTCACATGATAATCTAATTTTGCAGTTTCCTAGTTAAAATAGTCAATTAGTTTAACGTAGAGTCAGTCACATAAATTAGAGTCAATAGTAATTTCATTGTTCTGTTTTCATCAAAGTATAACACATTGCCACGTAGTTGAATAAATAGTCAGTGGCGTACGTACCTTGCTATGAGTCTGATCACAAACTTCCTTTTTAGGCTTTTACTTTTTAGAGTTTACGTTCACGTTTTCGTTTTACGTTTTACGGTTTTGTTTCACCATTGGGATTGGTATTACTGGGACCAAGTTAGTCCGCTGTTCCGTTATTATTGGAAACATTTACGGGAGTATCGTACTCCGTATTTTGGGAACCTGGAATCATCTCCAAGTCTGCGTTGACTTGTGAATACGGAGCATCGTGGAACGTGGAGTACCACCGTCCATTCCCACATTGGTTTGCTGTGCGTCGCGAAACGGGAAGTCGCCGCCACTGGATTTGGCGCGATTGCGATCCAACGCGTCACGCTACGCCTGCGCCGTTCCATCTCGGACGAGAGATAGCCACATTGGACAGCAGTGAGGAAGGAACCCCGCAACCCCCCTGGGCCACAGCTAAGCCATTCATTTGTTTTATTATTTATGGTTATATTTATGTTATGCTAAAAGTTGATTTGTTATCTATATCATCAATACTTACGTGTTATCATTGTTACGCGGTCGATTTTTACATCTTGTGTAAACTGCTTATTGTCGTCAGCATTTATCAACCGATTACGATTCGGTCTGATCGTCGCGAATGTAACACTTGCGTGCTGTTTAGCGCTTATTGTTCCGTGGCACGACGTACGTCTCCGGCGGTTGGGCTCACCGATTCTACTTACGCGCGTCACGTGTATCCTTGGTCGACCAACGAAACCACCGTGATCCTGTTGAGCGCTTTAAACACCTTTTTGAGTTTGTACCCCGACTGTCACTGCGTCATCGAGCCGCGCGAAGTAATTCAACCACAACTTGATTTAGTCCACGCCGATCAGAGCAGTCCTAACTCGGACGATAATATTTTTATACGCAATTGTAAATACGTTCTTTACGCCGCAATACACTCATCATTAGCATATTTTGGAGTTGTTATTCGTTGCTACCCCCTTTACTACTGCCTTCGACAGATCGCTACGTCCCTTGGCCACTCTGGAGAATTGTTGGCCAGTCTCCAGAGGTTCGTTTTCGTCAGCTGCATGGCCAGCTGGCGCCCTATAAAAATTATTTTGATAGCTTGCTGCACACAATTGACCGCAAGACCGTCTCCACTGTTCAAGCTAGCCGCGGCAGCCAAGGCGACGAAAGAAGTGTAGCAACCACTACATTTAACTCCTATCTTATCTCAAGTTACTATATCTATATCTTATGAAAACGCACATTCACTCTAATGTATTTTTATTGTTATAGTATATTGTTACATTAACAAATTATTTATACTTGTACAAAATTGATAGTAGTAATATATAAATAATTACAAATTTTAAACGGAGTTTTATCTTCTCTAAACATGTGACTGATTGTTGATAAATGAGGCAATAATTACCAGTGTAGATGAAACTGCAGCAATAATCTAAAATATACTTAATGCAGAATTTCGAAAAAGTAAATGAAATGTTAAAAATTCACCTCGCAGACAAAAGCGTAATTTAATTTGAATAAATTACAAACTATAATATCAAATTTACTATGATACATCTGAAGAGAATGTATCTGTATCTGAAAATTAAAGATATGAATTGAAATATTTATAGAAAGAATCAATCATTAATACCAAGTCTCTACAGTCCGCCTGATTTCTTCTATTGCTGTGCATTACCTTTGAAAATTGATTAGACTGAAAAAATTTTAAAAAGTAAAAGTTTACGCAGTTAGTTTTCAATTGTAAAATTAAGTGTACAGTTTGTCCGGTATTCGTTGATTTCTATTATATAAATAATTGTCGTATCGTAATTTTTTGCTCTATTTTGCACTGATTCAAAATAAAATGTGCGATCTATCATAAAAGTGAAATAATTTTTTTTCTACAATCGTTGCATAATATCGACATTTTTATTCCATTTTTGGTTAGGAAATGTTCAAAATTGTCGCCCTAGCGTGACAAAGTACCATATTGTCGCTCTAGTGCGACAAAAATATAAAACTAAAATAAATTAGGTAGAAGAATTAAATGATGCATAAGATTTTTCTGGTAATAATCCTGCTATTGCAAATACAGTTGGCATATACGTACATACACTTAAACTTAATTACCATAAACCTATTCACTCTGTAGACTTTATGTCAAATTTGATCCTTGTGTCAAATTAAGATTTCTTACAAAATTTTTATTTTGTTCAATAACGTTGTCATGTTTACGATGACATGGGTAACTACAATTTCGCTGAATAGATATAGGAGCGCCTAAAGATAATTTTGAATAAAAATTATTTTTTTCTACACAAAAAATATTGTGTGTATCTCGTCGGATAGAGTTTGTTTGGTGCACTTGTCGAGTTGTTGACCTCGGCTTCGCCTCAATCAACAATTTTCCCGCCGCGTGCAACAAACAATGCTCTATTCGCACTTGATACACAAATAACTATTAGAGTGTACCATACGCCGGACAAAACATTTTTTTTCTTCAAACGTCATAAAAGTACGTTGTTATGTATTTGTATTCAACAAGCAGTAGTTTAATATTGTCGCCGCCAGCGTAAAAGTGTATCCTTGGCAACACATTTACGCCGGCGGCGGACAAAGTAAAATATTATGAAAAATAGTTAGGTTGTAATTCAATAATTTGACAGTTAAAAATGAAACAAATAAACAAAAATAACAAAACAGCATATTCTACGGCAACTTGAAATGCTAGATAAGACAGAATATTTTTTGAAGTTTTGAGCATTTTATAATATTTATAATTTTATTTTCTATGTTTGAAGAAAAAATAGCATGTGTTATTCGGAGTAAATGTGTCTTTGGGTGCTTCGCATGTAATTGTTCGACTCGCTTCGCTCGTCGTTCAAACTTACATGCTCAGCACCCAAAGTATCACATTTACTCCTAATGATACAATATACTTTTGTATAATTATCCATTGCTTTTGTTGTTTATTTATAAAAATATATTTCCTGATGTATGTACAAGTTTATTGTAATAAAATGTTTCAAAAATACAATTGTATAATTAGTTTATAAGTTTTTAAAGAAGAAGAACTAGGGCCAATTTTATCGTACAAATCAACATCGTACTTGATAATAGCAATTTCAGTGGGTCTTCTAAATAACTTTTAGAAAGCATTTTAGGTTATTTGTTATTATACGTTCAGTTAACTTTAACATTAAATGAAGATCTGTAAATACACAGTTTTCTTATTCATATCATACCTATGTATAAAATGACAAATTATTTTATCCAACACATCTCAATAAATGCTCTATAACTATAGCGACTTTAAACAAAGAAAGTCACAGATTACCCACTACTGGGTATAATTTTGAAGAAAGTCACTAGTGAGTATTTTTTTTTATTTATAACAATAATAATAACACACAACACCTTGGTAACTACTTCGATTGACATTTTAACTAACAACGTGTGCTAAAATTTCTCACGTAAGTAATTCTACAGTTTGCCCACTTGTAAAGTAAATAACTAATTATTTATGTAAATAATAATTTGTATAATAAAAAGTAACTATTATTCAAATCCCTAAATTTTTAGATACCAAGTTTATATTAATAATAATAATTTTCTTGTTTTCTTTTGTGAATTTGCAGAACAAATGTATAGACACACAAATGCAATGTTTTATGCACTATATATTTCCATATAAAAAATAGTCAACATTTTATAATTATTCATTTATTGCGATAAAAATCTATAGTTGAGGTAAACAATTTTTAAGATTTATCCAAAAATTCAAACTTGAGAATGATCAGATCATTTATTCATATATTAAAAGTTACGTAGTAATAGACCGGAAGCCACAAAAAAATTACGTATGATATGTCCAAAGCAGAATTTTGTGTGAAGTTAGCCAGTTTCTTGGTTAACAGGGAAACACAAGTATGGCGGCCTCTAGCTGTCGTCGTTGTACTGTGGTAATTCTTGTTTTATATTGTTCATTAGATAGCCAAAATATGACAAAGTTGTATGCCATACCGATGCGGCGTCCCAAGTAGTCCGCCATATTGTATTAAACAAGTTAGTTTTTTATGCTATAGTTTTTTTCAAAAAATTTCACAGCACAATGACGACACCTACAGGCCACCATACTTGCGTTTCCCTGTTTACCAAGAAACTGGTTAACTTTTTAACAAAAATCAGGTTTGGACTTATCATACGTGGTTTTTTTGCTGGCTCCCGGTCTATAAAGCGGTAAACTGATTTATACTGGATGAAACGATACAAATGTTTTCATATAAACAATATACATATGAGATTAA